>CM071839.1:30331683-31581683 GCA_036507285.1 Trichosanthes cucumerina
TTTTAAATTAGATCGAATTCGTATCATGCTCTCAAGTTTCAGCAGAATCACAAGAATTTCCAATTAAATCTCATCCTAGGCTATCATGATCATACTTATGCAAAGATCAATCAACAATTCAACACATACTCAGGATATTCAAAATAAATAACATCCCACCCCAAACTTAAACTAAGCATTGCCCCCAATGTTTGCAGAAATAAGCACAAATTAAGTATCAGGGTAAGAGTGAACAATACTGTCCTGGTTTATGGAGCTCTTTCTTGGTTCCTTGGATAGCCAATGCTGTGTGTTGGAGTTCCTCAGAATGGGAGCATGGATTTCAACGAAGAAGGGAATCTCCACAACCTACAAAGTAAAACAACAACTAACTAAGAATTGAAAAACAACAAACTAAAGCAAGCTAAAGACAGGAAAACAAAAGTAAGTAAAGCTTGGGTTTCCTCCCAAGAAGCGCTTTGTTTAACGTCTTTAGCTAGACTGTACTCCCTCAAGGTGTTTCTTCCTTGCTTGCAGTGCCTGGAGTGTTGTGTTCATTTGGCCAATCTGGGTCTCTATATTCTTTATTGAAGCTCCATGCTTGGTCACTATACAAGATAAACTGATGACCGCATTCTCCAGCTGGTTGGACCGACTTCTGGATTCAGCTATGAAGGAGTGCAATGTGTCTTCCAGAGATGGTTTCCTCTCTGATGTAGAAGCATGCCCTGTAGGAGGATTCAACACATTTTTGTTATTAGCATAAGAGAAATTCTCATGATACCTCAAACCTGGATTGTAATATGTTGGTAGGTTATTCTGAGTCTGATTTCCCCCATAGGTGTTGCTTCTGTTGTTCAGGTAGTGCAATTGCTCCATAGGGGAATCTCCAATTGGTTGGGAGCATTGAGAGGACATCCCTGTCTGTGGTGATCTTGCAAAATTATTCAGGGAATGAGTGATAGATGTCATATGAGATCTAAAAGAAGTTACCTCATCCAGTTGATATAATCCAGCTACTGGCTTAGATTTGTCATTTTCTGTAGGCCACTGGTAGCTGGCAGTTGACACTTCCTCAAGGAGGGCACGTGCTTCTGGCACAGTCTTCGCCATGAAAGCCCTCTAGCAGTGGCGTCCAGAATGGTCCTGGTCTTACCTTCCAGTCCATTGTAAAATAGTTGTACCTGAAGCCAATCTGGGTAGCCATGCTGTGGGCACCTCCTGAGCATGTCCTTGTACCTTTCCCATGCCTCAAATAGTTGTTCTCCCTCTTACTGCCTGAATGTTCCAATCTCAGTCCTTAACTTTGCAGCTTTCACAGGTGGAAAGAATTTGGTCATGAAGGCTTGGGCCAACTCCTCCCAAGAAGTGATACTCCCTAAGGGGAGGGACCCTATCCATTCTTTGGCTCTACCTTTGAAAGAGAAAGGAAAAAGACGTAAGCGAATACTATCAACAGAGATACCATTCATTTTAACTGTACCACAGATTTCTAAGAAGTTTTGAAGGTGTGAATTAGGATCTTCTGTGGCTAAGCCTCTGAAAGCACCTTCCCTAACCATTTGTATCAACCCTGTCTTGAGTTCAAAATTATTAGCATTGATAGGGGGCATGGACTATTCCAGCCTTCTCAGAATTAAACACAGGTTGGAAACACTCCTTGATAGGTTTAGGGTCATCGATGAGCTTCTGATCAGCCATAGTATGAGTTTCTGCTTTTCCTTCCCTTAGGAGTCTCCTACAGGTCCTCTCGATCTTATGATCAAAAGGTTGCAAGTCTGCAGCTCTCCCCTTGGGCATACACCTGGAGGAACAAAAAGAAAGAAATTAGACAAAAAAAATCACAAAAGGAAATAGAAAATAAAACAAAAATAAAGACATGAAACATAAAACTTGGGTTGCCTCCCAAGAAGCGCTTTGTTTAACGTCTTTAGCTAGACGGTAACTTATCAGGGCACATAAAATTGCTCATATTTTTTCGGGCCCTTCTTGCTCAAATCGATGTAGCTTTTTAAGTATAAAAGGCTATCCGGTTTTTCTTGAGCCCTAGATAGAAAATTATTTTTGTGATTTTTATTTATCAAAAGAAAAGAATTGAAATCAAAGCAAGACTCGTGAGTATAAGACAAATGATTATAAAAAATAAAGGAAATTTCTAGGGATAAAAGGAAAGAAGACTTCTCAGCCTCTAACTCTATCACCTGGATCTCTCCTGTGGAACTAAGTGTATCACCAGTGTCCTCCTCACTAACCTGATCATGGTGTGCCTCAGTCTCCCCCAAACTATCCTCACTAACATCTAAACAAATCCTCCTAGGTGGCACCTCCTGAGTGGTAAGGATAAGAAATTGTTCCTATAAGGCCTTAAGGGAAACTACTAACTGGTTAAGGTATTGAGCTCTATCTTGTACTATTTCCCAAAGTCCTACCACCTCAGTTTCTAACCTATCCAACCTCTCTAATTCACTATGAACCAAATTTTTAAATTTCAACTCTAAGGTATATTCTGCCAATTGGTCCATAAGAGAAAATTTTTCTAGGGGTTGGTTAAGGTACGAAAAACTATGGTTCCAAGTGCCTAAATAACTACCCTCATGTGAATTTTCATATATGGTATGTACAGAATGGGAAAAATTAGACACATGGTATTCAGAGAAATCATGATGCACAAAACTAGGATCCTGAGAGGAGTAATAGAATGATGGAGAAAAATCATGCAAAGTCATGCTTGAAAAATTGCTAATTCAGAACAAGACTTCTACACAATAGCAACACAACCAAAAACAGGGGACAAAGACTCAAAAAACATAAAGCTAGAATAAAACAAATAAGGAAACAAACAAACACACAAAGAACAAATAAGGAAAAAAAAACACACAAACAAGCTTTAGTCTAAAATTTCAAATTGACCCGTACACTGCTAGTTTGGCCTAGACCAGACTATCCTATCGGAGGGCCTTGATCATGGGAGTCGGAACACCGTGAATTCTCGAAAGCGATACAATTTTCTTGTTGGTTTTCCTTCTTGGTTCATCCTTCGGTGGCTATTGTTTGGACGGATACTTGGAAATTTAAAGATTGAGGGAGACACTCACGGGATTCATTAAAAGTTTATGGATTCAGACTGAAAAATGGTAACTTGATGCCTAATGGAATAAGATTATTCTGGTATTAGGGTCTGGTTGAGAAAGTCTCGTCCTAGAGGAGGAGTGTTTCTGTTCACCCTTTGGTGGCGGTCATTCTAAACATATGGGGTACCATTGCAAATTTTTAATGACCTAGGGATCATAAGATAAATTTTTGCTAAAACTTCATTGGATTTTCAAAGTTTTTGCGAGACTAATACAAAGTTTTGTACTTGTTTTCAGCAAAAATGTCTAGCTCAATCATCACCCTATTAGCTTCTGATAAACTCGTGGGAGATAATTTCAAAACGTGGGAAAATAATATCAACACAATTCTAGAAACTGACGACCTAAAGTTCGTGCTCACTGAGGAGTTTCCTCAGGTTTCGGGCTCGACCACATCACGAAGTGTTCGTGATGTGTACGATCGATGGATCAGGGCCAATGAAAAGGCCAAGGTCTATATCATTGCCAGCTTATCAGAAGTCTTGGCAAAGAAGAATGAGGTGACGATCACCGCTAAGGAGATCATGGAATCCTTGCAGAAAATATTTGGACAACAGTCTTTTCAGGTCCAACATTATTCCCTCAAACACGTCTTCAATGGGTGGATGAAAGAAGGGGCGTCTGTCCGTGAACATGTTCTAAACATGATGCCCCACTTTTATCTGGCAGAGATGAACGAGGCTTCGATCGATGAGTCGAGCCAGGTCAGCTTTATTTTAGAGACTCTTTCGAAGAGTTTCCTTCAGTTTCGTAGCAATGTTGTTATAAACAAAATTAGCTACACTCTGACAACACTTCTCAATAAACTATAGAACTTCCAGTATTTGATGAGGATCAGGACACCGGAAGCTGAGGCAATTGTTGGTCCTTTCACAGGGGTTCGACCTCTGGGACTAAATCTGTAGGTTTTTCAGGCCCGAAAGGGAAGAATAAGAAGATTAAGAAGGGCAAAGTTGACCGTGCTGCCGCCGAAAAGGGCAAAAAAGTCAAGAAAGTTGCAGAGAAAGGAAAGTGGTTCCACTTCAATGGGGATGGACACTGGAAGCGTAACTGTCCCAAGTTCCTTGCCGACAGAAGGAAAGAAAGTAAATGCGATTTACTAGTAACTGAAACCCGTTTAGTGGAGAGTAATGACTCTGCCTGGATACTAGATTCAAGTGCCACTAACCATGTTTGTTATTCTTTTCATGGAATTAGTTCCTAGAAGCAGCTGCGAGACGTTGAGATAACGCTACGGGTTGGATTCGGGGAGGTTGTCTCGGCTGTAGTAGTTGACACGGTGAAACTCTATTTTGGCGGGAAGTACTTATTATTGGATAATTTGTACATAATGCCCGGGTTTACTAGAAACCTTGTTTCCATTTCCTGCCTTATTGAACATTGTATTTCAGTTTCTTTTGAATTAAATAAAACGTTTATTTCTTTCAAAGGCAATTTGTTATGTTCAGCTTCTCTTGAGAATAATCTATACGTTTTGAAACCTAATTCGGTCAAAAGTGTTTTGAATACTGAATTGTTTAAAACGGCTGAAACACAAACTAAGAGAGTAAAAGTTTCTCGTAAGCAAAATGCCCATCTTTGGCATCTATGGTTAGGCCACATTAATATCAATAGGATTGAGAGACTAGTGAAGAGTGGACTTCTAAGTGAGTTGGAAGAAAACTCTTTACCGGTATGTGAGTCATACCTTGAAGGCAAAATGACCAAACACCTTTTTAGTGGATAAGGATATAGAGCAAAAGAGCCTCTGGAGCTTATACATTCTGACCTCTGTGGTCCGATGAGTGTTAAAGCTCAGGGAGGTTATGAATACTTTGTATCTTTTATATATGACTATTCTGGGTATATTTACCTAATGCATAGGAAGTCTAAAACTCTTGAAAAGTTCAAGGAGTACAAGACTGAGGTTGAGAACCTATTAGGTAAAGAAATAAAAACACTTCAATCGGATCGAGGTGGAAAGTATATGGACACTGAATTCCAGGACTATATGATAGAATATGGAATTGCGTCCCAACTCTCAGCCCCTGGTATGCCATAGCAGAATTGTGTATCGGAAAGGACAAATAGAACCCTGTTGAACATGGTTCGGTTGATGATGAGTTATGCTCATCTCCCTGATTCTTTTTGGGGCTACGCAGTGGAGACTATGATTTATATTTTGAACAACATTCTGTCGAAGAGTGTTTGTGAAACACCCTTCGAACTCTGGAATGGACGTAAAGGCAGTTTACACTATTTCAGAATTTGGGGATGCCCGTCCCATGTGTTGGTGTCAAACAAGAAAAAGTTGGAACCACGTCCAAAATTATGCCTCTTTGTAGGTTACCCAAAAGAGACTAAGGGTGGTCTGTTTTACGATCCTAAGGAAAATAGGGTGCTTGTGTCGACAAATGCCACTTTCCTTGAGGAAGACCACATCAGGGATCATTTACCTAGGAGTAAAATTGTGTTAAACGAAATGGTTGTGTTAAACGAAATGGACATTTCATCAGCAAGAGTTGTTGATGGGCTAGTACGTCAAAAGTGTTGTTGATCCTAGCTCGTCTAGTCAAGCTAGGATCAACAACAGTGTCTCCGCCCCGTTTTGCATTCAAAACTCCTCTTTTGACAGTGTACAAGTCGAATCTCTCTCTATTTCCAACAACTCCTAACATTCATCCCATGAGTGGGAATAGTCATGACATCTCCCCTTCACTAGGGGAATCCACCCACGGGATTACCTTCCATTTGGATTGTTGGGTTTTATGCACTAAACTTGTGTAGTTTTTGTAAATTATTAATCAAATAAATAAAGAGTTACTTATTTTGATAATTATTGTATTCTCCCACATAAAACTAAATCCAATAAACTAAGTTTCATGGTTATAATGGTAGATCTTGAACAAATGTATAGTGGACACAAGTTGGATTATGTTCAAGTATATAACCTAAATGGTCTATCATATACGCATGAGGTTGGGAACCTTATTCTTGTAACACCATGGATGCGACCCGCTTTGTATTCAGTACAAACGATGTAATCCAACTCGTTCATGTGGTAGACATGCGAGTGGGGGCATCATGTACGATGAGATCGTATAAGACTGGATTGCAAATTAATAGCCTATTAGTGGAACACCGTTAACATGATAGGTCTAATAATTTATAGATTATCATTAGTGACTCGACCTGAATCCTGAGCAAGTTACTAACTCCTGCTTATGGGGATGTGTCCTTAGATTAGTATGGGTGAGCGTGGTCTGTAGCCGACTCAATATGCCTACCTTCTCAAGAACAGAACCTTGTAGGTAGTTGAAGACTTAACTCTGCGAGATGGAATTCACTCATTCCTGAATTAGGGAATTAGATAGGTTGTTCTCTTAAGAACTGTATCCAGGTCTTGAACAACGGGGCCCTACCCTCTTACCGACCTAAGAGGGATTATGTTTATGGTAGGACCATAGACTTGTTGTTCATTAGCTGATCAGTAGTATTAAGGAGCAAGAGGTGATCACAGAGGTAAAATGGTAATTTGACACAGCTGTGATTACAAACAACTTTTGAAGGGTCGACTCATTGGTATTGATTATATCAATGGACTCAATACATTGTACGGTGAGGAGAGTGCAACTCCAAGTCTTTAGTGGAGTGACTCGTAGTTAATGAATGTTGATTAATTAGATCAAAGAGTTTAATCGGTTAATCTCGTATCATTGAAGCTCATGATCTGTAGGTTCATTAAAACTTAATCCAATAAACTAAGCTACAGGGTCATTATATTATGAGAGAACTAGAACTTGAACGATGTGTAGTGGACATATGGAGAGGATCACGTTCGAGTTAATGACCAGAACGGTCTACAATATATGGATAGGGTTTGAAACATTATCTTCGTTACACTCTGGATGCGGCCTGCTTTGTATTAGATACAAACGAGCTGATCCAGCTTGTTCATGTGGTTGACATGCGAATGGGGGCATCCTATGCATTGAGATTTTACAAGATCGAACCGTGAATTATTAGACCTGCTGATGTAACACCGTTAACAGCAAAGGACTAATAACTTCATAGATGACCATTAGTGAGTCGTCCTTAATCTTGAGCGTGTTACTGACTCCTGTCTGCGGGGGTCTGTCCTTTGACTAGTACGGGTGAGGGTGGTGATAGCACACAAAATGTGCTATCCTTAGGCTTAATAATTTCTAGTTTTATAATGATTTTAGGGCTTTTACATGTTTAAATAACTCAATTTCAGGTTAGGAGCTTAAACAGAACATTTGATGATAATTTAGATCACTCAGGATCGAAACGAGGCTATTTTGAGCTAAAAATAATACCAACTGAAAGAGAAAAGATCAAACCAAGCATGATGACCCGAAGTGATGGCGCTCCAATGCTGTCTATAGCATTGCAACGCCGAGCGTGTTGTTTAAAGGCGTTGAAGACCATTGCCGATAGCATTGCAACGCTATCTCGATAAGGAAGCTTATATGAGGAGCCGCACTGAGGGCGTTGCAACGCTGCCTTGCAGCGTCGCAACGGCTGATCGATAAGAAGGCGCGCGCGTTAGGGTAGCATCATCGCAACGCTGTCCCTAAAGTTGCAACGCTACCGACTGTTTCCTTATTTACCAGCCGCCTAGGGTGCAACGTTGCAACGCTGTCCCTAGCATTGCAACGCTGCACCGATTCCTTCTATAAATATATCCTTATGATTTTATTAGAAGGGGAGCCGAATTTGGTAGATTTTCCACCCTAATTTCGAAATACACTTTGTAAGAAGAGAGAAAAGAACGTTTTTGGGAGCCAAAGCATCCGTGGAGGTTCGAGATCGAAGGCGGGAGCTCGAAGACGAAGGACTGACATCGACAAATAAGTTTAATTTCCTTTTCTTTCAGATTGTAACTCCGTTTGAGACGTTTTCTACATGTTTAGTTTGATTTTTATGTGATTTAGAGTAGCTAAATATTGTAGTTAGGAATTGATTTATTGTTAAGACTTTATTACCAGGAATTGAAGCATGTTTTGTTCTTATTTTTGGCAATTCGTTCTTTACTTCTTAATCTGTTGGTTTAAGTGGACTCGAGAGATAAAACTTGAATTAGAGCAAAATTGTCAAAACCCTTAGAAATCTGGCATGAGAATGACCTAGAAATCTTAGGGAAACGCATAAAGAAGTTGCTTAATGCCATGCATGTCGTAGATTCATATGAAGACTATGGAGTTTATTGCATGTGTGAGGCTCACTAAGAATCGAGAGGTTTTCTTGAGTATTTTACTTCTTGTTTATAATATCATCTTTTTGGTTCATTGCATGTGTTAATTGAGTCATTAACTTGCATAATCACTTCCCTCAATTCTATCAATTCGTGTCTCCACATGTTTGTTTGTTGCTTGCCTTTACTTTGAACCAACTATCCATGTTATGTTTCTTTAGCTAAAATTGAGAATTAGTACCTTAGTAATTAATTAATCTAGAAACCCATTCCCGAGGACGATACTTGGACTCATAAATCACTATACTAAAACTTGACCCGTACACTGCGGTATTGCATTATCATAATTAGCATCAATAGGTGGCCACAGTTGCTCGCCCAATATGCCTACCTTCTTGGGGACAGGACAACGTGGGGAGCTGGGAACTTAACTATGCAAGAAGGAATTCACTCGTTCCCGACTTAGGAAAACTAGAGGGGTTGCTCCCTTAATTGGTGTCTACAGGACTTGGACAACAAGCGCCCACCTTCTCATTGGTACAAGAGGGATGTTGTTTATGGTTGGACCATGCAACGTAGTTGTTCATTAGAGAAGCAGTGGGACTTAAGGATCAAGAGGTAGACATAGGGGTAAAAGGGTATTCTCACCCAACTGTGACTACGAACAAACTTGTGAAGGGACAACTCGCAGTTATGAAGGGATTTTGAATTCCCGCAGCGGAAGACGTTGTGAAACGTCGTTGATCCGTTATGTAAAACGTGTCTTAAAATTGAATCTATCTCATTGACCCTAGGCTAAACATGCAAAATAGTAGAGAAAACAGTAAGTATAATGGATACTAACCTCTTGAAGAACACTTCTTCAACGTTTTCTCCTTCTCCGGTCACGATCTCTCTCGATCCAACGTTCTCCTCGAACACGAACCACGATCCGACAGGGAGACACCTCTAAAGGGTCTTCTCGGTTGTTCTCGGGAGGTTGAGGGAGAGTGAGTGGGACTCCCTTTGGTTTTTGGGTAAGGAGAGAATGAGAGAGAATTGAGAGAGGATTTGAGAGAGAATCACTTGCTCTCTTTGGATGGAAATCCAAAAAATGGCAAATGATACACCAAAGGCTTCTTGCAAAGCCTTTAAATACTATTGTGTGATGGAGTTAAAACCTCCACCAAATCACAATTTTACCACAACCATATAATATACAAATCACATTTTCATATTATATAATATAAGGTATCTCATACCTTATTATACAAACCTCATTTGCATAAATGTGGAATTATAAATTGAATCATATTCAATTTAATTTCTCTCAATTCAATTTCTCCAAATAGACCTAATTAATCAATCAGGCTATACTATAGTTTATTATGAATCTCATTCACATGAAATTATATATTATGTCATCTATATCTCATATAAATGACATAAATACCCAAATAATGAATTTGAACACTTCAAATTGACACCAAACTGTAAACCCTCAATTTGTCCAATTTGAGCCAACCGAGGGACCTAATGGACCTACACGTGACGAGCTCCAATGATCCGAGACTAACTTGTCAAACTCTTTGACCCAGTTATTCAACATTCATTAGCTACGGTAACACTCCACTAAAGCCCGTAGCTACACTTTAATCACCGTATCTGGCCCAGGAGTTCTTCGATTTTGTAACGCCCCAGGCCTAGGATCTCCTGCGACCTGGCTGCGTCACCATATCATCCATGAGTGCTTGTAAGAGTGAAGATACTATCCCCACAAACAAACACGGGGTCCTTTCAGCATGTTTTGTCCTCACTCACATGCTCCCTAGGAAAATTCCTAAGAGGTCATCCAACATAGAATTGCTCCAAGCCAAGCACGCTTAATTGTGGAGTTCCTATGATTGAGCCACCGGAAAGGAAGGTGCACGTTGTCGGTATAGGTAGTAGCTATCATTTCTTTTAAGCCTTTCTCAACTATACTTTCATATCCCCATGGTCACTCGCATGTACCTCTCTTTCTCAGGCACTATACTTTCATATCCTTAGGATCCCTCTCATTCAGATGTGGACTCGGTTCATTCATGTACCCCTCTTCCTCGGGCGTCACAGGTTTGCTCAAATTGGACAAATTGAGGGTTTACAGTTTGGTGTCGATTTGAAGTGTTCAAATTCATTAATTGGGTAGTTATGCCATTTATATGTGATATAGTTGACATAATATATAGTTTGATGTGAATGAGATTTATAATAAACTATAGTATAGCCTAATTGATTAATTAGTGTTAATTGGAGAAATTGAATTGAGAGAAATTACATTGAATGTGATTCAATTTAAATTTGCACAATTTTCCAAATGAGATTTGTATAATAGGGTATGAGATACCTTAGGGTCTGTTTGGTATGCAATCCAGATTCTGTTTTATGTTTTTGGATTCACTGAATTCAGTGAATATTTGTTTGGCAGATATGTTTTCAAAAAATATTTTCGGATTCTGGGATCCAAATAGTAGAAATTCTGAAAACAACATTTTTATGTTTTCATTGTATCCAGATTTTGAATTTAAAATTTTAAAATGCAGAATTATATTAAACAAAGATAAAAATCTTAATAAATATAGTATTTCATATTATCAACTCAATTTACTTTTGTTAAATTAAAATATGAATAATATAATATATTATAAATTACATAATATTATATTATTAAATGATAATTATATAAAAGGTATAAAATCATGTTCATAAATTAATTAATAATGACTTATATTCAATAATTATTTTTGCATCTACAACTAAGTTTATGATCTATAAATATGTTATAAGACACGTTTTAAATAATTGTTTAGAATAGAATCAAATTTCTAAATCTGCTACCAAACACATATTTGAAAACATGAAATATAACTCTGTTTTCATTGAATCCCTTGTTTTCAAATTTCTGTTTTCAGATTGTTTACCAAACAAGCCCTTATATTATATGATATGCAAATATGATTTTCATATCATATGGTTTTGGTAAAATGGTGAATTGGTGGATATTTTAACTCCACCACACACCATTATAAATAGATACCTTCAAAGGTATCTTACACACACAATTTTTCATTATTTGGATTTTGATCCAAGTGCAAAGGCTCTCTCTTAAAAATCTCTCTCAAATTCTCATCTTTTCTCTCCAAACCTAAAACCAAAGGGAGTTCCACTACTCTCCCTCAACCTGCCCAAAACAACCGAGAAGACCCTTTGGAAGTGTCTTATTGTGCGATTCGAGGATCGAGTTTGTAGAGATCATTGGTTCGAGAGAAATCATGACTAGAGGAGAAAACGTCGAAGAAGTGTTCTTCAACAAGTTAGTAACATTTACTTTCTGTTTTTTCTCCTTCTCTTTACAATATGTTTAACTTAAAATGTATGTGATATGTTCGATTTTAAGAAAACTGAAACACAACAAATCACCGACGTTTCACAACGTTTCTGCTGCGGGAAATCCATTCCCTTCATTGGAATCGTGATTCGATGTAGAATCTCCTAGTATATTTCTTATACTAAAAATACATCTATATTTTTCTTGGGTCTTTAATTAAGTATACACATACTCCAAATTGCACCAAAATAGTCTCGAACACTCTCTTTTTGCTTCTCAAGCTCGATTTTCTTAAATTAACCATAAAATGCCATGAAAGCCCATGTTTTTAAGTACAAAAACTAGCTAAAATATAATAAATATGACAACATATTTGCATGCTATCAAATACCCCCACACTTAAGTTTTTGCTAGTCCCGAGCAGAAAAAAATTAAACTATAAGATCTTTCTTATGCATATATCATACTCAAGCCTCAAAGATTTAAAAGAAAATTTCAACAATCACGGAAAACAATCAAACATGATACTTCAACAAGCAATTTCAAACTTTTCCTAAGTGTTCCTACGTGTGTGTGTGATTAGCCTCCGTTCCTTTGATGTCTACTAAGCCCAGAATAACTTTATTAGGTTCTCCATTCAACTTCCCTCTACACTGGTCATAATTTCTCATTCTTGAGTCTCCCCACATTCAAGAAATAAACAACTTTATTCAGCACTTAATCACATTTTTTTATGTCACTTTTTCTATTTTCTTCTCTTTTTTTGCAAGGACACCAGCTTTCACACACATCCACTGCAGGGACCCTTACCAAGAGTGCTTGCTCAATGAGTGGCCTAACTGATCAAAGTGAAGGTAGCTCTTTTTATCCTCACGAATTTTTTCTTTAGCAAACAAAACAACAAAAACAAAACAGACAAACTTTTTTACATAAAACACATATTTTGCAGATCATGCACTTCATATTGTCATTCACCCTATTCTGCAGTTTAACTCTCTAATCAGTCCTTATACCTATCGAGGTGACATTACACTTTTAAACCTAATAACTTTGTTCTAAGCATTCAAAACTACAGGAATATAGGCTATGT
Source organism: Trichosanthes cucumerina (assembly GCA_036507285.1). NCBI lineage: Eukaryota > Viridiplantae > Streptophyta > Magnoliopsida > Cucurbitales > Cucurbitaceae > Trichosanthes > Trichosanthes cucumerina. Next base: position 30,344,427 of record CM071839.1, read on the forward strand.
GCATAATAATGCAGGAAAACTCAAGAAATTTTTTAAATTAACTTAGAATGCTCTCAGGTTTTAGCAGAATCACAAAAATTTTCAATTAAATCTCATCAGAATCCATCCTAATCATACTTATGCATAAGATCAATCAGCAATTCAACACATACTCATGACAACCACAACAGATAAACAACACAAGCCACCCCCCAAACTTAAACTAAACATTGTCCCCAATGTTTGCAAAATAAGCTCAAAGAAAATAAGAAAGGTAAGAGTCAACAATACTGCCTTGAGTAATGGAGATCTTCATTTTTCTTTTGAATTTCTTAGACGACCAAGTCACGTGAGATAAAGTACTGCAAAAAGGGAGCATGGATTTCACAAGAGAAGACAACAACCACCACCTAACAAAACAAAACAACGAAAACTAAGAACTAAACAAACAAACAACTAAAAACAAAAAACTGAAATAAATGATATGTAAGGCTTGGGTTGCCTCCAAAGAAGCGCTTTCTTTAACGTTTTTAGCCAGACTGGACTCATGGTTGGCGTAAAGGCACGTAAAATTACTCATATTTCTTCGGGCCCTTCTTGCTTGAGTCGATATAGCCATCTAAGTCTAAGAGGCTATCTTGATTTTCTTGGGCACCTGACAGATAAATATTTTTGTTATTTTTGTTTACTGAAATAAAATAACAAAATTCAAATCAAGACTCATGAGTATAGGAAAAAATGGTTATCAAGATTAAAAGAACCTTTTGGAGATAAAGGGAGGGGAGACTTTTCAGCCTCGAATTCTATCACCTGGATTTCTTCTGTGGAAGTGATTGCATCACCATTCTCTACCTCACTAACCTGTTTTGGGTGTGTTTCAGTCTCCTCTAACTCATCCTAACTATCATATGCATAAGTCTTCCTAGGTTGTTCTTCCTCGGTGGCAAGTATAAGAATTTGCTCATGTAGGGTCTTAAGGGATTCTGCCAATTGATTAAGATGATGAGTCATTCCATGTATTGTTGCCCCAAGTTCTACCACGTTAGCTTCTAACCTATCCCACCTTTCTAATTCAGCATGACACAGACTTCTAATCTTCAACTACAAAGTATATTCCATTAATAAATCCTTAAGAGAAGAGTTTTCTATAGATTGGTTGAGGTAGGAAAAATTTTGGCTCCATGTGCCTATATGATTACCATAAAAAAAAAATCATAAATCATAAATTCAGAATTGTAAGAATTAAACAATTCGTATCCAGAGAAATCATGATTCACATACCCAGGGTCCTGAGAAGAATAGTACATTGACGAATAATTAAAATCATCAAAAGTCATACTTTAAATAAAAAATAATTCAAATCTAGACTTTTACACAAAATTCAACATAACAAAACAGTAGACAAAGACTCGAAAATAAAAGAAAGCAAAGAAAACGAAATTAAGAACAAATATGAAAAACAACAAAAACACAATAAAGGAAAGAAAACAAAATAAGGAAAAACAACAAATATGAAAAATACAAAAAAGAAAAAAATAAGAAAAAATAAATAAGAAAAAAATACAAAAGGGAAAAAACAAATAAGGAAAAAAGTAAAGAAAAAATAAAAAAGAAAAAAATAAGGAGAAAACAAAAATGAAAAAAATAAGGAAAAAAACAAAAAAGGAAAAAAACAAAAGAGGAAAAAACAAATATGGAAAAAAATAAGGAAAAAACACAAAAATAAAGAAAACAAATAAGGAAAAAATGAAAAAAATGAAAAAAAATAAATAAGAAAAAAATACAAAAGAAAAAAAAACTTTAGTCTAAAATCTCAAATTTTCTCCTAATATTAATCAATCTAAATAATCGTCATTCGTCGGCAATGACACCAAAAACTTGTTGTGTAAAAGAATATTGCAATACTGAAAGTGTACGAGTGAAGTTTTAATATAGTGATTTGAGTTCCAAGTACCGTCATCAGGAATAGTTTCTTAGATTAATTAACTACCAAGATACTAGTTCTAAACTTTATCTAAATCAACAAAACTTTGATAAATGGTGGAAAGAAAGATAGAAAACAAGAATTGTTAGGGGGATTGATTTCACAAGTTATTTCCTTATTTAGCACATCCTATTAAACTATGGTTGTGAGATTATAAACAAGAAGTAAAGATATTCAAAAAAGTCTCTCGGATCCCTAGTGATTCTCATGCATCGCAATAAATCCTAGAGTTACCTTAAGAATTTTAAAACCATACACGACATTAAGCAACTTCTTAAAACGTTTCCCAGAGAACCTAAGTCACTTTCGTGCCCAGATTTACTAAGGGGTTTTGGCAACTTTCCTCTAATCTAAGACTTTTCTCTCGAATCAACTTAAACCAACAAGATCATGCTAAACTTTGCCAAAGAAAAGCAACTAATTTAAGAAAGAATTGCTAAAAATAATGCGACACAAACATAAGTTCAATACATACTTAAATAAGTTAAAAACATGTTAATCAATCCCCTAACTACGACAATTAGCTACTCATAATCACTATTAAAAATATGCTAATGTCGTATTAGAATCTGTAACAAAAGACCAAACTAAAGGAAGAAGAAAGAAAACTCGTCGGTGATGATGTCGACCCTTCGTTCCCGAGCTCCTGTCACAATCTCGAGCCTCCTCACATGTGCTTGGTCTCCAAAGAATAATATTCTGCTCCTTTTTTAGTGGAAGAGTCGAAAATAGGCAAAAAAATCCATACAATTCGCCCTTTTGAATGGGCTCATAAGGATGTATTTTATAGGAAGTTGGCACAGCGTTGCAACATTGTGCTTACTGCTAGCCAACCCACTACAACTATTTTTGTCATATCTTTTCGCTCGGGTGTCCGAATGACCTCTGGTTTGATACGTTAGAATCATGATTTGATGTAGAATCTCTCAGTATATTTATTATACTCAAAATACATCTATATTTTTCTTGGGTCTTCAATTAAGCATACACATGCTCTAAATTGCACCAAAATAGTCTCAAACACTCTAATTTTGCTTCTCAAGCTCAATTTCCTGAAATTAACCATAAAATGCCATGAAAGCCCATGTTTTTAAGAATAAAAATATGTAAAATATAAGAAATAAGATAGCATATTTGCATGTTATCACCCTCTAACCAGGAAGTATTACTTCATGGGAGGAGTTGGCCTAAGCCTTCCTCACCAAATTCTTCCCACCTGTGAAAGCTGCAAAGATGAAGACGGAGATAGGGTCGTTCTGATAATATGAGGGAGAACAGCTATTTGAGTCTCGGGTGCGTTACAAGGACATATTGAGGAGATGCCCACAACATTGGTATTCAGATTGTTTTCAAATTCAACTATTTTATAATGGACTCTTAGGTCCCACAAGGATCATTCTGGATGTAACTACTGGAGGGGCAAAAATGGCCAGGAATGTGCCTGAAGCTCGAGCCCTACTGGAAGAGATGTCAACTGCCAGCTACCAGTGGCCCATGGAAAGAGAGAAACCTAGACCAGTAGTTGGTTTTTATGAACTTAATGAGGTAACTGATTTAAAATCACAAATGACATTTCTCACTCATGCTCTATCTAAACTTGCAGGAACACCACAATTTGTAGCCTCTATGGCTACCTCTCAGTGCTCCCAGCCTAACAAAGAATTTAGCATGGAGCAAGCACATTATCTGAACAATAGGAGCAACAACTATGGGGGAAATCAAACTCAAAATAACATCCCAACACATTATCATCTAGGTTTGAGATCTCATAAAAAATTTTCATATGTTAATAACAAAAATGTGTTGTATCCTCCTTTAGGTTATGCTTCTACATCATATCAAGCTGAGATAAAGCCATCCCTTGAGGAAACGATAAGCTCCTTTATAACTGAATCAAGAAATAGGGCAAACCAGCTGGATAATGCAATCACCAGTTTGAGTGGTGTAGTGAGCAGTCAGGGAGCTGCCATAAAGAACATTGAGACTCAAATCAGCAAGATGAGCACAATGATCCATAGCCTTCAGAAAGGTAATTTCTTGAGTGACACAGAGGTGAATCCAAGGGAAACAAGTAAGGTTGTTACACTGAGATGAAAATTGAATTTGTTAATTCTTTGTTTAATGATTTTGCAAATAATATTCTCTCGAGGGATCCCTTAGAGCACGTGGGAGAAGAAAGAACAAAGAACCTGCAAGCGATGAATCTGCAGGCAATGGATGCTAAGTTGAGATCACTTTGGGCATAGAACGAAAAATTCAGTCTAGCTAAAGACATTAAAGAAAGTGTTTCTTGGGAGACAACTCAAGCTTTTCATTTATTTTTGTTTTGTTTTTATTTGTTTGTTTTAGTTTTTGTTGTTGGTGCCCTTCCTTTGATTTTTGCTTTTGTTGTTAGGAGCTTACCTCTCGCGACTTGGCCGAAAATGAACTTAGAAAACGAGATCTCCATTACTCAGGACAATATTGTTCACTATTTCACTGTTCTTTCTTCATTTTAGCTTACTTTGCAAAAATTGAGGATAATGTTTGGTTTAAGTTTGGGGGTGGGAGTTTATAGTTTTTACTTATTTTAGAAGTCCTGAGTATGTGTTGAATTGTTGATTGATCTTATGCATAAGTATGATTAGGATGGCCTAGGATGAGTTTTAATTGAATTTTTTCTGTCTTGTTGAAATATGAGAGCATGATATGAATCTGAGTAAATTTAAAAATTTTCTGGAGTTTTTCTGCAATGTTTATGCATATAGCCTTTGTTCCTGTAGTTTTGAATGCTTAAAACAGAGTTATAAGGTTCATAAGTTTGAAGTCACCTCGATAGGTGTAAGGATTGATTTCAGAGTTAAACTGCATGGAAGGATGAACGACAATATAAAGTACATGATTTGGAATGTTGGTGTGTATTGAAAGAATTTTAAATATGTTATCTGTGTTTTTGATGTTGTGCTTAAAAGAATCAAGGACAAAAAGAGCTACCTTCACTGTGATCAGTTAGCCACTCATTGAGTGAGTGCTCTAGGTAAGGGTCCCTGCAGTGGATGTGTGAAATCTAGTGTCTTTGTTATAAAAAAAATCAATGAAAAAAAAAGAAGTGCTTGATAGAGTTGTTTGTGTCTTGACTATGGGAGACTTAAGGATTATGATTTATGGCCAGTATAGAGGAAACTTAAATGGAGAACCTTATAAAGATGTTTCAGGCTAGTAAAAATGAAGGGAAAGAAGACTAATCACACACACACGCCGGGATGCTTAGGAGAAATTTTAAATTGCTTGTTGAAGTGTCATGTTTAATTGTTAAACTATGGCTGCTGAAATTTTCCTTTCAATCTTTGAGGCCTGAATCTTATGTATGCTCGGGACTAGCAAAAGTTTAAGTTTGAGAGTGTTTGATAGCACACAAAATGTGATATTCTTAGGCTTAGATTTTGCTACTTTTTGTATTAATTTCAGGGCTTTCACGTGTCTAAATTACTGAATTTTAGGATACGAGCAAGAATGGAGCAAATGGAGAGATCTTGAAAAATTAGGGCTCAAATGGGAACCATTAGAATGCAAAAGTTGAAGCAAATAGAAGAAGACGAGCAAATTAAGCTACTTGACTTGAGGGCATGGCGTTGACACACCACTGAGGGCGTTGCAATGCCATGCCATGAGAAGAAATACATTGAAGAACTGTGGAGGTGACATTGAGACAAAGCAACGTCACAACATCAAAACACGTGTGTTTTACATCATTAACGTTCACATCGTTGAGACGTTGTGCATTATTTCCTTATTTAACCGCACCCTAGGGTATGGCGTTGCAACGTTGTGCCTAGCGTTGCAACGTCATGTCGATAAGTGTATAAATATGTTATGTTGCCTCATTTGAAAAGGGAGTCGAATTTGAATGATTCTTAGACCCTAATTTCGAAACATACACTATTGAGACGGTTGAAAAGGATTCTTTGGAGGCCAAGCATGAGAGTGGAGCCTCGAGATCGTGTCGGGAGCTCGGAGACGAGGGCTAACATCATCACCATAGCATTTTTCTTCCTTTTTCTTTAGTTTGTAGTTTTGTGTATGGATTCTAATATGGATTTAACATATTTTGTAGTGATTATGAGTAGCTAATTTCCAAGGTTAGGGGATTGATATAGCTTGTTATGGATTTGTTTTAGTTATTGATTTGAACTATTGGTTGTGTTGCATTATTTTTGGTAATTCTTTCTTAATGTTTGTTTTTCCCTTGTCAAAAATAGCATGATTTGTTGGTTTATGTTTAATTCGAGAGAATAGACTTAGATTAGATTAAAATTGCCAAACCCCTTAGTAAATCTTCACATGAGAGTGAAGGGTTCTTTGGGGAAACATTTTAAACAAGTTGTTTAATGTCTTGCATGCTTTTAAAATCTAAATAAAGACTTTAGGTTTATCGCTATGCATGAGATCACTAGAGCTCGAGAGAGTCTTTTGATTACCTTTACTTCTTGTTTATAATCTCACAACCAAAGTCAATTTCATGCGCTAAAATAATGAAGTGATTATTAAAATCAATTCCCTAACATGTCTCTCATCTTTGTGTCTCCACGTGTATATTTAGTTATTATTTTAATTTCACCTTTGACAAACTTTTATTTCTTAGTTAAAATTAGGAATTAGTATCTTAGTATTAATCAATCTAGAAATCCATTCCTTAGGACGATACTCGAAATCTTAAATCACTATATTAAAGCTTGACCCGTACACTTGTGGTATTGCAATTTACACGCAACACTACTCTCACATGCTTATTTGTCATTTTACAAGAGATTTTCATCTTCAGGCAATTTCGGTGGCATAGGAATGATCGAGGGATAAGAAGATGAAATTGAGTCAAGAAACGCATGAAATCAGCAAAAGAAGAGCTAGACAAGCCAAAGGAACTGCCTGCAGAGCGTCTCGACACCAAAAAGGAGTGTCTAGATGTTATTCATTGTCAAACAAGAAGACCTGTACACAGAGCGTCTCGACGTCAGTGCATATCTTTCAATGAGGGATTACTCGACATTGCGTGGAGGCTCTACTCGACACCGCCTATATTTTCCTAGATTTTTCTCTTAGGTAGAGAGGGGAGCATTGTTGGGATTTATGCCCTTGTGTAATTTTAATCAAACAAATAAAAGGTTATTTGTTTTGATAAAATTACAGTCTTGCTTTATAAATCTAATAAACTAAGCTCCAATGTTATAATATATATATCTTGAACATCAGTGTAATGGACAATATTTGGATTATGTTCAAGAATAGAACCTAAATGGTCTATGGTATAAGAATAAGGTTGGAAACCTCATTCTGGTAACACCATGGATGCGACCCACTTTGTAATTAGTACAAATAAGGTAATCCAACTCATTCATGTAGTTGACATGCGAGTGGGGGCATCCTGTATGAAGATTTCATACAAGACCGGAACCCAAATTATTAGTCTAACCAGTGTAACACCGTTAACAGGATAAGACTAGTAATTTATAGATGGTCATTTATGACTCAACCTAAATCCTGAGCGAGTTAAGAACTCCTGCTTATAGGGGTTTGTCCTTAGACTAGTATGGGTGAGAGTGGCCTGTAGCCGACTCAATAAGCCTACCTTCTTACGGACAGAACCTCGTAGGTAGCTCGGAACTTAACTGTGCAATATGGAATTCACTCATTGCTACACTAAAGAATTAGATAGGTTGTTCCCTTAAGAACTGACTCCAGGTCTTGAACAACGGGGCCCCGCCCTCTATGAGGGTATGAGTCTATGGTAGGACCTTAGACTTGTTGTTCATTAGAGAATCAGTGGTGCTTAAGGAACAAAGAGGTAATCATAGTGGTAAAATGGTAATTTGAACCAACTATGATCACGAACAACCTGTGAAGGGTCGACTCATGGGTAATGACTATATCAGTGTACACAATATTATCTACAGTGAGGAGAGTGCAGCTACGAGTCTATAGTAGAGTGACTTGTAGTTAATGAATATTGATTAACTGGATCAAAGAGTTTGATAAGTTAATCTCACATCATTGGAGCTCATGAACTGTAGGTCCTTTAGGTCCCTCCGTTGGCTCAACATGGTAATATTAAGGGTATAAAGTTAGAAATGAAATTGAAGTGTTCAATTTCATACATGAGGTGTTCTATCAATTATAATTGATACAATTGATATAATATATAGTTTTAATGTGAATTACATTCACATATAAACCATATACTAATGAGAGAATAAAGGAGGGGTAGGATGGTCATTTCCATCCTATATCCCAATATATATGGTTGCGTGAGATGCAACTAGGTAAAGGAATTTTAAGCCTTTGTTGTGTTGTTGGAAAAGTTCCAAAACACAAACCTCTCTCTCACAACATCTCATCTCACCTAAAGAGAATCCACGTTCCTCCCTCACCTAGAGAACAACGGGAAAGATCCGGTGAAAGTGTCCGTGATCGCTTGGGTTCGTGTTGCTGAGATTGTAGCAGTGGGAGAATGAGCACTCGAAGAAAGGTTCTTCAAAGGCATAATCTCTTGTTGTCCATATTCTATTTTTATGCTTAATCTAGTTAAATTTGTTCTTGAATGTAATCGTTGTAACGAAATTAAGAACGCGCGATTCACAATCGTTTTCGCTGCGGGATTCGATTCCCTACAATTGGTATCAGAGCCCAATTGCGTTCTTAATTTTCGTTCGGGATTTTTCAAGAACGAGGTGGGATTTACTGTTTTGCATGAGATGTATGAACGGTTAGAAATTTAGTCGTTTTCAATTTTGGCACTTAGATTTACATAATTTCGTTGAATTGTTCAATGTAAAGGCCTATTGTTTTGAGCATTTTATTATGTAAATCGAGTCTGTAAGTCCGTGTCGATCGAGGCAAGGTGGTTGTTGGGAAGATCAGAGCGAAAACGAGCAAGGAATACGAGATTTCACATGTTGTTTGTGTACAGCGGTGCAACACTGTTCGAAGGTGTTGCAATGTTGCACTTGCGGAAGAAGCGCGCAGGAGACGACAACGTTGCAACGCTGCTGCTGAGGCGCGTTTCAACCGGTAGAAAAGGACAAACTGCAGCGTTGCAATGCTTGTATCAGCGTTGCAACGCCACAGGCATTTCACGCAGAAAAGCAACGGGCAGAATTTTGTATTTATTATATATAATAAATATAAAAACATTTTATATTTATTTATATTTAATTTATTTAATTTTAATTAATATAATTAGATTATATTAATTAAAATTAAATTTAGGGTGTCAAAATTGGTCTAATTTTGCTATTTAAATAATACAATTGTTGTGTAATTATTGTCATGCATAATGTATGCTTATATTTTAGAAATCTCACCTTAGGTTAAGCATTTTCATGCATCGTTTATAATATAAAGAGTTATATCATATAGTTTGCATGATTAATTAATATAAAGTTGTTATATTAATTTATGCACAACATTTACATGCATTATATATCATGAGATGATTATGCTATGAATGTCTTATTATTCATGTGATGAATGATCAAGCACTATAACATAGTATGCATGTAACCTAAGGTTAATTATTAGTTTTAAAATGTTTAGAACTTGGAAATAATGTATTTTTGTTTCATTCTCTATGAATAAAGTGTTTATTTTGAAGAAAGGTATAGAAATATGTTCAACTTCATTAGAAAATGGGTTGTATGTTTTAAGGCCTAATTCAGTCAAAATGGTTTTGAACACTGAATTATTTAAAACTGCAAACGCACAAACTAAGAAACGTAAAATTTCTCCTAAAGAAAATGCTCATCTTTGGCATCTAAGATTAGGTCACATTAATCTCAATAGGATTGAGAGATTGGTAAAAAATAGACTTCTAAATGAGTTAGAAGAAAATACTTTACATGTATGTGAATCCTGCCTAGAAGGCAAAATAACTAAAAGATCTTTTAGTGGAAAAGGTTATAGAGCCAAAGAACCTCTTGAGCTTATACATTTAAAGCTTTGTGGTCCGATGAGTGTTAAAGCCAGAGGAGGTTATGAATATTTCATCTCCTTTTTAGATGATTATTCCAGATTTGGGCATATTTACCTAATGCACCACAAGTCTGAAGCACTTGAAAAGTTCAAAGAATTCAAGGCTGAGGTTGAAAATCAATTAGGTAAAACTATTAAAACACTTCGTTCGGATCGAGGTGGGGAGTACATGGATTTAGAATTCCAGAACTATATGATAGAACATGGAATTACATCCCAACTCTCTCGACTCGCACACCACAAAGAAAAGCGGTGTATCGAAAGGAGAAATAGAACCTTGTTGCACATGGTTCGATCAATGATGAGTTATGCTCATCTCCTAGTTCATTTTGGGGTTACGTGATGAGAGATCATGTATACATTTTGAATAATATGCCCTCAAAAATTATTTCTGAAACACCTTTTGAACTCTAGAAAGGACGTAAAGGTAGTTTATGTCATTTCAGAATTTGGGGTTGTCAAGCGCATGTGCTTGTGACAAATCCAAAGAAGTTGGATTCACGTTCAAAATTGTGCCTATTCGTAGGCTACTCGAAAGAAACAAGAGGTGGTTTATTCTATGATACTAAGAAAGATAAGGTTTTTGTGTCGACAAATGCCATTTTCTTAGAGGAGGACCACATAAGGGACCACAAACCCAAAAGTAAAGTAGTGTTGAGTGAGTTAGACGGAACAATAGCAAAGGTTGCTAATAAAACTAGTACGTTAACAAGAGTTGTTGATACTAATTTGTCTAGTCAAGAGAGTCCATCTCAAGATTTGAGTATGCCTCGACGTAGTGGGAGGGTTGTAACATAGCCTGACCATTACATGGGTGTATCTGAAACCAAAGTTGTTATACCAGATGACAACTGCGAGGATCCATTGACTTATAATCAAGTGATGGTTGACAAAGACAAAGATAAATGAGTCATAGCCATGGACCAAGAAATGGAGTCTATGTACTTCAACTCTGTTTGGGATCTTGTAGATAAGCCTGATGAGGTAAACCTATAGGTTTTAAGTGGATCTACAAGAGAAAACGTGATGTAGATGGGAAGGTGTAAACCTTCAAAGTTAGACTAGTAGCAAAGGGTAATACCCAGGTTGAAGGGGTTAACTATGAGGAAACCTTTTCACCTGTTGCTATGGTAAAGTCTATCCGTATCCTACTTGCCATTGCCGCATATTATGACTATGAGGTATGGCAAATGGATGTAAAGACGACCTTTTTGAATGACAATCTTGAAGAAAACATCTACATGGAACAACCCAAAGGGTTCATTAAACTAGGACATGAGCAAAAAGTTTGCAGGCTTAAAAGGTCAATTTAAACAAGCCTCTAGGTCCTGGAATATAAGATTTGATGAGGCAATCAAATCTTATAGTTTTGACCAGAATGATGATGAACATTGTGTCTATAAGAAAATCATTAATAGTTCTGTCGCATTCCTAATTCTCTATGTGGATGATATCCTACTCATTGGGAATGATGTAGGTTATCTTACTTACATTAAGGATTTGCTAGCTATGAAGTTCCAAATGAAATATTTGGGTGATGCATAGTTTGTTCTTGGGATCCAGATTGTCCGGAACCGCAAGAATAAAACACTAGCCTTGTCTCAAACATCTTACATAGACAAAGTGTTGTCAAGGTTTAAGATGAAAGACTCCAAAAAAGGCTTGCTGCTTTTTGGACATGGAGTCCATTTGTCTAAGGAACAGTGTCCTAAGACACCTCAAGGAGTTGAGGATATGAGACGGATTTCTTATGTATCAGCTGTTGGGAGCCTGATGTACGCCATGTTGTGTACTAGGCTGACATCTGTTTTGCAGTTGGAATGGTCAGTAGGTATCAATCCAATCCAGGACTTGAACACTGGACAACGGTTAAAACAATTCTTAAGTATCTTCGGAGAACAAGGAACTACATGCTTGTGTATGGGGCTAAGGATTTGATCCTTACAAGATACACGGATTCTGACTTTTAGACTGATAAAGATTCCCATAAATCTACATCAGGGTCAGTATTTACTCTTAACGGAGGAGTTGTAGTATGGTGAAGCGTCAAACAAGGATGCATCGCAGATTCCACCATGGAGGTCGAATATGTAGCATCTTGTGAAGCAGCTAAAGAGGCCGTTTGGTTTAGGAAATTCATGCTAAATTTGGATGTTGTTCCAAATATGACTTTGCCCATCACACAGTATTGCAATAACAATGGTGCAGTGGCAAATTCGAGGGAACCCCGAAGTCACAAGAGGGGAAAGCTTATTGAGTGAAAGTATCATCTCATCCGAGAGATCGTGCATAAAGAAGACTTGATTGTCTCGAAGATAGCCTCAGAACACAACGTTGCTGATCCGTTTAAAAAAGCTCTCACGGCTAATGTATTTGAGAGTCACCTAGAAGGTCTAAGTCTACAAGTCTTCCCAACCTAGAGCAAGTGGGAGTATTTTGTACAAAGGGTTTAAATGCCCTAGTTTATTGTATTTACATTACTATAATGTTTTTGTACTCCACAAGTTTTAGGTCAAGTGGGAGATTGTTGGGATTTATGCCCTAAACATGTGTAATTTTGATCAATTAAATAAAGTGTAATTTGTTTTGATAAAATTACAATCTTGCTTTAAAAATCTAATAAACTAAGCTCCAAGGTTATAATATGAATATCTTAAACATCAGTGTAGTGGACACTATTTGGACTGTATTCAAGAATATAACCTAAATGGTCTATGGTATAAGAATAAGGTTGGAAACCTCATTCTGGTAACACCATGAATGCGACCCACTTTGTAATTAGTACAAATGAGGTAATCCAACTCATTCATGTAGTTGACATGCGAGTGGGGGCATCCTGTATGAAGAGTTCATACAAGACCGAACCGCAAATTATTAGTCTAACAAGTGTAACACCGTTAACAGGATAATACTAGTAATTTATAGATGGTCATTAGTGACTCAACCTGAATCCTAAGCGAGTTAAGAACTCCTGCTTATAGGGGTTTGTCCTTAGACTAGTATAGGTGAGAGTGGCTTGTAGCCGATTCAATAAGCCTACCTTCTCAGGACCTCGTAGGTAGCTGGAACTTAACTGTACAAGATGGAATTCACTCATTCCTACACTAAGGAATTAGATAGGTTGTTCCCTTAAAAACTGACTCCAAGTCTTGAACAACGGGGCCCCGCCCTCTATGAGGGTATGAGTCTATGGTAGGACCTTAGACTTGTTGTTCATTAGAGAATCAGTGGTGCTTAAGGAACAAAGAGGTAATCACTGGGGTAAAACCGTAATTTGACCCACCTATGATCACGAACAACATATGAAGGGTCGACTCATGGATAATGACTATATCAGTTGACACAATATTATCTACAGTGAGGAGAGTGCATCTACGAGTCTATAGTGGAGTGACTTGTAGTTAATGAATATTGATTAACTGGATCAAAGAGTTTGATTAGTTAATCTCACATAATTGGAGCTCATGAACTGTAGGTTCATTAGGTCCCTCCGTTGGCTCAACATGGTAATATTGAGGGTATAAAGTTAGGAATGAAATTGAAGTGTTCAATTTCATACATGAGGTGTTATATCAATTATATATGATATAATTGATATAATATATAGTTTTAATGTGAATTAGATTCACATATAAACCATATACTAATGAGAGAATAAAGTAGGGGTAGGATGATCATTTCCATCCTATTTCCCTATATATATGGTTGCATGAGATGCAACTAGGTAAAGGAATTTTAAGCATTTGTTGTGTTGTTGGAAAAGTTCCAAAACACAAACCTCTCTTTCACAACATCTCATCTCACCTAAAGGGAACCCACATTTCTCCCTCACCTAGAGAACAACGGAGAAGATCCGGTGGTAGTGTCCGTGATCGCTTGGGTTCGTGTTGCTGAGATTGTAGCAGTGGGAGAAGGAGCACTCGAAGAAAGGTTCTTCAAAGGTATAATCTCTTGCTGTCCATATTCTGTTTTTATGCTTAATCTAGTTAAATTTGTTCTTGAATGTAATCGTTGTAACGAAATCAAGAACGCGCGATTCCCTACAAGCATCTAGACGCTCTCCTTGGCATCTAGACGTTTCACTCGGCTATAAATACAAACTTTTCCCTTAGGTTTTGGAGCTTATGTATGAACCTTTGGTAGGAACTTTTAGAATTCGTTTTTAGCTTTAGTTTTAGAGTTTTTTGGTTGAATTGATGAGACCATGGAGGTCGTTGGAGTGTTCGAGACTATGTTTGGCTAAGCCTCCTCTTCCGATTCATAGGTCGATAAAAACTAATTGTAATGTAGTGAGCCTTATTTATAATTCTTTACTCTATTGCCATTTAATTCTTGAATTCTCTGCTTTAATCTTATGAATGTGCATCTTTGATTGAATTGATGTCTCAATTGTTTATGCATGTCTATCGTTATTCATCATTGAATGGACGACGCAATCATGGTGATTGATTGTTTAAAAATAGAGTTAAAACGGTGTGTGATTCTTTGGGGAACCTTGGATTCATAGCTGACATGTTAGACTCTAGAAAATTTAAGAAGCATGTTAATTGGATTTATCTAATTAAGGTGTCTTGGTCTTCCACATTGTTTAATGCCTTTGTCTTATTTGTTTATGTTTCATAAGTACTGGATAATTAAGATAATTGAGGTTAACTTATGTTGGCATGTAAATTTAATGAACTTAGGAAAATAGCTTTTTAGGGGAACCACTAAACCGACCAAGTTAATTGCCAATTTAGTTAAAATCTATTTTTGATTGTCTGGGATCTATATTACAATTGGGATAATCGTGCCTATGAACTGGAACTTGGTAAGATTTAATATCTCATAATTACCTCTTTCTCTCTTTATTTAAGTTTTTGTTGTTCATTTAAATTCAACCAAACACACAAATCCCCATTTTTTCTTGTTTTCTTTAGGAATCTAATCTTGGAAAGTATAAATTCATTGCTCCATATGGTTCGATCTGGTCCACTATTAAGTACTACAAGTATATAATTTTAGATCAATTATATAAATTGTATTTGATCCAGCCTTCGACGTGTTGTAGACGATTGCCATCTATGATGGTAAATGGAAGCTTACTAAAGGCTCCATGGTGGTAGCTAAGGGAGAGAAGTATCCAACGTTGTATTTGATGTAGGTCAAGATTACTGATTCAAGTATAAATATAGTAGACAATGAAGAGAGTGTTAAACTTTGGCATAAGAGACTCAGTCACATTAGTGTGAAGAGTTTGATGATTGAAGCTAAGAAAATTCATATTCATAGTATAAAGAATGCACCTCTGAATATATGTGATCATTGTTTGGCAAGAAAGCAAACAAGAGTTTCTTTTAAGGAATCTTAGCAATCTAAGAAGCTAATGAAGGGAATGAAACTCCTGCAGTGGAAACGACTTTGAATGTCGGTGTTCGAAGTGAAAAACGTTTCATAAAATCGAACCTATCTCATAGATTCTAGGCTAAACATACAATTATAAGAAGGAAAAACAGTAAGGTAAAAGGTACTTACTTGTTGAAGAACGCTTCTTCAAAGTTTCCTTCTCTGGTCACGAAGCTCTTTGCAACTACGATCTCTATAAGCACAATCTCTCGAACCAAGAATTTGGACACCTCCAAATTGATCTTCTCGATTGTTCTCGATCGGTTGAGGGAGAGTGGTGGAACTCCCTTTGGTTTAGGGTGGAGAGAAATTCTAGAGAGAATTTGAGAGAAAAGAGAGATCCTTTTGGATGGAATTCAAAAAAATGAGAGATTGTCACTAAAGCCTTCTTGCAAAGGTCTTTATATAATGGTGAGATGTGGAGTTTAAATCACCACTAAAATACCATTTTACCACAACCTTATGTTATGCAAATCATATTTGCATAACATATATAATAAGGTATCTCATACATTATTATACAAATCATATTTGTATAATTGTGGAATTTTAAATTGAATCATATTCAATTTAATTTCTCACAATCCAATTTCTCCAAATTAGCACTAGTTAATCAATTAGGCTAACGTATAGTTTATTATGAACTTCATTCACATTAAACTATATATTATGTCAATCATATCTCATATAAATAACATAAATACCCTTTTATTGAATTTGAACACTTCAAATCCACTCCAAACTGTAAATTCTCAATTTATCCAGTTTGAGCCAATAGAGGGATCTAATGGACCTACAGATGACGAGCTCTAATGATCCGAGATTAACCTGTCAAACTCTTTGACCCGGTTATTCAACATTCATTAGCTACGGTTACAATCATCTAAAGCCCGTAGTTGCACTCCCATCACTGTAGGACAAGTTGTGTCCATCGATATAACTAATGCTCGTGAGTCGACCCTTCAAAGGTTGTTCGTAAATACTGCTGGGTCAAATTACCTTTTTACCCTTGTGTCTACCTCTTGCTCCTTAAGTCCCACTTCTCCTCTAATGAACAACAACATTGTATGGTCCAACCATAAACAACATCCCTCTCGGGCAAGTGAGAGGGTGGGCCTGTGTTGTCCAAGCACTAGAGACAACACTTAAAGGAACAACCCCTCTAGTTTTCCTAATTCGGGAACGAGTGAATTCCATCTTGCGTAGTCAAGTTTTCAGTTCCCCACATGGCTCTGTCCCTGAAAAGATAGGCATATTGTAGGGAATTGAATCCCATGCAAAAGCGATTGATCGCATATGCACTTAATTGTGTGACATAGAGTTGTTCGAAAACATAAAATCTAATGCTAAGCATATTAATTAGAAAGCATAAATGTCTTAGAAGATTTCCTTTGAAGACCGATTCTTCAAGTGGTTCCTCGTCGTCTACGAGCTCCTATTCTCTACGAATGAATCCTCGAACACCGCCAAAAGAACTTCTCGGTTGTTTTCTAGGAGAGGGAGAAATGTGAGATCTCTTTTGGATTAGAGATGTATTTTAAAGAGAACTTGAGAGAACCCTTGTGTTTGCTTTAGATGCAAAACTACACAAATGGTTCAAGTGTCATAAAACGCATCCAAAATGATGCTTTTATAGGCAATTTGGGTGGAGACAAATTCTCCACCTATCTTGCCACTATCTCCATTTATTATGCATAATATAAGGTGTCAAACACCTTATTATATGAATCATATTCATATAATGTGGAGAAATTAGATTTGAATAAGTCCAATTTCATTTCTCCAAAGTTCTACCATATGTTATGTGCCAATTCCATAATCAGACATAATTAAGTTCAATATGAATCATATTTACATTGAACTATATATTATATCAATCATATCATATATATTGATATAATCCCTAAATTTGAATTTGAACATTTCAAATTCATTCCAAAACTTTATACCCTCTATTAAATTCCATGTTGAGCCAACCGAAGGACCTAATGGACCTACAGATCATGAGCTCCAACGATACGAGATTAACTTATCAAACTCATTGATCCCGCCAATCAACATTTGTTAACTACGAGTCACTCCACTAAAGACTCGTAGCTGCACTCTCCTCACTGTAGGACAAGGTGAGTCCATTGATTTAACCAATGCTCGTGAATCAATCCTTCACAGGTCGTTTGTGGTCACAGTTGGGTCGAATTACTGTTTTACCCCTGTGACTACTTCTTGCACCTTAATCACCACTAATCCTCTAATGAACAACAAGTTTATGGTCTGACCATAAACATTATCCCTCTCGGGCCGACAAGAGCGAGGGTCACGTTGTCCAAGATCTGGATACAACTCTTAAAGGAATAACCTATCTAGTTAGCCTTGAACGGGAACGAGTGAATTCCTTCGTGCGAAGTTGAGTTCCCAGCTCCCTATAGGGTTTCATCCCTTAGAAGGTAAGCATGTTGAGTCGACAACTGTGGCCACTCTCACCCGTACTAGTCAAGGGATAATCGCCGACAGATAGGAGTTCACAACTCGCTCAGGATTCAGGTTGAATCACTATTGGTCATCGTTTGAATCATTAGCCCTAACCTATCAACAGAGTTACAGGATTAGTCTAACAATTCTTGGTCCAGTCATGTACAAACTCTTTGCAAAGGATGCCCCCATTCGCATGTCAACTCATGAACGAGCTGGATTGTCTCGTTTGTATCAAATACAAAGTGGGTCGCATCCATAGTGTCAACATGATAAGGTTTCCGACCTAATCTATCTACTATAGACCATTTGAGTGACATTCTAAATGTGACCCTGGAGCTTAGTTTATTGGATTTAAGTTTGTAACTGCGAGAATACAAGTTTGAAGGAAAAAATAACAACTTTATTCATTTCCTCAAATAATTACAAATACACGAGTTTAGGGCATAAATCCCAACAAACTCCCACCTGTCCTAAAGCTAGTGGAGTACATAAAACATTACAATAATGCAAATACAATAAACTAGGGCATTGAATACCCTTTGATACAATACTCCCACTTGCCCTAATCAAGTTCTAATGTGTAAACCTAGAGTTTCTAGGTGACCCTCGAATACCTTAGCCGTAAGAGTCTTTGTAAGTGGATCAACAATGTTGTGCTCCGATGCTATCTTCGTGACGATCACGTCTCTTCTGTGCACAATTTCCCGTATGAAGTGATACTTTCGTTCGATGTGTTTTCTCCTTTTGTGACTACGAAGTTCTCTCAAGTTTGCCACGACACCGCTGTTATCACAATAAAGGGTGATCGGGAGGTCCATATTTAGAACGGCTTCCAAATCAGTCATGAACTTCCTAAGCCATATTGCCTCTTTAGTCGCTTCACAAGATGCTACATACTCAGCCTCCATAGTGGAGTCAACAATGCATCCTTGTTTGATGCTTCGGCAGACTATTGCCCCTCCATTAAGAGTAGACACTGACCCCGGACTGGATTTCCTAGAATCCTTATCGGTTTGGAAGTAAGAGTTCGTGTATCTTGTAAGGATCATATCCTAAGCCCCATACACAAGCATATAGTTCCTCGTTCTCCTAAGATACTTGAGGATTGATTTTACCACAGTCCAGTGATCTAATCCTAGGTTGGATTGATACCTACTGACAATATGAACTGCATAACAGATGTCAGGTCGAGTACACAACATGGGGTACATGAGGCTACCTATAGCTGATGCATAAAGAACTCGTCTCATATCCTCAACCTCTTGAGATGTCTTAGGTGTTGGGATTTTTGTCCTAATCTCGTGTTTGACTGTTTACCAAAAACACAGGTGGATTGATATTGGTGCGATCTGACTCATTATTAGAGATCAATCCTGAACCTGACGGATGTAAATTACTGTTTGAAATTAATAAGAGTTATTTATTTCATTACTTTGTGTCTCGCAATATTTACAAACTTTTCCAATAAACTAAGCTCCAGGGTCATTGAATTTATCAGAGAACTAGAACTTGACGCAGTGTGTAGTGGACACATAGGGAGGATCACGTTCGAGTTAATGACCCGAACGGTCTCTGATGATATGGATAGGGTTGGAGACCTAATCCTCGGATACATCTTGTGGATGCGACCGCTTTGTATTAGATACAAACGAGGTGATGATCGACTCGTTCATGTGGTTGACATGTGAGTGGGGGCATCCTGTGCAATGAGATTGTATAAGACCGGACCGTGAATTATTAGACCTATTGATGTAATGTCGTTGACAGTAAGGACTAATAACTTCGTAGATGACCATTAGTGACTCGACCTGAATCCTGAGCGTGTTACGGACTCCTGTCTGCGGAAGTTTGTCCTTTGACTAGTACGGGTGAGGGTGGTCACAGTTACTCGCCCAATATGCCTATCTTGTAAGGGACAGGACCAAGTAGGGAGCTGGGAACTTAACTATGCGAGATGGAATTCACTCGTTCCCGCCTTTAGGGAAACTAGAGGGGTTATTCCCTTAAGTGCTGTCTCCAGGGCTTGGACAACGGGCGCCCACCTTCTCACTTGCCCGAGAAGGGTGTTGTGTATGGTTGAACCATCACAATATGTTGTTCATTAGAGGAGCAGTGGGGACTTAAGGAACAAGAGGTAGACACAGGGGTAAAACGATAATTTGGCCTAGTCGTGTCTACGAACAACCTGTGAAGGGTCGACTCATGGGCATTGGTTATATCAATGGACACATAATATTTTGCATCGACGGGAGTGCAGCTACGGGCTATAGTGGAGTGTTACCGTAGCTAATGAATGTTGATTAACCGGTCAAAGAGTTTCACTGAGTTAATCTCGGATCGTGGAGCCCGCCACCTTTGTAGGTCCATTAGGTCCCTCGGTTGGCTCAATCAGGTTAAAAGAAGGGTTAATGTTTTGGTATGAAATTGAAGTGTTCAATTTCACTTAAAGGGCATTTATGTCATTTATATGAGATATGAATGATATAATACATAGTTTAATGTGAATGAGATTCATAATAAACTATAGGTTAGCCTAATTGATGAATTAGGGCTAATTGGAGAAATTAATTGAGAGAAATTAAATTGGATGTGATTCAATTTAATTAATCCACAATTATTGCAAATGTGATTTACAATATGAGATATGAGATATCTTATATTATATGGTTATGCAAATGAGATTTGCATAACCTATTGTTGTGGTAAAATGGTAATAATGTGGAGATTTTAACTCCATGATTATTCCTCTATTTAATCCCTTCTTCCAAGAAGGAATTCAAGCTTCCATTCTCATTTTTTGGATTTCACCCAAAAAGAAGAGTTTTCTCTCAACATTTTCTCTCAACTCTCCTCCCTCTACAAAACACTAGAGTCCCACCACTTTCCTTCTTCCAAAGGAAGAACAACCGAGAAGGTCGTTGGTGGTGTTCGATTTTCGTTCGAGAGAAGCGTTTGTTGAGATCGAGAAGCACGAAGTGTTCGTTACCAAAGGAAGGAACTTTGAAGAACAGTATACAACAAGTAAGTACGTTCTTCTCGCTGTAATTTCTTCCTACTTTTATATGTTTAACTTAGATCTAAGTGTTAGATCATTTTGACAAAATTCTAGTAGCGTAATGATACCTTGACGATTCGATCATCTTTCGCTGCGCGGGGATTTTCATTCCCTTCATTAGGACATTGTTCCTTAGACAAATGAACCACGTGCCTGAAAGGCAATGAACCCTTTTTGGAGTTTTGCATCTTATATCGAATCAATATTTTGTCGATGTACGATGCTTGAGACAAGGCGTGTGTTATTCTTGTGGTTCCGGACAATCTGGATCCCGAGAACGAACTGTGCTTCTCTCAAATCTTTCATTTTGAATTGTGTAGCCAGCTAGTTTTTAACGTTAGTGAGGAATCCTACATCATTCCCAATGAGTAGGATATCATCCACATACAACACTAGAAAAGCGACAGTACTGTTGATTATCTTCTTGAATACACAAGGTTCATCAACATTCTGATAAAAGTCATAATATTTGATAGCCTCATCAAACTTTATATTCCAAGACCTAGAGGTTTGTTTCAACCCATAAATGGATCATTTTAGCCTGCAAACCTTTTGCTCATGGCCTTGTTCAATGAACAGTTTGGGTTGGTCCATGTAGATGTTTTCGTCAAGATTGTCTTTCAAAAAGGTCTTCTTGACATCCATTTCCCATACTTCATAGTCATAATATGAGGCAATGGCAGGAAGGATTCGTATAGACTTAATCTTGGCAACAGGAGAAAAGGTTTCCTCATAGTCAACCCTTTCTCGCCAGGTATAGCCCTCTTCCACGAGTCTATCTTTGAAGATCTGTACATTCCCATCTACACAACGTTTTCTCTTGTAGATCCATTTACAACCTGTGGGCTTAACCCCATCAGGTTGATCTACAAGATCCCAAACGGAATTGAAGTACATAGACTCCATTTCCTGATCCATGGCTTTTATCCATTCATCTTTGTCAATGTCATCCATTGCTTGATCATATGACAATGGGTCCTCGTAGTCATCACTAGATGTGAAAACATGGGTTTCAGTTAAACCCATGTAACGGTCAGGCTGTATAACAACCCTCCCACTACGTCGAGGCTCTCTCAACTGTTGAGATGGACAACTTTGACTAGATGAGCTAGGGTCAACAACTTTTGTTGGTTTCTTAGCATTGTCAGTAACTTTTACTAACATACTGTCTAACTCTTTTAACACAATTTTACTTTTAGGCTTGTGATCTCGGATGTGGTCTTCCTCAAGAAAAGTGGCGTTTGTCGACACAAACACCCTATTTTCTTTAGGTTCAAAAAATAGACCACCTCTCGTTTCTTTAGGAAAGCCCACAAACAGGCACAATTTTAAACAAGGTTCCAATTTCTTCGGATTTGTCACTAGCACATGGGTTGGACATCCCCAAATTTTGAATTGACATAAACTGTCTTTACGTCATTTCCAGAGTTCGTAAGGTGTTTCAAAAACACTTTACAAAGGAACATTGTTCAAAATGTATACTGCAATCTTCACTTCATAACCCCAAAACGAGTCAGGGAGATGAGCATAACTCATCATCGATCGAACCATGTCTAACAGGGTTATATTTCTCCTTTCCGATACAACATTTTGTTGTGGCATACCAGGTGCTGAGAGTTGGGGCGTTATTCCATATTCTATCATATTGTCCTGGAATTCATGATGAAGGGAATGAAATTCCACACAACGGAAGGGTAATCGAATGACCGTGGCATCGTTGTAAAATATGTTTTCTTAAAACAGTTTCTATCACATAAAAACTAGGCTAAACATGAAATTTAGGAAGAAAAACAGCAAGTGTACTTACTTGTTGAAGAACCGTCTTCAGGTTTTCCTTCTCCAGTCACGAACCCTTCGTGATAATGATCTCAACGTACTCGATCTCCTCGAACAAACAATAACCCAGACACGCTTCTAAAGGTTTCTCGGTTGTTCTACTTTTCGTAGAAGGAGAGTTGTGGGACTCTTTTTTGGTTAAAAGAGAGGAGAGGTTGAGAGAATTTTCAAATGCTCTCTGGTGAGAATTCCAAAAAATGAGCCTTGAGTTATAAAATCCTTCTTTCAAAGGAGTTTTAATAATGATGATAGGTGGAGTTGAAATCTCCACCTATTTACCATTTATCCACAACCATAGATTATGCAAATCATATTTGCATAACCACATATAACAAGATATCTCATATCTCATTATACAAATCACATTTGTATAATTGTGGATTTTTAAATTGAATCACATTCAATTTAATTTCTCTCAATCCAATTTCTCCAAATTAGTCCTAATTCGACAATTAGGCTAACGTATAGTTTATTATGAATCTCATTCACATTAAACTATATAATATGTCAATCATATCTCATTTAAATTACATAAATACCCTTTAATGAACTTGAACACTTCAAATTGACACCAAAATTATAAACCTTCTATTAATCAAGTTTGAGCCAACCAAGGGACCTAATGGACCTACAGTGACGAGCTCCAATGATCCGAGATTAACCTGTCAAACTCTTTGGCTCGGTTAATCAACATTCATTAGCTACGATAACACTCTACTAAAGCCCGTAGCGGCACTCCCGTTAGTGTAAGACAAGTTGTGTCCAATGATATAACCAATGCCCATGAGTCGACCCTTCACAGGTTGTTCGTAGACACTGCTTGGTCAAATTACCATTTTACCCCTGTGTCTACTTCTTGCTCCTTAAGTCCCACTGCTCCTCTAATGAACAACAACGTTGTAATGGTCCAACCATACACAACACCCCTCTCGGGCCAGTGAGAGGGTGGGTGCCCGTTGTCCAAGCCTTGGAGACAGCACTTAAGGGAACAACCCCTCTAGTTTCCCGAAAGGCGGGAACGAGTGAATTCCATCTCGCTAGTTAAGTTCCCAACTCCCCACGTGGTGCGGTCCCTGAGAAGATAGGCATATTGGACGAGTAACGGTGGCCACCCTCACCCGTACTAGTTAAAGAACAGATCCCCGCAAACAGGAGTCCGTAACACGCTCAGGATTCAGGTCGAGTCACTAATGGTCATCTACGAAGTTATTAGTCCCATACCGTTAACGGTGTTACATCTGTAGGTCTAATAATTCATGGTCTGGTCTTGTACAATCTCATTGCACATGATGCCCCCACTCGAATATCAACCACATGAACGAGTCAGATCACCTCGTTTGTATCTAATACAAAGTGGGTCGCATCCACAACGTATCTAGGATTAGGTCTCCAACCATATCTGTATACTGTAGACCGTTCAGGTTATTAACTCGAACGTGATCCTCCCTTTGTGTCCACTACACACCGTTCAAGTTCTAGATCTTGAAGGCAATGTAATCCCGTGCAGCGGAAGGATGATTGAATCGTCGTGGTATCGTTGTGAAACTCGTTTTCTTAAAATTAAACTATCACATAGAATTAGGCTAAACATATAAGTTGAAAAGGAAAAACCGTAAACAAACTTACTTGTTGAAGAACCTTTCTTCACGTTTTCCTCCTCCGGTCACAAACCCTTCGTGTACTCGTTCTCAACAATCTCGATCTACTTGAACGAACAAGCGATCTGGACACTTTCACTCAGTTTCTCGGTTGTTCTAATTGAGAGAAAAGTGTTTTTAAGAGAGAATGGCCAATTGCCTTTTTGGTGAGCAATAAAAAAATGAGCAGTCAACCTTACCACCCTTTCTTGCAATAATGGTGATAGGTGGAGTTGAAATCTCCACCTATTTACCATTTTACCACAACCATAGGTTATGCAAATCATATTTGCATAACCACATATAATAAGATATCTCATATCTCATTTTACAAATCACATTTGTATAATTGTGGATTTTTAAATTGAATCACATTCAATTTAATTTCTCTCAATCTAATTTCTCAAAATTAGCCCTAATTCAACAATTATGCTAACCTATATTTTATTATGAATCTCATTCACATTAAACTATATAATATGTCATTCATATCTCATATAAATGACATAGTTACCCTTTAGTGAACTTGAACACTTCATATCTCATTCATATCTTAAGTATTCGTAACCTCCTCGTGCTTTAACACTCATCGGACCATAGAGGTTAGAATGTATAAGCTGAAGGGGCTCTTTTGCTCTATATCCTTTTCCACTAAAAGGGTGTTTGGTTATTTTCCCTTCGAGGCATGACTCACATACCGGTAAAGAGTTTTCTTCAAACTCGCTTAGAAGTCCACTCTTCACTAGTCTTTCAATCCAATTGAGATTAATGTGGCGTAACCGTAGATGCCAAAGATGGGCATTTTCTTTAGGAGAAACTTTCACTCTCTTAGTTCATGTTTCTGTCGTTTTAAACAATTCAGTATTCAAAACACTTTTGATCGAATTAGGTTTCAAAACGCACAAGTTAGACTCAAGTGAAGCAAGACAAATCAAGTTTCCATTTCGAGAAATAAACGCTTTATTACCACTGAATTAAACGGTAATATAATTTTCTAATAAGCAAGAAATAGAACCAAGGTTTCTAGTCAACCCTGGAACTATATACAAATTATCTAATAAAATGTAATTCCTGCCGAAAAACAACTTCACTTTGTCGATCGCTCCAACAAAGACAATCTCCCAGATCCAACCCATAAAGTCACCTCACCCTCTCGCAGCTGCTGCCAGGAACTAGTTCCCTGAAAAGAAGAAAAAACGTGGTTAGTGGCGACCAAATCCAATATTCAGGTAGAGTCATTACTCTCCATTAAACAGGTTTCAGTTACTAGTAAATCACAATTACCTGTATTCTTCCAGTCAGCAAGGAACTTGGGACAGTTACGCTTCCAGTGGTCGTCCCCATTGCAGTGGAAACACTTTTCTTTTTCAGCATATTTCTTGACCTGTTTGCCCTTTTGGGCGGCAGCGCGGTCAACTTTTTCCTTCTTCATCTTCTTCTTCTTCCCTTTCGGGTGAGAAGGAGCTACAGGTTGTGTCCCAGAGGTCGAAACCCTGTGATAGAACCTGAAAGGCAACATTTGCCTCAGCTTTTGGTGTCCAGATCCTCATCAAGGACTGGAAGTTCTGTAACTCGTTTAGAAGGGTGGTCAGTTTGTAGCTAATTTTGTTCACAACAACATTGCTACGAAACTGAAAAAAACTATTCGGAAGAGTTTCCAAGATAAAGTTGACTTGGCTCGACTCATCGATCGAAGCCTCGTTCATCTCCGCGAGATTAAAGTGGGTCATCATGTCTAGAACGTGTTCTCGAATAGACGACCATTCTTTCATCCGGGCGTTGAAGACGTGTTTGAACGAGTCATGTCGAATCTGAAAGGACTGTTGTCCAAACATTTCCTGCAAGGACTCCATGATCTCCTTGGCGGTGACGATCTACTCATGCTTCTTTGCCAAAACTTCAGATAAACTCGCAATGATGTAGACCTTGGCCTTTTCATTGGCCATGATCCACCGATCGTAATCATCACGAACACTTCGTGACGCAGTCGAGCTCGACAACTGAGGACACTCCTCAGTGAGCATGAACTTAAGGTTGTCCGTTACTAGAATCGTGTTTATATTGTTTTTCCATGTTTGGAAATTATCTCCCACTAATTTGTCAGATGCTAGTAAAGTTATTATTGAGCTAGACATTTTTGCTGAAAAATCAAATAAGAACTTTGTGTCAGTCTCGCACAAACTTTTGAAATCTAATCAAGTTTTAGCAAAATTTTATCCTATGATCCCTAGGTCATTTTAACAATTTGCAATGATATCCCAAAGGTTTAGAATGACCGCCACCGAAGGGTGAACAAAAACACTTCTCCTCTAGGACGAGACTTTCTTGACCATACCTTAATCCCAGAATAACTCTTATTCCATTAGGCGTTCAGTTACCATTTTTCGGCATGAATCCATTAACTCTTAATGAATCCCATGAGTGTCACCCTCAATCTTTAGGTTTCCAAGTACCCGTCCAAACAATAGCCACCGAAGGGTGAACCAAGAAGGAAAACCAACAAGGAAACTGTATCCCTTTCGAGAATTCACGGTGTTTCGACTCACATGATCAAGGCCCTCCGAAGGGATTGTCTGGTCTAGGCCAAACTAGCAGGCAGATCAAAGAGGTCTCACAGTGTGAATTGAAAGAAGAGACTGTGGGTCCCATTTTCACAGGTCCCGCTCCCATTCACTATAAGTACTCTCTCCATCCACTATGATATTGATCCATACAAATACAATTCGAAGAGGGACGCTCCCATTTACGCCACGAGGCCGAGTATGGATCTCAAGGTGTAGGCTTTAACGAAGATTTGTTGTCAAAAAATCAAATGTATCTTATACACTTTATTTCCTCCCACTCAACGCTTTATATTATTCGGGATTTACCTATGACCAATATTTACCTATGTTTACCAATATAACGCTTATATTGATTTAACCTATGTTTATTTATAATCACATTATTAACTTAGGTGTATGTGAGTAAATTAATCAACTTTTAATTAACGCCACTCACGATAATATAACCTAAGAATCTCCGGACCAAATTCACTCCCAGGTCGGTTTCTATGTAGCGGTGTTCCGCAAAGCGTCAGCTTAAATACCCCAGCCTTAGACAAAACCTTCCTTTGACAGAGTTACTTATCAGTCACCATTCAAAGGTCATATTTTGATTCCCTAATTATAATCTTATTAAAACTAGAAAACCTAAGTCTAATTATTCATGTTCTAAACATTTTAAAACTAATAATTAACTTAGGTTACATGCATTTTTATGTTATAGTGCTTAATCATTCATCACATGAATAATACTATACTATAACAAATATTCATCACATGAATTAAATGCATGAGCATACTTTTAATCTAAGAAATATAACTCTTATTAAATAAATTAAAACATGCTTTAATTATATTAGAACACTTATAATATAACCTATCATGCATATTATATATTATAACACTTATAATATAAATATGATGCATGAAATGTTTAACCTAAGCTGGGATTTTAAATCTATATGATATACATTATGCACAAAGAATAAAATGTTTCATACATCCTATGCATAAAATAATTAAATAGCAAAAATTGGACCGGTTTTGGCAGTTAGGGGTATTAAATAAATTAATTAATATTTATATATCAATTATATTCATATTAATTAATTAATTAATTAAAATTAAACTAAAATTACATTTTACAAAAATAAAACTAAAATAAAAAAGGAGAAAAACACCCCATGTTTGAGAAAATCACCAAGTGCCCACGTACGCGTGCATGCCTCGCGAATTGCTCCTCAACTCACGCCGCGTTGCAACGCCATGGGCAGTGTTGCAACGCTACAACACTCAACATCGCACGCCACATTTGTGTATTTCCTAGAATTATTATCGGTCTGAAAGTCGGAGTTTGTGTATCCTATAAGGATCAAATCCCCACTCCCATACATAAGGTTGTAGTTCCTCGTTCTCCTAAGATACTTGAGGATTGCCTTTATGGTTGTTCAGTGATCTAATCCTTGATTGGATTGTTACCTACTGACAATCCCAACTCCATAACAAATGTCGGGCCTAGTACACAACATGTCATACATCAAGCTCCCTACAGCTGATTCACAGAGGATTCGTCTCATATCCTCAACCTCTTGAGGTGTCTTAGGACATTGATCCTTAGACAAGTGAACCTCATGCCTGAAAGGCAGCAAGCCCTTCTTGGAGTTCTGCATCTTATATCTAGACAACATCTTGCCAATATAAGATGCCTGAGACATGGCTAGCGTTCTGTTCTTCCGGTTTCGGACTATCTGGATACCTAGAACATAATGGGCCTCTCCCAAATCTTTCATCTGAAATTTCGAATCCAACAATGAGCAGGATATCATCCACATATAATACAAAAAAATGCGACAGTGTTGTTGACGATTTTCTTGTAGACACAAGGCTCGTCAACATTCTGATCAAAGCCATAGGATTTGACCTCCTTATCAAACCTTATATTCCAAGACCTCGAGGCTTGTTTTAGTCCATAAATAGACCTATGAAGCCGACAAACCTTTTGCTCTTGGCCTTAGGCAATGAACCCTTTGGGCTGGTCCATGTAGATGGGCTCATCAAGATTGCCATTCAGAAAGGATGTCTTGATATCCATCTGTCATACCTCATAGTCATAATATGCAGCAATAGCGAGAAGAATCCTGATAGACTTTACCATGGAAACAGGAAAAAAAGTTTCCTCATAGTCAACCTCTTCAACCTGGGTAACCCTTTGCCACTAGTCTGGTTTTGAAGGTTTGCATCATCCCATCTACACCACATTTACGCTTGTAGATCCACTTGAAACCAATAGGTTTTACCCCATCCGGTTGGTTCACAAGCTCCCAGACAGAATTTAAGTACATCGACTCTATTTCTTGGTCCATAACTTTAATCCATTCGTCTTTATCAACGTCAGTCATTGCCTGATCATAGGTCAATGGATCCTCGCAATCATCATCAGGGGTGAGGACTTGGGTATCAGCTAAACCCAAGTAACGTTCAGGCTGTCTCACAACCCTGCCAATACGTCGAGGCATTTTCAACTCTTGAAAACGAATTTGACTTGACAAGCTAGGATCAACAACACTTGTTGACGTACTAGCCCCATCAGCAACTCTTGCTGATGTACTGTCCATTTCATTTAATACAATCTTACTCATTGGTAAGTGATCCTTTATGTGTCTTCCTAAAGGAAAGTGGCATTTGCCGACACAAGCACCCTATTTTCCTTAGGATCATAAAACAGACCACCCCTAGTCTCTGTTGGGTAACCTACAAAGAGGCACAATTTTGAAAGGGGTTCCAAC
This sequence comes from Trichosanthes cucumerina, assembly GCA_036507285.1. NCBI lineage: Eukaryota > Viridiplantae > Streptophyta > Magnoliopsida > Cucurbitales > Cucurbitaceae > Trichosanthes > Trichosanthes cucumerina. The sequence continues at coordinate 30,374,108 of CM071839.1, forward strand.
TTTTTTGAGTTTGACACCAACACATGGGTTGAGCATCCCCAAATCTTGAAATGGTGTAATATGCCTTTACGTCCATTCCAGAGTTCGAAAGGTGTTTCACAAACACTTTTCGACGAAACGTTGTTCAAAATATAAACTGCAGTTTCCACTGCGTAATCCCAAAAGGAATAAGGGAGACGAGAATAGCTCATCATCGACTGAACCATGTCCAACAGGGTTCTATTTCTCTGCTCCGATACACCAGTCTGTTGTGGCGTACCAGGTGCTGAGAGTTGGGACGTAATTCCATGTTCTATCATATAGTACTGAAATTCAGTGTCCATATACTTTCCACCTCGATCCGATCGAAATGTTTTAATCGTTTTACCAAACAGGTTCTCAACCTATGTCTTATACTCCTTGAACTTTTAAAAAGATTCATACTTCCTATGCATTAGGTAAATATACCATACCTCGAATAGTCATCTATAAAAGATACAAAGTATTTGTAACCTCCTCGTGCTTTAACACTCATTGAACCACAAAGGTCAGAACGTATAAGCTCAAGAGGCTCTTTAGCTCTGCAGGAAAGACAACCTTCCCAGATCCAACCCGTAGTGTTATCTCACCCTCTTGCAGCTGCTGGTAGGAACTAATTCCCTAAAAAGGTTTGTGGCGCCTGAATCCAATATCCAGGTAGAGTCATTGCTCTCCACTAAACATGTTTCAGTTACAAGTAAATCAAATTTACCTTTTTTCTTACTGTAGACAAGGAACTTGGGACAGTTTCTCTTCCAGTGACCTTCCCCATTGCAGTGGAGACACTTTCCTTTCTCCGCAACTTCCTTGACCTTTTCGCCCTTCTGGGCGACAACACGGTCAACTTTTCCCTTCTTCAACTTCTTCTTTTTCCCTTTCGGGGGTAAAAGACCTATAGATTTTGTCCTAGAGGTCGAACCCTTGTGATAGGACCTGAATACAACGTTAGCCTCAACTTTCGGTGTCCTGATCCTCATCAAGGACTGGAAAATTTGTAGTTCATTGAGAAGGGTGGTTAGAGTGTAGCTAATTTTTTTCATAACAGCATTGTTACGAAATTGAAGGAAACTCTTCGGAAGAGTCTCCAAAATAAAGCTGACCTGGCTCGACTCGCAGATCGAAGCCCCGTTCATCTCGTCCAGATTAAAGTGGGTCATCATGTCCAGAACATGTTCACGAGAAGACGTCCCCTCCTTCATCCTAGCATTGAAGACGTGTTTAAAGGAATCGTGTCGGACTTGAAAGAACTGTTGTCCAAACATTTCCTGTAGAGACTCCATGATCTCCTTAGCGGTGATCATCACCTCATGCTTGTTCGCCAAGACTTCAGATAAGCTGGCAATTATGTAGACCTTGGCCATTTCATTGGCCCTGATTCACCGAGCGTACACCTCGTGAACACTTTGCGATGCGGTCAAGCCCGGCACCTGAGGATACTCCTCAGTGAGCACGAACTTTAGGTCGTCAGTTACCAAAATCGTGTTGATATTATTCTTCTATGTTTGAAAGTTATCTCCTACGAGTTTATCTGAAGCTAAGAGAACGACTATTGAACTAGACATTTTCGCTGAAAATATATGAAAAAAAACTGTGTATTAGTCTCGCAAAAAACTTTGAAAATCTAATGAGGTTTTAGCAAATTTTTATCCTATGATCCCTAGGTCATTAAAAAAAATCAATGATACCCCAAAGGTTTAGAATATCGCTACCGAAGGGTGATCGGAAACACTCCTCCTCTGGGACGAGACTTTCTCGACCAGACCCTAATGCCAGAGTAACTCTTATTCCATTAGGCATCCAGTTACCATATTTCGGTATGAATCCATTAACAGTTAATGAATTCTTTGAGTGTCACCCTCTATCTTTAAATTTCCAAGTATCCGTCCAAACAATAGCTACCGAAGGGTGAACCACGAAGGAAAACCAACAAGGAAATTGTATCCCTTTCGGGAATTCACGGTGTACCGACTCACGGTGTGAAACCAACAAGGTCCTCCGAAGGGATTGTCTAGTTCAGGACAAACTAGCAGGCGGATCATAGGCGTCTCACGGTGTGAATCGATAAAAGAGACCGTGGGTTCCGTTTTCACAGGTCCCACTCCCACTCACTATAAGTACTCTCTCCATTACGTTGATATTGACCCATAAAAATACTATCCGAAGGGGGACGCTCCCATTTGCGCCACTAGGCCGAGTATGGAACTCACGGTGTGAACTTAACGGAGATTTGTGGTCAAAAAATGAAATGTATCTCATACAATTTATTTCCTCCCAATCAACACTTTAAATTAATCGGGATTCACCTAGATAAATCGGCTATATTTACCTAAGTCTACCAATATAACACTTATTGGAATAACCTAAGTCTATAATCACATTATTAACTTAGGTCTATGTGAGTAATTTAATGAACCTTTAATTAACGACACTCACGAGAATATAACCTATTAATCTCCAGACCAAATTTACTCCCAGATCGGTTCCCAGGTAGGGGGTGTTCCGCAAAGCGTCAACTTTAATACCTTAGCCTTAGACAGAACCCTCCTTAGACAGAGTTACTAATTAGTCACCATTCATAAGTCATATTGATTCCCCAACTCTAATCTTATTAGAACTAGAAAACCAAAGTCTAATTATTTAAGTTCTAAACAATTTAAAACTAATAACTAACTGAGGGTTACATGCATTTCTATGTTATAGTGCTTGTGTTAGGAGTGCGACCAAAGTTCCACATCGGTTAGAGAAGGGGAAGATCATGGGTATATAACTGAGGGATAGTATCTCCATTGGTATGAGACCATTTGGTGGAACCAAAAGCAAAGCTCATGAGGGTTGATACTCAAAGTGGACAATATCATACCATTGTGGAGATATGTGGAGGTCCATTGTCCTTAACAGCTTGATCATTCATCACATGAATAATAAAACTATATAACATACATTCATCACATGAATAAATGCATGTCCATGGTTTTAATCTAAAAAAATATAGCACTTATATTAATTAAATTAAAATATGCATTATATTATAACACTTATATATAATCCTATCATGCATACTATATATTATAACTCTTATAATATAAATATGATGCATGAAATGTTTAACCTAAGGTGGGATTTTAATCTATATTACATACATTATGCACATAGAATGATAAATTTCTTACGTCACATGCATAAAATAAATTAAATAGCAATATTGGACTGGTTTTGGCACCCTAGGGGCTTTAATTAAATTAATTAACATTTATATTAATATTAATTAATAAAATTAATGAAATAATTACATTTTACAAATAAATGAAAAATGAAATAAAATTCAGTTGCTTGCACGACTCGAACCGCCGCATACAAGGTCCCTTAACATTGCCACTACGACCGAAAATCTCGCGAACTGCTCCAGCACACGCAACGTTGCAACGCAGTGGCCAGCGTTGTACTCTACATTCTAAATGCCCACAACGTTGCGACGCCACGCTTGGCGTCACAACGTTGTGCCTGCAGCGCACCTAGATCCGCACGGACAGCGTTGAGACGCCGAAGAACAGCGTCTCAACGCCATCGAGAGAACAACAAACTCCTTTGTTGTTCTTCCTCGTTTTTCACCCATTTTCGCTCCGATTTCTTCACAGCAACTCTTTCCACGAACGACACGGACTTACAAACTCGATTTACTTTTTAAAATGCCCCAAAACACTAGGTCTTTACATTGATCAAATCAACAGAAAAGTAAATCTAATTTAAGGTGGCAAATACCGAAACCATCCAATATGCAAACCATCAATTCAACACTTGAATTAAAGCAAACCCACCTAATTTTAAGAAAAACAGATTGCACAACGAAATGCCAACAATTGGCTTTGATACCAATTGAAGGAAATGTAACTCCTACAGCGAAAACGACTTTGAATGTCGTGGTGTTCGAAGTGAAAAACGTTTCTTAAAATCGAACCTATCTCAGAGATTCTAGACTAAACATACAATTATAAGAAGGAAAAACAATAAGGTAAAATGTACTTACTTGTTGAACAACGCTTCTTCAAAGTTTCCTTCTCCGGCCACGAACCTCTTCGCAACTACGATCTTTCGAACCAAGAATTTGGACACCTCCTTTGCTGTTCTACTGAGGAATTAGATAGGTTGCTCCCTTAAGAACTGACTCCAGGTCTTGAACAACGGGGCCCCGCCGTCTATGAGGGTATGAGACTAAGGTAGGACCTTAGACTTGTTGTTCATTAGAGGATCAGTGGTGCTTAAGGAGCAAAGTGGTAATCACAGGGGTACAACGGTAATTTGACCCAGCTGTGATTACGAACAACCTGTGAAGGGTCGGCTCACGGGTAATGACTATATCAGTGGACACAATATTATCTACAGTGAGGAGAGTGCAGCTACAAGTCTATAGTGGAGTGACTTGTAGTTAATGAATATTGATCAACTGGATCAAAGAGTTTGATCAGTTAATCTCACATCATTGGAGCTCATGATCTGTAGGTCCATTAGATCCCTCTGTTGGCTCATTATGGTAATATTGAGGGTATAAAGTTAGGAGTGAAATTGAAGTGTTCAATTTCATACCTGATGTGTTATATCTATTATATATGATATAATTGATATAATATATAGTTTTAATGTGAATTAGATTCATATATAAACTATATACTAAAGGGAGAATAAAGGAAGGGTAGGATGGTCATTTCTATCCCATTTCCCTATATATATAGTTGCATGAGATACAACTAGGGCAAGTCATTTTCTAAGTGAATCCTAGCATTTTGTTGTTGTTGGAAAAGTTCAAAGACAACAAACATCTCTCTCACAAAACACCTCACTGTTACTAAAGGGAACCCACCTTCCTCCCTCACCTAGAGAACAACGGAGAAGATCCGGTGGTAGTGTCGGTTTTCGTACGAGTTCGTGTTGCGTTGATCTTGATCGTGAAGAGAGGAGGAGCACTTGAAGAAAGGTTCTTCAAAGGTAATTTCTTGCTATCCATTCTATTATGTATGTTTAATCTTGTTATTTGTGTTTTTGAATAAATCGTTGTAACTAAATCAAGAGCGCGCGATTCGCAATCGCTTCCGCTGCGGGGACTTCGATTCCCTTCAGTCCTATTTTTCTAAAGCATTCTTAATCTTAGTTATTTTGTTCTTGAATGAACTATATGTAGCAAAATCTTGAACACGCGATTAACAATCGCTTGCGCTGCGGGATTTGATCTCTTCACTAACATCCAAGGTTGTTATATGTCTCTTGAACATAATGTAGTTGTTGCATAAATTTTGCAAGACCGTAAGTGTACGGGTCATGTTTTAATATAGTGAATTTGAGTACGAGTATCGTCAACAGGATTGGGTTATTTAATTCAATTAATTCCTATCAATAACACCACTCAATTTTATTTAGAAAATTAGACTTAAGGTGAGGTGAAACACAAAATCAAAGAGTGAAAATTGAGAACAATAAGGAGAGACAAATATCTTAGGGATTAGATTTCACCAATTAATTAACTATTTTATTGAGATCATGCTAATTGGTTATTGCACTGTTTTTATAAACCGAGAAACTAACATAACAAATAACCTCTCTCGAGGCAAGTGAATCTCATGCAAGACATAGAATTAAACATCTCTGTTCAACCTAAAAATCAAACATGACACTAAGTTCAATTCTTATGGATTTCTAATAGCACTTCAATCATTCTCATGTTAAAGTAACTATCAATCATGCAATTGAGATCAGATCTAAAATATCTTTCACAAGAATAAATTTAGACCTGAGAACAAATAAACCGTGATCAAGAGTCTATAAGCACTAAGGATGCAATTGCATGAATAAAAGCATTACAATAAACCAAAAACAGTCAATTCAACAAAATAATATAATTAAAAGGCTACATCTATCCATAAGATAACAATTTTAGCTACTCATGTCCACTACAAATCCTACTAAACTTAAATATAAAACTATAGTTCAACAATCAAAGTGAAAAGAACGAAGAAAAAACTCTCGTGGCGTGAATGGCAACGATCCCGACACCTATCACGAACCCCAAGCTCCAAAAAGTCTTCTCCTTGAAATCTCTCCAAAGTTTTCTTACAGCCTCTCACAATGATGTTTAGACAATGATGTGAAAATCTCTCCAAAAGGCCCCCCAAAACAAGAAGCATCACTTCCTTTTTATAATAACGACACGTTGATGCAACGCTAGACATGGCGTTGCAACGCCGTGCCCTAGGCGAATAAATAAAAAAGGAAATATCTAGCAGCGTTGCAACGCTGCTACCCTCGCACGCCTTTTGCTTATCGAAGTAGCGTTGCAACGCTGCAAGGAAGCGTTGCAATGCCATCACTGCGGATCTTCATGGCATAATTGCTACGTGTTGGGTGTTGCAACGCTGCAAAGCAACATTGCAACGCCATCAACAAAAGCTCTTATGGTTGAGTGGCTGCATGCAGGGCGTTTCAATGCCCTGAGTGGTGTTGCAACGCTATTTCCACGGATTTGATGGCTTGGTTTTGCCTTCCTTCTTCAATTTAATGTCAATTTTGGCTCCATTAGGCAAACTTTGGCTCCTTTTTCATCCATAATTCTCCATCCATCCTTATGTTGCTCTTTAACCTTAAATTCAACAAATTAATTACGTGAAAGCCCTTAAATTATCACAAAACTAACATAATTTAAGTCTAGGGATAGCACAGTTTGTGTGCTATCAAACACCCCCAAACTTAAACATTTGCTAGTACTTGAGCAAAAACAAGAAACAGAAGGATCATATCAGAGTAGGTTTCATACTAAAGACTCCAACCTCAGGAATTGTATGAATCGAAGAATAAACTCATAAAAAAAGCAACATTGATTAAAAACTACGTAATCAAATTTTAAAATTGAATCAAATTATTCCTTGAGTGGGTGTGTGCTAGCCTTTTCCAGTTTAGTCCTTATAAGCCAAGATAACCTTATTGAGTCCTTTGTTCATTTTCTCTCTACACCGGCCCTAGGCTCTAAATCTTTAGCTCATTTACACAATCAGAAAATTTTACCTTTTATTATTGTTTTTCTTTCACCCCAAACTTAAACTTTATTTCACTAATAACAACTTTTCTTCTTATTATCATTATTATATTTTTTTTTTGAGGGAATCCTTCAGTCGTCTACGTTGGGATTTATGCCCTAAACTTGGGTAATTTTGATCAAATTAAATAAAGGGTTATTTGTTTTGATAGGATTACAGTCTTGCTTTATAAATCCAATAAACTAAGCTCCAAGGTTATAACATATATCTTGAAAATCAGTGTAGTGGACACTATTTGGATTGTGTTCAAGAATATAACCTAAATGGTCTATGGTATAAGAATAAAATTGGAAACCTCATTCTTGAAACACCATGGATGCGACCCATTTTGTAATTAGTACAAATGAGGTAATCCAACTCATTCATGTAGTTGACATGCGAGTGGGGGCATCTTGTATGAAGAGTTCATACAAGACCGAACGACAAATTATTAGTCTAACCAGTGTAACACCATTAACAGGATAAGACTAGTAATTTATAGATGGTTATTAGTGACTCAACCTGAATCCTGAGTAAGTTAAGAACTCCTACTTATAGGGGTTTGTCCTTAGACTAATATGCGTGAGAATGGCCTGTAGCCGACTCAATAAGTCTACATTCTCAGGGACAGAACCTCGTAGGTAGCTGGGAACGTAACTGTGGAAGATGAAATTTTCTCATTCCTACACTAAGGAATTAGATAGGTTGTTCCCTTAAAAACTGACTCCAGGTCTTGAACAACAGGGCCCCACCCTCTATGAGGGTATGAGTCTAAGGTAGGACCTTAGACTTGTTGTTCATTAGATGATCATGTTGGGATTTTTGTCCTAATCTCGTGTTTGTAATATATTGTTTGAAATTAATAAGAGTTATTTATTTCACTTTGTGTCTCGCAATATTTATAAACTTTTCCAATAAACTAAGCTCTAGGGTCATTGAATTTATGAGTGAACTAGAACTTGAACGGTGTGTATTGGACACACAGGGAGGATCACGTTCGAGTTAATGACCCGAAAGGTCTACAGTATATGGATAGGGTTGGAGACCTAATCCTGGATACACTGTGGATGCAACCCGCTCTGTATTTGATACAAACGAGGTGATCTGACTCGTTCATGTGGTTGACATGCAAGTGGGGGCATCCTGTGCAATGAGATTGTACAAGACCGGATCGTGAATTATTAGACCTACTGATGTAACACCGTTGACAGTAAGGATTAATAACTTCGTAGATGACCATTAGTGACTCGACACTGAATCTCGAGCGTGTTACGGACTCCGTCTTCAATGGTCCATTCTTTGACTAAATACGGGTGAGGGTGGTCACGATTACTCGCCCAATATGCCTATCATCTCAGGCGACGAGAACCAAGTAGGGAGTGGGAACTTAACTACGTGAGATGGAATTCACTCGTTCTCGCCTTTAGGGAAACTAGAGGGTTGTTCCCTTAAGTCTTTGTCTCCGTGACTTGGACAACGGGCGCCCACCTTCTCACCGCCCGAGAAGGGTGTTGTGTATGGTTGGACCATCACAATATGTTGTTCATTAGAGGAGCAAAGTGGGGACTTAAGGAACAAGAGGTAGACACGAGTGGGTAAAGCGATAATTTGACCGATCGTGTCCACGAACAACTGTGAAGGGTCGACTCATGGGTATTGGTTATATCGGTGGACACGTAATATTCTCGTGACCGACGGGAGTGCGGCTACGGGCTATAGTGGAGTGTTACCGTAGCTAATGAATGTTGGTTAAGCGGGTCAAAGAGTTTGGCGAGTTAATCTCGGATCATTGGAGCTCGCCCTTGTAGGTCCATTAGGTCCCTCGGTTGGCTCCATCTGGGTTAAAAGAAGGGTTAATATTTTGGTATGAAATTGAAGTGTTCAATTTCACTTAAAGGGCATTTATGTCATTTATATGAGAGAAATTAAATTGGATAAGATTCAATTTAATTAATCCACAATTATTGCAAATGAGATTTGCAATATGAGATATGAGATATCTTATATTATGTGATTATGCAAATGAGATTTGCATAACCTATGGTTGTGGTAAAGTGGTAATTATTTGGAGATTTTAACACCATCAATTCCACTATATAAACCCTTTGCAAGAAGGGATTGGCATCTCACTCTCTCATTTTTTTGATTTTATCAAAAGAGAAGAAGAGAATTCTCTCAACCTTTCTCTCAACTCTCCTCCCTCTCCAAAATCAAGAAGTTCCCACAAACTTCCTTCTTTCCAAAGGAAGAACAACCGAGAAGCTTTTAGTGGTTGTGTTCGGTTCTTGACCGTGTAAAGAGAACGAGTTCGTTGAGATCGAGTTCTTCGCGAAGGGTTCGTGATTTTCTGGAAAGGAATTCTTGAAGAGGGTCTTCAACAAGTAAGTTACTTCATCTTACTGTTTTTCCTTTCCATTTTGCATCTTTAGCCTAGATCTAATAGTTAGATCGTTTTAACAAAACTTGAGTAGCGTAATGATACCATGACGATTCAATCGTCTTCCGCTGCGCGGGGATTTTCATTCCCTTCAATTGGCATCAGAGACATTTCGATTGTTCTTCATTATGCACTGTTTTTGTTAAAATAGGAGGGTAAATTGCCTTAAATTTCATGAGATGAATGATGGTTTGCGTAAATGGATGTTTTGGTTTTTGGCACTTTTAGATTTATTTTCTGTTTGATGAGATCAAATGTAAAGGGCCCGTATTTTTGGGCCATTTAGAAAATAAATCGAGTCTGTAAGTCCGTGTCATTCGTAGCAAGTTGTTGTGAAGAAATCGTGAGCGAAACGCAGGCGATTTTGAAAGCACGAACAACAAAGGTGTTTCTTTGATGAGCGGCAGCGTTGAGACGCTGCTCCTTGGCGTCTCAACGTTGTGCCAGCGGGAGCAAGATGCGCTGCAGGACAGCGTTGCAACGCCGCTGGCGTTGAGAACACTGGGTCGACACTTGAGGCGACAGCGTTGCAACGCTGCACACGTTGAGGAGCAGTTCACGGCAGGTTCGCAGACGTGGGCAATAAAGCTTCTTAATGGGCAGTTTATTTTACGAAATTATTTTATATTATTAATTTCTTTATTTTTAAAATGTATTTGTTTTATTTATTTAATTATTTTGTTAAATAATATTAATATAAGTGTTATATTAATGTTATTTAATTAAATAATTTCCCCTAGGTGCCAAAAATCGGTCTATTTTTGCTATTTAATTATTTTATGCGAGATGTATATTATAATTAACTTCTATGTGCATATTGTATGTCATATAGATTTAAAATCCCACCTTTGGTTAAACATTTCATGCATCATTTATATTAAAAGAGTTATAATATATAGTTTGCATGATAGGTTATATTATAAGTGTTATGACATAATTAAATGCATGTTTAATTTAATTAATATAAGTGTTATATTTTTAGATTAATGTATGCTCATGCATTTATATTCATGTGATGAATAATATTATGTTATAGTATATAGTTATTCATGTGATGGATGATCAAGCACTATAACATAGAAAGGCATGCAACCTAAGTTAATTATTAGTTTTAAAGAGTTTAGAACTTGAATAATTAGACTTAGGTTTTCTTTTTTCTAATGATATTAGAAATTAGGAAATCAAAGTTTAGTCTATGAATGGAGACTGATTAGTAACTCTTTCTAAGGAAGGTTTTGTCTAAGGCGGGGGTATTTAAGTTGACGCTTGAGAACACCGAACACGAAACCGACACAGGAGTGAATTCGGTCCGGAGATTCTTAGATTATACTTATCGTGAGTGCCGCTAATTAAAAGTGTTTAAATTAACTCACATAGACCTAAGTTATAATGTGATTATAGACTTAGGTAAATACCATATAAGAGTTATATTAGTAGACTTAGGTAAATTTTAGCCGGTTTATCTAGGTCAAGCCCTATTAAAATTAAAGTGCTGAGTGGGAGAAAATAAAGTATATGAGATACATTTAGATTTCCAACCACAAATCTCCGTTATGTCCGCACCGTGAGATCTATACTCGGCCTCGTGGCGCAAATGGGAGCGTCCCCCTTCGGGTGGCATTTGTATAGGTCAATATCATCGTGGATGGAGAGAGTACTTATAATGAGTGGGAGTGGGACTTGTGAATACGGGACCCACGGTCTCTTCTTTCGATTCACACCAGGAGACCCCTATGATCCGCCTGCTAGTTTGGCCTGGACTAGACAATCGCTTCGGAGGGCCTGATCATGGGAGTCAGAACACCGTGAATTCCCGAAAGGGATACAGTTTTGTGGTTGGTTTTCCTTCTTGGTTCACCCTTCGGTGGCTATTGTTTGGACGGATGCTTGGAAACTTAAAGATCGAGGTGACACTCACAGAATTCGTTAAGTGTTAATGAATTCGACCAAATAATGGTAATTGGACGCCTAATGGAATAAGAGTTATTCTTGGATGAGGGTCTGATCGAGAAAGTCTCGTCCTAGAGGAGGAGTGTTCTGTTCACCCTCGGTGGCGGTCATTCTAAACCTTTAGGGTATCATTGCAAAATTTTGAATGACCTAGGGATCTTGAAACAATTTTGCTAAAACTTTATTGGATTTCAAATGTTTTTTGCGAGACTAACACAAAGTTTTCTTAATTTTTCAGCTAAAAATGTCTAGCGCAATAATAGCTCTACTCGTGTCCGATAAGTTAGTGGGAGATAATTACCAAAGTTGGAAAAACAACATTAACACGATTTTGGTAACTGACGACATAAAGTTCGTGTTGTCTGAGGAGTGTCCTCAGATGGCAGGCTCGACAGCGTCGCGAACTCTTCGCGATACATACGATCGGTGGATCAGGGCCTATGAAAAGGCCAAAGTCTACATTATTGCCAGCATGTCCGATGTATTGGCAAAGAAGCATGAGTTGATGGTCTCCGCCAAGGAGATCATGGAGTCCTTGCAGGAAATGTTTGGACAACAGTCCTTTCAGGTCCTGCATGACTCGCTCAAATACGTCTTCAACGCACGGATGAAAGAGGGGTCGTCTGTCCGTGAACATGTTTTAGACATGATGACCCAATTTAATCTGGCTGAGATGAATGGGGGCTTCGATCGATGAGTCGAGTCAAGTCAGTTTTATTTTGGAGACTCTTGCGAAGAGTTTCCTTCAGTTTCGTAGCAATGTTGTTATGAACAAAATTAGCTACACTCTGACTACCCTCCTCAATGAGCTACAGAATTTCCAATCCTTGAACAGGGTCAAGGAATCTGAGGCAAATGTTGCCTACAGGTCTTATCATAGGGGTTCGACCTCTGGGACAAAACATGTTGTTCCTTCACGCCCGAAAGTGAAGAAGAGGATGATGAGGGGTAAAACTGACCGAGCTGTCGCCTAGAAGGCCAAGAAGGTCAAGGACGTTGCAGAGAAAGGAAAGTGTTTCCATTGCAATGGGGGCGGACACTGGAAGAGGAACTGTCCCAAATTCCTGGCCGAGAGGAAGAATCAAGGTAAATGTGATTTACTTGTGACAGAAACCTGTTTAGTGGAGAGTAGTGACTCTGCCTGGATATTGGATTCGGGCACCACTAACCATGTTTGTTCTTCTCTTCGTGGGATTGATTCTGGCGTGCATTTGCGAAAGGGTGAGGTGACTCTACGGGTTGGATCCGGGGAGCTTGTCTCTGCTGCAGCGATCGACACGGTGAAGCTACACTTTGGCGGGAAGTACTTATTATTAGATAATTTGTACATTGTACCAGGGTTTACTAGAAACCTTGTTTCCATTTCCTACCGAATTGAACAATGTATATCTGTTTCCTTTGAATCTAGTAAAGCGTTTATTTCTTTCAAAGGCAATGTTATTTGTTCAGCTTCACTTGAGCATAATCTGTATGTTTTGAAACCTGATTCGGTCAAAATTGTTTTGAATACTGAATTGTTTAAAACTGCAGAAACACGAACTAAGAAAGCGAAAGTTTCTCCAAAGGAAAATGCCCATCTTTGGCATCTACGGTTAGACCACATTAATCTCAATAGGATTGAGAAACTAGTGTAGAGTGGACTTCTAAACGAGTTGGAAGAAAACTCTTTACCGGTGTGTGAGTCATGCCTTGAGGGCAAGATGACTAAACGTCCTTTTAGTGGAAAAGGATATAGAGCCAAAGAGCCTCTTGAGTTAGTACATTTTGACCTCTGTGGTCTGATGAATGTTAAAGCTCGGGGCGGTTATGAGTACTTCGTATCTTTCATAGACTATTACTCCAGATATGGGTATATGGACATGGTCGGTCGATGATGAGCTATGCTCGTCTCCCTGATTCTTTTTGGGGATACGCAGTGTAGACTGCGGTTTATATTTTGAACAACGTTCCATCGAAGAGTGTTTGTGAAACACCTTTCTAGCTCTGGAGTGCACGTAAAGGCAGTTTACATCACTTCAGAATTTGGGGATGCCCGACCCACGTGTTGGTGTCAAACCCGAAAAAGTTGGAACCCCGTTCGAAATTGTGCCTATTCGTAGGTTACCCTAAAGAGACTAGGGGTGGTCTGTTTTACGATCCTAAGCAAAATAGGGTGCTTGTGTCGACAAACGCCACTTTCCTAGAGGAAGACCACGTCAGGGATCATATACCAAGGAGTAAAGTTGTGTTAAATGAAATGGACAGTACATCAGCAAGAGTTGCTGATGGGGCTAGTACGTCAACAAGTGTTGTTGATCCTAACACGTCTAGTCAAATCCGTTTCCAAGAGTTGGGAATGCCTCGACGTAGTGGGAGGACTGTGAGACAGCCTGATCGCTACATGGGTTTAGCTAAAACCTCAGTTGTCGCTCCTGATGATGACTGTGAGGATCCATTGACCTATGATCAGGCAATGGTTGATGTTGAAAAAGACGAGTGGATTAAAGCTATGGACTTGGAAATGGAGTCTATGTACTTCAATTCTGTATGGGAGCTTGTGGATCAACCGGATGGGGTAAAAAATATTGGTTGCAAATGGATCTACAAGCGTAAACGTGGCGTAGATGGGAAGGTGCAGACCTTCAAAGCCCGACTAGTGTCAAAGGGTTTTACCAAGGTTGAAGGGGTTGACTATGAGGAGACCTTTTCACCTGTTGCCATGGTAAAGTCGATCAGGATCCTTCTGGTCATTGTCGCGTATTATGACTACGAGGTATGGTAGATGGACGTCAAGACAGCTTTTCTGAATGGCAAACTTGATGAGACCTTCTACATGGACCAACCCAAGGGGTTCATTGTCCAAGGCCAAGAGCAAAAGGTTTGTCGGCTTTATAGGTCCATTTATGGACTGAAACAGGCTTCGAGGTCTTGGAATATAAGGTTTGATGAGGCAATCAAATCTTATGGCTTTGATCAAAATGTCGACGAACCTTGTGTTTACAAGAAAATCGTTGACAAAGCTGTCGCATTTTTGGTGTTGTATGTGAACGATATTCTTCTCATTGAGAATGAGGTAGAATTTCTTACAGACGTTAAGAAGTGGCTAGCTTCGCAATTCCAAATGAAAGATTTGGGAGAAGCTCAGTATGTTCTAGGTATCCAGATAGTCCGGAACCAGAAGAACAGAACGTTAGCCTTGTCTCAGGCGTCTTATATTGACAAGATGTTGTCTAGATATAAGATGCATAACTCCAAGAAAGGCTTGCTGCCTTTCAGGGATGGGGTTCACTTGTCTAAGGATCAGTGTCCTACGACTCCTCAAGATGTTGAGGATATGAGATGGATTCCATATGCTTCGGCTTTAGGGAGCCTGATGTATGCCATGTTGTGTACTAGGCCCGACATCTGTTATGCAGTAGGAATTATCAATAGATAGCGGTCCAATCCAGGATTAGATCACTGGACTGCCGTAAAGGCAATGCTCAAGTATCTTAGGAGAACGAGGAACTACAACTTAGTGTATGGCAGTGGGGATTTGATCCTTACGGGATACACGGATTCTGACTTTCAGACCGATAAGGATTCTAGGAAATTTACTTCGAGGTCAGCCTTCATTGTGAATGGAGGAGCTGTAGTATGGCGAAGCATCAAGCAAGGATGCATCGCTGATTCCACTATGGAAGTGGAGTATGTTGCGGCTTGTGAAGCTGCAAAGGAAGCTGTTTGGCTTAGCAAGTTCATGACGGATTTAGAAGTTGTTCCAAATATGAACTTGCCAATCACACTGTTATGTGATAACAGTGGTGCAGTAGCCAACTCACGTGAGCCTCGAAGCCATAAGAGAGGCAAGCACATTGAGCGTAAGTATCATCTGATACAGGAGATTGTGCACCGCGGAGACGTGACGGTCACCCAGATAGCGTTGGAGCACAACGTAGCTGATCCATTTACAAAGCCCCTCACGGCTAAGGTGTTTGAGGGTCACCTAGAGAGTATAGGTCTTCGAGAGCTTCCTCACTAGGGCAAGTGGGAGATGTGTAAAAACGGGTATTCAATGCCCGAGTTTATTCTATTACTTCAGTGTAATTTATGTATATTTTAGAAATGTATTTTCTCCACTAGCTTAGTCCAAGTGGGAGTTTGTTGGGATTTTTGTCCTAATCTCGTGTTTGTAAATTAATGTTTGAAATTAATAAAAGTTATTCATTTCATCACTTTGTGTCTCTCAATATTTATAAACTTTTCAAATAAACTAAGCTCTACGGTCATTGAATTTATGAGAGAACTAGAACTTGAACGGTGTGTAGTGGACACACAGGGAAGATCACGTTCGAGTTAATGACCCAAACGGTCTACAGTATATGGATAGGGTTGGAGACCTAATCCTGGATACACTGTGGATGCGACCCGCTTTGTATTAGATACAAACGAGATGATCTGACTCGTTCATGTGGTTGACTTGCGAGTGGGGGCATCCTGTGCAATGAGATTTTACAAGATCGAATCGTGAATTATTAGACCTCTGATGTAACATGTAACACGTTGTGATGAGACTAATAACTTCGTGAGATGACCATTAGTGACTCGACCTAAATCACGAGCGTCTTACGAACTCCCGTATGCGAGAGTGCGTCCTTTGACTAGTATGCGGGTGAGGGTGGTCACGATTACTCGCCTAATATTCCTATCTTCTCGGGGCGAGGACCAAGTAGGGAGGAGTCGGGAACTTAACTACGCGAGATGGAATTCACACTGTTCCCACCATTAGGGAAACTAGAGGGCTTGTTCCTTAAGTGTTGTCTCCGAGCTTGGACAATGGCGCCCACCTTCTCACCGGCCCGAGAAGGGTGTTGTGTATGGTTGGACCATCACAATATGTTGTTCATTAGAGGAGCGGTGGGGACTTAAGGAACAAGAGGTAGACACGGGGGTAAAGCGATAATTTGACCCGATCGTGTCTCACGAACAACTGTGAAGGGTCGACTCATGGGCATTGGTTATCGGTGGACACGTAATATCTCGTGACCGGCGGGAGTGCAACTACGGGCTATAGTGGAGTGTTACAACGTTAGCTAATGAATGTTGATTAACCGGGTCAAAGAGTTTGTGAGTTAATCTCGGATCATTGGAGCCCGCCATCGTAGGTCCATTAGGTCCCTCGATTGGCTCAATCACAGGTTAAAAGAAGGGTTAATGTTTTGGTATGAAATTGAAGTGTTCAATTTCACTGAAAGGGTATTTATGTCATTTATATGAGATATGAATGATATAATATATAGTTTAATGTGAATGAGATTCATAATAAACTATAGGTTAGCCTAATTGTTGAATTAGGGCTGATTGGAGAATTTGATTGAGAGAAATTAAATTGGATCTGATTCAATTTAATTAATCTAGAATTATTGCAAATGAGATTTGCAATATGAGATCTGAGATATCTTATATTATGTGATTATGCAAATGAGATTTGCATAACCTATGGTTGTGGTAAAGTGGTAATTATGTGGAGATTTTAACTCCATCAATTTCCACTATATAAACCCTTTGCAAGAAGTGATTGGCATCTCACTCTCTCATTTTTTTGATTTTATCAAAAGAGAAGAAGAGAATTCTCTCAACCTTTCTCTCAACTCTCCTCCCTCTCCAAAATCAAGAAGTTCCCACAAAATTCCTTCTTTCCAAAGGAAGAACAACCGAGAAGCTTTTAGTGGTTGTGTTCGGTTCTTGACCGTGTAAAGAGAACGAGTTCGTTGAGATCGAGTTCTTCGCGAAGGGTTCGTGATTTTCTAGAAAGGAATTCTTGAAGAGGGTCTTCAACAAGTAAGTTACTTCATCTTACTGTTTTTCCTTTCCATTTTGCATGTTTAGCCTAGATCTAATAGTTAGATCGTTTTAACAAGACTCGAGTAGCGTAATGATACAATGACGATTCAATCGTCTTCCGCTGCGTAGGGATTTTCATTCCCTTCAGAAATTACGTCCCAACTCTCAGCACCTGGTATGCCACATCATAATGGTTTATCGGAGAGGAGAAACAGAACCCTGTTGGATATGGTTCGGTCGATGATGAGCTATGCTCGTCTTCCTGATTCCTTTTGGGGTTACGCAGTGGAGACTGTGGTTTACGTTTTGAACAACGTTCTGTCGAAAAGTGTTTGTGAAACACCTTTCGAACTCTGGACTGGCTGTAAAGGTAGTTTACACCATTTCAGAATTTGTGGATGCCCGACGCATGTGTTGGTGTCAAACCCGAAGAAGTTGGAACCCCGTTCAAAATTGTGCCTATTCGTAGGTTACCAAAAATAGACTAGAGGTTGTCTGTTTTACGATCCTAAGGATAATAGGGTGTGTGTGTCGACAAACACCATTTTCCTTGAGGAAGATCATATCAGGGATCATTTGCCTAGGAGCAAAATTGTGTTAAACGAAATGAACAGTACATCAATAAGAGTTGCTAATGGGGCTAGTATGTCAACATGTGTTGTTGATCCTAGCACGTCAAGTCAAATCCGTTCCCAAGAGTTGGGAATACCTCGACGTAGTGGGAGAGTTGTGAGACAACCTGAACATTACATGGGTTTAGCTGAAACCCAAGTCGTCAATCCTGATGATGACTGCGAGGATCCATTGACCTATGATCAACTATGGCTGATGTTGACAAGGACGAATGGATTAAAGCTACGGACCAGGAAATTGAGTCGATGTACTTCAATTCTGTCTGGGAGCTTGTGGATCAACCTGATGGGGCGAAACCTATTGGTTGCAAATGGATCTACAAGCGTAAACGTGGCGTAGATGGAAGGTGCAGACCTTCAAAGCATGACTAGTGGCAAAGGTTTTTACCCAGGTCGAAGGGGTTGACTATGAGGAAACCTTTTCACCTGTTGCCATGGTAAAGTCGATTAGGATCCTTCTGGCCATTGTCGCGTATTATGACTACGAGGCATGGCAGATGGATGTCAAGACCGCCTTTCTGAATGGCAACCTTGACGAAACCATCTACATGGACCAGCCCAAAGGGTTCATTGCCCAAGGCCAAGAGCAAAAGGTTTTTCAACTTCATTGGTCTATTGATGAGACAATCAAATCTTATGGCTTTGATCAGAATGTTGACTAGTCTTGTGTCTACAAGAAAATCGTTGACAAAACTGTCGCATTTCTGATATTATACGTGGATGATATTCTTCTCCTTGGGAATGAGGTAGAATTTCTTACTGGCGTAAAGAAATGGCTAGCTTCGCAATTCCAAATGAAAGATTTGGGAGATGCTCAGTATGTTCTAGGTATCCAGATAGTCCAAAATCGGAATAACAGAACGCTAGCCATGTCTCAAGCGTCTTATATTGACAAGATGTTGTCGAGATATAAGATGCAGAACTCCAAGAAGGGCTTGCCTTTCAGGCACGGGGTTCACCTGTCTAAGGATCAGTGTCCTAAGGCTACTCAAGAGATTGAGCATATGAGACGGATTCCCTATGCTTCAGCTATAGGGAGCCTGATGTATGCCATGTTGTGTACTAGGCCCGACATCTGTTATGCAGTAGGGATTGTAAGTAGGTATCAATCCAATCAGGATTAGATCACTGGACATCCGTAAAGGCAGTCCTCAAGTATCTTAAAAGAACGAGGAACTACAGCTTAGTGTATGGCGGTGGGGGTTTGATCCTTACGGGATACACGAATTCTGACTTTCAGACCGATAAGGATTCTAAAAAATCCACTTCGGGGTCAGCCTACATTCTGAATGGAGGAGTTGTAGTATGGTGAAGCATCAAGCAGGGATGCATCGCCGATTCCACTATGGAAGCATAGTACGTTGCGGCTTGTGAAGCTGCATAGGAAGTTGTTTGGCTTAGGAAGTTCATGACCGATTTGGAAGTTGTCCCAAATATGAACTCTTCGATCATACTGTTCTGTGACAACAGTGGTGCAGTAGCACACTCTAGGGAGTCTCGGAGCCATAAGAGAGGCAAACACATTGAGCCGAAGTATCATCTGATACGGGAGATTGTGCACCATGGAGACGTGGCAGTCACGCAGATAGCATCGGAGCACAACGTAGCTGATCTATTTACAAAGCCTCTCACGGCTATGGTGTTTGAGGGTCACCTAGAGAGTCTAGGCTTTCGAGTACTTCCTAACTAGGGCATGTGGGAGATTTATAAACGGGTATTCAATGTCTAGTTTATTGTATTACTTCGTTGTAATTTATGTACATTTTAGAAATGTATTTTTTCAACTAGCTTAGTCCAAGTGGGAGTTTGTTGAGTTTTTTGTCCTAATCTCGTGTTTGTAAATTACTGTTATGAAATTAATAAAATGTTATTCATTTGATCATTTTGTGTCTCGCATTTTTATACAACTTTGACTAATAAACTAAGCTCCAAGGTCATTGAATACATGAGAGAACTAGAACTTGAAAGGTGTGTAGTGGACACACAGGGAGGATCACGTTCGAGTAAATGACCTGAACGGTCTACAGTATTGTTGGGATTTGTGCCCTAAAACTCGTAGTTTGTAATTATGTTCAAATTATTGTAATAAAGTGTTATTATTTCAATAAAGTGTTATTGTTCGTTATCTTCGAGTTTGCCTTTATTTAAACCCTAAATCTAATAAACTAAACATCCAAGGCTGTTAAATGAATCTCTAACCGAATGTAATGTACATAAAAAGGATCTCGGTTCGAGATACAACCTAAAGGGTCTATAGTAAGGGATAAGGCTTGGGTACCTTAGCCTGGTTAAACTATGGATGTGGCCCACTTTGTATTTGATGCAAACACAGTGATCCTAACGTGTTCGTGTAGATGACATGTGAGTGGGGATATCCTATGTAATGAGATTACATAAGACTAGACCACGAAATAGTAATCTCTAGCTGTAACTCCGTTGACTAGGATGACCTAGGCAACCTGATCTCAATCCTGAGCAGGTTACGAATTCCTGTTCGCGAGGGATTGTCCTTTGACTAGTATGGGTGAGAGTGGCCAGATTCGCGGACTCAATATGCCTACCTTCTTGGGGACAAGACCGAGTGAGCGGCTGGGAACTTAACTTAGCAAGATGGAATTCACTCCTTCCCGCCTACTAGGGTAAGTAGAGGAATGTTCCCTTAAGTGGTGTCTCCGGGACTTGAACAAAGGGCCCGACCCTCTCATTGGCCCGAGAGGGACTCTGTTTTTTGGTAGGACGACAAACAAATTGTTCATTAGAGGATCACTGGTACTTAAGGCACAAGATGTTACGAACATTCGTGAAGGATTGACTTGCTGTTATTGGTCAATATCATGGACACAAAAATATATCAGCAGTGAGAAGAGTGCAGCTGTGGGACTTTAGTGGAGTGTTCCCGCAGTTAACGAATGTTGGTTGGGAGGATAATGAGATTAAGCAGAGCAATCTCGTATCGTTGGAGCTTACGATCCAGAGGTCCATTAGGTCCACCTTCTAGCTCGTAAAGGGTTCTTAGATCATTTGAATTTAAAATGTTCAAATTCATTAGGGAATATATTCAATGTATATTGATACGATATAATATATAGTTTTGGAACTATATATTATAAATTTAATGTGAATATGATTCATATTGAATAGTATGACAGAGTTAAATATTTGAAAAAGTTCAAATATTAAATATAAATATGAATGTGATTCATATTTAAAAACTATAGGTTAAAATTTAATGTGCACTGGATGTACATTAAAAGTATAGGTTAATGATTAAATGTGATTTAATCATATACATATAATCTATTTAAAATATAAGATATTCAAATTAATTAATTATTTAAATAAGTTATATTTTTTTTAATTAATTATTTAATTAATTAAAAGAGGGAAACGTGTAGATGACACGTTCCCCACTCACCAGTTTCTTCTCCACTCCCTATAGTTAAGTGTAGGGAGTTGGAAGAAGCAGGTGATCAATTGATCATTTCAATTGACAGAAGGAAAAATTCTCTCTCTCTCTCAATCTCCAGAATTCCCAAAATTCTCCAACTGTTGGAATCCTTCCCACAAAGGATTTTGTTCTAAGTTGAATCTTCGAGGATAGAGGGTTCTCCTGTTGGTGGTGTCCTGTTGTAGAAGCAGAGAAGCTGAGTTGTTGTGTTATTGAACATTGGAGCAAAGAGTTGCTGTTGAGGAAAAACTACAAAGGTATTCCTTCTTTTCTCTTTAGTTTAATTGTTAAACTTAGTTTGTTTGTATGTTATTATCCATGTCTAATAGGATTAGAATTTCCATGCTTGTTCTGTTTTTTTTAATATATGGGTTTTTGTTTTTTATGTTGGGATTTTTGTCCTAATCTCGTATTTGTAACTTACTGTTTCAAATTAATAAGAGTTATTTATTTCATTACTTTGTGTATCGCAATATTTACAAACTTTTCCAATAAACTAAGCTCAAGGGTCATTGAATTTATGAGAGAACTAGAACTTGAACGGTGTGTAGTGGACACACAGGGAGGATCACGTTCGAGTTAATGACCCGAACGGTCTGCAGTATATGGATAGGGTTGGAGATCTAATCTTGGATACACTGTGGATGCGACCCGCTTTGTATTAGATACAAACGAGGTGATCTGACTCGTTCATGTGGTTGACATGCGAGTGGGGTCATCCTATGCAATGAGATTGTACAAGACCATACCATGAATTATTAGACCTACTGATGTAACACCGTTAACAGTAAGGACTAATAACTTCGTAGATGACCATTAGTGACTCGACACGAATCACGGCGTGTTCACGGACTCCTGCATGCATGGAGTCCGTCCTTTGACTAGTACGGGTGAGGGTGGTCACGATTACTCGCCCAATATGTCTATCTTCTCAGGGACAGGACCAAGTAGGGAGTTGGGAACTTAACTATGCGAGATGGAATTCATTCGTTCCCGCCTTTAGGGAAACTAGAGGGGTTGTCCCCTTAAGTGTTGTCTCTAGGGCTTGGACAACGGGCGCCCACCTTCTCACTGGCCCGAGAAGGGTGTTGTGTATGGTTGGACCATCACGATATCTTGTTCACTAGAGAAGCAGTGGGGACTCAAGGAACAAGAGGTAGACACAGGGGTAAAACGGTAATTTGACCCAGCCGTGTCTACGAACAACCTGTCAAGGGTCGACTCATGGGTATTGGTTATATTAGTGGACACGTAATATTCTGCACTAACGGGGGTGCAGCTACGGGCTATAGTGGAGTGTTACTGTGGCTAATGAATGTTGATTAACCGGGTCAAAGAGTTTGATAGGTTAATCTAGGATCATTGGAGCCCGTCACTGTAGATCCATTAGGTCCCTCGGTTGCTCAATCTGGGTTAAAAGAAGGGTTAATGTTTTGGTATGAAATTGAAGTGTTCAATTTCACTTAAAGGGCATTTATGTCATTTATATGAGATATGAATGATATAATATATAGTTTAATGTGAATGAGATTCATAATAAACTATAGGTTAGCCTAATTGTTTAATTAGGGCTAATTGGAGAAATTAATTGAGAGAAATTAAATTGAATGTGATTCAATTTAATTAATCCACAATTATTGCAAATGTGATTTGCAATATGAGATATGAGATATCTTGTATTATATGGTTATACAAATGTGATTTGCATAACCTATGGTTATGGTAAAGTGGTAATAATGTGGAGATATTAACTCCATCAATTTTCACTATTTAAACCCTTTGCAAGAAGGGATTAGTGGCTCATTCTCTCATTTTTTGATTTTCATCAAAGATAAGAGATTAAGAATTCTCTCAACTCTCTCAATTCTCCTCCCTCTCCAAAACAAAGAAAAGACCCACCACTATCCTTCTTCTAAAGGAAGAACAACCGAGCAGGTCGTTGGTGGTGTTCGTTTTGTTCGAGAGAAGCATTCGTTGAGAAGTACGAAGTGTTCGTGATCAAGGAAGAAACTTTGAAGTTTTGTCTACAACAAGTAAGTAAATTTCTTCTTACTGTTTTTTCTTCCTCTTTTGCATGTTTAACTTAGATCTAAGCATTAGATCGTTTTAACAAACTTCTAGTAGTGTAACGATACCTTGACGATTCGATCGTCTTCCGCTACGCGGGGATTTTCATTCCCTTCAATTGGTATCAGAGCCATTTAGATGGTTCTTCGTTATGCACTGTTTTTTGTTAAAATAGGTGGGTATTTTGCCTTAATTTCATGAGATGAATGTTGGTTTGCATAATGGATGTTTCTTTTTTGGCACTAGAATAGATTTACAATTTATGTTGATGAGATCAATGTAAGGGCCCGTTGTTTTTGGGCATTTTGTTGTAAATCGAGTCTGTAAGTCCGAGTCGTTCTTGGGAAGAGTTGCTGTAAAGAAATCGGAGCAGAAACGGGCGGAATTCGATGATGAACAACAAAGGTCTTTGTTATTTTGTCGATGGTGTTGAGACGTTGTTCATCGGCGTCTCAATGTTATCCTTGCGGGCGCTGGCTTGGCTGCAGAGCAGCGTTGCAACGCCACGGCGTGGAGCACGCTGGCCTCAACGCTGGACGCGACAACATTGCAACGCTGCCCACGGCATTGCAACGCCACACGCGTAGTGGGCGGTTGCAGCTTCCTGTTCGCGAGACGTGGGCGGTTTTTCGCGTAGTAGGCGATTGCAGCTTTCTGTTCGCGAGACGTGGGCGGTTCAAGAGTAGTGGGGCAGTTTTAAATTCAATTTTTTATTATTTATTTAATGTAAAATGTATTTTAATTATTTATTTAATTATTTTATTAAATAATATTAATATAAATGTTATATTAATGTTATTTAATTAAATAATTGCCCCTAGGTAACAAAAACCGGTCCATTTTTGCTATTTAATTTTTTATGCACGTGATGTATATTTTAATTAATTTCTATGTGCATAATGTATGTCATATAGATTTAAAATCCCACCTTAGGTTAAACATTTTCATGCATCATTTACATTATAAGAGTTATAATATATAGTTTGCATGATATTTTATATTATAAGAGTTATAATATAATTAAATGCATGTTTAATTTAATTAATATAAGTGTTATATTTTTTAGATTAAAGTATGCTCATGCATTTATATTCATGTGATGAATAATATTATGTTATAGTATATAGTTATTCATGTGGTGAATGATCAAGCACTATAACATAGAAATGCATGCAATCTAAGTTAATTATTAGTTTAAAAGAGTTTAGAACTTGAATAATTAGACTTAGGTTTTCTATTTTCTAATAAGATTAGAAATTAGGAAATCAAAGTTTAGTCTATGAATGGAGACTGATTAGTAACTCTGTCCAAGGAAGGTTTTGTCTAAGGCTGAGGTATTTAAGTTGACGCTTGCAGAACACCCCTACCTGGAAACCGACCTGGGAGTGAATTCGGTCTGGAGATTCTTAGATTATACTTATCGCGAGTGCCACTAATTAAAAGTGTTTTAATTTACTCACATAGACCTAAGTTACAATGAGATTATAGACTTAGGTTAATACCATATAAGAGTTATATTGGTAGACTTAGGTAAATTTTAGTTGGTTTATCTAGGTCAATCCCTATTAAAATTAAAGTGTTGAGTGGCAGGAAATAAAATGTATGAGATACATTTGAATTTCCAACCACAAATCTCTGATAAGTCCGCACCGTGAGATCTATACTCGGCCTCGTGGCGTAAATGGGAGCGTCCCCCTTCGGGTGGCATTTGTATAGGTCAATATCATCATGATGGAGAGAGTACTTATAGTGAGTGGGAGCAGGACTTGTGAAAACGGGACCCACGGTCTCTTCTTTCGATTCACACTGTGAAACGCCTATGATCCGCCTGCTAGTTTTGTTTGCACTGCACAATCCCGCCGGAGGGCACGATCATGGGAGTCGGAACACCGTGAATTCCCGAAAGGGATACAGTTTCCTGGTTGGTTTTCCTTCTTGGTTCACCCTTCGGTGGCTATTGTTAGGACGGATGCTAGGAAATTTAAAGATTGAGGGTGACACTCACAGAATTCGTTAAGTGTTAATGAATTCGACCGCACAATGGTAATTAGACGCCTAATGGAATAAGAGTTATTTTGTGATTAGGGTCTGATCGAGAAAGTCTCGTCCTAGAGGAGGAGTGCTATGTTCACCCTTCGGTGGCGGTCATTCTAAACCTTTAGGACATCATTGCAAAATATTGAATGACTTAGGGATCATGAAACAATTTTGCTAAAACTTGATTGGATTTCAAAAGTTTTTTGCGAGACTAACACAAAGTTTTCTTAATTTTTTAGCTAAAAATGTCTAGCGCAACAATAGCTCTACTCGCGTCCGATAAATTAGTGGGAGATAATTACCAAACTTGGAAAAATAACATAAACACAATTTTGGTAACAGACAACATTAAGTTCGTGCTCTCTGAGGAGTGTCCTCAGATGCTGGGCTCGACTGCGTCGCGAAGTATTCGCGACGCATACGATCGATGGATCAGGGCCAATGAAAAGGCCAAGGTCTATATCATTGCCAGCATATCTGATGTATCGACAAAGAAACATGAGATGATGGTCACCGCCAGGGAGATCATGGAGTCCTTGCAGGAAATGTTTGGACAACAGTCCTTTCAGGTCCGGCATGACTCGCGCAAATACGTCTTCAATGCATGGATGAATGAGGGGTCGTCTGTCCGTGAACATGTTCTAGACATGATGACCCACTTTAATCTGGTTGAGATGAACGGGGCTTCGATTGACGAGTCGAGCCAAGTAAGTTTTATTCTGGAGACTCTTCAGAAGAGTTTCATTCAGTTTCGTAGCAATGCTGTTATGAACAAAATTAGCTACACTCTGACTACCCTCCTCAATGAGCTACAGAATTTCCAGTCCTTGAGCAGAGTCATGGCACCGGAATCTGAGGCAAATGTTGCCTACAGGTCTTACCACAAGGGTTCGACCTCTGGGACGAAATCTGTTGCTCGTTCACGCCCGAAAGGGAAGAAGAGAATGAAGAGGGTAAAACTGACCGAGCTGCCGCCCAGAAGGGCAAGAAGGTCAAGGACGTTGCAGAGAAAGGAAAGTATTTCCACTGCAATGGGGGTGGACACTGGAAGAGGAACTGTCCCAAATTCCTGGCTGAGAGGAAGAATCAAGGTAAATGTGATTTACTTGTGACAGAAACCTGTTTAGAGGAGAGTAGTGACTCTGCTTGGATATTGGATTCGGGCGCCACTAACCACGTTTGTTCTTCTTTTTAGGGGATTGATTCCTGGCAGCCGCTGCAAGAGGGTGAGGTGACTCTACAGGTGGGATCCGGAGAACTTGTCTCTGTTGCAGCAATCGGCACGGTGAAGCTACACTTCGGCAGGAAGTACTTATTATTAGATAATTTGTACATTGTACCAAGGTTTACTAGGAACCTTGTTTCCATTTCCTACCTAATTGAACAATCTATATGTGTTTCTTTTGAATTAAATAAAGCGTTTATTTCTTACAAAGGCAATGTTATTTGTTCAGCTTCACTTGAGCATAATCTGTATGTTTTGAAACCCAATTCGGTCAAAAGTGTTTTGAATACTGAATTGTTTAAAACTGCAGAAACGCGAACTAAGAGAGTGAAAGTTCTCCTAAGGAAAATGCTCATCTTTGGCATCTACGGTTAGGCCACATTAATCTCAATAGGATTGAGAAACTAGTGAAGAGTGGACTTCTAAACGAGTTGGAAGAAAACTTTTTACCGGTGTGTGAGTCATGCCTTGAGGGCAAGATGACCAAACGTCCTTTTAGTGGAAAAGGATATAGAGCCAAAGAGCCTCTTGAGTTAGTACATTCTGACCTCTGTTGTCCGATGAATGTTAAAGCTCGAGGCGGTTATGAATACTTCGTGTCTTTCATAGACGATTACTCGAGGTATGGGTATATGTACCTAATGCACAAGACTATATGAAAAGTTCAAGGAGTACAAGACTGAGGTTGAGAAACTCTTAGGCAAATCGCTTAAAAGACTTCGATCGGATCGAGGTGGAGAGTACATGGATACTGAATTCCAGGACTATATGATAGAACACGGAATTACGTCTCAACTCTCAACACCTGGTATGCCACAGCAGAATGGTGTATCGGAGAGGAGAAACAGAACCTTGTTGGACATGGTTCGGTCGATGATGAGCTATGCACGTCTCCCTGATTCTTTTTGGGGTTACGTAGTGGAGACTGCGGTTTATATTTTGAACAACGTTCCGCCGAAGAGTGTTTGTGTAACACCTTTCGAGCTCTGGAGTGGATGTAAAGGCAGTTTACATCACTTCAGAATTTGGGGATGCCCGACCCACGTGTTGGTGTCAAATCCGAAAAAGTTGGAACCCCGTTCGAAATTGTGCCTATTCGTAGGTCACCCTAAAGAGACTAGGGGTGGTCTATTTTACGATCATAATGAAAATAGGGTGCTTGTGTCGACAAACGCCACTTTCCTAGAGGAAGACCACGTCAGGGATCATTTACCAAGGAGTAAAATTGTGTTAAATGAAATGGACAGTACATCGGCAAGAGTTGGTGATGGGGCTAGTACGTCAACAAGTGTTGTTAATCCTAGCACGTCTAGTCAAATCTGTTCCCAAGAGTTGGGAATGCCTCGACATAGTGGGAGGGCTGTGAGACAGCCTGATCGCTACATGGGTTTAGCTGAAACCTCAGTTATTGCTCCTGATGATGACTGTGAGGATCCATTGACCTATGATCAGGCAATGGTTCATGTTGACAAAGACGAATGGATTAAAGCTATGGACCAAGAAATGGAGTTGATGCACTTCAATTCTGTCTGGGAGCTTGTGGATCAACCGGATGGGGTAAAACCTATTGGTTGCAAATGGATCTAGAAGCGTAAACGTGGCTTAGATGGGAAGGTGCAGACCTTCAAAGCCCGACTAGTGGCAAAGGGTTTTACCCAAGTTGAAGGGGTTGACTATGAGGAAACCTTTTCACTTGTTGCCATGGTAAAGTCGATCAGGATCCTTCTGGCCATTGTCGCGTATTATGACTACGAGGTATGACAGATGGATGACAAGACAACCTTTCTGAATTGCAAACTTGATGAACCCATCTACATGGACCAACCCAAAGGGTTCATTGCCCAAGGCAAAGAGCAAAAGGTTTGTCGGCTTCATAGGTCCATTTATGGACTGAAACAAGCCTCGAGGTCTTGAAATATAAGGTTTGATGAGGCGATCAAATCTTATGGCTTTGATCAAAATGTTGATGAGCCTTGTGTCTACAAGAAAATCGTTGACAAAACTGTTGCATTTTTAGTGTTGTATGTGGATGATATTCTTCTCATTGGAAATGAGGTAGAATTTCTTACTGACGTTAAGAAGTGGCTAGCTTCGCAATTCCAAATGAAAGATTTGGGAGAAGCTCAATATGTTCTAGGTATCTAGATTGTCCGGAATCGGAAGAACAGAACGCTAGCCTTGACTCAGACGTCTTACATTGACAAGATGTTGTCTAGATATAAGATGCAGAACTCCAAGAAGGGCTTGCTGCCTTTCAGGCATGGGGTTCACTTGTCTAAGGATCAGTGTCCTAAGACTCCTCAAGAGGTTGAGGATATGAGACGGATCCCATATGCTTCAGCTGTAGGGAGCCTGATGTATGCCATGTTGTGTACTAGGCCCGACATCTGTTATGCAGTAGGGATTGTCAGTAGGTATCAGTCCAATCTAAGATTAGATCACTAGACAGTCGTAAAGGCAATCCTCAAGTATCTTAAGAGAACGAGGAACTACAGCTTAGTGTATGGCAGTGGGGATTTGATCCTTACGGGATACACGGATTCTGACTTTCAGACCGATAAGGATTCTAAGAAATCCACTTCGGGGTCAGCCTTCATTCTGAATGCAGGAGTTGTAGTATGGTGAAGCATCAAGCAGGGATGCATCACCGATTCCACTATGGAAGCTGAGTATGTTGCGGCTTGTGAAGCTGCAAAGAAAGCTTTTTGGCTTAGGAAGTTCATGACGGATTTGGAAGTTGTTCCAAATATGAACTTGTCGATCACACTGTTCTGTGATAACAGTGGTGCAGTAGCCAACTCAAGAGAGCCTCAAAGCCATAAGAGAGGCAAACATATTGAGCGCAGTATCATTTGATACGGGAAATTGTGCATTGCGGAGACGTGACAGTCACGCAGATAGCGTCGAAGCACAACGTAGCTGATCCATTTACAAAGTCCCTCACGGCTAAGGTGTTTGAGGGTCACCTAGAGAGTCTAGGTCTTCGAGAGCTTCCTGACTAGGGAAAGTGGGAGATGTGTAAACGGGTATTCAATTCCCTAGTTTATTGTATTATTTCATTGTAATTTATGTACATTTCAGAAATGTATTTTCTCCACTAGCTTAGTCCAAGTGGGAGTTTGTTGGGATTTTTGTCCTAATCTCGTGTTTGTAAATTGTTGTTTGAAATTAATAAGAGTTATTTATTTCATTACTTTGTGTATCGCAATATTTACAAACTTTTCCAATAAACTAAGCTCCAGGGTCATTGAATTTATGAGAGAACTAGAACTTGAATGGTGTGTAGTGGATACACAGGGAGGATCACGTTCGAGTTAATGACCGAGCAGATTCTGATATATGGATAGCGTTGGAGACCTAATCACGGATACACCGTGGATGCGACGACCGCTTTGCATTAGATACAAGCGAGGTGATCGACTCGTTCATGTGGTTGACTTGCGAGTGGAGGCATCTGTGCAATGAGATTGTACAAGACCGGACCGTGAATTATTAGACCTCACGATGTAACACCGTTGTGGTAAGACTAATAACCGTGAGACGACCATTAGTGACTCGACCTGAATCCAGAGCGTGTTACGGACTCCTGTCTGCAGGGATCTGTCCTTTGACTAGTACAGGTGAGGGTGGTCACAGTTACTCGCGCAATATGCCTATCTTCTCAGGGACAGGACCAAGTAGGGAGCTGGGAACTTAACTACGCGAGATGGAATTCACTCGTCCCGCCTTTAGGGAAACTAGAGGTTGTTCCCTTAAGTGTTGTCTCCGGGGCTTGGACAACGGGTGCCCACCTTCTCACCGGCCGAGAAGGGTGTTGTGTATGGTTGGACCATCACGATATGTTGTTCATTAGAG
Organism: Trichosanthes cucumerina; assembly: GCA_036507285.1. Lineage (NCBI taxonomy): Eukaryota > Viridiplantae > Streptophyta > Magnoliopsida > Cucurbitales > Cucurbitaceae > Trichosanthes > Trichosanthes cucumerina. Next base: position 30,404,637 of record CM071839.1, read on the forward strand.
AAGCAGTGGGGACTTAAGGAACAAGAGGTAGACACAGGGTAAAGCGGTAATTTGACCCGGTGTGTCTCACGAACAACCCGTGAAGGGTCGACTCATGGGTATTGGTTATATTAGTGGACACGTAATATTCTCGCACTAGCGGAGTGCGACTCACGGGCTATAGTGGAGTGTTACAGTAGCTAATGAATGTTGATTAACAGGGTCAAAGAGTTTGATAGGTTAATCTCGGATCATGGAGTCAAATCCTTTGAGGTCCATTAGGTCCCTCGGTTGGCTCAATCTGGGTTAAAAGAATGATTAATGTTTTGGTATGAAATTGAAGTGTTCAATTTCACTTAAAGAGCATTTATGTCATTTATATGAGATATGAATGATATAATATATAGTTTAATGTGAATGACATTCATAATAAACTATAGGTTAGCCTAATTGTTTAATTAGGGCTAATTGGAGAAATTAATTGAGAGAAATTAAATTGGATGTGATTCAATTTAATTAATCCACAATTATTGCAAATGTTATTTGCAATATGAGATATGAGATATCTTATATTATATGGTTATGCAAATGTGATTTGCATAACCTATGGTTGTGGTAAAGTGGTAATAATGTGGAGATATTAACTCCATCAATTTCCACTATTTAAAGTCTTTGCAAGAAGGGATTAGTGGCTCATTCTCTCATTTTTTGATTTTCATCAAAGAGAAGAGATTAAGAATTCTCTCAACTCTCTCAATTCTCCTCCCTCTCTAAAACAAAGAAAAGTCCCACCACTTTCCTTCTTCCGAAGGAAGAACAACCGAGAAGGTCGTTGGTGGTGTTCGTTTTGTTCGAAAGAAGCATTCGTTGAGAAGCACGAAGTGTTCATGATCGAGGAAGAAACTTTGATGTTTTGTCTACAACAAGTAAGTAAATTTCTTCTTACTGTTTTTTCTTCCTCTTTTGCATGTTTAACTTAGATCTAAGCGTTAGATCGTTTTAACAAACTTCTAGTAGCGTAACGATACCTTGACGATTCGATCGTCTTCCGCTGCGCGGGGATTTTCATTCCCTTCATTTTAATGAAAACAATCTTGCATATTACGATTTCAAATTCGTTTTCGCTGCTTAAGGAGATTCGATCTCCATCAATTGGTATCAGCGCAATGCTTGTATTGTTTTATTTTTTAAACAAAATTGCATTGATTTTTGTGGGAAATATGGTTTAATGTGAAACTTGTTTAAAAATTTTTTGGCCTTAGTTTACTTTGATTTTGATCAATTTGTATGTAATGACCCGTGCGTTTTTGGGCAAAGAGTGCATTATTGAGTCTGTAATTGAGTTACGAGTCGTTCGGGACCAATTTCAAGCAATTCGATGGAGAATCGAGGGAGAAATTGCAAGTTGTAGCTGTTGTGTTCGTGGAAGAAAGCTGCTGCCGAAGCAGCAGCGTTGCCACGCTACCAGCAGCGTTGCAACGCCGTTCATCAGCGTTGCAGCGTTGCGACACCGTTCTTCAGTGTTGCAATGCTGAAGAACGGCGTCGCAACGCTAGCGTCCCCTATCGACGCGGGAGTTAAAGGGGTCAGCAGCGTTGCAACGCTGCCCCTCAGTGTTGCAACGCCATCCCGATAGCAGGCGCGCATAAGACAAAGAGGGCGTTGGAATGCTAGCATCAGCGTTGCAACGCAGTGAGGCATTTCTAGCAGTTGCAGACCGGTTCAGCTGGTTTGTTAGTTTTGGTCTGGTTCGAGCGGTTCAAGCCGGTTCAAGGTGTTTTTGGACCGGTTTCATGAAATAAAATTAATGTAATTTTATTTTTTGCACTTTAGGGGCCAAATTATTTCGGTTTTACGGCTATGTATCTTTATGAATGTCATTTAGATTTTTTCCACCTTAGGATAAGCATGTCCATGCATTTTATTTGTATAAATGTTATATGAATAGGTTGAAAATGCATGATTAATTTATTTTTCATGAGTAATTAGTTATAAGTGTTATAATTAGATTACATGGAAAATAAATTGCATGGAGCATAAAATTACTTAATTTAAAATAAATGTTATTTTGTTTAAGTAATTTTGTAATTCAATTAGTTGAATTTCCTTTTATAATTCCAATTTGAATAATAATTGTTGGATTTATAATATAATTTCTTTCATAGGTTAATTATTGAATTTATAAAAGTTATAAATTAAAAGGAGTTTTATTAACCATAACCTATAATAAAGAAATGCATGCAAACATAGGAACTTGGTTTAAATTTTAAAATTAGTTTTAAATTGTTTAAAATTAATTTAGACCTAAGTTTTAATTTCTAATAGGATTAGAAATTAGTCTTACGTAGTATTTTAAATAGTTTAAAATCTAGTAGGATGTTAGAATTTTGGTTATAAGGGAACTCTGGGGTGAAGTTCTGTCAAAAGGTTTGGGGTACTTAAGTGTGAGTTAGATTAACGGAATACCTCTACTGAAACGACCTTAAACTGAGTTGAATTAACCTTAGTTCTATTTTATCTCTGGGTAATTAAAATGTTTATTCACCTAGACATAAGGTTTTAAGACCTAGTTATAATAGTTATAATTGACATAGACTTAGATAGATTCTTTTAGCCAGAATCCGACTAAGTTAAACCTATACCCTAGTCTTAGGAGCATCAGTGGGAGAAAACGAGATGTCTATAATCCGCCTGCATTAGGTCTCCTCCATTAGGTCACACCGTGAGATTTCTATAATCCGCCTGCTAGGTTGTCCTAGAACAGCTAAACCCTACGGAGGGCCTGACTATAGGGATCGGAACACTGCGAACTCTAGAAATGGATAGGGTCTCTTAGGTTATTTGCCAATAGTTGTCTTTCTTAATAGTAGCCTGTTGGCTCGGGCCTATTGGATCTGAAAATGGTAGGGTCACATTTACAAGATGAGTTAAGTTAGTTAACAAGTCCTTGACCAAACAAACGGTAGCTAAGAACCATTGGGACATGAGATGTTCTGGTAGTGAGAATTGGCTGAGAAAGTCTCAATTCAAGGGAGGAATGACTGACCGCCCGACGGAGGCTTTTGTTCTAAACCCTTAAAGTATCGTTGTAAAATTAAAGGTTTAATTTAAACAGTGGGTTTAATTTAAACACTAGGGTTCTTTAATAATTTTGCTAAATTTGATTGGTTTTTACAATGGGTTAAAAGTCATAACTAATTAGAACTATTTTGGTTTTCAGCATGTCGTCCTCAATAATAGCCTTACTTAAAAGCGATCGTTTAACTGGTGAAAATTTTACTACGTGGAAGTCCAACTTGAATACGATTCTCGTTGTTGACGACCTACAGTTTGTACTGTCTAAGGAATGTCCTCAGGTCCCTGCTCGTAATGCTCCTCAATCTGTTAAGGAGGTGTACGACCGCTGGATCAAGGCAAATGATAAGGCCAAGGTCTACATTTTGGCTAGTGTTTCTGAAGTTCTGGCCAAAAAGCACGAGGGGATGGTCTCACTCGTGAGATCATGAGTTATCGCAGAAATGTTTGGAGAACCAAATGCGGATAGATTCGACACGAATCCCCTCAAATACGTTTATAACTCCCGTATGAAGGAGGGGTCATCGTGAGAGAAGCGCGTTCTTGATCGATGGTCCACTTCAACGTGGTTGAGATGAAGCGGAGCGGTCATTGACGAGCAAAGTCGGTGTATCGTTCATTCCAAATCTCTTTCAAGAGTTTCCTCGCATTTTTCGCAAACAATGCGGTGATGAACAAGATAGAGTATAACCTGACTACTCTCCTTAATGAACTACAAACTTTCCAGTCTCTTATGAAGAATAAGAGACAGGCTGATGGAGAGGCAAATCGGTTTGCCCATTTCAGAAAGTTCCAGAAGGGTTCATCTTCTGGGACTAAGTCCTATAGCTCATCTTCTGGGCTTAAGAAGACCCAAAAGAAGAAAATAGGAGGGAAAGGGAAGGCACCTGCTGCTGACAAAGGCAAGAGAAAAGTCAAGGTTGCAGATAAAGGAAAATATTTCCACTGCAACGTGGATGGGCACTGGAAGCAAAACTGCCCAAAATACCTTGCTGAGCTCGAAGATAAGAAAGGTAAATTATATTTACTGATTCTTGAAACTTGTTTAGTAGAAAATGATGATTTGACCTGAATACTTGATTCAGGAGCCACTAATCATGTTTGCTCTTCATTTCAGGAAACTAGTTCCTTTAAGGAGCTCGAAGAGGGTGAGATAACACTCGTGGGTCGGAGCAGGAGCGTCTGTCTCACTCATGCGATGGGAGATGCCAAGCTATTTTTCGAAGATAGATTTCTTTTATTAAAAAATCTGTATATAGTTCCTAAGCTTAAAAGGAACTTAATTTCTATCTCTTGTTTAATAGAACTTGGATATTGTATTTCTTTTTCAATTAATGAAGCATTCATTTTGAAAGAAGGTGTCAATATTTGTTCTGCTAAATTGAAAAATGGCTTGTACGTACTGAAACGGAAAAAAATAAAGCAATTTTAAATCATGAGATGTTTAAAAATGCTAGTACTCAAAATAATAGGCAAAGAATTTCTCCAAATAATAATACCTATCTATGGCATCTTATACTTGGTCATATTAATCTCAACCGGATTGAGAGACTCTCTAAGAATGGACTTCTAAATAAGTTAGAAGAAGATTCTTTACCTCCTTGTGAATCATGCTTGGAGGGTAAAATGACCAAGCGACCTTTTACTTGAAGAGGTTACAGAGCCGTAGAGCACCTAGAACTTGTGCATTCGGATCTTTGTAGTCCAGTGAATGTCAAAGCTCGAGGAGGGTACGAATATTTCATCTCTTTCATAGGTGATTATTCGAGGTATGGTTATCTATATCTAATGCATCACAAGTTTGAAGCTCTTGAAAAGTTCAAAGAGTATAAGGCTGAAGTAGAGAATGCATTAGAGAAAACCATTAAAACACTTCGATCCGATCAAGGTGGTGAGTATATGGATTTGAAATTCCAGGACTATTTGATAGAACATGAAATTAAGTCTCAACTCACTGCACCTAATACACCACAGCAAAATGGTGTGTCAGAAAGGAGAAATAGAACCTTGTTAGACATGGTTCGTTCTATGATGAGCTATGCTCAATTGCCTGCCTCGTTTTGGGGATACGCAATAGAGACTGCAGTTCAAATCTTGAACAGTGTTCCATCAAAAAGTATTTCAGAAACACCTTTTGAACTATGGAAGGGGCGTAAACCTAGTTTACAACACTTCAGGATCTGGGGTTGTCCGACACACGTGCTCGTGACAAACCCAAAGAAACTAGAACCTCGTTCAAGATTGTGCCAATTTGTTGGTTATCCCAAAGAAACGAGAGGTGGTCTTTTCTACGACCCACAAGAAAACAAGGTGATTGTATCGACAAACACCACGTTCTTAGAGGAAGATCACATGAGGAACCACAAACTGCGTAGTAAATTAGTACTAAATGAAGCTACACTTGAACCAACAAAAGTTGTTGATCAAGCTGGACCTTCATCAATAATTGATGGAAGAGCCAGCACCTCAAGTCAGTCTCGTCCTTCTCAATCATTGGGAATGCCTCGACGCAGTGGGAGGGTTGTTTCCCAACCTGACCGCTACTTGGGTTTAGCTGAAACTCAAGTTGACATACTTGATGACGGCATAGAAGATCCATTGTCTTATAAACAGGCAATGAATGACGTAGACAAGGACCAATGGATCAAAGCAATGGACCTTGAAATGGAGTCAATGGACTTCAATTCAGTATGGGAACTTGTAGACCAACCTGAAGGGTTAGACCCATAGGGTGTAAATGGATCTATAAGAGAAAGAGAGATGCAACCGGAAAGGTACAGACCTTTAAGGCTAGGCTTGTAGCAAAGGATTTTACCCAAAGGGAAGGAGTTGACTATGAAGAAATTTTTTCCCCTGTTGCTATGTTGAAGTCTATAAGTATACTCTTGTCCATAGCCGCGTTTTATGATTATGAAATTTAGCAAATGGACGTCAAGACTGCCTTTTTTAATGGTAATCTTGACGAGAGCATCTATATGTCTCAGCCCAAAGGGTTCATAGCCCAAGGTCAGGAGCAAAAAGTTTGCAAGCTCAATCGGTCCATTTATGGGTTGAAACAAGCGTCAAGATCTTGGAATAGAAGATTTGGTATTGCGATCAAGTCTTACGGCTTTGACCAAAACGTTGATGAGCCTTGTGTTTACAAGAGGATCATCAACGACAAAGTAACTTTGTTAGTACTTTATGTGGATAATATCCTACTCATTAGGAATGATGTAGGATACCCATCGACATAAAGAATTGGTTGTGACCCAATTCCAAATGAAAGATTTGGGGGAGAGCGCAATATGTTCTTGGGATTGAGATCTTGAGAATCGCAAGAACAAAACGCTAGCACTGTCTCAAGCATCTTATATCGACAAAATGTTGTCCAGATATTCGATGCAGAATTCCAAGAGGGGCTTATTACCCTTGAGCACGGAGTTCATCCATGCTAGGAGCAGTGTCCCAAGACACCTCAAGAAGTTGAGGATATGAGACATATTCCCTATGCCTCTGCAGAGAGGTAGCTTAATGTATGTTATGTTTGCACGAGGCCGGACATTTGTTATGCAAAGTGGGAATAGTCATGAGGTACCAGTCCAATCGAGGTTAGACCTTTGGGCCAGATTAAAAATATCCTCAAGTATCTAGGGAGAACGAGGAACTATACGCTTGTGTATGGGTCTAAGGATTTGATCCTTAGTGGATACACTTATTCTGATTTTCAAACCGATAAAGATTCTCAGAAATCCACATTGGGATCAGTTTTCACCCTTAATGGGGGAGCTATAGTATGGCGAAGCATCAAGCAAGGATGCATCACTGACTCCACGATGGAGGTTGAGTATGTCGCTGCTTGTGAAACAGCTAAAGAGGTTGTTTGGCTAAGGAAATTCCTTACTGATTTGGAAGTTGTTCCAAATATGGAATCTCTCATCACCTTATACTGTGACAACAGTGGTGCCGTAGCCAATTCGATGGAACCTCGCAGCCATAAGCGAGGTAAGCACATCGAGAGGAAGTATCACCTGATACGAAAAATAGTGCAACGAGGAGATGTGACAGTCACGAAGATCGCTTCGGAGCACAATATTGCTGATCCGTTTACAAAGACTTTCACGGCTAAAGTGTTCGAGGGTCATCTGGAAAGCCTCGGTCTACGAGATATGTAATGGGGTATATGGATGCCCTAGTTTATTGTATTTATATCTCTGTAACCACTATTTTAGATTATGTTGTACCCCACTAGAGTTTTAGTGCAAGTGGGAGTTTGTTGGGATTTGTGCCCTAAAACTCGTAGTTTGTAATTATGTTCTAATTATTGTAATAAAGTGTTATTATTTCAATAAAGTGTTATTGTTCGTTATCTACGAGTTTGTTTTTATTTAAACCCTAAATCCAATAAACTAAACATCCAAGGTTGTTAAATGAATCTCTAACTGAATATAATGTACATAAAAAGGATCTCGGTTCGAGATACAACCTAAAAGGTTTATAGTAAGGGGATAAGGTTTGGGTACCTTACCCTGGTTAAACTATGGATGTGGCCCACTTTGTATTTGATGCAAACACAGTGATCCTAACGAGTTCGTGTAGATGACATGTGAGTGGGGATATCCTATGTAATGAGATTACATAAGACCGGACCACGAAATAGTAATCTCTTGTTGTAACTCCGTTGACTAGTTAGGTTTCTATTTCATTAGGATGACCTAGGCAACTTGATCTCAATCTGAAAGGTGTTACTGAACTCACATTCATGAGGGATTGTCCTTTGACTAGTATGGGTGAGAGTGGCCAAATTCGCGGACTCAATATGCCTACCTTCTTGGGGACAAGACCGAGTGAGCGGCTGGGAACTTAACTTAGCAAGATGGAATTCACTCCTTCCCGCCTACTAAGGTAAGTAGAGGAATGTTCCCTTAAGTGTTGTCTCCTGGACTTGAACAAAGGGCCCAACCCTCTCATTGGGCCGAGAGGGACTCTGTTTGTTGGTAGGACCACAAAGAAATTGTTCATTAGAAGAGCACTGGTACTTAAGGCACAAGATGTAACCCCAGGGTAAAACGGTAATTTGACCCAGCTGGTGTTACGAACATTCGTGAAGGATTGACTTGTTGTTATTGGTCAATATCCATAGACACAGAAATATATCTACAGTGAGAAGAGTGCAACTGTGGGACTTTAGTGGAGTGTTTCCGTAGTTAACGAATGTTGATTGGGAGGTTAATGAGATTAACCGAGCAATCTCGTATCGTTGAGCTTACGATCAGTAGGTCCATTAGGTCCACCTTCTAGCTCAAAAAGGGTTCTTAGATCATTTGAATTTGAAATGTTCAAATTCATTAGGGAATATATTCAATGTATATTGATACGATATAATATATAGTTTTGGAACTATATATTATAAATTTAATGTGAATATGATTCATATTGAATAGTATGAGAGAGTTAAGCATTTGAAAAAGTTCAAATATTAAATATAAATATGAATGTGATTCATATTTAAAAACTATAGGTTAAAATTTAATGTGCACTGGATGTACATTAAAACTATAGGTTAATGATTAAATGTGATTTAATCATATACATATAATCTACTTGAAATATAAGATATTCAAATTAATTAATTGAGAATTAAATAATTATTTAAATAAGTTATATATATATATTTTAATTAATTATTTAATCAATTAAAAGAGGGGAACGTGTAGATGACACGTTCCCCACTCACCAGTTTCTTCTCCACTCCCTATCGTTAAGTGTAGGGAGTTGGAAGAAGCAGGAGATCGATTGATCATTTCAATTGACAGAAGGAAAAATTCTCTTTCTCTCTCAATCTCCAGAATTCCCGAAATTCTCCAACTGTTGGAATCCTTCGCACAAAGGATTTTGTTCTAAGTTGAATCTCAGAGGATAGAGGGTTCTCCTGTTGGTGGTGTCCTGTTGTAAAAGCAGAGAAGCTGAGTTGCTGTGTTGTTGAACATTGGAGCAAAGAGTTGCTGTTGAGGAAAAACTACAAAGGTATTCCTTCTTTTCTCTTTAGTTTAATTGTTAAACTTAGTTTGTTTGTATGCTATTATCCATGTCTAATAGGATTAGAATTTTCATGCTTGTTCTCTTTTTTTCAATGTATGGGTTTTTATTTTTTAAGCAAAACAATCTTGCATATTACGATTCCAAATTCGTTTCCGCTACTCAAGGAGATCCGATCTCAATCAAGTATATGGATAGGGTTGGAGACCTAATCCTGGATACACTGTGGATACGACCTGCTTTGTATTAAGATACAAACGAGGTGATCGACACTCGTTCATGTGGTTGACATGCGAGTGGGGGCATCTGTGCAATGAGATTGTACAAGACCAGGACCATGAATTATTAGACTCACGATGTAACACAGGTTGTGATGAGACTAATAACTTCAGAATGACCATTAGTGACTCGACACGAATGAATCTCGAGCGTGTTACGGACTCACGTCTGCTGGGGTCTGTCCTTTGACTAGTACGGGTGAGGGTGTTCATAGTTATTCACCCAATATTCCTATCCTCTCAGGGACATGACCAAGTAGGGAGCTGGGAACTTAATTACGCGAGATTGAATTCACTCGTTCCCGCCTTTAGGGAAACTAGAGAGGTTGTTCCCTTAAGTGTTGTCTCCAGGGCTTGGACAACGGGCGCCCATTCTCTCACTTCCACGAGATAGTTGTTGTGAATGGTCGGATGATTACAACGTTGTTGTTCATTAGAGAAGCAATGGGGACTTAAAGAGCAAGAAGTAGACATAGGGGTAAAACGGTAATTTGACCCAGCAGTGTCTACGAACAACCTGTGAATGGTCGACTCATGGTTATTGATTATATGAATGGACACGTAATATTCTGCACTGACGGGAGTGCAGCTAAGGGCTTTAATGGAGTGTTACCGTAGCTAATGAAGGTTGATTAACCGGGTTAAAGAGTTTGATAGGTTAATCTCGGATCATTGGAGCTCGTCACTGTAGGTTCATAAGGTCCCTCGGTTGGCTCAAACTGGGTTAAAAGAAGGGTTAATGTTTTGGTGTGAATTTAAGTGTTCAATTTCACTTAAAGAACATTTATGTCATTTATATGAGATATGAATGATATGATATATAGTTTAATGTGAATGAGATTCATAATAAACTATAGGTTAGCCTAATTGTTGAATTAGGGCTAATTGGAGAAATTAATTAAGAGAAATTAAATCGAATGTGATTTAATTTAATAAATCCACAATTATTGCAAATGTGATTTGTAATATGAGATATGAGATATCTTATAATATATGGTTATTCAAATATGATTTGCATAACCTATAGTTGTGGTAATGTGGTAATAATGTGGAGATTTTAACTCTATCATTTTCCACTAATTAAACCCTTTGCAAGAAGAGTTTCTTAAGTGATTCTCTCGTTTTTTGGATTTCACCAAAAAGAAGAGAAAGCTCTCTCTCTCAAGTTCTCTCAATCACTCTTCTCCTTCACCAAAACTCATAGTCCCACAACTTTCCTTCTTCCAAATAGAAGAACAACCGAGACTCTGATTGGTGGTGTTCTTGTTCGTAGGAAGAGTTCGAGTTCGAAGAGAACAAGATTGCACAAAGAGTTCGTGATTCACTGAAAAGGATTTTGAAGAGGGTATTCAACAAGAAACTATCTTCTACTTGTTGTTTTTTCTTTCCAATTATGTATGTTTAGCTTAGTTCTAAGAGTTAGAATCATTTTAACAAAATCGAGTAGAATAACGATACCACGACGATTCGATCGTCTTCCGCTGCGCGGGGATTCTCATTCCCTTCAATGTGAAGGGTCGACTCACGGGCATTGGTTATACCAATGGACACAACTTGTCCTACAGTTATGGGAGTGCAACTACGGGCTTTAGTGGAGTGTTACAATAGCTAATGAATGTTGATTAACTGGATCAAAGAGTTTGATAGGTTAGTATCGAATAATTGGAGCTCGTCACCTGTAGGTCCATTAGGCCACTCGATTGGCTCAAACTGGATAAATGAGGGTTTACAGTTTGGTGTGTATTTGAAGTGTTCAAATTCATTAAAAGGGTAATTATGTCATTTATATAAGATATGATTGACATATTAAATAGTTTAATGTGAATGAGATTAATAAACTATAGGTTAGCCTAATTGTTTAATTAGGGCTAATTTGAATAAATTGGATTGAGAGAAATTAAATTAAATGTGATTCAATTTAAAATCCACAATTATACAAATGTGATATGTATAATGAGATATGAGATATCTTATTATATGTGGTTATGCAAATATGATTTGAATAACCTATGGTTGTGGTAAAATGATAAATAGGTGGAGATTTCAACTCCACCTATCACCATTATGTAAACTCCTTTGCAAGAAGGATTGTGCACTTGAAAGTTCATTTTTTGGATTTCTCACCAAAAGAACTCAAGAATTCTCTCAACTCTTCTCTCTCAAAAATCTTCTCCTCCCTTTCACCAAAAGAAGTCCCACCACTCTTCTTCTACCTAAGGAGAACAACCGAGAAGCCCTTTCGAAGGTGTCCGGGTTGCTCGAGGTTTGTTGAGATTGTGTACGCGAAGAGTTCGTGACCGGAGAAGGAAAATACGAAGAACGGTTCTTCAACAAGTAAGTAATTTCTTACTGATTTTTCCTTTAAATGCATCTTTAACCTAGTTTCTATAGGATAGAAATTGTTTTAAGAAAACATTTTGCACAATGAAACCACGACGATTCAATCGTCTTTTCCGCTACGGGATTTTCATTCCCTTCAATTTTTGCACTTTAAGGCCCAAAAATTTCAAGGTTAACAACTATTTTTCTTTATGAATGTCATTTAGAATTATTCCCACCTTAGGATGAGCATGTTCATGCATTTTATTTATATAAGTGTTATATGAGAATGATAAAAATGCATGAATCATTTTTCATGAGTAATTGGTTATTATTGTTATAATTTAATTATATGAAAAATGAAAAGCATGGAGCATGAAATTATTTAGTTTAATACAAAGTGTTATATTATTGAACTAATTTGCATAATTTAATTTGTTGAATGACAATTCTTTCCAATTAGAATTTGTTTGTTGGAAAAATCAAATAGTTGTTTGTCATACGTTAATAATTAAAATCTATAAAAGTTATAAAATGGTTTTAAAAACCTTAACCAATAACAAAGAGATGCATTCAAACGTAGGAACTTGGGTAAAATGAAATTAATTTTAAAATATTTAAAATTAATTAGACCTAAATTTAATTTTTAATAAGATTAGAAATTAGTCTTACACAGTATTTTAAGTAGTTTAAAGTATATTAGGATAATAGGACTTTAGTGGAAAGTGATAATTTTACCTGGATACTTGATTCATGAGCCACTAACCACGTTTGCTCTTCTTAACAGAAAACTAGTTGCTTCCGGGAGCTCGATGAGGGTGGGTGACGCTCAGGGTCAGAACGGGAGACGTCGTCTCAGCTCGTGCAATGGGAGATGCAAAGCTATTTTTTAGAGATAGATTTTTATTTTTAGAAAATTTGTATATAGTTCCTAGAATTAAGACGAACATAATATCTATCTCTTGTCTAATTGAACATGAATATTGTATTTCCTTTTCTTTTAATGAAGCGTTTATTTCGAAAAAGATTGTCAATATTTGTTCAGCTAAATTAGAAAACTGTTTGTATGTATTAAAACCGAACCAAACTAAAACAATTTTAAATCATGAGATGTTTAAAACTGCAAATACTCAAAGTAAAAGGCAAAAGACTTCTCCAAATAATAATACCTATCTTTCTCATCTAAGACTTGGTCACATAAATCTCAATCGAATTGAAAGATAACTAAGAATGGACTTCTAAACGAGTTAGAAGATGATTGTTTACCACCTTGTGAGTCCTGTCTAGAAGGAAAATGACTAAGCGACCTTTAACTGGAAAAGGTTATAGAGCCAAAGAGCCCTTAGAACTTATACATTCAAATCTTTGTTGTTTGATGAATGTTAAAGCTCAAAGAGGGTACAAATATTTCATCTCTTTTATAGATGATTATTCGAGGTATGGTATTCTATACCTCATAAGTCTGAGGCTTTTGAAAAGTTCAAAGAGTTTAAGGCTGAAGTTGAAAATGCATTAGGGAAATCTATTAAGATACTTCGATCTGATCGAGATGGAGAGTATATGGACCTGAGATTCCAGGACTATTTGATAGAACATGGAATCCAGTCTCAACTCTCAGCACCAAATACACAATAGCAGAATGGTGTATCTAAAAGTAGAAATAGAACCTTGTTAGACATGGTTCGATCTATGATGAGTAATTCTCAGATGCCTGACTCGTTTTGGGGTTACGCAGTAGAGACTACGATTCAAATCTTGAACACTGTTTCATCAAAGAGTGTTTCAGAAACACCTTTTGAGTTGTGGAAGAGGCGTAAACCTAGTTTACAACACTTCATGATTTAGGATTGTCCAACACACATGCTAGTGACAAACCCAAAGAAATTGGAGACTCGTTCAAGATTATCCTTATTTGTAGGTATCCCAAGTAAACGAGAGGTGGTATTTTCTACGACCCATAAGAAAATAAGGTGCTTGTATCGACAAACGCCACTTTTTTGGAGAAAGATCACATGAGGAACCACAACCACTTAGTAAGTTAGTATTAAATGAAGCTATAGAGAAGTCAACAAGAGTTGTTGACCAGGCTGGACTTTCATCAAGAGTTGATGAAGGAGCAGAACATTGAGTCAATCTCGTCCTTCTCAATCGTTAGGAATGCCTCGATGAACTGGGAGGGTCGTTTCACAACCTGACCGCTACTTGGGTTTAACTGAAACTCAGATTGTCATATCGGACGACGACATAGAGGATCCATTGTCTTATAAACAAGCAATGAAGGACGTAGATACAGACCAATGGATCAAAGCCATGGACCTTGAAATGGATTCGATGTGCTTCAATTCAGTTTAGGAACTTATAGACCAGCCTGAAGGGGTAAGACCTAAGGGTGCAAATAGATCTATAACAGAAATAGAGATGCAACCTGAAAAGTACAGACTTTTAAGGCTAGACTTGTAGTAAAGAGTTTTACTCAAAGAGAGGGAGTTGACTATAAGGAAACTTTTTCTCCTGTTGTTATGTTAAAGTCAATAAGGATACTCTTGTCTATAGCCGCATTTTATGACTATGAGATCTGGCAAATGAACGTCAAGATTGCCTTTTTGAATGGTAATCTTGATGAAAATGTTGGATTTTATGCCCTGAAACTCGTAGTTTGTAAATAATGTTTTAATTAAATCAATAAAGAGTTATTGTTGTTAATTGCGGGACTTTAGTGGAGTGTTCCTGCAGTTAACGAATTTTGATTAGAAGGTTAATGAGATTAACTGAATAATCTTGTATCGTTGGAGTTTCTGATCTGTAGGTCCATTAGGTCCACCTTATAGCTCGTAAAGGGTTCTTAGATCATTTGAATTTGAAGTGTTCAAATTCAATTAGAGAATAACATTGATATATAAAAATACATTATAATATAAGGTTTTCATGTGCATTAGAACTTTATATTATAAATTTAATTTAAATATTATTCATATTAAATTATATGAGAGAATTAACATATTTCAAAGAGTTCAAATATTATTTGTGAAGGGATCAAATCTCGCAGCGGAAGCGATTACGAATCGCGTGTTCATGATATTGTTACACAAATTCATATCAAGAACATTAAAGCTAGATTAAGCATGCATAATTCGATTAGGACAACGAGAAATTTACCATTGAAGAACGCTTTCTCCTTTTATTCCTTCTCCAATGATCTCACGATCTCAACGACTCGAACCCGACACGTACGAAGATCAACCACTAGATCTTCTCTGTTGTTCTCTAGGTGAGGGAGGAAGGTGGGTTCCTTTAGGATGAGGTGTGGAGAATTTGAGAGATGTGTTTTGGAACTTTTCCAACAATAATCTCTAAGTGAGCTTTTGGTTATTTCAAAATGGCATAGCTCAAAGTTGCATCCCATGCAACTATTTGTAGGAAAATAGGATAGAAACTATCATCCACATTAAAACTATTTGTTGCATCATTCTCTCATAAGTATATAGATAATTTGTGAATCTAATTCACATTAAAACTATATATTATATCATTATATCACATATAATTGATATATTACCTCCTATATGAAATTGAACACTTCAATTTCATTCCTAACTTTATACCTTCAATATAACCATGTTGAGCCAACAGAGGGACCTAATGGACCTACAATTCATGAGCCCCAATGATGTGAGATTAATTAATCAAACTCTTTGATCCAGTTAATCACAAGTCACTCCACTATAGACTTACAGTTGCACTCTCCTACTGTAGATTATATGGTGTCCATCGATATAATCATCACCCATGAGTCGACCCTTCACATGTTGTTCGTAATCACAGTTGGGTCAAATTACCATTTTATCCATGTGATTACCTCTTGCTCCTTAAGCACCACTAATCCTCTAATGAACAACAAGTCTATGGTCCTACCATAAACCCAATCCCTCTTAAGCTAGTTTAGACGACGAGGCCCCGTTGTTCAAGACCTGGACTCGGTTCTTAAGGAAACAACCTATCTAATTCTTTAGTCTAGGAATGAGTGAATTACATCTTGTAGAGTTAAGTTCCCAGCTACCTACGAGGTTCTGTCCCTGAGAAGGTAGGCATATTGAGTTGGCTACAGGTCACTCTCACTCATACTAGTCTAAGGACAAACCCCTATAATCAAGATTTCTTAACTTGTTCAGGGCACTGAAACCCTTTGTACAATAATTTAAATGTGAATGAGATTCATATTTAGAACTATATGTTAAAATTTAATGTGGATAAGATGTACATTAAAACTATAGGTTAAAGGAAAGTTGATTAAATATGATTTAATCATATGCATATAACTCAAATATAAGATAATTGATTAATTGATTAATTGATTTAATTAAATATGATTTAATTGAATAAAGTTATAGATATTAATTTAATTAATTAATTTGATTAACTGATTTTTAAATTAATTAAAGTAATAATAATAAAAGAGGGGAACGTGTCAAAGACACGTTCTCCCTCCATTTCCCCCTTCCTCTCTTTTATCGATTATAAAGTGGGAGAGGTGTGGTAGTTGATAATGGATCAATTGCACAAGTGAAAAAAAATTGGTTTTTCTCTCATCTCTCTCTCAACACACACAATTCCCTCTCCTTACCAATTTGTTGGAGGTTTCCCACAAAACCTTGGTCTAAGTCTAAGAGGATAGGAGGTTTTCTCTCGTGGTAGTATCCTGCTTGAAGAGAAAAGTTGTTGTGTTGTCAAGTTGTTGTGTATATTTTGGAGCAAGGAGTTGCAGTCGTTTAAACTACAAAGGTAATTTGTTATTCCTTTTAGTTTAGAATTCATACCATGTTAATTTATGTTTTAATCCATGCTTAATTTAGAATTGTTTATCTCTGTTTTTTATTTTCCAATGTATTAGATTTTGGAGTAACCCAAAACAATCAAGCAAATACGATTTTAATACAACGTTTTCGCTGCTCAAGGGGATTTGATTCCCTTCAAGTGGTATCATAGCAATGCTTGTATTTGTTTTGGTTGAAACGAAATTGCATTAGTTGGTGGGAAATTGCATTTTGGTTTGTTGTTGAACTGTTTAGGAAAATTTGGTCATAGTTTATGTTTTGATTTGATAAAATTAATTTAAAGGCCCCTGCGTTTTTAGGCAATTAAGTGCAATATCGAGTCTGTATTCATGTTTATGAGTCGTTCGTGGCAACTTTGGGAAAATTTAGATGTGATTCGAGTGTAAAATTGTTGTTGTTTTGTTGTTGCTCTTGAAGAAGATTGTTGTTGTTGCACCAGCAACGTTGCAACGCCAATTGTGGTGTTGCAACGCCGTTCATCAGCGTTGCAATGCAGAAGGACGGCGTTGCAACGCTGAGGTTTCCCTATCGACAAGGAATCAGAGGGGCAGCGACTTTGCAACTGCAGCACGATGCTAGACGCAAGCGCGAGGGTGACGGCGTTGCAACGTTGTCCTCGGCCTTGCAACGTTGTGGCATTGGCAGAATGAAGTAGGCCGGTTCAACATGGTTCGGGTGGTTCGGTTCGTTTCTGGTTCGGTTCGAGCAATCGACCTCTGGTTCAAGGTGTTTTGGACAGTGATAAAATTATTGTAATTTTATTATTTTTGCACTTTAGGGGCCAAAATTTTCGGTTTAATAGCTATTTTTTTTATCAATGTCATTTAGAATTATTTCACCTTAGGATAAGCATGTTCATGCATTTTATTTATATAAGTGTTATATAAGTATGATAAAAATGCATGATTTATTTTTCATGAGTAATTGATTATAATTGTTATAATTTAATTATATGAAGAATGAAAAGCATGTAGCATGAAATTACTTAGTTTAATATAAAGTTTTATATTATTTAAGTAATTTGCATAATTCAATTTGTTGAATGACAATTCTTTCCAATTAGAATTTGATTGTTGGAAAAATCATATAGTTCTTTGTCATACGTTACTAAATAAAATTTATAAGAGTTATAAATTGATTTTAGAAACTATAACCTATAACAAACAAGTGCATGCAAACATATGAACTTAGTGAAATTAATTTTAAAATGTTTAAAATTAATTAGACCAAAGTTTAATTTCTAATAGGATTAGTAATCAGTCTTATATGGTGTTTTAAATAGTTTAAAATATAGTAGGACAATAGGACCTTGGTTATAAAGGAACTCTACCAGTGATGTTTTGTCTAAGGTTGGGTGTACTTATGCTGACGTTTAACGAAACACCTCCTACCTGAAAACTAACTTGGAACTTAAGTTGAATTAACCATAGTCACATTCTCCCTCCACTTCCCCCTTCCTCGCCTTTATCGATTGATATAGAGGGAGAGGTGTGGTAGTTGATAATGGATCAATTGCACAAGTGAGAAAAATTGGTTTTTCTCTCATATCTCTCTCAACACACACAATTCCCTCTCCTTACCAATTTGTTAGAGGTTTCCTGCAAAACATTGTCTAAGTCTTAGAGGATAGGAGGTTTTCTCTCGTGGTAGTGTCCTCCTTTTACAGATGAGAAAAGTTGTTGGGTTGTCAAGTTGCTGTGTAGATTTTGGAGCAAGGAGTTGCAACCATTTGAAACTACAAAGGTAATTTATTATTCCTTTTAGTTTAGAATTCACAACATGTTAATTTATGTTTTCATCCATGCTTAATTTAGAATTGCTTATCTCTGTTTTTTATTTGCCAATGTATGAGTTTTTGGAGTAAATAAAAACAATCAAGCAATTACGATTTTAATACCACGTTTGTGCTGCTCAAGGGGGTTTGATTCCCTTCAGAAAGTATATATATGTCTCAGCCCAAAGGGTTCATAGCCCAAGGTTAGGAGCAAAAAGTTTGCAAGCTCAATCGATCCATTTATTGGTTGAAACAAGCATCCAGATCTTGAAACATAAGATTTGATACTGCAATTAAGTCTTATGACTTTGACCAAAACATTGATGGGCCTTGTGTTTACAAGAGGATTATCAACGATAAAGTAGCTTTCTTAGTACTATATGAAGATGATATCCTACTCATTGAGAATGATGTAGGATACCTAACTGACATAAAGAAATGGTTGGCAACCCAATTTCAAATGAAAGATTTGGGAGAGGCACAGTATGTTCTTGGGATTCAAATTTTCAGGAATCACAAGAACAGAACGCTAGCTCTGTCTCAAGCGTCTTATATCGACCAAATGTTGGCCCGATATTCGATGCAAAATTCTAAAATGGGTTTATTGCCATTTAGGCATGGAATTCATTTATCTAAGGAACAGTGTCCTAAGACCTCTCACGAAGTTGAGGATATGAGACGCATTCCCTATGCCTCGGCAGTAGGTAGCTTAATGTATGTTATGTTATGCACGAGACCAGACATCGGTTATGTAGCGGGAATAGTCAGTAGGTACCAGTCCAATCCAAAGTTAGACCATTGGATCGCAGTTATATCCCCAAGTATCTAAGGAAAACGATGGATTATATGCTTGTGTATGGGTCTAAGGATTTTATCCTTACAGGATACACTGATTCTGATTTTCAGACCGATAAGGATTCTAGAAAATCCAGATCGAGATCGGTTTTCACCCTTAACGGGGGAGTTATAGTGTGGCGTAGCATCAAGCAAGGATGCATCACCGACTCCACCATGGAGGCAGAGTATGTAGCTATTTGTGAAGCAGATAAAGAGGTTGTTTGGCTAAGGAAATTTCTAACTGATTTAGAAGTTGTTCTAAATATGGAATTTTCCATCAACTTATACTGTGACAACAGTGGTGCGGTAGCCAGTTCAAAGGAACCTCATAGCCACAAACGAAGGAAGCATATCGGGAGGAAGTATCACCTTATACGGGAGATAGTGCAACGAAGAGATGTGACGGTCACGAATATCGCTTCGGAGCACAACATAGCTTATCCGTTTACAAAGACTCTGACGGCTAAAGTGTTCGAGGGTCATCTGGAGAGTATAGGTCTACGAGACATGTACATAGTATAATCTCGGGCAAGTGGGAGATATGTAACGGGTATATGGATGCCCTAGATATGAACCAAGGACCACCTATTGTCATGCCTGAAGGTCCAATTACAAGGTCGAGAGCCAAGAAGCTACAACAAGCTTTAATCACTCATATTCAAGCTATGGTGAGTTCAAAAGAGGAGGTTCTAGAAGATGTTGGAGTCTTTCCCTACATGTTGTGCAAAGTTGAACTTCAAGATGGAGACGCATTAAATGCATTCTAACTTGCACTTAATGAACTCATAGCTAAATTTATGGAACTTAAGTTTAACTTGGGTTTCACCTAAAAGAACTAAGTTGAACTAAAGTAACATTTAATATGGTGATGTTTGAACTGAAGTTGCATTCAATGAGGTGGAGATGGATTCAATGAAGTCAAGTATCATTACAAGCTTCATTCAAGACAAGCTAAGCTTCAATTATGGAACACAAGTTCAAACCATTTACAACTATGGATTAGTATTAAAATAATGGTTACAAGACAACACCTTTATTAGTTTTAAATGTAATTTCAGTTTTGTTTATCATTTAAGTTTGTTTTCAATATGGGAGTTGTGGTTAAATTGTAACTCATATAGGTTACTCTTTTCCCCACTAACTAGCCCATATAGTTAGTGTCTATTTTTCAATTAGGTTAAGGGTCTCAAAGGCTATATAAAGCCCTCTCTTCTTCCATTGTAGACACGTAATTTTAAAGTGAATGAATTGAGTTTTCTTTTAGCTTTGTTGAGAGCTAAGTTTTCCTTATTGCAATTTCTTGTGTTTAGAATTTGCATGCTAGAGTCATTCAAGTGGTGTTGATCGTACCTCTTGTGGAGTGATTCGAATCACGAGTTTAGAAACGAGTTTTCTTTACTCTTGATCTTGATCATCAAGGTAATCCGTTCCAAACTTTTCCTTGGGTTGATTCCATGTCGTTTTGGGGTTTTTAAGTTTTAGATCTAAAGGTCTTGTTTTCTCAACAAGGTTGTTAGGTCTAATTCTTGGGAGTTACTTAACACCCTAGTTTATTGTATTTTGTATCTTTGTAACCACTATTTTAGATTGTAATGTACCCCACTAGAGTTCTACATCAAATGATAGTTTGTTGGGATTTATGTCCTAAAACTCGTAGTTTGTAAATAATATTTTAATTAAATCAATAAAGAGTTATTGTTTATCATTATTTACTGTATTGCCTTAAATCAACCATAAATCCAATAAACTAACATCTAAGACTGTTATATGTCTCTTGAACTAAATGTAGTGAACATATAAGGATCTAAGTTCGAGATACAACCTAAAGGGTCTATAGTAAGGGGATAAGGCTTGGGGGACCCTGGTAATACTATGGATATGACCCACTTTATATTTGATTCAAACACAATGATCCTAACGTGTTCGTGTAGACAACATGTGAGTGAGGATATCCTATGTAATGAGATTGCATAAGACCGAACCACGAAATAGTAACCACTAGATGTAACTCCATTGACTAGTTATGTTTCTATTTCAATCGGATGACCTAGGCAACTTGATCTCAATCCTAAGCAAGTTACGAACTCCAGTTTGCGAGGGATTGTCCTTTGACTAGTATGGGTGAGAGTGGCCAGATTCGCCGACTCAATATGCCTACCTTCCTAGAGACAAGACCGACCAGGCAGCTGGGGACTTAACCTAGCAAAGATGGAATTCACTCCTTCCCAAGCAGGCAGCTGGAGACTTAACCTAATCTCATTAACCCCCTAATCAACATTCGTTAACTGTGGGAACACTCCCCTATAGTCCTGTAATTGCATTCTTCTCACTGTAGTTATATTTCCGTGTCCATGGATATTGACCAATAACAGCAAGTCAATCCTTCACGAATGTTCGTAACACCAGCTAGGTCAAATTACCGTTTTACTCCTAGGTTACATCTTTTACCTTAAATCTTAGTGCTTCACTAATGAACAACCTGTTTATGGTCCTACCAATAAACAGAAGTCTCTCTCGGGCCAATGAGAGGGTCGTATTGTTTGTTCAAGTGCCGGAGACACCACTTAAGGAAACATTCATCTACTTACCCTAAAGTCGGAAAGGAGTGAATTTCATCTTACTAGGTAAGTTCCCAACCACCTGCTCGGTTTTGTCCCCAAGAAGGTTGGCATATTAACTCGGCGTCTCGGGCCACTCTCACCCATACTAGTCAAAGGACAATCCTTCGCAAACAAGAGTTCGTAACCTGCTCAGGATTGAGATCAAGTTGTCTAAGTCATCCTATTGAAATAGAAACCTAACTAGTCAACGGTGTTACATTAACGGTTACTATTTCGTGGTTCAGTCCTATGTGATCTCATCACATAGGATATCCCCACTCACATGTCGTCTATACGAACACGTAGGATCACTATGTTTGTATCAAATACAAAGTGGGTCATATCCATAGTATTTACCAGGATGAGATACCTAACCTTTTTCCTTTACTATAGACCCATTAGACTGTTTCTCGAACTGAGATCCTTATATGTCTACTAAATTTAGTTTA
Source organism: Trichosanthes cucumerina (assembly GCA_036507285.1). Taxonomy (NCBI): domain Eukaryota; kingdom Viridiplantae; phylum Streptophyta; class Magnoliopsida; order Cucurbitales; family Cucurbitaceae; genus Trichosanthes; species Trichosanthes cucumerina. The sequence goes on from CM071839.1 coordinate 30,426,798, forward strand.
AGAGACATACAACATCCTCAGATGTTCGTTTATTGGATTTAGGGTTAATATAAGGCAATATAGAGAGATCATGAAATAAACAATAACACTTTATTGATTTAATTATAACAGTATTACAAACTACGAGTTTTAGGGCATAAAACCCAACAAACTCCCACTTGAACTAAAACACTAGTCTAGTGGGGTACATACTGAAGGGAATCATAGTCCCGCAGCGGAAGCGATTGTGAATCGCGCGCTCTTGATTTAGTTACATCGATATAATTCAAGAACATGTATAACTAGATTAAGCATATGAACATAATGGACAACAAGAAAATCACCTTTGAAGAACCTTTCTTCAAGTGCTCCTCCTCTTTCACGATCAAGATCTCAGCAACACGAACTCGTACGAACACCGATACTACCACCGAATCTTCTCCGTTGTTCTCTAGGTGAGGGAGGAAGGTGGGTTCCCTTTAGGAAAGGTGAGGTGTTTTGTGAGAGAGATGTTTGTTGTCTTGGAACCTTTCCAACAACAACAAATGCTAGGAATCACTTAGAATGTCTTGACCTAGTTGCATCTCATGCAACCATATATATAGGGGAATAGGATGGAAATGACCACCCTACCCCTCATTTATTCTCTCTTTAGTATATAGTTTATATATGAATCTAATTCACATTAAAACTATATATTATATCAATTATATCAAATATAATTGATATAAGACCTCATGTATGAAATTGAACACTTCAATTTCATTCCTAACTTTATACCCTCGATATTACCATATTGAGCCAACGGAGGGACCTAATGGACCTACAGTTCATGAGCTCCAATGATGTGAGATTAATTAATCAAACTCTTTGATCTAGTTAATCAATATTCATTAACTACAAGCCACTCCACTATAGACTTGTAGCTGCACTCTCCTCACTGTAGATAATATTGTGTCCACTGACCCATGAGTCGACCCTTCACAGGTTGTTCGTAATCACGGCTGGGTCAAATTACCGTTTTACCCCTGCGATTACCTTTTTGCTCCTTAAGCACCACTGATCCTCTAATGAACAACAAGTATAAGGTCCTACCTTAGACTCATACCCTCATAGAGGGCGGGCTCCGTTATTCAAGACCTGGAGTCAGTTCTTAAGGGAACAACCTATCTAATTCCTTAGTGTAGGAATGAGTGAATTCCATCTTGCATAGTTAAGTTCCCAACTACCTACGAGGTTACTGTCACGAGAAGGTAGGCTTATTGAGTCGACACAGGCCACTCTCACCCATACTAGTCTAAGGACAAACCCCTAAGCGGGAGTTCTTAACTTGCTCAGAGATTGTGTCGAGTCACTATTGACCATCTATAAATTATTAGTCTTATCCACATTAGCGGTGTTACAATTGGTTAGACTAACAATTTGCGATCCGATCTTGCATGAACTCTTCATACGGGATGCGCCCCACTCGCATGTCAACTACATGAATGAGTTGGATTACCTCATTTGTACTAATTATAAAGTGAGTCGCATCAATGGTGTTACCAAAAAGAGGTTTCCAACCTTATTCTTATACCATAGACTATTTAGGTTATATTCTTGAACTCAACCCAAATAGTGTCCACTACACTGATGTTCAAGATAAAAGTTATAACCTTGGAGCTTAGTTTATTGGATTTATAAAGCAAGACTGTAATTCTATCAAAACAAATAACACTTTATTTAATTTATCAAAATTACACAAGTTTAGGGCATAAATCCCAACACATACAATCTAAAACAGTGGGTTACTAAAATACAATAAACTAGGACATCCTTATACCCATTACATATCTCCCACTTGTCGTAGATTACACTATGTACATATCTCGTAGACCTAGACTATCTTCGTAAATGGATCAGCAATGTTGTGCTTTCAAATGATCTTGGTGGCTATCACATCTCCTCGTTGCACTATCTCTCGAATGAGATGATATTTCCTCTCGATATGCTTCCCTCGCTTGTGGCTACGAGGTTCCTTTGAGTTGGCTACTGCACCACTGTTGTCACAGTATAAGGTGATGGGAAATTCCATATTTGGAACAACTTTCAAATCCGTCAAGAACTTACTTAGCAAAACAACCTCCTTAGCTGCTTCACAAGCAACTACATATTCAGCCTCCATAGTGGAGTCTGCGATGCATCCTTGCTCAATGCTTCGCCATACTATAGCTCCTCTGTTTAGGGTGAAAACTGATCCCGATGTGGATTTCCTAGAATCGTTATCGGTCTGAAAATCAGAACCAGTGTATCCAGTAAGGATCAAATCCTTAGACCCATACACTAGCGTATAGTCCCACGTTCTCCTTAGATACTTGAGGATGTTTTTAACTACAATCGTGGTCTAACCCTGGATTAGATTGGTACCTACTGACTATTCCCACAACATAGAAAATGTCTGGCCTCATACATAGCATAACATACATTAGGCTACCTATGACCGAGGCATAGGGAATATGTCTCAAATCCTCAACTTCTTGAGGTGTCTTAGGATACTGTTCCTTACACAAATGAATTCCATGCCTAAAGGGGTAAACCCTTTTTGGAATTCTACATAGAATATCGTACCAAGATTTTGATATAGGATGCTTGAGATAGAGCTCACGTTCTGTTCTTGCGATTCCTGAACATATTGTGTCTCTCCTAAATCTTTCATTTGGAATTGAGTCGCTAGCCATTCTTGATGTCTGTTAGGTATCCTACATCATTCCCCATGAGCAGGATATCATCCACATAAAGTACGAAGAAAGCTACCTTATCGTTGATGATCCTCTTGTAAACACAAGACTCATCAACATTCTAGTCAAAACCATAAGACTTGATCGCAGTATCAAATCTTATGTTCCAAGATCTGGATGCTTGTTTCAACCCATAAATGGATTGATTGAGCTTGCAAACTTTTTGCTCCTGACCTTGGGCTATGAACCCTTCTGGCTGAGACATATAGATACACTGATCAAGATTACCATTCAAAAAGGTAGTCTTGACATCCATTTGTCAGATTTCATAGTCATAAAACATGGTTGTGGACAAGAGTATTCTTATTTACTTTAACATAGCAACAGGGTAAAAAGTTTCTTCATAATCAAGCCCTTTCTTTTGGGTAGAACCTTCTGCTACGAGTCTGGCCTTAAAGGTATGTACCTTTTCGGCTGCATCTCTCTTTCTCTTATAGATCCATTTGCACCCTATGGGTCTTACCCCTTCAAGTTGGTCTACAGGTTCCTAAACTGAATTGAAGTACATTGACTCCATTTCAAGGTCCATGTCTTTGACACATTAGTCCTTATCTACGTCATTCATTGCCTTTCTATAAGACAATGGATCCTCTACGCCATCATCGAGTATGATAACCTGAGTTTCAGTTAAACCCAAGTAGCAGCCAGGTTGTGAAACAACCCTCCCACTGCATCGAGGCATTTCGAACGATTGAGAATGACGAGACCGACTTGATGTGTCGGCTCTTTCATCAAGAGTTGAGGAAGTGGCATTTGTCAATACAGTGGGAGGGTTGACTCATCAGTAGCTTCATTTAATACCAGATTTCTACGTGGTTTGTGGTTCCTCATGTGGTCTTTCTCTTAGAAAGTGGCATTTGTCAATATAAGCACCTTGTTTTCTTGTGGGTTTTAGAAAAGACCACCTCTCGTTTCTTTGGGATAGCCTACAAATAGGCATAATCTTGAACGGGGTTCCAGTTTCTTTGGGTTTGTCACTAACACGTGTGTAGGACAACCACAAATTCTGAAGTGACGCAAACTAGGTTTACGCCTCTTCCATAACTCAAAAGGTGTTTCTAAAACACTCTTTTATGGAACAGTGTTCAAGATTTGAACTACAGTCTCTACTGCGTAACCCCAAAACGAGTCAGGCAACTAAGCATAACTCATCATTGATCGAACTATGTCTAACAATATTTTGTTTCTCCTCTCTAACACACCATTCTGTTGTGGTGTGTTAGGCGCTGAGAGTCTTGACTGGATTCCATGTTCTATCAAATAGTCCTGGAATCTTAAGTTCATATACTCTCCACCTCGATTGGATCAAAGTGTTTTAATTATTTTCCCTAATGCATTTTCTACTTCAGCTTTAAATTCTATGAACTTTTCAAGAGCTTCAAACTTATGATATATTAGGTATAGATAATCATACATCGAATAATCATCTATAAAAGAAATATTCATACCATCCTCTAGCTTTTACATTCATTTGTTCACAAAGATTCGAATGTATAAGTTTTAAGGGCTCTTTGGCTCTATAACCTTTTCCAGTAAAAGGTCTTTTAGTCATTTTTCCTTCTAGCCAAGACTCACATGAAGGTAAAGAAGCATCTTCTAACTCATTTAGAAGTCCATTCTTTACTAGTCTCTCAATCCGGTTGAGATTTATGTGACCTAGTCTTAAATGCCAAAGATAAGTATTTTTGTTTGGAGAAATCTTTTGCCTTTTACTTTGAGTACTTGTAGTTTTAAACATTTCATGATTTAAAAGTGCATTTGTTTTGATTGGTCTTAACACATATAAATTGTTTTCTAGTTTAGCTAAACAAGTATTGATACATTTCTTGGAAATAAATGCTTCATCAACATTGAAAGAAATAAAATATCCTTGTTCAATTAAACATGAGATTGATATTAGGTTCCTCTTAGTCTTAGGAACTAAATACAAATTTTCTAAAAATAAGTATCGATCTCTAAAAAATAATTTAACATCTCCCACTGCACGAGCTGAGATGACATCTCGTGTTTCGACCCTAAGCGTCATCTCACCCTCTTCGAGCTCCCTCAAGGAACTAATTTCCTATAAATAAGAGCAAACGTGATTAGTGGCTCTTGAATCAAGTATCCAGGTGGAATTATCATTTTCTACTAAGCAAGTTTCTAGAACGAGTAAATCATATTACCTTTGTTCTCTTTGAGCTCAGCAAGGTACTTTGGGCAGTTGCGCTTCTAGTGCTCATCCACGTTGCAGTGGAAATATTTTTCTTTATTTGCAACTTTGGTCTTTCCCTTGCCTCTGTTAGTAGTAGCAGGTGTCTTTCCCTTCCCTCCTTTCCTCTTCTTTTGGGTCTTCTTAAGGCCAGAAGAGTGGTTGCAGGACTTAGTACCAGAGGATGAACCCTTTTGAAACTTTCTTGAATGGGCAAACAGATTTTCCTCTCCCTCTAGCAGTCCCTTATTCTTCATAAGAGGCTGATAAGTCTGCAGCTCATTGAGGAGGGTAGTCAGGTTGTACTGTATCTTGTTCATCACTGCATTACTGCAGAATTGCATGAAGCACTTCGGAAGAGATTCCAGGATGAACGAGACCTGACTTTGCTCGTCTAAGACCGCCCCGTTCATTTCGGTCACGTTGAAATGAACCATCAGATCGAGAACATGTTCTCTCACTGAAGTCCCCTCCTTCATATGTGCGTTCTAAACGTTTTGAGGGATTCGTGTTGAATTTGTCCAAATGGTTGTCCAAACATATTCTGCAGAGAACTCATGATCTCACGAGCTGAGACCATGTCCTCATGCTTCTTGACTAAGACCTCAGATAGGCTAGCCAAGATGTAGACCTTGGCCTTGTCATTGGCCTTGGTCCAACGGTCATACGCGTCCTTAACTGTTTGAGGCACGTTACGGGCAGGGATTTAAGGAAATTCCTCGGTTAAAACAAATTGAAGGTCATCAATGACCATAATCGTATTAAGGTTGGACTTCCACATGGCATAATTATCTTCAGTTAACTTTTCACTAGCAAGTAATGCAATTATCGAGGACGACATGTTGAAAACAAAAATTGTTCTAATTAGTTATGCCTTAAACTCATTACAAAACCAATCAATTTTATCAAAATTATTACAAAGAACCATAGTGTTTAAACTTAAATCTTATAATTTTGCAACAGCCCTTCAAGGATTTAGAATAAAAGCCACCGTCGGGTGGTCAGTGACTCCTCCCCTGAATTTAGACAATCTCAACTAACTATCACTCCCAGAACATCTCATGCCCCAATGATTTTTAACTACCGTTGTTTCGTCAAAGATTTGTTAACTAGCTTAACTCATCCTGTAAATGTAACCCTACCATTTTCAGATCCAATAGGTCCGAGCCAACAGGCTACTATTAAGAAAGACAACTGTTGGCAAATTACCTAGGAGACCCTATCTATTTCTGGAGTCTGTGGTGTTCTGATCCCTATAGTCAGGCCCTCCGTAGGGTTTGGATGCTCCAGGGCCATCTAGTAGGCGGACTATAGAAATCTCACGGTGCAACCTAATGGAGGAGACCGTAGGATACGTTGACACGCGTCCTGCTCTCATTTACTATAGATACTTCCCTCATTCACCTTGGTATTGAACCATACAAACACTTAGTATAGGGGGATGCCCTATTGACGTCGCGTAGCCGAGCATGGAACTCACGGTGTGAAGTCTTGAGGACGTGAGAGTAAACTTGATGTGAACATCTTGTTTTCTCCCCCGAAAGTTCCTAAAATTAGGGTTTAGGTTTAACTTAGGTGGATTCTGGCTAAACGAATCTATTTAAGTTTATGCCTATTATAACTCTTATAACTAGGTCTTTAGCTTAAAGTCTAGGTGAATAAACATTTGAATTACCTTCATCTATTGCATGCTAATAAAACTATGATTAATTCAACTCAAGTTTTGGGTTAGTTCTCAGGTAGGAGGTGTTCCGTAAACCGTCTGCTTAAATACCCTCAACATTAGACAAAACTTCACTGGTAGAGTTCCCTTATAACCAAAGTCTTATTATGTTCTACTTAACCATACTTTAAAACTATTTAAAATACTAAGTAAAACTAATTTCTAATCCTATTAGAAATTGTGATCTTAGGTTTAATTAATTTTAAACATTTTAAAATTAATTCGATTTATCTAAAAATCATATGTTTGCATGCAACTCTTTATTATAAGTTAATGTTTCTAATTTCAAATTTATAACTATTATAAATTTTAATATATTAACTTATAACATTCTTCTATGGTGTAATAAATTAATAATCAGATTCTAATTAATTTACCAACCAAATATTCATGAAATTAATAAAATATTTAAATTAATAAATCATGAATTAAAATTAATATTTCACATTATTTAATGTAACATTTTATATTAAACTATGTAATGTCATGCAACATACTTTTCATTTTTCATATATTTAATATAACACTTTATATTAAATCACTCATGAAAAATAAATATTCACATGCATATTTATAAAAATAATATTAAACACCATATAAATATGCATGACAATGCAATTTCGTTTAATTAATATAACAATTATTTTAATTAAGGAAATTAAAACTTAGAACATGCATTTCTACATAATATAATTTTTATATTACAAAAAATACATGAAACATGCTTATCCTAAGGTGAGATTTAACTAAATGACATTTCTAAATCAATAAATAACCATATACACCGGAATTTTTGGCCCCTAAAATTAATAAATAAATAAAATAACATTAATTTTATTAAAATAAAATGGACTAGATTGTGCGAACCAGACCAAATCTTACGAACCAGGCCGAACCAGACCAGATCTCATGAATCAGACCAAATGTCCCAAAATCGGACCACATCTCTAGCAAGATCTTATCGATTTCAGCAGAAATTCCCAATACATAACACCTTTTTATCGATTTCTACAGAAATCCCAATACAGAACCCTTCTGCTTGCTGCAAATCTTTTGTTCCAATTGGCTTCTTGAGCAAATCATGACAAATTACAGACTCAATTGATATAAAAATGCCCAAAAATGCAGGGGCCTTTACAATTTGATCAAAATAAAAAAAAATAAAGCTATGGCCAAAAATTCCTAAACAGACTAATGGCAATCAAAAATGCACAATCTCACCAAGCCAATGCAAATTTGTTTTTGTCAAAACAAAAGACGAGTTGGCTCTGATAGGAATCTATATCCCAATTGCCCAACAGAAGTTAAATTTCGATCAAAATCTTGTTTTGGTTTGGCAAACCCAAATACCAGTAGATTGACAAATTAACTATGGATAAGCAACTTAGGCATGGGTTTGAAGTAGAAACATGTTGAATTAGTTTTCCTAATCTAAAGGTTAAGAAAAGAATTACCTTTTAGCTTTTAGTTTGCAACACATTCAATTAAAACCAGAACACTACCAAAAGAAGATCACTTCCTATCATCTGCATGTTTAGATTTCACCTTGTGTAAGGTCTCCAACAATTGGGAAAGAGAAAGTATTTTGAGAGAAGTGAGAAACGGAGAATGATTTCACAAAATCAATCAATCAACCATCCAATTCAATCCATCGATTGAATAAAGAGAAGGAACACCCCACTCCCTCTGTCTCTATCTAGAGGGAGATGATAGGGTAGTGGGAACATGTCAAAATGACATGTTCCCTTAATTAAATTAAATTAAATTGAATAAACTTATTTAATCAATTAATTTAATTAATAAATCATATAATTAAATCATATTTAATTATATATTAATATTAATTTTGATTAAATCACATTTAACCAAAAACTAAATTAAATATCATATATTAAATTTAGTACATTTATGATCAAATCACATTTAATCATTTTTCTCTCTAACCTATAGTTTTAATGCACGTCTTATGCACATTAATTTTTAAACTATAGTTTTAAATATGAATCTCATTCACATTTAAATAATATTTGAACTCCTTCAAATATTTAATTATCTCAATTAATTTACTTTGAATAATATTCAAATTAAATTTATACTATAAACTTTTAATGTACATAAAAAACTTTATATTATAATGTATCTCTATACATCATGCTTATTCCCTAATTGAATTTGAACATTTGAAATTCTAATAATTTAAAAACCTTTACGAGCTAGAAAGTGGACTTAATAGACCTACATATCAGAAGCTCCAACGATACAAGATTATTTGGTTAATTTCATTAACCCCCTAATCAACATTCGTTAACTGCGGGAACACTCCACTATAATCCCGCAATTGCACTCTTCTCATTGCAGATATATTTCTATGTTCATGGATAATGACTAATGACAACAAGTCAATCCTTCACGAATGTTGTAACACCAGCTGGGTCAAATTACCGTTTTACCCTTAGGTTACATCTTTTACCTTAAGTCTCAGTGCTCTTTAATGGGATTTTGAATTCCCACAGCAGAAGACGTTGTGAAACGTCGTTGATCTGTTGTGTAATTCTATCTTAAAATTAAATCTATCTCATAGATCCTAGGCTAAACATGCAAAGAAGAAGAAGAAAACAGTAAGTAAAAAGTACTAACCTCTTGAAGAACTCTTCTTCAACGTTTTCTCCTTCTCCGGTCACGATCTTTCTAGATCCAACGTCCTCCTCGAACACGAACCACGATCCGAACAGGGAGACACCTCCAAAGGGTCTTCTCGGTTGTTCTCGGGAGGTTGAGGGAGAGTAGGTGGGACTCCCTTTGGTTTTGGGTGAGGAGAAAATTTTGAGAGAATTAAGAGAATTCTAGAGAGAATTGTCTTGCTCTCTTTGGATGGAAATCCAAAAATGGCAAGAAGTGTCATGAGATGCCTTTGAATGCATCCTTTTATAATGGTGTGTGGTGGAGTTAAAATCTCCACCAATTCACCATTTTACCACAACTATATAATATACAAATCATATTTGTATATTATATAATATAAGGTATCTCATACCTTATTATACAAATCTCATTTGCATAAATGTGGAATTATAAATTTTATCACATTCAATTTAATTTCTCTCAATTCTATTTCTCCAAATAGCACTAATTAATCAATTAGGCTATACTATAGTTTATTATGAATCTCATTCACATCAAACTATATATTATGTCATCTATATCTCATATAAATGACATAAATACCCAAATAATGATTTGAACACTTCAAATTCACACCAAACTGTAAACCCTCAATTTGTCTAATTTGAGCCAACCGAGGGACCTAATGGACCTACACGTGACGAGCTCCAATGATCCAAGAATAACTTGTCAAACTCTCTGACCCGGTTATTCAACATTCATTAGCTACGGTAACACTCCACTAAAGCCCGTAGTTGCACTCTCATCACTGTAGGACAAGTTGTGTCCATCGATATAACCAATACCCATGAGTCGATCCTTCACAGGTTGTTCGTAGTCACAGCTGGGTCAAATTACCGTTTTACCTCTGTGCCTACCTCTTGCTCCTTAAGTCCCACTGCTCCTCTAATGAACAACTACGTGCATGGTCCAACCATAAACAACAACCCTCTCAGGCCAATGAGAGAGTGGGGCCCCGTTGTTCAAGCCTTGGAGACAGCACTTAAGGGAACAACCCCTCTAGTTCCCCTAAGTCGGGAACGAGTGAATTCCTTCTTGCGTAGTCAAGTTCCCAGCCCCCACGTGGTCCCGCTTTGAGAAGGTAGGCATATTGGGCGAGCAACAGTGGCCACCCTCACCCGTACTAATCAAAGGACAGACCCCCGCAGATAGGAGTCCGTAACACGCTCAGGATTAAGGTCGAACCACTAATGGTCATCTACGAATTTATTAGCTCTATACTGTTAACGGTGTTACATCAGTAAGTCTAATAATTCACGGTCCGGTCTTGTACAATCTCATTGCACAGGATGCCCCCACTCGCATGTCAACCACATGAACGAGTCAGATCACCTCGTTTGTATCTAATACAAAGCGGGTCGCATCCACAGTGTATCCAGGATTAGGTCTCCAACCCTATCCATATACTGTAGACCGATTGGGTCATTAACTCGAACGCGATCTTCCCTGTGTGTCCACTACACACCGTTCAAGTTCTTAGTTCTCTCATAATACAATGACCTTGGAGCTTAGTTTATTGGATTAAGTTTATGAAAAATGTGAGACACAATGTTTAAATAAATAACTCTTATTTATTACACAATGTTGAAATAAATAACTCTTATTCATTTACAACTTGGAATATTACAAACTACACGAGATGAGGACATACATCCGAACAAACTCCCACTTGGACTAAGCTAGTGGAGTACATGATACATTTCTCAAATGTACAGTAAAGTAATATAATAAACTAGGGCATTGAATACCCCTTTACAATACTCCCACTTGCCCTAGTAAGGAAGCACTCGAAGACCTAGACTCTCTAGGTGACCCTCAAACACCTTAGCCGTGAGGGCCTTTGTAAATGGATCAACAACGTTGTGCTCCGAAGCTATCTGCGTGACTCTCACGTCTCCGTGGTGCACAATCTCCCGTATCAGGTGATACTTACGCTCTATATGCTTGCCCCTTTTATGACTCCGAGGTTCTCTCGAGTTGGCTACTGCACCACTGTTGTCACAAAACAGCGTGATCGACAAGTTCATATTTGGAACAACTTCCAAATCCGTCATGAACTTCCTGAGCCAAACAGCTTCCTTTGGAGCTTCACAAGCCGCAACATACTCGGCTTCCATCGTGGAATCAGCGATGCATCCCTGCTTGATGCTTCGCCACACTACAGCTCCTCCATTCAGAATGAAGGCTGTCCCCGAAGTGAATTTCCTAGAATCCTTATCGGTCTGAAAGTTAGAATCTGTGTATCCCGTAAGGATCAAATCCCCACTCCCATACACAAGGTTGTAGTTCCTCGTTCTCCTAAGATACTTGAGGATTGCCTTTACGGCTGTCCAGTGATCTAATCCTGGATTGGATTGATACCTACTGACAATCCCAACTGCATAACAGATGTCGGGCCTAGTACACAACATAGCATACATTAGGCTCCCTACAGCTGAAGCATAGGGGATTTGTCTCATATCCTCAACCTCTTGAGGCATCTTAGGACATTGATCCTTAGACAGGTGAACCTCATGCCTGAAAGGCAGCAAGCCATTCTTGGAGTTCTGCATCTTATATCTAGACAACATCTTGTCAATATAAGACGCTTGAGACATGGCTAGCGTTACATTCTTCCGATTAGGACAATGCGGATACCAAGAACATACTGTGCCTCTCCCAAATCTTTCATTTGGAATTGCGAAGCCAACCATTCCTTAATGTTAGTAAGAAATCCTACCTCATTCCCAATGAGAAGGATATCATCCACATACAATATAAGAAATGCGACAGTTTTGTCGACGATTTTCTTGTAGACACAAGGCTCGTCAACATTTTGATCAAAGCCATAAGATTTGATTGCCTCATCAAACTTTATATTCCAAGACCTCGAGGCTTGTTTCAGTCCATAAATAGACCTTTTAAGCCGACAAACTCTTTGCTCTTGGTTTTGGGCAATGAACCCCTTAGGCTGGTCGATGTAGATGGTCTCGTCAAGGTTGCCATTCAGAAAGGCGGTCTTGACATCCATCTGCCATACCTCATAGTCATAATATGCGGCTATGGCCAAAAGGATTCTAATCGACTTTACCATGGCAACAGGTGAAAAGATTTCGTCATAGTCAACCCCTTCCACCTGGGTAAAACCCTTTGCCACTAGTCGAGTTTTGAAGGTCTGCACCTTCCCATCTACGCCACGTTTACGCTTGTAGATCCACTTGCAACCAATAGGTTTAACCCCATCCGGTTGGTCCACAAGCTCCCGACGGAATTGAAGTACATCGACTCCATTTCCTGGTCCATGGCTTTAATTCATTCGTCTTTGTCAACGTCTGCCATTGCCTGATCATAGGTCAATGGATCCTCACAGTCATCATCAAGAGTGACGACCTGGGTTTCAGCTAAACCCATGTAACGTTCAGGCTGTCTCACAGCCCTCCCACTACGTCGAGGCATTCCCAACTTTTGGGAACGGACTTGACTAGACGAGCTAGGATCAACAACACTTGTTGACGATTTAGCACCATCAAGAACTCTTCTTCGATGAACCGTATCCATTTCATTCAACACAATTTTACTCCTTGGTAAGTGATCCCACGATGTGGTCTTCCTCAAGGAAAGTGGCATTTGTCGACACAAGCACCCTATTATCCTTAGGATCGTAAAAGTAACCACCTCTAGTCTCTTTTGGGTAACCTACAAAGAGGCACAACTTTGAACGGGGTTCCAACTTCTTCGGGTTTAACACCAACACATGGGTGGGTATCCCCAAATTCTCAAATGACGAAACTGGTTTTACGACCATGCCGAGTTCGAAAGGTGTTTCACAAACACTCTTTGATGGGGCGTGTTCAAAATGTAAACCGCGATCTCCACCTGCGTAACCCAAAAAGAATCGGGGAGACGAGCATAGCTCATCATCGACCGAACCATGTCCAACAAGGTTCTGCTTTCTCCTCTCCGATACACCATTACATTTGTGGCATACCAGTCTTTGAGAGTTGGGACGTAATTCCATGTTCTATCAAATAGTCTTGGAATTCAGTGTCCATATACTCTCCACCTCGATCCGATCGAAGTGTTTTAAGCGATTTACCTAACAGGTTCTCAACCTGAGTCTTGAACTCCTTGAATTTTTCAAGTGTTTCAGACTTCCTATGCATTAGGTAAATATACCCATATCTGGAGTAATCGTCTATGAAAGACACGAAATACTCATAACCGCCCCGAGGTTTAACATTCATCGGACCACAGAGGTCAGAATGTACTAACTCAAGAGGTTCTTTGGCTCTATATCCTTTTCCACTAAAAGGACGTTTGGTCATTTTGCCCTCAAGTCATGACTCACACACCGGTAAAGAGTTTTCTTCCAACTCGCTTAGAAGTCCACTCTTCACTAGTCTCTCAATCCTATTGAGATTAATGTGGCCTAACCGAAGATGCCAAAGATGGGCACTTTCTTTTGGAGAAACTTTTAATCTCTTAGTTCGCGTTTCAGTTGTTTTAAACAATACGGTGTTCAAAACACTTTTGACCGAATTAGGGTTCAAAACATATAGATTGCTCTCAAGCGAAGCAGAACAAATCAAATTTCCATTTTAGAAATAAACGCTTTATTACTCTTGAATGAAACATAAATATTTTGTTCTAATAGGCAGAAATAGAAACTAGGTTTCTCAGTAAACCCAGGAACTATGTACATATTATCTAATAATAAGTACTTTCCGCCAAAGAAACGACTTCATCGTGCCTATTCTTTGCGGTGAGACAACTTCTCCAGATCCAACCACGAGTGTTATCTCACCCTCTTGCACTGTGCATTGCCAGAACTTAATCCTTGAAAAGAAGAGCAAACATGGTTAGTGGCGCCTAAATCCAATATCCAAGTAGAGTCATTACTCTCCACTAAACAAGTTTCTGTGACAAGTAAATCACATTTACCTGTCATCTTCTTTTCATCAAGGAACTTGGGACAACTCCTTTTCAGGTGTCCGTCTCCGTTGTAGTAGAAACACTTTCTGGCAACATCCTTGATTTCTTTGCCTTTTAGAGCGGCAGCGCGGTCAACCTTAACTTCCTTCAACTTCTCCTTCTTCCCATTAGGGCCTGAAGAGTCTACAAACATTATCCCAGAGGTCATACCCCTGTGAAAAGGTCTTAAGGCAACACTTGCCTCAGCTTCCTGTCCCATAGTTTGCACCAAGGACTGGAAGGTTTGTAGATTGTTGAATAGGATCGTTGAACCGAGCACCTGAGGACCCTCCTCAGTGAGCGCAAACTCCTGGTCGTCATTTACCAAAATCGTGTCTATATTATTTTTCCACGAAATACTATCGCCGACTAACTTAACGGAAGCTAAAGGAGCGTTAAAAGCGTTTGACATTTTGTTGCTGAAAAAAAAATGAAAAAGCTTTGTATTAGTCTCGCAAAAACTTTTGAAAATCCAATCGAGTTTTAGCAAATTTTTATCCTATGATCCCTAGGTCATTCAAAAATTTGCAATGATACCTTAAAGGTTTAGAATGACCGCCACCGTAGGGTAGACAAAACCACTCCTCATCTAGGACGAGACTCTCTCGACCAGACCCTAATACCAGAATAACTCTTATTCCATTAGGCATCCAGTTACCATTTTTCGGTCAGAATCCATTAACTCTTAATGAATCTTGTGAGTGTCACCCTCAATCTTTAAATTTCCAAGTATCCGTCCACACAATAGCCGCCGTAGGGAGGACTAAGAAGGAAAACCAACAAGGAAATCGTATCCCTTTCGGGAATTCACGGTGTGCCGACTCCCATGATCAAGGCCCTCCGTAGGGATTGTCTGGTCCAGGCCAAACTAGCAGGCGGATCATAGGCGTCTCACAGTGTGAATCGAAAGAAGAGACCGTGGGTCCCGTTTTCACAGATCCTGCTCCCACTCACTATAAGTACTCTCTCCATTCACGTTGATATTGACCCATACAAATGCCACCCGTAGGGGGACGCTCCCATTTGTGCCACGAGGCCGAGCATGGATCTCACGGTGCGAACTTAACGGAGATTTGTGGATGGAAAATTAAATGTATCTCATACACTTTATTTCCTCCCACTCAGCACTTTAAAATAATCGGGATTGGCCTAGATAAACTGGCCAAAATTTACCTAAGTCTACCAATATAACTCTTATATTGGATTAGCCTAAGTTTATAATCACATTATTAACTTAGGTCTATGTGAGTAAATTAATTAACACTTAATTAACGGCACTCACGAGAATATAACCTAAGAATCTCCGGACCGAATTCACTCCCAGGTCGGTTTCCAGGTAAGGGTGTTCCGCAAGCGTCAACTTAAATACCCCAGCCTTGGACAAAACCTTCCTTACACAGAGTTACTTATCAGTCTCCATTCAAAGGTTATATTTGATTTCCTAATTCTAATCTTATTAGAATTAGAAAACCTAACTCTAATTATTCAAGTTCTAAACATTTTAAAACTAATAATTAACTTAGGTTACATGCATTTCTATGTTATAGTGCTTGATCATTCATCACATGAATAATACTATACTATAACATACATTCATCACATGAATTAAATGCATGAGCATGCTTTTAATTTAAAAATATAACACTTATATTAAATAAATTAAATCATGCAAACATTATATTATAACTCTTATAATATAATCCTATCATGCATACTATATATTATAACTTTTAAAATATAAATATGATGCATGAAATGTTTAACCTAAGGTGGGATTTTAAATCTATATGGCATACTCTATGCACATAGAAATAATTAAATCATACATCTCATGCATAAAATAATTAAATAGCAATATTGGACCGATTTTTCACCCTAGGGACATAAAATTAAATTAATTAACATTAATATAACTCTTATATTAATATTAATTAAAATAATTAAACAAAATACATTTAAAAAATCAATTTTATAAATAAATAAATAAATAAAATAAATAAACTGGCAGTTGCGCAACCGCAGGCTCTAATACCAATTGATGAGATTTTGAATTCCCGTAGCGGAAGACGTTGTGAAACGTCGTTGATCCGTTGTGTAATTCTATCTTAAAATTAAATCTATCTCATAGATCCTAGGCTAAACATGCAAAGAAGAAGAAGAAAACAGTAAGTAAAAAGTACTAACCTCTTGAAGAACTCTTCTTCAACGTTTTCTCCTTCTCCGGTCACGATCTCTCTAGATCCAACGTCCTCCTCGAACACGAACCACGATCCGAACAGGGAGACACCTCCAAAGGGTCTTCTCGATTGTTCTCGGGAGGTTGAGGGAGAGTAGGTGGGACTCCCTTTGGTTTTGGGTGAGGAGAAAATATTGAGAGAATTAAGAGAATTCTAGAGAGAATTGTCTTGCTCTCTTTGGATGAAAATCCAAAAATGGCAAGAAGTGTCATGAGATGCCTTTGAATGCATCCTTTTATAATGGTGTGTGGTGGAGTTAAAATCTCCACCAATTCACCATTTTACCACAACTATATAATATACAAATCATATTTGCATATTATATAATATAAGGTATCTCATACCTTATTATACAAGTCTCATTTGCATAAATGTGGAATTATAAATTGAATCACATTCAATTTAATTTCTCTCAATTCTATTTCTCCAAATAGCACTAATTAATCAATTAGGCTATACTATAGTTTATTATGAATCTCATTCACATCAAACTATATATTATGTCATCTATATCTCATATAAATGACATAAATACCCAAATAATGAATTTGAACACTTCAAATTTACACCAAACTGTAAACCCTCAATTTGTCCAATTTGAGCCAACCGAGGGACCTAATGGACCTACACGTGACGAGCTCCAATGATCCGAGAATAACTTGTCAAACTCTTTGACCCGGTTATTCAACATTCATTAGCTACGGTAACACTCCACTAAAGCCCGTAGCTGCACTCTCATCACTGTAGGACAAGTTGTGTCCATCGATATAACCAATACCCATGAGTCGACCCTTCACACGTTGTTCGTAGTCACAACTGGGTCAAATTACCGTTTTACCCCTGTGCCTACCTCTTGCTCCTTAAGTCCCACTGCTCCTCTAATGAACAATTACGTTGCATGGTCCAACCATAAACAACAACCCTCTCAGGCCAATGAGAGAGTGGGGCCCCGTTGTTCAAGCCCTGGAGACAGCACTTAAGGGAACAACCCCTCTAGTTTTCCTAAGTCGGGAACGAGTGAATTCCTTCTTGCGTAGTCAAGTTCCCAGCTCCCCACGTGGTCCTGCCCCTGAGAAGGTATGCATATTGGGCGAGCAACACTGGTCACCCTCACCCGTACTAATCAAAGGACAGACCCCCGCAGACAGGAGTCCGTAACACGCTCAGGATTAAGGTCGAGTCACTAATGGTCATCTACGAATTTATTAGCTCTATACTGTTAACGGTGTTACATCAGTAAGTCTAATAATTCACGATCCGGTCTTGTACAATCTTATTGCACAGGATGCCCCCACTCGCATGTCAACCACATGAACGAGTCAGATCACCTCGTTTGTATCTAATACAAAGCGGGCCGCATCCACAGTGTATCCAGGATTAGGTCTCCAACCCTATCCATATATTGTAGACCGATTGGGTCATTAACTCGAATGCGATCTTCCATGTGTGTCCACTACACACCGTTCAAGTTTTTAGTTCTCTCATAATACAATGACCCTAGAGCTTAGTTTATTGGATTAAGTTTATGAAAAATGCGAGACACAAAGTTTAAATAAATAACTCTTATTTATTACACAATGTTGAAATAAATAACTTTTATTCATTTACAACTTGGAATATTACAAACTACCCAAGATGAGGACATACATCCCAACACTCTTCTAATGAACAACCTATTTATAGTCCTACCAATAAACAAAAGTCCTCTCGGGTCAATGAGAGGGTCGGGCCCTTTGTTCAAATCCCAGAGAAACTACTTAAAGGAACATTCATCTACTTACCCTAAAGTCAGGCAGAAGTGAATTTCATCTTGCTAGGTTAAGTCCCCAACCGTCTGCTCGGTCTTGTCCCCAAGAAGGTAGGCATATTGAGTCGCCGTCTCGGGCCACTCTCACCCATACTAGTCAAAGGACAATCCCTCGCAAATAGGAGTTCGTAACCTACTCAGGATTGAGATCAAATTGCCTATGTCATCCTATTGAAATAGAAACCTAACTAGTTAACGGAGTTACATCTAAAGGTTATTATTTCGTGGTTCAGTCTAATGTGATCTCATCACATAGGATATCTCGACTCACATGTCGTCTACACGAACTCGTAGGATCACTGTGTTTGTATCAAATACAAAGTGGGTCATATCCATAGTATTAACAGGATGAGGTACTCAACTTTATCCGTTTACTCTAGACCCTTTAGATTGTTTCTCGAACTGAGATCCTTACGTCTACTACATTTAGTTTAAGAGACATACAATATCCTCGGATGTTTGTTTATTGGATTTAGGATTAATATAAGGCAATATAGAGAAATCATGAAATAAACAATAACACTTTATTGATTTAGTTAGAACAGTATTACAAACTACGAGTTTTAGGGCATAAAACCCAACAAGTAGATGAATGTTCCCTTAAGTAGTGTCTCTGGGACTTGAACAAAGGGTTCAACCCTCTCATTTGCCCGAGAGAGACTTTTGTTTGTTGGTAGGACCACAAACAGGTTGTTCATTAGAGCAGCATTGGGCCTTAAAGTAAAAGATGTAACCTAGGGATAAAATGGTAATTTGACCCACCTGGTGTTACGAACATTCGTGAATGATTGACTTGTTGTTATTGGACAATATTCGTAGACACATAAATATATTTGTAGTGAGAAGAGTACAACTGCGAGACTTTACTGGAGTGTTCCCGCAGTTAACGAAAGTTAATTAGGAGGTTAATGAGATTAACTGAATAATCTTGTATCGATGGAGCTTATGATCTGTAGGTCCATTAAGTCCACCTTCTAGCTCATAAAGGGTTCTTAGATCATTAGAATTTGAAATGTTCAAATTCAATTAAGGAATAAGTATGATGTATGGAGATACATTATAATATAAAGTTTTTATGTACATTGAAACTTTATTGTATAATTTAATTTGAATATGATTCACATTAAATTAATTGAGAGAATTTCAAATATTATTTAAATGTGAGTGAGATTCATATTTAAAACTATAGGTTTAATTTAATGTACATAAGATGTGCATTAAAACTATATGTGAAAAGGGAAGTAGATTAAATATGATTTAATCATTTGTATATAATTCAAATATGAGATAATTGATTTAATTAAATTAAGATTATATACATATTAATATAATTAAATTAGTTTAATTATATTAATTGATTTAATTAATTTAATTAATTAATTTTGTTTAATTGATTTTAAGTTAATTAAATAAATAAAAATTAATTGATTTAATCATCATGTTTATCTCTGTTTTTAATTTCTAATGTATGGATTTTTGGAGTAAACCAAAATAAACAAACAATTACGATTTTAATATCACGTTTCCGCTATTCAGGAGATTTGATTCCCTTGAGATTCGTCCTAAAGGAGTCTCTTCTTCAAATTGTTCAATGCTTCATTTATATAGATTTGAGAGTAGTTGTTTGTTGTTGGTTTGTAGGTTGGAGGCTTGACAAAAAAATTTGAGTATTGAGAATAGGAAGGAGATTACACGAAATAAGGATTTTGTTTTGACCACAATAATCACATTTTAACTAGTCTAGGGAATTATGCAGTTGCATAATTTTTTGCCTTGTAGTATTTGCAGCTGCAATTTGAGACTTTTTGAAAATTTCTAGAAAACTCACAAAAAAGGACTCTTTTACTCTCAAATTCATTTTATTAGCACAATATGACTTAAAGAATGTGAGTTACTTACTTTTCCTCATTTATAACCTGTTTGGAAAACACGAGTTTTGTTTGATATTAAATACCTCAAATTTAAATATATGGGCATAATAAATATTTGTGTTTTTGGATAATGTGGAATTATTGTCTAGAAATTGAATGTCTATGTGTTGTTTTGCAGGTTTTGTTCATGAGATTTAAATAACATGCCTATATCTAATTAAAATCGACAAATTTCTTATTTGAGTGGAAGTTTTTTCCCTCTTCTAACCAAATAAATCAGAATTAAACACAATATTTCTAGAAAATCCGAGAAATAAAATAAATGAGAAATAGATTAGCCGCACAACACAATAAAAAGAGAAATTGAGTCTTAAATAGAGGGGAAATGGAGAAATAGAGGCAAGGTTCAATGGAGAATTGAGGTTTTGTTATTTAATATAATTTACACAACCATAACTAAAATAATCAACAAGTTTTCAAAATCTTTGATCCATCGCTCTGAAAAATATTTTTCAAAAATCCAAATATATTCAAATCACCCCAAACCCACAAATTTTTAATAAAATCGGATAAAATAAAAAGAGAATTGCAAAAATGTGAGAATATCGACAAAAGAAAAACTAGAGAAATATGAAAGAAAAACAAAAAAAAATAAAACAAGAAATGAGAAAAGATCTACTAGCTTGTGTTGAAAGAGATTGATTAGCCAAAAAATTGTGTTGAAATAGGCTTTCTAAAGAACAAGATCACGTTGGAAGAAGAAAAATTAGGGTTATTGAAAGAAGCAAATCATGGCTTTTCATGTATTTTCCCTCTTAATGAGTGAAAGAAAAAAGAAAAAAAAGTTCAATTTTCTAGATGGGTAAAAAAAATCTCTTGTTTCAAGGGACTTTTTACCCACCTACAATAAAAACATGCATTTTAAAATTTTAAAACCAATATAACAAATAATTGTCAATCCAGAAATTTAACTCAGCGGAGCTTGAATTCATATAAAATTTATTTTGAACCCATTAATATTGGTTGTATATAGTCTCATTTCATTTTTAAGGTTTACTGAAATTAAAGAAATGAACATTGAAAGTATAGAGACTAAAATAAAACAAACCACAAAATATGGATGAAAATGAAATCTTAATTTAATAGTTTATATATTTTGATATAAGAAATATAGTTAAATTTTTCTGAGAAAAACGTGCAAATAATAAGATTTTTTTTTTGTTTCATAAAAATTCATAGAATCATATTTTTTTATGTAACTAACTTAATTTTCTTAAAATTAAAAAAAATACTTGCATTTATTTTTATTTATATTTGATACCGAGAAGAAAAATATATTCTAAGAATTAAATAATTTTATGAATAGATTAGAACAAAAAGTATGAGCAAAAGACAACATAACTCAACTGAAATATTGAATCCTCTCAACCCCTATTGTATTTAAAAAATAAAAAATATGATATGTTTTTTTAATTCCATATATAAAATGAAAAATTATTCACAATATTCTAAAAGTTGTACAAGTTGGGAATTGAATCTGGTACAGAAAAAAGTAGGAAAAATTAGAAAGGCTTGCCACTAGATCAAGATAAAAATTACAAATTTAATTTATCATTTTATATATACAAACTAAGAGTAAGTAATCTGAAAACGGAAATTTGAAAACAAGGGATATTTTGTTTTAAGATATGTGTTTGGTAGCAGATTTAGAAATTTAATTCCATTTTAAACAATTGTTTAAGGTGTGTTCTATAACATATTTATAGACCATGAAATTAGTGTAGTTGCAAAACTAAATATTAGATTGAATATAAGTCATTATTAATTAATTTATAAACATGATTTTTATAAATTTTATAGAATTATCATTTTATAATATAGTATTATATAATTTATAATATATTATATTATGCATATTTTAATTTTACAAAAGTAAATTGAGTTTATAGCATAAAATATTATATTTGTTAAGATTTTTACCTAGGTTTAATTTAATTCTGCATTTTAAATTTTCAAATTCAGAATCTGGATACAATGAAAATATAAAAATGTTGTTTTCATAATTTCTATTATTTGGATCTCAGAATCTGAAAACATCTTTCGAAAACACATCTGCCAAACACATACTAAGCTTTCCAAGGCGGGGCGGGGCCAGGAGCGGGGATAAAATTTTCTCCGTTGGCTAAACGGGGTTGGGGAATACATTCCCTATCCTCGCTCTGATTAATTAATTTAATTTTAAATATATATATTTATATACCTCTAATAAACCATAAGTCTAAAATTTTATTAAATATCATTTTATTTTTCTATGAAAATTGAAAAAATATCTCTTAACTAGAAATCTCTAAAGAATAATTAACTATTTAAATACAATTTTTTTTTTAAAAAAGGAATTAGTTAATAAAATTTAACAAAATAAAATTCTAAACAGGGAATTATTCCTCGCGGGGAATCCTCGCCTCGTTCTCCGCAAAATTAAATGGGGAATTTCGCGGGGACGAGGACGGAGAGCCATTTCCCGACCCCACCCCGTGGACATCTCTAAGGGCAAGCCCCCTGGACCCTTCTTGAATCTACACCTAATAACAAATATGGATAATTTGTATTCATGTTAAAACTCAAACTTAAAGAAAATAGGTCTTTAGGACAAATTAAGTACGAGTATTAATTTAAATATATCTAATTTATCAAGGAATAAACTCTAATTTAGAGATGTTTCAAAAAAATATATGTATAATTTAGATACAAATATGCATATAAGTGATGTTGATCGCAAAAGCAATCCCAGACGAGGGCAACTCTCAATAATAATTGCATGTTATCATATCATCTTATTTCTTATAATAAGACAATTTTCTATTATTGAGAGTTGATAACTGTTGTTGTCAAATTTTGGACAGGAAACACACCTAACCTCCACGTGACAACGACAATAAATTTGTAATTCTTGGGGGAAGAACGTAGCCTGCAAGACAAGAAGAACCTGGACATTGGTGTGGTGTAAACCACACAAGCTCCGATGCTTAAGTCGGAGAGGGTTTTTTAGAGAATTAAGGAAGAGTTTAGGTTTAGGTGACTAGAAGTAACTTACCCTACTCTCTTGTCCTAGGAGAGCTTAAATAACTTTCTTTCTAGGGTTCTTTGTGGGTTTTCGTGGCCTACTGGGCAAAGAAAAGATCGAGAGAGAGTTGAATACAAGCTTGTGGGTCGTGTGGAATAGATGCAAGGCCTAGAGGTCGACCTTGCATCTGGTCGGCCTCGGCCTCGGCCGAGGCTGACCACGGGTTTGGGCTTCGACCCAAGCCCAAATCAAGCTCTCGTGTCATTGGGCGAGGGAAGAGCCCAAATGAGGGAGGCTCTACCGTAGTCAGCCGAGGTCGATCACGCGCTTTCTCATTCTTTCTCATCTAGATTATGTCCCCGTCCGATTTCGGCCCGTTATGATTTCGTATTGGGCTTTTAATCCATTTGGCCCTTTGCTACAACCATTTCTCCAACTCATTCTTGTTGGTCCAATTTCACTCATAACATTAGCCCCCACTCCCTAGTTAAGATTCGAGATTAGGAGCTTGGGAATTAATCGTGTGGAGCTTGACTTGGGAATACCTTACCGAAATTCTTCGAGTTATTGTTGGCATTCTGCGGACGTCCATTCTGATGGATACATTATGTCTCCTAGTGTGCTAATTTTCCCGATATTTAATGCAAATTTCAAGATCTCGTCATGTTTACCTTGCATTTCGATTCTCCTGGTCAAATTTCTTCGAAGTCATTTTTAGACATTTTGAGGGTTGCCTCGAATTCTCCCTAGTTTATGTTGTCCGTCCTTATGAGGATATCCAGTCTTACTAGGGGTCAATTTTCCCGTTTTCCAATGGGATTCTAGGCCACCGTCATGCTTATTTCGCATTTTGAATGTTCCTTTTCCCCTATGATTTTTATTTCAATGCGCTTACTATGCGCCCCAGACTATCCCTCATATGGGAGTTTAGGGCTCCAAGGTATTCCTTGGATCATCCCAAGATTGGTTTTTCTTGGGGTTTAGGTTCTCATTCCGATTCACGACTTGTGTCGCTCTCTTGGAGAGATATTTGGCAACTCAATAACATATAGCTTCATGCTTTCTGTGAACCTTTCCAGACGTATGTCGCTTCATTTTGGATAGAGATCCAATGGGAGGAGGACGATTGTTGACCGGGGAGAGGGAGATCAGAGGGAAGAAGCATCTGGGCATGTTTGGCACGTGTCCAGTCTGATGCACCAGACCGGTTCAAGCGGTCGACCTCGGTTGAATTGGTCTGGTTGGCCTTGGCCAATCGGAGTTGACGTCGAGGTCGAGGCCTGCAACATAGGTCTGGCGCGCACGCAGGAGGGGTCCGCCATGCACAACCCTCCTCGGCCTCAGCACCATTCACATCATCCTTTTTGTTTATTCATTTGAATCTCAATTTTGAATTTGAAATCTAAATTTCCTTCCATTTTCTCTTCTTCTCTACCTATAAATAGGTCTCCATTTCTCTCCATTTCTCACACCATTCTTCTTCTATTCTCTTCTCTTTGAGTTAGTTTTACTCTTCCATTTTTTTCTTTTTCTCTTTGCTTGGAATGGATGGTGAATGGTCTGCCACTTCTCATGAGATTAGTGAGTCTTCTTTTGATGAGGAGTCTCATAGTACAAGTTATTATTGGGCTCCATCGTCTTCTGATCACATAGCCAGTGAGTCTTCTGTACATCTTGAGGCTATATCATCCTTGGCGACCGAGGCTCAACTTGAGCAATTGTGGTACAAGTATAATATTCCCTTCGATGTACAATTGAGGGTTCTTGGGCCTGATGATCGTAGAGAAGATCCTCCTCTTGGAGAAGTTGCCTTTTACTTTGCGATGTTTAAATTTTGTGTGCGTCTTCTATTGCGTAAAATTTTGGATATACAATACCGCAGTGTACGGGTCAAGTTTTAGTATAGTGATTTATGAGTCCAAGTATCGTCCTCGGGAATGGGTTTCTAGATTAATTAATTACTAAGGTACTAATTCTCAATTTTAGCTAAAGAAACATAACATGGATAGTTGATTTGAAAGTAAAACAAGCAAACAAACAAACATATGGAGACACGAATTGATAGAATTGTGGGAAGTGATTATACAAGTTAATGACTCAATTAACACATTCATTAAACCAATGAGATGAAATTATAAACAAGAAGTAAAATACTCAAGAAAATCTCTCGATTCTTAGTGAGTCTCACACATGCAATAACTTCATAGTCTCCATATGAACCTACGACATCCATGGTATTAAGCAACTTCTTTATGTGTTTCCCTAAGATTTCTAAGTCATTCTCATGCCAGATTTCTAAGGATTTTGACAATTTTACTCTAATTTCAGCTTTATCTCTCGAGTCCACTTAAACCAACAAATTAAGAAGTAAAGAACGAATTGCCAAAAATAAGAACAAAACATGCTTCAATACATTGTAATAAAGTCATAACAAGTAAATCAAATCCTAACTACAATGTTTAGCTACTCTAAATCACATTAAAATCAAACTAAACAAGTAGAAAACGTCTTAGAACGGTATTACAAATTGAAAGAAAAGGAAATTAAACTTAGGTGTCGATGCCGGTCCTTCGTCTCCGAGCTCTTGTCTTCGATCTCGAACCTCCATGAATGCTTTGGCTCTCAAAATCACTCTTTTCTCTCTTCTTACAAAGTGTATTTTGAAATTAGGGCAAAACTTTACCACATTCGGCTCCCTTTACACAATTTCATAATGTTATATTTATAGGCATAATCGGCACAACGTTGCAACGCTAGGGCAGCGTTGCAACGTTGTACCCTAGGCGGCTGACAATTAAGGAAATAATCGATGGCGTTGCAACGTTGAGGGCAGCGTTGCGACGCCGCTACCCCAACGCACGCGCTCCTTGTCGAAATGGCGTTGCGACGCTGTGCGGCAGCGTTGCAACGCCCGTTGTGCGGTACTCGTGCATGGCTTTCAGCTCGAGATAGCGTTGCGACGCTACAAGGTAGCGTTGCAACGCTATCTACAGTGCTCTTCTATGCTCCATGGCTGCACGTTCGGCGTTGCAACGCTCTACATTCGTTGCAACGCCATCACCTCGGGTCATCATGCTTGGATTGATCCTTTTACTTCCAATTGATGTTATTTTGAGCTCCAA
Source organism: Trichosanthes cucumerina (assembly GCA_036507285.1). Taxonomy (NCBI): domain Eukaryota; kingdom Viridiplantae; phylum Streptophyta; class Magnoliopsida; order Cucurbitales; family Cucurbitaceae; genus Trichosanthes; species Trichosanthes cucumerina. The sequence continues at coordinate 30,453,201 of CM071839.1, forward strand.
AAAGTCTCGTTTCGATCCCGAGTGATCTAAAATATCTCCAAATGTTCTGTTTACGCTCTTAACCTGAAATTGAATGAATTAAACACGTAAAATCTCTGAAATCATCATAAAACTAGCAATAATTAAGCCTAAAGATAGCACATTTTGTGTGCTATCAATCACCCCCAAACTTAAACTTTTGTTAGTCCCGAGCAAAAACAAAATTAAACATTAGATTGTTCTTATACATACATTTGATTCAAGCCTCAAAAATTTAAGAGAAAATCTAGCAATCACAGGAAACATTCAAACATAACACTTCAGCAAGCAATTTAAAACTTTTCCTAAGTGTTCCTACTTGTGTGTGTGATTAGCCTATGTTCCCTTCATTTTTACTAAGCCCGGATCAACTTTATTAGGCTCTCCATTCAACTTTCCCCTACACTGGTCTTAATTACGAATCTTTGAGCCTCCCCACATTCAAGAACTAAATAACTCTACTCAGCACTTACTCACTTTTTATCATTATTTTTTTTCTATTTTCTTCTTTTTTTTGTGTAAGGACACTAGCTTTCACACATTCACTGCAGGGACCCTTACTCAAAGCACTCGCTCAATGAGTGGCCTAACTCATCACGGTGAAGGCAGCTCTTTTTGCCCTCACGATTTTTTTTCTTTAGCAAACAAACAACAAAAACAAACTATTTCACATATTATACAGATCATGCACTTCATATTGTTATTCACCCTATCCTGCAGTTTAACTCTCAAATCAGTTCTCAGACCTATCGAGATGACATCAAACTTCTAAACCTAATAACTTTGTTCTAAGTATTTCAAAACTACAGGAACACAAGCCATGTGCAAAATAATGCAGGAGAAACTTAAGGAAATATTTAAATTAACTCAAATTCATGTCATGCTCTCAGGTTTCAGCAAAATCACACAGATTTCCAATTATATCTCATCCTAGGCTATCATACTCATACTTATGCAAAAGATCAATCAACAATTCAACACATACTCAGGACAGTCACAACAAATAAACACATCCCACCCCCAAACTTAAACTAAACATTGCCCCAATGTTTGCAGCATTAAGCACAAAATTAAGTATAAGGGTACGAGTGAACAATATTGTCCTGGTTGATGGAGAACTTTCTGAGTTTCTTGGATAGCCAAAGCATGTGTGTTGGAGTTCCTCAGAATGGGAGCATGGATTTCAACGAAGAAATGCATCGTCACAACCTACAAAGCAAAACAACAACTAACTAAGAATTGAAAAATAACAAACTAAAGCAAGCTAAGGACAGGAAAACAAAAGTAAGTAAAGCTTGGGTTGCCTCCCAAGAAGCGCTTTGTTTAACGTCTTTAGTTAGACTGTACTCCCTCAAGGTGTTTCTTTCCTTGCTTGCAGTGCCTGGAGTGATGTGTTCATTTGGCTAATCTGGGTCTCTATATTCTTTATTGCAGCTCCTTGACTAGTGACAATACCAGATAGACTGGTGACTGCATTCTCCAGCTGGTTGGACTGACTTCTAGATTCAGCTATGAAGGAGTGCATTGTGTCTTCCAGAGATGATTTCCTCTCTGATGTAGAAGCATGCCCTATAGGAGGATTCAACACGTTTTTGTTGTTAGCATAAGAGAAATTCTCATGATACCTCAAACCTGGATTGTAATGTGTTGGTAGGTTATTCTGAGTCTGATTTCTTCCATAGTTGTTGCTTCTATTGTTCAGGTAGTGCAATTGCTCTATAGTGGATTCTCCATTAGTCCCGAGCATTGAGAGGGCATCCCTGTCTGTGGTGATCCTGCAAAATTATTCAGGACATGAGTGAGAGATGCCATATGAGATCTAAGAGAGGTTACATCATCCAGTTGATATAATCCAGCTACTGGCTTAGATCTGTCATTTTCTCAGAGGCCACTAGTTCTTTGGCGATTGACACTTCCTCCAGGAGGGCACGTGCTTCTGGCATAGTCTTCGCCATGAAAGCCCTCCAGCAGTGGCATCCAGAATGGTCCTGGTCTTACCTTCCAGTCCATTATAAAACAGTTGTACCTGGAGCCAATCTGGGTAGCCATGCTGTGGGCACCTCCTGAGCATGTCTTTGTACCGTTCCTAGGCCTCAAATAGTTGCTCTCCTTCCAGCTGCCTGAATGTTCCTATCTCAGTCCTTAATTTTGCAGCTTTCAGAGGTGGAAAGAATTTGGTCAAGAAGGCTTGGGCCAACTCCTCCTAAGAAGTGATACTACCTGAGGGAAGGGACCCTAGCCATTCTTTAGCCCTACCCTGCAAAGAGAAAGGAAAGAGACGTAAGCAAATACTATCAGCAGAGATACCGTTCAGTTTAACTGTACCACAGATTTCTAAGAAATTTTGAAGGTGAGAGTTAGGATCTTCTGTGGCTAAACCTCTAAAAGCACCTTCCCTAACCATCTGTATTAGCCCTGTCTTAAGTTTAAAATTGTTAGCATTTATAGGGGCATGGACTATTCCAGCCTGGTCAGAATTAAACACAGGTTGGAAATACTCCCTGATAGGTTTAGGGTTATTGATGAGTTCTTGATCAGCCATTGCTTGAAGCTCTACTCTTCCTTCCCTTAGGAGTCTCCTACAGGTCCTCTCGATCTCCGGATCAAAAGGGTGCAAGTCTATGGCTCTCCCCTTGGGCATACACCTGAAGGTACAAAAAAATAAATTAGTCAAAACACAAAAACTAGGAAATAAAATAAAGAAGAAAGAAACAAATAAAGGTACGAAACACAAAACTTGGGTTGCCTCCCAAGAACCGCTTTCTTTAACGTCTTTTAGCTAGACGGTGACTTATCAGGGCACATAAAATTACTCATATTTCTTCGAGCCCTTCTTGCTCGAATTGATATAGCCTTCTAAGTCTAAAAGGCTATCATGCTTTTCTTGAGCCCCAGACAGAAAATTATTTTTGGTGTTTTTGCTTATCAAAATAAAAGAACTGAAATCAAAGCAAGACTCGTGAGTATAAGATAAATGGTTATAAAAAATAAAGGAAATTGTTTGGGATAAAAGGAAAGAAGACTTCTCAGTCTCTAACTCTATCACCTGGATCTCCCCTGTGGAACTAAGTGTATCACCACTGCCTTCCTCACTAACCTGATCATTGTGTGCCTCAGTCTCCCCCAAACTATCCTCATTATCATCTAAACAAATCCTTCTAGGTGGCACCTCTTAGGTGGTAAGGCTAAGAAATTGTTCTTGTAAGGCCTTAAGGGAAACTACTAACTGATTAAGGTATTGAGCTCTATCTTGTACTATTTCCCAAAGTCCTACCACCTCAGTTTCTAACCTATCCAACCTCTCTAATTCACAATGAACCAAATTCTTAAATTTCAATTCTAAGGTATATTCTGCCAATTGGTCCATAAGAGAAGATTTTTCTAGGGGTTGGTTAAGGTACGAAAAACTATGGTTCCAAGTGCCTAAATAACTACCCTCATGTGAATTTTCATATATGTCAGGTACAGAATGGTAAAAATTAGACACATGGTATTCAGCAGAACCATGATGCGTATAGCTAAGATCCTGAGAAGGACAATAGAATGGTGGAAACTCAAAATCATGCAAAGTCATATTTGAAAAATCAGTAATTTCACAACAAGACTTCAACACAATATCAACACAACCAAAACAGGGAACAAAGACTCAAAAACACACAAAACTAAAATAACACAAATAAAGAAACACAAAAAACAAATAAGGAAACACAAACACACTTTAGTCTAAAATTTCAAATTTTCTCCTAATATTAATTAATCTAAATAATCGCCATTCCCCGACAACGATACCAAAAACTTGTTGCGTAAAATTTTGGATATGCAATACCGCAGTGTACGGGTCAAGTTTTAGTATAGTGATTTATGAGTCCAAGTATCGTCCTCGGGAATGGGTTTGTAGATTAATTAATGACTAAGGTACTAATTCTCAATTTTAGCTAAAGAAACATAACATGGATAGTTGGTTTGAAAGTAAAAACAAGCAAACAAACAAACATATGGAGACACGAATTGATAGATGGTGGGAAGTGATTATACAAGTTAATGACTCAATTAACACATGCATTAAACCAATGAGATGAAATTATAAACAAGAAGTAAAATACTCAAGAAAATCTCTCGATTCTTAGTGAGCCTCACACATGCAATAACATCATAGTCTCCATATGAACCTACGACATGCATGGCATTAAGCAACTTCTTTATGTGTTTCCCTAAGATTTCTAAGTCATTCTCATGGCAGATTTCTAAGGGTTTTGACAATTTTACTCTAATTTAAGCTTTATCTCTCGAGTCCACTTAAACCAACAAATTATGAAGTAAAGAAGGAATTGCCAAAAATAAGAACAAAACATGCTTCAATACATTGTAATAAAGTCATAACAAGCAAATCAAATCCTAACTACAATGTTTAGCTACTCTAAATCATATGAAAATCAAACTAAACAAGTAGAAAACGTCTTAGAACGTTATTACAAATTGAAAGAAAATGAAATTAAACTTAGGTGTCGATGCTGGTCCTTCGTCTCCGAGCTCCCGTCTTCGATCTCTAACCTCCACGAATGCTTTGGCTCCCAAAATCACTCTTTTCTCTCTTCTTACAAAGTGTATTTCGAAATTACGGCGAAACTCTACCAAATTCGGCTCCCTTTACACAATTTCATAATGTTATATTTATAGGCATAATTGGCACAGCGTTGCAACGCTAGGGACAACGTTGAAATGTTGTACCCTAGGCGGCTGGCAATTAAGGAAATAATCAATGGCGTTGCAACGCTGAGGGCAACGTTGCGACGCCGCTACCCCAACGCACACGCTCCTTATCGAAATGGCGTTGCGACGCTGTGCGGCAGCGTTGCAACGCCCGTTGTGTGGTACTCGTGCATGGCTTCAGCTCAAGATAGCGTTGCGACGCTGCAAGGTATCGTTGCAACGCTATCTGCAATGCTCTTCTATGCTTCTTGGTTGCACGTTCGGCGTTGCAACGCTTTACATGGCGTTGCAACGCCATCACCTCGGGTCATCATGCTTGGATCGATCCTTTTACTTCCAATTGATGTTATTTTGAGCTCCAAAAAGTCTCGTTTCGATCCCAAGTGATCTAAAATCTCTCCAAATCTTCTATTTACGCTCTTATCCTGAAATTGAATGAATTAAACACGTAAATGCTCTAAAATCATCATAAAACTAGCAATAATTAAGCTTAAGGATAACACATTTTGTGTGCGATCATCTTCCTTTATCTTTATTTCTGCAGAGCTTTCTGATGTTGGTTGGTTTGGCTCCTGCTCAAATTGTGCCAAATAGGTGGGGTCATCTTATAGTTTGTTATGTGTTATGGACAACAAATGTGTTGGGATGTTTTGTCCTAATCTCGTGTTTGTAAATATACATTTAAAGTTAATAAAGTGTTATTTATTTTATCATTTTGTGTCTCGCATTTTATACAACTTTGACCAATAAACTATGCTCCATGGTTATTGAATATATGAGAGAAATAGAACTTGAACGGTATGTAGTGGACATACAGGGAGGATCACATTCGAGTAAATGACCCCAACGGTCTACAGTATATGGATGGGGTTGGAGAGTTAATCCTGGATACGTTGTGAATGCGACCCATTTGTATTAAGATACAAACGAGTTGATCTGACTCGTTCATGTGGTTGACATGCGAGTGGGGGCATCCTGTACAATGAGATTGTACAAGACCGGACTGTAAATTATTAGACCTACTGATGTAACACAGTTGACAGTAAGAACAAATAACTTCGTAGATGACCATTAGTGACTCGACCTGAATCTTGAGCGTGTTACAGACTCCTGTCTGTGGGGGTCTGTCCTTTGACTAGTACGAGTGAGGGTGGTCACAGTTACTTGCTCAATATGCCTATCTTCTCAGAGACAGAACCAAGTAGGTAGCTGGGAACTTAACTACGCGAGATGGAATTCACTCGTTCCCGCCTTTAGGGAAACTAGAGGGGTTGTTCCCTTAAGTGTTGTCTCCAGTGCTTGGATAACGAGTGCCCACTCTCTCACTTGCACGAGAGAGTTGTTGTGTATGGTCGGACCATTACAACGTTATTGTTCATTAGAGGAGCAGTGGGGACAAAAGGAGCAAGAAGTAGACAAAGGGGTAAAACGGTAATTTGACCCAGCAGTGTCTACGAACAACCTGTGAAGGGTCGACTCATGGGTATTGGTTATATCTGTGGACACGTAAGATTCTGCATTGACGGGAGTGCAGCTACGGGCTTTAGTGGAGTGTTACCGTAGCTAATGAATGTTGATTAGTCGGGTCAAAGAGTTTGATAGGTTAATCTCGCATAATTGGAGCTCGTCACTGTAGGTCCATTAGGTCACTCGGTTGGCTCAAACTGGGTTAAAAGAAGGGTTACTGTTTTGGTGTGAATTGAAGTATTCCATTTCACTAAAGGGCATTTATGTCATTTTATATAAGGTATGAATGATATAATATATAGTTTAATGTGAATGAGATTCATAATAAACTATAGGTTAGCCTAATTGTTGAATTAAGGCTAATTAGGAGAAATTAGATTGAGAGATATTAAATTGGATGTGATTCAATTTAATAAATCCACAATATTGCAAATGTGATTTGTTATATGAGATATGAGATATCTTATAATATATGGTTATGCAAATATGATTTGCATAACCTATAGTTGTGGTAAAATGGTAAATAGGTAGAGATTTCAACTCCATGTATCTCCATTATTTAAACCCTTCTTGCAAGAAGGGTTGGATGGTCATTCTCTCATTTTTTGAATTCTCACCAAAAGAAGAGAAAGTTCTCTCTCAAAATTCTCTCTACCATTCTCCTCACAAATCCAAAACAAAAGAAGTTCCCACCAACTTCCTTCTTCCAAAAGAAGAACAACCGAGAAGCCGAAGGGTTGTGTTTGATCTTTGTTCGAGAGAAGGGTTCGAGATCATTGGGAGAACACAAAGAGTTCATGAATCTGGAAAGGAATTTTGATGAGGGTCTTCAACAAGTAAGTAACTAGTATTCACTGTTTTTCTTTCCAATTAAGCATGTTTAGCCTAGATTTAAGAGTTAGATCAATTTTAATGAAATTCAATTGCACAACTTCACCATGACGATTCAATCGCCTTTCGCTGCGTGGGAGTTTCATTCCCTTCAATATGGTGATGACAACCCACTTACACCTCATGTTTTCATGTCCCTTTAAATACTAAGTCGTAATCCTTCTTTTGGTAGCTTCTTTATTATTTGAGTTCTTCATGTGGGAAACTGATTGATGGATCTAGTTCGATCCATGGTTGGAAAAATAAATGGTTTCTAGTTAGCGGGAATTGGTTATCCCGTGGGCTTCAAAATTTTGTCTATGCAGTTTCCACTAAGTTTAGGGATTATGGTGGGTTGCCCTCTTTATCATATCCTCTATTTTTGGAAACTACACTTATATATTCTAACTAACCATATGGTATATTTTCCTTATCAGTTCCTATAGAGTTCTAACGTCCTGCTGTTGTTCGGACTTTTGTGAGAGTTGTGAAAAGCCTAGGAGCTCCATCCCGCCTCGATCTCTCTCTTGTGAGTCAAGAGAATCTCATCAGAATTGGATTCCCTCCGCCTTCTCTTCCAGAAGGTTGCGTTTCGTTGCGCCCCCTCTTCGAGACTTTGATGCAAGGGAGAGGTTGCTCTCGACCAGTTTGGTCGGCCTCGGCCGGTCTGGTCGGTCAGTCCCTCTGTTCCACTTCCTCTATCTCTTGCTTTTGTTTCTGTATCGCCTAACTTATATGACTAACGATCATATTGTTTTTTCTTTTCAGATATGCCTCCACGAACTTTCTCCTTGTTTGAGGCTAATAAACAGAAAAGGAGAAAGAAAACCTCCAGTGGAGTTGGGCCTTCGCTGGCAGAAGAAACGAACCCCTCTATGGGTGGTGTTTCGACGTTCCATCCTTCACATCCCCCTTCTCAGCCTTCGGGAGTGAGTACTCGTCATACTATGAGGGGCATCCCTTCTCATGAAGAGGCTCCTTTGTACTCTCCCCATTCTGTCTTCCAAAGGGTTACTCTTCTGCAAGCAACGACATGGAGCTTCTGGAGCAAAGCTTTGCACTTTGGAGGAGAATTGGTAAAGACTAACCTTTGGGTTTCAGTGGATCTGATCCTAGAGCAGGCGTTCTAGAAAGAATATGAGATCTTCGCCATGTGTGTTTCTCCATTCACATACTTTCTTTGCTTTTTTTTCTTGTCTCCTCACCACTAACTTCTTTATTGACTCTTTTCTAGGGCTTTGGTCGCCTTACTGTTGGGATTTCTGTCCTAATCTCGTGTTTGTAAAATATTGTTTTGAAATTAATAAGAGTTATTCATTTCTTTACTTTGTGTCTCGCAATATTTTAAGCCTTTCCAATAAACTAAGCTCCAGGGTCATTGAATATATGAGAGAACTAGAACTTGAACGGTGTGTAGTTGACACACAAGGAGGATCACGTTCGAGTTAATGACCTAAACGGTCTACAGTATAAGGATGGGGTTGGAGACCTAATCCTGGATACACTATGGATGCGGCCCGCTTTGTATTAGATACAAACGAGGTGATCTGACTCGTTCATGTGGTTGACATGCGAGTGGGGGCATCCTGTACAATGAGATTGTACAAGACCGAACCGTGAATTATTAGACTTACTGACATAACACCATTGATAGTAAAGACTAATAAATTCGTAGATGACCATTAGTGATTCGACCTGAATCCTGAGCGTATTACGGACTCGTGTCTGCGGGGGTCTGTCCTTTGACTAGCACGAGTGAGGGTGGTCTCAGTTACTCGCCAAACATGCCTATCTTCTCAGGGACAGAAGCATGTAGAGAGCTGAGAACCTAACTACGCGAGATGGAATTCACCCGTTCCCGCCTATAGGGAATCTAGAGGGGTTGTTCCCTTAAGTGCTGTCTCTAGGGCTTGGACAACGGGCGCCCACCTTCTCACTGGCCCGAGAAGGGTGTTGTGTATGGTTGGACCATCACAATATGTTGTTCATTAGAGAAGCAGTGGGGACTTAAGGAACAAGAAGTAGACACTGTGGGTAAAGCGGTAATTTGACCCAGTAGTGTCTCACTGAATAACCTGTGAAGGGTCGACTCATGGGCATTGGTTATATCGGTGGACACGTAATATTCTACACTTGATGGGAGTATGCAGTGCGCAGCTATAGTGGAGTGTTCTTGTAGCTAATGAACATTAGTTGACCCAAGGTCAAAAGAGTTTGTTGGTTAACCTCGAGATCATTGGAGCCCATCACACCGTAGGTCCATTAGGTCCCTTGGTTGGCTCATACGGAATAAAAAGAAGGGTTAATGTTTTGGCATGAAATTGAAGTGTTCAATTTCACTTTAAGAGTATTTATATCATTTATATGAGATATAGGTGATATAATATATAGTTTAATATGAATGAGATTCATAATAAACTATATGTTAGCCTAATTGTTGAATCAATGGCTAAATAGAGAAATTAATTGAGAGAAATTAAATTGGATGTGATTCTATTTAATTAATACACAATTATTGAGATATGAGATATCTTATATTATGTGATTATGTAAATGAGATTTACATAACCTATAGTTGTGGTAAAGTGGTAATAATGTGAAGTTTTGAACTCCATCATTCCACTATTTAAACTCCTTTGCAAAAGGGTTTTGGTAAGCTTTGTGAAGCTAAGTTCTCATTTTTTGATTTTGACCTAAGAATCCAAAAGTGAATTCTCTCTACTCTCTCATTTCTCCTCTCTTTCCAAAACACAAAAGTTCCCACCAACTTCCCTTTTCCAAAAGAGAACAACCAAGAAGATCTATTTTGGTAGTGTTTGGAATCCGATCGTGGGAAGAGTTCGTAGAGATCGAGAAGCACGAAGAGTTCGCGATCAACAAGAGAAACTGCTGATTTGGTCTACAACAAGTAAGTATTTTCTTCTTGCTGTAAAATTTCAGCATGTTTAGCCTAGATCTAATAGTTAGATCAATTTTAATAAACACATGTTGCATGATGATACCACGACGATTCGATCGTCTTCCACTGCGCGGGCGTTCTCATTCTCTTCACTTACCATGTCCGCGATTGCAATGGCTGAGAAAATCACCTCTCTTCAACAAACCAGTGTTCCTAGAGTTGAGTTAGTTCAAGCTCCAGGCAAGTGTAAACCAAGCTAATCGCCTCTTGGCTGAAGTCAGCTAAAGCTTCATTCCACCAAAATTGAGCTCGAATCGATCCGTGCTCAACTTAACAAAGCTAAAGCTCATTTAGCCAATGTTGAATACTTGGCAAGAGAATTTAGGAAGACTGAAGAGTTCATCGGTATGCAGGATGAGATCTTTGAGTCTGGACATGAATAGACCATGAGATGCTTCTCCAAATATCATAAGAGTGTAAGCTGTGGGGTGGACTGTGAGGTCATTCGAGAAGATTATGCTTCTTTCAAGAATGATCCCATTGTTTTCCATGACTCAGATGATTCCAATGGTAGTGGAGGAGCTAACGTGAATGAGGACTGACTCCTTATGTATTTCCTTTTATTTATTTCTTTATCTCAATGTAAGACTCTTTGTTTGTAAGGTTAATGAGAATGTATTTCCTGTTTATCATCCTTGTTTCTCTTGACTATACTTTTTCTTTAAAGAGGTAAACTCCAATGAATAGAATTACATAGCCTTACTTAATTCAGATGAAGTAATAAACGTGGTCCTCACTTATGCATGTTTACCATAAACCAAAATAAGTTACTCACTTGGGATCATCAAGGGGTCAGGTGTGCAGTTTTGTTTTGGCCTGGTTGGCTTTGACTTGACCTGGTCGTCCTCGGCCAAGTGTGGTCGGCCTCAGCTAGATCTGGTCGGCCACGACTAGGTCTGGTCGGCCTCAGCTTAGTCTGACCCTGGTTGTTCTAAGTTACGTATGAATTTGCACCTTTCAGGTTTGAAGCCTTCAACTTCTTTTGTAGTTTTTGCCTTTTCAAGTAGAGAAGCATATCTCTTTTGTAGCTTCTACTTTTTGTTTAATAGGGAAGCATATCCCCTTGGTAGCCCCCACTCAAGTAGGATTTTTTTTTTTAAACAATCATGCTTGAGTTACGCTTGTAGCTTGAAAGAAATGATTTTATTCATAAGAAATAATTTATTCATACGTAAGTTTCTGGTATGAATTTAAACCTATCTAACATGAAAATAAAAAAGGTAAAATCCTCCTAGTAATTCATTGGGGCGAGGTCGGCCTCGGCCAAGCTGAGGCTATGGTCTTTTTCTCGAGTTGACTTCTTAGTCTCTTTCAATGCTGTGAAGTAACATTCTCTTGAAGCTTTTTGTTCTCCTTTGACAGCTCCAACTCCATTTAGGGTAGGAAACTTCAGCAATTGATGATATGTGGAAGCTATTGCTTTCAGCTGATGGAGTGTTTGCCTTCCAAGGATTGCATTGTAAGCTGACGTGCATTCTACTACGAAGAAGTTAACCATCTTGGTAGTTGCATTTAGCCCTTCCCCCAAGGTGACAGAGAGTTCGATGCTGCCTCAGGATTAACTCTTTCTCCCCCAAATCCAACCAGAGGAGTTAGACTCTCCTTCAGAAGTCCTCTCTCTAGCTTCATTGCATTGAAGGTAGTTAGAGACAAGACATCAGCTGAGCTTCCTCCATCTATGCAGACTCTGTGAACTTTCTCAAGGGATTTTGAATTCCCGCAGCGGAAGACGTTGAGAAACGTCGTTGATCCGTTGTGTAATTCTATCTTAAAATTGAATCTATCTCATAGATCCTAGGCTAAACATGCAAAATAGTAGAGAAAACAGTAAGTATAAAGGATACTAACCTCTTGAAGAACTCTTCTTCAACGTTTTCTCCTTCTCCGGTCACGATCTCTCTCGTACCAACGAACTCCTCGAACTCGATCCTCGATCCGAACAAGGAGACACCTCCAAAGGGTCTTCTCGGTTGTTCTCGGGAGGTTGAGGGAGAGTGAGTGGGACTCCCTTTGGTTTTGGGTGAGGAGAGAATTTTTGGAGAATTGAGAGAGGATTTGAGAGAGAATCCCTTGCTCTCTTTGGATGGAAATCCAAAAAATGGCAAATGGCATACCAAAGGCTTCTTGCAAAGCCTTTAAATACTATTGTGTGATGGAGTTAAAACCTCCACCAAATCACAATTTTATCACAACCATATAATATACAAATCACATTTGCATATTATATAATATAAGGTATCTCATACCTTATTATACAAATCTCATTTGCATAAATGTGGAATTATAAATTGAATCACATTCAATTTAATTTCTCTCAATTCAATTTCTCCAATTAGCACTAATTAATCAATTAGGCTATACTATAGTTTATTATGAATCTCATTCACATCAAACTATATATTATGTCATCTATATCTCATATAAATGACATAAATACCCAAATAATGAATTTGAACACTTCAAATTCACACCAAATCATAAACCCTCAATTTGTCCAATTGGAGCCAAATCGAGGGACCTAATGGACCTACACGTGATTTGAGCTCCAATGATTCGAGACTAACAGGTCAAACTCTTTGACCCGGTTATTCAACATTCATTAGCTACTGATAACACTCCACTAAAGCCCGTAGTTGCACTCTCATCATCAGTAGGACAAGTTGTGTCCATTGATATAACCAATACCCATGAGTCGACCCTTCACAGAATGTTCGTAGTCACAGCTTGGTCAAATTACCGTTTTACCCCTGTGTCCACCTCTTGCTACTTAAGTCCCACTGCTCCTCTAATGAAAAACTACGTTGCATGGTCCAACCATAAACAACAACCCTCTCAGGCCAATGAGAGAGTGGGGCCCCGTTGTTCAAGCCCTGGAGACAACACTTAAGGGAACAACCCCTCTAATTTCCCTAAGTCGGGAACGAGTGAATTCCTTCTTGCGTAGTCAAGTTCCCAGCTCCCCACGTGGTCCTGCCCCTAAGAAGGTAGGCATATTGGGCGAGCAACAGTGGCCACCCTCACCCATACTAATCAAAGGATGGACCCGCAGCATGTGAGTCCGTAACACGCTCGAGGATTAAGGTCGAGTCACTAATGGTCATCTACGAATTTATTAGCTCTATCATTAATGCGGTGGTACATCAGTAAGTCTAATAATTCACGGTCCGGTCTTGTACAATCTCATTGCACAGGATACCCCCACTCGCATGTCAACCACATGAACGAGTCAGATCACCTCGTTTGTATCTAATACAAAGCGGGCCGCATCCACAGTGTATCCAGGATTAGGTCTCCAACCCTATCCATATACTGTAGACCGATTGGGTCATTAACTCGAACGCGATCTTCCCTGTGTGTCCACTACACACCGTTCAAGTTCTTAGTTCTCTCATAATACAATGACCCTGGAGCTTAGTTTATTGGATTAAGTTTATGAAAAATGCGAGACACAAAGTTTAAATAAATAACTCTTATTTATTACACAATGTTTAAATAAATAACTCTTATTCATTTACAACTTGGCATATTACAAACTACACGAGATGAGGACATACATCCCAACACTTTCACGTTGGTTATAGCTAGGGTTACAACTAAAGCATCATTATGAGATTGATGGATAACCCTCGCTTCGGCCTTAGTGAACTCAATGGTTTGGTTCACAATCTCAGGGTGGACTGAATACATATCTCAATCACAGGGATCGTGTCTGGCTTCTCGTGCAATTGCATTCCTTTTTCGACTGGATTCGCCTTCCGATGGTCCGCCAAATATCGTTCTGATCTCTCAGGGTGTGCCTTCCCCGGCTCGACCTCAGCCATCTCCGTTTAGCGCATGCTCAGCTCCATCTTGGTTATACTCCTTCAAATATCCTTCCCTAATTAAGGTTTCGATCTCGTCTCGGAGCTGGTAGCAATCATGGGTGGCATGTGCCATGATCTCTGTGAAACGAGCAGTATTTTGTTTGATCCCTTCTTCCAGATGGAGCTCTCATTTTATCTGGAAATCTCACTAGGTTTAGATGGCAGATTTCCATTAGGATCTTCTCGGGAGGATGAGTCGTTGGTGTATACCTTTCAAAGTGTTGGTCGTGGATGGTCCCTTTCTCGGGTCGACCTTGCCCTTGATCTGATCGGCCTCGGCCTCGGTCCTCAACTCTCCTCCTCTTCGAGCCAGGAAAAGAATCATTCCGAGTCTTATCCTTATCTGGGTGTCTGTCACTTCTCTCGTGATCAAGCGCTTCCTTTTGTCGTATCAATTCCTCTGCACTCATGTATTTCTAAGCCCTGGCTATGAATTCAACATAGGAAGTCGGTTCCTTCTTCCCGATCGATCTCAACAACCCTTTATCTTGCAAACCTACAACAATAGCAATTAATGTCGTAGTATCTGTGAAGCCTTCGACCTGTAGAGTCTCCTTGTTAAAACGGGAGACATAGTCCCGTAAGCTCGCCTTTGACCCTTGCTTTATGGTGAGCAAGTGCATCTGAGGCTTATGTTGGTCTCGACCTCCCAGGAACTGCGACACAAATGCTCTAGCAAGCTCTTTGAAAGAGCTAATGGACTTCTTTTTCAGTTTTCTGTACCAATCTTGCGTTGGTCCAGTCAATGTAGAAGAGAAAGCCCTGCACTTAATTAACTCTGATGCTCCATGAAGCTCCATGCGGGACCTGTAGGCATTTAAGTGCTCCACAGGGTCTGAACTACCATCGTATGGGGTGATGGTTGGCGCTTTAAATTTTTCAGAAATCTTCCCATCCATGATTTCGTCAACAAAAGGAGCGTCGATTTGCTCAATCAGAGCTGCGAGATCCCACCTCTCGACTTCTCGAGCTTTCAGGAGGTTCCCTTGGAGATCTCCAAATTCTCTCTGCGTTCTCAAGATGTTGGCATTCCAGGGAGGACTTAGGGTTTGCGCATCGAGCTTTGGCTTTGAACCTCCAGCCTCGACCTCGACTTCCATCTCCTCGGGTCGGCCTCGGCGCTCCTGCTCGGCCCGTGATTTTCGTTTTTGATCGATCAGACTTCGCAAGTCTAATGTTGCTTCGAAGCTCTTCTCTGTTGTTGCTTCTGGTCTGCCTGGTCGGCCTCGGTTATTGGCACACGAGCTTACTTGTACTACAGATTTTAACTTACTTGTTTTGCTCATTCTACTTTTGGCTCTTTTTCTCGTTTTGCTCCTAGCTGAGGGTTGACGAGGCTTATCGTTTCCTCCGAGGATCAGCTTATCGGTATGTTCTTGGATGTGAGATTTTGATTCTCCTGTCCCTTCAACAACCTTCGTTTTTCCTTTTCGTGGATCTCGCACAAGAGGTGGTTATTCGTTTTTCTGATTGCTTTGTTGGTCGAGTTTCTCCAAGATCTCCTACAAGCACTTATCCATCTTGTCGACTTCCTCCTTTAGTTCAGCTACCTCATCATCTAGTCGGCCTATGTCAATACGAGGCCGAGGAGGAGAAGTTTCCCTGGTTCGCCAAGGGTGGTGGTCTTGGTCAGAATCATCTCTATCTTCATTGCCATGCACGTTTCCCAAAGTTCTACACATCTTTTAGTAGGAAGATTGACTCAAGTACAAGGTTCTCCAAGCAAGCGTTATCGTTCTCCACAGACGGCACCAACTCTTGTTGCCAAATTTTGGACAGGAGAACACACCTGACCTCCACGTGACAACGACGGTAAATTTGTAATTCTTGGGGGATGAATGTAGCCTGCAAGAAAAGAGGAACCTGGACACTGGTGTGGTGTAAACCACACAAGCTCCGATGCTTAAGTCAGAGAGGGTTTTTTAGAGAATTAGGGAAGAGTTTATGTTTAGATGACTAGAATTAACTTACCCTGCTCTTCTGTCTTGGGAGAGCTTAAATAACTTTCTTTCTAGGGTTCTTCGTGGGTTTCCCTAGCCTACTGGGCAAATGAACGATCCAGAGAGAGATGAATACAAGCTTGTGGGTCGTGTGGAATAGATGCAAGGCCTAGAGGTCGACCTTGCATCTGGTCGGCCTCGGTCGGGTTTGGGGTTTGGCCCAAACCCAAATCAAGCTCTCGTGTCATTGGGCGAGGGTAAAGCCCAAATGAGGTAGGCTCTACCCTGGTCGGCCTCGGCCTAGGTCGAGGCCGACCACGCGCTTGGGCCAAGGCCGAGGCCGACCACGCGCTTGGGCCAAAGCCCAAGCGCACCTTCTCGTTCTTTCTCATCTGGATTCTGTCCCGGTCTGATTTCGACCCGTTATGATTTTGTAGAGGGCTTTTAATCCATTTGGCCCTTTGCTACAACCATTTGTCTAACTCATTCTTGTTGGTCCAATTTCACTCATAACAATAACCATTTATGCCTAATTTGATAACTATTTGGATTTTTGTTTTTTATTCTTGAAAATTACACTTGTTTTATCATCATTTCTCTGCAATGATTTTTCATCTTTCCTACAATGACTCTCATCTTTCTTAAGAAAACACTTAATTTTTAGCTAAATTTCAAAAACAAAAATAAGTTTTTTGAAACTACTTTTTTTAGTTTTCAAAACTTGGCTTGGTTTTTTAAAACACATCTAAAAACTAGATGAGAAAACATGGAAAGTCATTGGTCGAACTAGTATTTATAGGCTTAATTTTCAAAAACCAAAAACTAAGGCCCCGTTTGATAACCATTTTCTTTTTGGTTTTTAGTTTTTGAAAGTTAAGCTTATGTTCACCTAATTTTTCTACAATAGAAATCATCTCCCTTGAGTAAACATTTGAACTCTTAGCCAAATTCTAAAAACAAAGCCAAGTTTTGAATGCTACTTTTTTTAGTTTTTAAAAGTTGGCTTAGTTTTTGAAAACATAGGTACAAAATAGATAAAAAGACATATAAACTCATTGGTATAAGTAGTATTTTTAGGTTTAAATTTCAAAAACTAAAAACAAAAAACAAAATGGTTATCAAACGGGGCCTAAATAGTTATCAAATGGAGCCTTAATTTTTAGTTTTTGGTTTTTGATGATTATGCTTGTTTTTTCACAATCTCTCTTCATCTTCTCTATAACAATTTTTATCTTTTTTTAAGGTACTATTTAAGATTCTAGCCAAATTTCAAAAACAAGTTTTTGAGAACTACTTTTATTTAGTTTTCAAAACTTAGCTTGATTTTTGAAAACATAGATACATGGTAGATAAAGAAAACATAGAAATATATTGGTAGAAATAATATTTTTAGGTTTAATAAACCATAAACCAAAAATAAAAAATCAAATAGTTTATCAAACGGGACCTTAATTTTTGGTTTGTGGAATTGTAATGGGTAGCAAGAAATATTAGAATATTTACAAATATAACCATAGATTTTATAGATTTTCAATATAGCAAAACTTTCTAAATCTGATTTCTGAATTTTTATTATTCTAATTTTATCCCCATTAATGTATCAACAATATATCACTATTATATCTAATATACTTTATATTTAGTATATTAGTAGTACTATATCTAATATCTTTACATTTGGTATATCACTCAACCGATATATATCTAAAACGAAGTATATTAATGGTATGTTACTGATATACTACTTCTCATACACTTCCTTTGAAGTATATCAAGTAAATTACACTCTATATGAAGGACATCAGTAACATATTAAGAATATTTTGCATATTTTGTATATCACGGATATACCTAACAACATTGAGTATATCAATAGTATATCAGTAGTATATCAGTGATAGACTTCATCATCTTAAATGACAAATAAATATTGATAAAGGCAAAAACTAAAATAGATTATATTAGTAGTATATCTAGTATATATTGAATATGTAGTACGGATATATGATTGACCTACTTCATATTAAATATATCAGTGAAATAATACTTCTAAAATGAAGTATATTAGATATCATTTATTTACTACTAATATAGTACTAGATCAGTGTATCGACTAAAAACCAATGCAAAAAAAAATGGTGACCAAAATTCATTAATAAAGTCAAGAACTAAAATCAAGTGATATATTTCATATTATGTATATATCTCATATATGAAATACTGGTGTACATTTAATATACTTCATAGAGGTATATATCATATACTGATTATGAAATACCAATATACTCATGATATATTTTATATTAAGAATGACATTTCATTGATATGTCTAAATAGAGTATACAACAATATATCACTGATATATTTCATATTAAGTGTATCTAATATACTTAATTTAAATTATTATTATGTTCTTGATATACTTCATAATAGGTATTTTTTATATACTACTGATATATTAAATAGTAAAAATTTCATTTCATTGATATACCTAAATAAAATATATCAATAAAGTACATCAACAGTATATCACTGATGGTGTAATGTTGATATACTTCATATTAGGTATATAAACAGTTCATCGTTGATAAACAATTTATATAGTTCATATTACAAAAATGCAGGATTAAATAAAAGTTCATTTTAGACTTTTCGCAAATTGTTTGGGTTTGGCCGACTTTTTTGCTATATTTGTAAATAGGATAAAGAAGAAACATGTTCGCAATTGGGCCAAATTTTTTGCCATTATTGCAAGTGCCCTTTTTTGTTTTTTGGTTTTTTAAACTTATGCTTATTTTTTTATAATTTCTCTTGATCTTCTCTACAATGATTTTTCATCTTTTTTGAGGTATTATTTAAGTTTCTAGCCAAATTTAAAAACAAAAATAAATTTTTGAAAACTATTTTTTTTTTGTTTTTAAAATTTAACATGATTTTTGAAAACGCAAGTACAAAGTAGATAAGAAAACATAGAAGTTCATTGGAAGTAGTATTTTTAGACTTAATTTCAAAAACCAAATATTTATCAAACGGGGGCTTAAGCTATTATATCTTTTCAATAAATTATCTTATATGTATAGGGTAGGGAACTCTTAACATTTTTTTTAGAAAATTGTTGGCAATCAATTAATATATAGATCCTTTCATTAAAAAAAAAAAAAAAATCAATATATAGAGTAGTAGAGCTAAACAACAAGACATTAATACTTAAGAGAGAGCAACAGGTTTTCCCCATTTTTCTTTTTTCTTTGTTTTTATTTAAATAAAACCCACGAGAAGACAAATGAGATATTTTGGGTTTGCGTGGTTTTGGGTTCCAAACTCAAAACCATGTTTGATACAAGGGGTTCAAAACCCCTTGGTTTTAAAACACGACCCCATGGGTTACTACAGTGCAACCCTATGGGTGTTATACCATGTTTTTCACTTCTATTTGTCATTTTACATTTTCGATGACCACTTTGACAACAACTCCGATGTCAACTTCAACACAACTTCGATGACAACTTTGACGACAATCCATTGACCACTGACAACGACAACTCTAGCGACTACTCCGGTGACCCGATCAACTATGATGACAACTCCAACGAAAACTTCGACTATTACACAGGTGACCCGACCAACTTCGATGACAATTTTGACAACTACACCGACGACTGGACCAACTTTGATGACAATTTCGATGATTACACCACCTAGACCACTTCAATGACCCAACTACCTAGCAACTCAAGCACCCCGATGACTACTTCGACGATCACCCCAACCTGACAACCCAACCACCTAAAACCATTGTTGACGACCACTTGGTGACCACTTTAGTGACTACCCAACAACCCGACCATCATATTGACCACTTTGGCAACGACTCTAGCGACTCAACCACTTGGCAACTACC
The DNA here is from genome assembly GCA_036507285.1 of Trichosanthes cucumerina. Classification (NCBI taxonomy): domain Eukaryota; kingdom Viridiplantae; phylum Streptophyta; class Magnoliopsida; order Cucurbitales; family Cucurbitaceae; genus Trichosanthes; species Trichosanthes cucumerina. The sequence continues at coordinate 30,472,929 of CM071839.1, forward strand.
ACCATTAGAGATGTCCACGGAGCGACGCGGGGTCAAGGAATGGCTTCCCGCCCCCATTTCATTTCTCTTCCCCGCATAATTGTCTATTTAATTTCGCGAAGAACGAGGCGAGGATTCTCCGGGATCGGGTTCTCTGGGGGAATAATTATCTATTTTTATTTTATTTTTCTAAATTTTAGTAAATATTTTCTTTTAAAAAAAAATTGTAATTAAAAGATTCATTCTTCATTAGAGATTTCTAGTTAAGAGTTTTTTTTTTCAATTCCCTTAGAAAAATAAAATGATATTTAATAAAAATATAGAATTATGGTTTATTATATATATACAAATATATATATTTAAAATAAATAAATAAATCTGGTCGGGGATGGAGATGGAGACGGGGTCAGGGTTGGGAATGTATTCTTCATCTTCGTTTTCATTTAGCCAACGAAAAAAATTAGTCCTCACCGCGGGGAAAATGGGCATCTCTTACCGCCATAACCACCAAACGACTACTTCGACGACATGACCACCATGTTGACCACTTCAATGACCCACTCATCGAACCACCACCTACGACAACCTGCAATCACTATCGGCGACCACCTCGACAACCAATCATCCAAACGATCCAACCACCTAGTCAATTTTTTAAAACGTTAAAAATTAAATAAAAATACTTACTAACACATTTTTTACAATCCATTATATGTTTGAAATACAAAATACTGTGTAAAATATAATTCTAATATTTTAATTTCTAAAAATTGCATCATATTTGATCCTGATTAGTCGAGTTCGTGTTAGAAAGAAGAATTTAAATTTTATAACTCATTTATCCTTGAAATGTGTTTTAAAACATAGTGAACAATTTTACTTAATTCCATAATTTCTTAAATAAACCTCCAATATTTTAATTTGTAAAATAGAGTTCTAAAAATAAGTCTATGAATACTTTGTGGATTTTTGTATGAATGACCTCATTTCGTTTGGTTTATCGATGAAATATCCGCATTTTAAATTTAACTAGGGATAACCTTTTGATGTCGTCAGCCACTCTCGATTTGGGCACAATAGTGGTTATTATGGTGTATTAAAGGACTACATGTCTTGTTCTCCCTGTTGGGGTTTATGCTCGAAAACTCGTAGTTTGTAATTTTTGTTCTAATTATTATAATAAACAGTTATTATTTCAATAAAAAGTAATTGTTCCTTATTTACAATATTGCTTTTGTTTTAACCCTAAATCCAATAAACTAAACATCCAAGGCTGTAAAGTTTCTCTTGAAATGAATGTAGTGTACATAAAAAGGATCTTGGTTTGAGAACAACCTAAAAGGTCTATAGTAAGGGGATAAAGTTTGGGAACTTTACCCTGGTAATACTACGGATGTGGCCCACTTTGTATATGATACAAATACTGTGATCCTAACGTGTTCGTGTAGATGACAAGTGAGTGGAGATATCCTATGTAATGAGATAACATAAGACCGGACCGCGAAATAGTAACCACTAGATGTAAATCCGTTGACTACCTAGGTTTCTATTTCACTAGGATGACCTATGCAACTTGATCTCAATCCTGAGCAGGTTACGAACTTCTGTTTGCGAGGGATTGTCCTTTGACTAGTATGGGCGAGAGTGACCAGATTCGCCGACTCAATATGCCTACCTTCTTGAGGACAAGACCGAGTGAGCAGTTGGGGACTTAGCCTAGCAAGATGGAATTCACTCCTTCCCGACTACTAGGGTAAGTAGATGAATGTTCCCTTAAGTGCTGGCTCCGGGACTTGAACAAACGGTTCGACCCTCTCATTGGCCCGAGAGGGACTTCTGTTTGTTGGTAGGACCACAAACAAATTGTTCATTAGAGGAGCACTGGTACTCTAGTACAAGATGTAACCTAGGGGTAAAACGGTAATTTGACCCAACTGGTGTTACAAACATTTGTGAAGGATTGACTTGTTGTTATTGGTCAATATCCATGGACACAGAAATATATCTGTAGTGAGAAGAGTGCAGCTGCGGGACTTTAGTGTAGTGTTCCCATAGTTAACAAATGTTGATTAGGAGGTAGATTAATCGAGTAATCTCGTATCGTTGGAGCTTCTGATATGTAGGTCCATTAGGTCCACCTTCTAGCTCGTAAAGGGTTCTTAGATCGTTTGAATTTGAAATGTTCAAATTCATTAGGGAATAAACATTAATGTATATAGATATGTTATAATATAAAGTTTTGGAATTTTATATTATAAATTTAATGTGAATATGATTCATATTAAAAATTATATGAGAGAATTTAATATTTGAAAGAGTTCAAATATTAATTTAAATGTGAATATGATTCATATTTAAAAACTATTGGTTAAAATTTAATTTGCATGAGATGTGCATTAAAACTATAGGTTAGAGGAGAAATAGATTAAATATGATTTAATCTTATTTAAATATATGATATTTAAAGATTAATTAAATATATGGTATTTAATTAAATAATTAATTAAATTAGATTTAATTAATTTAATAATTAAATTTGATTTAATTAATTTAATAATTAAATTTGATTTAATTAATTTAATAATTAAATTTGATTTCATTAATTAATTATTAAATAATTAAGTAATGGGAACGTGTCAGGAGAACACGTTCCCTTCTTCCCCACTAATCCCTATCGATAGAGAGTGGGGGGAGAACTCCTCTTGCAATAACCTCTCGAGGAAGATGGGGTTTTGTTTGATCGATGCATTCTGTGCAATTGGTGAATTGTTGAACAAGAAATTCTCTCTCTTAAACCTTTCTCTTTCTTCTTCCAAAAGTTGGATCCCTTTCCACCAAAGGGTAGCTCTAAGTTTCTCAGAGAATATGAGGTTCTCCAAGTGGTAGTGTCCTATTGAAAAAACAGAGGAGAACAATTTTGTTGTGTTGTTGCGAATTTTGGAGGAGCAAAGAGTTGCTGTTGCTGCGAATCTACAAAGGTAATTTCAAATTTCCTTTAATTTAATTATTTCACAGCATGTTTGCATGCTTAGGATCCATGCTCTAATTAGATTAGATTTTATGCTTATTCTCTGTATTTTACCAATGTACTGTTATTTGTTTTTAACCAAAAACAATCAAGCAATTTCGATTTTTAATCACGTTTCCGTTGCACAAGGGGATCAAATTCCCATCACTCTCATCAACTCCTAAACTGGACTAACGGGACTATTGATTACGTTGGCGACCCGTTTACCTTTGTCGTCTCAGTTACCAATCGCATACCCTCTCGTTCTCGTGCAGCATAATTAACGTTGTGCTTACTCTTGAAGGAATGAAAATCCAACGCAGCGGAAAGACGATCGAATCGTTGTGAAATATGTTTTCTTAAAATTGAAACTATCTAATAGCAACTAGGTTAAGCATGCATTTAGGAAGAAAAAACAGTAAGAGCACTTACTTGTTGATGAACCGGTCTTCACGTTTTTCCTCCTCCGATCACGAACTGTTCGCGAACACGATCTCTACGAACTCGAACTCCTCGAACGAACCAACGAACCAGACACCTCTGATAGGTTTTTCGGTTGTTCACCTTTAGGTAGAAGGAGAGTAATGGGACTCCTTTGGTGAAAGGGGAGGAGAGATTGCGAGAAGAAAATTTGAGAGAGAATTGCAAAGCTTTTTGGTGAGAAATCCAAAAATGAGCCAAATGCATATGAAATCCTTCTTGCAAAGGGTTTATATAATGTTGATAGGTGGAGTTGAAATCTCTACCTATTTACCATTTAACCACAATTGTAGGTTATGCAAATCATATTTGCAGAACCACACATAATAAGATATCTCATATCTCATTATAAAAATCACATTGGTATAATTGTGGATTTTAAATTGAATCACATACAATTTAATTTCTCTCAATTCAATTTCTCCAAATTAGCCCTAATTAAACAATTAGGCTAACTATAGTTTATTATGAATCACATTCACATTAAACTATATAATATGTCAATCATATCTCATATAAATGACATAATTACCCTTTAATGAATTTGAACACTTCAAATCCACACCAAAACTGTAAACACTCTATTTATCCAGTTTGAGCCAACCGAGGGACCTAATGGACCTACACGTGACGAGCTCCAATAATCCGAGACTAACCTGTCAAACTCTTTGACCCGGTTAATCAACATTCATTAGCTACGGTAACACTCGACTAAAGCCCGTAGTTGCACTCCTGTCACTGTAAGATAAGTTGTGTCCACTGATATAACCAATGCCCATGAGTCGACTCCTCACAGGTTGTTCGTAGACACTGCTGGGTAAAAGTACCGTTTTACCCCTGTGTCTACTTCTTGCTCGTTAAGTCCCCACTACTCCTCTAATGAACAACAACATTGTAATGGTTCAACCATATACAACACCCCTCTCGGGGCAGTGAGAGGGTGGGCGCCCGTTGTCCAAGCCTTGGAGACAACACTTAAGGGAACAACCTCTCTAGTTTCCCTAAGGTCGAGAAGGAGTGAATTCCATCTCGCGTAGTCAAGTTCCCAGCTCCCCACATGGTCCTATCCTTGAGAAGATAGGCATATTGGATGAGTAACTATGACCACCCTCACCCGTACTAGTCAAAGGACAAGCCCCCGCAAACAGGAGTCGTAACACGCTCAGGATTAAGGTCAAGTCACTATTGATCATCTACAAAGTTATTAGTCCATACTGTTAATGGTGTTACATCAGTAGGTCTAATAATTCACGGTCCGGTCTTGTACAATCTCATTGCACAAGATTCCCCCACTCGCATGTCAACCACATGAACGAGTCAGATCACTTCGTTTGTATCTAATACAAAGCGGGTCGCATCCACAACGTATCCAGGATTAGGTCTCCAACCCTATCTATATACTATAGATCGTTCGGGTCAGTAACTCGAACGTGATCCTCGCTGTGTGTTCACTACATACCGTTCAAGTTCTAGTTCTCTCATAATTCAATGATCCTGGAGCTTATTTTATTGGACAAAGTTTGTAAAATTGCGAGACAAAAAGTGATGAAAGAAAGAATTCTTATTTATTTCAAATGGTAATATTACAAACAAAACGAGATTAGGACATACATCCCAACAACTCCCGCTCTTGCTTGTATAATAATAGCTAACGGACGACATCTCTCTCTATCTGATGAACATGGTCGCACGATTGACCTCAACCAGCGACAATTAACCTATTTGGACTATGTACTCTCGAATCGGCTGTATCGAGAGGGATCGAGTATATAGATGAGGCGTCGACAATCGTATCTACATACAATTAATATAAGGTCATTATCGGTTTTTTTTACAGTAATGATTATTAATTACCTAAACCAACCTGCATCGTAATGGACGACTATCGATCTAGTCGATGTTACCAGACAATATAATAATGCATACTATGAACATCTATCACTCTAGGTCATCGATCTCGTAATGTATAACATATATTATGATAAACTCTCACATCAATGCCAAATTTCATTATATTAAATGAGCATTTAATTTTAGTCAAACTTAATGGAACAACAACTATAATATTAACCTTAGTTTATGATAATATAGTTTATGATTTTATATATTCAATAGAACACACTATACAACTCATATTAATTATATATGATACTTACGTTATCTTCACCTAAGAAGAAAAAATAAATTAAAAAATTGTTTAATCGATCGAGACTGGGTACACGGTGAAACCACTTGGTGCAGAGTCATAAATGTGGTTCTTTAGTGTAGGTAATCAATATTAACTGTGTGCATTAAAATGAAACGATAGTCTCGTTGGTATTCACTTTCGTGGGGAGTTGATATCAAAAGTTTCGAGAAGTCTTGGTTTCCCGCCATGTGTCGTTTTGTTTCACCAATGTTGTTAATGATCAATGACATTATAGATACAGTGTATTCAGTCGTTCAATTTCCCAAGTTGATATCAGTAATTGGTAGTCGTAATTACATCTCCCGTCGGAATAAGGAGGGTAATACCCACCGACATTAAACCTCTTCCATCAACCCTTTCACTCAAACTGAAATTTTAATACAATCCCACATACAATACATCATTTAGAAACTATGTTTTCATCTGAAGGTAGTTTCTTTAGCCTACCCGGCGAACAACAATCTTGTTCTTCGGATGGTGATTCATACGGATACGGAGAGAACCCCCATCACTTGCCCTCCGACACTACCGTATATTCGAGCGACGAGTGCAGTCGCCAGGAACAACCTCTGACATGAGAGGACACGTCCTTCTGTTTCCCCTCAATGGACGATGACAACGATGATGATGACGATGAGGTCTGCATGGTGGGCGATGACGACGATGATGAGGAGGAGGAGGACGATGAAGATGACGATGACGACGACGACGATGATGAGGATGATGAAAATGACGACGATGATTCACCCCCACTCAATCCTAACCTCGGTGGAGTCCGCATGCATGATACGCTATGTAGAGGCTTAGAGACGACGGTAAATTGACCACATCCATCGAGAGAAGGCGACGACGTCGTTGGTCCGTGTGTTGGTGAATCATCTCATTTCCCGATGGTAAGATCGTCCGACTCCGATTCCGAATGAAGGGCCGACCGTCGAAGGGTTTTTGGTTTCTTTATTTTTTGTAACATTTTGTTATAACTTTTGAATTTTCTTCCGTCTCATGTAAATGTCACATATTTGAAGGGAATCGTAGTCCCGTAAAGGAAACGATTGTGAATCGCGCGCTCTTGATTTAGTTACAACGATATAATTCAAGAACATGTATAACTAGATTAAGCATATGAACATAATGGACAACAAGAAAATTACCTTTGAAGAACCTTTCTTCAAGTGCTCCTCCTCTCTCACGATCAAGATCTCAGCAACACGAACTCGTGCGAACACCGACACTACTACCGGATCTTCTCTGTTGTTCTCTAGGTGAGGGAGGAAGGTGGGTCTTTAGGAAAGGTGAGGTGTTTTGTGAGAGAGATGTTTGTTGTCATGGAACCTTTCCAACAACAACAAATGCTAGGAATCACTTAGAAAATTTTTTTCTAGTTGCATCTCATGTAACCATATATATAGGGGAATAGGATGGAAATGACCATCCTACCCCTCCTTTATTCTCTCTTTAGTATATAGTTTATATATGAATCTAAATCACATTAAAACTATATATTATATCAATTATATCATATATAATTGATATAACACCTCATGTATGAAATTGAAAACTTCAATTTCATTCCTAACTTTATACCCCCAATATTACCATATTGAGCCAACGGAGTGACCTAATGGACGTACAGTTCATGAGCTTCAATGATGTGAGATTAACTGATCAAACTCTTTGATCCAGTTAATCAATATTCATTAACTACAAGTCACTCCACTATAGACTTGTAGTTGCACTCTCCTCACTATAGATAATATTGTGTCCACTGATATAGTCATTACCCATGAGTCGACCCTTCACAGGTTGTTCGTAATCACGGCTGGGTCAAATTAGCGTTTTACTCCTGTGATTACCTCTTGGCTCTTTAAGCACCACTGATCCTCTAATGAACAAAAAGTCTAAGGTCCTACCTTAGACTCATACCCTCATAGAGGGCGGGGCGCCGTTGTTCAAGACCTGGAGTCAGTTATTAAGGGAACAACCTATCTAATTCCTTAGTGTAGGAATAAGTGAATTCCATCTTGCATAGTTAAGTTCTCAGCTACCTACGAGGTTCTGTCCCTGAGAAGGTAGGCTTATTGAATCGGCTACAGGCCACTCTCACCCATATTAGTCTAAGGACAAACCCCTATAAGCAGGAGTTCTTAACATGCTCAGGATTCAGGTCGAGTCACTAATGACCATCTATAAATTACTAGTCTTATCCTGTTACTTGGTGTTACCTTTGGTTAGACTAATAATTTGCGATCGATCTTGTATGAACTCTTCATACAGGATGCCTCCACTCGCATGTCAACTACATGAATGAGTTGGATTACCTCATTTGTACTAATTACAAAGTGAGCCGCATCCATGGTGTTACCAGAAGGAGGTTTCCAACCTTATTCTTATACTATAGACTATATAGGTTATATTCTTGAACTCAACCCAAATAGTGTCCACTACACTGATGTTCAAGATAAAAGTTATAACCTTGGAGCTTAGTTTATTGGATTAATGAAGCAATATTGTAATTCAATCAAAACAAATAACACTTTATTTAATTGATCAAAATTACACAAGTTTAGGGCATAAATCCCAACAATCTCCCACTGTACCTAAAGCTTGTGGAGTATTAAAACATTACAGTAATGTAAATACAATAAACTAGGGCATTTAAACTCCTTTGTACAAAATACTCTCACTTGCCCTAGTTGGGAAAGACTTGTAAACCTAGACCTTCTAGGTGACTCTCAAATACTTTAGTCGTGAGAGCCTTTGTAAAAGGATCAGCAATGTTGTGCTCTGAGGCTATCTTTGTGACAATCACGTCTCCTCTATGCACGATCTCCCGGATGAGATGATACTTTCGCTCTATGTATTTTTCCCCTCTTGTGACTTCGGGGTTCCCTCGAGTTTGCCACTGCACCATAGTTATCACAATACAGTGTGATGGGCAAAGTCATATTTGGAACAACTTCCAAATTTAGCCTGAATTTCCTTAACCAAACGACCTCCTTAGCTGCTACATATTCGACCTCCATGGTGGAATCAGCGATGCATCCTTGCTTGACACTTCGCCATACTACAGCTCCTCTGTTAAGAGTGAATACTGACCCTGATGTAGATTTTCGAGAATCTTTATCAGTTTGAAAGTCAGAATCCGTGTATCCTGTAAGGATCAAATCCTTAGCCCCATACACAAGCATGTAGTTCCTTGTTCTCCGAAGATACTTAAGGATTGTTTTAACCGTTGTCCAGCTTTTCAAGTCTGGATTGGATTGATACCTCACCGACCATCCCAATCGCAAAAATGGATGTCGGGCCTAGTACACAACATGGCGTACATCGGGCTCCCAACAACCGATGCATAAGGAATCCGTCTCATATCCTCAACTCCTTGAGATGTCTTAGGACACTGTTCCTTAGACAAATGGATTCCTTGTCTAAAAAACACCAAGCCCTTTTTGGAATCTTGCATCTTAAACCTTGACAACAGTTTGTCTATGTATGATGCTTGAGGCAAGGCTAGTGTTTTATTCTTGCAGTTCCGGATAATCTGGATCCCAAGAACAAACTGTGCATTACCCAAATCTTTCATTTGGAACTGCGTAGCTAGCCATTCCTTGATGTCAGTAAGATAACCTACATCATTCCCAATGAGTAGGATATCATCCACATAGAGAATTAGGAATGCGACAGAACTATTGATGATTTTCTTGTAGACACAAGGTTCATCATCATTTTGGTCAAAACCATAAGATCTGATTGCCTCATCAAATCTTATATTCCAGGACCTAGAGGCTTGTTTCAGTCCATAAATTGACCTTTTAAGCCTGCAAACCTTTTGCTCTTGTCCTGGTTTAATGAACCATTTGGGTTGGTCCATGTAGATGTTTTCCTCAAGATTGTCATTCAAAAAGGTTGTCTTGACATCCATTTGTCATACCTCATAGTCATAATATGCGGCAATGGCAAGAAGGATACAGATAGACTTTACCATAGCAACAGGTGAAAAGGTCTCCTCATAATCAACCTCTTCAACCTGGGTATAACCCTTTGCTACTAGTCTAGCTTTAAAGGTTTGCACCTTCTCATCTACACCACGCTTTCTCTTATAGATCCACTTACAACCTATAGGTTTTACCTCATCAGGCTTATCTACAAGATCCCAAACAGAATTGAAGTACATAGACTCAATTTCTTGGTCCATGGCTATAACCCATTTGTCTTTGTCTTTGTCAACCATTGCTTGATTATAAGTCAATGGATCCTCGCAGTTGTCATCTGGTATAACAACTTGGGTTTCAGCTAAACCCATGTAACGGTCAGGCTGTATTACAACCCTCCCACTACGTCGAGGCATACTCACTTATTGAGATTGACTCTCTTGACTAGACAAACTAGTATCAACAACTCTTGTTGACGTACTAGTGTTCTTATTAGTAACCTTTGTTATTGTTCCGTCTAACTCACTCAACACTACTTTACTTTTTGGTTTGTGGTCCCTTATGTGGTCCTCCTCCAAGAAAATGGCATTTGTCGACAAAAAAACCTTATCTTCCTTAGGATCATAGAATAAACCACCTCTTGTTTCTTTTGGGTATCCTACGAATAGGCATAACTTTGAACGTGAATCAAACTTCTTTGGATTTGTCACAAGCACATGTGCCGGACAACCCCATATTCTGAAGTGACATAAACTACCGTTACGTCCTTTCCAGAGTTCAAAAGGTGTTTCAGAAACACTTTTGGAGGGCACATTATTCAAAATGTATAATGCAGTCTCCACTGCGTAACCCCAAAAGGACCTAGGGAGATGAGCATAACTCATCATTGATCGAACCATGTCCAACAACGTTCTATTTCTCCTTTTCGATACACCGTTTTGCTGTGGTGTGTCGGGAGCTGAGAGTTGGAATGTAATTCCATGTTCTATCATATAGTTCTGGAATTCTAAATCCATGTACTCCCCACCTCGATCCGATCGAAGTGTTTTAATAGTTTTACCTAATTGATTTTCAACCTCAACCTTGAATTCCTTGAACTTTTCAAGTGCTTCAGACTTGTGGTGCATTAGGTAAATATGCCCAAATCTAGAATAATCATCTATAAAAGAGATGAAATATTCATATCCTCCCAGGCTTTAACATTCATCGGACCACAAAGGTCTCAATGTATAAGCTCTAGAGGGTCTTTGGCTCTATAACCTTTTCCACTAAAAGGTCTTTTAGTCATTTTGCCTTCTAGGCATGATTCACATACTGGCAAAGAATTTTCTTCTAACTCGTTTAGAAGTCCGTTCTTTACCAATCTCTCAATCCTATTGAGATTAATGTGACCCAATCTTAGATGCCAAAGATGAGCATTTTCTTTAGGAGAAATTAGTTCGTGAACATGCAATTTTGTAGAATTCACTTGTTAAAACTATTTTAACTGAATTAAACCATTTGCAAATAATTCTCAAGACGAGCAATACATAGTACAATACTTTTCCAATGAAATAAACACTTTATTCAATTGAAAAGAAAAAGAAGTACAATGTTCGCTAAGGTAAGAAATAAGATTTCTAATAAACCCTTAAGCTACATGTTATCAAATAACAGCTTTTCTTTGCCAGACAATTGCTCTTTATCTGCTCCTTTTCCTCTTCTTCTGTATCTTCTTAAGTTCAGAAGTATGGTTGCAGTTCTTAGTCCCAGAGGATGAATCCTCCTAAGAACTTTTGGAATGAGCAAACAAATTTGCCTCTCCATTTTGTTGTCTCTTATCATCCATAAGAAACTGATAATTCTGCAGCTCATGTAGAAGAGAAGTCAGATCATACTCTATGTTGTTCATCGCTGCATTGCTACGGAATCGCAGAAAACTCTTCGGAAGAGATTTTAAGATGACTAAAACCTGACATTTTTCATCTATGATCGCTCCGTTTAATTTCGCTACGTTGAAGTGGACAATCAGATTGAAAACATGTTCTCTCACTGATGTTCCTTTCTTCATGCGTGCGTTGTAAACGAATTTTAGGGCATCATGCTGAATTTGTTTGGACGGTTGTCTAGACAAATTTAGCACAAAATCCATGATCTCACAAGCTGAGACCTTGCCCTCCAGCCTCCTGGCTAAAACATCAGGTATGCTAGTCAGGATATAGGCTTTTGCCTTTTCGTTGGCATTGATCCAACGGTCATATGTATCCTCAACAGCTTGAGATGCGTTTTGAGCAGGAAATTGAGGACACTCCTCATTGAGAACGAACTTAAGATCATGTGTAACCATGATTATGTTGAGTCCATTCCTCCATGTCATTATGTTCTCTCCGGTTAACTTTTTCGCACCCAATAAGGAAATCATAGAGCTAGACATTTTTGCTGAAATTTTACAAACAAACTTGTATGAGTTTCTTGCTATAACTCTAATCCAATCATGTTTTAGCTAATTATCAAATGATTCCTAGGTTATTTATAATTTGCAATGATACTCCAAAGGTTTAGAATGTATGACACCGAAGGGTAATAAAAAACACTCCTCCTCTGGATCAAGACACTCTTGACCAAAACCTAACACCAAAATAACTCTTATTCCTATAGGTTTTAGTTACCATTTTTCGGTCTGGATACATACACAACTTATGTATCCCGTGAGTGTAACCCTCTGTCTTTAGATCCCAGAGTCTTCATCCAGTAAAATTTGTCGAAGGCAGGACTAGATTGAAAAATAGTCTAAGGAAATCATTATCCCTTTCGGGTGTCTACTGTGTTTGATCCCCTATGATCAAGCCCTCCGAAGGGATTGTCTGGTCTAGGCCAAATTAGCATGTTGACCATAGTGGTCTAACGGTGTAAACCGACAAAAGGGACCATAGGTTTTGTTTTCACTAAACCTGCTCCCACTCACTATAAGTACCCTCTCCATTCACCTTGATATTGACTCATACAAACACCATCCGAAGGGAGACGCTCCCGTTTGCGCCACGAGGCCAAGTATGAGTCTCACGGTGTGAACTTTTCGGACATAGCGTAGGTGGAAAAATATGTATCTCATACACTTTTTCCTCCCACTGAATACTTTAAAGTTTATAGGAATCTTACTTAGGCTAAAACCCGGCTAATGGCTTTACCTAACTCTATCAACATAACTTTTATATTGACAATCAATATAACTCTTATATTGATTTTATCCTAAGTTTGTTAATATAACTCCTTATATTAAACCTAGGATTTCTAGTTTATTAACCCCTTAATAAACTCGGCTGACGCCATTGTAATTTATAAAACTCTCGATTAAATTTCACCCTGTGCCGTTCCGGGTAGGGTGTTAGTTTCCGTCACTTAAATACCCCTGACCTTTAGACAGAACTTTCCTTGACAGAGTTCCTCTTTAATCATAGTTTATAAATTACTTGGTTCCTAATTCTAATCTAATTAGAACTAGATAACCTAAGGTCTATTATTTCCAAGTTCTAAACATTTTATAACTAATAATTAACCTTAGGTGACATGCATACTATGTTATAGTGCTTGATCATTCATCACATGAATAATAAAACATTCATAGCATATTCATTTCATGATATATAATGCATGTCAATAATGTCCATAATTAATATAACAACTTTATATTAATTAATCATGCAAACTATATAATATAACTCCTTATATTATAAATGATGCATGAAAATACTTAACCTAAGGTGGGATTTCTAAAATATAAGCATACATTATGCATGGTAATAATTACACAACAATTGCATAATTTAAATAGCAAAAATAGACAAATTTTGGCACCCTAAATTCAATTTTAATTAATATAATCTAATTATATTAATTAAAATTATATAAATTAAATATAGTAAATATAAAACGTTCTTATTGTAACGCCCCTACTTTTACAACATCAATTCCTAGGGACATTACTACTCATGCATGCATTCGAGGCCCTAACTGATCTTAAATAAGTAAAAGTTGATAATTTAAAATCAATTTAATTTGGGATCCCATGGAAATACAAAACGTTTACAATAAACATAACCAAGTTCGGCCTCTAGTTTCAAAACTCAATGTTACATAAGCGGAAGACAATACTCATTTAGAAATTCTTTCTAAATCAATGATGCGGAATTCATGACTCTGGTTCCCATGGCTTCCATAGCGCATCTCTCATCACTACTTTGGTATGCTCTCGCCTTTACCTGAAAACATTTTAAAACAGAGAAACACCGCAAAGGTAAAGGGGTGAGTATTATAAAATACCCAGTAAGTGGGGGTCGGGAAATGCAAACACATGCATATGATTTTCCTTCAAATCTGACTTTTAAACATGACTATTATTCGTGACTTTTAAAATCATAAAGCTTTCTGTAATGGGACCTAAAACTTTCTTTCATAAAATCATGACTTTTCCTCTTTGGCTATGCGTGGTCAATTGAGTCTACCTGAGTCTTTTCATTTTGAGTCCCTCACTGGACACTGCAGAGGTTTGAGTCCCTCACATGCACTCCTATAAGTTTGAGTCCTCACTGCACACTCTGTAATATTGAGTCCTCACATGCACCTGTAATATTGACCCATAGGGTCTCTCGATGCATGTTTTACCATGCATAAGTTCTCGAGAGACCAATTGCCACGACCTACATGACGTGTTCATATACATACAATATGCATGAGGTCCCATTATTGATCGGATATACTTATGCATTCATAATGATGCAACAATCATATAAATCATAAATCATAGCATGACTTTCAATCATAAATCATAAATACGTTTGCAATTAAAATACGTATATATATCCAACACAGTGACAGATATGAAAGATCTCAAATTACATAACTATCCATGACTGTATCAAAATTTATTCCAAATACTTTGAAATCATTTCAGTTTGGGCCCTCTCGAACCCTTAAATCTTTTGGATTCATCTCCAGTTAAAGAGTGAAATACTTTTCTAAACTCTGTCTTCAGATAAATCTTGAAATTCGTTCTTTTTAAAACTAATACTTTCGGAAAACATATTTTCTTCCTTTTTTTTAAAAAAAAATAATTTATAGAAAAATCCCTTACCATAGCCTTCGCTTAAAACTCCTCATGCTCCGTTCCTAACTCGTTGTTCATCACAATCGTGATTAGTATCTGGATCCCTAATTCCATTTCATCAATTCCTCAATTAGTTAACAAAAGCATAACTTAGAGTCTACATCGCAATTAGTTGGAATATCGAGTAATAATCAAACGAAATTACCCAACGGAGGTGAAAACGAACTCGGGAATCAAAGCAGTGGGTGGGCCAGCCGGCGAACTGGCGGCGGCGTGGCGTGGCGTGGCCGCGGCGCGGCGTGTGGTGTCGGAGACTGCGCGTATCGGCGCGTGAAAGTCAGATCTACGATGCCCACTTGTCGATCTATTCAGAACCGGTGTCTAAACCTTCAAAACCGATTGAAAACTCGATGAACCGCTCGAAGTAAGGTCAATTTGGTTGTGAACTGTCTGCCGGCGGTTCAAGCATTTTTCAGACATTTTCCGGTGGCTTTCTCACTCGCGGCGACGCGCAGACTCAACCTGCTGCTGACGGCGAACAACTCGGACGAGGCAACTCCGGCGAGGACGACAGTGCTCTTGGCCGAACAGCGCTACACGGACTGGGTTTCGGTTGCTGCTGAACTCGCCGAGGATGCTGCGGCGGCTGGATTTCTTTGACTCGTTCTACGACAGCTGTGATTCCGCCAAACTTGGAGAATCAGATCCGGTAGAAAACGACGATGAAGACTCGATCGGCACGACGAAGGGGTGTCCTTTTCGTTTTCGACGGCAGCTACGCGCGGCTAGGCTCATTCGGCGTCGGCAAGATCATTTGGCCGGCGTTCGGCTTCGATGACTCCTGCGCGAGTACTCGTGGCGATATGAATGTTGGTCGACGGCGTTGCCGAAGGGGGTGTGGTCGGCCGGACGACAAGGGGCATGACATTGCCGTGAGAGTATGTTAAAGAAGATGAGGAAGGGGGCCCTCGGTTTGCGTGCATAAGGAAAAGAAAGAGGAGGTCTCAAACCCTAGTTTCTTTATCAACTAAATTACGAAACTGCTCTTTCTCTTTACCAATACCACAAAAGTGCCATTTAACCTAAATAGCTAAGTAAACCAACTCCACATATATGTATTTAACCAAAATTTATTCTCTTAAATTTGTGAAACTTGCTTAACTAAGAAACTTCAAGGCTCGTTGAAGATTAATTTCCCATAAATTAATCTAGGGCACAACCTAAAAGGTATTAAGAAAATTCTGGGGCGTTACAACCTTCCCTCCTTAAGAACTTTCGTCCCCAAAAGTTACTAATCTTGAAATAGCTCGGGATAGGACAACTCACGTTTTCTTCTTTCGTCGCCTAATTAGTCTCTTATGTCTTACGATCCTTGGATGGAACGCTTTACTAAACCAATTTCCTTTTAGTTGATTCTCAAAACCCTCTTAATGCAGACTGCACTGGTTACTAGCATTTACTTCGAGGCATGACTTAATCGTTCGTCTAATCATTGTTTCCATAACTTTATCACTTTCCTAAGAGATGTGACTTCACTAAGGATGGAGTTAGCAACTCTATTCCACTGTTCAATATTCTCTACATTATTGGTTCTCGCTACTCCCAACGACATTCTAGTACACGTAATGACAACTACACTCACGTACTTAATTAACTTTGGGCTTTCTATTGAAATTAATAACTCGTTGATAGCCTTAAGTCTTGGCAGGGGTAACCCACACTTAGGTCCCCTTTGGTCGTCGCGACACATGGAATGTTCCATAAAACTTCAACGATTTTATCATAAAAATGCTCCAAGAAATTTCGGCAGCATAACGGCATAACTACAACAATCCCAAAATTTTCTTTAACACCTGTTTGATAGAAACCGCACTTCTAAAATCAGATGACCAACCAATCATACCTCTAACTTCATTTTGGGATTACTCAGAGTGCAGAACACACAATACAAAGGAATGTTGGACAATCAAAAATAAGTAGAACTCAATTGCTTTAATTGTAAACAATGACTCTTTAAAGACAAGAAAATCTAACAACCAGGTTACAACCTTAACTTTAAAACAAACTTTAAAAGAGTATAATGAAATCCTCTTGACTTACCTTACTTTAGAGCCTAAACAATTATAGGTTATCGCATTAAGTGACAAAAGTTTTATTGCAAGTTCTAGGAATTAGAATGAACCTTTCAAAGCAAGTCATTCATGTTACCACTCGTACTCTAACACTTTTAACTCTTCCTCAGCCTATGGTACAACGCAACAGTCATTCATATCGCTCCCCTTAATATAACTCGACCGATAACAACCTTGATATTAAGCGGTCTCGCGAAAGGAAATTAGTCTTTTAAAACTCATTCTCCCTTTATCCTTCACTCCCTTAAATATCCTGCTCAAGTAATCACTTGGATGTAATGACACTTTCTTAACACATATAGGGTTGGATGCTTTTTAATGGCATCCTCTACATTTCCTAATTTTTCCGACTCTTTTGTCATGAAACCCTAACGTTCAACTTCGAATACGAATGGTTCTTTCAACACCTCTAGACTTTGAACTTTTCAAGAACTATAGTATTCCTCTGTTAAGGTCCTATTCGCGAACTTAGTGGTTCAAGGTTTCTTGAAAGACTTTCACCTCGTAATGTCTACTCTTTCCTTCTTTTGTCCAAACTACCCCTTTTGATAACGCGCAAGTGAATCTTAACTTGACAAAGTTTCCTTTAAGCCTTACATCCTGAACTCGGACATTTCCTTTCTAACATCGAACACCTGAGGTCACATACCCGTCTTTTCTTAGCTTAACAAATTTTATTATGCTCCTCTTTTGAATTTTACTTAAGCACTTAACTCCTTAGTGACCTTTCGACTACTTTCACCTATTAGGGCTTACTCTTCCCTCCTTATGCCTAAACCAATCGTTCTAAAGTACTTTCTCTATCCCTTCTTAGACCTGGGCTAAACCGAAACATCTCTAGTAACTTATGTACAACAATGTTTTACTCTTTTCTTGAGCGCTAAATCCATCAAGCCTATAAACATTAGGGACACTTAAGTCAAATTTCTATAAGCTTCATGATGTGGTTTGAAAGTTGTCTCGGGATATCTTATCCCTGGTTTATGACAGGCGCCCACTTGACTCCCAAATCACCTTAAGGAACACTATGCTCCTTGTACTGGTGGAATAGATCGTTCATTCAAAGACGAAGAGATTTATTCTTAACAACAACTGTCTTCCACTTCTCATCTCCCATGCACAAGCATAAGGGTACACCTTTCTCCTTCACGCACCCCCCTAATACTCCTTATGGCGATAAACTACTATTAACCCTTATATAGAAGGTTATGTAACTACGACTTGAGTTCTTTTACTTTACTGGAGCACTCTGTAAGGAGTATGAGAAATTTTTGATACTCTCTACTTTTAATTCCATACTTAAGTCTGTCTCTTGTGTTAGGGGTAACCTTAAAAGATAAAACCTTCCCTTATCTAACATTAACGCATTGTTCCTCCTGCTCACTCTCCTCAAACTTGACTTTCTTCTTTTAGTAAGATTAAGGACTTTCTCAACTATCTGTACTAGTTTGGTTATAATGTCAAATTTACTAAAACCTCTTTTAAGAAACCATCAACCTAGCCTTTACTAAAGGAACCTTATAGTTTCATGTTTCTAATGGTCGCTGGACCACTACCACTATACACTTTACCAATTGAAAAGGAGTTCCTCAACTTGACTGCTACATAGCGAAGAAGAGGTTCAAAGCACTTTCCTCTATAAACCGAATCCTCTCCCCTTAATCCTCTGATCGGGAAAAGAAACTTTACTACCTCAAAGTTCAAGGTTAACACCTCATGTTATCTCTTTCACGTTGTACACATATATCTAGTCCAACAGGTAGAAATTAGTGGCAAGGTTCCTTATACACATTCCACACGCTTGAACACACGGGTGACCATGTGACTGTCGAAATGTGCACCAGGTCCTAGGGTCTAGGTCATCCATTCTCTTATGTTCTCGAACTAGAATTCTAGCTACTTACTTTTACTCTTCATACTTGTCCCTATTAAGTTCATTACGCTAATGGTAATACTTTTGAAAGTTCGTATCATGCCTATCTGCAATAACACATTAATTGCGTATATCCCTGTAGCTTTTCTATCAGAGCAATGGTATAAATAAAAGCGAAGTGTTTCAAGTATTTTGAAAGAATTAATTTTCATCTCAACATTAGCAATCTATTTTTTTTTCCCTTTACATCTCGAGCCCATTTTCAAAAACACCCTTGCTCTCTTTACTTTTCAACTCCTTAAATATTATAGTTATGTATTCACTTGAAGATGAAGGGACTTTATTTAGGAACCAACAAAGTCGAGAACTCCAAAGTGGTACGTTTACTAAATCTCATACTTTTTTTTTATCCGATTGTTCCAGCATGAATGAGTGAGTCCACTAACCTCTTACCGAACACATTCGAACTTTGTACTTCTCATGAGTAGTCTTAACTTTTATTTTTGAAAGCTGTACTAAAGTAATCTAGTTGCTTAGCAACCCTTAACACTCTAATCTCTTAAGTCTTACTCCTTACTCCCTTGGTCAAAGCAGACCTTTTAATGATCCACAACATGTGTTTTATGGCTATACAACTTCATTTTTAGCGTAAACATTCTTAACTAAAACATTTTCCTTTCTATCATCAATAGTAGGGATCACATGTATTCTCTTTCCTTTCGGCGTAAAAACACGTCAACTTTACGACATATACGCATATAGATTCACATATAATCATTTCCTTTATGCATTTCATTTTCATAGACATATAGTTTAGCTCATACATCCTCATTCTTTCTTAGTTTGGAAATTCATCAAACTCGATTTTTATATAAAAATAACTTTATATAGAATACCTAATTTTCTTTTCATGAACAAATAAAACTTTTAGTTCAAAGGCATACCTGGCGGTGACCTGGAGTTGCTATTTAGCCATGGGATACTTGTTGCTTACTCTGTAAGCGAGTCTACAAGACCTATAACCTTGGGCTCTGATACCAACTGTAACGCCCCTACTTTTACAACATCAATTCCTAGGGACATTACTACTCATGCATGCATTCGAGGCCCTAACTGATCTTAAATAAGTAAAAGTTGATAATTTAAAATCAATTTAATTTGGGATCCCATGGAAATACAAAACGTTTACAATAAACATAACCAAGTTCGGCCTCTAGTTTCAAAACTCAATGTTACATAAGCGGAAGACAATACTCATTTAGAAATTCTTTCTAAATCAATGATCATGGAATTCATGACTCGGTTCCATGGCTTCAGAGCGCATCCCATCACTCCTGGTATGCTCTCGCTTTTACCAAAACATTTTAAAACAGAGAAACACCGCAAAGGTAAAAGGGTGAGTATTATAAAATACCCAAGTAAGTGGGGGTCGGGAAATGCAAACACATGCATATGATTTTCCTTCAAATCTGACTTTTAAACATGACTATTATTCGTGACTTTTAAAATCATAAAGCTTTCTGTAATGGGACCTAAAACTTTCTTTCATAAAATCATGACTTTTCCTCTTTGGCTATGCGTGGTCAATTGAGTCTACGAGTCTTTTCATTTTGAGTCCCTCATGGACTCTGTAGGTTTGAGTCCTCATGACTCCTATAAGTTTGAGTCCCTCATGACCCTCGTAATATTGAGTCCCTCACGCACCCTGTAATATTGACCCATAGGGTCTCGATGCATGTTTTACCATGCATAAGTTCTCGAGAGACCAATTGCCACAGCCTACATGACGTGTTCATATACATACAATATGCATGAGGTCCCATTATTCAGTCAGATATACTTATGCATTCATAATGATGCAACAATCATATAAATCATAAATCATAGCATGACTTTCAATCATAAATCATAAATACGTTTGCAATTAAAATACGTATATATATCCAACACAGTGACAGATATGAAAGATCTCAAATTACATAACTATCCATGACTGTATCAAAATTTATTCCAAATACTTTGAAATCATTTCAGTTTGGGCCCTCTCGAACCCTTAAATCTTTTGGATTCATCTCCAGTTAAAGAGTGAAATACTTTTCTAAACTCTGTCTTCAGATAAATCTTGAAATTCGTTCTTTTTAAAACTAATACTTTCGGAAAACATATTTTCTTCCCTTTTTTTTAAAAAATAATTTATAGAAAAATCCCTTACCATAGCCTTCGCTTAAAACTCCTCATGCTCCGTTCCTAACTCAGTGTTCATCACAATCGTGATTAGTATGCCGGATCCCTAATTCCATTTCATCAATTCCTCAATTAGTTAACAAAAGCATAACTTAGAGTCTACATCGCAATTAGTTGGAATATCGAGTAATAATCAAACGAAATTACCCAACCGGGAGGTAAAACGAACTCGGGAATCAAAGCAGGTGGGCGGAGGAAGCGGCTCGCGGCGTGGCGGCGCGGCGGGCCGGCGCGTGGTGTGTGGCCGGCGGCGGCGGCGCGCGTGGTGTGTCGAGATCGCCAGATCGGTAGCGTGAAAGTCGGATCTCACGATGCCCACTTGTCGATCTATTCGTAACTCGTGTTTAAACCTTCAAAACCGATTGAAAACTCGATGAACCGCTCGAAGTAAGGTCGATTTGGTTGTGAACTGTCTGCCGGCGGTTCAAGCATTTTTCAGACATTTTCCGGTGGCTTTCTCACTCGCGGCGACGCGCAGACTCAACCTGCTGCTGACGGCGAACAACTCGGACGAGGCAACTCCGGCGAGGACGACAGTGCTCTTGGCCGACAATGGCGCTACACGGGGGTGGGTTTGGTTCTTCCGCTTGAACTCGCCGAGGATGCTGCGGCGGCTGGATTTCTTTGACTCGTTCTACGACAGCTGTGATTCCGCCAAACTTGGAGAATCGATCCGGAGAAAACGACGATGAAGACTCGACGGCACGACGCGACGAAGAGGGTGTCCTTTTCGTTTTGACGGCGGCAGCGCGCGCGCGGCTAGGCTCATTTCGGCAAGATATCGGCTGGCCGGCGTTCGGCCGATGACTCCCCGCGAGTACTCGCGCAGATGAATGTTGGTCGGCGGCGTTGCGAAAGGGGGGGTGTGGTCACGGACGACGAGGGCATGACATTGCCGTGAGAGTATGTTGAAGAAGATGAGGAAGGGGGCCCTCGGTTTGCGTGCATAAGGAAAAGAAAGATGAGGTCTCAAACCCTAGTTTCTTTATCAACTAAATTACGAAACTGCCCTTTCTCTTTACCAATACCACAAAAGTGCCATTTAACCTAAATAGCTAAGTAAACCAACTCCACATATATGTATTTAACCAAAATTTATTCTCTTAAATTTGTGAAACTTGCTTAACTAAGAAACTTCAAGGCTCGTTGAAGATTAATTTCCCATAAATTAATCTAGGGCACAACCTAAAAGGTATTAAGAAAATTCTGGGGCGTTACACTTATAATTAATATATATAATAAAAACTGATTTTCGCCCGTTGCTCCTTTGCGTGAAACATATCTGGCATTGCAACGCTGATAGCAGCGTTGCAACGCTACTTCTTGTCGTCTTCTTCTAGTTGAAACACGCCTCTCGTCAAGCGTTGCTCAACGCCTCAGCGTTGCAACGCTAGAGACTGTGTTGCAACGCTGCCTCCTGTACGCGCCTTCTCCCGCAAGCGTAGCGTTGCAACGCTTCACACAAACAACAACTTGGAATCCCCATTCCTTGCTTGTTTTCGCTCCGATCTTCTCAGCAACCACTTTGCCTCGATCGACAAGGACTTACAAACTCGATTTACAATTAAATTTGCCCAAAACACCGGGACCTTACATTGAACGATTCAATGAAAATTGTAAATCTAAGTGCCAAAATTGAAACCATCTAATTTTGCAAAACCGTTCATACATCTCATGCAAAAACAGTAAATCACACCTCGTTCTTGAAAAATCCAGAACATAAATCAAGAACGCAATTGAGCTCTGATACCAATTGAACGGAATCGTAGTCCCGCAGCGGAAGCGATTGTGAATCGCGCGCTCTTGATTTAGTTACAACGATATAATTCAAGAACATGTATAACTAGATTAAGCATATGAACATAATTGACAACAAGAAAATTACCTTTGAAGAACCTTTCTTCAAGTGCTCCTCCTCTCTCACGATCAAGATCTCAAAGAACACGAACTGCGAATACGACACACTACCACCGAATCTTCTCCGTTGTTCTCTAGGTGAGGGAGGAAGGTTGGTTCCCTTTAGGAAAGGTGAGGTGTTTTGTGAGAGAGATGTTTGTTGTCTTGGAACCTTTCCAACAACAACAAATGCTAGGAATCACATAGAAAATCTTTTTCTAGTTCCATCTCATACAACCATATATATAGAGGAATAGGATGGAAATGACCATCCTACCCCTCCTTTATTCTATCTTTAGTATATAGTTTATATATGAATCTAATTCACATTAAGACTATATATTATAACAATTATATCATATATAATTGATATAACACCTCATGTGTGAAATTGAACACTTCAATTTCATTCCTAACTTTATACCCTCAATATTACCATATTGAGCCAACTGAGGGACCTGATGGACCTACAGTTCATGAGCTCCAATGATGTGAGATTAACTGATCAAACTCTTTGATCCAGTTAATCAATATTCATTAACTACAAGTCACTCCACTATAGACTTGTAGCTGCACTCTCCTCACTGTAGATAATATTGTGTCCACTGATATAGTCATTACCCATGAGTCGACCCTTCACAGGTTGTTCGTAATCACGGTTGGGTCAAATTACCGTTTTACCCCTGTGATTACCTCTTTGCTCCTTAAGAACCACAGATCCTCTAATGAACAACAAGTCTACTTATAGAGGGCGGGGCCACGTTGTTCAAGACCTGGAGTCAGTTCTTAAGGGAACAACCTATCTAATTCCTTAGTGTAGGAATGAGTGAATTGCATCTTGCATAGTTAAGTTCCCAGCTATCTACGAGGTTTTGTCCCTGAGAAGGTAGGCTTATTTAGTTGGCTACAGGCCACTCTCACCCATACTAGTCTAAGGACAAACCCCTATAAGCAGGAGTTCTTAACTTGCTCAGGATTCAGGTTGAGTCACTAATGACCATCTATAAATTACTAGTCTTATCCTGTTAACGGTGTTACACTGGTTAGAATAATAATTTGCGATCCAGTTTTGTATGAACTCTTCATACAGGATGCCCCCACTCGCATGTCAACTACATGAATGAGTTGGATTACCTCATTTGTACTAATTACAAAGTGAGTCGCATCCATGGTGTTACCAGAAGGAGGTTTCCAACCTTATTCTTATACCATAGACTATTTAGGTTATATTCTTGAACTCAACCCAAATAGTGTCCACTACACTGATGTTCAAGATAAAAGTTATAACCTAGGAGCTTAGTTTATTGGATTTATGAAGCAAGACTGTAATTCTATCAAAACAAATAACACTTTATTTAATTGATCAAAATTACCAAGTTTAGGGCATAAATCCCAACAATATTAATGGTAAATGGACGTATAATTCACCATGGTTTGTTCATCAATTCCCTAATTTGGATGCCTTCCATATTAATTACCCATTATCGTTCGGTATAAAGGTTTAATCAAATTACATTGTCACTTTCAATTTTGTATCTAATAATTCCCTAACATAATCAAAGATTTTTAAAATTAACAGATTTAGTAGAAACAAAATTGAATCAAATTACATTGTCACTTCCAATCGAGACTCACGTATACGTAATAGAAGCCTAAGCTTTTAATTTTTGTGCATTATAAGTAAATTACTTTTTAAAAAAACGTCAATATTAAGTCTCGATTTTCCATATATGAGAGTCTCAATATAAGAGTTTCAATACGGT
This sequence comes from Trichosanthes cucumerina, assembly GCA_036507285.1. NCBI lineage: Eukaryota > Viridiplantae > Streptophyta > Magnoliopsida > Cucurbitales > Cucurbitaceae > Trichosanthes > Trichosanthes cucumerina. The sequence goes on from CM071839.1 coordinate 30,497,503, forward strand.
AGTCTCAATTTTCCGTATACGAGAGTATCGATTTCCTGGATACGAGTCTCTATTTCACGGATACGAGACTCTCGATCTTGCAGATATGAGGTGAAAGTATGTCTTAAATCTTGAGCGAGAGCAAGAGCCTGCCTTAAACACTAGCTCAATTTTGCGTACACGAGAGTCTCGATTTCCTGGATACGAGTCTCTATTTCTCGAATATGAGACTCAATCTCGTGGATACGAGGTGATAGTCTGACTTAAATCCATAGCGAGAGCGAGAGGCTGCCTTAAACACTGACCCGATTTGGGATTACTTGTCGTGGCAAACCAAGAACGAGACCCTGACTTAAATCCCCTCGAACCCAGATCGAGAGTTTCATTTGAACGCAACGCTCGACTTCGATATTTGAAATTGAATATACTTAAACTCCGAACTTAAATTTAAATTCCTAAAAAGCTCATTTTATCAGTACGGCCTGTAACGCCCAAGAAATTTAGGTACAGGAACTTATGGTTTTCTTTTTAATTTGAAATCATGGAGGTTGACTTGGTTAGGGGTTGTTATTGTTTTTTTTTTAGAAAAGGAAGAGGTTGAGGGGCGTTTTGGTAATCTCAAGTTCATTAGGGTTTTTCTAAAAGAAGTTTTTTTGTCTTTTAGGGCACACTTCTCGAGGCTCCTTTCCCAACTCTCTCTCTCTCTATTTCTCTCTCTCCCTCACCCTCTTCACGAAGCCCCCTCTGTCGCCGCCTTCTCCTCACCGCCCGCCACATGAAAACGTAGGAAATCGCTCGCCGTCGGAAGTCGAGTCGTTCGCCGCCCGCCTTTTTCGTCGATTCAACCTTGAATCTGAATGCGCGTCCCGCGTAAGACGTCGCGCGCGAGAGAGATCCGCGGCGACCTCGCGCGCGCCGCGCACCCCCCGCCGTTGTCGTCGGTTGTAGATTCGCGAGTCGTGTCAGAGGCGTTTGGTCTTCGTCGGATCCGCGGTGAGTGGGTTTCGTATTTTTTTATCGATGACTTGAAATTTTAGACTGTGTTAAGACTACTTTGTTGTTTGAGACACAGTTATGCTAGGAGTTCTTCGAGGTCGGGAGAATAGACAGCGGGACCTAAGCGATTTAGTCACTGTCTCGCTTTTCTATTGGACGGAGGTTCAGTTCAGGACACGTGGAAGGGTTTAAAGACTTAGTTGTTGATCGAGGCTAAGGTAAGGGAACCCATGCCAAATTTCAAATTTAGAATTTAAGGACTTGTTGAAAAGGTCATGTTGGTTCGAAAAATCTGATTTAAATGGCATGTTGGGACTGAAAAGCCCCTTTGGAGGCCATGAAAGGTTTTGTATAAATGTTGTGATCTGTTGAGGGGTTTGTCTTAAATGCCATGATATGTTTAGAATGTTGACTAATCCAAAGGCCATGTAAGTCATGTTGTTATTCTTTGAAATTAGGTGTGTTGCTTTTTGATATGTGTACATGCCAAGAGATTTTTGTACAAATGTATTACTATTTCATTTGGGACCTTGAGCATGTGTATCTTGAAAATGTGTGTGAAGGGTGTGGTGAAACTTTCCTAATAATATTGATTTTTCTTATCTTATGAATGACAGTTAGTCGACTCGAATTAGAGGCCATCTTCTAGGAGTATTTAGTTGTCCACTAAGGGCTAAAGAAAATTTTACAAAAAAAAAAGAAATGCTTACGAAGGTCGTGGCAATTAAACTTCCAATATATATATATATATATGTACGTACCTAATGTTATGTAAGTCATGAAAGACTTAGAGTCGATCCAAACTCAGAGGCCATGGATCAGGAAGTCTCAGTTTCCCACTAATAGCCGAAGAGAAAAGCCATGAAATATGTTATTGATTATGGGTCCCACTTAAAACCATGATTTGTTGACAACTTGATTTCTAACCCCCCGGCAGTGGGGTCTTTTACTGAGTGTTATGTATGTGATACTCACTCTTTGTTTTAAAATAAAATGTTTTCAGGTAAGGGCAAAGGCAAGCTGGTCGAATGATGCAGGGTGCAACAAAAGCCATGGGATGAAAAGGTACTTCCGCACTCCATGTTTTCACGTTTTTTTTTCTTTCCATTTAAAGTATTCCATTATTTGAGTAGTAAACTCTGTCGTTTTTCCTTGGAGGCCAGGATTAAATTATTTGTTCGTTTGTTTATAAGCTTCTTTTAATTGTTTTCGTTTCGGGATCCCAATAAAAGAAACTGTTTTGTTTTCTTCTTTTTTAATGTAGTTGTTATTCTTTTTGAAAATGAGGCCTCAAGTCATGCATGTTAAGTAAAGACCCTAGTAAAAGAGTCATAAAGGTAGGTTTTTACAACGTCGATTCCTCAGTCATGTTGCTTGTTTTACCCTTGAATTGACTCTGGCTGTTGTTGAATCTTTGCGTCCCTCTCGTCGCGTATTGTTGTAAACAAGCTGATATTCAGAATTTTGCTTCCATACAACAGAGGTACGGATCCCGCATTTATAAAACTTTTATATATAGAAAATGATATTTGATTTTAGATGTTAGGGTCTATCGCCTTTGGGGTACTACTGGCTTAGTAATTGTAGTTTAGATTGTCACTGTTTTACAATGTGTTGTCATTTGCAGATGGCACCATTGAAGATTAGTGTTGAAGACCATTTTTTAGCACAGGTGACCTGCCTATCGCATATAAGTAATGCAAACTTAACTGTGAGGTTGAAGCTCACTGACACCCAACTGGATTTATTCCAGAAGACAACCATATTCGGACCTTACTTTGATTTGGATATGGTTTTTAACACCCCACTTGTCCATCATATGCTACTAAGGGAGTTGAGTGAAGATATTAAAGGTGGCATGAAGTTTGAGGTGAGGGTTCTGAGAACAACTGCCATACTATTTACTAATGGAATTTTAGCATGACAACAACTATATAAGTAAATGGAAAATGACCTTGTTTCAGGCGAACACCAGTCGCCTGTCAATTCGGGAAATCACGAAGACTATCAATGTTAGGGATTTTGGAAGAGAATATGTAGTGGAAGTGATACGGGCTAGACCAACGAGATCGAGAGTGCGCCCATACGTGACGCAGTTCACCCGAAACCGAGAGTCTTGACTTTCCGTGATGCAGGTCGAAGACGATTTCCTTTGGGACATGTCTTCCAGGGTGTGGGTTCCTTGCGAATCATTTTTAGTAGACGTGACTTGATATAGACAACCGAGATCGAGAGTGTTGCCCATACGTGGCGCGATTCATCCAAGACTGGGAGTTCCGACTTCCCATGATGCAAGTCGAATACGATTTCCTTCGAGACACGTCTTCCGAGATGTGCGTTACTTGTGAGTCATATTTAGTAAACGTGACTCAATGTAGACCGACTAGATCGAGAGTGTTGTCCATACGTGATGCGGTTCATCTGAGACCGAAAGTCTCGACTTTCCGTGATGCAAGTAAAATACAATTTCCTTTGTGACACGCCTTTCGAGATGTGTGTTACTTGCGAGGCATATTTAGTGCACGTGACTCAGAGTAGACCGACTAGATTGAGAGTACGACCTACATGTTGGGTGGTTCCTTCGAGACCGAGAGTCTCGATTTCCCATGATGCTAGTCAATTACGATACTTCAGGATACGTCATCCGGGAGTTGCGTTCCTTGTGAGACATATTTATTACACGTGGCTTGGGTGGTTCATCCAAGATCGAGAGCCCCAACATTTGAGACTGAGAGTCCCGACATTTGTGATGATAGTCAAAGTTGACCGTTCTAGAAGTAATCTTGTAAGTTAAAAAAAACGAAATAAAATAAGTGAAAGACTAACGTAATAAAAATGTGTTTTGGTGATTCATAGAAGCCCGAACCAAAATCAATGGCATTCAATTTCTGAACCAACGATCACATTTGAATCAGGACACTCCATTTAGACTGTGATAACCTTGGGATACTCACGATCTCGACAAATGGTAGGTGAGTAATTAATATATATTAATGAGTTACTCATATTTACACTATAAATATATAAGTTGTGATCCCTAAACCCTAACCACACATCATTTGAAACAAATACGTGTTCATGGCGTTGGGTCCATCGATTAGGGGTATGCGAAATGTCGTCCGGTGGTCATCATCGAAGGACCTCACTTGAAGGGGAAATACAAGGGTTGTTTACTGGTTGCGGTGACAATAGACGGGAACCAACAACTATATCTCGTCACATATGCTATCGTGAACGGAGAAACACAATAGATCATGGAGTTGGTTTTTAATCAAATTGAAAGAACGCCATTGGTGAAGACGATGGCATTGATAACACACAAAATGTGTTATCCTTAGGCTTATAATTTGCTAGTTTTTATGATAATTTCAAGGCTTTCACATATTTAAATCATCGAATTTCAGGTGAAGAGCACTAACAGGTCAAATGGAGATATTTTGGAGTACTCGGGTTTAATTCAAGACTTTTGGAGCAAAAAATGACATCAAGTGGAAGGATAAGGACCAATTCAAGCTTGTTGACCCGAGGTGACGGTGTTGCAACACCAGTCAGGGTGTCGCAATGCCGATGTTGCAGACATTTGGCATAGAAGGGATGTGAAGACCGCATTGCAACGCTGCTTTACAGTGTCACAATGCCGAATCGATAAGAAGGTGCGTGTTAGGGTAGCGACGCCACAGATCATTTTCCTTATTTGTTACTGCCTAGGGCACGTTGCAACGCCGCTCATGGGGTTGCAACGTCGTGCCAAATTTTTGTATAAATAGAACATGATGTACCATTTGCAAAAGGAGCCGAATTATATAGAATTTTAGACCTATTTTCGACTCTTACACTAAAAAATGAGCAGAATACTATTCTTCGGGGGCCAAGCACGTGAGAGGAGGTTGGAGATCGTGATGGAAGCTCAAGAACGAGGGACCGATATCTTCATCGACGAGTTTTCTTTCTTCTTCCTTTTCGTTTGTAGTTTTGTTATAAACTTTAGTATGACATTAGCTTGTTTTGATAGTGATTATGAGTAGTTAATTGTCATAGTTAGGGGATTGATTAGCATGTTTTGAACTTATTTAAGTATGTATTGAACATATGTTTGTGTTGCTTTATTTTTTGCAATTCTTTCTTAAATTACTTGTTTTTCTTTGGCCAAGTTTAGCATGATTTTTTGGTTTAAGTTGATTTGATAGAAGAGATTTAGATTAGAGTAAAGTTGCCAAAACCCTTAGTAATTCTAGGCACGAGAGTGACTCGGGTTCTTTGAGAAACGTTTTAAGAAGTTGTTTTATGCCATGTATGCTTTTAAAATTCATAATCTAACTTTAGGATTTATTACTATGCATGAGCATCATTAGTTCTCGAGAGAGTCTTTTGAATATCTCTACTTCTTGTTTATAATCTCACAACCATAATCAATAGCATCTAAATAAGGAAATAACTTATGAAATCAATTCCCCTAACAATTCTTGCATATTCGTGTCTCCACTTGTATATTTACTTTTCTATCTTTCTTTTCACCTTTTATCAAAGTTTAGTTGCTTTAGATAAAATTAAGAATTAGTAACTTGGTAGTTAATCAATCTAGAAAACCATTCCTGAGGACGATACTCGTAACTTAAATCACTATATTAAAACTTGACTCGTACACTTGCGGTATTGCAAATATATTTTACGAAACAGGCATGTTCGTTGTCTCCGATCAACACATAACCATCGGCTATGCAATCAATGTTGTATTCTACAATGCATTTCACACATTATGCACATACCACCTGGAGCTTAATTTGACTAAGCACTTCAAGAATAAGGTTGTGATCAAACTATTTAATGAGGCTGCAACGATCCATCGGCTATCTGAATTCGAAAGTTGGAGCAGATAGCCAAATAAAAAATGGTGTTGTGGCACGTTACTTGACAGAAGTTGGAGTAGAACGGTGGGCACGATGTTACCAGAATCACCATTGCTATGATAATATGACCAACAATGCAACAAAATGCTTTAATTCATTGACCAAGGATGCACGATTCTTACCAATTACTTCATTACTTGAATTTATCCGAAACAACCTCCAGCAGAAGTTTCACGATTACAGAACATTTTGGAACTCCCGCAATACTGAATTTTCTGACTACGTTGGGGAGTGGATGACGAAGCAGTGTGATATGGGAAGACCATTCATTGTTGAACCCATAGAGTATTGTCGATTTAACATGAACGACAGTTTGTTAGGCAGTATTGTCGATCTGAACATGCGTTCATGTACTTGCATGGAGTTTCAGTTTTTAGAGATATCGTGTGCACATGCTATAACGGTCGCTAGACACCGCAACATAAATCCACATAGTGTATGTTAACCCGAAATATTGGATTGATGCATTACGGTCAATGTATGCAAAGTCTATCAACCCAGTTGGGCATATTACGCAGTGGAAGAGACGCCCGGATTACGATCTGTTGGTTATACTCCCACCAACAAGAATACCGAGGGTTTGTTGGAGACGAGTTAACAGAATCTCATCTGCCGGAGAATGGTTCTTAAATCGCAGATGCGGCAGGTGTGGAAATGCTGGTCACAATTGACAAACGTGTGATCTCCCATTGTCAACCAATCAATTCACTTCCATCTAGTAACATATTTACCTTACATGTAATCTCCCATTGTATTCACAATGAATTCATTCTACCTCGTATATGCATTCTATTTGTGATCTTTTTTTAGTAAACCAATATATATTAAAATATCTAAGTCATATAAACAGTCGTACATAACGCTCACTTTCCATTGAACCTTTATAACGAATGAATGATTTTATTCCTTCAATGATATATAGTTAATATGGGAAACAATTCAAGACTGCATAAAACATATGCCACAAATAAATGAAATTAGAAAAGATGATAACCTCCACAAGAAGCGAGACTCTAAATCTCGACTCCCAACGAAACTCTCGTTTAATTTTGGATTGAATGCTCTCAACGAGACTCTCGATCCAGACTCCCTGTTGGGGTTTATGCCCTAAACAAATGAAAATTTGTAATAATGTTGTTCAAATAAATAAAGAGTTATTTATTATATTCTCGCACATAAACATAAATCCAATAAACTAAGTTTCGAGATTATAATAATAAATCTTGAACAAATGTGTAGTGGACACAAGTTGGATAAAGTTGTTCAAAGTATATAACCTAAAAGGTCTATGGTATACGCATGAGGTTGGGAACCTTATACTGGTAACACCATGGATGCGACCCGCTTTGTATTAAGTACAAACAAGGTAATCCAACTCGTTCATGTGGTAGACATACGAGTGGGGGCATCCTGTATGATGAGATCATACAAGATCGGACTGTAAATTGTTAGCCCATTAATGTAACACTGTTAAACAGGATAGGTCTAATAATTTATAGATGATCATTAGTGACTTGACTTGAATCCTGAGCAAGTTACGAACTCCTGCTTACGGGGGTTTGTCATTAGATTAGTATGGGTGAGAGTGGCTTGTAGTCGACTCAATATGCCTACCTTCTCAGGGACAGAACCTTGTAGGTAATTAGGAACTTACTCTACAAGATGGAATTCACTTATTCCTGAATAAGGGAATCAATGTTAGGTTTCTGTCCTAAAACTCTTAGTTTGTAATTATGTTCTAATTATTATAATAAAGTTATTATTTCAATAAAGAGTTATTGATTCGTTATTTTCGATATTGCCATTATTTAAACCCTAAATCCAATAAACTAAACATCCAAGGTTGTAAAATGTATCTTGAACTGAATGTAGTGTACATATAAAGGATATCGGTTCGAGATATAACCTAAAGGGTTTATAGTAAGGGGATAAGGTTGGGTACCTTACCCTGGTAAAACTATGGATGTGGCCCACTATGTATATGATACAAACACTGTGATCCTAACGTGTTCATGTAGATGACATGTGAGTGGGGATATCCTATATAATGAGATTACATAAGACCGAACCGCGAAATAGTAACCACTAGATGTAACTCCGTTGACTAGTTAGCTTTCTATTTCACTAGGATGACCTAGGCAACTTGATCTCAATCCTGAGCAAGATACGAACTCCTAGTTGCGAGGGATTGTCCTTTGACTAGTATGGGTAAGAGTGGGCAGATTCGCCGACTCAATATGCCTACCTTCTTGGGGACAAGACCGAGTGAGCAGTTGGGGACTTAGCCTACCAAGATGGAATTCACTTCTTCCCACCTACTAGGGTAAGTAGAGGAATTTATCCTTAAGTGGTGTCTCCGAGACTTGAAAAAAGGGCCCGACCCTCACATTGGCCCGAGAGAGACTTTGTTTGTCGGTAGGACCACAAACAAATTGTTCATTAGATGAGCACTGGTACTTAAGGTACAAGATGTAACCCAGGGGTAAGACGGTAATTTGACCCAGTTGGTGTTACGAACATTCGTGAAGGATTGACTTGTTGTTATTTGTCAATATCCGTAGACACAGAAATATATCTACAGTGAGAAAACTGTAGCTGCGTGACTTTAGTGGAATGTTCCCGCAGTTAACAAATGTTGATTAGGAGGTTAAAGAGATTAACCAAATAATCCCGTATCGTTGGAGCTTCTGATCTATAAGTCTATTAGGTCCACCTTCTAGCTCGTAAATGATTCTTAGATCGTTTGAATTTGAAATGTTCAAATTTATTAGGAAATAAATTTAAAGTATATAGATACGATATAATAGATAGTTTTGGAACTATATATTATAAATTTAATGTGAATATGATTCATATTAAATTATATGAGAGAATTAAATATTTGAAAGAGTTCAAATGTTAAATTTAAATGTGAATGTGATTCATATTTGAAAACTATAGGTTAAAATTTAATGTGCATGTGATGTGCATTAAAACTATAGGTTAGATGGAATGTTGATTAAATATGATTTAATCATAATTAAATATATGATATTTAATTTCATTTTAGTTAAATGTGATTTAATTAAAATTAATATTAATTTATAATTAAATATGATTTAATTATTAATTATAATTAATTTATTAAATTAATTAAGAGAACGTGTCAGGATGACATGATCCCACTTTCCCTCTTCCTCTCTCTGTCGACAATTAAACAGGGAGAGGGGATATGTGAATGGATTGATCGATTCATTCTGTGTGATTGTGAAATTGCCAAAAGAAAATTCTCTCTCAAATTTCCCTCATTTCTCTCCAAAAGTTGAATTCCTTCCCACCAAAGGAATTGATTTAAGTAAAACTCAGAGGATAGGAGGTTTTCCTGTTGGTAGTGTCCCTGTGGAGAAGAAAGAACAGAGGAGAAGAACGTTGTTGAGTTGCTATGCAAAAGGAGCAAGGAGTTGTTGTTGGGAAAACTACAAAGATAATTGTGAATTCCCTTTTAGTTTAGTTATTTTTTTAACAACATGTTTGCATGATTATATCCATGCATAATTAGATTAGAAATGTATGTTTATCTCTGTTTTTACACCAATGTACTAGTATTTGTGTTCAACCAAAATAAACTTGCAATTACGATTCCAAAACACGTTTCCGCTTCTCAACGGGATCTGATCTCCATCAATTGGTATCAGAGCAATGCTTGTTTTGTTTTGGTTGAAACAAATTTGCATTGGATAGGTGGGAATTTCATTTTGGTTTGTTGTAAAACTGTTTAGGAATTTTTTTGCCTTAGTTTCTTTTGATTTTATCAATTTAAATGTAAAAGCCCCTGCGTTTTGGGCAATTAAGTGCATAATCGAGTTGTGAGTCGTTCGTGACAAGTTTCGTGCAATTTGGATGAGTATCGAAGGAGTAATTGGCGATTGAAGTTGTTGTGTTCGAAGGAATTTGTTGTTGCCGAAGCAACAACGTTGCAACGTCATTCGTCAGTGTTGCAACGCTGAGGAACGGCGTCGCAACGCCGAGGCTCCCTATCGATGCGGAATCTCCAAAGGTCAACAGCGTTGCAACCTTGCCCCTCAGCGTTGCAACGATACCCCGATACCAGGCGCGCGCGCGGATGAAGCTGGCGTTGCAACGCTCCCCTCAGCGTTGCAACACCGTGATGCCAAATCTGAAGCTGCAGACCGGTCTGGACAGTTCAATTGGTTTTTTGTCCGATTTGAGAGATTTGAGACCAGTTCAAGGAGTTTTGGATCGATTTTGTAATAACATTAGTGTAATTTTATTATTTTTTAATTTTACTGGCCAAATTATTCCGGTTTTACAGCTATTTTTATTTATGAATGTCATTTAGAATTTTTCTCACCTTAGGATAAGCATGTTCATGTATTTTATTTGTAAAATTGTCATATAAATATGGTAGAAATGCATGATCTAAGAATAAACTAAATGGTGTATGGTATAAGAATAAGGTTGGAAACCTCATTCTGGTAACACCATGGATGCGGCCCACTTTGTAATTAGTACAAATGAGGTAATCCAACTCATTCATGTAGTTGACATGCGAGTGGGGGAATCCTGTATGAAGAGTTCATACAAGACCGGACCGCAAATCATTAGTCTAACAGTGTAACACCGTTAACGGGATAAGACTAGTAATTTATAGATGGTCATTAGTGACTCGACCTGAATCCTGAGCAAGTTAAGAACTCCTGCTTATAGGGGTTTGTCCTTAGACTAGTATGGGTGACAGTGGCCTGTGGCCGACTCAATAAGCCTACCTTCTCAGGGACAGAACCTCGTAGGTAGTTGGGAACTTAATTGTGCAAGATGGAATTCACTCATTCCTACACTAAGGAATTAGATAGGTTGTTCTCTTAAGAATTGACTCCAGGTCTTGAACAACGGGGCCCCGCCCTCTATGAGGTTATGAGTCTAAGGTAGGACCTTAGACTTGTTGTTCATTAGAGGATCAATGGTGCTTAAGGAACAAAGAGGTAATCATAGGGGTAAAACGATAATTTGACCCAATCGTGATTACGAACAACCTGTGAAGGGTCGACTCATGGGTAATGACTATAATAGTAGACACAATATTATCTATAGTGAGGAGAGTGCAGCTACAAGTCTATAGTAGAGTGACTTGTAGTTAATGAATATTGATTAACTGGATCAAAGAGTTTGATCAGTTAATCTCATATCATTGGAGCTCATGAACTATAGGTCCATTAGGTCCCTCCGTTGGCTCAACATGGTAATATTGAGGGTATAAAGTTAGGAATGAAATTGAAGTGTCAATTTCATACATGAGGTGTTATATCAATTATATATGATATAATATATAGTTTTAATGTGAATTAGATTCACAAATAAACCATATACTAAAGACAGAATAAAGGAGGGGTAGGATGGTCATTTTCATCCTATTTCCCTATATATATGGTTGCATGAGATGCAACTAGGGTAAGTGATTCCAAGCTTTTGTTGTGTTGTTGGAAATGTTCCAAAACACAAACATCTCTCTCACAAAACACCTCACCTCTCCTAAAGAGAACTCACATTCTTCCCTCACCTAGAGAACAACGGAGAAGATCTAGTGGTCGTGTCTTCGTCCGTTCGTGTTCCAGTTGTTGAGTTCGTGATCGTGGGAGAGAGGAGCACTTGAAGAAAGGTTCTTCAAAGGTAATATTTCTTGTTGTCCATTATGTTTATATGCTTAATCTAGTTAGTTTCGTTCTTGAATAAAATCGTTGTAACTAAATCAAGAGCGCGCGATTCACAATCGCTTCCGCTGCGGGACTCGATCCCCTTCACTTAATGAACTACAAACTCTCCAGTTTCTTATGAAGAATAAGGGACAGCCTGATGGAGAGGCAAATTTTTTTGCCCATTCCCGAAGGTTCCAGAATGGTTCATCCTCTGGTACTAAGTCTTGTGGTTCATCTTCTGGGATTAAGAAGACTCGGAAGAAGAGGAAAGGAGAAAAAGGGAAAGCGTGCTACTGTAGACATTGAGCTCAAAGATAAGAAAGGTAAATTCGATTTACTTGTTCTTGAAACTTGCTTAGTGGAAAATGATGATTTTACTTGGATACTTGATTCAGGAGCCACTAATCACGTTTGCTCTTCTTTTCAGGAAACTAGTTCTTTCAAGGAGCTCAAAGAGGGTGAGATGACGCTTACGGTCGAAACGGGAGACGTCGTCTCAGCTCGTGCAGTGGGAGATGCCAAGCTGTTTTTTAGTGATAGATTTATCTTTTTAGAAAATTTGTATATAGTTTCTAAGATTAGGAGGAACTTAATTTCTATCTCTTGTTTAATTGAACTTGGCTATTGTATTACTTTTTCTTTCAATGAAGCGTTCATTTTAAAGAAAGGTGTCAATATTTATTCTGCTAAGTTAGAAAACGGCTTGTATGTACTTAAACCGAATCAAACTAAAGAAATTTTGAATCATGAGATGTTTAAAACTGCTAATACTCAAAGTAATAGACAAAAAATTTCTCACAATAATACCTATCTTTGGCATCTTAGACTTGGTCATATAAATCTCAACCGGATTGAGAGACTATCTAAGAATAGACTTCTAAACAAGTTAGAAGATGATTCTTTACCTCCTTACAAATCTTGCTTGGAAGGTAAAATGACTAAGCGACCTTTTACTGGAAAAGGTTATAGGGCCGTAGAGCCCTTAGATCTTATCCATTCAGATCTTTGTGGGTCGGTGAATGTTAAAGCTCGAGGAGGGTACGAATATTTCATCTCTTTCATAGATGATTATTCGAGGTATGGTTATCTATACCTAATACATCATAAGTCTGAGGCTCTTGAAAAGTTCAAAAAGTATAAGGCTGAAGTAGAGAATGCATTAGGGAAAACAATTAAAACACTTCGATCCGATCGAGGTGGAGAGTATATGGATTTGGATTTGAGACTGCAGTTCAAATCTTGAACACTGTTCCATCAAAGAGTGTTTCAAAAACATATTTTGAATTGTGGAAGGGGCGTAAACTTAGGTTACAACACTTCAGGATTTGGGGTTGTCCGACACACGTGCTGGTGACAAACCCAAAGAAACTGGAACCTCGTTCAAGATTATACCAATTTGTTGGTTATCCCAAAGAAAGGAGAGGTGGTCTTTTTTACGACCTACAAGAAAACAAGGTGATTGTATCGACAAGCGCCACTTTCTTGGAGGAAGATCACATGAGGAACCATAAACCACGTAGTAAACTAGTACTAAATGAAGCTACAGATGAACAAACAAGAATTGTTGATCAAGTTGGACTTTCATCAAGAGTTGATAAGAATCCAGCACATCAAGTCAGTCTCGTCCTTCTCAATTGTTGGGAATGTCTCGACGCAGTGGGAGGGTTGTTTCCCAACGACCGCTACTTGGGTTTAGCTGAAACTCAAGTCGTCATACCTGATGACGACGTAGAAGATCCATTGTCTTATAGACAGACAATGAATGACGTAGACAATGACCAATGGATCAAAGTCATGGACCTTGAAATGGAGTCAATGTACTTCAATTCAGTATGGAAACTTGTAGACCAACCTGAAGGGGTAAGACCCATAGGGTGTAAATGGATCTACAAGAGAAAGAGAGATGCAACCGGAAAGGTACATACCTTTAAGGCTAGACTTGTAGCAAAGGGTTTTACCCAAAGGGAAGGAGTTGACTATGAGGAAACTTTTTCCCCTGTTGTTATGCTTAAGTCTATCAGAATACTCTTGTCCATAGTCGCGTTTTATGATTATGAGATTTGGCAAATGGACGTCAAGACTGGCTTTTTGAATGGTAATCTTGACGAGAGGAACTATATGTCTCAGCCCGAAGGGTTCATAACCCAAGGTTAGGAGCAAAAAGTTTGCAAGCTCAATCGATCCATTTATGGGTTGAAACAAGCATCCAGATCTTGGAACATAAGATTTGATACTGCGATCAAGTCTTATTGGCTTTAACCAAAACGTTGATGATTCTTGTGTTTACAAAAGGATCATCAACAACAAAATAGCTTTCTTAGTGCTTTATGTGGATGATATCCTACTCATTGGGAATGATGTAGGATACCTTACTGATATAAATAATTGGTTGGCGACCCAATTCCAAATTAAAGATTTGGGAGAGGCACAGTATGTTCTTGGGATTCAGATTTTCAGGCCCTGCAAGAATAGAACGCTAGCTCTGTCTCAAGCATCCTATATCGACAAAATGTTGGCACGGTATTCGATGCAGAATTCCAAGAGGGGTTTATTACCCTTCAGGCATGGAGTTCATCTGTCTAAGGAACAGTGTCCTAAGACACCTCAAGAAGTTGAGGATATGAGACGTATTCCCTATGCCTCTACAATAGGTAGCTTAATGTATGTTATGTTGTGCACGAGGCCAGACATTTGTTATGTAGTGGAAATAGTCAGTAGGTACCAATCCAATCCAGGGTTAGACCACTAGATCACAGTTAAAAATATCCTAAAGTATCTTAGGAGAACGAGGGACTACACGTTTGTGTATGGGACTAAGGATTTGATTCTTATTGGATACGATTCTGATTTTCAGACCGATAAGGATTCTAGGAAATCCACATCGGGATCAGTTTTCACCCTTAACGGGGGAGCTATAGTATGGCGAAACATCAAGCAAGGATGCATCGTTGACTCCACGATGGAGGTTGAGTATGTCGCTGCTTGTGAAGCAGCTAAAGAGGTTGTTTGGTAAAGGAAATTCCTTACTGATTTGGAAGTTGTTCCAAATATGGAATTTCTCATCATCTTATACTGTGACAACAGTGGTGCGGTAGCCAATTCAAAGGAACATCGAATCCATAAGCGAGGCAAGTACATCGAGAGGAAGTATCACCTGATACGAGAAATAGTGCAACGAGGAGATGTGACAGTCACGAAGATCGCTTCAGAGCACAATATTGTTGATCTGTTTACAAAGACTATCACAGTTAAAGTGTTCGAGGGTCATCTGGAAAGTCTAGATCTACGAGATATGTACATAGGCTATTCTAGGGCAAGTGGGGGATATGTAATGGGGTATATGGATACCTTAGTTTATTGTATTTATATCTCTGTAACCATTGTTTTAGATTATGATGTACCCCACTAGAGTTTTAGTTCAAGTGGGAGTTTGTTGGGTTTGTGCCATAAAACTCGTAGTTTGCAATTATGTTATAATTATTGTAATAAAGTGTTATTATTTCAATAAATAGTTATTGATTCGTTATTTTTGATATTGCCATTATTTTAACCCTAAATCCAATAAACTAAACATCAAAGGTTGTAAAATGTATCTTGAACTGAATGTAGTGTACATATAAGGAACCTCGGTTCGAGATACAACCTAAAGGGTCTATAGTAAGGGGATAAGGTTTGGGTACCTTACCCTAGTAAAACTATGGGTGTGTCTGTTGGGATTTATGCCTTAAACTTGTGTAATTTTGATCAATTAAATAAAAGGTTATTTGTTTTGATAGAATTACAGTCTTGCTTTATAAATCCAATAAACTAAGCTCCAAGGTTATAACATATATCTTGAACATCAGTGTAGTGGACACTATTTGGATTGTGTTCAAGAATATAACCTAAATGGTCTATGGTATAAGAATAAGGTTGGAAACCTCATTCTGGCAACACCATGGATGCGGCCTACTTTGTAATTAGTACAAATGAGGTAATCCAACTCATTCATGTAGTTGGCATGCGAGTGGAGGCATCCTGTATGAAGAAATCATACAAGATCGGACCGCAAATCATTAGTCTAACCAGTGTAACACCGTTAACAGGATAAGACTAGTAATTTATAGATGGTCACTAGTGACTCGACACGAATCTGAGCAAGTTAAGAACTCCCGCTTATAGGGTTTGTCCTTAGACTAGTATGGGTGAGAGTGGCCTGTAGCCGACTCAATAAGCCTACCTTCTCAGGGACAGAACCTCGTAGGTAGGTGGGAACTTAATTGTGCAAGATGGAATTCACTCATTCTTACACTAAGGAATTAGATAGGTTGTTTCCTTAAGAACTGACTCCAAGTCTTGAACAACAGGGCCCCGCCCTCAATGAGGGTATGAGTCTAAGGTAGGACCTTAGACTTGTTGTTCATTAGAGGATCAGTGGTGTTTAAGGAACAAAGAGGTAATCACAGGGGTAAAACGGTAATTTGACCCAGTCGTGATTACGAACAACCTGTGAATGGTCGACTCATGGGTAATGACTATATCAGTGGACACAATATTATCAGCTACAAGTCTATAGTGGAGTGACTTGTAGTTAAGGAATATTGATTAACTGGATCAAAGAGTTTGATCAGTTAATCTCATATCATTGGAGCTCATGAACTGTAGGTCCATTAGGTCCCTCCGTTGGCTCAACATGGTAATATTGAGGGTATAAAGTTAGGAATCAAATTGAAGTGTTCAATTTCATACATGAGGTGTTATATCAATTGTATATGATATAATATATAGTTTTAATGTGAATTAGATTCATATATAAACCATATACTAAAGAGAGAATAAAGGAGGGGCAGGATGGTCATTTCCATTCTATTTCCCTATATATATGGTTGCATGAGATGCAACTAGGTTATGTGATTCCAAGATTTTGTTGTGTTGTTGGAAAGGTTCCAAAACACAAACATCTCTCTCGCCAAATCTCATATCTCCTAAAGGGAACCCACATTCCTCCCTCACCTAGAGAACAATGGAGAAGATCCAGTGGTGGTGTCTCATTCAGTTCGTGGTTCGTGTTGCTAAGATCTTGATCGTGAGAGAGGAGGAGCACTTGAAGAAAGGTTCTTCAAAGGTAACATTTCTTGTTGTTCATTATGTTTATATGCTTAATCTAGTGCTTTATGTTCTTGTATTAATCGTTGTAACTAAATCAAGAGCGCGCGATTCACAATCGCTTCCGCTGCGGGACTTCGATTGCCTTCAATTGGTATCAGAGCCCAAATGCGTTCTTGATTTACGTTTTGGATTTTTCAAAAACGAGGTGGAATTTACTGTTTTTGCATGAGATGTATGAACGATTTTGCAAATTAAATGGTTTCAATTTTGGCACTTAGATTTACAATTTCCATTGAATCGTTCAATGTTAGGGCCTGGTGTTTTGGGAAAATTTAATTGTAAATCGAGTCTGTAAGTCCGTGTCGATCGAGGCAAGGTGGTTGCTGAGAAGATCAGAGCGAAAACGAGCTTTGAATGGAAGATTTCACATGTTGTCTGTGTGCAGCGTTGCAACGCTGTTCATTGGCATTGCAACGCTCGATTTTGCGGAGAAGGCGCGCAGAGGAGAAGCGCGTTGGTAACGCCGCGCGTTCGCAACCGCCCAACGGCAGAACGGACAAGGCGCGCGTGCGTTGCGCACGCCATTGGCGTTAACGCTTCAAGGCGTTTCTCGCAGACTTTCAAACGGATGGAAAACATTTTTTTATTATTTATAATAAATATAAAAATATTTTATATTTATTTATATTTAATTTATTTAATTTTAATTAATATAATTAGATTATATTAATTAAAATTGAATTTAGGGTGCCAAAATTGGTCTAATTTTGCTATTTTAATTATGCAATTGTTGTGTAATTATTGTCATGCATAATGTATGCTTTTATTTTTGAAATCCCACCTTAGGTTCAGCATTTTCATGCATCATTTATTATATAAGGAGTTATATTATATAGTTTGCATGATTAATTAATATAAAGTTGTTATATTAATTTATGGACAGCATTGACATGCATTATATATCATGAGATGATAATGCTATGAATGTCTTATTATTCATGTGATGAATGATCAAGCACTATAACATAGTATGCATGTCACCTAAGGTTAATTATTAGTTTTAAAGTGTTTAGAACTTAGAAATAATAGACCTTAGGTTATCTAGTTCTAATTAGATTAGAACTAGGAACCAAGTAATTTATAAGCTATGATTAAAAAAGGAACTCTGTCTAAGGAAAGTTACGTCTAGGCAGTATTTTATTTGACTAAAACTAACACCCCTACCTTAGAACTGACCTGGGAGTGAAATTTAATCAGAGAGTTTATAAATTACAGTAGCGTCAGCGGGTTTATTAAGGGGTTAATAAACTAGAAATCTTAGGTTTAATAAAAGGAGTTATATTTTAAAACTTAGGATAAAATCAATATAAGAGTTATATTGATTATCGATATAAGAGTTATATTGATAGAGTTAGGTAAAACCATTAGCCGGGTTTTAGCCTAAGTAAGATTCCTATAATTTTAAAGTATTCAGTGGGAGGAAAAGTGTATGAGATACATATTTTTTCACCTACGCTATCTCCGGAAAGTTCACACCGTGAGACTCATACTTGGCCTCGTGGCACAAACGGGAGCGTCCCCCTTCGGATGGTGTTTGTATGAGTCAATATCAAGGTGAATGGAGAGGGTACTTATAGTGAGTGGGAGCAGGTTTAGTGAAGACAAAACCTACGGTCTCTTTTGTCGGTTTACATCGTTAGATCACTCTGGTCACCCTACTAGTTTGGCCTGGACCAGACAATCCCTTCGGTGGGCTTGATCATAGGGGATCGAACACAATAGACACCCGAAAGGGATAAAGATTTCCTTAGACTATTTTTCAATCTAGTCCTCCCTTAGGCGGATTTTATTGGATGGAGACTATGAGATCTAAAGAAAGAGGGTTACACTCACGGGGTACATAAGTTGTGTATGTATCCTGACCGAAAAATGGTAACTAAAACCTATAGGAATAAGAGTTATTCTGGTATTAGGTTTTGGTCAAGAGTGTCTTGATCCAGAGGAGGAGTGTTTTTTATTACCCTTCGGTGTCATACATTCTAAACCTTTGGATCATTGCAAATTATAAATGTCCTAGGAATCATTTGATAATTAGCTAAAACAAGATTGGATTAGAGTTATAGCAAGAAACTTATACAAGTTTGTTTGTAAATTTTCAGCAAAAATGTCAAGCACTATAATTTCTTTATTGGGTGCGAAAAAGTTAACCGGAGAGAATAAAATGACATGGAAAAACAAACTCAACACTATATTGGTAGTGGATGATCTGAAGTTTGTGCTAACTGAGGAGTGTCCTCAAGTGCAAGGCTCGAATGCATCACGAAATTTTCGTGATGCATATGATCGATGGATCAAGGCCAATGATAAGGCCAAGGTCTACATGCTGGCAAGTATGTCTGACATATTAGCCAAGAAGCATGAGGGCATGATTACCGTCAAGGAATTCATGGATTCTGTGCAGGGTATGTTTGGACAACAGTCCACACAGGCCCGACATAATGCCCTAAAGTACATATTCAACTCAAGGATGTCAGAGGGTACATCTGTTCGGGATCATGTCCTGGATATGATGGTGCACTTTAACATCGCGAAGTCGAATGGTGCTTCCATCGATAAGTCGAGCCAGGTCAGCTTCATTCTGGAAACCCTTCCAGATAGTTTCTTGCAGTTTAGAAGTCATGTTGTTATGAACAAGCTTACTTTTAACCTTACCTCCTTCGAGATGAACTTGGACCTTTCAATCTTTGATGAAAATTCAGAATCGAAAGGTGAGGCAAATGTTGCGATGAGGAGTTATCACGGAGGTTCGACCTGCAGGACAAAATGATGGCTTCATCTACTTCTAACCTGAAAGGGAAGAAGAAGAACATGAAGAAGGTTGGTAAAGGGAAACAGGATGACAAAACTGTCGCCCAGAAGGGCAAGAAAGTCAAAGACGTTGCTAACAAAGGAAAGTGTTTCCACTGCAACGAAGACGGGCATTGGAAACGGAACTGTCCGAAGTATATTGCAGAAAAGAAGAAGGAAGGTAAATATGATTTACTTTGCCTAGAAGCTTGTTTAGTGGATAATGATAAAACTGCTTGGATACTTGATTCAGCGCCACTAATCATGTTTGCTCTTCTTTTCGTGGAATTGATTCTGGCAGCAGACTACGTAAATGAGAGATAACGCTCCGGGTTGGAAATGGAGAAGTCGTCTCAGTTGTAGCAGTAGCCACGATGAAGGTTTATTTTGCCAAGAAATATGTATTGTTAGACAATATATTAGTGATACCAGGGTTTACTAGAAACCTTATTTCCATTTCTTGCCTTATAGAACAATGTATTTCTGTTTCCTTCTCTATGAATTTCAGCTTCATTAGAAAATGGGTTGTATGTTTTAAGGCCTAATTTAGTCAAAATGGTTTTGAACACTGAATTATTTAAAACTGCAAACACACAAACTAAGAAACGTAAAATTTCTCCTCAAGAAAATGCTCATATTTGGCATCTAAGATTGGGTCACATTAATCTCAATAGGATTGAGAGATTGGTAAAGAACGGACTTCTAAACGAGTTAGAAAAAAACTCTTTGCTAGTATGTGAATCCTGCCTAGAAGACAAAATGACTAAAAGACCTTTTAGTGGAAAAGGTTATAGAGTCAAAGAGTCTCTCTAGCTTATACATTCAGACCTTTGCGGTCCGATGAATGTTAAAGCTAGAGGAGGATGTGAATATTTCATCTCATTTATAGATGATTATTCTAGATTTGGACATATTTACCTAATGCATCATAAGTCTGGAGCACTTAAAAAGTTCAAGGAATTCAAGACTGAGGTTGAAAATCAATTAGGTAAAACTATTAAAACACTTCGATCAGATCGAGGTGGAGAATACATGGATTTAAAATTCCAGAACTATATGATAGAACATGGAATTACATCCCAACTCTCATCTCCCGGCACACCACAGCAAAATGGTGTATCGGAAAGGAGAAACAGAACCCTGTTGGACATGATTCAATCAATGATGAGTTATGCTCATCTCCTTAGTTCCTTTTGGGGTTACGCAGTGGAGACTGTAGTATACATTTTGAATAATGTGCCTTCCAAAAGTGTTTCTGAAACACCTTTTGAACTCTGGAAAGGACGTAAAGGTAGTTTATGTCACTTCAAAATATGGGGTTGTCCAGCACATGTGCTTGTGACAAATCCAAAGAAGTTGGATTCACGTTCAAAGTTATGCCTATTCGTAGGATACCCAAAAAAAATAAGAGGTGGTATATTCTATGATCCTAAGGAATATAAGGTTTTTGTGTCGACAAATGCCATTTTCTTAGAGGAGGACCACATAAGGGACCATATACCAGAAAGTAAAGTAGTGTTGAGTGAGTTAGATGGAACAATAGCAAAGGTTGCTAATAAGAACACTAGTACGTCAACAAGAGTTGTTGATACTAGTTTGTCTAGTCAAGAAAGTCCATCTCAAGAGTTGAGTATGCCTCGACGTAGTGGGAGGGTTGTAATACAGCCTGACCATTACATGGGTTTAGCTGAAACCCAAGTTGTTATACCAGATGACAACTGTGAGGATCCATTGACTTATAATCAAGCAATGATTGACAAAGACAAAGACAAATGGGTCATAGCCATGGACCTAGAAATGGAGTCTATGTACTTCAATTTTGTTTGGGATCTTGTAGATAAGCCTGATGGGGTAAAACCTATAGGTTGTAAGTGGATCTACCAGAGAAAGCGTGGTGTAGATGGGAAGGTGCAAACCTTTAAGGCTAGACTAGTAGCAAAGGGTTATACCCAGATTGAAGGGGTTGACTATGAGGAGACCTTTTCACCTGTTGCTAGGGTAAAGTCTATCCGTATCCTTCTTGCCATTGTCGCATATTATGACTATGAGGTTGAAGGGAATGAAAATCCCCGCGCAGCGGAAGACGATCGAATCGTCAAGGTATCGTTACGCTACTAGAAGTTTGTTAAAACGATCTAACGCTTAGATCTAAGTTAAACATGCAAAAGAGGAAGAAAAAAAACAGTAAGAAGAAATTTACTTACTTGTTGTAGACAAAACTTCAAAGTTTCTTCCTCGATCACGAACACTTCGTGCTTCTCAATGAATGCTTCTCTCAAACAAAACGAACACCACCAACGGTCTTCTCGGTTGTTCTTCCTTTGGAAGAAGGAAAGTGGTGGGACTTTTCTTTGTTTTGGAGAGGGAGGAGAATTGAGAGAGTTGAGAGAATTCTGATGAAAATAAAAAATGAGAGAATGAGTTGCTAATCCCTTCTTGCAAAGGGTTTAAATAGTGGAAATTGATGGAGTTAAAATCTCCACATTATTACCACTTTACCACAACCATAGGTTATGCAAATCTCATTTGCATAACCATATAATATAAGATATCTCATATCTCATATTGCAAATCACATTTGCAATAATTGTGGATTAATTAAATTGAATCACATCCAATTTAATTTCTCTCAATTAATTTCTCCAATTAGCCCTAATTCAACAATTAGGCTAACCTATAGTTTATTATGAATCTCATTCACATTAAACTATATATTATATCATTTATATCTCATATAAATGACATAAATGCCCTTTCAGTGAAATTGAACACTTCAATTTCATACCAAAACATTAACCCTTCTTTTAACCCAGATTGAGCCAACCGAAGGACCTAATGGACCTACAGTGACGGGCTCCAATGATCCGAAATTAACCTATCAAACTCTTTGACCTGGTTAATCAACATTCATTAGCTACGGTAACACTCCACTATAGCCCGTAGTTGCACTCCCGTCAGTGCAGAATATTACGTGTCCACTGATATAACCAATGCCCATGAGTCGACCCTTCACAAGTTGTTCGTAGACACGGCTGGGTCAAATTATCGTTTTATCCATGTGTCTATGTTGCGTAAAATTAATATTATGCAATATCGCAAGTGTTCGGGTCAAGTTTTAATAAAATTAATATCATGCAATACCGCAAGTGTATGGATCAAGTTTTAATATAGTGAATTTGAGTACGAGTATTGTCCACAGGATTGGGTATTTAATTCAATTAATTCCTATCAATAACACCACTCAATTTTATCTAGAAAATTAGACTTTAAAGTGAGGTGAAAACACAAAATCAAAGAATGAAAGTTGAGAATAATCAGGAGAGACGAATATCTTAGGGACTAGATTTCACCAATTAATTAACTATTTTATTGACATCATGCTAATGGGTTATTGCACTGCTTTTATAAATCAAGAAACTAAGATAACAAATAACCTCTCTCGAGGCAAGTGAATCTCATGCAAGACATAGAATCAAACATCTTTGTTCAACCTAAAAATCAAACATGGCACTAAGTTCAATTCTTATGGGTTTCTAATAGCACTTCAATCATTCTCATGTCAAAGTAAATATCAGTAATTCAAAAGAGATCAGATCTAAAGTATCTTTCTCAAGAATAAATTCATACCTAAGAACAAATAAACCGTGATCAAGAGTCTATAAGCATTAAGGATGCAATTGCATGAATAAAAGCATTACAATAAACCAAAGGCAGTCAATTCAACAAAATAACATAATTAAAAGGCTACATCTATCCCTAAGATAACAAGTTTAGCTACTCATGTCCACTATAAATCCTACTAAACTCAAATACAAAACCATAGTTCAACAATAAAAGTGAAAAGAACGAAGAAAGAACTCTCGTGGCGTGAACAACAACGATCTCGGCACCTATCACGAACCCCGAGCTCCAAAAAGTCTCCTTCTTGAAATCTCTCCAAAATCTTCTTACAATCTCTCACAAATATGTCTAAATAATGGTGTCAAAATCTCTCCAAAAAGGCCGCCTCATCCAAGATGCATCTTTTCGTTTTTATATCAATAGGACGGCGTTGCAACGCTGGGCATGGCGTTGCAACGTCGTGCCCTAGCGAATAATTCATAAATGGAAAATATCATGCAGCGTTGCAACGCTGCTACCCTCGCGCGCGTTTAGCTATCGAAGTAGCGTTGCAATGCTGCAAGGTAGCGTTGCAACGCCATCGTCACGGATCTTCAAGACGTAGCTGCTGCTGCGTGTTAGGCGTTACTGCAGCGGCGCAAGCGGCGCAACGCTATCGACATGGATTCCTATGGTTGAATATCGCACACGAGCGTTGCAACGCATACGAATGGCGTTGCAACGCCATCTCCTCGGATTTGATGGCTTGTTTTGGCCTTGCTTCTTCCATTTAATATCAATTTTGGCTCCTTTTTCACCCATAATTCTCCATCCATTCTCATATTGCTCTTTAACCTGAATTTCAACAAATTAAATACGTTAAAGCCCTGAAATTATCATAAAACTAACACAATTTAAGCCTAAGGATAGCATATTTTGTGTGCTATCAAACACCCCTAAACTTAAACAATTCCTAGTCCTCGAGCAAAAATAAGAAAGAGACGGATCATATCAGAGTAAGTTTCATACTACAGACTCAAACCTCAGGAATTGTATGAATCGAAGAATAAATTCATGAAAAGGGTAACATTGATTAAAAACTACATAATAAGATTTTAAAATTAAATCAAATTATTCCTTGAGTGGGTGTGTGATAGATTTTTCCAGTTTAGTCCTTATAAGCCCAAGATAACCTTATTGAGTTCTCTATTCATTTTTCCTCTACAGTGACCCTAGGCTCCAAATCTTCAGCTCATTTACATAATCAGAAAATTTTTACCTTTTATCACTGTTTTTCTTTCACCCCTAAACTTTAACTTTATTATTAATTTTTTTTGGGAGGGAATCCTTCAGTCGTTTATGCCTTCGCTCCAACATATTAACACTTTGTGGTGAAAATAGCTGACTACGAGCATAGATACCATACAGATTGTCAAAGACTACTTGCATCCTAAGTTTAATCCTTCAAAAGACAAGTATTGGTCACAATACTTAGGATGTTGGAGTACCCTCTTATTTAACACTTTTTTTTTTTAGTGGAAAAACTTTTAAAAAAGTATAATTTTCAATTAAGCAAACTTGCTCTTTCATTAGTTCCTAAGCCTATCGAGGTGACAACGATTTTCTGGACAAAATAAACTTGCCCTAAACATTCAGGACCTTTTCGGGATTGGCAAAGTGCAATTAGGTTCAAGGAATTCTCTAATCAATTTTAAACATCCTAAAATTGGAATTTAATCAAGTTCTCTAGGCTGATGAACATTATTCACAATTCTCAATTAAATTTCATCAATGGTTATCATAGTCAAAGTAGGAAAAACTTACAAAGGGTAGTCCATTCCATTAACCTGAAATCGATCAAATACACCAAAAACACACAGCAGAAAAGAATATGATGGAAATGGAATGGAGTCAGATAAATCTCATGCAGTAAACAGTGATTAAAAGTCATACAATCACCCCCAAACTTGAGAACAACATTGTCCTCAATGTGCAAATACATATGAGAAAATAACATCCAAATCAGCTAAAGAAACAACGGGGGAGATAAAAGAACTATACTGCCCTGAACATGAAAAAGTCTCATTCCTCATCAGAAGAGGCGTAAGGAGGCATAGGGCCCGGGAATGAAGGATCTGCGCCATGAATGTGCCGGAGACAGTCATAAAGGTGGCGGTGAGAGGCCTTACTATACTGCAGATGTCTCATGATCCGGCGCTCCTCCCTACGACTCTGAGTCTCATGTTGGTCGAACCACTGCTCGAGTCTAGCCATGGCCTGAACCAGATCCTGGTATTCCTGTGGGGCAGGGCGCTGTGGTGACTCATGTTGCTCCTCCTCTCCCATCACACCCTCGACTGCGTCAAGAAAATTTTTTGGCTCGTCTGCTTGCATACCGCAAGTTTTGTTTGATCATGATCCCGAAGTCCCATGATGTAGTTTTTATCCATCACCCCCTTGGGGTGAATCAGCTCCTTCTCGGATGTCTAGGTGACTCCAGCAAGACGACAGAGGGCGGTGATGAGAGAGGGATGGCCTAGTCCGCCCGTGGTCATGCCTCGTCGCACATGCCTGATGTATCGACTGATGACTTTGCCTACATCAATCGTCTTGCCAGTGACAATGGCATACAAGAGGATGGCGCGCTCCTTCGTCACGTCACTCATGTGCGCAACCGGCTGGAATCTAGCACAGATAAAACTGTGCCACACCCTGCTGGACACGGTGAGGTCCGTTGTCCGGAGTTTGGAAACTTCGCCTCTCCTTGTTACCCATTGAGCCCCAGGTCGTGCTAGCGTAGCAAGTACCTGTGCAGAGTCGAACTGTGTCCTGGCATAGATAGTGTACTCATCAGTCTCATAGTCAGGTAAGTGAAAAATACATTAATGGACATGGCGTCAAGCGGGATGTGTTTTCTCGCGACGGTGTGGTATGGTAAGCCTCCAGAGGCATGTTAGCGTAAAATTCCCGCACAAACGGGACCACTCCTGCTTCGGGTTGTTGCACCAACAACTCCCAATGTCGCTGTTGAATGGTAGTGTAGATGTCCTGGTGATGGGAGTCATCAGGAACAATGCCCCGCTTAGGAACCAGAGTGCGATGCACTACATAACTCTGCTACCGACTCACAACTTCAGCATCCACGAACCGTCGTCCATCATATTCAGAACTAGAGCCAGTTGTTGTCTTTGCCCTTTTTGGTGCCATATGGGAACAGTGTAAAAGAAAGAACTAGACAAGGGCAAGTAACAAAGTTAGTGCAAAGTAATAGGGAAAACAAGGAGATGCCCTATGGATGGTGCATGAAGTATAAATGAAAATGAACTTTGAAGTTCTCTACCCAAGGATGATGTAAATGGGGGAGAAAGATAAGAACCCAATGATTCTCGCCACCTATCAATCATGAACAAGAAGTGGAAATGCAACACAAGAAGGCCATATATAAAAGTGGACCATTTCATCATATGCATACTAGGGGCAAGGGAAAAATAAGCATAAGCCCAAAGACAATCCAAGCAAAACAATTATCCATGCCCCATCCAACAAGAAGAATAAGTTCCCAATTAGTAAGTGAAGACATCCAAATGCCCAAATTGACATACTAATTCAACTACAAGGTCAATCAACTCATCTCATGCTCGTGTAGGAAGAGTAGTCCAAAGAGAAAGCACAAACACAACTAAAGAGCAAGGAAGTGTCTTACCAAGATCAAAATGCACCTAATGCTCAAGAACTTGTCTTACCAAAATTAATGAGCAAAGATACAACCACACAACCAAATCATGTATTTATCAAAATGCACAACTAAGAAGGAGGGGCTTATGTTACCAAAATCAATGAATTCAATACCCCAAACTTAAGATTCAAGCCTTAAGGAGTAATAATGCCCAAAGATGGAAAAAATTGAAAACCAACATCAATTTACCATGAAAACACATCTAGGGCACTTCCATTAAACTACCCAAATCTCCTAATCTCAACAATATGCTATGAAAATTCATCTAAGCCCAAGATTCATCATCCTAAACAATAATACAGCAACACAAACAACCAATCTTAGGCCTAATCACAGAAATATCACAAAAATCGAAAAGAAAATGGTAGAGAAATAGTTACCCACGATTTGTCTTCAAATGGGTATGAAACTTGCCCCAAAATGCCCAATCTAGCACAAAATAAGAAGAATAATGAGTGGGAAAAGGTTAAAGTGAACCCTCTTGAGGAAATAGTGAGGGAGATTGAAAGAAAGAAGAGAGAAAATAGAAGAGAAAGTGAAATTTTAGGGGTTGTTCGGCGAAATCTGGAACTTTAAAATTCAGATTTGCGACAAATGTTACTAACGCTGCGAGTTGGGTTGCGTAACGCAACGCTGTCCTCACGGGTCGCGTGCCTGATAAAGTGTGCAGCGTTGCAACGTTGCGCCAGACGTTGCAACGCCAGCGCAAGGGTTGCAACGCTTGGATAAGCGTTGCGACGCCGTTTCGAACCTTTTTTTTATTTTTTTTTGTTTTTTTTGTTAACCTGAAAAATAGAAAACAAAAAAAAGTCAACCAACTAATAAATAATAAAATAATAAAGTAAATAAAGTAAAATAAAATAACATAAAATAACATAATGAAATAAAATAAAATAAAATTGAAATAACTGAATGAAAATACAACGGGTTGTCTCCCGTTCAGCGCTTTCTTTAACGTCTTTTAGCTAGACCATTTTTTTTCTTCTTTCACATCTGAAAACAAAAAGAACTACAAAGATCAAATAACCAAATAAGGCAGAAATAATCACAAGATACGTAGATAAATTTCCTAAGAAAGTGTAATGCAGATGTGCAAGTAATTGTTTCAACTCTAGAACAGGAGGTTTTGTTTCTTCTACCTTAGTGACATGCAGTTGTGACAATTGTTCATATTGAAGTTTAGGCAATTGATTCAGTGATTCATTACAATAAGTAACTTTATGATCCAAAATTTCTAATTGATCTACCATTGAATTTGTCATACAAGTCTCTAAGGGATCAACAGATAAAACTAGCTCTCTAGGTGTATTCACAACATTATCCAGAATATCGATCATGTGACAGGTACTTACCTCATCAGGGTACTTCAAGGATCGAAAAATGTCAAATACAACCTTGTCTTCACCAACCCTTAGAGTTAACTTACCATCCTGCACATCTATCAATGCTCTTCCAGTGGCCAGGAAAGGTCGCCCCAAAATAATTGGGATCTCATAATCTTCCTCCATATCCAGAACCACAAAATCTGCAGGAAAAATAATCTGTTCAACTTTGACCAACATATCTTCTACAATACCTCTGGGATATTTGATAGAACGGTCCGCCAACTGTAGTGAGATGGTTGTAGGTTGCACCTCCCCAAGACCTAGTTTTTTGTAAACAGATAAAGGCATCAAATTAATACTAGCCCCTAGATCACATAAAGCTCTATCAACAAAAATACTACCAATATTGCAAGGAATAGTAAAACTCCCTGGATCTTTCAATTTTTGTGGTAGCTTCCTCTGGAGTACAGCACTGCATTCTTCAGTGAGATTGATTGTCTCATATTTGTCAAACTTCTTCTTTCTGGACAGGACTTCCTTCATGAATTTTGCATATTTAGGCATTTGTTCCAAAGCATCTGGAAAAGGAATGTTAATGTGCAATTTCTTAAACATGTCAAGAAATTTAGAAAAATCAGAGTCAGACTTTTTCTTTTGAAAGCGCTGAGGATAAGGAATAGAGTTAGGAACAATATGAATAGAGAAATCAGAAATCTTCTCTGTTTGTTTCGATGTGCTCGGTTCCTCTACCACTTCCTCTGTATCCTTTTTGGCATTAGAATTGAGCTGCTCTTCAGATTTTAGCTTTTCAGTTTCAGCAAGCTCCTTACCACTTCTTAGGGTCATAGCGTTGCACTGTTCCCTAGGATTCACCTCAGTGTCACTAGGGAATTTACCTTTCTGCAGCGTGTTTAGGGTGGTTGCCATCTGATTAATTTGTACCTCTATGTTCTTAATGGTTGCTCCATGTGAGTTCACTGTGTTGCTCAAACTTAGCACTGCATTTTCCAACTGCTTGGTTTGATTCCTGGATTCAGTGATGAATGAACTCGTCATGTCCTCCAGAGATGGTATTTCCCTCCGCTGTAGATGTAGATGCATAACTCGAGGAGGAGGTGCAGAGAATTCTTACGATTAGCATAAGAAAAATTTTCATGATTGCGCAAACACGGATGATAATGAGTGGGCAAATCGATTTTGATTACGATTTCCACGGTACCCATAGCCTCTGTTGTTGACATATTGAGCCCGCTCGGGTTCGGACCTTCAACACTGCGCAAGTTTGTTATATAATGGCGCATTTGCAGCTATGGATTCTTTCATTCACTGCACTGTAAGTTTATTCAAAGCACTAGTTAGGGAGGCCATATGGAACTTGATGGAACTTACCTCATCTATCTCATACATCCCTGCCACAGGTTTGGCAGTTGATCTTTCAGAATGCCAATTATAACTAGTGGCTGCCATCTCCTCAAGCAAAGTACGAGCATCCTCTGCAGGACTTAGAAAATATTGATCCCACAAAGAATTGCATCGGAAGAGATTTATTATTACCAGATAATCCATTATAAAATAATTGAATTTGCAACCAGTCAGGATAACCATGTTGTGACCATCCTACCCCTCCTTTAATCTCTCTTTAGTATATAGTTTATATATGAATCTAATTCACATTGAAACTATATATTATATCAATTACATCATATATAGTTGATATAACTCCTCATGTATGAAATTGAACACTTCAATTTCACTCCTAACTTTATACCCTCAATATTACCATGTTGAGCCAACGGAGGGATCTAATGGACCTACAGATCATGAACTCCAATGATATGAGATTAACTGATCAAACTTTTTTGATCCAGTTAATCAATATTCATTAACTACAAGTCACTCCACTATAGACTTGTAGCTGCACTCTCCTCACTGTAGATATTATTGTGTCCACTGATATAGTCATTACCCATGAGTCGACCCTTCACGGGTTGTTCGTAATAACAGTTGGGTCAAATTACCGTTTTACCCGTGTGATTACCTCTTTGCTCCTTAAGCACCACCGATCCTCTAATGAACAACAAGTTTAAGGTCCTACCTTAGACTCATACCCTCAGAGAGGCGGGCCCCGTTGTTCAAAACACCAAGTCGGTTCTTAAGGGAACAACCTATCGATTCCTCAAGAGAGAAATTAGTGAATTCCATCTTGCAGTTAAGTTCCCGGCCTACCTACGAGGTTACTGTCACCCGAGAAGGTAGGCTTATTGAGTCGGCCTGTGCCACTCTCACCCATACTAGTCTAAGGACAACCCCTATATAGCGAGGAGTTCTTAACTTGCTCAGGATTCAGTCAAGTCACTAATGACCATCTATAAATTACTAGTCTTATCTCATTAACGGTGTTATACTAGTTAGACTAATAATTTGTGATCCAGTCTTGTATGAACTCTTCATACAGGATGCCCCCACTCGCATGTCAACTGCATGAATGAGTTGGATTACCTCATTTGTACTAATTACAAAGTGGGTCGCATCCATGGTGTTACCAGAATGAGGTTTCCAACCTTATTCTTATACCATAGACTATTTAGGTTATAATCTTGAACTCAACCCAAATAGTGTCCACTACACTGATTTCAAGATAAACATTATAACCTTGGAGCTTAGCTTATTGGATTTATAAAAGCAAGACTGTAATCTTATCAAAACAAATAACACTTTATTTAATTGATCAAAATTACACAAGTTTAGGGCATAAATCCCAACATATAGATACGATATAATATATAGTTTTGGAACTATATATTATAAATTTAATGTGAGTATGATTCATATTAAATTATATGAGAGAATTAAATATTTGAAAGAGTTCAAATGTTAAATTTAAATGTGTATGTGATTCATATTTGAAAACTATAGGTTAAAATTTAATGTACATGAGATGTGTATTAAAACTATAGGTTAGAGGGAATGTTGATTAAATATGATTTAATCATAATTAAATATATGATATTTAATTTAATTTTGGTTAAATGTGATTTAATTAAAATAAATATTAATTTATAATTAAATATGATTTAATTATTAATTATAATTAATTTATTAAATTAATTAAGAGAACGTGTCAGGATGACACGTTCCCGTTTTCCATTTACTCTCCCTATCGACAGTTAAACAGGGAGAGGGGATATGTGAATGGATCGATCGATTCATTCTGTGTGATTGTGAAATTGTCAAAAGAAAATTCTCTCTCAAATTTCACTCATTTCTCTCTAAAAGTTGGATTCCTTCCCACCAAAGGAATTTGATCTAAGTAAAACTCAGAGGATAGGAGGTTTTTCTGTTGGTAGTGTCCCTATGGAGAAGAAAGAATAGAGGAGAAAAACGTTGCTGAGTTCCTGTACAAAAGGAGCAACGAGTTGTTGTTGGGAAAACTACAAAGGTAATTGTAAATTCCCTTTTAGTTTAGTTATTTTTTTTTACAACATGTTTGCATGATTATATCCATGCCTAATTAGATTAGAAATGTATGCTTATCTCTGTTTTTACACTAATGTACTGGTATTTGTGTTCAACCAAAATAAACTTGCAATTACGATTCCAAAACACGTTTCTGATACTCAAGGGGATCCAATCTCCATCAATCAGATAGGTTGTTCTCTTAAGAACTGAATCCAGAGCTTGAACAACGAGGCCCCGCCTTCTTACTGGCCTAAGAAGGATTAAGTTTATGATAAGACCATAGACTTGTTGTTCATTAGAGGATCAATAGTGCTTAAGGAGCAATAGGTGATCACAGGGGTAAAACGGTAATTTGACCTAGCTGTGATTACAAACAACCTGTGAAGGGTCAACTCACGGGTATTGATTATATCAATGGACACAACACAGTCTACATTTAGGAGAGTGCAACTACGAGTCTATAGTGGAGTCACTCGTAGTTAATGAACGTTGGCTAATTAGATCAAAGAGTTTGATCGGTTAATCTCGTATCATTGGAGCTTATGACCTGTAGGTCCATTAGGTCCCTCCGTTGGCTCAACATGGAAATCTTGAGGGTATAAAGTTTAGAGTGAAATTGAAATGTTCAATTTCATATATGAGGAGAAATATCAATTATATGTGATATAATTGATATAATATAGTTTAATGAGAATTTGATCCACAATAAACTATATACTAAAATGGGATATAACTTACAATTATGTAAATATGCAAATATGATTTGCAAATACATAATAAGAGCACTATAGGGATATGATGGTAATTTTCATCCTATTTTCCTATAAATATATGCATAAGATGCACATTTTGGCTAAGGCATTTGTGAAAACCCCTAGTGCTCATTGTTGGAAAGGTTCCACGATACTTGTTCTCTCAAAATTTCTCCTTACTCCAAAAGTGGAATCTCACCTTCCTCACTCTCCTAGAGATACAACGAAGAAGATCTAGTGGTAAGATCGGTTGCATCGAGGTCGTTGAGAACGTGTTGATCAAGAGGAACAAGGAGCACTAGAAGATTAAGATCTACAAAGGTATATTTGTTGTCCATATCTCTTCTTTTATATGCTTAATCTTTACAGTTTAGTGTTTTTATTTCGATCTACGTAATGAAATCTAAGAACACGCGATTAAACTCGCTTCCGCCGTGGGATTCGATCCTATCAATCCCAACGAGACTCTTGCTCAGAGTTTATATATATATATATATATATATATATACACACACATATAAGTTAGTTTTACAGTTGTTGTTGCATTGAGTTTCAATTAAATTAGTCGTCCATTACGATGTATGTTGGTTGAGTTAATTAATAGTCATTAATGTAGATACGATTCTGTCGCCTCATCTATATACTCGATCCCTCCCGATACATCTGGTTCGAAAGTAGGAGATGAAAGAATCCTCCCACCGCCGAGATAGTCAGTCGTTCAACCGCGTCAGATCTGACCCTATAAAAGTACGGTTATGGGTAGTTGTTTAACAAACGTGATTGGGGTTGGTTGTTCAACTTTCAGTCCACTATACATCGAGAGTACATAGTCCAAACGGGTTAGTTGTCGCAAGTTGAGGTCGATCGTGCGACCATGTTCATCAGATCGAGAGAGATGGTCGTCTGTTAACTATTATTATACAAACGAGGGCGGGAGTAAGAACGACATCAATTACGTTGTACGAGATCGAGAGGGTATGTGGTCGGTAACTAAGACGACAAAGGTAAAGGGGTCGTCAACGTAATCTATATTACAACGCCATCAAGCGACCCGTTAGTCCGGTTTGGGGGTTGACGGGAGAACGAGACCGGTAGTCATTTAATATGCCATAATAACCAATATTGTGCTCAGATCGAGAGTGGTTGGCGACATCAAAAGGTTATATATAGTTAAATTTAAAATGCGGGTCTTTAATCAATAAACCAAACGAAAGGAGGTCATCCGTACAAAAAATCCAATAATTTGTGAAATAGTGTTTTTTCTGATATTTTAGATAGACTTCTAAATTTTTTAATGTCTAAAGTAGAGTTTAAAAAAAATAGGTTGTTCAATACTATATAAAATAGAGTTTATTCTCTAATTTATTAAATAGATTTCAAAATTTTCAATTTCAAAAATAATTTTCTGAATATTTTGGGAAATAGAGTATTAATCATTTAACATATGTATCTTTTCTAATATTATGTAATTTTACATTATAATGAAGTAAGTAAATTAGATATTAATATATTTATACAAACTATACATCCATATTTAACTATTATTGAAACATCCACATAATTGGTTAACACAGTCCAACCCAACCCTACATCCCAAACATATGTTTCAACAAACCAACCCAA
The DNA here is from genome assembly GCA_036507285.1 of Trichosanthes cucumerina. NCBI lineage: Eukaryota > Viridiplantae > Streptophyta > Magnoliopsida > Cucurbitales > Cucurbitaceae > Trichosanthes > Trichosanthes cucumerina. The sequence continues at coordinate 30,531,508 of CM071839.1, forward strand.
CAACATCTCAAACATATGTTTGGGCGAAGGAACGCAACACAACCCTAGAGTTAACTTTAGGATTTCTAATTCCAAAACAACCTTCAACTTCTTTTAATCTACAAACACAGGTCTAAATTCCACCAATAAAACAACCTAAAACTAAATTTCAATCTCCAACCTAACTATATTAATTCAAGAACTTGAAATTAGTGTGTTACATAAATATCCATCATTTTCATCATATTTTTATAAATTTTGGACCGTATCATTTTCGCCAGTATCACATTTAAAACCGTGATTACAGAGGATATATAAAATATACACTAAATCCAGTGGCCGTATGCTCCGTTAATTACTCCATAGAGCATTACTCCATAGAGCATTACTCCATTACAATTTTCCAAAGAGGAAAAAAAAAAAAAAATTAACGCCCGTTTCTCCATCGTCTCGTTTCTCTCAGAGAATCTCTGTGTTGCTTTACGTTCCCAACGAATTTGTTCTCCTCTTTATAATAATCAGCAATGAGCTTCACCTCTGCAACTCCAATCCATACGGCGTCGTATAGCCCCTCCTCCCTCCATTCCAATCGCCCCGACGCCACAATCCTCTCGTCAATCCCTCTCCGCCGTTCCCTTTCTTTCTTCTCCCGCCGCCGGAACCGTCCTCTGCTCGCCGCGGGTGCGACGACGATGGCCGCCGAGATTGAGATGGACGCCGATCAACTCAAGAAAGGAATCGCCGAGTTCTACGACGAATCGTCGGGGCTTTGGGAGAGCGTTTGGGGCGAACATATGCACCATGGATTTTACGATCCGGATTCTTCCATTTCCCTCTCCGATCACCGCGCCGCGCAAATCCGGATGATCGAGGAGACGCTCCGGTTCGCCGGTGTGACGGCGGCGGAGGCGGCGGTGGACGTTGGGTGTGGGATTGGGGGAAGTTCGAGGTATTTGGCGAGGAAGTTGGGGGCAAAATGTAGAGGTATAACGTTGAGCCCTGTTCAAGCCAAACGGGCTCAAGCGATTGCTGCGGCTGAAGGATTAAGTGATAAGGTCTGTACGTCTTTGAATCGTCTGTTCTGTTTTGTTCTTCTCCATATTTTTAGTCTTTTGTTTTTCTGTTTTCTTTGTGTGATACTAAACTGAAAAATTAGTCACGAATCAACTAATACAACCAAAATAATGAATGCCTGCTGGAATAGCCTTTTTTGTTTGGTTGCAGATGGTGTGAAAAAGTGTCCACACAAACACAATGAGTCCGTGGATGGTTTTCGTCTTTAGAATTATGTTATTTCCCTCTCTAAATTTTCACAAGGTTTAATACTTCTCAAGTTTTATCCATTTTGATCTCTGAAATTATGATGTCAATTGTTTCAACAAATAGATAGCATAATATTAAAGATATTATATGGTTGTGCACATAAACTAGATGAGATCGATGTTAAGTGACAAAATGGTAAGCCTTACCTGTTTCACATGATTCACCTTACCTCTTGACATTTCAGTAAAAAGAATATAAAATTTTAATTAGTTTAGCTATACTTGTGTTGGAGCCCACACAAAATAGAAAATAGAATACATGTATGGAAACTCTGACTTGCTCAGTTAACCATGAAGGAATCTGAAATGTTTAAGGTTGAAGTAGCTTAAATGTGGCATGTCAAGCCTTATAGAGAGGATTTTTGGTGAGTGGTAGGTGTGTTTTGAAGTAGCAGATGCTCTGAACCAACCATTCTCAGATGGGGAATTTGATTTGATATGGTCCATGGAGAGTGGGGAGCACATGCCTGACAAATCCAAGGTTTTTTTTTTTTTTCCTCTGTCTCTCTCTCTCTCTCTCTTCAATTACTTCTCGCATTTCTTTTTTGTCTAAGACAGTATTTGTTTGTTGTTTTCCTTGTATGTGTTTGTTTGTTAATATGCCTCTTTTAAACTCTTTAGTTTGTGAGTGAACTGGTGAGAGTTGCAGCCCCAGGAGCCACCATTATTATAGTTACATGGTGCCATAGAGACCTTGGGCCCTCTGAGGAATCCTTGCAGCCATGGGAGCACAAGCTCCTTCAGAAGATTTGTGATGGCTTCTATCTCCCTGCTTGGTGCTCCACTGCTGATTATGTCAAACTACTCAAGTCTCACAACCTTCAGGTACTTTGAGCATTGTATCTATTTATTGAACCTTGAATTTAAACCTCATAAAGTTTGACTTAATAATGTTAAAAATACTTGGAGAGAACAGGTTCAAACTAACTTCTAAGAGTTTTCTTGACAACCAAATGTTGTAACACTAGATGCAGATCTTGGAAAATTAGTGAAAGTGTACATTAATGAAGTTGGTTTGAACGTTCACAAATATTGAGAAGTCTTGTAAACTAACTTTTGAATTTCAAATGTTATCTAAAATTTAACCAATGTAATTTATAACTTAAACTATTGAAATCCTAAGGGGCTATTTGAGATGTTGGATAGATTATAATAATACGTGAAATTATATAATATTATTTAATAAGATTATAATAGTATTCTACAAATTATAATAATAAAGGTTATAACATGTGTCCCACCTGTGCCTCCATTAGGGCCCTAAGAGTTTTTTGACAACTAAAAGTATCATTTTATCCTGAATTTAAATCTTATAAATTTGATTTAGGGACGTTCCAACTAAATGGTTATAAGGATTATAAAATATTCTCTGTTTAAAAACGTCACGTCAAAAACGACTCTCGTGTTGACAGGATATAAAGACAGCAGACTGGTCTCAGAATGTCGCTCCGTTTTGGCCCGCAGTTATTCGGTCTGCATTGACTTGGAAAGGCTTCACATCTCTTTTGCGAAGTGGTAAATACTACAATACTAAAAAGTCAAATTTACATTCATAATTGCATGGGTAAGGAATAACTTATGATTTTTTTTTTTAACAAAATTAATTTTTCTATAAACACCTTTTTGAAAAATTAATAATTTAAAACAGATTTAACATACTTTATTGGGGGATTTTATATAATCAAAAGTGATTTTTTTTAAAAAAGAATCTAAAAAATTGTATTAATTTAATTTTTCTTTATAAACACTTGATAGATGGATTATCCTGATTAATTGAAAATCTTCCTAAGTATGTAATAAAAGATGAAAAAAACTTATAATTAATAGAAGTATTTTGAATTAGTGCAACTAAACAAATTTGCTATTTAAAATAATTATGAAAAAGTTTATGATATAATAACATTTTTATTGAAAACATTCTTTTAAATAGCTTTAAATTAGAAGGTATCTAAATCTCGTAAATTACTAAATCCAGCACATTAAAACTTTTTAAAAAGTTTCTCAAGCTACACCTGAATTAATTGAAAACAATATTAGTACTCAAAAAAAAAAAAAATGAAAACAATATTACATGGGTTTTTGTTTAGTGAGTGTATTTCTGAAAATAATATTTAATTCTCTGACTTAGGAGATGACAATTTTGAAAATGGTTTTTACAATTTTTTTTTTTAGTATTTTCATATTCTAAATTTGCCACCAACAATGATGTCTTAAAATGATTAAGGATGTGTTTGGTTAGAGATTTGAAAACTACAAATTTAATATAATTTTTTTTAATGTTGTGGTGTTTTTGAATGTGTATGATGGCAAATTTAAAAATTGGATCTCAATTTAAAAAGTTAGATCAAAATGTATTTTAGTTATATTTATAAACAATGAAAATAGTTGTAATTACTAACTAAATATTTAGGTGCATCTCAAGTAAAGATGTTTTATGTTATAAAATTGTATAATTATTATTTTACAATATTATAAATTTATAAAACTTTATGTTATATGTATTTTAATTTTAATAAGTACGAAATTAGTTTATAATATGAAATTATATTTATCAAAGTTTTATCTTTTATACTATAAAATCCAAATACATTGAAAACATTTAAAAATTATTTTTAAAATTTTTACTATTTAGAATCTAAAAATGGTTAAAAAAAAAGATATAGATATTAACTGAATCAATTTGATTCAATAAATTTTAGAACTAAATGTTTGGATATAGTTAAACTTTTAAGGCATGTTTGATAATCATCTAATTTTAGAAAAGTAAGCTTACAAAATACAAACGCTACTTGTGAGTTTTTTTTTTTTGTTTTGTAATATATGTTTTAAACATGATTTCAAAATGCAAATTAATGTTTGAAACTAAAAAAAAGTAAACTGGTTTGATGACTATTTGATTTTTGAAAATTGAGTTAATAAATATTATTAGAAAATTTGTCATTTTGGTCCTTGAGTTTTAAGGAATATGTGTATTTAGTTTTGAGTTTTTAAATAGACCTTTTCAGTCTCTAAATTTTGATAAATAGGTTTGAAAGGTCCCTTAGTGATTTTTTAAATTATTTTTAATGTTAATGATAAATTAAAAAATAATAAAAACTAAAACCCCTCTCTTCTATGCTTACTGTCTACCCTCTCTCCTCTCACCTCTTCTCCATCCTCTCCATCCTCTCCTTCTTCTTCATTATTCAAAATTGTAATATCAAGAAAAAAAGAGAACACAATGTGTCATTTTTTTTTTTCGGAAATTGATGTGTCAATGTGTTCTTGCCTGTACTTCTTAGTTTTCATCCAATTCATTCCTCTTATTTAAAGTAATTACTAACTCTAATTCTTTATTGGTGCAAAGACAACAAAACTTAGAATTAAATTTTAAGAGGCAACCTTAACGACATAGAGTTAGAAGAGTAGAAAGATTTTTCATTGTATGTTCACTGATCCTAAAATATGGGCTCTTGAGAGATCAAGTAGCTTTTCAAATCGACCAAGTGAAAAAGAACCCATCATTCAAGCAATATTTTCTTGGATTTGGCTCTTGGTAAACTATTTTGAAACAACCACACCAAAAGACTAGATTCTTTCTTTGTACAACTAAACATATCTGAAAAAGTCTTTTGGACCACTTTCTTTAATTTCAAATTTTTGTGTTTTAGCAATGTGAAAACTTGCAACCAAAAACATTGAGTTATCTCTCTTTTTTGATATTACAATTTTGAAAAAGGAGAAAGAAGAAGCTAGGGGGAGGAGTGAGAGTAGAGAGGGGTTTTGTTCTTGTTGTTGTTTTATCGTTTTAAAAATTCAATGACTAAATATATCTATTTCTTAACTAAATATATCTATTTCTTAAAACTCAGGGATTAAGAGGGTAATTTTTCCAATATTATTTCTCCCTACAAGCATTTTGATTTATCAAAATTCAAGCTAACTTTTGAAGAACAAGGTAGTTTTTAAAAAATTGTTTTTATTTTTAGAATTTGACTGGGAATTCATTGTTAAATATCAAAAAAGATAATTATTATTATTGAATGGGATCCAACTTTTTAAAAACTTGATTTTTTTACAAAAACAGGTGACTAAAAATTCTATTATTTCTCTGACAAAGGAGAAAACCAAGATAAATAAATGCTTAGGAAACAAATACACTTTTAAAAAACAAAGATACCAAAAACGAAAATGCTATCAATCGGTGCCAAAATATGTTCAAATTACTGTTTGTTTGATTCCCAGAACACGTCCTAAATATAGTTTTTTTGTTTGTTTTTTTTTTTTTTTTTTGGATTGTTATAATACAATCAGGGTGGAAAACGATAAAAGGAGCACTAGTGATGCCATCGATGACGGAAGGATTCAAGAAAGATCTTATCAAATTTGCGATTATTACTTGCCGTAAACCAGAATGAAGCTTTATGCCAAGGGATTTCAAAAAAAAAACTCACCATAACCAAATTCTTCCCTCTTAATAATTCTTCCTTCTTTTTTTCTTTTTCTTTTTCTTTTTCTTGTTTTTAGTTACATTTTTCTCTCTGGATACCTTGTGAGGGAAGGACAATCCAACTTCGTACTTAATTTGTATTTTTTTTTTAAAATTTATTATGAGATAGTTTTTGTAGTTTTTTTTTTCAAGTCAGAAACGAGCTTAAATTTTCGTTAAAAAATATTTTTAATCCCTAGGAGGGAACAATTTCTTTCTTAAACTTTAGTTTGTAACAATTTAGGCTTTGTACTTTAAAGTTTTTAGCAACTTATTCTCTAAGCTTTAGTATAAAACGATTTAGTTCATGTATTTTAAAATCGTACAAATTTAGTCTAAATATCCTTTAAGATTTAAGGAAAACTATTACATATGCAGATTGATAATAGACTAATTAGAGACTAAACGTGTTTATAAAAAAAAATAAAAACTAAGTTGTTACACAATAAAAATTGGAGCTTAATTGTGATGATTTTTTTTTCACGGTAGGAATTAAATTGATAAAAAAATTTAAAATTTAGAGACTATCCGTTCACTTCTAAAGTTTAGAAACTTAATTGTTATAAATTTAAAAGAACAGGAAGATAATTGTTATATCTAGAGACTAAATTGTAACTCTAAAGAAAGTTTATGTCACATTTAGTTCGTGATTCGAAATTTTGTTTCAAATTAAAACACGTTTGGTTCAAATTAAAAAAATTAAATTTGATTTCAAATTTTGAAAACCGTATTGAGTTGAAATTTGAAAATACTGGAAAAGATTTGTATTTGTTTCATAGAATCAATTCTTTAAGAAAAATTGATTAAACATTGTTTAATTTCTTATTATAGCAAATTCGAACTTATTGTTGTTGGAAAGAGAAATGAAGATAGTAGAGATAGGAGAGGGAGTGATTAATAGATGTTGAAAAGTAGTAAAATTTATGAGAGGGAGAAATCTTTTTCAACCAGAGAAAGGAAAAACCAGTCAGAGAAACAAAAAAAAAATCATTAATAAAAAAGGGAAGATGTGAGAAATTTTAGAATTAATGTTTATATAATGTTATACTAGTTAAATCAATGGTACGATTATATATAAATATTTTCAATAATTTTGATTGGTTGATCTTTGTTATTGTGATTTTTATAATAAACAATTATCTATAAGAATTTGATGATATATGATAGAACAGTGCTTATGAGTTTTGAAGAAAAAAAGAAAAATTGTTACACTCAATTTTGTTGTTTGATGAAAATGTATTTTCTGGAGAGTGTATAGTTTGTTTTTCATAATCTTTGAAAATAAAGATGAAACCGGAAGCAAACGTTGCCTTAGACCCAAAAATATTTAACTCAACAATTAGGGTGGATAGATTTGAACCCATGTCATCTTGGTCATGAATCATACTTGATACCAGTTTAACTATGCTTTTATTAGCAACCTCTAATGGTGTTGGTTAAATAATCAAATTGTCACTTTCCTTAATTTTAGGTTTCTTTTAACTTAATAGCAGGTTATTTTTTTGTTTTTATTATCCTATTTTATATATTTCTTCTACATATTAACTTGTTCTTTAATTCAAATATATGTAAAGAGTTCAAACTTTTAACTTGTTGAACAAAGGTACACAATTAAGTGATATTTTAAACAACAATGATCATATGTGACCAATTAATTAAAAAAACATATAAGTGTTGTGAAAATTGGATAAAACCGGGTATAATTTTACCAACATTAAAATACTAATATAATAATAATAATAATAATATAATTAGAATAATAAAAGACAATGGAAATGGAAAGTGGGATATGTATATATTATAATGCTAAGATAATGAAAAATTATGACATAAGGAAAAGTGAGAAAGAATGAAGAAGATTGGGGAAAAATTCACCATTTGAATATTTCTCTTAAATTCTCTAAAAATGGATGATGATTTCAAGAGCCATTACAACCACCATTTATAGGCAAATGGAGAGCATGATGTGGCTCATTTTGGACACTAACCAATGGGTGTTTAGATGACACATGGGGGACACATTGGTTATGGGGAGTTTGCCACTTGGTAATGCTAAATTTGGACATATAGATAATACATGACATGTGCATCTATTTCCTTAATTTCCATAATAATAACAACAATCATCTTGTTTTTGCTTCCAGCAATTTTTCATTTTTTGTACTTAAAACAACGCATTTTTTTGTTTTGGAAATTATTTTAAAAAATAATTTCACCAATAAGTTTTCTAAATTAAAAAAAGTTATTTTGGTATGCATTTTTAAAAACAGAAAATTATTATTAAACTAGGCTTCCGAATGAACCCTTATAGTGGGTTTGAAATAACTTTTTAAAAAAATATTATTTAAAAACATTTAATAATTTAAGTGTGTTTAATATAATTTCTTGAATAATTTTAGGTGATTAAAAGTATTTTTTTAATCTTAATAAATAAAAAGTATTTAAAAATATTGAATTAATTTAAAATCTATTTTTTAAAAAACACTTGAAAGACAATTAAATTAAAGTGATTAAACCAAAAATTTTTAAAATATGTAGTAAGAAAAAAAACATATTTGTAATTAATAATTTCACTTTTAAATATAGTGTAACAAAAAAAAATTATTTAAAGCATATTTTAAAAAAATGTAAGATATAAAAACATTTTTGCTAAAAGTATTCTTTTAAAAATTGCTTAAAGATACACTAAATAAACCATTTATTTTCCACATTTAAATTTGTAAATTTTAGTTTTGTAACGCCTGCAAAATAAGTCAGGTATGTGCACCTTTAAAGTATAAATTATTCTCCTTTTGGTGGTGGTTAAAAAAAAATAAATTTATACATTTTGATTTGAGTTTTGACTTGGTCGAGGGTTTTTTTTGTGATTTTAAAAGGGTTGAGGGGCATTTTGGTAATCAAACCCCAATTAGGGTTTTGAAAGAGGTCTCATTTTTTGTCTTCTTATGCACGAAAATCGAGGCCTCCAACCCATCTCTCCTTCATCTTCTTCCTCACGTCACACGCCTACCCACCGCCGCCGCCCGCTGAAGCTCGCCAGACGCAGCCGCGCGCGCGCCGCGCGACGACGATTGGCGCGATCGCCTGCCAGACGCACCGTGACGCTGTCCGCCCGATGACGCAGCCGCACCGTTCGCCGTTGCAGCTCGTGTCGTCTGCCGCTGCAGCCTCGCGTCGTCTCGTCGCCCGTTCGCCAGTTGCCGCTGCAGCCACCGCGATGCCACACCGGAGCTCCGCCACTCGTTCCGGTCGTCGGTTCGGCCTTAAACCAGAGGAATTTCGCCGCTGCAACTCCCCCTTTGCCGCCAATTGTGGTTCCGCGAAACGTGTTGGAGGTGGTTGGTTTTCGTCGGATTCGCGGTGAGTGAGTTTTGTGTCTTTTGCAAATGGCTTAAATTTTGAGACTGGATTAAGACTGAGTTGATTAACACCCAGTTGTGCTAGGTAGTGAAGGTTACAGCGGAATCTAAGCGAGGTAGTCACCATCTTGTATTTCTGTTGAACGAAGGTTCAAGTTAGGACGCGGAGAGGAGTTAAAGACTCTTTTGTTAATCGAATTTAAGGTAAGGGAACCCACGCAAAATTCTGAATTTAGATCTAAAAGTTGGTTGAAAGAATTGATACCCTGTATGGTGGGGAATTTTGGACTTAAAAGCCATGTTGAATTGAGTTCTGATTTTTCTGTGAATGCCATGATTGGGTTGGACTGCCAACCATCCCAAAGCCATGATTGATAGATTAATGTCGTCTCTAAAGTTATGCATGTTGATTTGATGTGTGTTAATGCCATGAGATTATTTGTACTTAAAAATGTATTGTTTTTTACATTGGGGCCCTTAGTATATGTTTTATTGAAATATTTGCGAAGGCTGTGTGAAATCTTCCTGATGTTGTTACCACATATTTTATGATTCTGGAGTCGACCCACATTAGAGCCCATGTTTGATAAGAATTAGTTGTCCACTATAGGTCAAGAAGAAATTTATTTTTAAATGAAAATGTTTCTGAAGGCCCGACAACTAAGCTTCCAATAAAGTTTTTATGCATAATTGATGTTATGTGAGTCTTAAACGACTTAGGGTCGACCCAGATTAGAGGCCATGAAACAGGAAGTTTAATTTTTCACAAGTTGCCGAAGAGAAAAACCATGAATTTGTTTATGTGTTTTTGGGCCCCACGTTTCTTGAAACCCCGGCTGTGGGGCCTCTTACTGAGTATTATGTATGTAATACTCACCCTTTTCTTTTTTTAAAAAAAAAAAAATTTCAGGTAAGGGCAAAGGCAAGCTGGTTGAATGACAATGAGCGCTACATAAGCCATGGGATGAGGAGGAGCAAGTTCCGCAAAATTTTATGGCTCAGTTTTCTTTCATTTATTCTATTTGATTAAAACATCATTTCTTATGTTCCATTTTTTTTTAAAATAAGTTTAGGGAGGCCAGACTGAGTTTGATTTCGTATTAAATAATGTTGTTTTCATTTTTCCTTATTATTTTGGGATCCCAAATAAAATAACTATCTCCTTTTTATTCGTTTCCACAACTTTTATTTTAAATCACTAGAGGCCTCAAGCCATGCATTTAAGTAAAGGCTCTACGAACAGGTCTTGTTGACTTAGGGACTTTCAATTGGTATCAGAGCCCAAGGTCATGGGTTTTGTAGACTTACTTAATTATAGATAACGAAATCCCATGGCTAGTAGCGACTCTCAGTCATTGCCAGGTTTGCTCCAAGATCCTTATTATTTTATTATTTTTATATATATCCTTGTGAAGGCTAGAATGTTGTATGTAAACATGTGCATGTATGAGTTATGCTAGGGGAATATTTTTGTACTCTTGTCAAAATGTGTATGATGAAACCTGAGTCTATATCGCTATGATGTAGTACTCGATGCCACCTAGAGGAAGAGGACGAGGGGCGGGGGGAGAGGGTGGAGTAACTGGCCGCCCTTGAGACTTGCTGTGGGACAGGAAGAAATTCCCCCACCTGCGCCGGATCCTCCACAAGCCCCACAGAATAACCAGGGGAACATTCCTCCAGTCGCGCCGGCTATGGGACAAGCCAACCCCACGATGCCTACGATGTTGGAGACTATGCAAGCAATGATACAAGCTACTGTGACGTCTCAGTTAGCTCAGATGGGCCAAGGACAAGTAAACGCGACAGTGGAGGCCCGGTACCTGAAGGATTTCAGGAAATACGACCCCCGACCTTTTGATGGATCTTCTGGAGACCCCACAGTGGCAGAACTGTGGTTGTCATCGATAGAAAATATCTTTCGGCTCATGAACTGCCCTGAGGAGTACAGGGTGTCTTGCGCCGCCTTCATGCTGAGAGATGACGCCTTCATGTGGTGGGAGTCAGCCTAGAGAACTGTGGGCACTGACGGAGGTCTGGTGACATGGGCCCAGTTTAGGGAGGCCTTCTGGCGGAAATTTTATCCTGTGGCAGCCCGTTACAGGAAACAGGAGGAATTCTTACAGCTTCGCCAGAATAAGCGGTCTGTAGAAAGCTATGAGCGGGAATTTTCGCGTCTGTCGCGTTTCGATCCCGAACTAATAAGTACGGAAGCCATGAAGATTGAACGTTTTGTTATGGGGTTGGATGCTAATATTAAGGGCACAGTGCAAGCCTTGGAGCCTTACGATTATCTTTGCTTGATTAGAGTCGCCGAGTTTATAGGCGACCAACAGCAAGGAGACCAACAGGTGATCAGTGACCCAACTCAACCCCCCTCAGGTCAGAAGAGGAAATGAAATCAGACTAGCTCGAGCTCACACCGCCCCCAGCAGAACTCCCAGGGAACAGGTAGATTCCGCCCAGCCTCGGGTCAGAGACATCAGCCAGGTAGACAAGGAGGCAGCAGTGGGGACAAACCCCGTTGCAACAACTCTGGGAGATCTCATTGGGGCAAGTGTTTGGCCCGAACATGAGCTTGTTTCAGATGTGGTCAGGAGGGACACTTCTCTGGGAATTGCCCAAACAGGGCAAATGACAGTCACCACCAGGGCTCTAGTAGGGTGGGGCCATCGAAACCAGGGATTCAACCCAGAAGGGCCTATGCAAGCACAAGCCGAGATGCCAGCAACTCGCTCAGTAATTCTGAGTACACTCCGATTCTCAGGGCATCTCGCTTTTGTATTATTTGATTCAGGGTCTACACATTCTTTTATTTCTGCATCTTTTGTGAGCCAAGCTAAGCTTGAGTTAGAACCTTTGGCTATCATTTTATCTGTTGCCACCCCTGCGAGGGTGAGTTCGTATGCTACTGAAAAAGTTAAAGCATGTAAGTTGTCGGTCTCGGGCTGTGAGCTAGAAGTGAATTTGATAGTTCTGGATATGACCGAATTCGATGTTATGTTAGGCATGAATTGGTTAGCACGAAATCATGCTAGAATAAATTGTTATCATAAGGAAGTGGTGTTTACACCACCCTGTCAGAAGAGCTACCGGTTCAAGGGAGTAGGAGTGGGGTCACACCCCAGGGTGGTGTCCGCGCTCAAGGCAAGGAAGTTGATCCATCAGGGAGCATGGGGCGTGATGGCGAGTGTAGTTGACTTGGGGCACACTAAGGACGTACTGTCCTCGGTGCCTGTAGTTAACGAGTTTCCAGACGTGTTTCCTGAGGATCTTTCGGGACTACCGCCGGTGAGGGAAGTGGATTTCAAAATTGAGCTCGAGCCAAGGACAACACCTATTTCTAAGGCTCCATACAGGATGGCGCCGGCCGAGTTGAAGGAACTTAAGTTGCAGTTGTAGGACTTGCTAGACAAGGGGTATATACGCCCTAGCGTTTCCCCATGGGGGGCGCCTGTGTTGTTCGTTAAGAAAAAGGATGGATCTATGCGTCTGTGCATAGACTACAGGGAGCTGAATAAAGTCACAGTCAAGAATCGGTATCCCCTCCCCAGAATAGACGATCTCTTTGACCAATTGCGAGGAGCTTCTATTTTCTCAAAAATTGATCTGAGGTCGGGCTACCATCAGCTAAGGATCAGGGAGGAAGACATTCCCAAGTCCGCCTTTGAGTCGCATTATGGGCATTACGAGTTCACTGTGATGTCGTTTGGGTTGACCAATGCAGTCTTCATGGACCTCATGAACCAGGTATTCAAGGAATTCCTGGATACGTTTGTTATAGTATTTATAGACGATATCCTGGTTTATTCGAGGTCCGAAGAAGAACACAGAGAACACCTCCGAAGGGTTTTAGAGACCTTGCGAGAGCACAAGCTATGTGCCAAGTTCTCGAAGTGCGAATTTTGGCTTCGTCAGGTGTCATTTTTGGGGCACGTGGTATCCAAGGCAGGAATTTCTATGGACCCTGCCAAGGTTGATACAGTTATGCAATAGCCTCGTCCGTCCACGGTTACAGAGGTACGTAGCTTTCTTGGACTTGCAGGTTATTATAGACGCTTTGTGCAAGATTTCTCCACGATAGCAATGCCCTTGACACAATTGACCAGGAAAGGTACCGCCTTTGTTTGGGATGACGCCTGCGAGGAAAGTTTCCAGAGACTCAAGCAGAACTTAGTTACAGCACCAGTCCTTACAGTGCCAGATGGTACGAAGGATTACGTGATCTATAGTGATGCCTCAGGGAAAGGTTTGGGTTGTGCCCTGATGCAACATGGGAAGGTGATAGCTTACGCGTCTCGCCAATTGAAAACTCATGAGAGGAACTATCCAACTCACGATTTGGAGTTGGCAGTCGTGGTGTTCGCGCTTAAAATATGGAGGCATTACCTGTATGGCGAAAAGATCCAAATTTTCACCGACCACAAGAGTCTAAAGTACTTGTTTACTTAGAAAGAACTGAATATGAGGCAACGCAGGTGGTTAGAATTGGTGAAAGACTACGACGTGGAAATCCTGTACCATCCAGGTAAAGCTAATGTAGTTGCAGATGCCCTTAGTAGGAAGCCGGTTCATTCTTCCTCTCAAGTCACCGATCAGGCGAAGTTGCAGTTAGAGTTTGAGCGTGCAGAAATTGCAGTCTTGTTGGGCGAAGCAACTGCACGTTTGGCACGGTTGACAGTTCAGCCAACCTTGAGACAACGTATCATAACTTCTCAACCGACGGATTCTGGGCTGTTGGAGAAGTTTCGTCGGGTGAGCTCAGAGCAGGAACAAGAGTTTTCCCTGTCCTCGGATGGGGGACTGTTATTTCAGGGTCGGTTGTGTGTTCCTGACGTTGGGGGACTCAGAAACGAGATTTTAGCAGAAGGCCACAACTCACCATTTTCTATGCATCCAGGTAGTACTAAGATGTACCGGAATTTGAAGCAACTTTTCTGGTGGCAAAATATGAAGCGGGATGTGGCAGATTATGTCAGTAGATGTTTGGTTTGTCAACAAGTGAAAGCGCCAAGACAAAGGCCAGCGGGTCTGATGCAACCGTTGGACGTTCCGCAGTGGAAGTAGGACGAAATTTCTATGGACTTCATAGTAGGTCTACTCAGGACCTTGAAAGGGTTTACCGTGGTTTGGGTCGTGGTCGACAGACTAACTAAATCGGCACACTTCTTACCCGGGAAGCCCACTTATTCCACAGATAGATGGACACGGTTGTACATGGAGGAGATAGTCAGGTTGCATGGAGTTCCTGCTAAAATTTTTTTAGATAGAGACCCTCGGTTCACCTCTAAGCTGTGGAGAAGCTTGCAGAAAGCGCTAGGCACTCAATTAAACTTCAGTACCTCATTCCACCCTCAAAGCAGGAGGCGGTCGGGATTTAACGCCTTTACCAGTGTTGGAGGACATGCTCCGAGCTTGCGCCCTTGACTTTCCAGGTAGTTGGGATGCCCATCTGCATTTGATGGAATTCGCTTATAATAACAGTTACCAAGCGACTATAGGTATGACACCATTTGAGGCATTGTACGGAAGGAGGTGCAGAACTCTCATTTACTGGGATGAGGTTGGTGAACGCCAGTTATTGGGCCCTGAGTTGGTCCAAGTTACAAATGAGGCAATACAGAGGATTCGAGCGAGAATGCGAACTGCTCAGAGTAGGCAGAAGAGCTACGCTGATTCAAGGAGGAAGACCTTGGAGTTCGAGGTGGGGAACCACGTGTTCCTTAAGGTTGCACCAATGAAAGGAGTTGTGAGGTTTGGTCGTAAAGGAAAGCTGAGTCCACGCTTTATAGGACCCTTTGAGATCCTGGAGCGGTTTGGCCCAGTGGCTTAACGGTTGGCATTGCCGCCATCCCTATCTTCAGTCCATAATGTCTTTCATGTTTCCATGTTGAGGAAGTACGTGCCTGACCCAACGCATGTGGTTGATTTTGAACCCTTGCGTTTGAACGAGGACTTGAGTTACGCGGAGCGACCAGTGCAGATCCTCGGTAGGGACCGAAAGGTTCTCCGTAACCGAACTATCGATCTGGTCAAGGTCTTATGGAAGAACCAGCAAGCAACGGAAGCTACTTGGGAACGTGAGGAGGAAGTGCGAGCCAATCACCCGGAGCTGTTCCATGATTGGGAACTTTCGGGGACGAAAGTTTCTAAGCAGGATAGATTGTAACGCCTGCAAAATAAATCAGGTATGTGCACCTTTAAAGTATAAATTATTCTCCTTTTGGTGGTGGTTAAAAAATAATAAATTTATACATTTGGATTTGAGTTTTAACTTGGTCTAGGGTTTTTTTTGTGATTTTAAAAGGGTTGAGGGGCATTTTGGTAATCAAACCCCAATTAGGATTTTGAAAGAGGTCCCCTTTTTTGTCTTCTTATGCACGAAATCGAGGCCTCCAACCCATCTCTCCTTTATCTTCTTCCTCACGCCACACGCCTACCCTTGCGCGCCCGCCTGAAAGCTCCGCGACGCGCCGCCGCCCTCGCTGGCTCGCGATGCGGCCGACGCCTCCGCGAGATCTCACCGCGCGCGATCTGCTAAGACGCAGCCCCACACCGTCCGCCAGACGCTACCACGACGTCCGCCAGACGCAGCCGCACCGTTCGCCGCTGCAGCCTCTCGTCGTCGTCGCCGCTCGTTCGCCAGTTGCCGCTGCAGCCACCGTGACGCCACACCGGAGCTCCGCCGCTCGTTCCGGTCGTCGGTTCGGCCTTAAACCAGAGGAATTTCGCCGCTGCAACTCCCCCTTTGCCGCCAATTGTGGTTCCGCGAAATGTGTTGGAGGTGGTTGGTTTTCGTCGGATTCGCGGTGAGTGAGTTTTGTGTCTTTTGCAAATGGCTTTAATTTTGAGACTGGATTAAGACTGAGTTGATTAACACCCAGTTGTGCTAGGTAGTGAAGGTTACAGCGGAATCTAAGCGAGGTAGTCACCATCTTGTAATTCTGTTGAACTATGGTTCAAGTTAGGACGTGGAGAGGAGTTAAAGACTCTTTTGTTAATCGAATTTAAGGTAAGGGAACCCACGCAAAATTCTGAATTTAGATCTAAAAGTTGGTTGAAAGAATTGATGCCCTGTATGGTGGGGAATTTTGGACTTAAAAGCCATGTTGAATTGAGTTTTGATTTTTCTGTGAATACCATGATTGGGTTGGACTGCCAACCATCCCAAAGCCATGATTGATAGATTAATGTCGTCTCTGAAGTTATGCATGTTGATTTGATGTGTGCTAATGCCATGAGATTATTTGTACTTAAAAATGTATTATTTTTTACATTGGGGCCCTTAGTATATGTTTTATTGAAATGTTTGCGAAGGCTGTGTGAAATCTTCCTGATGTTGTTTCCACATATTTTATGATTCTGGAGTCGACCCACATTAGAGCCCATGTTTGATAGGAATTAGTTGTCCACTATAGGCCGAAGAGAAATTTATTTTTAAATGAAAATGTTTACGAAGGCCTGACAACTAAGCTTCCAATAAAGTTTTTATGCATAATTGATGTTATGTGAGTCTTAAACGACTTAGGGTCGACCCAGATTAGAGGCCATGAAACAGGAAGTTTAATTTTCCACAAGTTGCCGAAGAGAAAAGCCATGAATTTGTTTATGTGTTTTTGGGCCCCACGTTTATTGAAACCCCGGTTGTGGGGCCTCTTACTGAGTATTATGTATGTAATACTCACCTTTTTTTTTTTAAAAAAAAATATTTTCAGGTAAGGGCAAAGGCAAGCTGGTTGAATGACAAGGAGCGCTACATAAGCCATGGGATGAGGAGGAGCATGTTCCGCAAAATTTTATGGCTCAGTTTTCTTTCATTTATTCTATTTGATTAAAACATTCTTTCTTATGTTCCATTTTTTTTAAATTAAGTTTAGGGAGGCCAGACCGAGTTTGATTTCGTATTAAATAATGTTGTTTTCATTTTTCCTTATTATTTTGGGATCCCAAATAAAATAACTATCTCCTTTTTATTCGTTTCCACAACTTTTATTTTAAATCACTAGAGGCCTCAAGCCATGCATTTAAGTAAAGGCTCTACGAACAGGTCTTGTTGACTTAGGGACTTTACAAGTTTATTCTTAAAATGATTTGTATGAAGAGAGCACCATCGAACTTTTATCGTTATGATTCTTTTTTCGTTTTAGAATGTATCACATATGCTAATAGGAGAATAGTTCAATAATTGACATCTACTTTTTTTCTTTGATGTCGAAGGTTCAAATCTCCATAATTTACATTTGTTGTACTAAAAAAATATATTTTATAGGATCGACATCAACCTATGAACTATATTGTATTTGATGAATGTTTACTATTATAAATGTATCTAAAAAAAAATGTCCACACCAGAGGATCAGGAAAATGATAAGTAAAGAAAAGAGAAGAATATATGAGAAAATTCCAATTGTATGAGCAAAATTTGATAGGAGTGGGAGTCCATCAAAAGAAAAGGATGGCGCATTAATGAGGACAAACCATAGTGTTTATAACTTACAAGTTTTATCTCCTTGGAATGGACAAGGCTGAATAGATTGACATATATTATATATATAGTAAATGCAAAAAGAAAAAAAAAAGATAAATGTTTTTATTAGTTTCTTGCTTTGAGAAATTAAACTTTTGAACACCTTTCTTTGTTCAGTTTTTTAAAAATTAATTTCCAAATTTCAGTAAACTTTTATTAAAAAAAAATGTGTTTTTAGAAACTATGATGCCCTTGATTTACTAGGAAACAAATTTCTTATTTTCACTGGGTCTGAAAACATGTTTCATTCCAATTTAAAAGAAAAACTAATCGGTAATGTGAAATTCAAAAAAAAAAAAAAAACGAACCTAATAATTAATCTATAATCTACTATATTAAAAAGTGAGGGGTTGAAAAAAGTATTTTTGAACACTTTCATCATTACTATAATTTACTAATTTACAAAATATAACGATTAATTATAAATAGTAAATTACTTAATTAATAATTAATTATCAATAATTTATGTGATCTCCTAAAAGGTTGAAATGTAAAAAGTTTTTCCTACCAACTTTCTTTAATTAAATTGATAATTAAATTTTAGAAGCTATAGGATTCAAAATATTTTGTAACTCTCATTGTACTCTATAAAATGAGTTTTCTTTACCATTTTCTTCACTAATATTTGAATTTCATTCTTTCTTTATTTTTTGTTCTCTCTGTGTTCTCTTTACTCTCAAAGCCTCTCCAATTTTCAAAACGTATCAAGTTGATATGAACCAAGATGCACTTGTTTTGCCTCCAGGGCCAATCACACGTGCAAGGGCCAAGCAACTACAATTTGTTTTCAACTCTCACATACAAGCAATGGAGAATTCACTTAATGAACTCATAAAGAACAATGTGAAATTTGAGTGGGGTAAAGCTCAAGAACGTGCCTTCAGCGATTTGAAAGATAAGTTATGTAATGTACCTTTGCTTGCTTTGCCTAATTTTGAGCTAACATTTGAAATTGAGTGTGATGCCAGTGGAATAGGGATTGGAGTTGTTTTAATGCAGGATCGAAAGCCATTAATGTACTTTAGTGAGAAGCTGAATGGTGCAACCTTGAGATATCCTACATATGACAAGGAGCTTTATGCCTTGGTCAGGGACACTCTGGTAAAAAGACTATTTGTGGCCAAAGGAATTTGTTATTCACACAGATCATCAAAGCTTGCAACATTTGAGAGGCCAAAACAAGTTGAATAGGAGACATGCTAAATGGTTGGAATTCATTGAAACCTTTCCTTATGTGATAAGGTACAAAAAAGGTAAAGAAAATGTGGTGGCTGATGCACTATCTAGGAGGTATGTTTTGCTAAACTCTCTTCACACTAAATTACTTGGCTTTGAACACATTAAGACGTTGTATTCACAAGACACTTTTTTTGCACCTATTATTGAATCTTTTATGCAAAAACGTGTGGTTCCTGATTATATGTTGTTTGATGGGTTCTTGCATAGAAAGAATAAACTTTGCATTCCCATTTGTTCTATTCGTGAGTTATTAGTTAAGGAAGCACATGGTGGAGGTCTAATGGGACATTTTGGGATAGCTAAGACATATAACATGTTAGACGAACACTTCTATTGGCCTAAAATGCGATATGATGTACGTAAGGAGTGTGAGAGATGCATTGCATGTAGGGAGGCTAAATCTAGGACAAAACCACATGGACTT
The DNA here is from genome assembly GCA_036507285.1 of Trichosanthes cucumerina. NCBI lineage: Eukaryota > Viridiplantae > Streptophyta > Magnoliopsida > Cucurbitales > Cucurbitaceae > Trichosanthes > Trichosanthes cucumerina. The sequence goes on from CM071839.1 coordinate 30,550,826, forward strand.
TATTTGCCTTTGCCTACTCCTAACGGTCCGTGGCTAGATATTTCAATGGATTTTGTGCTTGGTTTTGCCTCGAACAAAAAAGCAGGAAGGGATAGCATTTTTGTAGTAGTTGATGTGTTTAGCAAAATGGCTCATTTCATTGCATGTAATAAAACTAATGATGCTAAACATGTGGTGACTTGTTCTTCAAGGGTGTGGTTAAATTGCATGGAATTCCTAGGAGTATTGTTAGTGATAGAGATGTGAAATTCTTAAGTCATTTTTGAGAGTACTTTGGGGAAAACTTGATACTAAGTTACTTTACTCTACTACTTGTCATCCCCAAATGATGGGCAAACCGAAGTAGTCAATAGAACAATGGTGACTATGCTTAGGGCTATAATAGAGAAGAATACCAAAACATGGGAGGAATGTCTACCATTTATAGAATTTGCATATAATAGGGTGCGCCATAGTGTCACTAAATGTACTCCATTTGAGATTGTTTATGGGTTTAACCCTTTATCACCCATTGATTTATTACCTTTGCCTTCTAACGAGGTTGTGAATCTTCAAGTCGACAACAAGGTGGTTGCCATTCGAGAGTTACATAAGGAGGTTAAAGAGAGAATTGAGAAGAAAAAATACTAAGGTAGCTGCAAAAATCAATCAACATCAAAGCCTATGATCTTTAAAGAGGAGATTGGGTTTGGGTCCACCTGCGAAAGGAAAGATTTCCACACCAACGAGATTCAAAATTAAACCCAAGAGGAGATGGACCTTTCCAAGTCTTGAAGAAAATCAATGACAATGCCTACCAAATAGATCTAAAAGGTAAGTATGGTGTGAGTGATACTTTTAATGTTTCTGACTTAACTCCTTTTGATGTAGGTGACGACTTTGATTCGAGGACGAATCCTTCAAAAGGGGGAGAGGATGATATGAACCAAGATGCACTTGTTTTGCCTCCAGGGCTAATCACACGTGCAAGGGCCAAGCAACTACAATTTGTTTTCAACTCTCACATACAAGCAATGGAGAATTCAATTAATGAAGGTCAAGGCAGGGAAAAGGAACAACAACTCTATATGTGTTGCCAGATGATGTTACAATAACAAATAGAGCTTTGTTTCTAGTTTTTATATAATCTATCATTCTTCCAATTTTATCCATTTTATAATATTTTAAGTAGGGGTATTTTTGTCATTTGTCATGATATGACATTTAGGGTTTTGGGAAGCTATTTAAAGCTTGGCCATTAGGTTGTACAAGATAGTTTTTAGATGAATATCAATTACGTGTGATTTGTTGCAGAGCCACATCATCACCCCTTTGCAATTCTTGAGTACAAGGTTGCAAGCCAGGAACATTCAGGTAGGTTTGATCAACTTGCTTGTGGAGTGTTTCATCCTTGAGTGAGGAACTAGTTTCCTTACCTCTTGGTCTTCGATCATAAGGTAATCCACATTTAGTCCTTTTCCTTGGGATTGAATCGAATCGATTTGGCTGGTTTTAGTGTTTGAGAATTAGGGGTTCACATAACCAAAGGGTTCCTAATTCCAATACGCTAGGGTTTTCTTATCACAAGTTGTCGGTGGTATATTCAAATTTCAAGGGTTTCATGTGTTTTGGTAGCATATTCAAATTGCAAGGGATGCAAATGTCAAATATATATTATGGATCCCAAGTTTGTGATGCTACATCAGCAAATTGAACTGTTATAGGTAAAATGAGTATACCTGAAAGGTTTGTCGGGTCAAGCCGATCAACAGAGGTGACCCCTTGAGGGCGACTTTGGATCCAAGTGGGGCGACCTTTTGGGGTCGACCCGGGACAAACTGGCTCGGGAAGCGGACCCCTAGAGGTCCGCCCCGAACTGAGGTGGGTCGACCCCCTAAGGGCTGACCCCATGGGTTCGGCCCGAGCTGAACTGGCTCGGGAAGAGGACCCCTAGGGGTCCGCCGCGAGCCGAGGTGGGGTCATCCCGAGCCGAACCTGAAGGGAATGAAACTCCCGCAGCGAAAAACGACTTTGAATCGTCGTGGTGTTCGTTGTAAAAAACGTTTTCTTAAAACTGAATTTATCACATAAATCCTAGGTTAAACATGCTTTAATAGAAGGAAAAACAGTAGGAAAAATTACTTACTTGTTGAAAAACACTTCTTCGAGATTTCCTTCTCTGATCACGAACTCTTCGTGCCCTCGATCTCTACGATCACGATCTCTCGAACCGAACGGATTGGACATCTCCAATCGATCTTCTCGGTTGTTCTTGGTCGGTAGAGGGAGAGTAGTGGACTCCCTTTGGTTTAGAGGTAGAGAGAATTTGAGAGAGTTTGAGAGAGTTTGAGAGATGAGAGATTGCTCCTTTTGGTGAGATTCCAAAAAATGGCAATTGTCTTACTAAAGTCTTCTCACAAAGGCCTTATATAATGGTGATAGGTGGAGTTGAAATCTCCACCTATTTACCATTTTACCACAACATTAGATTATGCAAATCATATTTGCATAACCCATATAATAAGATATCTCATATCTTATTATACAAATCACATTTGTATAATTGTGGATTTTAAATTGAATAACATTCAATTTAATTTCTCTCAATCCAATTTCTCTAAATTAGCACTAATTAATCAATTAGGATAACCTATAGTTTATTATGAATCTCATTCACATTAAACTATATAATATGTCAATCATATCTCATATAAATGACATAAATACCCTTTTAATGAATTTGAACACTTCAAATCCACACCAAACTGTAAACCCTCAATATATCCAGTTTGAGCCAACCGAGGGACCTAATGGACCTACAGATGACGAGCTCCAATAATCCGAGACTAACCTGTCAAACTCTTTGACCCGGTTATTCAACATTCATTAGCTACGATAACACTCCACTAAAACCCGTAGCTGCACCCCCATCGCTGTAGGACAAGTTATGTCCATTGATATAACCAATGTCCGTGAGTCGATCCTTCACAGGTTGTTCGTAGACACTGCTGGGTCAAATTACTGTTTTACTCCTTTGTCTACCTCTTGCTCCTTAAGTCCCACTGCTCCTCTAATGAACAACAACGTCGTATGGTCCAACCATAAACAACACCCCTCTCGGGCCAGTGAGAGGGTGGGTGCCCGTTGTCCATGCCCTGGAGACAACACTTAAGGGAACAACCCCTCTAGTTTCCCTAAGTCGGGAACGAGTGAATTCCATCTTGCGTAGTCAAGTTCCCAGCTCCCCACGTGGTCCTATCCCTGAGAAGATAGGCATATTGGGCGAGTAACTGTGACCACCCTCACCCGTACTAGTCAAAGGACAGACCCCCGCAGACAAGAGCCCGTAAATGCTCAGGATTAAGGTCGAGTCACTATTTGTGATCTACGAAGTTATTAGTCCTATACTGTTAACGGTGTTACTTCAGTAGGTCTAATAATTCACGGTTCGGTCTTGTACAATCTTATTGTGCAGGATGCCCCCACTCGCATGTCAACCACATGAACGAGTTGGATCACCTCATTTGTATCTAATACAAAGCGGGTCACATCCATAACGTATCTAGGATTAGGTCTCCAACCCTATCCATATACTGTAGACCGTTCGGGTCATAAACTCGAACGTGATCCTCCCTGTGTGTCCACTACACACCGTTCAAGTTGTAGCTCTCTCATAATTTAATGACCCTGGAGCTTAGTTTATTAGATAAAGTTTGTAAATATGTGAGACACAAAGTGATAAAAAATAACTCTTATTTATTTCAATAATGAATATTACAAACAAATACGAGATTAGGACATATATCCCAACAAACTCCCACTTAGACTAAGCTAGTGGAGTACAAAATACATTTCTCAAATGTACAGTAAAATTACAATAAACTAGGGCATTGAATACCTTTTACAATACTCTCACTTGTCCTAGTCAGGAAGCACTTGAAGACCTAGACTCTCTAGGTGACCCTCAAACACCTTAGTTGTGATGGTCTTTGTAAATGGATCAACAACGTTGTGCTCTTACGCTATCTGCGTGACTGTCACGTCTTCACGGTGCACAATCTACTGTATCAGGTGATACTTCCGCTCAATGTGTTTGCCCCTCTAATGACTCCGAGGTTATCTCGAGTTGGCTCTTTCGCACCATGTTGTCACACAAAACAGGTGTCGACAAGTTCATATTTAGAACAACTTCCAAATCCATCATGAACTTCCTAAGCCAAACAACTTCCTTTGCAGCTTCACAAGCCGCAACATACTCGGCTTCCATCGTGGAATCAATGATGCATCCCTGCTTGATACTTCGCCACACTACAACTCCTCCATTCAGAATGAAGGCTTACCCCGAAGTAGATTTCCTAGAATCCTTATCGGTTTGAAAGTTAGAGTTTGTGTATCCCGTAAGGATCAACTCCCCACTCCCATACACAAGGCTGTAGTTCCTCGTTCTCCTAAGATACTTGAGGATTGCCTTTACGGTTGTCCAGTGATCTAATCCTGGATTGAATTGATGCCTACTGACAATCTCAACTGCATAACAGATGTTAGGCCTAGTACACAACATGGCATACATGAGGCTCCCTACAGCTGAAGCATAGGGGATTCGTCTCATATCCTCAACCTCTTGAGGTGTCTTAGAACATTGATCCTTAAACAGGTGAACCCCATGCTTTAAAGGCAACAAGCCCTTCTTAGAGTTCTGCATCTCATATCTAGACAACATCTTGTCAATATAAGACGCCTGAGACATGGCTAGCGTTCTGTTCTTCCGGTTCCAGACTATCTGGATACCTAGAACATACTAGGTCTCTCCCAAATCTTTCATTTGGAATTGTGAAGCCAGTCATTTCTTAATGTCAGTAAGAAATCCTACATCATTCCCAATGAGAAGGATATCATCCACATACAATATCAGAAATGTGACAGTGTTGTTGACGATTTTCTTATAGACACAAGGCTCAGTAACATTCTGATCAAAGCCATAAGATTTGATCGCCTCATCAAACCTTATATTCCAAGACCTTGAAGCTTGTTTCAGTCCATAAATAGACCTATGAAGCCGGCAAATATTTTGCTCTTGGCCTTGGGTAATGAACCCTTTGGGTTGGTCCATGTAGATGGTTTCATCAAGATTACCATTCAGAAAGGTTGTCTTGACATCCATCTGTCATACCTCATAGTCATAATATGTGGCAATGGCCAGAAGGATCCTGATCGACTTTACCATGGCAACCGGAGAAAAGGTTTCCTCATAGTCAACCCCTTTAACCTGGGTACAACCCTTTGCCACTAGTTGTGCTTTGAAGGTTTGCACCTTCCCATCTATGCCACGTTTATGCTTGTAGATCTATTTGCAACCGATAGGTTTTACCTCATCAGGTTTATCCACAAGCTCCCAGATGAAATTGAAGTACATCGACTCCATTTCCTGGTCCATAGCTTTAATCCATTCGTCTTTGTCAACGTCTATCATTGGCTAATCATAGGTCAATGGATCCTCGCAGTCATCATCAGGGGTGACGACTTGGGTTTCAGCTAAACCCATGTAACGTTCAGGCTGTCTCACAGTCCTCCTACTACGTCGAGGCATTCTCAACTCTTGAGAACGGACTTGAATAGACGAGTTAGGATCAACAACACTTGTTGACGTACTAGCCCCATCAGAAACTCTTGCTGATGTACTGTCCATTTCGTTTAACTCAAGGAAAGTGGCGTTTGTCGACACAAGCACCATATTTACCTTAGGATCGTAAAACAAACCACCCCTAGTCTCTTTTGGATAACCTACAAAGAGGCACAATTTTGAAGGGGGTTCCAACTTCTTCAGGTTTGACACCAACACATGGGTCGGACATCCCCAAATTCTAAAATGGTGTAAACTATCTTTACGTCCATTCCAGAGTTCGAAAGGTGTTTCATAAACACTTTTCGACGGAACATTGTTCAAAATATAAACCGCAGTCTCCACTGTCGTAACCCCAAAAAGAATCAGGGAGATGAGCATAACTCATCATTGACCAATGTCCAACAGGGTTCTGTTTCTCCTCTCTGATACATCATTCTGCTGTGGCATACCAGGTGCTGAGAGTTGGGACATAATTTCATGTTCTATCATATAGTCTTGGAATTCAATGTCCATATATTCTCCACATCGATCCGATCGAAGTGTTTTTATTGTTTTACCTAACAAGTTCTCAACCTCAGTCTTGTATTCCTTGAACTTTTCAAGAGTTTCAAACTTCCGATGCATTAGGTAAATATACTCATACCTTGAATAGTCATCTATAAAAGATACAAAGTATTCATAACCTCTTCGTGCTTTAACACTCATCGGACCACAGAGGTTAGAATGTATGAGCTCAAGAGGCTCTTTGGCTCTATATCCTTTTCCACTAAAAGGACGTTTGGTCATTTTGCCTTCAAGGCATGACTCACATACCGGTAAAGAGTTTTCTTCCAACTCGCTTAGAAGTCCACTCTTCACTAGTGTTGCGTAAAATTATTTTGCAATACCACAGTGTACGGGTCAAGTTTTAGTATAGTGATTTGAGAGTCCAAGTATCGTCTTCGGGAATGGGTTTCTAGATTAATTAATTACTAAGATACTAATTCTCAATTTTAGCTAAAGCAACAAAACATGGATAGGTGATTGTAAATAAAGACAAACAACAGACTAACACGTGGAGACACGAATTGATAGATTTGAGGAAAGTGATTATACAAGTTAATGACTCAATTAACACATGCAATGAACCAATAAGATGAACTTATAAATAAGAAGTAAAATACTCAAGAAACCTCTCGATTCTTAGTGAGCCTCGCACATGCAATAAACTCCATAGTCTCCATATGAACCTACGACATGCACAACATTAAGCAACTTCCTTATGTGTTTCCCTTAGATTCTTAGTGAGCCTCGCACATGCAATAAGCTCCATAGTCTCCATATGAACCTACGACATGCACGACATTAAGGTTTTGACAACTTTGCTCTAATTCAAGTTTTATCTCTCGAGTCCACTTAAACCAACAGAATTAAAAGTTAAAGAACGAATTGCCAAAAATAAGAACAAAACATGCTTCAATACATAACAATTTAGTCTTAACAAGTAAATCAAATCCTAACTACAATGTCTAGCTACTCTAAATCACATGAAAACCAAGCTAAACAGGTAGAAAACGTCTCAAACGGAGTTACAATCTGAAAGAAAAGGAAATTAAACTTATGTGTCGATGTCGGTCTTTCGTCTTCGAGCTACCGTCTTCGATCTCGATCCTCCACGAATGTTTTGGCTCTCAAAAACACTCTTTTCTCTCTTCTTACCAAGTGTATTTCAAAAATAGGGCAAAAATCTAGCAAATTCGGCTCCCTTTACAAGAATACATAATGTTCTATTTATAGGCATCAACGGTATAGCATTGCAACGCTAGGGACAACGTTGCAACGTTGTACCCTAATCGCGTGGTATATATGGAAACAGTCGGCAACGTTACAATGCTGAGGGCAGCGACGTTGTCGCGCTTCTCTATCGAAGTAGCGTTGCGACACTGCAAAGCAGCGTTGCAACGCTACCTACACGACCTTCATACGCATTTTCTTATTGAGATAGCTTACAGCGTCGCAACGCTATCGGCTAGGGTCTTCAATGCCTCTAAACAGCAATCACGGCGTTGCAACGCCATCACCTCGGGTCTACTAGCTTGGATTGATCCTTCTACTTCTAATTGATGTTATTTTTGCTCTAAATAGCCTCGTTTTGATCCCGAGTGATCCAAAATGCCTCCAAATGTCCTGTGTAAGCTCTTAACTTGAAATTGAGTAATTTAGACATGTAAAAGCCCTGAAATCATCATAAAACTAGCAATTATTAAGCCTAAGGATAATACATTTTGTGTGCTATCAACTAGTCTCTCAATCCTATTGAGATTAATGTGGTCTAACCTTAGATGCCAAAGATGGGCATTTTCTTTAGGAGAACCCTTACTCTTTCAGTTCGTGTTTCAGCCGTTTTAAACAATTCAGTATTCAAAACACTTTTGACCGAATTAGGTTTTAAAACGTACAAGTTATTCTCAAGTGAAGCAGAACAAATCAAGTTTCCATTTCAGGAAACAAACGCTTTTATTACCGGTAAATGAAACAAAAATACAATGTTCTAACAGGCAGGAAATAGAAACTAGGTTTCTAGTAAACCCTAGAACTATATACAAATTATCTAATAAAATGTAATTCCTACCAAAAAAAGAGTTTCACCGTGTCGACCGCTGCAGTAGAGACAACCTCCCCGGATCCAACTCATAGCATTATCTTACCCTCTCGCAGCTGCTGCCAGGAACTAATTTCCTAAAAAGAAGAAAAAACATGGTTAGTGGCGCCTGAATCCAATATCCAGACAGAGTCATTACTCTCCACTAAACAAGTTTCTGTTACTAGTAAATCACATTTACCTTCTTTCCTCCTATCGGCAAAGAACTTGGGACAGTTTCTCTTCCAGTGACCATCCCCATTGCAGTGGAAACACTTTCCTTTCTCTGCAACTTCCATGACCTTTTTGTCCTTTTAGGCGACAGCACGGTCAACTTTGCCCTTCTTCAACTTCTTCTTCTTCCCTTTCGGGCCTGAAAAGCCTACAGATTTTGTCCCAGAGGTCGAACTCCTGTGAAAGGACCTGAAGGCAACGTTTGCCTCAGCTTCCGGTGTCCTGATCCTCATCAAGGACTGGAAGTTCTGTAGTTCGTTAAGAAGGGAAGTCAGAGTGTAGCTAATTTTGTTCATAACAGCATTGCTACGAAACTGAAGGAAACTCTTCGGAAGAGTCTCCAAAATAAAGATGACCTACCTCGACTCGTCGGTCAAAGTTCCGTTCATCTCTGTCAGATTAAAGTGGGTCATCATGTCCAGAACATGTTTACGGACAGACGTGCCCTCCTTCATCCTAGCATTGAAGACGTGTTTGAGGGAATCGTGTCAGACCTGAAAGGACTGTTGTCCAAACATTTCCTGCAGAGATTCCCTGATCTCCTTAGCGGTGATCATCACCTCATGCTTCTTTGCCAAAACTTCAGATAAGCTGGCAATGATTTAGACCTTGGTCTTTTCATTGGCCCTGATCCACCGATCGTATGTATCACGAACACTTCGCGATGCGGTCGAGCCCGACACCTGAGGACACTCCTCAACGAGCACGAACTTTAGGTCGCCAGTTACCAAAATCGTGTTGATATTATTCTTCCACATTTGAAAGTTATCTTCTACGAGTTTGTCTGAAGCTAAGAGTGCAATTATTGAACTAAACATTTTTACTGAAAACAAGAAAAAACTTTGTATTAGTCTCGCAAAAACTTTGAAAATCCAATCAGGTTTTAGCAAATTTTTATCCTATGATCCCTAGGTCATTAAAAATTGCAATGATACCCCAAAGGTTTAGAATGACCGCCAGCGAAGGGTGAACAGAAACACTCTTCCTCTAGGACGAGACTTTCTCGACCAAACCCTAATACAAGAATAACTCTTATTCCATTAGGCATCCAGTTACCATTAATCCATCTGAATCCATTAACTCTTAATGAATTCCGTGAGTGTCACCCTCTATCTTTAAATTTCCAAGTATCCGTCCAAACAATAGCCACCGAAGAGTGAACCACGAAGGAAAACCAATAAGGAAATTGTATCCCTTTCAGAAATTCACGGTGTTCCGACTCCAATGATCAAGATCCTCCGAAGGGATTGTTTGGCCCAGGCCAAAGTAGCAGGCAGATCATAGGCATCTCACGGTGTGAATCGAAAGAAGAGGCCGTGGGTCCCGTTTTCATAGATCCCGCTCCCACTCACTATAAGTACTCTCTCCATTCACGTTGATATTGACCCATACAAATACCATCCGAAGGGGGACGCTCCAATTTGCGCCACGAGGCTGAGTATGGATCTCACGGTGTGAACTTAACAGAGATTTGTGGTCGGAAAATTAAATGTATCTTATACACTTTATTTCCTCCCACTCAACACTTTAAGTTAATCTGGATTGACCTAGATAAATCGGCTAATATTTACCTAAGTCTACCAATATAACTCTTATATTGGATTAGCCTAAGTCTATAATCACATTATTAACTTAGGTCTATGTGATTAAATTAATTAACTTTTAATTAACGACACTCACGATAATATAACCTATGATTCTCCGGACCAAATTCACTCCTAGGTCGGTTCCCAGGTAGGGGTGTTCCGCAAAGCGTCAACTTAAACACCCCAGCCTTAGTCAAAACCTTCCTTAGACAGAGTTACTGATTAGTCACCATCCATAAGTCATATTTGATTTCCTAATTCTAATCTTATTAGAACTAGAAAACCTAAGTCTAATTATTCAACTTATAAACAATTTAAAACTAATAATTAACTTAGGTTACATGCATTTCTATGTTATAGTGCTTGACCATTCATCACATGAATAATAAACTATATAACATACATTCATCACATGAATAAATGCATGTTCATGCTTTTAATCTAAGAAATATAGCACTTATATTAATCAAATTAAAACATGCATTATATTATAACTCTTATAATATAATCCTATCATGCATACTATATATTATAACTCTTATAATATAAATATGATGAATGAAATGTTTAACCTAAGGTGGGATTTTAATCTATATGACATACATTATGCACATAGAAATAATAAATTTCATACATCTCATGCATAAAATAAATTAAATAGCAAAATTGGACCGGTTTTGGCACCCTAGGGACATTAATTAAATTAATTAACATTAATATAACATTTATATTAATATTAATTAATAAAATTAATAATAAAATACATTTTACAAATAAAAATAATTAAAATAAATAAGTAAAATAACTTCCACGATTGAAAAAACTGCCCAACAGCCACTACTTGCGCGAACTCCTCTCGCGAACTGCCCACTATGCTCGCAACGTTGAAACGTCGTGGCCAGCGTTGCAACGCTGCAGTGTCCAACGTTGTACTCAGCGCGCCTAACGCCTCAGCGTTGCAACGCTACACCCAGCGTTGCAACGCTGATCGCAACACCGCCTGGATCCGCACGGACATCGTTGAGACGACGAAGAACAACGTCTCAACGTCGTCGACAGAACAACAAACAACAAACAACGTCTCGTTTGTTGTTCTTCGTCGTTTTTCACCCAATTCTGCTCCGATTTCTTCACAGCAACTCTTGCCACGAACGACACGGACTTACAAACTCGATTTACATTAAAATTTCCCAAAACAACGAGCCCTTACATTGATCTCATCAACGAAATTAATGCAAATCTAAAATGTGCCAAAACCGAAAATATCGAACATGCAATACCAGATGAATTAAAGCAACCCCACCTAATTGTAAGAAAAAACAGTTTGCACAACAAAAAAGCCAACGATTTGCTCTGATACCAATTGAAGGGAATGAAACTCCTGCAGCGAAAAATGACTTTAAATCGTCATGGGGTCGACCCTAGCCAAACTAGCTCGAGAAGCGGACCCCTATGGGGTCGGTCCGATTCGGAGAGCCGAACTGGCTCGGGAAGCGGCCCCCAGGGGTCCGTCCTGAGCCGAAGTGGGTCGACCCCATGCCGAGCCGACTCGAGAAGCGGACCCCCACGGGACGATCCCGAGCCTGTGTCGATTGAACGTATGGTGTCGGCCTTGCTCAAGAAGGGAGACGAGGAAGGAGACCAAACGGGTGCAGTCCTTCGACACTCCGTAACGGTTGGGGGAGACGAAAGAGGAGTTGTTGCTTAACGTTCTCTCTCGTGTAACGATTGTAATTATGAGCTAGATAATCATAACGAGTTAGTGGTCATAAATCTTTATCAGCCGTTACGAGTCACACGAGTTACATATTCAACGTTGCAAGTTGGAAGAGGGTAAGCAATCATTTTGTCTGTGTTCTAGCTTGAGACTACTTGACGAGAGAATATCATTTCTAACTTGAGCGTCGGAGTGCGTGTGGCTCACCACCACACCGGTATTAGCTACCTGTTTTGTAGGAGATCATTGTTCCCAACAATACAAATTCACCGTTGATCAGTCCATCCAAATTCCGGCATCAACATGAACAATAATTTGTCTATCAATATTTGTCAAGTGAACATATCAATTTTAAGAAATAAGTGTATATCTAGGATCTTTAGATTTTTTGTTTATTTATAATTCATGTATTTTTTTATCCAAAAATATTTTTTGAAAAATAAAATTTTATTGATTAATCAAAATATAGTCTTGAAATCTAAATTTTAAGAAAATTGAGATAAAAAAAATATTTATTGACTAATCAAAATATAGTCTAATAATAATTAAAAAAATAATTGTGAGCTTGATGGAGGGAACAATAAAACATGAAAAAACTAGAAATACATATATTAATTTAGATATCCTTTCTTGGCTAAAAAAATAGGTATCATTTAAAAAAATCATAGCTATTTATATAGAAACCATAATTACCCTAAAATATTTCATATATTTTTAATTTTTATCGTATTTTATTAGTATTAATAAGAATTGATTTTTATTTTTTTTTACAATTACACTAATATTTAATTATAAAATAAATGAAACAACCAACCATGAATTGCTACTTAAAAGCTCGTTCAACGCACTCTTATCTAAGATAAAGGAAAGCTTTGAAACAACTTTCGATCATAACAAAAAAACATTTCATACAAAACATGTTTTACTTCGGGATCTCAACTTAAAATAAAAACAAATAAAACAAACATTTCCAAAAGCTTTAGATACAAGATCAGAATCCTTGCTCCAACAGAAAGAAAGACAAAAAGTAAATCAATCTTTAACAACGAAAAACAAAGCTTTTAAAAAGTAGAAAACTCTACGACCCTAAGAAACAGAGAACATGACCAACATAGCCTAGTCAAGTCGATGCCTCCTGCCACATGCCTCAAGATTCTATTGGCCACTGAAAAGAAAAACAAGGTAGCATCAAATGGGTATAAAAATATTAAGTAAGGGGTTGTTTGGGGCACAGTTATAATAACCTGTGTTATTATAACCTGTAGAATAATCTGCACTCCAAATACAGACTATTATAACCCCTGACTATACTACTATGCATTTTAAATAATATTATATGATTTCACAGACTATAATAACCCACAGACTATTATAACCCCCCTATTATTATAACTCACTCAGTGCCATAAACAACCCTTAAGTAGTCTACTTAAAACTAAGGCTCACATTCCACCACACAAATACTCAAACTCCTAATCTTACTCCTGTTTTGCACTCTCTTAGCCATGTGACCACCTAACCTACTTCACCTACGGTATAGTCTCATTACTAAAACCCTAGAGTTATGCTTCAAATCCATGAGTTTCATCCCCCACAACTAGCATACAACAAGAAGGCCCACAACCCTCAAACCACACTGGTGCTAGCACCTACCGATCAGTGGGACTTTATCGCTACAGCGAGCATACAATAAGAAGGTTTGCAATCCTCAAGCCATACTGGCTAGCACCTGTGATGGAGGATACATCCTCCAAGCCATAATAAAATATGGTATGCACCCCCCATCAATCGCATCACATAATCATCAAGGTAAGCATGCTCTAAGTGAAGTAGTAGGTGTCACTAGGCTAAAAGTCCTATGCCATTACCTAACCCTATCAAGATTCTCGAGACCTTACAACATCATAACCACATCAACACGAAGGTGTTAGGGTAATTAGGGTCTTAGGATTAACTTCCAAACCACAAAATTCAGAGCTAAAAAAAATACTACACAAGCACAATACATGAGTTTCAAACATAATGTCAGTCAAGGATTTACTCACACCAATAACCTTTAGCCATAACTTTAAGTCTCTAAATCAAAATATCATATTCTCAGGTAAGTACTAACTCAAAGATGCAATTCAAAACTAATAATACTATAAGTCTTAACTAAACACGTATTAACTTATTTTCCTAAATTGAAAATAAAAGGAGAATAATTAAAAAAAAATGAATTGAAAGAAAAAAGAAAAATAATTTTAAAAAAATTAAAATGAGAAAATTGTTGTGAAAATAGGATGGAAACCAAGTATAATTTTACCAATATTTAAATACTAATATAATAAAATAATAATAATAATAATAAAAAGGAAATTGGAGGTTGGAATATATATATATATATATATATATATAATGAAGAGAATGAGAAAGTGGAGAAGGATGAAAAATATTGGTCAAGATTCACCAATTGTCTATTGTAATTGTCCACCAAAAGCCAATATTTATAGGCTTTTTGGCAAGGAGCAAGTGGGCTTTTTTGCACACCAAGCATGAGTAAGTATATGACACATGAAAAGCACATGGCCAGAAGGGGGTATTGTTAGCTTTACGAGCTTCAATCATACAACCATATATTTTGATGATAACAAACATTTAAATTACTAATGATTTCAGTGTTTTAAAGTGTCCACAGTGTAGAGCTCGAAGAGACGATTCCAACGCATTTTGAATTGCTCAAATCGGACTTCAAACGAGAAAGTTATGACCAAAAGAAGATTGTGAAAAACTGTTATTTTGCAGTAACGCGAACGAATTACATGACCGTTGGAAATAATTTAAAATTATTCTTTTAATCATTCTTTTTCCATTTTTATCCCAAATTACCTCCACCCTTGATCCATCTTAACCTAGATCCAATGACCCAAATTTTACCCTAAATTTAAACCTTATTTAAACATCATTTTCCCTCTTAGTTGAAGAAGAACTCTCATCTCCAAGTTGCTGAAATTTTCTCTCCAACATTCTCCATTCTTGATTATTCTTCAAAGTTACATCATTTTCTATTCTTCTGAGAGAATTTTATATGAGAGATTAGATTGTGTCTTTAGAGCTTAAAATTGTGTATCTACTCTTGTGAGAGATCTTTCTTTGTGAGATTTGTATTTCATCTTTTAAATTGAGTGTTGTATTAAGGTGTTGGTACACCTTAGGATTTTGAGTGAGCGGTTTAATCCTGAACCGAAAAAGGATTTGTAGAGGTTTAATCCTGAACCCGAAAAAAGATTTGTAGTGGTTTAATGGTTTGATCCTGAACCCGAAAAAGGATTTGTAGTGGTTTGATCCTGAACCCGTTCAAAAGGATCATAATGGTTTGATCTTGAACCCGTTAAAAAGATCGATATAGGTTGGATCCTGAATTTGCAAAAGGATCGGTTGGGGGTTTACTCTTGAACCTTTAAAAAGAGTGAGAAATCGATTTGGTTCTCACCTTAAGAAGAGAATCATCACGAAGAAAATACCAAGAAGGCGTCTTATGAGTGGAGTAGGGATTTCAGAACCACTATAAAAATCTTCGATTTCATTTCTTCCTCTATGCTCTTTTACTTTGCTTTGTTAAATTATTTATTTGAGTAGATTGCATGTTTAAAAAAAATTGTTCTATATTTCTAGAATTTTTAGGGTGCTTATTTTGATTATTTAAGATTGAATTAATCTAGTTTAATTCCAAAAAAAAAGGTTTTTAAATTTTTAAGCAACCCTATTCACCCCCCTCTAGTGTTGCCATACGATCCTACAATTGGTATCAGAGCCTTGCTCAATTTTTTGTAAAAAAAAAAGGTCTTTGAAATCTTGTTTTCAATATTTGAAAAACTATTTTTATTTTTTTTAATCTGATTTTTTTCATTTTTGGAAGAAAAGCTTGAAAATTTGAGTTTTAAAATCCATTTTCTCTATTAAATTATCTTTCTTGAAAATTGCTTCTTAAAAACTTTTTTCCTTAACTTTTTAATTCTGATTATTGTGTAGAAGAAACTTTTTGAAAATTACTTTTTCCTTGAAATTCAAATTTTGAAAAAGTGTTTTGTTTGGAAAGAATTTTTTTTTTCAAAAATTATTTTCCTTAAATTATTTTCAAAACTACCTTTCTTGAAAACTTAATTGTTTGAACTTATGGCAAATATTAGAGTTAATTATGATTTGATTGAATTTCCATCTTATATTTCTAATGAGTTTCTTGATGTGAAAGAAATTTCTAAAATTAGAAATCAAGAAAATTGTCACATATCAAAAAAAGAAGATTTGCAGGGATCACATCGGTGTTTGATGGCTCACATCGACGACGAAAGTGACGACGAAGAGGTAAGTAATGAAAATTCCTCTTATGATGAGCTTATGGATGCCTATAATGAAATTAAGCATGAATTTGAAAAAGTAGGGACTAAGTATTTTTCTCTTAAAAAGAAGAACTCTAAATTGGCTTATGAAAATAATGAGTTATTACATGAGCTTAGTAGTGTGAAAGAAGAACATGAGAAAATTAATTCCTCATTCTTAGAAATGAAAAATGACTTGAATGCTTTAATTGTTGAAAATAAATCATTAGTTGAGGAAAATGCATGTTTGAAATTAAATGTCAATAATGTTGTAAAACATGATGATGTTGAGAATTCATGTGATGAAGAAAAATGTGCTATGCTAGATAAGATTAAATTTCTTGAGCATGATATCTTTGAATTACATGAACTTGTTAAAACTCTAAGAGAAAAAGAGTCAAATCTTATGAATAAGCTTAATTGTGCCAAAGAATCTATTAAGAAATTGACAATAGGTGCACAAAAATTAGATAAAATTATTGAAATGGGCAAACCTTTAAATGACAAAAGAGGTATTGGTTATATTGATGAGAGTGTTACTCCATCTAGTTCTAAAACTACTTTTGTCAAATCATCTTCTATGTCTAATAATATTTTGCCTAATGTTTTACCAAAATGTGATGTGCATAAGCATAATACACCAAATCATGTGCATAAGCATGATGTACCAAAATTTATGTATAACTATGGTGTATCAAAATTTGTGAAAAAACATTCTCGTGCTAAGTCTAATTTTGTGCATAATGCTAAATTTGTAAATAATGTTAAATCTGTGCCTACATGTCATTATTGTGGAATTAAAGGTCATATTAGACCAAATTGCTACAAATTGAAAAATGTTATTAATGGTTATGGAAAGAAAAATGTTCCTTATAAAGAAAATTTCCAAAATAGTTATAAAAGGAATTATGCAAAAAGGAACATGCATAGATTTTATGTGAATGAACATTTTATGCAAAATGTCTATTGTTTCTCTTGTGGCAAATTCGGTCATAAATTAAATTCATGTTATAATTTTCCTAAATCGAATGATATAAATGTTATGAATATTGGAACTAAAAAAATATGGGTTCCAAAGATTGAGACTAACCTACATGGACCCAAACAAATATGGGTACCAAAGATTGCTTTGCTAATTTTATTTTGTAGATGTGCTCCAAAAGTCAAAATTTGAAGATTAACTCAATTTCAAAAGGAAACAATTCAAACTTCAAATGAAATTCCATAAATTTCTTGGTGCTTCAAAAGGAAATATCCATATTTGGTAACTTTATCTTTTAAATGATTATTGAATGAATTTGAGATATTTTATAATATTATCTTTGAATTAATTTGAATTTGAATTTGCTCTTGAATTGTTTTATTGGAAAGTTTTATATTTGGAATTTGAAATTGATTTTTTTAAGTGTTTGAATGGAAGGTTATTATTTGCTTTATTGTGATATTTTTGTGGAATTGAAATTGGATATGATTTTCTTATTAATTTTTTTTTTGGATAGTTGAATGTTTCTTTTCATAATGAGCTTCAATTTCACATTCTTGATTTATTGGTAAAATATATTTTTATTATTGTTGAATGATTGACATGGTAATTTTTTTTTTAAAGATATTTACTATTATTGAATTTTTGTTTATTTACCATATTGGTATTAAATCTATTTGATTGATTATTATATATTAAATGTCTATGAGATATTTATGAAATATATTGTTTGACATTTGTCTTTATTATTTCTCTAGTTATAGACTACAAGATTATGTGCTCTTGAGAAAATTAAATTTAATTTATCCTTGTTCCCTATTGTTTTGTTATTTGTTTTATAGAATTACATATCATGCATTACTGTTTTGAATTTGAAATTTGTCTCAAATAATTGATTTATTTTGAGTGTTTGAAATATTTGATTTCTTTATAGTTTGCATGTTGATTTTCATAATTCAATTGTTGATGTTTAAATCTTTTTTGGAAACTTGTGAGATTTACATATTGCATGATTATTGAAATTGATTTGAATTTGTTTATTCTTTATTGTTATTAAATTGTGAAAAAAAAATTGTTTTAACGTTTTTTTAACTATCTTAACTTATACTTTTTTGTTTGAGTTTCACTCTTACAATTAGTATTAAGTCTTTGAATTTGAAAATATTTTGAATTATTGTTAGCTTTACGAGCTTCAATCATACAACCATATATTTTGATGATGACAAACTACTCAAGAAAAATATTCTCAAAGTAGAATGTGAACAATAATATTGAAAGAATTTAATTTGTAAACATCACATTCAATCACTGAACATCCATATATTTTTCTAAGCAAATTCATATTCTACTTTGAGAATATTTTTCTTGAGTAGTTTGTCATCATCAAAACGGGGGAGATTGTTAGCTTTATGAGCTTCAATCATACAACCATATATTTTGATGATAACAAACATTTAAATTACTAATGATTTCAGTGTTTTAAAGTGTCCACTGTGTAGAGCTCGGAGAGACGATTCCAATGCATTTTGAATTGCTCAAATCGGACTTCAAACGAGAAAGTTCATAAGAAGATTGTGAAAAAGTGTTATTTTGCAATGACGCGAACGAATTACATGACGACATGTGGCCCCTTTTTAAGACCGTTGGAAATAATTTAAAATTATTCTTTTAATCATTCTTTTGCCATTTTTATCCCAAATTACCTCCACCCTTGATCCATCTTAACCTAGATCCAATGACCCAAATTTTACCCTAAATTTAAACCTTATTTAAACATCATTTTCCTCTTAGTTGAAGAAGAACTCTCATCTCCAAGTTCTTTGAAATTTTCTCTCCAACATTCTCCATTCTTGATTATTCTTCAAAGTTACATCATTTTCTATTCTTCTGAGAGAATTTTATATGAGAGATTAGATTGTGTCTTTAGAGCTTAAAATTGTGTATCTACTCTTGTGAGAGATCTTTCTTTGTGAGATTTGTATTTCATCTTTTAAATTGAGTGTTGTATTAAGGTGTTGGTACACCTTAGGATTTTGAGTGAGTGGTTTAATCTCGAAGGAAAAGGATTTGTAGAGGTTTAATCTCGAAACCGAAAAAGGATTTGTAGTGGTTTAACTCTCGAACCGAAAAAGGATTTGTAGTGGTTTAATCCTAAACCGAAAAAGGATTTGTAGTGGTTTGATCTCGAACCCGAAAAAGGATTTGTAGTGGTTTGATCCTGAACCCGTTCAAAAGGATCATAGTGGTTTGATCTTGAACCCGTTAAAAAGATCGATATAGGTTGGATCCTGAACCTGCAAAAGGATCGGTTGGAGGTTTACTCTTGAACCTTTAAAAAGAGTGGGAAATCGGTTTGGTTCTCACCCTTAAGAAGCTCATCATGATAAAATACCCAAGAAGGCGTCTTGGGGAGTGGAGTAGGGATTTCCGAACCACTATAAAAATCTTCGATTTCATTTCTTCCTCTATGCTCTTTTACTTTGCTTTGTTAAATTATTTATTTGAGTAGATTGCATGCTTAAAAAAATTTGTTCTATATTTCTAGAAATTTTAGGGTGCTTATTTTGATTATTTAAGATTGAATTAATCTAGTTTAATTCAAAAAAAAAAAAGGTTT
This sequence comes from Trichosanthes cucumerina, assembly GCA_036507285.1. Classification (NCBI taxonomy): domain Eukaryota; kingdom Viridiplantae; phylum Streptophyta; class Magnoliopsida; order Cucurbitales; family Cucurbitaceae; genus Trichosanthes; species Trichosanthes cucumerina. The sequence continues at coordinate 30,570,542 of CM071839.1, forward strand.
TTAAATTTTTAAGCAACCCTATTCACCCCCCTCTAGTGTTGTCATACGATCCTACAGGTATGACACATGGCTAAATGGGAAAATGGACATCTCTTTCATGCATTTATAATACTCCCCCTTAGATGTCCATTTTTATATAATATATGTCTCGTTAAAACCTTACTAGGAAAAAACCCAATGGAAAAAAAATCCTAGTGAAGGAAAAAGAGTACATATTTTATATAAAGTATACATTATATTTACTCCCCCTCATGGAAACATCACTTGAGATCTCTGAGTCATCGCATCCCAATACTGTGAACCAATTTTTCAAATGTTGTAGTTGGTAATGCCTTTGTAAATATGTCCGCCAAGTTATCTTTCAAACAAATCTGTTGTACTGAGATGTCACCATTTTCTTCAAGGTCATTAGTGTAGAAAAGCTTTGGAGAGATATGCTTCGTTCTATCTCCTTTAATATATCCCCCTTTGATTTGAGTTATACATGTTGTGTTGTCTTCGTATAATATTGTTGGAAGAGGTTTACTCGAAGACAAGCCACATGTCTCACGAATGTGTTGTGTCATCGATCTTAGCCATACACATTCTCGACTTGCCTCGTGAATTGCGAGGATTTCAGCATGATTCGAAGAATTGGTCGTGATGGTCTGTTTCACTGATCGTCATGATATAGCAGTACCTCCAGATGTGAATAGATAACCTGTTTGAGATCTAGCTTTGTGTGGATCAGATAAATATCCAGAATCTGCATTACCAATTAGATCAAAACTGGATTTGTTAGAATAAAATAAACTCATATCAATTGTCCCTCGAAGATATCGGAGTACATGCTTAACTCCATTCCAATGTCTATTTGTAGGACATGAACTATATCTAGCTAATAAATTTATTGAAAATACAATATCTGGTCTTGTGTTATTAGCCAGATACATAAGTGCACCAATTGCACTAGGATATGGTACTTCAGGACCAAGTAGTTCTTCATTGTCATCTCGAGGTTGAAATATATCTTTTTTTACATCTAGTGAACGAACTTCCATTGGAATGTTCAATTGATGTGCTTTATCCATATAGAATCTTTTTAAGATTTTCTCTATATAAGTTGATTGATGAACAAATATCCCATCTGCTAAATGTTCAATTTGCAAACAAAGGCAAAAAATTTTTTTCCAAGATCTTTCATCTCAAATTCTTTCTTAAGATATTCTATCGCCTTGGATAACTCTTTAGGAGTGCCAATTCTATTTAAGTCATCAACATATACAGTTATAATAGCAAATCCTGACTGAGACTTCTTTATAAAAACGCACGGACATATTGGATTATTTTGATATCCTTCTTTCAACAAATATTCACTCAGGCGATTATACCACATTCATCCTAATTGTTTTAATCCATATAATGATCTATGTAACTTTGTTGAATACAATTCCCGAGAACTTGATTCATATGTTTCTGGTATTTTAAATCCTTTCGGGATTTTCATATAAATTTCATTATCCAGAGATTCATATAAATATGTCGTGACTACATCCATTAGATGCATATCAAGTTTTTCATATACAGTCAGGCCAATCAAATATTTTAGTGTTATTGCATCCACCACAGGAGAATATGTCTCCTCATAATCAATACCAGACCTTTGCGAGAATCCTTGTGCAACAAGTCTCGCTTTATATCTTGTGACTTCATTCTTTTCATTTCTTTTCCTTACAAATACCCATTTGTATCCCACAGGTTTGACACCTTCTGGTGTTAGGACTACTGGTCCAAAAACCTCACGTTTTAAAAGTGAATTCAACTCTGCTTGGATTGCTTCTTTCCACTTCAGCCAATCCTTTCTACATTTACATTCTTCGATAGATTTTGGATCAAAATCGTCACTTTCATGAATAATATCGTGAGCAACATTATAAGCAAAAATATTGTCAACAACGATATCATTTCGGTTCCATCTCTTTCCTGTTGTAATATAGTTTATAGAAATTTCATTATTATCCTCAAGCGTTTGATTTTCATCAATACTTTTTTGAGTAGTTGTATTCTAGATTTCTTCTGGAACATCCATACCTTTTATTGAATTATTTTGATTCTCCACTACTTTTCTTTTTCGAGGATTTTTATCTTTCGAACCCATAGGTTTACCACGCTTCTGGCGTGCTCCAGGCTCATTATTGGCAACTTGTTCCTTTGGGATATCAATTTTTGATGGAGCATTTGTTGCTGGTATATATGATTTAGTCACTCTTTTAGCATCTGTGAATGCATCTGGTAATTGATTTGCTATATTTTGCAAATGAATTATCTTTTGAACTTCAAGTTCACATTGATCTCTACGAGGATCTAAATGAGACAATATGATGCATTCCATGTAATTTCTTTTTCCAACTTTTTAATTCCTCCCCCTAATGTTGGAAAATTTGTCTCATTAAAATGACAATCAGTAAATTGTGCAATAAATACATCACCCGTCAGGGGTTCAAGATATTTAATAACTGATGGGGAATCATATCCAACATCTATTCCTAACCTCCTTTGAAGACCCGTCTTAGTACGTTGTGGTGGAGCAATTGGAACTTATACTTCACATCCAAAAATTCTCAGATGGGATATATTTGGTTGTTGGCCATAAGTTAATTGCATAGGGGAATATTTATTATAGGCTACTGGCCTAATATGTAATAATGATGCAACGTGCAAAATAGCATGACCCCAGACCGATGTAGGAAGTTTAGCTCTCATAAGTAATGGTCTTGCAATTAGTTGCAGACGTTTTATAAATGATTCTGCTAGACCATTTTGTGTATGAACATGAGCTACAGGATGTTCAACACTTATCCCAATTGACATACAATAATTATTAAAAGTTTGGGATGTAAATTCATCAACATTATCAAGTCGAATGGTCTTAATTGTATAATCAGGAAATTGTGTTCTTAACTTAATTATTTGAGCAAGTAATCTTGCAAATGCAAGATTTCGACTTGATAATAAGCATACATGTGACCATCTGCTGGATGCATCAATTAATATCATAAAATATCTAAATGGACCGCTTGGTGGGTTAATAGGTCCACAAATATCACCTTGAATTCGCTCTAAAAATGCAGGTGATTCAATTCCCACTTTAGCTGGTGATGGTCTAATAATTAATTTCCCTTGAGAGCAAACATCATATGACAACTCATTGGATTAAATAATCTTCTGGTTCTTTAAAGGATGTCCATGTGAATTCTCAATAATTTTCCTCATCATTATCGATCCTGGATGACCCAGTCGATCATGCCAAACACTGAATATTTCTGGATTCATGAACTTCTGGTTCATTGTTGCATAGCTTTCGATTACTCGTATATGAGTATATTATAATCAAGAAGAAAAAGTAGACAGTGTTTCTAATATACGTTTTTCATGTGAAACAATAGATGTGATATAGAGTTACTCTATATTATTTTTATGATCAATTTCAACATGATAACTATTTGTTATGTATATCTTTGAAACTCAATAAATTTATCTTTGATTTGCTAGAGAACAAAGCATAATTAATTGAAAATTTTGTTCCTCTAGGCAATATAAAACTTGTTTTTCCAAAACCTTGAATCAAGTCTGTAGAACCTGATATAATATTGACTTTTGCTTCCAGCATTGTCAATTTAGAAAAATACTTTTTGTTTATAAGTATTGTGTGCGTAGTTGCACAGTCTGCCAGACATAAATCTTCATTTCTTATTTTCGAGTTACTCAACATATTGAAATTGTCCATATTTATTCATTAAACAAAAATAATTACAATAAGAGATACATAATACAAAAAGTTTAAAGCTAAAAGAAACATAAAACTGAACATTAGTATTAAACATTCTCAAAATCAAAAGAAGCACTTGCTATTCCATTAATTGCTTCACTCTTCTCTTCAGGAGATGTAAAAAAGTCTGTCACATCCAAATTTGTCATATTGGATGGGTCGAATATATCATTATCTTGATAATCAAGATTTGTTTCTACATTTTTTCCTTTTTTTTCCTTTAGGGAAGTTTAATAGAGATCAACAGAGTGTTTGGACGTACAACAGGTACGTGAATAATGCTTAGTGATTTTACTTTGGAAGCATTTATGTTCATCATCTCTTAAACTCTTATTTTGTGAAGTTTTTCCTTTATAATTATCATTTTGTGTGGTTCTCTTGACATTTCAATGATTATAATGAGCACCACGATTGTTAAAATTCATAACATTCACTTCAGGGAATAGCGTTGCTCCAGTTTGTCAAGATTTATGAGTTCAGAATATTTTTAAACCATCTTTTTCAATATTGCTACTGCAGGAGCATATTCGAGACATAACCAATAATCTTTTCCATTATTGTCAAGAGATGTGAATTCTAATTTTGTAAGGTTTGTCATAGTAACGCTATCAAAATGCATTATATTTATATTAGAAAATTAATATAAATTAAACATGCAAAATAACATTAAAAAAATGGCTTACCTAGAGGACCTACCTTCAGTGAAAATATTGGTAGAACTTCATGTTGATAATGTGTTGTGAAAATAGGATGGAAATTGGGTATAATTTTATCAATATTTAAATACTAATATAATATAATGATAATAATAATAATAATAAAAAGGAAATTAGAGATTGGAATATATATATATATAATGAAGAGAATGAAAAAGTGGAGAAGGATGGAAAATATTGGTCAAGATTCACCAATTGTCTATTGCATTTGTCCACCAAAAGCCAATATTTATAGGCTTTTTGGCAAGGAGCAAGTGGGCTTTTTTGGACACCAAGCATGAGTAGGTACATGACACATGGAAAGCACATGGGGGTATGACACATGGCTAGATGGGAAAATGGACATCTATTTCATGCATTTATAATAAAAATGACATTTTAAAAAGTTAAAACAGAACTTCTTCAAGTCTTCGCGAGAAAAAAGTAAACAAACCTAATAAACTTTGACTTTGTTTGTTTTCCACTATGAGGATGCGCGTGGAGGACTTCTTTAGCATGCTTCTTCAAGTCTTCGCGAGAAAAAAAAACAACCACCATTGTTGGGAGAAGACTTTTTTTTGGCAAAGTTTAAGAAGTGAGGAAATCTATGTTTAGAGAAATTCCCACTCTCCTTCAAGTATAAAAAGGCATGGGATGCAGTGGAGTGAAGTGTATTTCAATTTCTTGGTAGGGTGTGATCGTTATGCGACATGCTAGTGCACGTGATCGAAGCAATATAAAAGTGGAATACTCCAGAGTCTAGAGTATCGAACCCACACAAAATGAGTTCCACTAAATTAATCGGGAAAACAATAATTGCTATGAAGATGTAAGTAATGGTAACCAAATTTTATAGAGTTGTTTTGAAGGTATCCACGCTACTGGAAATTAAGAAAAAATCAATGATTAAGAATGAAGGGAATTCAAGTTGCTTTTGCCCCTTCAGAGAAAATGTTGTTGAAAATACAATAGCAATTTTGCCAGCAATCTTAAATCTAAGTAAATCGGATTCTACTCCTATTCGGTTCTACTCTCAAAACCTTTAGGAGACTAAGCAATTAAACCTATATGTCTATGGCTAATTGAGCTTAGATAATTCTGTGCACAACCCTACTGGTCTTGGAGTCTCGCCCTATGTCTAAGGTCGAAGTTTCAAATTTTAATGTCTAAGTCATTTCCTCCATTGTTTTTATGAGTTCCGCTTTCCCTTGACCCTTTCAGTATCAAGTTCTAGCTTGATATGAAAGCCCTAGTGATCGGCTAGGGTTGCCCAAATTAAATTCAATAAAAACAAAATTAGGGTTAGGTGCCGACATAATTACTTTGCTACTTTAAGCTTGACGTCTCTCTTCTAAGGTATTCACAACTTAAACCTCTAAAGAGGATTTAGCTCATGATGGAAAGAAAGAAAAACAGAAAATTAGTTGGTGAACACTTCACGATTTTCGAAAAAAAAATACAAGAGAAAGGGACAAAAGGGAAAAGACAATTAACACTAAAGCTAACTATTATATTACTTAAAACCTTAACTCTAAGTTGTAGTCTGTTGGGATATTCCCTAAATTCGTGGATTTGTAAATAGAATTTATTTATTCAATAAAATAAGAGTTATTTTATTCATAGTATAGACTCACTTAAACTTAAATCCAATAAACAAACATCCTGTTAGATTTTATGCCCTAAAACTCGTAGTTTGTAAATTTGTAATTTGTTCCAATTTTATCAATAAAATGTTATTGTTACTATTCAATAAAGTGTGTTGAATTTCATTTAGTTTGCCTTAAAATAACCATAAATCCAATAAACAAATATCCTAGGTTGTAAAAATATCCTAGGTTGTATTATGTGTCTTGAACCATATGTAGAGACATTCGGGGATCAAAGTTCAAGATACAGCCTAAAGGGTTCATAGTAGAAGGATGAGGTTGGGTACCTTATCCTAGTGACACTATGGATGCGATCTATTTTGTATTTGATACAAACACAATGATCCAACACGTTTGTGTAGGTGACATGCGAGTGGAGGTGTCTTATGTGAAGAGTTCACATAAGACCGGACCGCGAAATAGTAACCGATAGATATAACTCCGTTCACTATTTAGGTTTCTATTTCAATAAGATGATTTAGGTAACTTGATCTTAATCCTGAGCAAGTTACAAGCTCCTATCTGCGAGGGATTGTCCTTGGATTAGTATGGATGAGAGTGACCCAAGACGCCGACTGAATAAGTTGTTGGGGGTTGTGCCCTAAAACTCGTAGTTTGTAAATATTGTTCTAATTAATGTAATAAAGAGTTATTATTTTCAATAAAGAGTTATTGTTCATTATTTACAATATTGCCTTTTTATTAACCCTAAATCCAATAAACTAACATCCAAGGCTGTAAAATGTCTCTTGAACTGAATGTAGTGTACATATAAAGGTTCTCAGTTCGAGATACAACTTAAAGGGTCTATAGTAAGGGGATAAGGCTTGGGTACCTTACCCTATGGACATGACCCACTTTGTATATGATACAAACACAGTGATCCTAGCGTGTTCGTGTAGACGACATGTGAGTGGCGATATCCTATGTGATGAGATTGCATAAGACTGGACCACGAAATAGTAACCACTAGATGTAACTCCGTTGACTAGTTAGGTTTCTATTTCACTAGGATGACCTAGGCAACTTGATCTCAATCTTGAGCAGGTTACGAACTCCTGTTTGCGAGGGATTGTCCTTTGACTAGTATGGGTGAGAGTGGCCAGATTCGCCGACTCAATATGCCTACCTTCTTGGGGATAAGACTGAGCAGGCAGCGGGGGACTTAACCTAACAAGATGGAATTCACTCCTTCCCGCCTATTAGGGTAAGTAGATGAATGTTCCCTTAAGTGGTGTCTCCGGGACTTGAACAAAGGGTCCGACCTTCTCATTGACCCGAGAGGGATTTCTGTTTGTTGGTAGAACCACAAACAAATTGTTCATTAGAGGAGCACTGGTACTTAAGGTAAAAGATGTACCCTAGGGATAAAACGGTAATTTGACCCAACTGGTGTTACGAACATTCGTGAAGGGTTGACTTGCTGTTATTGGTCAATATCCGTGGACACAGAAATATATCTGCAGTGAGAAGAGTGCAACTGCGGGACTTTAGTGGACTGTTCCCGCAGTTAACGAATGTTGATTAGGAGGTTAATGAGATTAATCAAATAATCTCGTATCGTTGAACCTTCTGATCTGTAGGTCCATTAGGTTCACCTTCTAGCTCGTAAAGGGTTCTTAGATCGTTTGAATTTGAAATGTTCAAATTTAATTTTGGAATAAACATTAATGTATATAGATACATTATAATATAAAGTTTGGAATTTTATATTATAAATTTAATGTTAATATGATTCATATTAAATTAAACGAGAGAATTAAATATTTGAAAGAGTTCAAATTTGAATGAGATTCATATTTAAAAACTATAGTTTAAAATTTAATGTACATAAGATGTGCATTAAAACTATAGGTTAAGGGGTAAAATGATTAAATGTGATTTAATCATAATTAAATATATGGTATTTAATTATTTTTTTAATTAAATGTGATTTAAATAAAATAAATATTAATATAATTAATTTGATTAATTATATTAATTATTATTTAATTCATTATCAATTAATTAGTTGGGAACATGTCACGATGACACGTTCACATCATTCCCCAATCCCCCCTCGATAGGGAGTGGGGAGTTACCCTACTTCTCCTACTTCTTCTCCTAGTGAGAAGAGTTAGATGATCGATCAATTTGGCGTTTTTGAGAAATTGCTGACAAAATTCTCTCTCAAAATTTTCTTGTTATTCGACCAATTGTTGGCTCCTTCCCACTAAGGAGAGATCTAATAACTCAGAGTGTAAGAGGTTTTTCAAGTGGTGTTGTCCTGTAAAAGGAACAAAGGAACCTTGTTGCTGTGTTGCTGTAGATTCCAAGGAGCAACGAGTTGCTGTGGGAAATTCGAAACTACAAAGGTAATTGTTTTTCCTTTTAGTTTAATATAGTGTACAACATGTTTATTACATGTTAATCCATGCTTTAATTAGTTGAATTGCTTATCTCTGTTTATTTTTCCCAATGTACTGGTATTTGAAGTAAACCAAAACAAACAAGTAATCGATCTTTAAAATACGTTTTCCAATATACTGGTATTCGAGTCTGTAATAGTGTTATAAGTCGTTCGTGACAAGTTTCAAGCCAATTGGATCAGTATCAGGTGAGAAATTGCCAATGGAAGCTACTGTTTTCGAAGAAGAAGCTACTGGCAGAAGCAGTAACGTTGCGACGCTCCCAACGGCGTTGTAACGCTGAAGAATGGCGTCGCAACGCCAGTGATGCCTATCGATAAGGAATTCGAGGGGTTGGCAGCGTTGCAACGCTATCCCGATACCTGACGTGAGCACGAGAGGAAGCATTGTTGCTACGCTCCCTTCAGCGTTGCAACGTCGTGGCAACATTTGGATGAGATAGATCGGTTCAACAGCGGTTCGAGTGGTTCGGGTCGTGGACGGTCCGATTCGAGCGTTTTGAGCCCGATTCAATGAGTTTTGGACCGGTTTTTGTAATAAAATGAATTTAAAAAATATGAATGCAGATTCATGTTCGGGGGGTCAAAATCAGTCAAGAGGGTCAAAACCGTAAAAAGTCAAAGGGTTGACTTTTTTAGCTCGGAAAAAGTCAAAGTTTGACTTTGACCAAATGGAAAAGACCATTTTACCCTTGCCTAGAATTAGTGGAATTATCCAACTTTTTGTTGGATAATCCCACTAACTTTAGTGGACTACGTGTAAACATTATAGAATGACACATAACCCACTTTTGTTAGTGTTTTGTGAGGTGTTGCATTTTGGTGAGCTTTGACATGCATTTGATGCATGTAATTGTTTTATAAATAGGATTGGTTTTAAAACAAAATGATTTTTGCTGAATTTTAGTTTTTCCAAAAGAGAGTCTCACCAAAAATTTCTTCTTTTCCTTTCCTCACTTAAATCTTTGATCCTCTCTTTCTTCCTTTTCATTCCTTCATTCACCGGGTCCTACAACCCAGTTCTGAGTCCAGAGGATAGCGGAGAAACTCTAGTGGTGGTCCGATTTGTGTTCAGTTTGTGCTTAGGCAAGGAGATCGTGAAAAAATCGAGCTACAAAGGTTGTATTTTCTTCCCTTTTAGTGCACTGTTTTTGGCTTGTTTGCATGTTAATTTCTATTAAGTTAGATGCAATTAGAGTGTCATTAGATCCCCTTTCCACTGCGTATGTCTCGTGTTCCATCACTTACGTACTCTGGAAAGGACGTAAAGGCAGTTTATGTCATTTCAGATTTTGGGGATGTCCAGCCTATGTGCTAGTGACAAACCCAAAGAAATTGGAACCTCGTTCAAAATTATGCCTATTTGTGGGCTACCCTAAAGAAACGAGAGGTGGTCTATTTTTCGATCTTAAGGAAAATAGGGTGCTTGTGTTGACAAACGCCACTTTCCTTGAGGAGGATCACATTAGGGATCACAAACCTAAAAGTAAAATCGTGTTAAAACAGTTAGACAGTACGACAGTAAAGGTTACTGATACTGCTAGGAAACCAACAAAAGTTGTTGACCCTAGCTCGTCTAGTCAAAGTTGTCCATCTCAACAGTTGAGAGAGCCTCGACGTAGTGGGAGGATTGTTACATAGCCTGACCGTTACATGGGTTTGACTGAAACCCAAGTTGTCACACCTAGTGATGACTGTGAGGACTAATTGTCTTATGATCAAGCAATAGATGACATTGACAAAGACGAATAGATTAAAGTCATGGACCAGGAAATGGAGTCTATGTACTTCAATTTCGTTTGGGATCTTGTGGATCAACCTGATGGGGTTAAACCTATAGGTTGTAAATGGATATACAAGAGAAAACGTGGTGTAGATGGGAAGGTGCAGACCTTCAAAGCTAGACTCATGGCAAAGGGTTACACCGAATGAGAAGGGGTTGACTATGAGGAAACCTTTTTTCCTGTTGTCATGATTAAGTCTATTTGAATCCTTCTTGCCATTGTTGCAGATTATGACTATGAAGTATGGCAAATGGATATCAAGACAACCTTTCTGAACGGAAATCTTGATGAAAACATCTATATGGACCAACCCAAAAGGTTCATTAAACAAGGCCATGAGCAAAAAGTTTGCAGGCTTAAACGATCCATTTATGGGTTGAAACAAGCCTCTAGGTCTTGGAATATACAGTTTGATGAGAATATCAAATCTTATGGCTTTTATCAAAATGTTAATGAACCTTGTATATACATGAAGATAATCAACAGTACTATCGCTTTTCTAGTGTTGTACGTGGATGATATTCTACTCATTGGGAATGATATAGGATTCCTCACTGACATTAAAAACTGGTTGGCTACGCAATTCCAAATGAAAGATTTGGGAGAAGCGCAGTTTGTTCTCGGGATCCAGATTATCCGAAACCACAAGAACAAAACACTAGCCTTGTCTCAAGCATCCTACATCCACAAAATGTTGATTCGATATAAGATGCAGAAATCCAAGAAGGGTTTATTACCTTTCAGCCTCGGGGTTCATTTGTCTAAGGAACAGTGTCCTAAGACACCTCAAGAAGTTGAGGACATGAGACAAATCCCTTATGCATCAGCTGTAGGTAGCCTCATGTATGCCATGTTGTGTACAAGGCTCGATATTTGTTATGTAGTTGGGATTGTTAGTAGGTATCAATGCAATCCAGGATTAGATCACTGGATAATGGTAAAAGCAATCCTCAAGTATCTTAGGAGAATGAGGGACTATATGCTCATGTATGGGTCTAAGGATCTGATCCTTACAGGATACACTTACTCTGACTTCCAGACCGATAAGGATTCTAGGAAATCCACATCGGGGTCAGTGTTTACTCTCAATGGAGGAGCAGTAGTCTGACGAAGCATCAAGCAAGGATGCATCGCTGACTCCATTATGGAGGCTGAGTATGTAGCAGCTTGTGAAGCGGCTAAAGAGGCAGTTTGGCTGAGGAAGTTCATGTTTGGTTTGGAAGTTGTTACAAATATGAACCTCTCAATCGCCCTTTATTGTGATAACAGCGGTGCAGTGGCCTACTCGAGGGAACCTCGTAGTCACAAAAGGGGAAAACACATCGAACGAAAGTATCACCTGATATGGAAAATTGTGCACCGAGGAGACGTGATCGTCACGAAGATAGCATCGGAGCACAACGTTGCTGATCCGTTTACAAAGACTCTCACGACTAAGGTGTTAGAGGGTCACCTAGAATCTCTAGGATTACACATTAGAACCTGACTAGGGCAAGTGAGAGTATTGTATCAAAGGGTATTCAATGCCCTAGTTTATTGTATTAGCATTATTATAATGTTGTGTGTACTCCACTAACTTTAGGTCAAGTGGGAGTTTGTTGGGATTTATGCCCTAAACTTGTGTATTTGTAATTATTTAAGGAAATGAATAAAAGTGTTATTTTTTTTCCTTCAATCTTGTATTCTCGCAAATTACAAACTTAAATCCAATAAACTAATCTCCATGGTCACATTTAGAAGATCTTAAACAGTGTGTGGTTGACACACATCTAGGATCAACTTCAAGTAAAAGACCTGAATGGTCTATAGTACATGGATTGGGTTGGGAACCTCATCCTAGAAACACTATGGATGCGACCCACTTTGTATTTGATACAAACGAGGCTATCCAGCTCGTTCATGTAGTTTACATGCGAGTGGGGGCATCCTGTGCGATGAGATTGTACAAGACCGGACCGAGAATTGTTAGACCACTCTACTAACGTCGTTGATAGATTGGGGCTAATAATTCACAGATGACCATTAGTGACTCAACCTGAATCTTGAGCGGGTTGCAAACTCCTGTATGCAGAAGTTTATCCTTAGACTAGTACGGGTGAGAGTGGCCACAACTGCCGACTCAATAAGCTTACCTTCTCAGGGATGAAACCTCGTAGGGAGTTGGGGACTCAACTTCGCAAGAAGGAATTCACTCGTTCCCGAACTAGGGTAACAGATAGGTTGTTCCCTTAATAGCTGAATTCAGGTCTTGAACAACGGGGCCCCTCCCTCTTATTGTCCCAAGAGGGACATTGTTTATGGTCGGACCATAAACTTGTTGTTCATTAGAAGATCAGTGGTGTTTAAGGTGCAAGAAGTAGTCATATGGGTAAAATGGTAATTTGACCCAACTGTTACTACGAACGACTTATGAAGGGTTGACACACGTGTTGGGGTTTGTGCCCTAAAACTCGTAGTTTGTAATTTTTGTTCTAATTAATGTAATAGAGAGTTATTATTTTCAATAAAGAGTTATTGTTCGTTATTTATGATATTGCCCTTCTTTTAACCCTAAATCCAATAAACTAACATCCAAGGCTGTAAAATGTCTCTTAAACTGAATGAAGTGTGCATATAAAGGATCTCGGTTCGAGATACAACCTAAAGGGTCTATAGTAAGGGGATAAGCTTTGGGTACCTTACCCTGGTAACACTATGGATGTGGCCCACTTTGTATATGATACAAACACTATGATCCTAACGTGTTCGTGTAGATGACATGTGAGTGGGGATATCCTATGTAATGAGAGTACATAAGACCGGACCGCAAAATAGTAACTGCTAGATGTAACTCTGTTGCCTAGTTAGGTTTCTATTTCACTAGGATGACCTAGGCAACTTGATCTTAATCCTGAGCAGGTTACGAACTCCTGTTTTCGAGGGATTGTCCTTTGACTAGTATGGGTGAGAGTGGCCAGATTCGCCGACTCAATATGCCTACGTTCTTGGGGACAAGACCGAGTGAGCGGCTGGGGACTTAACTTAGCAAGATGGAATTCACTCCTTCCCGCCTACTAGGGTAAGTAGAGGAATGTTCCCTTAAGTGGTGTCTCCGAGACTTGACCAAAGGACCCGACCCTCTCATTGGCCCGAGAGGGACTTCTATTTGTTGGTAGGACCACAAACAAATTGTTCATTAGAGAAGCACTGGTACTTAAGGTACAAGATGTAACCCAGGGGTAAAACGGTAATTTGACCCAGCTGGTGTTACGAACATTTGTGAAGGATTGACTTGCTGTTATTGGTCAATATCCGTGGACACAGAAAAATATCTGCAGTGAGAAGAGTGCAGCTGCATGGACTTTTAGTGGAGTGTTTCGCATGATTAACAAATGGTGATTAGGAGGTTAATGAGATTAACCGAATAATTTCGTATCGTTGGAGCTTCTGATCTGTAGGTCCATTAGGTCCATCTTCTAGCTCGTAAAGGGTTCTTAGATCGTTTGAATTCCAAATGTTCAAATTCATTAAGGAATAAATTTAATGTATATAGATACGTTATAATATAAAGTTTTGTAACTTTATATTATGAATTTAATGTGAATATGATTCATATTAAATTATATGAGAGAATTAAATATTTGAAAGAGTTCAAATATTAATTTAAATGTGAATGTGGTTCATATTTAAAACTATAGGTTAAAATTTAATGTGCATAAGATATACATTAAAACTATAGGTTAAAAGGGAATATGATTAAATGTGATTTAATTATATATATATATAACCTAAATGAAATATAAGATATTTGAATTAATTAATTCAGAATTAATTAATTGTTTTAATTAAATTTGATTTAATTAAATAGGTTATATATAAATAAATAATTAATCATATTATTATAATTAATTATTAAATTAAAATAGTGGAACATGTAGATGACACGTTCCCCACTTCCCTGCTTTGTCTCCACTCCCTATCGTTAAGTGTAGGGAGTTGGGAGATGAAGAAAATCGATTATTTTTGTGCATTTGGCAGAATTGCTGCAAAAAATGGATTTTGCTCTCTTAACTCCCTCTCTCAATTCCCATTTCACTACCAAATTGTTGGTCCCTTCCCACCAAGGAGATCTAAGTGAAATCCAGAGGATAGGAGGTTTGCCATTTTTGTGGTGTCCTGTTGGAGAAGAAAGAACAGAGGAGCTTCTGTTGTTGCTGTGTTGTTGTACACTTGGAGCAAGGAGTTGCTGCGAAACTACAAAGGTAATTAGTATCTTTCTTTTAGTTTTGTATCTTCTACAACATGTTTGCATGTTTAATTTCCATGCTCTAATTAGATTAGAATTGCTTATTCTTTGTATTTTACCAATGTATTGGTATTTGTGTTAAACCAAAATAACCAAGTAATTGATCCATTAATCATGTTTTCGCTGTTCAAGGGGATCAGATCTCCATCAACACGGGCATTGGTTAAATCAATAGACACAACTTGTCCTAAAGTGAGGAGAGTGCAGCTACAAGTCTTTAGTGGAGTGACTCGTAGTTAACGAATGTTGATTGACGGGATCAATGAGTTTGATTAGTCAATCTCGTATCATTGGAGCTCATGATATGTAGGTTCATTATGTTCCTTGGTTGGCTCAACATGGAATTAATAGAGGGTATAAAGTTTTGGAATGAATTTGAATTGTTCGAATTCAATTTAGGGAATTATGTCAATTATATATGATATAATTGATATAATATATAGTTCAATATGAATATGATTCATAATGAACCAAATTATGTCTAATTATGGAATTAAGGCATATATTATGGTAGTATTTTGAGAGACATGAAATTCAATTTGACTAAATTCAATTTATCCACATTATGTAAATATGATTTACATAATAAGGTATTTGATACCTTTTATTATGCATTTATGCATAATAAGTAGACTTAGTGGCTTAATGGGTGGAGAATTTGTCTCCACCCACATTGCCTATAAAAGCATCCCTTTGGATGCATTTTTGGGGCACTTGAACTAATTGTGTTGTTTTGCACTTTGAGCAAACACAAGAGTTCTCTCTCAAATTCTCTACAACAATTCCCTAATCCCAAAAGGAGATTCCACCTCTCTCCCTCTCCTAGAGAACAACCGAGAAGACTTTTTGGCGGTGTTCGTGCATTTGATCGTAGAGGAAGAAGAGGTCGTTGACGACGAGGGAATTACATGAAGAATTGGTCTTCAAAGGTAACCTCAAGTTCTCTTTGTATGCTTTCAAATGCATGTTTAGCTTAGTATTTTGTTTTGAGCATTTTCTATGTAACACAATCGAGAGCAACGACAATCGTTCGCTTCCGCACGGGATTCGATTCCCTTCACCTATGCACACCTCATTTCGGCCTTGAGTGTAGTAGGAGTGGAAGGTGCGGAGTGGAGAGTAACTCGTAGAGGAGTTAGGACTATGTTAGCATCCTACCTTTCCCCCGAGTCTCACATTTGGCTTTCCTTCATCAAGCTTCGCATTATGTCGACTACTCATGACTCCACCGTTTCTAGAGATAGAGTTCTTCTCTTGAGTTGAAGATTGATGTAGGAAGTCTCATCTCTTGGCAAATTATGGAATGTTGGCACAAGAATGTTAGTAAGATCTATTTTCCTAGTTTGATCACTTCCTTATGCATTCATTATGGAGTTCCTTACTATCCTTGAGAAGAGAAGCTTCATCCAAAAGGCACCCTTAGCATATCTATGGAACCACAAATCCATAATGGATCCAAGAGAGGAATGAGACTTGTCGTGGCCATTGATCAACTCATTGAACAAAGCACCACCATGTTATCCATGATGAATCATTCGCAATCTCAATCTTATAGCTATTGGGACTACGCCAACCAAAGAGACTTTGCTTTGAAGGAGGCTATGCACGCGAACTTCAAGCACCCCTATCCGAATTTTCCAGAGTTTCCTCGCACTGTCTTGCAGCCTTGGATGCCCTCAGATGCTGAAGACAAGACGGATGAGGAAGATGACCTGCAAGGAGAGGAAGGAGAGGAGTAGCATCACCAAATTCAAGGGGAGATTGTTTCTTTGTGGTTGCCTTTTATATGTTTTATGTGTGCTTGTTGTCTTCTGCGTTTTCTTGTTGTTTGTTGTTGTCTTTGTGAGTTTTTCTGTTTTGTTTGAGTGTTTCTTGCTGCTGTGAAAGGATGGAGTGTTGTTTGTTTGAGTGTGATAGGTTAGAATGATGTATGAATCATGCATGCATGTTGTTTTTAGAAGAATGAAAAGAAAAATTTGTTGTTGTTTCCTTATTTTTCTGCTATGGTCGAGACTGCCTTGTTCTTATTTTCTTTGTTTTTGAGCTTTCTTTTAAAGAGTTCAAGTTAGATGTTATATGCATAATATGTTGAGTAAGCCTCTTAAGACTTAATACCTCAGTTAGCAAAGTTTAAGAGCTAGTATCATGACATTCTAGGCAACCTCAAAAGTTCATAATATTCCAAAATTTGCCATTAGTGATCATTTTAAGTTTGTGGGGTTTGTCTTCTTTTTAAGCTGACCACTTACCTCAATGAGGACATTGAGATTTTAAGTTGGGGGGTGAGGAAGCAAGCTTCCAAGAAAAAACTTGTTGAGAAAAAGAAAGAAAAGTTATGAAAATTTAAAAGAATTAAAAATCCAAAATTCCATAAAGTTCTACTAGGCTAACAAAGTTAAGTATGAGTTAAACCTTGTGCTCGTTGTTAGGTGAACTTCACTAACCGCGTCGTCACTTAATCGAAGGCACTTGGACAAAAACTCTATTCCCCCTTTGCTTAGGTGAGTTACATCACAAATGTGACCATTCTAAGAACCATGGGAAATCAAAGAAAAAAAATGAATGAACAAGCCTTAAGGAATTGAACTTCTCCTTTGCTTAGTTGTGTTGCATCACCAATGTGACCATGCTAAGAACTATGGAAGAGATTTTCTCTTTTAAGGACTTTAAGGAATTGAGGAGAGCTACAACTCATAACTTCAAATTTGAAAAGAATTGATTAAAATGATCAATAGTTTGGAAGCAAAGCAAACTTTGGAATAATGGTTGCTAAGAATGGATGAGTGAATGTCTAGCTAGTTGAAATTGAGAAAAGAGTATTAAGGTTCGATTTGGTTTACATTTATAACTTTGTGGAAGTGCATCTATCTTGTTGAATCTTTTGAAATCTATTCAAAGAAAGCATGAAGAGCAATGTGGTGCATCTTGACCAATCTAGATTTGTGAAGCTTAGAGTTGAGCAAAGTTTATCATTTTCTTTAGGGAGTTAGCACTCATTGAGGACAATGAGTAATTTAAGTTTGTGGGTTTGATAACTCTTTAATAGAGAGTTATTTAGTTTCATTTTTGCTACTAAACTTTGCATTCTCTTGATTGTTGTGTGCTTTTTAGCTTGTTATCTTCCTGAATTATGCATGATTGTTTGTGTTTTGGTTATATATTGATCTTAGCACTAGCAATGAGTGAATTTATAATATTTGTGTCTAAATGGAGACATTTTTCTTGTTTAGGAAGGGAAAAGCTGAAAAGAGAAGCTTTGAAGAAGCTGATGAATTGATTCTGGAAAACTCTGCTTCAGCATCCTAGAAGAGCTTGGCTTTAGCAAAGTAGCAATGATGTGCTTGACAGTTGAAAAAGCAATGTAGCTTATGCACGGGACTTTTTAGAACAAGCACGTGATTTACAAACCCATCTTCATTAACTCAAGATAGAAACCATTGGGCCTTGGTTAGGGTTGACTACGGTTAAGTTAGGGTTTGATTGGGGCTATATAAACATTATGTTCTCATTTTGAGAGGTAGGTTTTGTTTGTGGGTTTCATTTTCGATTAGGGCATAGACCAAAGGGAGAAGTGCACAAGAGATCTTCAAGGAGGGAGTGATTGGGCATCAAAAAGCTTTATCAAAGAGGGAGTTTTACTTGGATCTTTCTTTGTATTACTTCCATTAGCTTATAATCACTTTTCCTTCTTGAACATACTCTTCGTGTATGCCTTTCTTTTGGACTGAGAGCCTCTACTTGATTTGTACCTCATTGTTATCATCTAATATCTGAAGATTATGCTCTATAATGTTGAATGACTTTGATTAATGATCTTTTTGAGTTACTTGACTTGTTGTTGGGTGAATGTTTGACTCTTGATGTTGGAAAATGATTGTGTTGAATGATTTATGTTGGGATTGAAATTGGCCATTTTAATTTCCATTGTGTTTCTTGCTTTTGGGAAAAAGGGGAAGTCGATTTACCATTTCCATTCTAGGATAAAGCACTAAGAGCAATCTTGTGTCGAAGAAGGGAAGATTAGGAATGATCTCTCACCAAGAATATGAGCAAAGACATACTGGGCATGTTAAATGGGAATTTACTTGCTGAAAAATTAGGTAAGTTTTAGGAAAAACTACCATGAACACTTGCTATGATGTCAAGAGGAATACATAGACTTAATAGGAAGCAATTGGCTTAAGGAGCTCTCTTAATTTAACCTACTTGCTTTAATGAACCCAAACAACCTCACCTTGTGAATGTTACTTTTCTTGTCATTTACTTGCTTTCCTTTATATTCTTTCTTTATATTCTTTCTTTTACCGTTTTCATTTATCGCTTTCATTTACTCACTTTATTTACTGCTTTCCTTTATTCGCTTTTTTTACTTTTCTGTCCTTTACTTTTCTTGCACAAAACCCCCATTTATCATTTGTTTTTACTTTCCTGTCGGATACCCAAAGATTCACTGCAAAAGATTTGAACTTGACTTGAGAATCTCATTTAGTTCTTGTGGAGACGATACTTGGTACTCAATACCGTTTATTTATTACTTGCTGCAATTGACTATGTATACTTGCATATTATGCGTTGTGTTGTAACTATTTCATATCTATTTTTGCACACACAACACGCGCAACAGTAACCCTAAATCCAATAAACAAATATCCTAGGTTATGTTATGTGTCTTGAACTGTATATAGAGACATACGGGGATCAAAGTTCAAGAAACAACCTAAAGGGTCTGTTGGGATTTGTACCCTAAACTTATGTAATTTTGATCAAATAAATAAAGAGTTATTTGTTTTGGTAAAATTATATTCTTGCATTATAAATCCAATAAACTAAGCTCCAAGGTTAGAATATATCTTGAACATCAGTATAGTATACACTATTTGGATTGTGTTCAAGAGTATAACCTAAATGGTCTATGGTATAAGAATAAGGTTGGAAACCTTATTCTGGTAACACCATGGATGCGACCCACTTTGTAATTAGTACAAATGAGGTGATCCAACTCATTCATATGGATGACTTGCGAGTGGGGGCATCCTGTATGAAGAGTTCATACAAGACCAGACTGCAAATTATAAGTCTGGCCAGTATAATGCCGTTAATAGGATAAGACTGATAATTTATAGATGGTCATTAATGACTCGACCTGAATCCTGAGCAAGTTAAGAACTCCTGCTTATAGGGGGTTTGTCCTTAGACTAGTATGAGTGAGAGTGGCCCGTAGCCGACTCAATAAGCCTACCTTCTCAGGGACAAAACCTCGTAGATAGCTGGGGACTTAACTATGCAAGATGGAATTCACTCATTCCTACACTAAGGAATTAGATAGGTTGTTCCCTCAAGAGAATCGAGTCCGTGTCTTGAACAACGGGGCCCCACCCTCTAAACTGGCTTAAGAGGGTATGAGTTTATGGTAGGACCATAGACTTGTTGTTCATTAGAGGATCAATGGTGCTTAAGGAACAAAAAGGTAATCACAGGAGTAAAACGATAATTTGACCCAACTATGATTACAAACAACTTGTGAAGGGTCGAATCATGGGTAATGATTATATCAATGGACACAATATAATCTACAGTGAGGAGAGTGCAGCTACAAGTCTATAGTGGAGTGACTTGTAGTTAATGAATATTGATTAACTGGATCAAAGAGTTTGATCAGTTCATCTCACTGATGGGAATGAGAATCCCTGCGCAGCGGAAGACGATCGAATCGTCATGGTATCATTATGCTACTTGATTTTGTCAAAACGATCTAACTACTAGATCTAGGCTAAACATGCTAGAAATGAAGAAATTTACAGCGAGAAGAAGTTTACTTACTTGTTGTAGACAAACTTCAAGGATTTCTTCCTCGGTCACGAGCACTTCGTGCTTCTCGATCTCAACAAATGTTCTCCACGAACGAAACCCGAACACTACCACTTGGAGTCTCGGTTGTTCTTCCTTTGAAAAGAAGGAAGTTTGTGGGAACTTGTGGTTTTGGAGAGGGAGGAGAATTGAGAGAGAGTAGAGAGAAAAAGCTCTTCTTTTGGGTGAGAATCCAAAAAATGAGAGTATTGTTTGAATTCCTTCTTGCAAGAAGGGATTATATAGGTGGAAATAATGGAGTTAAGATCTCCACATTATTACCACTTTACCACAACCATAGGTTATGCAAATCTCATTTGCATAACCACATAATATAAGATATCTCATATCCCATATTGCAAATTGCATTTGCAATAAATGTGGATTAATTAAATTGAATCACATCCAATTTAATTTCTCTCAATTAATTTCTCCAATTAGCCCTAATTCAACAATTAGGGTAACCTATAGTTTATTATGAATCTCATTCACATTAAACTATATATTATATCATCCATATCTCATATAAATGACATAAATGCCCTTAAAGTGAAATTGAACACTTCAATTTCATACCAAAACATTAACCCTTCTTTTAACCTGTGATTGAGCCAACCGAGGACCTAATGGACCTACAATGACGGGCTCCAATGATTCGAGATAACCTGTCAAACTCTTTGACCCGGTTAATCAACATTCATTAGCTACGGTAACACTCCACTATAGCTCGTAGTTGCACTCCCGTCAGTGCAGAATATTACGTGTCCACTAATATAACCAATGCCCATGAGTTGACCCTTCATAGGTTGTTTGTAGACACGGTTGGGTCAAATTACCGTTTTACCTCTGTGTCTACCTCTTGTTCCTTAAGTCCCCACTGTTCCTCTAATGAACAACATATTGTGATGGTCCAACCATACAGAACACCCTTCTCGGGCCAGTGAGAAGGTGGGCGCCTGTTGTCCAAGCCCTGGAGACAGCACTTAAGGGAACAACCCCTCTAGTTTCCCTAAAGGCGGGAACGAGTGAATTTCATCTCGCGTAGTTAAGTTCCTAGCTACCTACTTGGTTCTGTCCCTGAGAAGATAGGCATACTGGGCGAGTAACTGTGACCACCCTCACCCGTACTAGTCAAAGGATGGACCCCGCAGACATGAGTCCGTAACACGCTCGTGGATTGTGTCGAGTCACTAATGGTCATCTCACGATATTATTAGTCTCATCACAATCAGCGGTGTGTTACATCAGTAGGTCTAATAATTCACGGTCCGGTATTGTACAATCTCATTGTAAACCCAATCTCTTTGGAACTTCCTTATTAACAAACAACAAAAAGAAAGACGAAATGAATGTTTAAAACTTGGTTTTCCATGTTTTAAAAAGAAAAGAAATGAAGTGAAAGACAAAAGGAAAACAAGGAAGGAAAGTTTAAACCATTTTGGTTTGGATTGCTTTAAAGACAAAAGAAGAAAAGGAAATGAAACAAATGTTTAATATATTAAGTTTTGTTTTGTTAAGAAAAGAAAAGAAAGAAAGGGATAAAGGAAAGGAAAAAGAAAAGGAAAAAGAAAAGAAAAAGCAAAAGGGAAAAAGACAAAGATTGCCTCCACCGATTGCTTTTCTTTAAGTTATTTTAAAACCATTTTTAAAACTCATTTTTTCACAAAAGAAAGATGAGGCCTTGTGAGGTGAAGTTCAAGGAAGAAGAAGAAGCTGGTTTGTGGGTTGAAGTTGCAGAAGAAAGGAGAAGAACTCAAAGTAGCAGCAAGGAAACTATTTCATCCCAGCTCTGGTATTTTGATCTTTTCGAGCTCAACAAGAAGAGGTAAGAGTTGAGTTTTTGATACATGAAAGTTAACTCAATTTGGAACAAAGTTCGTGAAGGAAGCTCGAGCTAATACTGAAGTTAACTTACTGTTTTGAGAAGAGGAAGACAGAAGACAGAATTTACTGTCAAATCTGGGAAGTCTTTGATGTTTTGGTTGTTCTGATCTATATTATTGGAGTTAGAAGCTCTAATTGGTATGGTTCGAAAGCTTATTGAATTTCCTACAATTTTTGTGAAGAAATCGTGAGTAGAAAATGTCTAGAAGATGTTTTAAATATCAGGTTAAATTTGTTGTGCAGCAGGAAATCCGAATCTGGAAACAGCAGAAGTATGTTTTGAGGAAAGTAGCTTTCGAAGTATTTCTGAACATATCCGTTTGTAATTTCAATTTCATGTCTTCATATAATTTTTAGAGGGGTTCAAAAAGGAAGAGTTTGGTATAAATTACATTATTTTTGGATAAGTAATGAAGAAGTTATAATTGTCTCAAAACAAGCGTAAAATCAAAATGCTTGAAATTGGAAAGTGTGTTTTCTTGTAGTTTTAAGGTTAAAAATCATGAGCTCGAGGTTCTAATGGTTGAGTTGGTTTGTTTGACAGGCCAAGAGCAAATAGGTCAAGTTTATAAGCCAAGGTTCTAATTCTAATACTGTGAGTGACTCTATCTTAGAACTATGCTTGACCTATGTTTTTATTCAAGAACATAAGTGTTGATAATTACATCCTGTTTGAACTAGTTATGTATGGCTTCATAGAGTTTTCTAACATAAAGTTCATGATGGAACCTAAGCATGCTTTGAATTAGTTGTAACTATAAATCCAAGTATGGAAACTAAATTATGAAAGTATGCTTTCCTTTAGAGAATGTTTTGTGTAAATCCACTTGGGAACATGTTTAGATGATAATGTGAAAATGTCAAGAAATTGTTGTATGTGTTATAAAGACATGATTTCCATGGTACACAAATTATGCCCTTGTTTGTGGTTAACCCCTAACATCAAGGACATTCGAGAAGGTACTTAGGGGAATGAATCATGATATCCCGACATCAAGGACAATGAGAAGGTATTCGGGTAGTAAATGATTTTACCTTAATCATGAAGGACATAGAGAAGGTATTAGGAAAACCAAACGACTAAAGGTATTCCACGTGCACGTGAGAGAGAGAGAGGTATGAACCTTATTGGTATAAATGTAACTCTACCACCTCTATGGTTTGATGTGGTATCATGTCATGTGTTTTATTGTTATGAGCTTCTATATTATTGATCTATATACCCTCGATATGATAGTACATTTCGAGTTGTGTGCTATGCACAAGTGGTGACTTAAACACTCGTAAATTGGAAGCATGGTTTGTTTATGTTTACAAACAGATGTTAAGCTATTTTCTACTTATAATCTGCCATTATTATGATTCACCTGTGAGCTTATAATGTTTTAAAGATAGACACTCACTGAGCTTTTTAGCTCATTCTTTCAATGTTTTCAAACCTTTTTGCAGTAGAGATCGGCTCCACGGTAATTCGACATCCCGCCATAGTCCAACTGGAAGTTTCATAAGTTGATAGTTTGTACGTGGTATCGTGGTGTTGTATAGCAAGTCGTTATGTAGTTATAGTTGTTTGTGCATAATAGGTTGTATAAACAGTGGGTTGGCATGTTCTGAGTTGTGATGCTATTGCTCGTTTAAGTTTTCAAATGAGAGACTTAAGAAATGTTTCTCCCTATGTATGTTTAGTAGTTATCAAGTTTCCGTTGTGTTATGTTAAAGTTTACCATATACGAGCATAGTATGTTTATCAGGTAGAACAGGGTCATCAGGTATTGTTAAGAGGTGAGCAATGTCTGTTGGCTTCATGCCTCTTTCCGGGCTAAGTTAGCAGGTTGTTCGGGAGGGGGTGTGACAACTTGGTATCAGAGCAGTTAGCTCCATGGGGAATGAGACAGGACAGGTTAGCTCTGAGGGGAAACTAAAAAGTCATAACAAGTTATTGAGTTAGTTCAGATCAAACTAGTAGAGTATGGTCCAAGACAGGATAAGAGTAAGTCCAGTTAGGGCCAAAATGTGAATAGTAGTCTAATATTGTGTTATTGAGTTAAGTATTCATAGCATGTCTAATGTGTTGATATGTTATAGGAGTCATGCCACCACGTACTAGCAGACGGACGCAGGAGGATCAGGGCAGGACGCAGGATCTTACCCAAGGTCAACTCGAGAGGGGATCTAGTGCCCCGAGAGTCCGTGATCGAGGCAGAGAAGAGCAACATGTTAGTTCCTCACACAGGAGGCAGGTAGGCCGAGAGAGAGCAGTAGGCCAAGTTAAAAAAAAAAAAAAAAAAAGAGGCGTATAGAATTGAACGTCTCAAGAAATTAGAGTCACAGATTTGAGGTTCCATAGATCCAAGCGATGCCGAGGTTTGTTGAATATGCTACAAAATGTTTTGATGTAATGAGTTGCTCGAGGAGCAAAGTCAAGCTAGCCACATTCCTACTAGAGAAAAAGAAGGAGAGGATGGTGGAAGTCAACACGAGCTAAGCGTGCAGTTGATGTACGCACTTTAGATTGGCAAACTTTCGTGAGGCATATTTGAAGATAAATATTACCCTAGCACGTATCGTGAGGCAAAGAGGGATGAATTTTTAGAACTGAAGCAAGGGCCACTTTCAATGGCTGAGTATGAGAGAAGGTATACCGAGCTTTCACGGTATGCTGATGTGATTGTGGCATCTGAGAGTGACAGGTGTCAGAGATTTGAAAGAGGGTTACGCCCCGAGATACGAACCCCACGGTGCATTGCAAAGTGGGCTTACTTTTCCTGCTTGGTAGAGACCGCTTCACGTGTTGAGCAGAGTATAACAGAGGCACAAACAGTGGTGAAGCCTACTCGAGGGCCTTCAACGACGAGCAGTTTCTATGGTCGTGAGCAGCGACGATTCACACCTTGAGAGAATGTTTTGAGTCGTCAGGACTTTAAAAGTCGAGCTGGCGGCCAGACATCGAGGCAAACGCATGTTAGTGGTGCCTATCAGAGGCAGAGCTAAAGAGCACCTAGTCAATCTACCAGATCCACAGTAAGATCACCGACAATACAGGAGTCTGTTGCAAGTGCAACAAGGAGAACTCCATGTACAAATTGTGGTAAGAATCACCGAGGCTAATGTCTGGTTGGTGTCAATGTGTGTTACCAATGTGGGCAACCAGGACATTTTAAGAGGGATTGCCCACAGCTTAGAGCAACCACACAGAGGGACCAGGGAGTTGGGTCCCAGAGCGGTTGAGCGACCAAGAGTTCCAAAGAGCTGTGAAGAGAGAGGCACCAATGGTGCTAAATAGAAAGGAAGTTGTTTTCAAGAAACTAGGATTAGCTGAAGTAGTTTTCAGGGGTGAAAGGAAGATTATCCCTACGAGCTTGATTTCAGCATTAAAAGCTGAAAAGTTGTTGAGGAAAGGTTGCATGGCATTTCTTGCACACGTAGTGGAGGTGCAGGAAGAAAAGCTAAAACCAGAAGATGTTCTTGTGGTGAACGAATTTCTTGATGTTTTTCCAGCAGATCTGTCAGGGTTGCCACCTAATAGGAAAGTTGAGTTCACTATTGAATTTCTACCAGGAACAACACCTATTTCGCAAGCGTCGTTTGGAATGGCTCCAAGCGAGCTCAAAGAGCTGAAGACGCAGTTACAAGAACTAGTTGATAAAGGATACATCAGACCTAGTGTATCACCCTGGGGAGCTCCAGTGTTATTTGTAAAGAAGAAAAATGGTACCCTTAGATTATGCATTGATTATAGACAGTTAAACAAGTCACGATATGTAATAAGTATCATTTACCCCGTATAGATGACTTGTTTGACCAGTTAAGAGGAGCATCAGTGTTTTCTAAGATTGATTTGAGATCAGGATACCATCAGTTAAAGGTTAGGGAATCAGATATTCCTAAGACAACATTCAGAACCAGGTACGGGCATTATGAGCTTTTAGTAATGTGTTTGGTTTGACGAATGCACCAACAGTTTTCATGGACCTCATGAACAGGATATTCCACCAGTATTTGGATCATTTCGTGATAGTATTTATTGATGATATACTAGTTTACTCAATTGATAGGAAAGCTCATGAAGAACATTTGAGGATTATTCTACAAACACTACGAGATAAGCAGTTGTATGCTAAATTCACCAAATGTGAGTTTTGGTTGAATCTGTAGTGTTTCAGGGCATGTTGTTTCAAAGAAATGGAGTTAGTGTGGATCCGCATAAAGTGAAAGTTGTGGTCAACTGGGAGAGACCAACCAGTATGACAGAGGTACGTAGTTTCCTAGGCTTGGCAGGATACTACAGATGGTTTGTTGAGGATTTCTCACGATTAGCATTACCCTTAACAGCTTTAACAAGGAAGAATGCTAAGTTTGAATGGTCAGATAAGTGTGAACAGAGTTTTCAGGAGCTGAAAAAGAGATTAGTTACAACACCTATTCTAACACTTCCTGTAACGGGAAAAGAGTATGTGATTTACTGTGATGCCTCGAGACAAGGTTTAGGGTGTGTTCTGATGCAAGGAGGAAAAGTAATAGCTTATGCGTCAAGACAATTGAAAAAGCACGAATGTAATTACCCTACCCATGATCTCGAGCTAGCAGCAGTTGTTTTAGCACTGAAGATCTGGAGACATTACTTGTTTGGTGGAAGGTGTCACATTTACACAGATCATAAGAGTCTGAAATATATCTTCAATCAGAAGGAGTTGAATATGAGACAAAGAAGATGGTTAAATCTTGATTAAAGATTATGATTGTACCATAGACTACCATCCAAGTTAGGCGAATGTGGTAACAGATGCATTGAGTAGGAAGTCAAGACTTCCTAAGGACGCCTTGTGTGGTATTCGAGCGACATTTTTAAGTACTCTATGGGATTCTAAGGCAGTTGTGAATGCAGAGAATTCAGGGAGTCTTTTAGCTCAATTCCACGTCAAGTCTTCGCTCAGAAAGTGCAGATTGTAAGAAGATAACGGATGATAGTAACTTGCAGAAAATGTTTGGAAAGTCCAAACAAGGCCAAGAGGCAGAATTTAAGATGAGACCAGATGGAGCCATAGAGAGGCAAGGAAGACTATGTGTTCCGAGTGTTAGTGAGCTTAAAGATGCTATTCTAGAAGAAGCTCAGCTCAACTTTACGCTATGCATCCAGGAAGCACCAAGATGTATAAGACATTGAAAGGGAACGATTGGTGGCACGGGATGAAGCGGGAGGTAAGCTGAATATGTTGATAATGTTTGATCCGCCAACAAAGTTAAACCGTTAGACAGAGACCAGGAGGACTCCTTAATCCAAAGGTCGATCTTTGGAATGGAAATAGGAGAATATCACTATGGATTTTCTGTTTGGATTACCACGTACTTCTAGTGAACGTGATGGTATTTGGGTAATAGTGGATAGACTCACACTAAAACAAGACGGTTTATACCGATTTAAGCGACGTCTACACTTGATCGGCTTGTTGAGCTATATGTCGAAAGAATTGTAAGTCAACACGAGTGTCGGTGTCCATAGTTTGAGATAGGGATCCAAGATTTACTTCTAAGTTTTGGCTTAGTTTACAGAAGGCTATGGGGACAAAGTTGAAATTTAGTATAGCGTTCCATCCTCAGACAGATGGTCAGTCAGAGAGGACCATCCAGACCCTAGAGGATATGTTGAGAGCATGTGTCCTTCAATTTAAGGGTAGTTGTGATACACACCTATCACTTATGGAATCCGCTTATAATAACAGCTATCAGTCAAGTATTGGCATGGCACCATTTGAGGCTCTGTATGGAAGGTCGTGTAGAACGCCCGTATGTTGGAATGAAGTAGGAGAGCGGAAGCTAATCGGTCTTGAGTTGGTACAAATTACGACAGACAATATTAAGGTAATCAAAGAGAATCGAAAGGTAGCACAAGACCGTCAGAAGAGTTATGCAGATAAGCGACGAAAGGACTTTGAATTCCAGGTCAGAGATCAAGTATTCTTGAAGTTATCTCCGTGGAGAGGTGTCCTTCGTTTTGGCAAGAAAGGTAAACTAAGCCCTAGATATATTGGTCCTTATCCGAAGAACGGGATGAGTTGGGCCAAGCCCCTCTGATCGGAGTTGCCGCAGAACTATCTCGGGTACATGATGTTTTTCATGTGTCCATGTTGAGGATGTATATTCCAGATCCAACACATGTGTTGCAAGCACAACCAGTTGAGTTGAAAGAAGACATGAGTTACATAAAGGATGCAGTTCAAATCCTCGACAGGAAAGAACAAGTTTTAAAAAACAAGACGATCTCACTCGTGAAGGTTCGTTGGAGACATCACGGAGTGGAGGAGGCTACCTAGGAGTTAGAGGACCTAATGAGGAGGAAGTACCTGATGATTTTCACTTAAAGACTACTCAATTTCGAGGACGAAATTTCTTAAGGGGAGGTAAGTTGTAAACCCAATCTCTTTGGAACTTCCTTATTAACAAACAACAAAAAGAAAGAAGAAATGAATGTTTAAAACTTGGTTTTCCATGTTTTAAAAAGAAAAGAAATGAAGTGAAAGACAAAAGGAAAACAAGGAAGGAAAGTTTAAACCATTTTGGTTTGGATTGCTTTAAAGACAAAAGAAGAAAAGGAAATGAAACAAATGTTTAATATATTAAGTTTTGTTTTGTTAAGAAAAGAAAAGAAAAGAAAAGAAAAGAAAGAAAGGGATAAAGGAAAGGAAAAAGAAAAGGAAAAAGAAAAGAAAAAGCAAAAGGGAAAAAGACAAAGATTGCCTCCACCAATTGCTTTTCTTTAAGTTATTTTAAATATCATTTTTAAAACTCATTTTTCACAAAAGAAAGCTGAGGCCTCGTGAGGTGAAGTTCAAGGAAGAAGAAGAACCTGGTTTTGGGGTTGAAGTTGCAGAAGAAAGGAGAAGAACTCAAAGTAGCAGCAAGGAAACCATTTCATCCCAGTTCTAATATTTTGATCTTTTCGAGCTCAACAAGAAGCGGTAAGAGTTGAGTTTTTGATACATGAAATTTAACTCAATTTGGAACAAAGTTCATGAAGGAAGCTCGAGCTAATACTGAAGTTAACTTGCTGTCTGTTTTTGTGAAGAGGAAGATGTAAGATGTAATTTGTGTCAAATCTGGGAAGTCTCACGATGTTTTGGTTGTTCTCATCTGTATTCTTGGAGTTAGAAGCTCTAATTAGTATGGTGAGAAATCTTATTGAATTTCCTACAACTTTCGTGAAGAAATCGTGAGTAGAAAATGTCTAGAAGATGTTTTAAATATCAGGTTAAATTTGTTGTGCAGCAGGAAATCCGAATCTGGAAACAGCAGAAGTCTGTTTTGAGGAAAGTAGCTTTCGAAGTATTTCTGAACATATCCGTTTGTAATTTCAATTTCATGTCTTCATATAATTTTAGAGGGGTTCAAAAAGGAAGAGTTTGGTATAAATTACATCATTTTTGGATAAGTAATGAAGAAGTTATAATTTGCTCAAAACAAAGTGAGAAAATCTGAAAATGCTTGAAATTGGAAAGTGTGTTTTCTTGTAGTTTTAAGGTTAAAAATCATGAGCTCGAGGTTCTAATGGTTGAGTTGGTTTGTTTGACAGGCCAAGAGCAAATAGGTCAAGTTTATAAGCCAAGGTTCTAATTCTAATACTGTGAGTGACTCTATCTTAGAACTATGCTTGACCTATGTTTTTATTCAAGAACATAAGTGTTGATAATTACATCCTGTTTGAACTAGTTATGTATGGCTTCATAGAGTTTTCTAACATAAAGTTCATGATGGAACCTAAGCATGCTTTGAATTAGTTGTAACTATAAATCCAAGTATGGAAACTAAATTATGAAAGTATGCTTTCCTTTAGAGAATGTTTTGTGTAAATCCACTTGGGAACATGTTTAGATGATAATGTGAAAATGTCAAGAAATTGTTGTATGTGTTATAAAGACATGATTTCCATGGTACACAAATTATGCCCTTGTTTGTGGTTAACCCTAATCTTGAAGGACATTCGAGAAGGTACTTAGGGGGGGAATGAATCATGATATCCCGATACTGAAGGACAATGAGAAGGTATTCGGGTAGTAAATGATTTTACCTTAATACTGAAGGACATAGAGAAGGTATTAGGGAAAACCAAACGACCAAAGGTATTCCACTTGCACGTGAGAGAGAGAGAGGTATGAACCTTATTGGTATAAATGTAACTTTACCACCTCTATGGTTTGATGTGGTATCATGTCATGTGTTTTATTGTTATGAGCTTCTATATTATTGATCTATATACCCTCGATATGATAGTACATTTCGAGTTGTGTGCTATGCACAAGTGGTGACTTAAACCTGTAAATTGGAAGCATGGTTTGTTTATGTTTACAAACAGATGTTAAGCTATTTTCTACTTATAATCTGCCATTATTATGATTCACCTGTGAGCTTATAATGTTTTAAAGATAGACACTCACTGAGCTTTTTAGCTCATTCTTTCAATGTTTTCAAACCTTTTCGTGTAGAGATCGGGCTCTGCACTGACATCCCGCCATAGTCCACTGGAAGTTTCAAAAGTTGATAGTTTGTACGTGGTGGTGTTGTATAGCAAGTCGTTATGTAGTTATAGTTGTTTGTGCATAATAGGTTGTATAAACAGTGGGTTGGCATGTTCTGAGTTGTGATGCTATTGCTCGTTTAAGTTTTCAAATGAGAGACTTAAGAAATGTTTCTCCCTATGTATGTTTAGTAGTTATCAAGTTTCCGCTGTGTTATGTTAAAGTTTACCATATACGAGCATAGTATGTTTATCACGTAGAACAGGGTCATCAGGTATTGTTAAGAGGTGAGCAATGTCTGTTGGCTTCATGCCTCTTTCCGGGCTAAGTTAGCAGGTGGTTCGGGAGGGGGTGTGACACTCATTGCACAAGATGCCCCCACTCGCATGTCAACCACATGAACGAGTCAGATCATCTCGTTTGTATCTAATACAAAGCGGGCGGCATCCACAGTGTATCCAGGATTAGGTCTCCAACCCTATCCATATACTGTTGATCGTTCGGGTTATTAACTCGAACGTGATCCTCCCTGTGTGTCCACTACACACCGTTCAAGTTCTAGTTCTCTCATAAATTCAATGACCATAGAGCTTAGTTTATTGGAAAAGTTTATAAATATTGCGAGACACAAAGTGATGAAATGAATAACTCTTATTAATTTCAAACAGTAATTTACAAACACGAGATTAGGATAAAAATTCCAACAAACTCCCACTTGGACTAAGCTAGTGGAGAAAATACATTTTTGAAATGTACATAAATTACACTAAAGTAATACAATAAACTAGGGCATTGAATACCCGTTTACACATCTACCACTTGCCCTAGTCAGGAAGCTCTCGAAGACCTAGACTCTCTAGGTGACCCTCAAACACCTTAGCCGTGAGGGGCTTTGTAAATGGATCACCACGTTTTGCTCGATGCTATCTGCGCGTGATATCACGTCTCGCGGTGCACAATCTCCCATATCGGATGATACTTGCGCTCAATGTGTTTGCCTCTCTTATGGCTCCGAGGCTCACGTGAGTTGGCATCTTTGCACCACTTGTTATCACATAACAAAGATGATCGGCGATTCATATTTGGAACAACTTCCAAATCCATCATGAACTTCCTAAGCCAAAGCGACTTCCTTTGCAACTTCACAAGCCGCAACATACCCACTTCCATAGTGGAATCGGTGATGCATCCTCGCTGATGCTTCGCCATACTCTGACTCCTCCATTCGAGAATGAAGGTTGACCAGAAGTGGATTTCCTAGAATCCTTATCGGTCCTGAAAATCGATCCGTGTATCCCGTAAGGATCAAATCCCCAACCGCCATACACTAAGTTGTAGTTCCTCGTTCTCCTAAGATACTTGAGGATTGCCTTTACTACGGTGTCCGGTGATCTAATCCTAGATTGGTGATATCTACCGACAATTCCCTCTTTGCATAATGGATGTCGGGCCTAGTACACAACATGGCATACATCGGGCTCCTACAAACCAAGCATATGGAATCCGTCTCATATCCTCAACATCTTGAGGAGTCTTAGGACACCGATCCTTAGACAAGTGAACCTCATGCCCGAAAGGCGATAAAGCCCTTCTTGGAGTTCTCGCATCTTATATCTAGACAACATCTTGTCAATATAAGGCGCTTCGAGACAAGCCTAGCGTTCTGTTCTTCCGGTTTCGGACAATCTAGATACCTAGAACATACTGAGCTTCTCCCAAATCTTTCATTTGGAATTGCGAAGCTAGCCACTTCTTAACGTCAAGAAGAAATTCTACCTCATTCCCAATAAGAAGAATATCGTCCCACACAACACCAAAAATGCGATGATTTTGTCAACGATTTTCTTGTAAACACAAGGCTCGTCGACATTTTGATCAAAGCCATAAGATTTGATCGCCTCATCAAACCTTATATTCCAAGACCTCGAAGCCTGTTTCAGTCCATAAATGGACCTATGAAGCCGGCAAACCATTTGCTCTTGACCTTAGGCAATGAACCCTTTGGGTTGGTCCATGTAGATGGTCTCATCAAGTTTGCCATTCAAAAAGGCTGTCTTGACGTCCATCTGCCATACCTCGTAGTCATAATACGCGACAATGGCCAGAAGGATCCTGATCGACTTTACCATGGCAATAGGTGAAAAGGTCTCCTCATAGTCAACCCTTCAACCGGGTAAAACCCTTTGCCACTAGTCGGGCTTTGAAGGTCCGCACCTTCCCATCTCGCCGCCACGTTTACGCTTGTAGATCCATTTGCAACCAATAGGTTTTACCCCATCCGGTTGATCCACAAGCTCCTGACGTAATTGAAGTACATAGACTCCATTTCCTGGTCCATAGCTTTAATCCATTCGTCTTTGTCAACATCAACCATTGCCTGATCATTGGTCAATGGATCCTCACAGTCATCATCAAGAGCGACAACTGAGGTTTCAACTAAACCCATGTAGCGATCAGGCTGTCTCACAGCTCTCCCACTACGTCGAGGCATTCCCAACTCTTGGGAACGGATTTGACTAGACGTGCTAGGATCAACAACACTTGTTGACGTACTAGCCCCATCGGCCAACTCTCTGGCGATGTAATCGCCCATTTCATTTAACACAATTTTACTCCTTGGTAAATGATCCCTGACGTGGTCTTCCTCTAGGAAAGTAGCGTTTGTCGACACAAGCACCCTATTTTCCTTAGAATCGTAAAATAGACCACCCCTAGTCTCTTTAGGGTAACCTACGAATAGGTACAATTTTGAAAGGGGTTCCAACTTTTTCGGGTTTGACACCAACACGTGGGTCGGGCATCCCCAAATTCTGAAGTGATGTAAACTGCCTTTACGTCCACTCCAGAGTTCGAAAGGTGTTTCACAAACACTCTTCGACGGAACATTGTTCAAAATATAGATCGCAGTCTCCACTGCGTAACCCCAAAAAGAATCAGGGAGACGAGCATAGCTCATCATCGACCGAACCATGTCCAACAAGGTTCTGTTTCTCCTCTCCGATACACCATTCTGCTGTGGCATACCAGGCGCTGAGAGTTGGGACGTAATTCCGTGTTCTATCATATAGTCCTGGAATTTAGTGTCCATGTACTCTCCACCTCGATCCGATCGAAGTGTTTTAAGCGATTTACCTAAGAGATTCTCAACCTCAGTCTTGTACTCCTTGAACTTTTCAAGAGTCACTAATGGTCATCTACGATATTATTAGTCCTTATGTCAACGGTGTTACATCAGTAGGTCTAATAATTCACGGGTCGGTCTTGTACAATCTCATTGTACAGGATGCCCCCACTCGCATGTCAACCACATGAACGAGTCAGATCACCTCGTTTCTATCTAATACAAAGCGGGCCGCATCCACAGTATATCCAGGATTAGGTCTCCAACCCTATCCATATATCAGAGACCGCTCGGTCATTAACTCAAACGTGATCCTCCCCGTGTGTCCACTACACACCGTTCAAGTTCTAGTTCTCTCATAAATTCGATGACCCTGGAGCTTAGTTTATTGGAAAAGTTTATAAATATTGCGAGACACAAAGTGATGAAATGAATAACTCTTATTAATTTCAAACAGTAATTTACAAACACGAGATTAGGACAAAAATCCCAACACTCACATCATTGGAGCTCATGAACTGTAGGTCCATTAGGTCCCTGCGTTGGCTCAACAAGGTAATATTGATGGTATAAAGTTAGGAATGAGATTGAAGTGTTCAATTTCATATATGAGGTGTTATATCAATTATATGTGTTATAATTGATATAATATATGGTTTTAATGTGAATTAGATCCACATATTAACTATATAATAATGAGAGAATGAATGAGGGATAGGATGGTAATTTCCATCCTATTTCCCTATAAATAGTTGCATGAGATGCAACTTTGAAAAATTTTTTGACAAAAAACCCTGGAGTTCCATTTTGTGTTGGAAAGAGTTCCAAACAAAACCTCTCTCAAACCTCCACATCTCATCCTAAAGGAACTCACCTTCCTCCCTCACCTAGAGAACAACGGAGAAGATCTAGTGGTGAATCTTCATATGTTCGGATTCGTGTTGCTGAGATCGTGATCGTGGAAGAAGGAGCTCGAGAAGAAAGCAATCTTCAAAGGTATATTACTTGTTGTTCTATGTTATATTGCATGCTTAATCTTAGTTATTTTGTTCTTATTTTAGATCTATGTAACAAAATCTTGAACACGTGATTAACAATCGCTTCCGCTGCGGGATTCGATCCCTTCAATTGGTATCAAAGCCCAATTGTGTTCTTGATTTTGTTCTGGATTTATCAAGAACAAAGGTGCGATTTACTGTTTTCATGTGATGAATGAACTGTTTGCGAATTAGATGTTTTCATTTTTGGCACCATAGATTTGCATATTTTATGTTGAATTGTTCAATGTAAAGGGCCTATTATTTTGGACAACTTTATTATGTAAATCGATTCTATAAGTCCGTGTCGATCGAGGCAAAGTGGTTGCTAAAAAGAACGGATAAAAAACGAGCAAAAACAGCAAAAGGTGTTTGTTGTACTGTGTGCAGCGTTGCAACGTTGTTCTTCAGCGTTGCAACGCCAATGGGGCGATTTTCAGCAGAAGGCAGTGCGGTAACGCGCCGCCCCAGCGTCACAACGCTTGGATGATGAGGCCTTGGCGTTGCAACGCTTGCACGGGCGTCGCAACGCTGAAGCCGAAGGCGTTTCGCAGCGCGCTCCAACGGGTAGAAACAGACAAAATGCAGCGTTGCAACGCCAAAGGCGTTTCAGGAGATGCAACGGGCAGAAAACGTTTTTATTTATATATATTAAATATAAAAACGTTTATATTTAATTATATTTAATTTTCTTAATTTTAATTAATATAATATAATTATATTAATTAAAATTAATTTTAGGGTGCCAAAAATGGTCTAATTAAAATTAAAATTAAACGTTTTTATTCATGCATAATGTATGCTATTAATTTAGATATCCCACCTTAGGTTAAACATTTACATGCATCATTTATAATGTATAGTGTTATATTATATTTTTTGCATGTATAATTAATATAAGGAGTTATATTAATTTATGGACAGCATTGACGTGCATATTTTTCATGAGATGAATGTGTTATGCATGTTTTATTATTCATGTGATGAATGATCAAGCACAATAACATAGAATTGCATGTCACCTAAGGTTAAATTCATTAGTTTTAAAATGTTTAGAACATGAAATTAATAGACCTTAGGTTATCTAGTTCTAATTAGATTAGAATTAGGAACCATGTAATTTATAAACATTGATTAAAAGAAGAACTCTGTCTAAGGAAGGTTCTTACTAGGTTGGGGTATTTAAGCTGACGGAAACAGAACACCCCTACCTGGGAACTGACTTGGGAGTGAATTTTGATCAGAGGGTTTATAAATTATAGTAGCGTCAGCGGGTTTATTAAGGGGTTAATAAACTAGAAATCCTAGGTTTAATATAAAGATTTATATCAGCAAACTTAGGATAAAATCAATATAAGAGTTATATTGATAAGTTTAGGAAAAACCATTAGTCGGGTTTAGCCTAAGTCATTTTCCTATAAAGTTAAAGTTGTCGGGATGTATGTCCTAAAACTTGTGTAATTTTGATCAAATCAATAAAGAGTTATTTGTTTTGATAAAATTACAGTCTTGTTTTATAAATCCAATAAACTAAGCTCCAAGGTTATAATATATATCTTGAACATCAGTGTAGTGGACACTATTTGGATTGTGTTCAAGAATATAACCTAAATGGTCTATGGTATAAGAATAAGGTTGGAAACCTCATTCTGGTAACACCATGGATGCGGTCCACTTTGTAATTAGTACAAATGAGGTAATCCAACTCATTCATGTAGTTGAAATGTGAGTGAGGGCATCATGTATGAAGACTTCATACAAGACCGAATCGCAAATTATTAGTCTAACCAGTGTAGCACCATTAACAAGATAAGACTAGTAATTTATAGATGGTCATTAGTGACTCGACCTGAATCCTGAGCGAGTTAAGAACTCCCGCTTATAGGGTTTGTCCTTAGACTAGTATGGGTGAGAGTGGCACATGAATCGACTCAATAAGCCTACCTTCTCGGGGACGGAACTTAAGCATGCAAGATGGAATTCACTCATTCCTACACTAAGGAATTAGTTAGGTTGTTCTCAAAGCCCGACTCGTGTCTTGAACAACGGGCCCCACCCTTTATGAGGGTATGAGTCTATGGTAGGACCTTAGACTTGTTGTTCATTAGAGGATCGGTGGTGCTTAAGGAACAAAAGAGGTAATCACTGTGGGTAAAGCGGTAATTTGACCCGGTTGTGATTACGAACAACCCGTGAAGGGTCGACTGATGGGTAATGATTATATCAGTGGACACAATATAATCTACAGTGAGGAGAGTGCAACTACAAGTCTGTAGTGGAGTGACTTGTAGTTAATGAATATTGATTAACTGGATCAAAGAGTTTGATCAATTAATTTCACATCATTGGAGCTCATGAACTGTAGGTCCATTAGGTCCCTCCGTTGCCTCAACATGGTAATATTGAGGGTATAAAGTTAGGAATGAAATTGAAGTGTTCAATTTCATAAATGAGGTGTTATATCAATTATATATGATATAATTGATATAATATATAGTTTTAATGTGAATTAGATTCACATATAAACCATATACTAATGAGAGAATAAATGAAGGGTAGGATGGTCATTTCCATCCTATTTCCCTATATATATATATGGTTGCATGAGATGCAACTAGGTCAAGGAATGATAAGCCTTTGTTGTGTTGTTGAAAAAGTTCCAAAACACAAACCTCTCTCTTACAACATCTCATCTCACCTAAAGGGAACCCACATTCCTCCCTCACCTAGAGAACAATGGAGAAGATCCAGTGGTCGTGTCTTCATCCGTTCGTGTTCCAGTTGCTGAGATCGTGATCGTGGGAGAAAGGAGCACTTGAAGAAAAGTTCTTCAAAGGTATATTTCTTGTTGTCCATATTCTGTTTTTATGCTTAATTTATTTATTTTAGTTCTTGAATGTAATCGTTGTAACAAAATTAAGAACGGGTGATTCACAATCGCTTCCGCTGCGGGATTCGATTCCCTTCAAAAGTATCCAGTGGGAAGAAAAGTGTATATGATACATATTTTTCTATATACGTTTCTCCGGGAAGTTCACATTGTGAGACTCATACTTGGCCTCGTGGCGCAAACGGGAGCGTCCCCCTTCGGGTTGTGTTTGTATGAGTCAATATCAAGGTGAATGGAGAGGGTATTTATAGTGAGTGGGAGCAGGTTTAGTGAAAACAAAACTTATGGTCTCTTATGTCGGTTCACACCGTAAGATCACTATGGTCAGCCTGCTAGTTTGGTCTGGACCAGACAATCCCTTCGGAGGGCTTGATCATAGGGGATCGAACACAGTGGACACTTGAAAGGAATAAAGATTTCCTTAGTCTATTTTTCAACCTAGTCCTCCATTCGGCGGATTTTGTTGGATGGGGACTATGGGGTCTAAAGACAGAGGGTTATACTCACAAGGTACATAAGAAGTGTATATATTCTGACCAAATAATGGTAACTAAAGCCTATAGGAATAAGAGTTATTTTGGCATTAGGTTTTGGTCAAGAATGTCTTGATCCAGAGGAGAAGTGTTTTTGATTACCCTTTGGTGTCATACATTCTAAACCTTTGGAGTATCATTGCAAATTATTAATGACTTAGGAATCATTAGATAATTAGCTAAAACGTGATTGGATTAGACAGTTTTCTAGCGAGAAACTTATACAAGTTTTTTTAAAATTTCAGCAAAATGTCTAGCTCTAATATTTCCTTACTGGGTGCGGACAAATTAACCGGAGAGAACATGATGACTTGGAAAAAAAACTTAACGCTATTTTGATAGTGGATGATCTAAAGTTTGTGCTGACTGAGGAGTGTCCTCAGGTGCCAGGCTCGAATGCTACACGAAATGTTTGTGATGCATATGATCGATGGATCAAGACCAATGGTAAGGCCAAGGTCTATATGTTGGCAAGTATGTATGACATATTAGCCAAGAAGCACGAGGGCATGATGACCGCTAAGGAAATCATGGATTCAGTGTAGGGTATGTTTGGACAACAGTCTACACAGGCCCGACACAATGCCCTCAAGTATATATTCAACTCGAGGATGCCAGAGGGTTCATCTGTTCGGGATCATGTCCTAGATATGATGGTACATTTTAATATCGCGGAGTCGAATGGTGCTTCTATCGATGAATCGAGTCAGGTCAGTTTCATTCTGGAAACTCTTCCAGATAGTTTCTTACAGTTTAGAAGTAATGTTGTTATGAACAAGCTTACTTTTAATTTTACCACCCTTCTGAATGAACTCCAGACCTTTCAATCTTTGATAAAAATTCAGGGATCAAAAGGTGAGGCAAATGTTTCCAGTAGGAGTTATCACAGAGGTTCGACCTCTAGATCAAAAACAGTGGCTTCATCTTCTTCTAACCTGAAAGGGAAGAAGCAGAACATGAAGAATGTGGTAAAGGGAAACGAGCTGACAAAGCTGCCACCCAGAAGGGCAAGAAGGTCAAAGAAGTTGCAGACATAGGAAAATGTTTCCACTACAATGAAGACGGGCATTGGAAACGGAACTATCCGAAGTACATTGCAGAAAAGAAGAAGGAAGGTAAATATGATTTACTTTGCTTAGAAGCTTGTTTAGTGGATAATGATAAAACTGCTTGGATACTTGATTCAGGCGCCACTAATCATGTTTGCTCTTCTTTTCAGGGAATTGATTCCTGGCCGCAGCTACAGAAAGAAGAGATAACACTCCGGGTTGGAAATGGAGAAGTCGTCTCAGCTGTAGCAATTGACACAATGAAGCTTAATTTTGGCAAGAAATATATGTTGTTAGACAATATATTAGTGATACCAGGGTTTACTAGAAACCTTATTTCAATTTCTTGCCTTATAGAACAATATATTTATGTTTCGTTTTCTTTGAATAAAGTGTTTATTTTAAAGAAAAATGTAGAAATATGTTCAGCTTCATTGGAAAATGGGTTGTATGTTTTAAGGCCTAATTCAGTCAAAATGCTTTTGAACACTGAATTATTTAAAACTGTAAACACACAAACGAAGAAACGTAAAATTTCTGCTAAAGAAAATGCTCATCTTTGGCATCTTAGATTGGGTCACATTAACCTCAATAGGATTGAGAGATTGGTAAAGAATGGACTTCTAAATGAGTTAGAAGAAAATAATTTACCTGTATGTGAGTCTTGCCTAGAAGGCAAAATGATTAAAAGATCTTTTAGTGGAAAATGTTATAGAGCCAAAGAACCTCTTGAGCCTATACATTCAAACCTTTGTGGTCCGATGAATGTTAAAGCCAGAGGAGGTTATGAATATTTCATCTTTTTCATAGATGATTATTCCAGATTTGGGCATATTTACCTAATGCATCATAAGTCTGAAGCACTTGAAATGTTCAAGGAATTCAAGACTGAAGTTGAAAATCAATTAGGTAAAACAATTAAAACTCTTCGATCAGATCGAGGTGGAGAGTACACCTGGTACGCCCCAGCAAAATGGTGTATCGGAAAGGAGAAATAGAACCTTGTTGGACATGGTTTGATCAATGATGAGTTATGCTCATCTCCCTAATTCCTTTTGGGGTCACGCAGTAGAGACTGCGGGATACATTTTGAACAATGTCCCATCAAAGAGTGTTTATTGAACTCTGGAAATGACGTAAAGGTAGTTTATGTCATTTCAGAATTTAGGGTTGTCCAACACATGTGCTTGTGGCAAATCCAAATAAGTTGGATTCACGTTCAAAATTGTACCTATTCGTAGGTTACCCAAAAGAAACAAGAGGTGGATTATTCTATGATTCTAAGGAAGATAAGGTACTTGTGTCGACAAATGCCATTTTCTTAGAGGAGGACCACATCAAGGACCACAAACCAAGGAGTAAAGTTGTGTTAAGTGAGTTAGACGGAACAATAGCAAAGGTTGCTAATAAAAGCTAGTACGTCAACAAGAGTTATTGATACTAACTTATCTAGTCATGAGAGTCCATCTCAAGAGTTGAGTATGCCTCGACGTAGTGGGAGGGTTATAACACAACCTGACAGTTACATGGGTTTATCTGAAACCCAAGTTGTTATACCAGATGACGACTGTAAAGATCTATCGACTTATAATCAAGCGATGGTTGACAAAGACAAGGACAAATGGGCCATAGCCATGGACCAAGAAATGGAGTCTATATACTTCAATTCTATTTGGGATCTTGTAGATAAACTTGATGGAGTAAAACCTATAGGTTATAAGTGGATCTACAAGAGAAAGTGTGGTGTAGATGGAAAGGTGCAAACCATTAAAGCTAGACTAGTAGCAAAGGGTTATACCTAAGTTGAAGGGGTTGACTATGAGGAAACCTTTTCACCTGTTGCTATGGTAAAGTCTATCAGTATCCTACTTTCCATAGTCGCATATTATGACTATGAGGTATGACAAATGTGTTGGGATTTATGCCCTAAACTTGTGTAATTTTGATCAAATAAATAAAGAGTTATTTGTTTTGATAAAATTATATTCTTGCTTTATAAATACAATAAACTAAGCTCCAAGGTTATAATATATCTTGAACATCAGTGTAGTGGACACTATTTGGATTGTGTTCAAGAATATAACCTAAATGGTCTATGGTATAAAAATAAGGTTGGAAACCTCATTCTGGTAACACCATGGATGTGGTTCACTTTGTAATTAGTACAAATGAGGTAATCCAACTCATTCATGTGGTTGACATGCGAGTGGGGGCATCCTGTATGAAGAGTTCATACAAGATCGGGATCAAGAAATTATTAGTCTAACCGATTGTAACACATTAGTACGAGGATAAGACCGATAATTTATAGATGGTCATTCGTGACTCGACCTGAATCCTGAGTAAGTTAAGAACTCCTGCTTATAAAAGTTTGTCCTTAGACTAGTATGGGTGAGAGTGGCCTGTAGCCGACTCAATAGAGCCTACCTTCTCAGGGACAGAACCTCGTAGGTAGCTGGGGACTTAACTATACAAGATGGAATTCACTCATTCCTACACTGAGGAATTAGATAGGTTGTTCCCTTAAGAACTGACTCCAAGTCTTGAACAACGGGGCCCCGCCCTCTATGAGGGTATGAGTCTATGGTAGGACCTTAGACTTATTGTTCATTAGAGGATCAGTGGTGCTTAAGGAACAAAGAGGTAATCACAAGGGTAAAACGGTAATTTGACCCAGTTGTGATTACGAACAACCTGTGAAGGGTCGACTGATGGGTAATGATTATATCAGTGGACACAATATAATCTACAGTGAGGAGAGTGCAACTACAAGTCTGTAGTGGAGTGACTTGTAGTTAATGAATATTGATTAACTTGATCAAAGAGTTTGATCAGTTAACCTCACATCATTAGAGCTCATGAACTGTAGGTCCATTAGGTCCCTCCGTTGGCTCAATATGGTTATATTGAGGGTATAAAGTTAGGAATGAAATTGAAGTGTTCAATTTCATAAATGAGATGTCATATCAGTTATATGTGATATAATTAATATAATATACAGTTTTAATGTGAATTAGATTCACATATTAACTATATACTAAAGAGAGAATGAAAGAGGGATAGGATGGTAATTTCCACCTTATTTCCCTATATATATAGTTGCATGAGATGCAACTTTGACCGAAGCCTTGGATAAACCCTAGTGTGTCATTTTGTTGTGTTGTTGGAAAGGTTCCAAAACACAATCTCTCTCACAAACATCTCATCTCATCTAAAGGGAACCCACCTTCCTCCCTCACCTAGAGAACAACGGAGAAGATCTGGTGGTAATGTTCGTGATCGCTTGGGCTCGTATTGCTGAGATCGTGATCATGGAAGAAGGAGCACTCGAAGAAAAGTTCTTCAAAGGTATTATTCTTGCTGTCCATCTTGCTATTGTATGCTTAATCTAGTTAGATTAGTTCTTGAATGTCATCCATGTAATGAAATTTAGAACGTGCGATTCACAATCATTTCCGCTGCGGGATTCGATTCCCTTCAAAATGGATGTCAAGACATCATTCTTGAATGGCAATCTTGACAAGAACATCTACATGGACCAACCCAAATGGTTCATTAAACTAGGACAAGAGCAAAAGGTTTGCAGGCTTAAAAGGTCAATTTATGGACTGAAACAAGCCTCTAAGTCCTAGAATATAAGATTTGATGAGACAATCAAATCTTTTGGCTTTGATCAGAATGATGATGAACCTTGTGTCTAAAGGAAAATCATTAATAGTTCTGTCGCATTCCTAGTTCTATATGTGAATGAAATCCTACTCATTGGGAATGATGTAAGTTATCTTACTGACATTAAAAATTGGCTAGCTACGCAATTCCAAATGAACTATTTGGGTGAAGCACAGTTTGTTCTTGGGATCCAGATTGTCCATAACCGCAAGAATAAAACACTAGCCTTGTCTTAGACATCTTACATCGGCAAAGTGTTGTTGAGGTTTAAGATGCAAGACTTCAAAAAGGGTTTATTGCCTTTTAGATATGGAGTTCATTTGTCTAAGGAACAGTGTCCTAAGACACCTCAAGGAGTTGAGGACTTGAGACGGATTCCTTATGCATCAGCTTTTGGGAGCCTGATGTACGTCATGTTGTGTACTAGGGCAGACATCTGTTTTGCAGTTGGAATGGTCAGTAGGTATCAATCCAATCCAGGACCTAAACACTGGACAACGGTTAAAACGATCCTTAAGTATCTTCGAAGAACAAGGAACTACATGCTTGTGTATGGGGCTAAGGATTTGATCCTTACAGGATACACAGATTCTGACTTTCAAACTGATAAAGATTCTCGGAAATTTACATCAGGGTCAGTATTTACTCTTAACGGAGGAGCCGTAGTATGGCGAAGCGTCAAGCAGGGATGCATCGTTGATTCCACCATGG
Source organism: Trichosanthes cucumerina (assembly GCA_036507285.1). NCBI lineage: Eukaryota > Viridiplantae > Streptophyta > Magnoliopsida > Cucurbitales > Cucurbitaceae > Trichosanthes > Trichosanthes cucumerina. The sequence goes on from CM071839.1 coordinate 30,614,418, forward strand.
AGGCTGAATATGTAGCAGCTTGTGAAGCAGCAAGAGAGGTCGTTTGGTTAAGGAAATTCATGTTATATTTGGAAGTTATTCCAAATATGAGTTTGCCTATCACGTTGTATTATGATAACGGTGGTTTCGTGGAAAATTCAAGGGAACCCCGAAGTCAAAAGAGGAGTAAGCATATTGAGCGGAAATATCATCTCATCCGGGAGATCGTGCATTGAGGAGACGTGATCGTCACGAAGATAGCCTCAGAGCACAACATTGTTGATCCTTTTACAAAGGCTCTCACGGCTAAAGTATTTGAGAGTCACCTAGAAGGTCTAGGTTTATAAGTCTTCCCCAACTAGGGCAAGTGGGAGTATATTGTACAAAGGGTTTCAATGCCCTAGTTTATTGTATTTACATTATTGTAATGTTTAGTACTCCACAAGCTTTAGGTCAAGTGGGAGATTGTTGGGATTTGTGCCCTAAACTTATGTAATTTTGATCAAATAAATAAAAAGTTATTTGTATTGGTAAAATTATATTCTCGCTTTATAAATCAAATAAACTAAGCTCCAAGGTTATAATATATCTTGAACATCAGTGTAGTAGACACTATTTGGATTGTGTTCAAGAGTATAACCTAAATGGTTTATGGTATAAGAATAAAGTTGGAAACCTTATTCTGGTAACACCATGGATGTGACCCACTTTGTAATTAGTACAAATGAGGTAATCCAACTCATTCATGTGGATGACATGCGAGTGGCGGCATCCTGTATGAAGAGTTCATACAAGATCGGACTGCAAATTATTAGTATGACCAGTATAACGTCGTTAACAGGATAAGCTTGATAATTTATAGATGGTCATTAATGACTCGACCTGAATCTAGGGCAAGTTAAGAACTCCTGCTTATAGAGGTTTGTCCTTAGACTAGTATGGGTGAGAGTGGCCTGTAGCCGACTCAATAAGCCTACCTTCTCAGGGACAGAACCTCGTAGGTAGCTGGGGACTTAACTATGCAAGATGGAATTCACTCATTCCTACACTAAGGAATTAGATAGATTGTTCCCTTAAGAACTAAGTACAGGTCTTGAACAACGGGGCCCCGCCCTCTAAACTGGCTTAAGAGGGTATGAATTTATGGTAGGACCATAGACTTGTTGTTCATTAGAGGATTAGTGGTGCTTAAGGAACAAAGAGGTAATCACAGGGGTAAATCGATAATTTGACCCAACTGTGATTATAAATAACTGTGAAGGATCGACTCATGGGTAATGATTATATCAATGGACACAATATAATCTACAGTGAGGAGAGTGCAACTACAAGTCTATAGTGGAGTGACTTGTAGTTAATGAATATTGATTAACTGGATCAAAGAGTTTGATCAGTTAATCTCACATCATTGGAGCTCATGAACTGTAGGTCCATTAGGTCCCTGCGTTGGCTCAACATGGTAATATTGAGGGTATAAAGTTAGGAATAAGATTGAAGTGTTCAATTTCATATATGAGGTGTTATATCAATTATATGTGATATAATTGATATAATGTATGGTTTTAATGTTAATTCGATTCACATATTAACTATATAATAATGAGATAATGAAGGAGGGATATGATGATAATTTTCATCCTATTTCCCTATAAATAGTTGCATGAGATGCAACATTGAAAAAAAAGTTTTTTGACAAAAAATCCTAGAGTTCCAAACAAAACCTCTCTCAAACCTCCACATCTCATCCTAAAGGAACCCACCTTCCTCCCTCACCTAGAGAACAACGGAGAAGATCTAGTGGTGAATCTTCATACGTTCGGGTTCGTGTTGCTGAGATCGTGATCGTGGGAGAAGGAGCTCGAGAAGAAAGAAATCTTCAAAGGTATATTACTTGTTGTCCTATGTTATATTACATGCTTAATCTTAGTTATTTTGTTCTTATTTTAGATCTATGTAACAAAATCTTGAACACGCGATTAACAATCGCTTCCGCTGCGGGATTCGATCCCTTCAGGGTCTATAGTATAGAAATGAGGTTGGGCACCTTATCCTGGTGATACTATGGATGCGACTCATTCTGTATTTGATACAAACACAATGATCCAACGCGTTCGTGTAGGTAACATGTGAGTAGGGGTGTCCTATGTGAAGAGTTCACATAAGACCGGACCGCGAAATAGTAACCGATAGATATAACTTCGTTAACTATTTAGGTTTCTATTTCAATAGGATGATCTAGGCAACTTGATCTTAATCTTGAGAAAGTTACGAACTCCTATCTGCGAGGGATTGTCCTTTGACTAGTGCGGGTGAGAGTGACCCGAGATGCCAACTCAATAAGCCTGCCTTCTTGGGGACAAAACCGTTTGGGTAATTGGTAACTTAACTTTGCAAGATGAACTTTACTCCTTCCCGACTTAGGATAAGTAGATGAGTGTTCTCTTAAGTTGTGCCTCCGGGACTTGAACAAAAGGTCCTACCCTCTCACTAGTCCAAGAAAGATTTTTTGTTTAATGGTTGGACCATAAACAAGTTTTTCATTAGAAGAGCACTGGTAGTTAAGGTCATAGATGTAACCCAAGGGTAAAATTATAATTTTGACTTAGCTAGTGTTACAGACACTCGAGAAGGATTGACTTGTTGTTATTGGTCTATATCCATGGACACAAAAATATATCTATAGTGAGAAGTGTGCAACTGCGTGTTTTTAGAGGAATGTACCTACAGTTAACGAATGTTGATTAAGTGGTTAATGAAATTGACCAATTAATCTTTTATCATTGGAACTTCTGATCTTTAGGTCCATTAGGTCCCCTTCCTAGCTCGTAAAGGATGTTGAGGTTATTTGATGTTGAATAGAATTTGAATTGATCAAATTCGCTTAGGGAATCGATAAAATGTATTATGATGCATTAAAATATAAAGTTTATAATTTTATCACAACTTTATAATATAAATTTAATTTTGTATATGATTCAAAATTAATTTAAGAGATAATTTAATATTTGAAAGAGTACAAATATTAACTCTATGTGAATGAGATTCATATTAAATTTTGGAGTTAATGCATATGAGATGTACATTAAAACCATAGGTTATGGGAGAGTTATATTTGAATATGATTCAAATATAAATCCAAATTAAATATGTGATATTTAATTTGGTAATTAATTGATTGGTGATTTAATTAATTGATTTAATTAATTTTATTTAAATTTGATTTAATAAAATTAATTGAATTAAAACTATCGGTTATATACATTTAAATATGATTTAAATGAATTAAATTTAATTGATTTAATTAATAGTTAATCAAATCAAATCAATTAAATTAAATTAAATTAAAATAAATCGTGCTTTTACGCACGATTCGCTCTCCATCTTCCTCTCTCCCACATCTATTAATCGAAAAACACAGGGAGCTATTGATTTGGCGGATAAACTTTTTGCTGAAATTTTCTCTAAAAAATCTCTCTCCCAATCTCTCTGTAATTTTTCCCCTTTTCGCAAGATTTCAAGATTTGGTTCCCACAATCCAAATCTCAGTAATTCAAAGGATAGGGAGGTACCCTTTGGTGGTGTCGATAAAATTCAGGTTGAAATTCATGAAATTCTAGAAGCAAATTTGTGTCTGCAAAATTCAGAAGACTTAAGGTAAGGGTTATGAATCCCTCTTTATGAATTGTTCTTTATTTTTTCTTTTTGCCAATGTACTGGTATTTTAGAAATCAGTATCAATACGATAGATCCAATTGGCTTCTGCTGCAATTGGTTTATTGAAACCATCACATCCAAGGTTCTTTATGTAACTTGAGCAGTATGTAATGGACATACAAGTGGATCATGTTCAAGTAATAACATAAAAGGTCTATAGCATATGAATAAGGTTGGGTACCTTATCCTAGTAACACTATGAATACGACCTGTTTTGTATTTGATACAAACGAATTGATTCGATTCGTTCATGTAGTAGACATGCGAGTTGGGGTATCCTGTGCAATGAGTTCGTACAAGACCAGACCGAGAATTATTAATCAACTGTTGTAACACTTTTAATTGTTTAGGTTTAATAATTCATAGATGACCTATAGTAACTCGACCTTAATCCTGAGCGGGTTACAAACTCCTGTCCGTGAGGGGTTGTCCTTTGACTAGTATGAGTGAGAGTGGCCCGAGATTCCGACTCAATATGTCTACCTTTTTGGGGGCAAAACCGAGTGGAGAGCTTGTAACTTAACTCCATTAGATGGAATTCACTCGTTCTCGAGCCTAGGAAAAATAGATAGGTTATTCCCTTAAGTGCTGACTCCGGGACTTGAACAACGGGGCCCCACCCTCTCACTGGCCCGAGAGGGATTATGTTTATGGTTGGACCATAAACAGGTTGTTTATTAGAGGATCAGTGGTACTTTGGGAGCAAGAGGTAATCATAGGGGCAAAACGATAATTTGACCTATTTGTGATTGCGAACAACTTGTGAAAGGCTGACTCACGGGCATTGATTATATCAATGGACACAACTTGTCCTACAATGAGGAGAGTGCAATTACGAGTCTTTAGTGGAGTGACTCGTAGTTAATGAATGTTGGTTAGTTTGGTCAAAGAGTTTGATTGATTAACCTCGAATCATTGGAGCTCATGATTTGTAGGCTCATTAGGTCCCCTTGCTAGCCTACCATGGGTTAAACAAGAATCATATGTTTGGAAGAAATTCGAAATGTTCAAATTATCAAGACAATATATATCTATATTAATGATATGAGATATAATTGATATAACATAAAGTTAATTATGAATACGATTCATAATTAAACTATATAGTACATTTGAATTAGATTCAAATAATAATATGAATTGGATTCATATTAAAACTGTATATGAGAGAAATATATTTAATTAAATAATAACTACAAATTTAAGTTTGTATGTTATGGAATTATATGTTATGAAATTATATGTTATAGAATTATAAGTTATAGAATTATAACATGTATGTTATGGAATAGTAAATGGATGGAGGACATAACCTCCATCATATTCACTTTATATACACATGTATATAGATGCATGTGAAAAAAAAAAAGGCAATTAAAATCCTAGCTACCTTTGTGACACAAAGTGTGCAATTCCATATTTTACATAACACTTCTCTCAAACTTTCTCTATTCCTTTTCTAAGAGAAAAACATTTTCTCCTTAGGATTTCTTCCAAAAAGTAAGGCTCCCACAAGCCGGATCTTGTCCAAGAGGATAGTGGGTAAGATCAATTAGAGGTGTCTTAATGTAGATCTAAAGGTCGTTTAGTGTAAAGATCAACGGAGCGTTTAGAAATCACAATCTACAAAGGTATTTTGTAGATTTAGTTTTTCATGCTTAATGTTTAGAATTTTGTGTGGTTTTTACAATTTTTTCTTAATGGGAAGCAAAAGCGTTCCCGCGCTTCCGCTGCCGGTATTCGATTCCTTTCAAAGTCACCACTCACTTTAAAGAAAAAATAAAGCAATAAATAAAACAAGAAAAATCAACTTGAAGCTCTCGACCCTTGTATTAATGATGAAAGAAAAACACAACACTTGTAACGCCCCAGAACTCCAAGTGCCTTTTATTCTGAGTTATGGGCTAATTGAATGCAAATTAAATTAATCGAACCTTTGAGTTTCGGATTTTATTTTCTTAGTTTTGAAAATTTAGGAGAATACATATGGGTGTTACTAAATATAAGTTAAATTGGATTATTTAAACATGATTAAGGGCATTTTCATAGTTAGGAGTTAAAGAAAGGGGCATTTTCGTAATTTTTGGTTTAAAAGGAGAGATTTAGGGTTTTCATTCCATCTTGTATGGCACGTTTTACGAGGGGACCACCTCCTTCTTCCTTTTCACGATGGTAGTCAACAACCAGCCGCCTGCACTGTATTCCGACCGAGCAACCAGAAGATGTCGCCATTTGAGTCGTCTGCAAGCCGAGTTCGAGCTCTTCGCTGCCGATCGTCGAGCCTCATCGCAACCACCACCAGATGCAAATCGCAACGGCGAATACCATGAGTCGTCGGTCCCTACTGCAGACCGTGAGCCGTCGACGCGAGCTGCTGGAACCTGGGGTAGTCGACCTCATCGGCTCCGTTCATGTGGTACCAGCTCGCCACGTCTCCCACAACCAGTCGATGCCGACCGCCGGAGACCTTAAACTCCCAACAGCCACAGTTCGTGCAGGCTTGGAGTCAAACCGTCGCGTAGGGTCTGTTGGTTCACTGATTTTCCGACCGGTTTCAGGCGATTGGTGACTGGTTTTGAGTAGATCGACAAGTGGGCATGCTAGATCTGACCGCCACGCGCCAAGACGCGCCGCCGATCTCCGGCCACGCGCCGTCGTGCCCCGGCCACGCGCCGCCATGCTCCAGATCTGGCCAATTACATCCGTTTCATCTTCCCGAGTGGGTTTCAAGCCTTCTTTAGTGGTAATCCGATCTAGTTATGGTCAAATTTCAAGATATGAGTTTATCCATGTGATTTAACTAAGAAATTAATGATGTTGATTTAGGAGACCCGAGTTTTGAACGCAGTTGAATGGATTGTTGAGTCAGGGATTTAAATATAGGATATCTCGGAGCTAAGGCTATGGTAAGGGATCCTTTCTACAAATGATTTCGAAAAGAGGAGTAAACACGGTTTCTGAAACATTTAATTTAAGGAGTTGAAATTCAAGGATTTATTCCAAAGGGCGAATTTCCAAGACTCAGGCTTAGGGCTTGAATTTAGGAAACGAATTTTTCAAAAGGTTTTTCGAGAATCTTGAGTGAATGATTTTCAAAAGATTTAGAAAGGAACTTGATGATTTAAGGGTTGAGAGGACCCGAGCCGAAATGATTTCAAAGTATTTAAAAATAAGTCTTGACACGATTATGTATAGTTCGCACATTGAGATTTTTGGTTATGTCATTGTGCTAGTTTTGCACCTTAAATTATAAACGTATTTTACATCGATGATTGATTGACTCTAGTTAAAGTTATGAAAGTTATGTCATGATCTTAAGTTTTATGTGATTGTTGCATCATTCTGAATGTATATGTATAGGAGTTTAAAGAATGGGACCTCATGCACATTGTATGTATATGAACATGTCATGTAGGTCGTGGCAATTGGTCTCTCGAGAATTTATGCATGGTAAAACATGCATCAGAGACCCTATGGGTCAAACTTATAGGAGTCTGTGAGGGACTCAAACTTATAGGGGTCTGTGAGGGACTCAAACTTATAGGGGTCTGTGAGGGACTCAAACCTATAGGGGTCTGTGAGGGACTCAAAATGAAAAGACTCAGGTAGACTCAATTGACCACGCATAGCCAAAGAGAAAAAGTCATGATTTTATGAAAGAAAGTTTTAGGTCCCATTCTGTAAAAGCTTTATGTTTTTAAAAGTCACGAATAATAGTCATGTTTAAAAGTCGATTTGAAGGAAAATCTTATGCATGTGTTTGCATTTCCGACCCCACTTACTGGGTATTTTATAATACTCACCCCTTTACCTTTGTTGTGTTTTCTCTGTTTTAAAATGTTTTCAGGTAAAGGCGAGAGCATACCAGGCGAGTGGCAGGGATGCGCTACAGAAGCCATGGGAACCGAGTCATGAATTCCGCATCCATGATTTAGAAAGAGTTTTTAAATGATTATGGTCTTCCGCTTATGTAACATAGAGTTTTGAAACTAGAGGCCAAACCTAGTATGTTTCTTGTAAACGTTTTGTATTTCTATGGGATCCCAAATTAAATTGATTTTTTTTATTTATAAACTTTTACTTATTTAAAGGCAGTTAGGGCCCTGAATGCATGCATGAGTAGTAATGTCCCTAGGAATTTATATTATGAAAGTAGGGGCGTTACAGTTGGTATCAGAGCCCAAGGTTATAGGTCTTGTAGACTCGCTTACAGAGTAAGCAACAAGTATCCCATGGCTAAGTAGCAACTCCAGGTCACCGCCAGGTATGCCTCTGAACTAAAGTTTTATTTGTTCAAAAAAAAAAAATTAGGTATTCGATGTAAAGTTATTTTTATATAAAAATCGAGTTTAATGAATTTTCAAACTAAGAAAGGATGAGAATGTATGAGCTAAACTATATGTCTATAAAAAGGAAATGCATAAAGGAAATGCTTATATGTGAATCTATAAGCGTATATGTCGTAAAGTTGACGTGTTTTTACGCCGAAAGGAAAGAGAATACATGTGATCCCTACTATTGATGATAGAAAGGAAAATGTTTTAGTTAAGAATGTTTACGCTAAGAATGAAGTTTTATAGCCATAAAACACATGTTTTGGGTTATTAAGAGGTCCGCTTTGACCAAGGGAGTGAAGAGTAAGACTTAAGAGGTTAGAGTGTTAAAGGTTGCTAGGCAACTAGATTACTTAAGTATAGTTTTCAAAAATAAAAGTTAAGACTACTCATGAGAAGTTCAAAGTTTGAATGTGTTCGGTAAGAGGTTAGTGGTCTCATTCATTCATGCTGGAACAATTGGATAAAAGGGTATGAGATTTAGTAAACGTACCACTTGAGAGTTTTCGACCTTGTTGGTTCCCAAATAAAGTCCCTTCATCTTCAAGTGAATACATAACTATAGTATTTAAGGAGTTGAAAAGTAAAGAGAGCAAGGGTGTTTTGAAAATGGGCTCGAGATGTAAAGGGAAAAATAGATTGTTAATGTTGAGATGAAAATTAATTTTCTTCAAAATACTTGAAACACTTCGATCTTATTTATACCATTGCTCTGATAGGAAAGCTACAGGGATATACACAGTTAATGTGTTATTACAGATAGGCATGATACGAACTTTCAAAAGTATTACCATAGGCGTAATGAACTTAATAAGGACAAGTATGAGGAGTAAAAGTAAGTAGTTAGGATCCTAGTTCGAGAATATAAGAGAATGGATGATCTAGACCCTAGAACCTGGTACACATTTCAACAGTCACATGGTCACCCGTGTGTTCAAGCTTGTGGAATGTGTATAAGGAACCTTGCCACTAATTTTCCACCTCTTGGTCAAGATATGTATGCATGACATGAAAGAGATATTATGAAGTATGAACCTCGAATTCTGGCGTGGTATAACGTTTCCTTTTCCCCAATCAGAGGATTAAGAAGAGGAGATTTGGTTAATAGAGGAAAGCGCCTTGAATCTCTTCCTCGTTACGTAAAAGTCAAGCTGAGGAACTCCTTTGAATTAGTAAAGTGTATAGTTGTAGTAGTCAAGTGATCATTAGAGTGAAACCGGAGGATCCATTTAGTAAAGGTTAGGCCAATGGTTCTTAAGGGGGATTTTAGAGAAATCGACATTAGAACCACAATGATACAAGTTGTTGAGGAAGTCCTCAATTTGACTAACAGGAGAAAGTCGAGTTTAAAGAAAGTAAGCACGAGGAACAATTCATTGGTGTTAGATAAAATAAGTTTGACATTTTAGGGTTATCCTTAACACAAGAGATAGACTTAAGCATGAAGTTAAAGTGAAAGCAGCGGTAGCTTTTAATACTCCTTACAGAATGCTTCGGTGAAAGTTAAAAGAACTCAAGTCATAGGTACATAACCTTCTATATAAGAGTTAATAGTAGTTTATCGCCATAAGAAGTATTAGTGTGATGCGTAAAGGAGAAAGTTGTATCCTTATGCTTGTGCATAGGAGATGAGAAGTGGAAGAAAGTGGTTGCTAGGAATAAATACCTTCGTCTTTGGGTGAACGACCTATTCCACCAGTACGAGGAGCATAGTGTTCCTTAAGGTGATTTAGGAGTCAAGTTAGCGTCTGTCATGAACCAGGGATTAGAGATTTCGAGACAACTTTCAAATCACTTTACGAACATCATGAAGATCATAGAGATTTGACTTAAGTACCCCTAATGTTTATAGACTTGATGGATTTAGTGCTCAAGAAAAGAGTAAAACCTTGTTGTGATTAAGTTGCCGAAGACATTCTAGTTAAACCCTGTCTAAGAAGGGGCAGAAAAGAAAATTTGAAAGGATTGTTGTAAACAAAAGGAGAGAAGAGTAAGTTCTAAGAGGTGAAAGTAGTTGAATGGTCACCAAGGAGTTACGTGTCCAAGTAAATTTCAAAAGATGCGCATAATGAAATTTGTTGAGCTAGGAGGAGACGAATAGGTGACCTTAGGTGTTTGGTGTTAGAAAGGAAATGTCTGAGTTGGAGATGTAAGGCTTAAGAGAAATTTTGTCAAGATTAGACACTCACCTACACGTTATTAAGAGAGCCAGTTTGGACGAAAGAGGGAAAATAGTGGACATTACGATGTGAAAGTCTTTCATGAAACCTTGAACAACTAAGTTCCGTAAGTAGAACCTTGACAGAGGAATCCTATAATTTCTTGAAAAGTTCAAAGTCTAGAGGTGTTGAATAAAATATTTGTATTCAAGGTTTGAACGTTAGGGTTTCATGACAAAAGCGTCGGAAAAGTTAAGAAATGTAGTGGATGCCATTGTAAAGTATCCAACCCTATTAGTATTAAGAAAGTTGCATTATATTCAAGTGATTACTTGAGTAGGATATTTAAGGGAGTGAAGGATAAAAGGGAGAATGAGTTTTAAAAGACTAAATTTCCTTTTCGCGAGATCGCTCAATAGCGAGGTTGTTATCGGTTGAGTTATATTAAGGGGAGTGATATGAATGACTGTTGCGTTGTACCATAGGCTGAGGAAAGGTTAAAAGTGATAGAGTACGAGTTGTATCTTGAATAACTTGCTTTAAAAGGTTCATTCTGATTCCTTGAACTTACAATGAAAATTTTAACACTCAATGTGAAAATCAACAATTGATTAGGCTCTAAATCAGGGTAAGTCAAGAGGATTTTGTTACACTCTCTGAAAGTTTGTTTCAAAAATTAAAGTCGCAACCCGATTGTTAGATTTTCTTGTCTTTAAAGAATCATTGGTTACAACTAAAGAAATTGTGTTTCATTCATATTTGATTGTCCAACATTCCTATGTATCGTGTGTTCTGCACTCTGAGTAATCCTGAAATGAAGTTGGAGGTATGATTGGTTGGCTGTCTGATTTTAGAAGTGCAATTTCTATCAAACAGGTGTTAAAGAAAATTTTGGCATTATTGTAGTTACGTCGTTATGCTGCCGAAATTTTCGGGGCATTCTTGTAATAAGAATGACAGAGTTGTACAGAACATTTCATGTGTCACGACAACCAAATGAGACCTAAGTTTGAGTTACTCCTACCGTGACTTGAAACTTTCAACGAGCTATTGATTTCAATAGATACGCAAGTGAGATCGCCACTGCAACGTTTACTAAAAGGTCGTTGAGAGTAGCGAAAGGTTAACCATTAATGTGAAGAGTCTCGAACAACCGAACAAAGTTGCTAACTTTATCCTTGAAGTCACATCTCTTAGAAAGGTGTTAAAGTTATGGAAACGATGGTCAGTCGGAATGATCTAGTCATGTCTTGAATTGAATGCTAGTAGCTAGTGCAGCAAACCTTAAAGAGGATTTTGTGACTCAACAACAATGTAATGGTTTTAGCAAAGAGTTCCTTTTCTAAAATCACAAAACAGAAGAAACTAATTAAAGGACTAGAGAAGGAAATACGAGCTAAATATCCCGAGTTATCTTAGAATTTGAATCTGGAACTTTCCAAATTTAGAATCCGAGTCAAGGGCCTCACTTATGTAGGCCTTAGTAGAAAGACTCCAGTGAAGAGAACGAGCTCAAGTTAAAGTTATGAGACTGTTGGGTAATAAGTTTACGCTAAGATGTGATACTTGAGGAACAACTAGTGCTAATTCTTGCATAAGGATCGAAGACTCGTCGTAACCAAGTGGAGCGGGTGTGAGCAAGCTCTCCCAAAGTATTATAAGATTAGAAACTTTCGAGGACGAAAGTTCTTAAGGAGGGAAGATTGTAATGCCCCAGAACTCCAAGTGCCTTTTATTCTGAGTTATGGGCTAATTGAATGCAAATTAAATTAATCGAACCTTTGAGTTTCAGATTTTATTTTCTTAGTTTTGAAAATTTAGGAGAATACATATGGGTGTTACTAAATATAAGTTAAATTGGATTATTTAAACATTATTAAGGGCATTTTCATAGTTAGGAGTTAAAGAAAGGGGCATTTTCGTAATTTTTGGTTTAAAAGGAGAGATTTAGGGTTTTCATTCCATCTTGTATGGCACGTTTTACGAGGGGACCACCTCCTTCTTCCTTTTCATGATGGTAGTCAACAAACCCATTACTTTGATCGTATTCGACCGAGCAACCAGAAGATGCCGCCATTTGAGTCGTCTGCAAGCCGAGTTCGAGCTCTTCGCTGCCGATCGTCGAGCCTCATCGCAACCACCGCCAGATGCAAATCGCAACGGCGAATACCATGAGTTGTCGGCCCCGCTTTGCATCGCGTGAGCCGTCGACGCGAGCCGCTAGAACTCAGGGTAGTCGACCTCATCGGCGCCCGTTCATGTGGTACCACCGCCACGTCTCCCACAACCGATCGACGCGCCGACCGCCGGAGACCTTAAACCCCCAACAGCCACAGTTCGTGCAGGCTTGGAGTCAAACCGTCGCGTAGGGTCTGTTGGTTCACTGATTTTCCGACCGGTTTCAGGCGATTGGTGACCGGTTTTGAGTAGATCGGCAAGTGGGCATGCTAGATCTGACCTCCACGCGCCAAGACGCGCCGCCGATCTCCAGCCACGCGCCGCCGTGCCCCGGCCACGCGCCGCCATGCTCCAAATCTGGCCAATTACATCCGTTTCATCTTCCCGAGTGGGTTTCAAGCCTCCTTTAGTGGTAATCCGATCTAGTTATGGTCAAATTTCAAGATATGAGTTTATCCATGTGATTTAACTAAGAAATTAATGATGTTGATTTAGGAGACCCGAGTTTTGAACGCAGTTGAATGGATTGCTGAGTCAGGGATTTAAATATAGGATATCTCGGAGCTAAGGCTATGGTAAGGGATCCTTTCTACAAATGATTTCGAAAAGAGGAGTAAACACGGTTTCTGAAACATTTAATTTAAGGAGTTGAAATTCAAGGATTTATTCCAAAGGGCGAATTTCCAAGACTCAGGCTTAGGGCTTGAATTTAGGAAACGAATTTTTCAAAGGGTTTTTCGAGAATCTTGAGTGAATGATTTTCAAAAGATTTAGAAAGGAACTTGATGATTTAAGGGTTGAGAGGACCTGTAGAAATGATTTCAAAGTATTTAAAAATAAGTCTTGACACGATTATGTATAGTTACGCACATTGAGATTTTTGGTTATGTCATTGTGCTAGTTATGCACCTTAAATTATAAACGTATTTATTACTGATGATTGATTGACTCTAGTTAAAGTTATGAAAGTTATGTCATGATCTTAAGTTTTATGTGATTGTTGCATCATTCCTGAATGTATATGTATAGGAGTTTAAAGAATGAGACCTCATGCATATTGTATGTATATGAACATGTCATGTAGGCTGTGGCAATTGGTCTCCTGAGAATTTATGCATGGTAAAACATGCATCAGAGACCCTATGGGTCAAACTTATAGGAGTCTGTGAGAGACTCAAACTTATAGAGAGTGCTGTGAGGACTCAAACCTATAGGGAGTGCTGTGAGGACTCAAAATGAAAAGACTCGGAGTAGACTCAATTGACCACGCATAGCCAAAGAGAAAAAGTCATGATTTTATGAAAGAAAGTTTTAGGTCCCATTCTGAAAGCTTTATGTTTTTAAAAGTCACGAATAATAGTCATGTTTAAAAGTCGATTTGAAGGAAAATCTTATGCATGTGTTTGCATTTCCGACCCCCACTTACTGGGTATTTTATAATACTCACCCCTTTACCTTTGTTGTGTTTTTCTCTGTTTTAAAATGTTTTTGTGTAAAGCGAGAGCATACCAAAGCGAGTGGCGGGGATGCGCTATCTGAAGCCATGGGAACCGAGTCATGAATTCCGCATCCATGATTTAGAAAGAGTTTTTAAATGATTATGGTATTCCGCTTATGTAACATAGAGTTTTGAAACTAGAGGCCGAACTTAGTATGTTTCTTGTAAACGTTTTGTATTTCTATGGGATCCCAAATTAAATTGATTTTTTTTTATTTATAAACTTTTACTTATTTAAAGGCAGTTAGGGCCCCGAATGCATGCATGAGTAGTAATGTCCCTAGGAATTTATATTATGAAAGTAGGGGCGTTACAACACTTTAGATCTAACTTGAGACAAATGAAACTAGCTATAAACGCAATTTGATAGTAAATAAAAAATGAACAGTACATAAAAAAACAACAACTAGGTTGAAACCATAAGCAATAAGCATATAAAACCTAACATTCCTTGTTTGATCGATTCCAAAAACCCGTTTAGAGGTTATGGATCTTCACCTCCTACACTTTCATGAAGGAGTGATTAAACCTCAGAACTTACATCCTAAAAGGAGAGGAAAAACATGCTAAAAAAAAAGAAAAAAGAAAAGAAACTGTTGTTGTCCAAAAACTTCACCCGCCAATCTTTCTTATTTTTAGAAAACTCATGAAAACACTCCCTTTTTATAGGTAATGAAATCTAGGGTTTCCTTCTAAATCCATCCTCATTGGGCAATCATTTGGCCATGATTCTAAGTTGTATACTTTCCAAAAAATGAGCAAGAATCTCCAAAAATCTCGAAATCCCGAAGTTTGTGGCATTTTTATGAAAATCTCGAAATACAGTTGCATTTTATCTTGCATTATGACTTGTTATTCTTCTGCTCAACAAGTAAGAATGCAATTGTATTTTTTCTTACATTTTTCATGTTTGTTCAAATTCATTCGTTTCTCAACTATTTTTCACTGCTCACCATTCTTAGCAAGCTTTGAAGAATTTTTACTCATTAATGCTATTTTTGGCTTAATGGGTGATTAATAAACATATAATGACAAAAATAACCTAGTTTAGGATGAAATAATCCTCATAAATGAGAATTATCAAGGTGCATCGAGTTTTTTTTAGTTTCTTTTGAGTTTTTTTTTCTTTCCCTTTAAGTTTGAATTTTTTGTTCAAAGGTTGTTTAATTTCCAACGGTAATTTTGTGAGGTTTTGGACTAAATTACAATAATTTAATTTCTAATTCAAGAATTCTTTGTTCCTTGTGTTTTATTTTCATGATTTTGATTGTTTTTATATTAAATTGACGCCTTAACTTCGTTTCAATCAATTTATTGCTATCTATGATTTTGTGAACTGTAATCGTCGCAATTGATTAAAATATGTAAAGAGGGGTTGACTTATGTGTGTATAATTATGAGAGCTTTCTATTACATAGCTTGCATAATAGACTCTAGGGAAACAAAGAAACAAAAATAACTTAATTTGTAGGGTTTTTGTACGGAAGACCTTTTTTTCCCGTTTTAATGCGATTTGACCCAACACTCCAAAATAATGAAATTTGACCTATTTTCTGACGTGGCAATGTGCGCAAAATTATGCAGAAGGGTAGTATTAGGACCATCTCATGCAGGGACACTCTCGCATGTGTAACACTCTCGCTCTTGCACGTGGTCGCTCGCGGACTCACACGCTCGTCTCACTCACGTTGGCACGCTCTCGCGCTCACGCTTCGATAAAAAAGAGTCAACCGTACAAAAATCCATCAGTTCTCGAACTCTCGCCTCGCTCTCTCGTAGGCTCTCGCTCTGGTAAAATTTACAAAACAAACACATGATCACAGAACGTTACATTTTTTGAACTCTCTCTATCTTGACGTTCTATATCTCGTGCTCTCTCTATACCTTTTGTGCCTCTACCGACTATCGACTATCGACTGCCAACTGTCGTTCATCTTCACCGACTGTCGGTCGTTGTTCACTCAACTGCCGACCGTCGTTCATCTTCATTGACCAAATTGCGAGTTATCAACCATTAAAGCGCGTGGAAATAAGTTATCATCCTGAAAAAATGAAATATGACCCATTCTGACATGATAATGTGCACAAAATTACTCATAAAGGTAATATGAAACAGTATTTATTGTTCACACTCTTGTACGCTAAAACTCTCTCGTTCTCGTTCTCTCGCTCAAATGAGTGGGCAAAAATATAGGAAAAAAACGACAAGAAAAAAGTCAGAGAAGAGTTAGAATAACATAAGTAGAGCGAGAGTGAGACAACAAGAACGATAACTATAATATATTTTTTCTTGTTTTTTTCTTTTCTCCAGAATTTCGACAACCTTATTACTATCACGAGCGAGAGCTAAGAGCTAAAGCGAGCGAGAGTCTTGAGCGAGTAAAGAAGAGAAAGGCCAGAGCTACGATCACGATACCCTTATGGTAATTTGGACTGAATGCACCTTACAAAAATTCATATGCCTTAATATGGGCCAATCACATCCATGCTCGCTATGCAAATTTCTCTTATCTAATATACCCTTCAGTCTAAGAACGAGCATCAAAGCAACAACGTTCGCGGCAAGCTCCTAGACATTTTCCCATGGAGTTCCTCAAGACTTCATTCTTCAATCCTATCTTTCCCCCTCCCCCTTCCAGTCGCTCCAATCGCGGCAGCCGCTGCCCATCGAAGTCTAGAAAATCCCACATTTTCATTATCCACTCATCGGTAACGCCCGATCCTTGGTCTCTCAGCGATGGCAATCCCGCAAGACCAAAACCCAGGTCAAAAAACGCCAAAAAGCCGCTTTCCGACGACAACGCCCGCCGAATCATCAAGGCCAAGGCCCAGTACCTCAGTGTACTGCGTCGAAATCAAGGCCCGAGTGCTCAAACGCCCAAATGGATCAAGAGAACTCCGGAGCAGATGGTGCAGTACCTTGAGGACAATAGAAATGGCCACCTTTATGGAAAGCATGTGGTGGCGGCGATTAGGCACGTGCGGAGTTTGTCTCAGAGAGCTGAGGGAGAGTACGACATGAGGATGGAGATGGCTTCTTTTGTTGGAAAATTGACCTTTAGGGAGATGTGTATAGTGCTCAAGGAGCAGAAGGGGTGGAGGCAGGTCAGAGATGTTTTTGATTGGATGAAGTTGCAGGTGGGTTTTGTGGAATTATGTCTTTTTGATTGAGTTTTGTTTGGAATGCAGCTGTTTTAATGGAATTTCTGGATGTTGTCGGTGGCTTTTTATTTTTTTTCATATCATGAAACGTCTGTCTAAATTCATCTAGCATAAGAGTTAATGAACTTGATTATATTTTACTTATACCATTCTTGATTCAAGATGAGAAACTAATCTTCAGGCGACTCAAACTGATAGCCTTTTGTTGGATATTTGATTAAAATCAAATTCTTTTGAGTTCCTTGTAGTTTCCTGCTGGAATGTTGCTGCTACATGATTGTTTGAAATGAAGCATTCAATTGAGTATGTTGTAATAGTAGACTTCTGTTTGGACAGTTGAGTTATCGCCCAAGTGTCATTGTCTACACAATGGTTTTGCGCACATATGGGCAAGTTGGAAAAATAAAGCTGGCTGAAGAAACTTTCTTGGAGATGCTTGAAGTTGGATTAGAACCGGATGAAGTTGCCTGTGGAACGATGTTATGTACATATGCCAGATGGGGACATCATAAGGCTATGTTGTCTTTCTATTCTGCTGTTAAGGATAGGGGAATTATACCTTCTATTGCTGTTTTCAATTTTATGCTGTCCTCTTTGCAGAAGAAGGGGCTCCATGCTAAGGTCAAAGAACTATGGATGCAGATGGTAGAGATAGGAGTGACATTCAATGATTTTACGTATACAGTAGTTATCAACTCACTTGTTAAGGAAGGCCATGGTGAGGAAGCTTTCAAAGTTTTCAATGAGATGAAGAACTATGGGTTTGTTCCTGAAGAGGTGACTTATAACCTGCTTATTAGTTTAAGCATAAAAAGAGGGAACTCGGATGATGTTTTGAGACTCTACGAGGACATGAGAGATAAGGATATTGTTCCAAGTAACTACACTTGTTCTTCACTTCTGACATTGTTTTGCAAGAATGGAGATTATTCTAAAGCCCTCTCACTGTTTTCAGAGATGGACAGCAAACAAGTGGTGGTTGATGAGGTTATATATGGATTACTTGTTAGAATATATGGAAAACTGGGTCTTTATAAGGATGCCCAGAAAACATTTGAAGAAATGGAGCAGCTAGGTTTGCTTACAGATGAGAAAAGCTATTTGGCAATGGCTCAAGTCCATCTCAATTCAAGGAACTTTGAGAAAGCTTTAAACATAATTGAGTTGATGAAATCTAGAAACATTTGGTTGTCAAGATTTGCTTATATAGTCTCATTGCAGTGTTATGTTATGAAAGAAGATATAAAGTCTGCAGAATCCACATTTCAAGCTTTATCCAAAACTGGACTTCCTGATGCTCGTTCTTGTACTAATATTCTCAATTTGTATTTAAAACTAGATTTGGTGGACAAGGCTAAAGATTTTATAGCCCAAATAAGAAAGGATGGGGTAGTTTTTGATGAGGAACTTTATAAATTGGTTATGAGAATCTATTGCAAGGAGGGGATGTTAAAAGATGCTGAGATTTTAACTGAAGTTATGAGGAAGGATGAATTATTTGTTGATAATAAATTTATGGAGACATTTTCATTTATGATTAAATTTGATGGAGGTGAGATAAATGAAAACGCCATTGTTGGCTATGACCAACCTGAGTATATGGCTCTTGAAATGATACTTCGGCTGTATTTGGCAAATGGTGATGTTGGTAAAAGGAGTAAGATCCTGAAATTAATACTTGGGAAAGGTGGTGTGACAGTTGTGAGTCAACTTATAGCTAATTTGATTAGAGAAGGCAAGAAAATGATTCGTTTCTCTTGTACACTGATATTTTGCATGTACTTTTTTTAATGTATGTTAAGATATATAAATATGAATATTGATTTATATATTTATGCTTTCAGTTTAAGGCAGACTTGACTAATTTCTTTACTTTACAGGTGATGCATTTAAAGCTGGAACTCTTGCAAAAGAATCACTCAAGCTTGACTGCCGACTAGATGATGCTACTATAGCTTCCTTAATCAGTTTGTATGGGAAAGAGAAGAAAATAAATCAAGCAGCAGAAATTTTTGCGGCAGTTGCAGATTCTTCCACATCAAAATTGATTTTTGGTTCAATGATTGATGCGTATACCAAATGTGATAAAGCAGAAGAAGCATTCACACTTTACAAAGATCTAATCGAGAAAGGAAATGATCTTGGTGCTGTTGCTGTCAGCAGAATAATAAATACTTTGACTGTTGGTGGTATGTTGTGGAGCCATAAAAGTGATCAGCATACTAATTTTCTGCTTTTCTTTACTCTTGTTTGATTAGTTTCCTGTAGCTGTAGCTGTAGCTGCTCAAACCATTTTCTTCTTGAATAATTTAAAAGGCTAAAAAGAAAAAAGAAATGATTGGTTTTGGAAACTACATAGACATGAATCTGTACTAATTTAGGCTTCGGCTTTAAATGTTTTCATATAGAGTTTTAGACACGTCTTTCTTTCTCCTTGCAGATAGAAGTTATATTAGTTTAAGAACAAAGTTTTGAGCAAAACACACTTTGTGAACTTCCATAGTATCTAGTATATTATATCTATAGAGTTTTTTTTATTTTTAATAAAATTTTTCATAGATGAAATGAAAAATTTCATAAGTATATCTATAGAGCCAATGAACAGGTAGAAGTTTCTTGTGGAACTCTTGGAAAATTTTGTAGCTCATAATTATCAGAGGCTAGAGCTGAGTGCTCTGCTCGCTGCTGATTGGCTTGGTCGAATAGGTCCCCCAAACCGACCCGGCCCAACCCATATTAGTGGTCATTAAATTTTGTGACAGAGTTATCACATAATCTAAACCAATTAAACATTATGGTCTATCTGGGATAGGATTTTAGAGTTTCCCTGGTATTTTCTTCTGCCATTGAGATAGTATTATATATTGGATTATTTCCAGGAAAACATCAAGTGGCAGAGAACGTCATACACGCTAGTCTTAAATGTGGCTTGGAGCTTGATACAGTGGCATTCAATACATTTATCAAGGCAATGCTGGAGGCAGGTAAACATCAAACATATCAATAAATTATGAGTGATGAATACTTTTTGAACAACATTCACTCGGATTATAACATGTTCTTAATTGTAGGTAAACTGCATTTTGCATCCAAAATATACCAGCGCATGATTGCTCTTGGCATTGTACCATCAATTCAGACATATAACACTATGATTAGGTATGAGTTAAAATGACCGAATTCATTGAATCTAATTGCTAAAGAGCTATTGAGGCTGTCACACCCGTTAGGAAAAGATATTTATGTTGATATTGGCTTTTTTGTGGATTCAGTGTCTATGGACGTGGTCGGAAGCTCGATAAGGCTGTAGAAATGTTTAATGCAGCTCGCAGCTCAGGTGTCTCTCCCGATGAAAAGGCATACACAAACCTGATTAGTTGCTATGGGAAGTCTGGTATTGTTCTTCTCCAGATTCAATTGAATAACCCTGTAAAATAAATTACATATCATTACTTGATTCTACCATGGTCTATGATCCTTTTTGGTTTCCTTGGTATATGTCTAAGCAGTCTGTCAATAATATAAATATTTATCAAATGTAATGAAAATAACTCACTGTTATACTTTGTAGGTAAGACACATGAAGCAAGCTTGCTATTCAAAGAAATGCTGGAAGAAGGGATTAAACCTGGGATGGTACTCTCATAAGTCATAATTTCCCTTGGACTTTTATAGTAATGTATAAATGATTAAATATACCATAGCCTATTTGTTTAAACTTTTGGGTCTAATGGTGATTCAACATATAATAGGAAACCTTAGATCTGTTGGTAGGACTAGAATTGTTCAGACTGTACTATACAATTGCAAATTGTTTGTGTAAGGTATCTCCTTACAATATATTGATATTCAAGAGAAAAAGCGAATTACAAGCAACAAAACCCAGTACAAGAGAGATTTTCTCTCCTTCCCCAAGCCGATGGCTTCTTTTCCCTCTGCAAAAACATACCATACTCTCTCAAGGAACCCTCTCCCAAAAACCCTCGCAGTGGTCCCCCTCTCTTTACACAATTCCCAAAATACCCGTAACTTACTCCTCAACAAAAGTACTATTCTACCCTTTATTCCTTTCTATTTCGCCTATGGTAGAGTTTTGTAATAGGGTTCTTGACAATACTTCCCCCATTCGCAGATACCTTGTCCTCAACGTTGATAGAGGGAAACTGATTGGTCATGGTTTGGACAGATTCCCACGTTGCCTCGTGTGGTGGTAAGTTTTTCCAGCTGACTAAGGCCTCGGTTTCTCCTGTATGAGCATTTATGCGGTCAACAAAGATCTCTTGAGGCTCAACAACCCATCGTAATCTTCGTTCATCATAGGTGGCTCTGCCATGACCTCTTGGTGTACTCCGAGAGCTTTCTTCAGCTGGGATACATGAAAAACAGGGTGAAGTAGAGATCCCACTGGCAATTGCAACCTGTAAGCCACCTTTCCAATCCTCTCTTGCACCCGATAAGGGCCAAAATATTTAGGTGCCAGCTTCTCATTGCGTTTTTTAGCTAAAGAGGATTGCCTGTAGGGCCAGATCTTTAGAAAAACCTCATTCCCTTCACTGTTCGTCTCTTATCAACATATTTCTTCATGCGATCTTGAGCTACTCGTAGTTTTTCCTTCAACACATCAATTGCAGCATCTCTCTCCCCTAATTGATGGTCCAATGTAGCATTAGAAGTTTTCATTTCTCCCTAAGACAAGAGTGGAGGAGGTGGTCGGCCGTAGACTGCTTGGAATGGCGTAATGCTAATGGATATGTGGAATGTAGTATCATACCAATACTCGACCTAATGCAACCATTTCTTCCATTGTTTCGGTCGTTCACTGCAGAAACAACGTAAATAAGTTTCCAGAGACCTATTCACCCTGTCGGTTTGACCATCAGATTGGGGGTGAAATGCTGTGCTCCTGCACAATTTTGTACCCTGCATTCGGAATAACTCGGTCTAGAAGTGGAGGATAAAGATTTTATCGCGGTCTGAAACAATGGAATTCGGATAACCATGCAATTTCACTACTTCCCTTATGAAAAGTTCAACTATAGTCTTAGCATTGAAGGGATGTTTGAGTGTCAAGAAATGAGCAGCCTTACTCAGTCGATCCACCACAACAAGTATCACATCAACACCTTCAGATTTCGTCAACCCTTCTATAAAATCCATGGAGATATCCTCCCAAATTCTGACTGGAATCTCTAAGGGAACTAACAGCCAAGCCGGTGAAGTGGCCAAAGTTTTATTCTTTTGACAGATTAGGCACTCTTCCACATACTTTTTAACTTCATTCTTCATTCCCTCCCAATATAATTCCCCGGTTAACCTTTTATAGGTTCTTAGAAAACCTGAATGGCCACCCAAAACAGAGTCATGAAAAGTGTGTAAGATCATAGGAATTAATGTAGAGTTCCGAGATAGAACCAACCTCCATTTATACATCAGTTTTCCATGTAAGAGGGAATACTTAGGAATACTATCCTCATTTTCTTGTAACGATTGGATGAGCTTAGAAAGTTTCAGGTCAGTCTGTGCTTCTTCAACAATCACATTCACATCTAACACGGGGTATTGTCAAAGCAACTAAATGAACCGCTGGTGCCATTCGAGACAGGGCATCGACAACCTTGTTTTCTTGGCCTGGTCGGTATTGTACCTCAAAATCATAGCCTAGAAGCTTGGAGACCCATCTCTGATACTGTGGTTGCACCACTCGCTGCCCTAACAAATAACGCAAAGCGCATTGATCAGTTTGCCAAGAGGTGTCTCTTCAGAATAATCATCTCTCTCAAACATCATTGGCTTCGGTTGTCCCCCCCTAATTTGCATTTAAGGCTCCTTGGAAATGGGGTGCTGAAGGGATTCTAGAAACTTCTGATGCTTGCTTGGCGCCAAGTAATCATGTCATTGCAGCTTCAAGTTTGGAAGACACTTCTGGCCAGTTAGTTAAGGGAAAAAAGAACCCAAGGTCTCGTCTCTCGAAAATTTCAAGGAGTTGCAATTGCAAGATGAGGAGACAGTTGGCTTTCGTTCAGGCGATTTCTCTGATGACCTTTTCTCTTCCCCTTTGTCGAATACTGTTAAGGAAATAAGGGATAATGGGTTCTCACCCATCAGGTCGCGGGTTGACTTCTCTTTCTCCGATCAACTTGAGGAAAAGTTGGTAAACGTGGTGCCGGCTCTGAAGCCTTTGCCACTCTCTTCTAAGCCAGAAGCTAAATCAGTGGGCTCTCTCTCTCATATAACAGTACATGTAGATATTGTTAAGGAATTTCCGAACGAAGCTTCTTTTTTCAGAGCTTCTCTCCAGTCAAGGAACAAGAAGGATGGATCTGTGAGTCCCGACTTATGTCTAAAGGAGGGGGAGTCGTTATTAGATTTGGAAGTTAGTTTAAGCTCTCCGGAGGCTAGCATCAGTAAAACCACTGTGGTAGGTAATTCTGCGGTTGGTTCTCCAAGAATTTCTCTTGCGGACTTCTTCAATACTCCTAAAAAGGTCTTCTCTGTTGTAGAGGACGAGCAGATTAGTAAATTCCCAGATCTTTGTAGGTTTTATTCCTTAATTCAGGCCAACGACTTACCGTTCAAAGAATTATCACCCAACACGCTTCCTTTTTCATCATAATGAAGATTCTATCTTGGAATACAAGAGGCCTAGGGGTCAGATCCAAATGGGTAAAATTAAAGAAATTTTTGTTGAATATTAACCCGGATTTAGTTCTAATTCAGGAGACAATGTTGGCGGAGGTGGATAGGCAATTGGTGAAATCCATCTGGAGCTCAAAAGACATTGGGTGGGTCCACGTGGAGGCATATGGCAGATCAGGGGGCTTACTGGTCATGTGGGATGAATGCAAGATATCAGTGAGTGAAGTTCTAAAGGGAGGCTATTCCTTATCAGTGAAGGCTATTAACCAGCAGGGGACTCCCTTTTGGGTCTCTAATTTGTATGGTCCCAACCATTATCGGGAAAGAAGTTCCTATGGGAAGAATGGAGATCTTTGGCTTGCTACTGTGATGGACTTTAACATTACACTTTGGATTCATGAGAGATAGCCTCAAAGGCGGGTTACCAAGGGTATGAAGATCTTTAATAAGGTCATTAATGAATTGAGTCTTCTGGAAATTCCAATGTCTAACGGGAGCTTCACATGGTCAAAGCCTGGAAATGAAGGCTCCAGATCTTTAATGGACAGATTTTTTATTAACAAGAGCTGGGATGAGATGTTTGCTGACGCGAGAGTGGGAAGAAAGCCTCACACTTTTTCTGATCATTTCCCTTTGTTGCTTGAAGTCGGAGGGTTCCAGTGGGGGCCTCCTCCTTTCCGTTTCTACAATTCTTGGCTTTCATTGATTGACTGCGTGAGCTTGGTTGAAAATGTGCTAAGTAAGGATTCTTCTTGTGGCTGGGCAGGGTTTGTGGTTGCATTAAAGTTGAATAATGTAAAAGTTGCAGTCAAAAAGTGGATTGGTAGCTATGAAAAGAATAGAAAAAGCAAGGAGAAAGATCTGTTGGATGAGATTCAATGGCTGGATTCCAAAGCAGATCTGGGGCTTCTATCCGAGGAAGAGGTCTCGACTGCTGCTGTGGCTAAAGGAGAATTGCTGGATTTATATGTACGGGAAGAGCGGAATCTAATCCAAAAAAGCGAGCTGCATTGGCTTAAGGAATGGGACGAGAACACCGACCTTTTTCATCGTTTTTTAGCAGCAAAGAGGAGGAGGAGGGTTGTGACTGAGTTCAAATCTGTAGATGGGGTTATGTTGAGATTGGCAGGGCAGATAGAAGAGGAAATCGTGGGATTCTTTTCTGATCTATACTCCAAGGGGCAGGGCAGGAGGTTTATTCCTTTGCCGCTGGTTTGGATTACTGTTTCTGATTGCCAAAATGCAAAATTGATTGCCCCCTTTTTGCAAGAAGAAATTTTGAAAGCCTTGAAGAATTTGGGGAATAATAAAGCGTCGGGCCCGGATGGATTTACAACAGAATTTTTCCTCAAATTTTGGCAACATTTGAAAGTGGATATAGGAAGATTCTTCGATGAATTCTTTGTCAACGGTAAGATCAATGCAACTCAAAGGGAGACTTTTATTTGCTTAATACAGAAAAAAGATTTTGTTAACTCGATCAAGGACTCTAGGCCCATTAGTTTGGTTTCCTCGTCTTACAAAGTGCTGGCTAAAGTCTTGGCTGACCGTTTAAAAGGTGCTCTTCCCTCTATCATTTCTGAAGTGCAATCAACGTTTATTCAAGGTAGGAATATCCTTGACTCAATTCTTATAAGCTAATGAAGTGGTCGAAGATTACAGGGTCAAGAAGAAGAGCGGATGGGTGTTGAAAATTGACATCGAAAAGGCCTTCGACTGTGTGGACGAGAGTTTTTTGGAAGAAGTGTTGATAATGAAAAAATTTGATCCCAAATGGATTGTTTGGATAATGGGGTGCGTAAAGGACCCAATGTTCTCTATCTTTATTAATGGAAGGCCGAAAGGTCATTTGTTGGCTAGAGGGGGTTAAGGCAAGGGGATCCACTATCTTCCTTTCTCTTATTGCTTATTTCAGAGGTGCTGTCAGCTTTGATCTTTCGAATGCAGGATTGTGGGTTGCTGGAGGGGTTTGTAGTGGGAAGAGATTCTGTCCAAGTATCAATATTGCAGTTCGCGGACGACACCCTTCTGTTTTGCAAGGGGGATGATAACATGTTAAAGGTTTTGGTCCAAACAATTGAGTTTGAAGTTTGTTCGGGCCTGAAAATCAATTGGCAGAAATCTGCCATTGCGGGAGTGAATATAGCTCGAGATAAGGTGGAAGAAGTGGCACCTAGTTTAGGATGTAAAGTGAAATCGTTCCCTTTCACCTATTTGGGTATGCCTTTGGGGGGCACCCTAGGTCATCCTCCTTTTGGCGGCCGGTGCTTGATGCGTTTGAGAAAAAAGTGGATTAATGGAAGCGCTTTAATTTGTCTAGGGGTGGGAGGATGACCCTCTGTTCTTCGGTTCTATCTAGTATCCCCCTTTACTACTTATCTCTATTTGAGGTGCTGGTGGGGGTTTTGAACGCTATGGAAAAAGTTGGTAGGAGTTTTTTTTGGGAAGGGAATAGTGGGAGTCGAGTTAATCACTTAGTAAAATGGAGTTGGGCGTCGAGGGATCAGTCAGTTGGGGGCTTGGGACTAGGTAATTTGAGAAGGAAGAACCTTGCTTTGCTAGAGAAATGGGGTTGGCGCTCTTGCGTAAATTCCTCTTCTTTGTGGAAAAGAGTCATTTGTAGTATTCATGGCATGGCCCCAAATGCTCTTAACCGGCCGCGGGCAAAAAATCGCAGTCTCAGAAGCCCATGGGTCAGTATTGCAAGGTGTTGGGAGAAAGTATCTTCTTGGGTTCATTTCAGGCTGGGGGATGGGTCTAGCATTCGGTTTTGGAAAGATCCGTGGTTGGAAGGCACGATTCTTATGGCTTCTTTTCCGGCTTTATTTGCACTAGCCTCCAATAAAGACGGAAAAGTTGTTGACGCGTGGGATGGAGCTACACGCTCGTGGAATATTATCTTTAGAAGGAACTTGAAGGATGAGGAAGTTTCTGACCTCTTGGCTTTATTGTCTGTGTTGTCTCCTCATAAGCCTTCGGGGGGGAGTGATTCAAGGGTTTGGTCCATCGAAGCCTCGGGGACTTTTTCGGTTAAATTTTTGGTTCAACACTTTTCTTGCGACCCCCCTATGGACAAACTTTTATTTAATTCAGTTTGGAAGTCTCTTGGTCCCCGCCGGAGTGAATATTTTGAGTTGGGTTTTGATTTATGGCCGATTGAATACAAATGAGTATTTGCAAAGAAAGCTTCCGAACTCCATGTTGCAACCTTCCATTTGTCTTCTGTGTTTTAATGCAGCAGAAACGGGCTTCGATTTGTTTTTTCTGTGTGCTTACGCGTGTAGTTGTTGGTCTAAGCTTTTCAGAAAGTTTGGTATGGGTTGGGTCTTTTCCAGGGAGGTTGCAACCAATGTGGTGCAGTTAATATCAGGGCCTTTGTCGGGGCCTAGGGTGCTTCTGCTTCGGAGAAATGGAGTCAAAGCCATCCTTCAGGGCTTATGGTATGAGTGAAATCAAAGGTTGTTTGAAGATAAGTTTGAGGAGTGGCCGCGTCGTTCTGATTCCAGTTTCCTTAATGCTTCTTCCTGGTGTGCTCAATCCAAGCTATTTGAAGCATATTCTATCTCAGATATTTGTTTGAATTGGCATTCCTTTATCTTCGAGGCTTAGTGCTGTTTGTTTTTTCTGTTTTTTTGTTACAATTAGTTAAGTCTTAGCTAGTTGGTGGTTTGTTTTATGCCTTGTGCTTTTGTTTTTTTTTTCCAGCAGGAACTTTATTGTATGGTTCTCTTTTCATTATTTCAATGAAAGTTTGTTGCCTTTTCAAAAAAAAAAATGATTTGGATATCTTTGAACATGGAACAATGTTCTAGATTTTTTTTTCCTGTTTTGTGGGACATTTAGCTTGGGAGAAACAATAATACTTTTAGAGGGGTTGAGAGGTCGTGTGACGAGGTTTAGGAGATGTGAGGTTTAATGCCTCCTTGTGGCATGAATCACCAGACTTTTTTATAATTATGATTTTGATTTGATTTTATTAGATTGGAGTCTCTTTTTGTAGGTTGTTTTTTGGGGTTCCCTTTTGTTTGGCTTATTTTTTGTTTGTCCTCGTGTATTCTTTCATTTTTCTTAATGAAGCCCAATGTCTTACGGAAAATAATGGGATGTAGCATGTACCCGTTTTTTTTTTATATGAAACTCCATTGTATGAGATATGTTCATGGCTTAACTTGATCCTGATCTTTGCTTTGGTATGTTAATATGTTCTGTGAATTGTTCATCACAAATCTGGTGCTGACTCTACATAAAAATGCAGGTCAGCTACAATATCATGATAAATGTATATGCCACTGCCGGACTCCATGATGAAACACAGAAACTTTTCAAAGCAATGGAGCAAGATGGTTTCTTACCCGATTCTTTTACCTACTTCTCGCTCGTTCGAGCTTACACACAGAGTTGCAAATATTCAGAAGCTGAGGGAATCATTAACTCTATGAAGGAAAAAGGCATCCCCACATCTTGTGCACATTTCGACCTGTTGCTCTCAGCTTTGGCAAAGGCAGGTATGATAAAGAAAGCAGAAAGAGTCTATGATAAACTCCAAACAGCTGGTTTAAATCCAGACGTTACGTGCAATCGGACCTTGATGAGAGGTTACCTGGACTACGGATATGTAGAAGAAGGCATCAAGTTCTTTGAATCTACATGCAAATATACAGGAGACAGGTTTATAATGAGTGCAGCGGTGCATTTTTACAGGGTTGAAGAAAAAGAGGATGAAGCATTGAATATTTTGGATTCCATGAAAAGTTTGGGCATTTCATTCTTGAAAGACCTTCGAGTTGGATCGAAGCTAGAGAAGCTAGAGTCCACTGGAGGCTGAGCATATTCAGTGATCTGGTCCACTGTTACTGTACATGCGGGTTGTCATTTGACTGAGAAGCAAAGAGACTCAAGATATATGAAAAATTATTATACATGGAGCTCTACTCTATGGCTCTTGGACCAATATGTTCATCAAACACCCTGGTACGATAGCGGTAGCATCCCAGGTTGGTTTAAGGAAATTGAAGACTTGAAACCTGAGGACGATAAGTTGGATCGAAAGATTCAACTGATCTGACTGCTGTTTCGATCTCTCTCTATTCTATCTAGCTGAGGCTACTTTGCAGAGGATCAAGGAATTTGCAGTCCTGGATCTCATGATTTTATAATTTATTGACATAATGATAGGACATCTGATGCGGAAAAACGAGACTGATTGGATGAAGATGACATCTCACCAATCTGGAAACTGTTCTGAGGAAGTTGGATGAGCTTGTGAACAGAATATTTATTGTGCTGGAAGAAGTTATCAAGGGGAAATGAGAATATACTAGCAATTTGGAGTGTAATCCTCATGTTGCTTGTTGATCTAATTTGTATCATCTTTTCATTTCTCTTTTATGTTTGTTTCTTACCTAAAGTTGTTCAATTTTTAAATGCTCTATGCTCTCTACAGATTATCTTTGTACCTCTCTTCATTTTTGGATGGAACAACTTGTCAAAATCAAGTTCATACATATAGAATTACCATTTATAAGGAAAATATGGCGAAACCAACTGTCTTCACCCAAACCTATTTTAGAAAACAAATATAAGTTCTTTTACAATAGTTATCAATTAGGGACAATTAGGTTAAATAGCAAAATCTAAAATATTGTAAATATAGCAAATTATTAAACTATTTGCATATATGGTAGATTTTCATTAAAATTGCTAAAAAGTCCAAACACATATCATTAGTCCAAATGAAAATTGTGATTCATCTTCCTTTCTTTCACAAATTATCTTTAATTTATTTTGTAATGTTTTGTGATTTCTTCTTTTTTTTTTTTCAACGTTTAGTTGACCAACTAAAAATCCTATGTTCAATTGATGTTCAACGTTCAACTTTTTCTATAGTGATTGGAGTCTATCACTAATAGACTTCAATCACCGTCTTGCGATAGAAGCCTATCAGTGATATAAGTTTATCACTGTTACTGATAGACCTATATATGTAGTTTCTCTTATTAATAGACTTCTAACCCCATCAATGAGAGTAGTGCGTGATTGAAGTCTATCACTAATAGAAATATATATGTTAATTGCCACAATTATTTGAATTATTAGAATTTTGAATCTTAAAATAACTAAGGTTAATATAAGTTAATTTTCATCATTGAATAAGCTAGGGTGTGTAATTGAAGTCTATCACTAAGATGTTTATTTCATATATCACAATGATAAGATTATCATTAATAGAAGTTTATCACTGATAGACTCATGACTATGATAAAAGTCCATTAGCATACTACTTCAAGTCTTACTTCAGTTGTACAATCTATTAGAATCTATCACTGATAGACTTCAAATTGTGATAAGAGTCTATCAATGATAGAATAACTTCGATAAAAATCTATCATACTTCATGTATTGCATTCTATCACGATCTATCACTAGTAGATTTCTAACTGTGATTAGAGTCTATCAGTGATACTTCTATCACTGATAGAATCCTAACTATGATAAGAGAGTTTATCAGTGATTGAAGTTTACCACCGATAGAATACTAACTATGACAAAAGTCTATCAGCCTAGACTAATCCTTGCTTCAAAATTGCATCATACCACATCCAATCACTCATAAACATCTAATTGTGATAAGAATCTATCAGTGATATAAGTTTATCATTACTAGATTCTGAATTGTGGTAAGTGCCCATTATGATGGTTTTAATTCTTCTGATAGAGTTCTAACTGTGATATGAGTCTATTAAGGATAGAAGTCTATCACCGATAGATTCTGAACAATGATAAAAGTCTATCAGAGATAGAAGTCTATCACTGATAAATTCTAAGAACAATGATAAAAGTCTATCAGAATTCAATCAAGGATAAAATGAGAATTTAAAAAACGTTATTTAAAAAATTGCTATATTTACAAAATTTTTAAAAAACTTGCTATATTTACAAATAAGATCTCATATACTGCTACCCATTACAATTTTCCTATCAATTATTACTTTAATGATTGAAAATTAATTTGTAAATATAAAATAATTTATACAAACTATTGTTTTAAATGTTAAAAAATACTTTTGGGTTTTGTACATTCATCGAACAATTTAGGTTTCTTTTGATAATCATTTGGTTTTTGAAAATTGTACTTATTTTCTCATCATTTCTTTCCATCTTCTCTCTAAGAATTTTCATCTTACTTGAGAAGACACTTGAATTCAGAATCAAATTCTAAAAACAAAAATAAGTTTTTGGAAACTATTTTTTTTTTGTTTCAAAATTTATCTTGGTTTTTGTAAGTACATCCTAAAAGTAAATACATGAAAAGTCATAGGTGAAAGTAGTATTTATAGACTTATTTTTTTTTAAAATGATTATCAAACAGGGCCTTAGTTATTGAAGAATAATTTAGGCCTTATTTGACAATCATTTAATTATAATTTTTTTTTAGAAAAACTCTATTTCTTTTCAATTCTCATAGTATGTTTTTCACATTTCTTGCAAACACAATTGGTCAAATTTGAAAAACAAAAACAAGTTTGTAAAAATTTAAGATTCCAATTGATAACCTTTTAGTTTTTAGTTTTTGGTTTTTGATTTTTAAAAATTAAGTCTGTAAATACTACTTTTACCTATGACTTTTCCTATTTCTTATTTATTTTTTAGATGTGTTTTAAAAAATCAAGTCAAGTTTTGAAAACTCAAAAAAATAGTTTTCAAAAACTGTGTTTTTTGAAAATTGGCTAAAAATTTAAATGTTTTCTTAAGAAAGATGGAAATCATTGTAGAGAAGATGAAAACTCTTGTAGAGAAATGACGAGAAAACTAGTACAATTTTCAAAAACCAAAAAACCAATGATTATCAAACGGAGGCCAAATTTTTTTTAAAGTTTTAACAAATTAGTTTGGGCTTTGAAAATACTTTTAGAAAGTAGATAACAAAACAAAGAATCTCATAGTGGAAGTAGTATTTATAAGCCTAATTTTAAAAAATAAAGAAACTAAATGATTATCAAACATGGTCTTAGTTTTTGAACTTTAGTATGAAATAATTTAGTTTTTGTACTTTTAAACTTGTCATAATAATAATTTAATCTATGAACTATGGTATAAAACAATTTAGTCTCTATAATTTAAAATTTGTGATCATTTAGTCTATAACATAAAATAAACTCATTAAAACCAAAGTGTTGATTTTTGTTAGGATAAATTATAAATTTATTCCTTGAACTTTGAGGTTTATGCCTATTTGGTCTGTGCACTTTTAAAAGTGTCTAATAGATCCTAAAATTTTAATTATGTGTCTAATAAGTCTCTAAAAAATTCAAAATTTTTAAAAATTAATTGATATGTTAGAAATAAATTTGAATTTTGACTAATAAAAATCCTAAAATTCAGTTTTGTGATCCATAGATTTTTTTTTAAAAAACTTGAAAGTTTAAGGATGGAATATACACAAACCTCAAAGTTTAGGGTCTTAATTTGTAATTTGACAATTTTCGTTATGTAATAATTAGGTCTTTGTAGTTTATAAGCACATTTTATTCTTGATCAATTTATTAATCTACATATGTCAGAAACTTCATTAAAACATCGTAATGTTTTTCATGATAGAAACTAAATCTTTAAAAAATTTAACTACAAAGACTAAAATGTTATACATTGAAAGTAAATAGACTAAATTACTACAACCTAAAATTTAGAGATTAAATTGTTACTTTGAAGTATAGAGACAAATATTTTTTTTTTTAACCTATTTTAAATCTATCGCATTGTTAGCTTTATGAGCTTTAATCATGTGACCATATGTTTTGATGATAGAAAACCTTTAAATTACTAATGGTTTTGGTGTTTTAAAGCATCCACAGTATAGAGCTCAAATAGACAATTCCAACGCATTTTGAATCTCTCAAATAAGATGTCAAACGAAAAAGTTATAGCCAAAAGAAGATTGAGAAAACCTGTTACTTTGCAGTGACGTGAACGAATAATATTGTGACACATGGCTCTATTTTGTGACCGTTACAACCCTTTAAATCATTTTTAACACATGAATTTACACTTTCTTCTTCATTAAATCTCCACCTTTCATCCATCTTAACCTAGATCTAATAGCTCAAACTTATTCCATACAATCTTATTTAAACACCTTTTTCTTTCTCTTTTCAATGTCTCTCTCTCAAACTTATTGAAAAGGCTCTCTTCCAATACTCCATTGTTATCCATTCTTCAAAAATCTATTTTTATTATAATTTTTTCGTGAGGATTAGATAATTTTGAGTGTTTTAAAATTGTGTATCTACTCTTGTGAGAGTTTTTATTTTTATAAGATTTTTTATTTCATCTTTCAATTTGGGTTTTGTATTAAGGTGTGGGTACACCTTGAGTGAGCGATTTAATCGATTTGTAGTGGTTTGATCCTGAACCCGTTAAAAGAATTGATATAGGTTTGATCATGAACCTACAAAAGGATCGGTTGGAGGTTAACTCTTAAACTCATAAAAAGGATGACAATCAGTTTGGTTTTCACACGTAAGAGATCCATTACAATACATGTGACGCCTGAGGAAGAGAGGGACACGAATGAACTGAGTCCATATCTGAATGAGAGGGATCCTGAAGATATGAAAGTATGATTGAGAAAAATGAAAGTATGGTTGAGAAAATCTTAAAAGAATTGATAGCTACTACCTATACCAACAAGGTGCACATTCCTTTTGGCTCAATCGTAGGAACTCCAAAGTTAAGCATGCTTAGGTTGGAGCAATCCTATATTGGGTGACCTCGTAGGAATTTGCCTAGGGAGCATGTGAGTGAGGACAAAGCATACTGAAAGGACCTGTGTTGGTTTGTGGGAAAAGTCTTCACTCTCGCAAGCGGCTCAAGGATGGTATGGTGGTGTGGTCAGGTCGTAGTGAATGCGGAGGAATGCCGGGGCCAACAGGGGCCAAATTCGGATTCTGAATCCCGATTCGAATCCTAGACTTGGGGTATTACAAATGGTATTTAGAGAGGAACCTCTCTCAGTAAGATGTGGTTCGGGGACAAACCAAGGCAAAAGCTGGTGGGCATGTGACGCCCGAGGAAGAGGGATACATGAATGAACCGAGTCTATGTCTGAATAAGAGTGATCCTGAGGATATGAAAGTATGATTGAGAAAGATAAAAGTATGGTTGAGAAAAGTTTCAAAGAATTGATAGTTATTACCTATACCAACAAGGTGCACCTTTATTTTCGGTGGTTCAATCATAGAAAACTCCAAAGTTAAGTGTGCTTAGCTTGGAGAAATCCTATGTTGGGTGACCTCCACTCTTGCAAGCGACTCAAGGATGGTTTGGATGGTATGGTGGTGTAGCCAGGTCGTGGATGCGGGGGAATGTCAGGGCCAACAGGGGCCAAATCGAGATTTTGAAGCCCGATCCGTATCTTGGGCTTGGGGCGTTACAGTAAATTCTCAAGAAGGTGTCTTAGAGAGTGGAATAGGAATTTTTGAACCACTATAAAAACTTTCGGTGTCATCTCTTCCTACTCTTTTACTTTACGTTGTTCAATTATTTATTTGAGTAGATTGCATGCTTAGAAAAATTGTTCTATATTTATATAAATTCTTAGGGTGTTTATTTTGATTAATTAATAGAATCAATCTAGTTTAAATCCTAAAAAAAAGTTTAAAATTTTTAAGCAACCCTATTCACCACTCTAGTGTTGTCATACGATCCAACACGCATAAATTAAAAAGTGTCTAATAAATTCCTAAACTTTAAAAGTGTCAAATAAATCCCTGAACTTTCTAATAAGTCATTATCATATTCAAATTTTTAAGCCAAACCCAACTCCTAAAAAGTGGTTGAGTTCGCTTTTCGGGATTACCTACTAATGGTACTAAGAACGGGTTGATAACCCATTGCCGAAGGCATTCTACTGGCCCATAACGCGGATACTTCAGATCTCGCTTGAACGAAATGGAAGATCAATTAACTAATTTATCAAATGTAAAATGAAATTTTATGTCTAATGAGATTCTTTATTTGAATTTTGTGTCTGATAAATTTGTGAATTTTAAAAATGTCAAATTGATCAAGAACCTATTAATAAAATTTAGAGCCTCACTAGATATAAAATTGGATGTTTAAGAATTTATTTAAGGTTAACTTAGAAGTTTAGTCCCTGAACTTTCAGGTTTGTATCGAATTAGTCCCTAAACTTAAAAGTTCCTAATAGTTCTCTAAACTTTGAATTTTGGAATAATAAGTCTCTGAGATACAAAATTCAATTTTTGTCTAATAAATTCGTTATTTTTAAAAATTTTGAATATGTCAAGTATCTATTAGATACAAAATTGAAAGTTTGAGGACCTATTTGACATTTTTAAAGTTTAGGGACCTATTAGACACAAAATTGAAAATCCACGGACCTATTATATACTTTTTAAAGTTCATGACCTAGTAGACACAAACATAGAAGTATAGGAACTAAACTTGTAATTTAACCTTTATTTAATATAAAATTCAAGAACTAAATATGTATAATTGAAGGTTGAGAGAATAAACTTATAATTTCACTTAGGGGGCATTTGGTGCATAAAATTGAGTTGAGTTGTACAAAGTTGGTTTATCAGTAAGTTTAGGAAGTCTGTGTTTGGAGGTGCAAAGTTGAGTTATTATGTCAAAGGTATCTCGTGCAGTTTTTTGTAAACTTAATAAGTATGATTTTTTTGTTAGACCCTTTTACTTGCTTCTTTTTTCAATAATTCAATTGCAAGCACCTTTTTCTAAGGGAAATTGCAATGGGTAGCAAAATATAAGTTCTTATTTGTAAATATAGATTTTTTTTTTTAAAATTGCAAATATAGAAAATATTTTAAATAACTTTTTTTTTTAATTTCCATTCTACTCTTGATTGAAGTTGATAGACTTTTATCACAATTTAGAATCTATCCGCGATAGACTTTCATCAAAAGGATTGAAGTCATGCTAATAGACTCTTATCATGTTTATGAGTCTATTAGTGATAAATTCTTATTACTAATAGATTCTTATCACAATTAGAAGTTTATGAATGATTGAATGTGGTATAATACAATACTAAAGCAAGACTTAGAGTAGGTTGATAGATTTTTATCATAGTTAGGATTCTATCAGTGATGGACTTCTATCACTGATAGACTCTCATCACAGTTAAGATTCAATCAGTGATAAAATTCTATCACTAATAGATTCTTAACACAGTTAAAAGTCTATCAGTGATAGAATGTAATAGATGAAGTAGACTGATAGATTTTTATCAAGGTTAGGAGTCTATTAGTGATAGACTTCTATCACTGATAGACTCTTATCACAATTTGAAGTCTATTGGTGATAGACTCTAATAGAATGCAAAAATGAAGTAAGGGTTGGAGTAGTGTGCAAGGCTTGGAGTAGTATGCTGATAGGCTTTAGGCAAGGGGTTGATAGACTTTTATCATAGTTAGGATTCTATCGGTGATGGACTTCTATCACTGATAGACTCTGATGAGATTGAATCCCGCAGCGGAAGCAGTGCGAACGCGAAGCCCCATTGTGTTACTCGAAAACTACTTAAAATTCACATACATCTCATGTAATTCAGTAAGTTAAGCATTAGGAGAAGGAAGAATTTACAACGATAAATACCTCTTGAAGAACAAGTTTCTTCCCGTGTTCCTTCTCTCGGATCCGACAACGATCTCTCCAACGATCTCCCACTTTCGATCCACTAACCGAACAAGAACACTTCCACTAAGACTTCTCGGTTGTTCTCTGACGAATGAGGGAGGAAGGTGGGTTCCGTTTTGGAATTGAGTTTGGGAGAGTGGAGAGAATTGAGAGAATTCTAGAGAGCTTTTTGGTTAGAAATCCAAAAAATGAATCAATCACCTATAGAATGCTTTTTGAAGCACCATTTTATAATGGTATGTGGTGGAGATAAATTCTCCACCTATTTACCATTTAACCACAAACTATATATAATATACAAATTATATTTGCATACTATATAGTATAAGGCATCACATACCTTATTATGCAAATCACAATTGCGTAATGTGGAATTAAAATTGAATCACATTTAATTTTATAAATCTCTCAAATCAATTTCTCCAACTATGCCTTAATTATATAATTAGACTATAGTATAGTTTAATATGGATTTCATTCACATCAAACTATGTATTATATCAATTATATCACATATAATTGACATAAATTCGCTCCAAACTTTATACCCTCATTAATTCCATAAATGAGCTAACCGAGGGACCTAATGGACCTACAGATCATGAGCTCCAATGATCCGAGATTAACTGACCAAACTCTTTGATCTCGTTAATCAACATTCATTAACTACAGGGTCACTCCACTATAGCCCCGTAGTTGCACTCTCCTCACGGCAGGACAAGTTGTGTCCATCGATATAACCAATGCCCATGAGTCAACCCTTCACAGGTCGTTCGCAGTCACAACTGGGTCAAATTATCATTTTATCCCTGTGCCTACCTCTTACACCTTAAGTACCACTGATCCTCTAATGAACAATTTGTTTATGGTCCTACTATAAACAACGTCCCTCTCGGGCCAGTTAGAGGGTGGACCCCGTTGTTTAAGCCCTGGAGTCAGCACTTAAGGGAACAACCCATCTAATTTCCTTAGTTCGGGAATGGGTGAATTCCATCAAGCGAAGTTAAGTAATTCCAAGCTATCCACGTGGTTCTGCCCTTGAGAAGGTAGGGATATTGAGTGACAACTATGGCCTACCGTACTAGTCTAAGGACAACCCTCCGCAGACAGAAGTTCGTAACTCACTTAGGATTAAGGTCAAGTCACTAATGGTCATCTACAAATGTATTAGTCATAAACTGTTAACGGTGTTACACTAGTTGGTCTAATAATTCACGGTCCGATCTTGTACAATCTCATTGCACAGGATGCCCCCACTCGCATGTCAACTACATGAACGAGCTGGATCACCTCGTTTGTGTCAAATATAAAGTAAACGCATCCACAGTATTACGAGGATGAGGTTCCCAACCCTATCCATATACTGTAGGCCATTCGGGTCAGTTACTCGAACGTGATCCTACCTGTGTGTCTACTGCACACCGTTCAAGGTCTCATAAGTATGAATGACACTAGAGTTTAGTTTATTGGATTAATTTGATTCTATTGGGATGTATGTCCTAATCTCGTATATGTTTGTAATATTCATTACTGAAATAAATAAGAGTTATTTTTTCATCACTTTGTGTCTCGCATATTTACAAACTTTATCCAATAAACTAAGTTCCAGGGTCATTGAATTATGAGAGAACTAGAACTTGAACGGTGTGTAGTAGACACACAGAGAAGATCACGTTCGAGTTTATGACCCGAACGACCTACAATATACGGAGGGTTGGAGACCTAATCCTGGATACGCTGTGGATGTGACCCGCTTTGTATTAGATACAAACAAGGTGATCCAACTCGTTCATGTGGTTGACATGCGAGTGGGGGCATCCTGTGCAATGAGATTGTACAAGACCAGACCGTGAATGATTAGACCTACTGATGTAACACCGTTAACAGTATAGGACTAATAATATTGTAGATGACCAATAGTGACTCGACCTGAATCCTGAGCGTGTTACGGACTCCTGTCTGCGGAAGTCTGTCCTTTGACTAGTACGGGTGAGAGTGGTCATAGTAACTACCCAATATGCCTATCTTCTCCGTGGGGAGCTAGGAACTTAACTACGTGAGATGGAATTCACTCGTTCCCGACTTAGGAAAACTAGAGGGGTTGTTCCCTTAAGTGTTGTCTCCAAGGCTTGGCAACGGGTGCCCACCCTCTCACTGGCCCGAGAGGGATGTTGTTTTGAAGGAAATCGGAATCCCCGCAGCGGAAGCGATTGTGAATCGCGCGCTCTTGATTTAGTTACAACGGAAAATGCAAGAACGTAAAACATAGATTAAGCATAAAATACAGAAATGGACAACAAGTATATTACCTTTGAAGAACCTTTCTTCAAGTGCTCCCCTCTCCACGGTCACGATCTCAGCAACAAGAACTTGTACGAACACCGACACCACCACCGGATCTTGTCCGTTGTTCTCTAGGTGAGGGAGGAAGGTCGGTTCCCTTTAGGAGTGGTGAGGTATTTTGTGAGAGAGATTTGTGTTTTGGAACACTTCCAACAACACAACAAGGAGGCTTGTAAAAACTTTCTCAAAGTCTTGACAAAAGTCTTAACCTAGTTGCATCTCATGCAACTATATATAGGGGAATGGTATGGAAATGACCATTCTACCCCTCCTTTAATCTCTCTTTAGTATATAGTTTATATATGAATCTAATTCACATTAAAACTATATATTATATCAATTACATCATTAAAAATTGATATAACTCCTCATGTATGAAATTGAACACTTCAATTTCACTCCTAACTTTATACCCTCAATATTACCATGTTGAGCCAACGGAGGGATATAATGGACCTTTAGATCATGAGCTCCAATGATGTGAGATTAACTGATCAAACTCTTTGATCCAGTTAATCAATATTCATTAACTACAAGTCACTCCACTATAGACTTGTAGCTGCACTCTCCTCATTGTAGATATTATTGTGTCCACTGATATAGTCATTACCCATGAGTCGACCCTTCACAGGTTGTTCGTAATCACAGCTGGGTCAAACTACCGTTTTACCCCTGTGATTACCTCTTTGCTCCTTAAGCACCACTGATCCTCTAATGAACAACAAGTCTAAGGTCCTACCTTAGACTCATACCCTCATAGAGGCGGGCCCCGTTGTTCAAGACACCCGGATCGGTTTTTAAGGGAACAACCTATCTAATACCTCAGTGAGTGGAATGAGTGAATTCCATCTTGCACAGCTTAAGTTCCCACTACCTACGAGGTTCTCGTCACGAGAAGGTAGGCTTATTGAGTCGGCTACAAGCCACTCTCACCCATACTAGTCTAAGGACAAACCCCTATAAGCAGGAGTTCTTAACTTGCTTAGGATTCAGGTCGAGTCACTAATGACCATCTATAAATTACTAGTCTTATCCTGTTAATGGTGTTATACTGGTTAGGCTAATAATTTGCGATCCAGTCTTGTATGAACTCTTCACACAGGATGCCCCCACTCGCATGTCAACTACATGAATGAGTTGGATTACTTCACTTGTACTAATTACAAAGTGAGCCGCATCCATGGTGTTACCAGAATGAGGTTTCCAACCTTATTCTTATACCATAGACTATTTAGGTTATAATCTTGAAGTCATCCCAAATAGTGTCCACTACACTGATTTCAAGATAAATGTTATAGCCTTGGAGCTTAGTTTATTGGATTTATAAAAGCAAGACTGTAATCTTATCAAAACAAATAACACTTTATTTAATTGATCAAAATTACACAAGTTTAGGACATAAATCCCAACAAATGTTGCCTACAGGTCTTATCACAGGGGTTCGACCTCTGGGACGAAACCTGTTGCTCCTTCACACCCGAAAGGGAAGAAGAGGATGAAGAGGGGTAAAACTGACCGAGCTGCCGCCCACAAGGGCAAGAAGGTCAAGGACGTTGCAGAGAAAGGAAAGTGTTTCCACTGCAATGGGGGCGAACACTGGAAGAGGAACTGTCCCAAATTCCTTGCCGAGATAAAGAATCAAGGTAAATGTGATTTACTTGTGACAGAAACTTGTTTAGTGGAGAGTAGTGACTCTGCCTGGATATTGGATTCGGGCGCCACTAACTCGGTCAAAAGTGTTTTGAATACTGAATTGTTTAAAACTGCAGAAACACGAACTAAGAAAGCGAAAGTTTCTCCTAAAGAAAGTGCCCATCTTTGACATCTACGGTTAGGCCACATTAATCTCAATAGGATTGAGAAACTAGTGAAGAGTGAACTTCTAAACGAGTTGGAAGAAAACTCTTTGCCGGTGTGTGAGTCATACCTTGAGGACAAGATGACCAAACGTCCTTTTAGTGGAAAAGGATATAGAGCCAAAGAGCTTCTTGAGTTAGTACATTCTGACCTCTGTGGTCCGATGAATGTTAAAGCTCGAGGCGGTTATGAGTACTTCGTGTCTTTCATAGACGATTACTCGAGGTATGGGTATATTTACCTAATGCACAGGAAGTCTGAAACTCTTGAAAAGTTCAAGGAGTACAAGACTAAGGTTGAGAACCTCTTAGGTAAATCGCTTAAAACACTTTGATCGGATCGAGGTGGAGAGTACATGGACACTAAATTCCAGGACTATATGATAGAACACAGAATCATGTCCCAACTCTCAACACCTGGTATGCCACAGCAGAATGGTGTATCGGAGAGGAGAAACAGAACCTTGTTGGACATGGTTCGGTCGATGATGAGGTATGCTCGTCTCCCTGATTCTTTTTGGGGTTACGCAGTGGAGACTGCAGTCTATATTTTGAACAACGTTCCGTCGAAGAGTGTTTGTGAAACACCTTTCGAGCTCTGGAGTGGACGTAAAGGCAGTTTACATCACTTCAAAATTTGGAGATGCCCGACCCACGTGTTGGTGTCAAACCCGAAAAAGTTGGAACCCCATTCAAAATTGTGCCTATTCGTAGGTTACCCTAAAGAGACTAGGGGTGGTCTGTTTTACGATCCTAAGGAAAATAGGGTGTTTGTGTCAACAAACGCCACTTTTCTAGAGGAAGACCACGTCAGGGATCATTTACCAAGGAGTAAAATTGTGTTAAATGAAATGGACAGTACATCATCAAGAGTTGCTGATGGGGCTAGTACGTCAACAAGTGTTGTTGATCCTAACACGTCTAGTCAAATCTGTTCCCAAGAGTTGGGAATGCCTCGATGTAATTGGGAATACCTCAGTTGTCGCTCTTGATGATGACTGTGAGGATCCATTGACCTATGATCAGACAATGGTTGATGTTGACAAAGACGAATGGATCAAAGCTATGGACCAGGAAATGGAGTCTATGTACTTACTTCAGTGCATGCGGGAGCTTGTGGATCAACTGGATGGGGTAAAACCTATT
Source organism: Trichosanthes cucumerina (assembly GCA_036507285.1). NCBI lineage: Eukaryota > Viridiplantae > Streptophyta > Magnoliopsida > Cucurbitales > Cucurbitaceae > Trichosanthes > Trichosanthes cucumerina. Next base: position 30,656,101 of record CM071839.1, read on the forward strand.
GGTTGCAAATGGATCTACAAGCGTAAACGTGGCGTAGATGGGAAGGTGCAGACCTTCAAAGCCCGACTAGTGGCAAAGGGTTTTACCCAGGTTGAAGGGGTTGACTATGAGGAGACCTTTTCACCTTTTGCCATGGTAAAGTCGATCAGGATCCTTCTGGCCATTGCCGCGTATTATGACTACGAGGTATGGCAGATGGACGTCAAGACAACCTTTCTGAATGGCAAACTTGATGAGACCATCTACATGGACCAGCCCAAAGGGTTCATTGCCCAAGACCAAAAGCAAAAGGTTTGCCGGCTTCATAGGTCCATTTATGGGCTGAAACAAGCTTCGAGGTCTTGGAATATAAGATTTGATGAGGTGGTCAAATCTTATGGCTTTGATCAAAATGTCGATGAGCCTTGTGTCTACAAGAAAATCGTTGACAACATTGTCGCATTTTTGGTGTTGTATGTGGATGATATTCTTCTCATTGGGAATGAGGTAGAATTTTTTACTGACGTTAAGAAGTGGCTAGCTTCGCAATTCTAAATGAAAGATTTGGGAGAAGCTCAGTATGTTCTAGATATCCAGATAGTCCGGAACCGGAAGAATAGAACGCTAGCCTTGTCTCAGGTGTCTTATATTGACAAGATGTTGTCTAGATATAAGATGCAAAACTCCAAGAAGGGCTTGCTGCCTTTCAGGCATGGGGTTCACTTGTCTAAGGATCAGTGCCCTAAGACTCCTCAAGATGTTGAGGATATGAGACGGATTCCATATGCTTCGGCTGTAGGGAGCCTGATGTATGCCATGTTGTGTACTAGGTCCGACATCTGTTATGCAGAGAGAAATTGTCGATGAGATAATGACCAATCCGAGATTAGATCACCGGACGGTCGTAAAGGCAATCCTCAAGTATCTTAGGAGAACGAGGAACTACGACTTTAGTGTATGTTAGTGGGGATTTGATCCTTCACGGGATACCATGATTTCGACTTTCGGATCGATAAGGATTTTAGGAAATCCACTTCGGGTCACCTTCATTTACGAATGGAGGAGCTGTAGTATGGCGAAGCATCAAGCAGGGATGCATCACTGATTCCACTATGGAAGCGGAGTATGTTGCGGCTTGTGAAGCTGCAAAGGAAGCTGTTTGGCTTAGGAAGTTCATGACGGATTTGGAAGTTGTTCCAAATATGAACTTGCCGATCACCCCGCTGCGTGATACTTGGTGGTGCGAGAGCCAACTCACGTGAGCCTCGTGAGCCATAAGAGAGGCAAACACATTGAGCGCAAGTATCATCTGATACGGGAGATTGTGCACCGCGGAGATGTGACGGTCACGCAGATAGCGTCGGAGCACAACGTAGCTGATCCATTTATGAAGCCCATCACGGCTAAGGTGTTTGAGGGTCACCTAGAGAGTCTAGGTCTTCGAGAGCTTCCTGACTAGGGCAAGTGGGAGATGTGTAAACGGGTATTCAATGCCCTAGTTTATTGTATTACTTCATTGTAATTTATGTACATTTCAGAAATGTATTTTCTCCACTAGCTTAGTCCAAGTGGGAGTTACTGGAATTTTTGTCCTAATCTCGTGTTTGTAAATTATTGTTTGAAATTAATAAGAGTTATTTATTTCATTACTTTGTGTCTCGCAATATTTACAAACTTTTCCAATAAACTAAGCTCCAGGGTCATTGAATTTATGAGAGAACTAGAACTTGAACGGTGTGTAGTGGACACATTGGGGAGGATCACGTTCGAGTTAATGACCCGAACGGTCTCACAGATATGGATAGGGTTGGAGACCTAATTCGGATACACTGTGGATGCGACCCGCTTTGTATTACATACAAACGAGGTGATCTGACTCGTTCATGTGGTTGACATGCGAGTGGGGGCATCCTGTGCAATGAGATTGTACAAGATTGGACCGTGAATTATTAGACCTATTGATGTAACACCGTTGACAGTAAGGACTAATAATTTCGTAGATGACCATTAGTGACTCGACCTGAATCCTGAGCGTGTTACGGACTCCTGTCTGCGGGGGTTTGTCCTTTGACTAGTACGGGTGAGGGTGGTCACAGTTACTCGCCCAATATGCCTATCTTCTCAGGGACAGGACCAAGTAGGGAGCTGGGAACTTAACTATGCGAGATGGAATTCACTCGTTCCCGCCTTTAGGAAAACTAGAGGGGTTGTTCCCTTAAGTCGTTGTCTCCGTGGCTTGGACAACGGGCACCCACCTTCTCACCGCCCGAGAAGGGTGTTGTGTATGGTTGGACCATCACAATATGTTGTTCATTAGAGGAGCAGTGGGGACTTAAGGAACAAGAGGTAGACACAGGGTAAAACGGTAATTTGACCCTGCCGTGTCTACGAACAACCTGTGAAGGATCGACTCATGGGCATTGGTTATATCAGTGGACACATAATATTATGCACTGACGGGAGTGCAGCTACAAGCTATAGTGGAGTGTTACCGTAGCTAATGAATGTTGATTAGCCGGGTCAAAGAGTTTGACAGGTTAATCTTGGATCATTGGAGCCCGTCACTGTAGGTTCGTTAGGTCCCTCGGTTGGCTCAATCTGGGTTAAAAGAAGGGTTTGTGATTTGGTATGAAATCGAAGTGTTCAATTTTACTTAAAGGGCATTTATGTCATTTATATGAGATATGAATGATATAATATATAGTTTAATGTGAATGAGATTCATAATAAACTATAGGTTAGCCTAATTGTTGAATTATGGCTAATTGGAGAAATTAATTGAGAGAAATTAAATTGGATGTGATTCAATTTAATTAATCCACAACTATTGCAAATGAGATTTGCAATATGAGATATGAGATATCTTATATTATGTGGTTATGCAAATGAGATTTGCATAACCTATGGTTGTGGTAAAGTGGTAATAATGTGGAGATTTTAACTCCATGATTATTCCACTATATAATCCCTTCTTGCAAGAAGGAATGTAAGTTCACTCTCTCATTTTTTGATTTTCATCAAAGAGAAGAAGAGAATTCTCTCAAACTCTCCTCCCTCTCCAAAACATAAAGAGTCCCACAACTCTCCTCCTTTTCCAAAGGAAGAACAACTGAGACTCCAAGTGGTTGTGTTCAGGTTCCGTTCGAGAGAAGACTTTGTTGAGTTCGAGAAGCACGAAGCGTTTGTGATCAAGGAAGGATTTTAGAAGAACCGTCTACAACAAGTAAGTATGTTCTTCTTGCTGTAAATTTTTTTCTTTCTAGCATGTTTAGCCTAGATCTAATAGTTAGATCGTTTTGATAAAATTCGAGTAGCATAATGATACCATGACGATTCGATCGTCTTCCGATGCGCGCGGATTTTCATTCCCTTCACAAGCATGTAGTTCCTCGTTCTCCTAAGATACTCAAGGATTGCCTTTACGTTTGTCCAGTGATCTAATCCTTGATTGTATTGATACCTATTGACAATCCCAACTGCATAACAAATGTCGGACCTAGTACATAGCATGACGTACATCAGGCTCCCTACAACTAAAACATAAGGGATTCGTCTCATATCCTCAACTTCTTGAGGTGTCTTAGGACACTTTCCCTTAGACAGGTGAACCCCATGCCTGAAAGGCAACAAGCCCTTTTTGGAGTTCTGCATCTTATACCGTATCAACATCTTGTCGATATAAGACGCCTGAGACAAGGCTAGCGTTTTGTTCTTACAGTTTCGGACAATTTGGATACCTAGAACATACTACGCTTCTCCTAAATCCTTCATTTGGCATTGTGTAGCTAACCATTCCTTAACGTTAGTAAGGAATCCTACATCATTCCCAATGAGTAGGATATCATCCACATAAAACATCAGAAATGTGACAGTGTTGTTGATGATTTTCTTGTAGACACAAGGCTCATCAACATTTTGATTAAAGCCATAAGATTTTATAGCCTCATCAAACCTTATATTCCAAGACCTCGAGGCCTGTTTCTGTCCCTAAATAGATTGTTTGAGCCTGCTAACCTTTTGCTCCTGACCTTGTTCAATGAACTCTTTGGGTTGGTCCATGTAGATGTTTTCGTCAAGATTTCCATTCAAAAAAACCGTCTTGACATCCATCTGCAATACTTCATAGTCATAATATGAACCAATGACCAGAAGGATCCTGATAGACTTTATCATGACAACAGAAGAAAAGGTTTCTTCATAGTCCACCTCTTATCGTTGGGTAAAACCCTTTGCCACGAGTTTAACTTTGAAGGTCTGCACCTTCCCATCTATTGGGGTTTATGCCCTAAGAAAGTGTAGTTTTGTAATAATCATATTTCAAATAAATAAAGATGTTATTTATTATATTTTCGCACACAAACCTAAATCCAATAACTATGTTCCAAGGTTATAATGATTGATCTTGAACAATTGTGTAGTGGACACAAGTTGGATTGAGTTGTTCAAGTATAACCTAAAAGGTCTATGGTATATGCATAAGGTTGAGAAACTTATACTGGATGCAACCCGCTTTGTATTTAGTACAAAAGAGGTAATCCAACTCGTTCATATTGTAGACATGCGAGTTGGGGCATCGTGAATAATGAGATTATACAAGATCAGACCGCGAATTATTAACCTACTAGTGTAACACCGTTAACAAGGTAGGTCTAATAATTTATAGATGATCATTAGTGACTTGACCTAAATCCTGAGCAAGTTACGGACTCCTGCTTATGAGGGTTGTCCTTTGACTAGTATGGGTGAGAGTGGCCTGTAGCCGACTCAATAAACCTACCTTCTAAGGGACATAACCTTATAGGTAGCTGGGAACTTAACTATGCAAGATGGAATTCACTCATTCCTAAATTAGGGAATCAGATAGGTTGTTCTCTTAAGAACTGAATCCAGGTCTTGAACAATGGGGCCCCGCCTTTTTACTGGCCTTAGAAGGATTAAGTTTATGGTAGGACCATAGACTGGTTGTTCATTAGAGGATCAATGGAGCTTAAGGAGCAAGAGTAATCACAGAGGTAAAATGATAATTTGACCAAACTGTGATTACGAATAACCTGTGAAGGGTCAACTCACGGGTATTGATTATATCAGTGGATACAACACAGTCTACAGTGAGGAGAGTGCAACTATGAGTCTATAGTGAAGTGACTCATAGTTAATGAATGTTGGTTAATTAGATCAAAGAGTTTGTTTGATTAATCTCGTATCGTTGGAACTCATGATCTGTAGATCCATTAGGTCCCTCCATTGGCTCAACATGGAAATATTGAGGGGTTATAGTTTGGAGTGAAATTGAAGTGTTCAATTTCATATATAAGGAGATATATCAATGATATATGATATAATTGATATAGTATATAGTTCAATCTATATATTAAATGAGAAATATACTATTAGAGCACTATAGGGGTAGGATGGTCATTTCCATCTTGTTCCCCTATAAATATGTGCATGAGATGCACATTTTGCATGGATTCCAAACCATTGGTGAGAAACCCAAAAAGTGCTCTCTTGTGTTGTTGGAAAAAGTTCCATAACACTCACCTCTCTCAAAAGTCTCCCATACTCCAAAGTGGAATCCCACCATCCTCCCTCTCCTAGAGATACAATGGAGAAGACTTAGTGGTGCAAATCGGTTGCGTCGGGATCGTTGAGATCGTGAGGAGCAAGGAGCACAAAAAGAGTTTTCGTTCTACAAAGGTAAATCTCTTGCTGCCCAATTTTAATATACATGCTTAATCGCTTTATATATATGTTTGTGATTAGATCTATGTAACACATTACAAGAACACGCGATTCAAATCGCTTCTGCTACAGGATTCGATTCCATCAATTAGTATCAGAGCCAATTGTGTTATTGTTTTTGTTCTATATTTATCAAAAACATAAGTGAGATTGCATGAAATTCATGAGATGAATGTTCGGTTTGCAAATTAGATGTTTTCATTTTTGGCACTTAGATTTTCAATTTTTCATTGAATTTTTCAATGTAAGGGCCCGGGTCTGTAAGTCTGTGTCGATCGAGGCAAAGTGGTTGCTGAGAAGAACGGAGCAAAAACGAGCAAATATGAAAAAGTGTCAGTGCTATTCTGTGAATGGCGTTGCAACGATAATCTTAGAGCAAGCGTGGTGGTGAAAAGACGGCAGCGTTGCAATGTCACCCTTGGCGTTGTAACGCCAAGGCGTTTGCAAGGCACTCCAACGGACGTAAAACGATTTAAAGCTTCAAGTGTTGCAACGCCGAAGGCGTTTCACGGAGCGTTGATCAACGAGCATAAAACTATTTTTTTTATTATAATTTATTTTGTAAACGTTTTTGTTTATTAATTTTCTTTATTATTAATAATTTTAATTAATATAATTTATTTTGTAGATTATATTAATAATTTTTGTTTATTATTTTAATTAATAATTTATTTTGTAGATTATATTAATTAAAATTAATTTTTTGGGTGCAAAAGTGGTCTAATTTTGCTATTTATATTTATGCAATTGTTGTATAATTATTTCCATGCATAATGTATGCTATTTAGAAATTCTCACCTTAGGTAAGCATATTCATGCATCATATTATAATATAAAGTGTTATATTATATAGTTAGCATGATAAATTAATATAAAGTGTTATATTAATTTTTGGATAGCATTGGCATGCATTATAATTCATGAGATGAATGTGTTATGTATGTTTTATTATTCATGTGATGGATGACCATGCAATTATAACATAGTACACATGTCACCTAAAGTTAAATTACTTAGTTTTAAAATGTTTAGAACTTTATATTAATAGACATTTGGTTATCTAGTTCTAATTAGATTAGAATTAGGGGTTGAATGTTTTATAGACTATGATTAAGAGGAAATCTATCTAAGGAAGGTTCGCCTAGGCTGGGGTATTTAAGCTGACAGAAATTGAACACCCCTACCTAGGAACTGACCTGGGAGTGAATGGCATAGTGAAGTTAAGATGACGGTGTTGCAATGTTGCTTTGTAGCATCGCAACGCCGAATCGATAAGAAGGCGCGCGTTAGGCTAGCGACGTTGCAACGCTGGGGACATTTTCCTTATTTGTATACTGCCTAGGGCACGGTGTTCGAACGCCACCCATGGGGTTCAACGTCGTGCCGATTTTAAGTATATAAAGAACATGATGTCCACATTGTAAGAGAGCCGAACTGTATAGAATTTTAGACATATTTTCGATTCTTACACTAAAAAAGGTGCAGAAGACTATTCTTTGAGGACCAAGTACGTGAGTGAAGGCTCGAGATCGTGACGGGAGCTCGAAAACGAAGGACCGACATCATCAACGACGAGTTTTCTTTCTTCTTCCTTTTATTTTTAGTTTTGTTACAGACTCTAGTATGACATTAGCTTATTTTGATAGTGATTATGAGTAGCTAATTATCGTAGTTAGGGGGTTGGTTATGTTGGGATGTTTGTCCTAATCTCGTATAGTTTGTAAATTACTATTTGAAATTAATAAAGAGTTATTCATTTCATCATTTTGTGTCTCGCATTTTATACAAATTTTGACCAATAAACTAAGCTCTAGGGTCATTAAATACATGAGAGAACTAGAACTAGAACGGTGTGTAGTGGGCACACAGGGAGGATCACGTTCGAGTTAATGACCCAAACGGTCTATAGTATATGGATAGGGTTGGAGACCTAATCCTGGATACACTGTGGATGCGACCCGTTTTGTATTAAGATACAAACGAGGTGATCTGACTCGTTCATGTGGTTGACATGCGAGTGGGGGCATGCTGTACAATGAGATTGTACAAGACCGGACCGTGAATTATTAGACCTACTTATGTAACACCGTTGACAGTAAGGACTAATAACTTCGTAGATGACCATTAGTAACTCGACCTGAATCCTGAGCGTGTTACGAACTCTTGTCTGTGGGGCTCTGTCTTTTGACTAGTACGGATGAGGGTGGTCACAGTTACTCGCCCAATATGCCTATCTTCTTAGGGACAGAACCAAGTAGGGAGTTGAAAACTTAACTACGCGAGATGGAATTCACTCATTCCCGCCTTTAGGGAAACTAGAGGGGTTGTTCCCTTAAGTGTTGTCTCCAGGGCTTGGACAACGGGCGCCCGCCCTCTCACTGGCCCAAGACGGTTGTTGTGTATGGTCGGACCATTACAACGTTGTTGTTCATTAGAGGAGCAGTGTGGACTTAAGGAGCAAGAAGTAGACATAGGGATAAAATGGTAATTTAATCCAGCAGTGTCTACGAACAACGTTTGAAGGGTCGACTCATGGGCATTGGTTATATAAGTGGACACATAATATCTTACACTGACGGGAGTGCAACTACGGGCTTTAGTGGAGTGTTACCGTAGCTAATGAATGATGATTAACTGGGTCAAAGAGTTTGATAGGTTAATCTCGGATCATTGGAGCTCGTCACTGTAGGTCCATTAGGTACCTCGGTTGGCTCAAACTGGGTTTAAAGAAGGTTTACTTTTTTGGCGTGAATTGAAGTGTTCAATTTCACTAAAGGGCATTTATATCATTTATATGAGATATGAATGATATAATATATAGTTTAATGTGAATGAGATTCATAATAAACTATAGGTTAGCCCAATTGTTGAATTAGGGCTAATTTGGAGAAATTGGGTTGAGAGATATTAAATTGGATATGATTCAATTTATAAATCCACAATATTGTAAATGTGGTTTGTAATATGAGATATGAGATATCTTATAATATATGGTTATCCAAATATGATTTGCATAACCTATAGTTGTGGTAAAATGGTAAATAGGTGGAGATTTCAACTCCACCTATCATCATTATTTAAACCGTTTTGCAAGAAGGGGAAGGTACTCATTCTCTCATTTTTTGGAAATCTCACCAAAAGGAAAAGAACTCCTCTCAAATTCTCTCTACATTTCTCCTCTCAAAATCAAAACACAAAGATCCCACTATCTTCCTTCTTCCAAAAGAAGAACAACCGAGAAGCCAAGTTGTGGTGTTCGATCTTCGTTCGAGAGAAGAGTTTGAGTAGATCGAGATCGTTGGGAGAACACGAAGAGTTCGTGATCAGAAAAGAAAATTTGAAGCACGTTTTCAACAAGTAAGTACTTGCTGTATTTTATTTCCATTTTATACATGTTTAACCTAGTTCTAAGAGTTAGATTGATTTTAACGAATAATAGTTGCACAACTTCACCATGACGATTCGATCGTCTTCCGCTGCGTGGGAGTTTCATTCCCTTCAGGTTAGCATGTTATGAACTTAATTTAGTCATGTAATGAACTTTGATTGTGTTGCTTTATTTTTTTGTGATTCTTTCTTAATGCTTGTTTTTCTTTGGCCAAGTCTAGCATGTTTTGTTGGTTTAAGTTTATTCGAGAGAAAAGGCTTAGTAAATCTGGGCACGATAGTGACTTGGGTTCTTTGGGAAACTTTTTAATAAGTTGGTTAATGCCATGCATACTTTTAAAATTCATAAGGTAACTTTAGAATTTATTGCTATGCATGAGAATCACGAGTTCTCGACAGAGTCTTTTGAATATCTTTACTTCTTGTTTATAAGCTCACGACCATAGTCATTTGCATGTGCTAATTAAGGAATTAATTTTTGAAATCAATCCCCCTAACAATTCTATCATATTTGTGTTTCCACCTGTATATTTACTTTTCTATCTTTATTTTCACATTATTTCCATTTTTTATGGGTTTAGATAAAATTCAGAACTAGTATCTTCGTAGTTAATCAATTTAGAAAACCATTCTTGAGGACGATACTCTAAACTCAAAATCACTATATTAAAACTTGACCCGTACAGTTGCGGTATTGCAATATTATTTTACGCAACATGTTTTTGGCGTCGTTGCCGCGAAATGAAGGTTATTTAGATTGATTAATATTAGGAGAAAATTCGAGATTTTAGATTAAAGTTTTTTTTTCCTTTTGTGTTTTCTTGTTTTTTGTTGTTTTTGTTTCTTATTTTTTTGTAAATATTTGTGTTTTCCTTATTTTGTTTCTTTCTTGAGTTAGTTGCTTTTGTTCTTTGTATCTAATTTTTGTTTCTCTTTTCCTTTTGTTGTCTCAAGGTTTATGCGAAAGGATAAAATTGTAGACCTTCAACATTTTGATCCACAAATAGAAAGAACCTGCAAGAGACTTCTAAAGGAAAACAGAGCTGAAAATTTACACATGGAAGACCAGGGAGTTGAACATGACCCTAAACCCATCAGAGAGTATTTCCAACGTGTGTTTAATTCCGAGCAGGCTAGAATAGTCCATGACCTTATAAATGCTAATAGTTTTGAATTGAAAACAGGGCTAATCAAGATGGTTAGGGAGAATGCCATTAGAGGACAAGCCACAGAAGACCCTAATTCCCACTTACAAAATTTTTCTGAAATATGTGGTATTGTTAAATTAAATGGTATTTCTGTAGATTGTATTCGCTTACGTCTCTTTCCTTTTTCTTTGAAGGGTAGAGCCAAAAAATGGTTGGGGCCCTTCTGAAAGTATCACTTCTTGGGAGGAATTGGCCTAAGCCTTCATGACTAAATTTTTCCCACCTGTGAAAGCTGCAAAGCTGAGGACAGAGATAGTGACTTTCAGGCAACATGAGGGAGAGTAGTTGTTCGAGGCCTGGGAGCGTTACAAGGACATGTTAAGGAGGTGCCCACAGTATGGGTATCCAGATGGGCTCAAGGTTCAATTATTTTATAATGGACTTGCAAGTCAGACTAGGACAATTCTGGATGCCACTGCTGGAGGTGCTTTCATGGCGAAGACTGTGCCAGAAGTACGAGCCCTCCTAGAAGAAGTGTCGACTGCCAGCTACCAGTGGCCCAAAGAAAGCAAAAAATCTTGACCAGTAGCTGGTCTTTACCAACTGGATGAGTTAACTACTCTAAAATCTCAAATGGCATCTCTCACTCATGCTGTGAATAAACTTGTAGGAATACCACAGACTGCGACTACTTCTCAGTGCTCCCAACCCAATGGAGAATACAACATGGAACAGGTGCACTATCTGAACAACAGGAGCAATAACCAAGGGGGAAATCAATTCCAGAATAACTTACCAACACATTATCACCCAAGTTTGAGGTCTCACGAAAATGTTTTCTATGCTTACAATAAGAATGTGTTGAATCCTCCTTCTAGTCATGCTTCTAATTTATATCAATATGAGAAGAAACAATCTCTTGAGGATACGGTAAGCTCCTTTATTACTGAATCTAGAAATAGGTCAAACCAGCTGGAGAACGCAGTCATTAGTTTAACTGGTGTGGTGAGCAGTCAAGAAGCTGCCATAAAAAATATTGAGACTCAGATCAGCCAGATGGGTACAACAATTCATACACTGCAGAAAGGTAAGTCCCCTATGGACACATATCTAAATTCAAGGGAAACTTGTAAGGTTGTTACCTTGAGAAGTGGAAAAGAGCTCACAAGAGAGGAAGCTCACAAGGAAGAAGCTCCTAAGGTGGCATCTGGAAAGTCACAACTTATTAGTGACACCAAGCAGGAGAAACAAACTAAGCCTTCTATCCCTTCTAATCTTAATTCTATTCTTTATCCACAACATTTTGTAAAGAAAAATAATGATTTGCAGTTTTATAAATTTCTTGATGTGTTGAAAAAGCTTAATGTCAGTATTCCTTTGGCTGATGCCTTGGAACAGGTACCCAACTATGCAAAGTTCATGAAACATATCCTTTCCAAGAAGCAGAAGTTGAAAGAATATGAAACAATCAACTGACCTAAAGAGTGTTGTGCAAGTTGCCACAGAAATTGAAAGATCCAGGTAGTTTTACTGTTCCTTGTTCCATAGGCAACTTTAACTTTAGAACTTTATCTGATTTGGGTGCTAGTATAAATTTGATGCCATATTCAGTGTTTAGGAGACTAATGAACAACGTCCTTCTTAGGCTAGTGAGAGGGTGGAGCCCCGTTGTTCTAGCCCTGGAGTCAACACTTAAGGGAACAACCCATCTAGTTTTTCTAGCTCGAGAACGAGTGAATTTCATCTTGCGAAGTTAAGTTCCCAGCTACCCACGTGGTTCTGCCCCTATGAAGGTAGGTGATAACATGCAAATATGCTATCTAATTTCTTATAAGCTAGTTTTTATAATTAAAACATGGGATTTCATGGCATTTTATGGTTAATTTCAGGAAACTGAGCTTGAGAAGCAAGAATAGAGTGTTTTGAGACTATTTTGGTGCAATTTGGAATATGTGTATGCTTAACTGAAGACCCACGAAACATATAGATGTATTTTGAGTATAAGAAATATACTTAGAGATTCTTCATCGAATCACGATTCCAACACATCAAACCAGAGGTCATTCAGACACCGAGCAAAAAGATATGATAAAAATGGTTGTAATGGGCTGCCTGGCAGCAAGCATGGCGTTGCAACGCCGACCCTAGCTTTGCAACACCATGCCAAAAATCCCTATAAATATAACATGTTGTTTTCATTGTAAAGGGAGACGAATTTGATTGTTTTTAGTCCTAATTTCGAAATACACACTCTAAGAAGAGGAAAAAGAGCATTCCTTGGGAGCTAAAGCGTTTGTGGAGGCTCGAGATCATGATGGGAGCTCAGGAACGAGAGACCGTCATCGACACATAAGTTTATTTCTCTTTCTTTTAGTTTGTAATTGAGTTTAAAGACTTTTCATATGTCTTTAGCTTGTTTTTATGGTGATTTTGAGTAGCTAAATGTTGTAGTTAGAATTTGATTAGCATGTTTTAGATTTATTTGATTATGTATTGAACTTTGTTATGCTATTTATTTTTGGCAATTCATTCTTAATTTTATAAATCTTATTGGTTTAAGTGGACTCGAGAGAAAGAAACTTAGATTTAGAGCAAAGTTGTCAAAACCCTTAGAAATTTGGCATGAGAATGACCTAGAGTTCTTTGGAAAACACATAAAGAAGTTGCTTAATGTCGTGCATACTTTTAAAATTCATAAGGAAACATTAGAATTTATCGTGTGTGCGAGACTCACTACGGATCGAGAGATTCTCTTGAGTATTTTCACTTCTTGTTTATAAATTCATAATATTAGTTCATTGCATGTGTTAAATAAAGAACTAACTTGTGAAATCATCTTCCTTCAATTCTATCATATTCGTGTCCTCAATTGTACATTTATTTTCTATCTTTGTTTCATTATCCATCAAAGTTTTGTTGCTTTAGCTAAAATTAAGAATAAGTATCTTGGTAATTAATTAATCTAGAAATCCATTCCTGAGGACGATACTCTGTACTCGAATCACTATATTAAAACTTGATTCGTACACTTGCGGTATTGCAATATAGTTCTACGCAACAGTAGGCATATTGAGTGGCAACTCTGGCACACTCTCACCCATACTAGTCTAAGAACAATCCCGTGCAGACGGGAGTTCGTAACTTGCTCATGATTAAGGTCGAGTCACTAATGATCATCTACGAATTTATTAGTCTTAAACTGTTAATGGTGTTATATCAGTTGGTCTAATAATTCACTGTCCGATCTTGTACAATCTCATTGCACAGAATGCCCCCACTCGCATGTCAACTATATGAACGAGCTGGATCACCTCTTTTGTATCAAATACAAAGTGGGTCGTATCCACATTGTTACCAGGATGAGGTTCACAACCCTATCCATATACTGTAAACCATTCGGGTTATTTCCTCGAACGTGATCCTGCCTATGTGTCTACTACACACCATTCGCTCTCATAAATATGAATGACCCTGGAGCTTAGTTTATTGGATTAAGTTTGAAATGACAGATACAAGGTTTGATGAAAAATAACTTTTATTTATAAATACATCAAATGTTACAAACAACACGAGTTTAGGGCATACACCCCAACAACACGAGCTTAGTTTATTGGATTAAATATGAATGCCCCTGGTTGTTCTTTAGAGAAGCAGTGGTACTTAAGGAGCAAAAGGTAGGTACAGGGGTAAAACGGTAATTTGACCCACCTGTGACTACGAACGACCTGTGAAGGGTGGACTCATGGGCATGGTTATATAATTAGGCACAACTTGTCCTACAGTAAGAAGAGTGCAGCTACAGGTCTATAGTGGAGTGACCCCGTAGTTAATGAATGTTGATTAACGATCAAAGAGTTTAGTCAGTTAATCTCCGATCATTGGAGCTCATGATCTGTAGGTCCCTTAGGTTCCTCGATTGGTTCAATTATGGAATTAATGAGGGTATAAAGTTTTGAGTGAATTTGAAGTGTTCAAATTCACATAAAGGGTATTTATGTGAATTATATGAGATATAATTGATATAATATATAGTTTGATGTGAATGAGATTCATATTAAACTATACTATTGCCTAATTATGGAATTAAGGCATAGTTGGAGAAATTGAATTTGAGAGATATGTAAAACTGAATGTGATTAAATTTTAATCCCATATTATGCAAATATGATTTGTATAATAAGGTATGTGATACCTTATACTATATAATTATGCAAATATGATTTTCATATTATATAATTTTTGGTTCAATGGAAAGTGGGTGGAGAATTTCTCTCTTCCCCATCCTATTATAAAAGGACGCTTGAAGAAGAATTCTTTAAGCCATTTTTGCCATTTTTTGGATTTCTCACCAAAAAGAGCAAACTCTCATCTCTCAAATTCTCTTCATTCTCTCCAACACCCAAATCCAAAAGGGAACCCACCTTCCTCCCTCATCCGCTAGAGAACAACCGTGTAACCTCGTGGAGGTGTCTTTGTTTGGTTCCTGGATCGAGAACGAGAGATCGTTCAAGAGACCGTAGAGATCCTTGAAGATCGCGGGAGAAGAAAAATGAGAAGAAAGTGATTCTTCAAAGGTATGTAGTTGTTGTACTTTTTCCTTCTTCCTCATGTTTAACCTAGAGTTTAATTGTTGTATGTTTAATTTTAAGTAGTTTTCGAGTAACACAACGAAGCATCGCGATTCACGTCGCTTCCGTTGCGGGATTCAATCCCATCAATTGGTATCAAAGACTTACCTTGCTACCGTTGTGCTTTGTAAATTACTTTAAATTAAGTGGGTAACTTACTGTTCATGTGATGAATGATAAGGTTTGAAAATTGAATGTTTCATTTTTGGCACCTAGATTAAATTTATAACTTTGTTGAAGTGTTCAATGTAAGTGCCCGTTGTTTTAGGCATTTTTTATTATTGTAAATAGAGTCTGTAAGTTTGTGTCCTTCGTGGCAAGGAGTTTCTGTTAAGAACGGAGCAGAAATGAGCCAAGAACAGAAGGCGTTCTTTTCTATACAGAGCACGACGTTGAGACGCCATGCGTGCGGTCCCTGGCTTGCTGCAGGCGCAACGTATCAACACCGTGCGCGTTACATCGCGAGGCGCACGATCGCGAGCAAAGCGTTGAGACGCTGCCAATGATGTCTCAACACCGTGCAGATTGGAGGCAGACGTGTGGTTGGCACAACGTTGAGACACAACCCCCAGCGTCTCAATGTCGTGCATAGTGGAGCTGGAGACGCGCGACTTTTCAACTTGTGGCTTCGTGAGAGTTTTTAATATAACCAAAAATATGTATTTTATTTTCATTATTTTTGGTTTTAATTCATTAAAATTAATTTTATTTAATATGATATGATTATATTAAATTTAATTAATTTAATTAATATTAGGGTGTCGAAAATGGTTCAATTTGTTATTTATTTTCATGCAATTGTTGTATGAAATTTATATGCATAATATATGTCATATAGATTTAAAATTCTACCTTAGGTTAAGCATTTTCATGCATCATTTAGAGTTATAATATATAGTTATGCATGATTAATTAATATAAGAGTTATATTAATTAAATAAAAACATTGACATGCATTTATTCATGAGATGAATATGTTATATAGTTTATTATTCATGTGGTGAATGATCAAGCACTATAACATAGAAATGCATGTAACCTAAGTTAATTAATTAGTTTAAATGGTTTAGAACTTGAATTAATTAGGCTTAGGTTTCTAGTTCTAATAAGATTAGAATTAGGAAACCAATATGATTTATGAATGGTGATTAATTAGTAACTATATCTAAGCTAGGTTCTGTCTAAGGCTGGGTTATATAAGTTGACGGTAACAGAAGACCCCTACCTGGGAACCAACCTAGGATTCAATTTAATCCGGAGATTCATAGATTATATTTCATGAACGACGCTTATTAAGTTGTTATAGACTTAGGTTAATCCAATATAAATGTTATATTGGTAGGCTGTTGTTATAGACTTAGGTTAATCGAATATAAATGCTATATTGATAAGGTAAGTATTAGTCAGTTTATCTAGGTCAATCCCGTTAACCTAAAGTACTTAGTGGGAGGAAATGAAGTGTATATGATACATTGAATTTCCACATACACTTCTCCTTAAGTTCACACCGTGAGATCCATATTCGGCCTCGTGGCGTAAATGGGAGCGTCTCCCTTCGGATGGTATTTGTATGGGTCAATATTCAAGGTGAATGAAAGAGAGTACTTATAGTGAGTGAGAGCGGGACTCGTGTCAACGGGACCCACGGTCTCTTCTATCGATTCATAGTGAGACACCTACGATCCGCCTCCTAGTTCGCCTAGACCAGACAATCCCTTCAGAGGGCCTTGATCATGGGTGTTGGAACACCGTGAATACCTGAAAGGTATAAGGTTGTCTTAGTTTATCTTTAATCTTAGTCCTCATTTCGGCAAATTTTGTTGGATGGGAACTCTGGAATCTGAAGATAGCGGGTTACACTCACGGGAATCATTAAAAGTTAATAAGTCTGGACCGAAAAATTGTAATTAGATGCCTATAGGAATAGGAGTTATTATGGAATTAGGGTCTGGTCGAGATAGTCTCATCCCAGAGGAGGAGTGATTTTGTCTACCTTTCAGTGGCGGCCATTCTAAACCTTTGGGTATCATTGTAATTTTAAATTACCTAGGGATCATAGATTAAATTTGCTAAAACATGATTGGATTTTACAAAAGTTTTTGCGAGAAACTAATACAAGGTTTTTATGTTTTTAAGCAAAATATCGACTTTCAATTATAACCCTTTTAGCCTTGGTAAGTTAATCAGTGATAATTACCAAACATGGAAGAACAATATAAACACGATCTTGGTTACTGACGACCTAAAGTTCGCGCTCACTGAGGAGTGTCCTCAGGTTCGCGCTGAAGAACAACGTCTCAATGCCGTCGATATAGCAACAAACTCCTTTGGAGTTCTTCGTCGTGTTTCGCCCGATTCTGCATTATTTTCTTCACAACAACCCTTGTCACGAACGACACGGAGTTACATACTCGATTTACATTAAAAAATACCCAAACATCGGGCCCTTACATTGATCTATCAACTTTAATGTAAATCTAAACTATGTGCCAAAAATCGAAAAACATCCAAATATGCAAACCATTAACATTCATCACATGAAAATTAATGTTACTCACCTAATTTTAAGAAATTACAGGATACACAACGAAGAGCAACGATTGGCTTTGATACCAATGAAGGGATTTGGAATTTGCGCACTGGAAGATGTTGTGAAACGTCATTGTTTCGTTGTGTAATAAGTATCTTAAAATTGAATTAAACTACTTTAATTCTAGGCTAAACATGCATATAGAGAAGAAAAATAGTGAGTAACTTGTTACTTGTTGAAGAACTCTTCTTCAAAACTTTTCCTCCTCCGGTCACGATCCCTCTCGAACCAACGATCTCTATGAACTTGATCCTTGAATCGACGGTAAGACACTTCCAAAATGTCTTCTCGGTTGTTCTCAGGAGGTTGAGGGAGAGTTGTGGAACTCCCTTTGGTTTTGGGTGAGGAGAAGAGATAGAGAGATTTGAGAGAGAATGAGAGAATTTACCTTGCTCTCTTTGGAAGAAAATCCAAAAAATGACAAAACGACATGCCAAAGGCTTCTTGCAAGCCCTTTAAATATTAGTGTGAGGTGGAGATAAAACCTCCACCAAATCGCAATTTTACCACAATTATATGATATGCAAATCATATTTGCATATCACATATCATAAGGTACTCATACCTAATTATACAAATCTCATTTGCATAATTGTGGAATTTTAAATTGAATCACATTCAATTTAATATCTCTCAATTCAATTTCTCCAATTAGCACTAATTAATCAATTAGGCTATACTATAGTTTATTATGAATCTCATTCACATTAAACTATATATTATGTCATCTATATCACATATAAATGACATAAATACCCAAATAATAAATTTGAACACTTCAAATTCACACCAAATTGTAAACCCTCAATTTGTCCAATTTGAGCCAACCGAGGGACCTAATGGACCTACAGATGACGAGCTCCAATGATCCGAGACTAACCTGTCAAACTCTTTGACCCAGTTATTCAACATTCATTAGCTACGGTAACACTCAACTAAAGCCCGTAGTTGCACTCTCATCACTATAGGACAAGTTGTGTCCATTGATATAACCAATGCCCCTGAGTCGACCCTTCATAGGTTGTTCGTAGTCACAGCTGGGTCTAATTACCGTTTTACCCCTGTGTCTACCTCTTGCTACTTAAGTCCCACTGCTCCTCTAATGAACAACTACGTTGTATGGTCCTACCATAAACAACAACCCTCTCGGGCCCGTGAGAGGATGAGACCCTGTTGTTCAAGCCCTGGAGATAGCACTTAAGGGAACAACCCCTCTAGTTTCCCTAAACAGGGAACGAGTGAATTCTTTCTTGTGTAGTCAAGTTCCCAGCTCCCCACATGGTCCTGTCCCCGAGAAGATAGGCATATTGGGGGAGTAACTGTGGCCACCCTCACCCGTACTAGTCAAAGGACAGAGCCCCCGCAGACAGGAGTCCGTAACACGCTCACGATTAAGGTCGAGTCACTATGGTCATCTACGAATTTATTAACCATATACTGTTAACGGTGTTACATCAGTATGTCTAATAATTCACGGTCCGGTCTTGTACAATCTCATTGCATATGATGCCCCCACTCGCATGTCAACCACATGAACGAGCTGTATCACCTCGTTTGTATCTAATACAAAACGGGTCGCATCCACTGTGTATCCAGATTAGGTCTCAACCCTGTCAGTATCATCGTGAGACCGTTTGGGTCATTAACTAAAACGTGATCATCCCCGTGTGTCCACTACACACTGTTCAAGTTCTTAGTTCTCTCATAATACAATGACCCTGAAACTTAGTTTATTGGATTAAGCTTATGAAATATGCGAGACACAAACATTGAAAAATAACTCTTATTTATTTTAATTTGGAATATTCCAAACTACAGAAAATTAGGGCATTCACCCCAAAAAAACTCCCACTTGAACTAAGATAGTGGAGTATAAGATACATTTCTCAAATGTACAGTAATACAATAAAGTAATACAACAAACTAGGGCATTGAATACCCTTTTACAATACTCCCACTTGCCCTAGTCAGGAAGCACTCGAAGACCTAGACTCTCTAGGTGACCCTCAAACACCTTAGCCGTGAGGGCCTTTGTAAATGGATCAACAACGTTGTGCTCCGAAGCTATCTACGTGATTGTCACATCTCCGCGGTGCACAATCTCCCGTATCAGGTGATACTTACGCTCAATGTGCTTGTCCCTCTTATGACTCTGAGGTTCTCTCGAGTTGGCTACTGCACAACTGTTGTCACAAAACAGGGTCACTGGCAAGTTCATATTTGGAACAACTTCCAAATCCATCATGAATCTCCTAAGCCAAAAAGCGGCTTCCGCTGCGGCTTCACAAGCGCGCAACATACTCGGCTTCCATCGTGGAATCAACGATGCATCTCGTTGATGCTTCACCACACTACAACTCCTCCATTCGAATGAAGAGTCGACCAGAAGTGGATTTTCTAGAATCCTTATCGATCGAAAGTTAGAGTATGTGTATCCGTGAGATCAAATCCCCACTTCCATACACAAGGTTGTAGTTCCCCGTTCTCCTAAGATACTTGAGGATTGTCTTTACGGTTGTCCAGTGATCTAATCCTGGATTGTATTGATACCTACTGACAATCCCAACTGCATAACAGATGTTGGGCCTAGTACACAACATAACATACATCAGGCTCCCTACAGCTGAAACATAGGTGATTCGTCTCATATCCTTAACTTCTTGAGGTGTCTTAGGACATTGATCCTTAGACAAGTGAACCCCATGCCTGAAAGGCAATAAGCCCTTCTTGGAGTTCTGCATCTTATATCTATACAACATCTTGTCAATATAAGATGCCTGGGACATGGCTAGCGTTCTGTTCTTCCGGTTCCAGACTATCTGGATACCTAGAACATACCGTGCCTCTCCCAAATCTTTCATTTGGAATTACGAAGCCAACCATTCCATAATGTCAGTAAGAAATCTTACCTCATTCCTAATGAGAAGGATATCATCCACGTACAATATCAGAAATGCGACAATACTCAGATTTTCTTGTAGACACAAGGCTCGTCAATCGTGTAAATACTGGTAAGTAATGGTTGTAAGGTAGACACAAGAAAATTGAGTCTGTAAGGTAGACGCAAGAAAATCGTCAACAACACTGTCACATTTCTTATATTATATGTGGATGATATCCTTCTCATTGGGAATGAGGTAGGATTTCTTACTGACATTAAGAAATGGCTGGTTTCGCAATTCCAAATGAAAGATTTGGGAGAGGATCAGTATGTTCTAGGTATCCAGATAGTCCAAAACTGGAAGAAGACAATGCTAGATATGTCTCAGGCGTCTTATATTGACTTGTCTAGATATAAGATGCATAACTCCAAGAAGGGCTTGTTGCCTTTTAGGCATGAGGTTCACCTGTCTAAGGATCAATGTCCTCAGACACCTCAAGAGGTTGAGGATATGAGACGAATCCCTTATGCTTTAGCTGTAGAGAGCCTCATCTAAGTCATGTTATGTACTAGGCCCGACATCTGTTATGCAGTTGGGATTGTTAGTAGGTATCAATCCAACCAAGGATTAGATCACTGGACAACCGTAAAGGCAATCCTCAAGTATCTTAGGAGAACGAGGAACTACAACCTGGTGTATGGGAGTGGGGATTTGATCTCACGGATACACTGCACTCTAACTTTTGATCGATAAGGATTCTAGGAGATCCACTTTGTGGTCAACCTTCATTCGAATGGAGGAGTCTGTGTAATGGCGAAGCATCAAGCAGGGATGAATCGCTGATTCCACGATGGAAGTAAAGTAAGTTGTGGCTTGTGAAGCTGCAAAGGATGTTGTTTGGCTTAGGAAGTTCATGATGGATTTGGAAATTGTTCCAAATATGAACTTGCCGATTACCTTGTTTTGTGACAACAGTGGTGCAGTAGCCAACTCTAGAGAACCTCAGAGTCATAAGAGGGGCAAGCATATTGAGCGGAAGTATCACCTGATACGGGAGATTGTGCACCACGGAGACGTGATAGTCACGCAGATAGCGTCAGAGCATAACGTTGCTGATCCATTTACAAAAGCCCTCACTACTAAGGTGTTTGACGGTTACCTAGAGAGTCAAGGTCTTCGAGTGCTTCCTGAGTAGGGCAAGTGAAAGTATTGTAAAGGGTATTCAATGCTCTAGTTTATTGTAATTTTACTGTACATTTGAGAAATGTATTTAGTACTCCACTAGCTTAGTCCAAGTGGGAGTTTGTTGGGATGTATGTCCTAATCTCGTACATGTTAGTAATATTAGTATTGAAATAAATAAGAGTTATTTTTTCATTACTTTGTGTCTCGCATATTTACAAACTTTGTCCAATAAACTAAGCTCCAGGGTCATCAAATTTCGAGAGAACTTGAACTTGAACAGTGTGTAGTGGACACATGGAGGATCACGTGTTCGAGTTAATGACCCGAACGGTCTACAGTATACGGATAAGGTTGGACACCTAATCCTGGATACGGTGTGGATGCGACTCGCTTTGTATTAAATACAAACGAGGTGATTTGACTTGTTCATGTGGTTGACATGCGAGTGGGGGCATCATGTGCAATGAGATTGTACAAGACAGGACCATGAATTATTAGACTTACTGATGTAACACCGTTAACAGTATATGACTAATAACATCGTAGGTGACGAATAGTGACTTGACCTTAATCCTGTGCGTGTTACGGATTTCTGTCTGCGGGGGTCTGTCCTTCGACTAGTACGGGTGAGGGTGGTCACAGTTACTCACCCAATATGCCTATCTTCTCAGGGACATGACCACGTGGGGAGCTGGGAACTTGACTACGCGAGATGGAATTCACTCGTTCCCGACTTAGGGAAACTAGAGGGGTTGTTCCCTTAAGTGTTGTCTCCAGGGCTTGGGCAACTGGCACCCACCCTCTCACTGGCCCGAGAGGGGTGGTGTTTACAGTTGGACCATACAATGTTGTGGTTCATTAGAGGTGCAGTGGGGACTTAAGGAGCAAGAGGTAGACACAGGGGTAAAACGATAATTTGACCCAATAGTGTCTACGAACAACCTGTGAAGGGTCAACTCACGGGCATTGGTTATAATCAATGGACACAACTTGTCCTACAGTGATTGGAGTTCAACTACGGGCTTTAGTGGAGTGTTACCGTAGCTATTGAATGTTGAATAATGGGGTCAAAGAGTTTGATAGGTTAGTCTCAGATCATTGGAGCTCGTCATCTCTAGGTCCATTAGGTCACTCGGTTGGCTCAAACTAGTTAGATAGAGGGTTTACAGTTTGGTGTGGATTTGAAGTGTTCAAATTCATTAAAAGGGTATTTATGCCATTTATATGAGATATGATTGACATATTATATAGTTTAATGTGAATGAGATTTATAATAAACTATAGTTAGCCTAATTGATTAATTAGTGCTAATTTAGAAAAAATGGTTTGAGAGAAATTAAATTGAATGGGATTCAATTTAAAATCCACAATTATACAAATGTGATTTGTATAATAAGGTATGAGATATCTTATTATATGTGGTTATACAAATATGATTTGCATAACCTAAGGTTGTGGTAAAATGGTAAATAGGTAGAGATTTCAACTCCACCTATCACCATTATATAAGCACCTTTGCAAGAAGGATTGTTTCAGCTTTTCTCATTTTTTGGATTTCCATCCAAGAGCAACTCTCTCATTCTCTCAACTCTCTCTCAAATTCTCTATACCTTAAACCAAAGGGAGTCCCACCACTCTCCCTCCACCGACTGAGAACAACCGAGAAGATCAATTGAAGGTGTCCAATTTGTTCATTGTTCGAGAGATCGTGATCGTAGAGATTGAGAGCACGAAGAGTTCGTGATCGGAGAAGGAATTCATGAAGAAGGGTTCTTCAACAAGTAAGTGGCTTTTTTTTTACTGTTTTTTCCTTCTTAGAACAACATGTTTAGCCTAAAATCTATAAGATAGGTTTGATTTTAAGAAATATTTTTCACAACGATCACCATGACATTCCAAGTCATTTCCGCTGCAGGAGTTTTATTCCCTTCACTCGATCTGATGGTCAACTTCAACGTGCCTGAAATGAACGACGCAGTCATAGACGAGCAAAGTCAGGTGTCGTTCATCCTGGAAACTCTTTCGAAGAGTTTCCTGCAATTATGCAACAATTCAGTAATGAACAAGATAAAGTACAACTTGACTACTCTCCTCAATGAATTGCAGATTTTCCAGTCTCTTATGAAGAATAAGGGACAGGCTGATGGAGAGGCAAATCTGTTTGCTCATTCCAGAAGGTTCTAGAAGGGTTCATCCTCTAGAACTAAGTCCTGTGATCCATCTTCTGGCTTAAGAAGACCCAAAAGAAGAAGATAGGAGGGAAAAGAAAGGCACCTGCTGCTGATAAGGGCAAAGGAAAGGCCAAGGTTGCAGACAAAGGAAAGTGTTTCCACTGCAACATGGACGGACACTGGAAGCGAAACTGCCCAAAGTACCTTGTGAGCTCAAAGAGAAGAAAGGTAAATTTGATTTACTTGTTCTTGAAACTTTCTTAGTGGAAAATGATAATTTTACCTGGATACTTGATTTAGGAGCCATTAACCATGTTTGCTCTTCGTTACAGGAAATTAGTTCGTTCAAGGAGCTCGAAGAGAGTGAGATGACGCTCAGGGTCGGAACGAGAGACGTCGTCTCAACTCGTGCAGTGGGAGATGCCAAGCTATTGTTTTAGAGATAGATTTATATTTTTAGAAAATTTGTACATAGTTCCCGAGATTAAGAGGAACTTGATATCTATCTCTTGTCTAATTGAACATCATTATTGTATTTCCTTTTCTAGTAATGAAGCGTTCATTTCAAAGAAAGGTGTCAATATTTGTTCTGCTAAGTTAGAAAACGGATTGTATGTTCTTAAACCGAATCAAACTAAGGCAATTTTAAATCATGAGATGTTTAAAACTGCAAATACTCAAAGTAAAA
Source organism: Trichosanthes cucumerina (assembly GCA_036507285.1). Taxonomy (NCBI): domain Eukaryota; kingdom Viridiplantae; phylum Streptophyta; class Magnoliopsida; order Cucurbitales; family Cucurbitaceae; genus Trichosanthes; species Trichosanthes cucumerina. Next base: position 30,680,501 of record CM071839.1, read on the forward strand.
GGCAAAGAATTTCTCCAAATATTATCTTTGGCATTTTAGACTTGGTCATATAAATCTATACCGGATTGAGAGACTATCAAAGAATGGACTTCTACATAAGTTAGAAGATGATTCTCTACCTCCTTGCGAATCATGCTTGGAAGGTAAAATGACAAAGCGACCTTTTTCTGGAAAAGGTTATAGAGCCAAATGAAGGGATCGAATCCCGCAGCGGAAGCGATTGTGAATCGCATGTTCTTAATTTTGTTTCACAGATTTCAATCAAGAACATTCTAAATACGATTAAGCATGCTATATAACAAGGACAACAAGATGATTACCTTCGAAGAGCTTTTTCTTCACGTGCTCCTTCTCCCATGATCACGACTTAGCAACTCGAACCCGAACGTGTGAAGTTCCACCACTAGATCTTCTCCGTTGTTCTCTAGGTAAGGGAGGAAGGTGGGTTCCTATTTGGATGAGATGTGGAGGTTGTGAGAGAAGTTGTTTGTGGAACTTTTCCAACAACACAAATATTTGATAATCTAGGGTTTCCAAAGATTAGTCCCAAAGTTGCATCTTATAGAACTATTTATAGGGAAATAGGATGGAAATTACCATCCTATCCCCCCTTCATTCTCTCATTAGTATATAGTTAATAGGATAAGATTGATAATTTATATATGGTCATACAAGACCGGACTGCAAATTATTAGTCTAACCAGTATAACGCAGTTAACAGGATAAGACTGATAATATATAGATGGCATTATTGACTCGACCTGAATCGTGAGCAAGTTAAGAACTCCTACTTATAGGGGTTTGTCCTTAGACTAGTATGGGTGAGAGTGGCTTGTAGCCGACTCAATAAGCCTACCTTCTCAGGGACAGAACCTCGTAGGTAGCTGGGGGCTTAACTATGCAAGATGGAATTCACTCATTCCTACACTAAGGAATTAGATAGGTTATTCCCTTAAGAACTGAGTCCAAGTCTTGAACAACGGGGCCCCACCCTCTAAACTGACTTAAGAGGGTATGAGTTTATGGTAGGACCATAGACTTGTTGTTCATTAGAGGATCAGTGGTGCTTAAGAAACAAAGAGGTAATCACAGGGGTAAAACGGTAATTTGACCCAACTGTGATTATGAACAACCTGTAAAGGGTCGACTCATGGGTAGTGATTATATCAATGGACACAATATAATCTACAGTGAAGAGAGTGCAGCTACAAGTCTATAGTGGAGTGACTTGTAGTTAATGAATATTGATTAACTGGATCAAAGAGTTTGATCAGTTAATCTCACGTCATTGGAGCTCATGAACTGTAGGTCCATTAGGTCCCTCCGTTGGCTCAACATGGTAATGGTGAGGGTATAAAGTTAGGAATGAGATTGAAGTGTTCAATTTCATATATAAGGTGTTATATCAATAATATGTGATATAATTGATATAATATATGGTTTTAATGTGAATTAGACTCACATATTAACTATATACTAATGAGAGAATGAATGAGGGATAGGATGGTAATTTCCATCCTATTTCCCTATATATAGCTGCATGAGATGCAACTTTGGTGAATGCTTTTGACAAAAAACCCTAGAATTCTCTCAAATTGTGTTGGGAAAGAGTTCCAAACATAATTCCAAAAGATATCCTCACCTCATCCTAAACGAACCCACATTCCTCCCCCACCTAGAGAATAACAGAGAAGATCTAGTGGTGGATCTTCACAAGGTTTGGGTTATTGCTGAGATCGTGATCATTGGAGGATGAATTCGCGAAGAAAGTTATCTTTAAAGGTAATATTTTGCTGTCCTATACTTTTGATAGCACACAAAATGTGCTATCCTTAGGCTTAATTATTGCTAGTTTTATGATGATTTCAGGACTTTTACGTGGTTAATCCATTCAATTTCAGGTTAAGAGCTTAAACGGAGCTATTGGAGACAATTTGGATCACTCGGGATCAAAACGGGGCTATTTGGAGCTAAAGATAACATCAATTGGAAGAAAAAGAACCAATCCAAGCATGATGACCCCAGGTGATGGCGTTGCAACGCCATGCAGAGCGTTGCAACGCCATGCTTGCTGTTTAAAGGCTTTGAAGACTCCAGGCGATAACGTTGCAACACTGCCTTAGGGCGTTGCAACGCTATCTCGAGGAGAAGCCATGCATGAGAGCCGCACAGAGGGCGTTGCAACGCTGCCTTGCAGCGTCACAACGCCAGATCGATAAGGGCGCGGCGTTAAGGTAGCAGCGTTGCAACGCTGCCGATAGTTTCCATATTTACCACGCGTTTAGGGTACAACGTTGCAACGCTGCCCATTGATGCCTATAAATACAACCTTATGATTCTTGCAAAGGGGAGGACAATTTGGTAGAGTTTTGCCCTAAATTCGAGATACACCTTGTAAGAAGAGAGAAAAGAATGATTTTGAGAGCCAAAGCATTCGTGGAGGTTCGAGATCGAAGACGGGAGCTCGGAGACGAAGGACCGGCATCGACGCCTAAGTTTATTTCTCTTTCTTTCAATTTGTAATAGCGTTCTAAGACATTTTCTACTTGTTTAGTTTGTTTTTCATGTGATTTAGAGTAGCTAAACATAGTAGTTAGGATTTGAATTACTTGTTATGACTTTCTTGTGATGTATTGAAGCATGTTATGTCGTTATTTTTGGCAATTCGTTCTTTACTTTTTAATTTGTTGATTTAAGTGGACTCGAGAGATAAATCTTGAATTAGAGCAAAATTGTCAAAACCCTTGGAAGTCTGGCACGAGAGTGACCTAGAAATCTTAGGGAACCACATAAAGAAGTTGCTTAATGCCATGCATGTTGTAGGTTCATATGGAGACTATGAGTTTATTGCATGTGTGAGGCTTAGTAAGAATCGAGAGATTTTCTTGAGTATTTCACTTCTTGTTTATAATTTCATCTCATTGGTTCAATGCATGTGCTAGTTAGGTCTTTAACTTGTAAAATCACTTCTCTCAAATCTATCAATCTGTGTCTCCACATGTTTGTTCGTTTATTTGTATTTACTTCAACCAACTATCCATGTTATGTTTCTTTAGCTAAAATTGAGAATTAGTATCTTAGTAATTAATTAATCTAGAAACCCATTCCTGAGGACGATACTTGGACTCATAAATCACTATACTAAAACTTGACCCGTACACTGCGGTATTGCAATATAATTTTACGCAACAACTTTATAAAACATGCTTAATCTTAGATTTAGTTATTGCATTTAGATCTATGTAGCGAAATCATGAACACACGATTAACAATCGCTTTTGCTGCGGGATTCGATCCCTTCAATTGGTATCAGAGCCCAATTGTGTTCTTGATTTTGTTCTAGATTTATCAAGAACAAAGGTGGGATTTACTGTTTTCATGTAATGAATGAACGGTTTGCGAATTAGATATTTTTATTTTTGGCACCATAGATTTACATATTTTATGTTGAATTGTTCAATGTAAAGGGCCTATTGTTTTGGGCATTTGATTATGTAAATCGAGTCTGTAAGTCCGTGTCGATCGAGGTAAAGTGGTTGCTGAAAAGAACAGATAAAAAACGAGCAAAAACAACAAAAGGTGTTTGTTGTACTGTGTGCAGCGTTGCAACACCAATGGGGCGGATTTCAGGGTGAAGACAGGTGCATAGTTGCAACGCGCCTATCAGCGTCACAACGCTTGGACGATGAGGCCTTGGCGTTGCAACGCTTGCACGGGCGTCACAACGCTCAAGCTGTTGAGGCGCGCGACATGAAGGAGTCAGCGTTGCAACGCTGCTGGAGTAACACTCCAACGAGATGAAACGAACAAGGTGCAGCGTTACAACGTCGAAGGCATTTCAGAGTTTTCTCAACGGGCAGAAATGCATTTTTTATAATATATAATTAATATAAAAATGTTTTATTTTAGTTTTACTTAATATTATTAATTTAATTAATATAATTAGATTATATTTATTAAAATTAATTTTAGGAGTGCCAAAAATGGTCTAATTTTCCTAGTTTATTTATGCAAATGTTTTATACTTATTGCCATGCATAATGAATGCTTTTATTTAGATATCCCACCTTAGGTTAAGCATTTACATGCATCATTTATAATATAAAGTGTTATATTATATAGTTTGCATGTATAATTAATATAAGGAGTTATATTAATTTTTGGACAGCATTGACATGCATATTATTCATGAGATGAATGTGTTATGTATGTTTTATTATTCATGTGATGAATGATCAAGCACAATTGTTGGGATGTATGTCCTAATCTCGTTTAGTTTATAATTTACCATTTGAAATTTAATAAGAGTTATTTATTTCATCAGCTTTGTGTCTCGCAAATTTTACAAACTTTGTCCAATAAACTAAGCTCCAGGGTCATTGAATTTATGAGAGAACTAGAACTTGAACGGTGTGTAGTGGACACACAGGGAGGATCACGTTCGAGTCAATGACCCGAACGGTCTACAGTATATGGATAGGGTTGGAGACCTAATCCTGGATACGCTGTGGATGCGACCTACTTTGTATTAGATACAGACAAGATGGTCTGACTCGTTCATGTGGTTGACATGCGAGTGGGGGCATCCTGTGCAATGAGATTGTACAAGACCAGACCGTGAATTATTAGACCTACTGATGTAACACCGTTAACAATATGAGACTAATAACTTCGTAGATGACCATTAGTGACTCGACCTGAATCCTGAGCATGTTACAGACTTCTGTCTGCGGGGTCTGTCCTTTGACTAGTACGGGTGAGGTGGTCACAGTTACTTGCCCAATATGCCTATCTTCTCAAGGACAGGACCAAGTAGGGAGCTGGGAACTTAACTACGCGAGATGAAATTCACTTGTTCCCGCCTTTAGGGAAACTAGAGGGGTTGTTCCCTTAAGTGCTGTCTCTAGGACTTGGACAACGGGCGCTCACCTTCACTAGCCTGAGAGGGGTGTTGTGTATGGTTGGATCATTTCAACGTTGTTGTTCATTAGGGGAGTAGTGGGGACTTAAGGAGCAAGAAGTAGACACAGGGGTAAAACGGTAATTTGATCCAGCAGTATCTACGAACAACCGATGAAGGGTCGACTCATGGGCATTGGTTATATTAGTGGACACAATTTGTCATACACTGACGGGATTGCAGCTACGGGCTTAAGTGGAGTGTTACCGTAGCTAATGAATGTTGATTAACCGGGTCAAAGAGTTTGACAGTTTAATCTCGGATCATTAGAGCTCGTCACTGTAGGTCCATACGGTCCCTCGGTTGGCTCGAACTTGATTAATAGAAGATTTATATGTTTGGTGTGAATTTAAAGTGTTCAAGTTCACTAAAGGGTAATTATGTAATTTATATGAGATATGAATGACATATTATATAGTTTAATGTGAATGAGATTCATAATAAACTATAGGTTAACCTAATTTTTGAATTAGGGCTAATTAGGAGAAATTACATTGAGAGAAATTAAATTGAATGTGATTCAATTTAAAAATCCACAATTATACAAATGTGATTTGTAAAATGAGATATGAGATATCTTATTATATGTGGTTATGCAAATATGATTTGCATAACTTATGGTTGTGGTAAAATGGTAAATAGGTGGAGATTTCAACTCCACCTATCACCATTATATAAACCCATTTGCAAGAAGGGTTGGTAAGGCATTTGCTCATTTTCGGATTTCTCACTAAAAATCAAATTGAAATTCTCTCTCAAACCTCTCTCTCTCAAACTCTCCTCCCTACACCAAAATAAGAGAATCCCACCATTCTCCTTCTACCAAAAGTAGAACAATCGAGTAATCGAGTGGAAGTGTCCAGTTCGTGGGTTTGTTCGAGGAGTTCGAGATCGTTGAGAACAATACGAAGAGTTCGTGATCGAAGGAAGGAAAACTTGAAGACGTTCTTCAACAAGTAAGTGGTTCTTGCTTGTTGTTTTTTCTTGTTTAATTGTATGTTTAGCCTTAATTCTATGTGATAGTTTAGTTTTAAGAAAATGAATAACGATACCACGACAATTCGATCGTCTTCCGCTGCGCGGGGATTCTCATTCCCTTCAATTGGTATCAGAGTCAATCGTTGACTTCTCGTTGTGCATTTGTTTTTCTTAAAATTTAGTGGGTAAATGCTTTAATTCATGTGATGAATTGTGTTTTACAAAATGGACGTTTTCGGTTTTGACATTTTTCTTGAATTTACATTAAGTGATGAGATCAATGTAAGGGCCCGGTGTTTTAGGCATTTTTAATTTAAATCGAGTCTGTAAGTCCGTGTCATTCGTGGCATGAGTTGCTGTGAAGAAATCAGAGCGAAAACGGGCGAGAAATGACGAAGAACAACGAGAGGAGCTTGTTGTTTTGTCAGCGGCATTGAGACGCTGTTCATCGGCGTCTCAACGCTGCCATCGCGGGAGCAAGGCGCGCTGCAGGACAGCGTTGTAATGCTGCTGGCGTTGGGAACGCTGGCACAACGCTGGATGTTGCAGCGTTGCAACGCTGCGAGCGTTAGTGGGCAGTTCGCGAAGCTGAAGCGTGAGACGTGGGGCGTGAAGGTTATTTTCACAACGTGGGCAGTTTTTTTGTTTATTTTATTTATTTTTATTTTTGTAAAATGTAATTATTTAATTATTGAAATTTATTTTATTAATTAATATTAATATAATTGTTATATTAATCTTAATTAACTAAATAAATGCCCCTAGTTCCAAAGCCGGTCCATTTTTTCTATTTAATTATTTTATGCATGAGATGTATGATTTAATTATTTCTATGTGCATAATGTATGTCATATAGATTTAAAATCCCACCTTAGGTTAAACATTTCATGCATCATTTTATATTATAAGTGTTATAATATATAGTATGCTTGATAGGTTATATTATAAGTGTTATAATATAATTAAAAGCATGTTTTAATTTATTTAATATAAGAGTTATATTTCTTAGATTTAAAGTATGCTCATGCATTTAATTTCATGTGATGAATATTTGTTATAGTCTATAGTTATTCATGTGATGAATGATCAAGCACTATAACATAGAAATGCATGTAACCTAAGTTAATTATTAGTTTTAAAGTGTTTAGAACTTGAATAATTAGACTTAGGTTTTCTAGTTATAATAAGATTAGAATTAGGAAATCAAAATATGACCTTTGAATGGTGGTGACCGATAAGTAACAATCGCATCTCGATAAAGGTTTTGTCGAAAAGGTGGGGTATTTAAGTTGACGCTTATGAACACCCCACGGAAACCGAGGCACAGGAGTGAATTCGGTCTGAAGATTCTTAGGTTATATTATCGTGAGTGTCGTTAATTAAAAGTTGATTAATTTACTAACATAGACCTAAGTTAATGTGATTATAAACTTAGGCTAAATCAATATAAGCGTTATATTGATAGACTTTGGTAAATTTTAGCCGGTTTATCTAGGTCAATCCCGAATAATATAAAGCGCTGAGTGGGAGAAAATAAAGTGTATAAGATACATTTATTTTCCGACCACAAATCTCCATAAAGTCCGCACCGTGAGATCCATACTCGACCTCTTGGCACAAATGGGAGCGTCCCCCTTCGGATGGTATTTGTATGGATGAATATCATAGTGGATGGAGAGAGTACTTATAGTGAGTGGGAGGGGGACCTGTGAAAACGGGACCCACGATCTCTTCTTTCGATTCACACCGTGAGGCCCCTATGATCCGCCTGCTAGTTTGACCTGGACCAGACAATCCCTTTGGAGGGCCTTGATCATGGGAGTCGGAACACCGTGAATTCCCGAAAGGGATACAGTTTCTTTGTTGGTTTTCCTTCTTGGTTCACCCTTCGGTGGCTATTGTTTGGACGGATACTTGGAAACTTAAAGATTGAGGGTGACACTCATGGAGTTCATTAATAGTTAATGGATTCGACCAAATAATGTTAACTGGACGCCTAATGGAATAAGAGTTATTCTGGGATTAGGGTCTGGTCGACCTGGCTCAACTTATCGATCGAAGCCCCGTTCATCTCCACCTGATTAAAGTGGGTCATCATGTCCATAACATGTTCACGGACATACGCCCCTTCTTTCATCTGGGCGTTGAAGTCGTGTTTGAGCGAGTCATGCCTGACCTGAAAGGATTGTTGTCCAAACATGTCCTGTAGAGACTCCATGATCTCCTTGGCGGTGATCATCTGCTCATTCTTCTTTGCCAATACTTCCGATAAGTTGGCAATAATGTAGACCTTGGCCTTTTCATTTGCCCTAATCCACCGATCGTATGCATCACGAACACTTCGTGATGCAGTCGAGCTTGACAACTGAGCACACTCCTCAGTAAGCACGAACTTAAGGTCGTCGGTTACTAATATCGTGTTTATATTGTTCTTCCACGTTTGGAAGTTGTCTCCCATTAATTTATCCGAAGCTAGTAAAGCTATGATTGAGCTAGACATATTGCTGAAAAAATAAAATTAAAAATTGTGTCAGTCTCGCAAAAACTTTTTTGAAATCCAATCAAGTTTTAGCAAAATTTAATCCTATGATCCCTAGGTCATATAAAATTTACAATGATATCCCAAAGGTTTAGAATGGCTGCCACCGAAGGGTGAACAGAAACACTCTTCCTCTAAGACACCTAAAAAAGTTGAGGACATGAGACAGATTCCTTATGCATCAACTGTTAGGAGCTTGATTTACGCCATGTTGTGTACTAGGCCAGACATCTGTTTTGTAGTTGGAATGGTCAGTAGATATCAATCCAATCCAGGACCTGAAAACTGGACAACTGTTAAAACGATCCTTAAGTATCTTCGGAGAACAAGGAACTACATGCTTGTGTATGGGGTTAAGGATTTGATCCTTACAGAATACACATATTCTGACTTTCAAACTGATAAAGATTCTCGAAAATCTACACCAGGGTCAATATTTATTTTTAACGGAGGGGTTGTGGTATGGAGAAGTGTCAATCAGGGATGCATCGCTGATTCCACCATGGAGGCCGAATATGTAGCGACTTTGTGAAGCGACTAAAAGGTCGTCACAGTTAAGGAAATTCATGTTAGATTTAGAAGTTGTTCCAAATATGAGTTTGCCTATCACGTTGTATTGTGATAACAGTGGTGTCGTGGAAAATTCAAGGGAACGTCGAAGTCACAAGAGGGGTAAGCATATTGGGCAGAAATATCATCTCATCCGAGAGATCGTGCATCGAGGAGACAAGATCGTCACGAAGATATCCTCAAAGCACCACATTGTTGATCCTTTTACAAAAGCTCTCACGACTAAAGTATTTGAGAGTCACCTAGAAGGTCTAGGTTTACAAGTCCTCCCCAACAAGGGCAAGTGAGAGTATATTGTACACAGGGTTTAAATGCCCTAGTTTATTGTATTTTACATTATTGTAATGTTTAAATTGTTGGGATGTTTGTCCGAATCTCGTTCTGTTTGTAAATTAACATTTGAAATTAAAAAAGGTTATTTATTTCATCATTTTGTGTCTCGCAATTCCTACAAACTTTTTCCAATAAACGAAGCTCCAGGGTCATTGAATATATGAGAGAACTAGAACTTGCACGGTGTGTAGTGGACACACAGGGAGGATCACGTTCGAGTAAATGACCCGAACGGTCTACAGTGTATGGATGGGGTTGGAGACCTAATCCTGGATACGTTGTGGATGCGACCCGCTTTCTATTAAGATACAAACGAGTTGATCTTACTCGTTCATGTGGTTGACATGCGAGTGGGGGCATCATGTACAATGAGATTGTACAAGATCGGACCGTGAATTATTAGACCTACTGATGTAACACCGTTAACAGTATGGACTAATAACTTCGTAGATGACCATTAGTGACTCGACCTAAATCCTGAGCGTGTTACGGACTCCTGTTTGCAAGGGTTTGTCCTTTGACTAGTACGGGTGAGGGTGGTCACAGTTACTCGTCCAATATGCCTATCTTCTCAGAGACAGGACCAAGTAGGGAGCTGGAAACTTAACTACTTGAGATGGAATTCACTCGTTCCCGCCTTTAGGGAAACTAGAGGGGTTGTTCCCTTAAGTGTTGTCTCCAAGGCTTGGACAACGGGCACCCACCCTCTCACTGGCACGAGAGCGTTGTTGTGTATGGTTGGACCATTACAACGTTGTTGTTCATTTGAGGAGCAGTGGGGACTTAAGGAGCAAGAAGTAGACACAGGGGTAAAATCGTAATTTGACCCAGCAGTGTCTATGAACAACCTGTGAAGGGTCGACTCATGAGCATTGGTTATATCAGTGGACACATCTTGTCTTACACTGACGGGAGTGCAGCTACGGGTTTTAGTGGGTTATTACCGTAGCTAATGAATGTTGATTAACCGGGTCACTGTAGGTCCATAAGGTCCCTCGGTTGGCTCAAACTGGATTAATAGAAGGTTTACATTTTTGGTGTGAATTTGAAGTGTTCAAGTTCACTAAAGGGTAATTATGTCATTTATATGAGATATGAATGATATATTATATAGTTTAATGTGAATGAGATTCATAATAAACGATAGGTTCACCTAATTGTTGAATTAGGGCTAACTTGGAGAAATTAGATTGAGAGAAATTAAATTGAATGTGATTCAATTAAAAATCCACAATAATGCAAATGTGATTTGTAAAATGAGATATGAGATATCTCATAATATGTGGTTATGCAAATATGATTTGCATAGCCTATGGTTGTGGTAAAATGGTAAATAGGTGGCGATTTCAACTCCACCTATCACCATTATTTAAACCTCTTTGCAAGAAGGGTTCATTAATCAATTGCTCATTTTTGGATTTCTCACCAAAAGAAGCATTCCTTTCTCTCTCAAAATTCTCTCAAACTTCTCCTCCCAAAAACCAAAGAAGGATCCCACAATCCTCCTTCTTGCTAAAGTAGAACAACCAAGACACCAAGTGGAAGTGTTCGATTCGATGTTCGTATGAGGAGTTCGAGTTCGTTGAGAATGAGGAGAAAACGAAGAGTTCGTGATCTACGGAAAGGAAAGCTTGAAGATCGTCTTCAACAAGTATGTAGCCTTAAACTCGTTGTATTTCCTTTCTAGAAAAGCATGTTTAGCCTATTCTATATGATAGTTTAATTTTAACGAAATTGAAATGCACAACAATACCACGACGATTCGATCGTCTTCCCTGCGCTGGGACTCTAATTCCCTTCAATTGGTATCAGATCCAATCGTTAACTCTTGTTGTGCATTTAATTTTGTTAAACTTAGGTGGGTTTATGCTTTGATTCATGAAATGAATTTTAGTTTGCATAATGAATGTTTTCGGTTTTGGCACTTTTATTAGATTTACATTTATGTTGATTCGATCAATGTTAGGGCCTGTGTTTTGGGCATTTTTTTAATGTAAATCGAGTCTGTAAGTCTGTGTCGTTCGTGGCATGAGATGCTGTGAAGAAATCGGAGCAGAGACGAGCGAGAAACGACGAAGAACAGCAAGAGGTGCTTGTTGTTCTATCGACAACGTTGAGATGTTCTTCATCGGCATCTCAACGCTGCAATTGCGGGCGGAGGCTTGGCTGCAGAGCAGCGTTGCAACGCCGAGGCGTGGAGCACGCGGGGCGTGACGCCGGACGTTGCAACGCTGCAAGCGTAGTGGGCAGTTTCGCGAGGCGCGCACGCGAAGTTCGTGGGGCATGGAGTCGTGGGCAGTTTTCTTAATTAGTTTTAATTTATTTTTTTAAAATGTAATATTTATTATTTACTTATTGTATTTTCTTAATTAATATTAATATAAAGGTTATATTAATGTTAATTAATTAAATAAATGCCCCTAGGTGGCAAAATCGATCCACTTTTTGTATTTGCTTATTTTATGCATGAGATGTATGTTTTAATTAAATTCTATGTGCATAGTATATGTCATATAGATTTAAAATCCCACCTTAGGCTAAACATTTTATGCATGATTTATATTATAAGTGTTATAATATATAGTTTGCATGATAGGTTATATTATACGTGTTATAATATAATTAAATGCATGTTTTAATTTAATCAAATATAAGTGTTATATTTTTTAGATTAAAGTATGCTCATGCATTTAATTTCATGTGATGAATATTTATGTTATAGTATACTTATTCATGTGATGAATGATCAAGCACTATAACATTGAAATGCATGTAACCTAAGTTACTTATTAGTTTTAAAGTGTTTAGAACTTGAATAATTAGACTTAGGTTTTCTAGTTCTAATAAGATTAGAATTAGGAAATAAAAATATAATCTTTGAATGGTGACTGATTAGCAACTCTGTCTAAGGAAGGTTTTGTCTAAGGCTGGGGTATTTAAGTTGACGCTTGCGGAACACCCCTACCTGGACACCGACCTGGGAGTGAATTCGGTCCGGAGATTCTTAGGCCTAATACATTATAAGAGTTATATTGGTAGACTTAGGTAAATTTATATTGGTGGACTTAGGTAAATTTATCTATGACAAGCCCAAAATATATAAAGTACTGAGTGGGAGGAAATAAAGTGTATAAGATACATTTGATTTTTCGACCACAAATCTCCTTAAAGTCTGCACCGTGAGATCCGTACTCGGCCTCATGGCGCAAATGGGAGCGTCCCCCTTAGGATGGTATTTGTATGGATCAATATCATAGTGGATGAATAGAGTACTTATAGTGAGTGAGAGCGAGACCTGTGAAAACGGGACCCACACTCTCTTCTTTCGATTCACACCGTGAGACCCCTATGATCCACCTGTAGTTTGGCCTGGAACAGACAATCCCTTCGGAGGGCCTTGATCATGAGAGTCGGAACACCGTGAATTCTCGAAAGGGATACAGTTTCCTTATTGGTTTTCCTTCGTGGTTCATCCTTCGGTGGCTATTGTTTGTACGGATACTTGGAAACTTAAAGATTGAGGGTGACACTCACGGGATTCGTTAAGTGTTAATGAATTCAACCGAAAAATGGTAAGTGGATGCCTAATGGAATAAGAGTTATTCTAGGATTAGGGTCTGGTCGAGAAAGTCTCGTCCTAGAGGAGGAATGTTTCTGTTCACCCTTCGGTGGCGGTCATTCTAAACCTTTAGGATATCATTGCAAATTTTAAATGACCTAGGGATCTTAGGATTAAATTTTGCTAAAACTTTATTGGATTTCAAAAAGTTTATGCGAGAATGACACAAAATTATATTTGATTTTTTCAACAAATATGTCTAGCTCAATAATCACTTTACTCGCTTCGGATAAGTTAGTGGGAGATAACTTTCAAACATGGAAGAATAATATAAACATGATTCTTATAACCGACGACCTAAAGTTCGTGCTTACTGAGGAGTGTCCTCAGTTGCCCACCTCGAGTGTATCACGAAGTGTTCGTGATGCATACGATCGATGGATCAGGCCAATGAAAAGGCCAAGGTCTATACCATTGCCAGCTTATCTGAAGTCTTGGCAAAGAAGCACGAGTTGATGATCACCGTTAAGGAGATCATAGAGTTGTTGCAGGACATGATTGGACAACAGTCGTTTCAGGTCAAACACGACTTCAACGCCCGAATGAAAGAAGGGACGCCTTTCCGTGAACATGTTCTAGACATGATGACCAACTTTAATTTGGCAGAGATGAACGGGGCTTCGATCGATGAGTCGAGCCAGGTAAGCATTATCTTGGAGACTCTTCCTATCAGTTTCCTTCAGTTTCGTAGCAATGCTATTATGAACAAAATTAGCTACACTCTGACCACCCTTCTGAACGAGCTACAGAACTTCCAATCCTTGATAAGGATCAGGACACTGGAAGCTGAGGCAAATGTTGCCTACAGATCATATCATAGGGGTTCGACCTCTGGGACCAAATCTGTTGCTCCTTCTCGCCTGAAAGGGAAGAAGAAGATGAAGAAGGGTAAAGCTTACCGAGCTGCCGCCCAAAAGGGCAAGAAGGTCAAGGAAGTTGCAGAGAAAGGAAAGTGTTTCCACTGCAATGGGGGCGACCACTGGAAGAGAAAATGTACCAAGTTCCTTGCCGAGAGGAAGAATCAAGGTAAATATGATTTACTAGTAACTGAAACATGTTTAGTGGAGAGTAGTGACTCTGCCTGGATATTGGATTCAGGTGCCACTAACCACGTTTGTTCTTCTTCTCAAGGAATTGATTCCTGGCAGCAGCTGCGAGAGGGTGAGGTGACTCTACGGGTTGGATCCGGGGAGATAGTCTCTGCTGCAGCTATCGACAAAGTGAAGCTTTATTTTAGCTGGAATTTCATTTTGTTAGACAATATGTTTACAGTTCCAGGGTTTATTAGAAATCTCGTTTCCATTTCCTTTCTTTTAGAACAATGTATATCCGTTTCTTTCAATGGTAATAAAGCGTTTATTTCCAGAAACAGTAACTTGATTTATTCTACTTCATTTAAGTCAAATTTGTATGTTTTGAAACCTAATTTGGTCAAAAGCGTTTTGAACACTGAATTATTTAAAACTGCAGAAACACGAACTAAAAGAGTTCCAAAAGAAAATGCCCATCTTTGGCATCTAAGGTTAGGCCACATTAATCTCAATGGGATTGAGAGACTAGTGAAAAGTGGACTTCTAAGTCAGTTGGAAGAAAATTCTTTACCGGTGTGTGAGTCATGCCTCAAGGCAAAATGACCAAACGTCCTTTTAGTGGAAAAGGATATAGAGCCAAGGAGCCCCTTGAGCTTATACATTCTGACCTCTGTGGTCCGATGAGTGTTAAAGCACGAGGAGGTTACGAATACTTGGTATCTTTCATAGATGACTATTCGAGGTATGAGTATATTTACCTAATGCATAGGAAGTCTGAAACTCTTGAAAAGTTTAAGGAGTACAAGATTGAGGTTGAGAACTTGTTAGGTAAAACCATAAAAATACTTTGATCGGAACGAGGTGGAGATTATATGGACACTGAATTCCAGGACTACATGATAGAACACGAAACTACATCCCAACTCTCAGCACCTTGTATGCCACAACATAATGGTGTATCAGAGAGAAGAAACAGAACCCTGTTGGACATGGTTCGGTCGATGATGAACTATGCTCGTCTCCCTGATTCTTTTTGGGTTACGCTGTGGAGATTGCGATTTATATTTTGAACAACATTTCGTCGAAGAGTGTTTGTGAAACACCTTTCGAACTCTGGAATGGTCGTAAATGCAGTTTACAAGATTTCAGAATTTGGGGATGCCCAACTCACGTGTTGGTGTCAAATCCGAAAAAGTTGGAATCCCATTCAAAATTGTTCCTATTCGTAGGTTACCCAAAAGAGACTAGGGGTGGTATATTTTTCGATCCTAAGGAAAATAAGGTGCTTATTTCGGCAAACACCACTTTCCTTGAGGAACACCACGTAAGGGATCATTTGCCTAGGAGCAAAATCGTGTTGAACGAAATGGACAGTACATCAACAAGAGTTGCTGATGGGGCTAGTACGTCAACAAATGTTGTTGATCCTAGCACGTCAAGTCAAGTCCGTTCCCAAGAGTTGGGAATGCCTCGACGTATTGGGAGGGTTGTTAGATAGCCTGAACGTTACATGGGTTTAGCTGAAACCCAAGTTGTCATTCCTGATGATGACTACGAGGATCCAGTGACCTATGATCAGGCAATGGCAGATGTTGACAAGGACGAATGGGTTAAAGCTATGGACCAGGAAATGGAGTCGATGTACTTCAATTATGTCTCGGAGCTTGTGGATCAACCGGATGGGGTAAAACCAATAGGTTGTAAATGGATCTACAAGCATAAACGTGGCGTAGATGGGAAGGTGCAGACCTTCAAAGCACGACTAGTGGCAAAGGGTTTTACCCAGGTCGAAGGGGTTGACTATGAGGAAACATTTTCACCTATTGCCAAGGTAAAGTCGATCAGGATCTTTCTGGCCATTGCCGCATATTATGACTATGAGGTATGGCAGATGGATGTCAAGACCGCCTTTCTGAATGACAACCTTGACGAAACCATCTACATGGACCAACCCAAAGGGTTCACAACCGAAGGCCAAGAGTAAAAGGTTTGCCGGCTTCATAGGTCCATTTATGGGCTGAAACAAGCCTCGAGGTTTTGGATTATAAGGTTTGATGAGTCGATCAAATCTTATGGCTTTGATCAAAATGTTGACGAGCCCTGTGTCTACAAGGAAATTGTCGATAAAACTGTCACTTTTCTGATATTGTACGTGGATGATATCCTTCTCATTGGGATTGAGGTAGGATTTCTTACTGACGTAAAGAAATGGCTAGCTTCACAATTCTAAATGAAAGATTTGGGAGAAGCTCAGTATGTTCTAGGTATCCAGATATTCCGGAACCATAAGAACAGAACGCTGGCCATGTCTATATTGACAAGATGTTGTCTAGATATAAGATGCAGAACTCCAAGAACGTCTTGCTGCCTTTCAGGCACGGGGTTCACCTGTCTAAGGATCAGTGTCCTAAGACTCCTCGAGAGGTTGAGGATATGAGACGGATCCCCTATGCTTCAGCTGTAGGGAGCCTGATGTATGCCATGCTGTGTACCAGGCCCGACATCTGTTATGCTGTAGGGATTGTCAGTAGATATCAATCCAATCCAGGATTAGATCACTGGACAATCGTAACGACAATCCTTAGGTATCTTAGGAGAACGAGGAACTACAACTTAGTGTATGGCAGTGGGGATTTGAGCCTTTCAGGATACACAGATTCTGACTTTCAGACCGATAAGGATTCTAGGAAATCCACTTCAGGGTCAACCTTCATTCTGAATGGAGGAGCTTTAGTATGGCGAAGCATCAAGCAGGGATGCATCGCTGATTCCACTATGAAAACAGAGTACGTTGCGACTTGTGAAGCTGCAAATAAAGCTGTTTGTCTTAGGAAGTTCATGACGGATTTGGAAGTTGTTCAAAATATGAACTTTTCGATCACGCTGTTTTTTGACAATAGTGGTGCTATAGCCAACTCCAGAGAGCCTCGGAGCCATAAGAGAGGCAAACACATTGAGCGGAAGTATCACCTGATACGGGAGATTGTGCATCGCGACAACGTGACAGTTCCGCAGATAGCGTCGGAGCACAACGTTGCTGATCCATTTACAAAGCCCCTCACGGCTAAGGTGTTTGAGGGTCACCTAGAGAGTCTAGGTCTTCGAGTACTTCATGACTAGGGCAAGTGGAAGATATGCAAACGGGTATTCAATGCCCTAGTTTATTTTATTACTTCATTGTAATTTATGTACATTTCAGAAATGTATTTGCTCCACTAGCTTAGTCCAAGTGGTAGTTTGTTGGGATGTTTGTCCTAATCTCGTTCTGTTTGTAAATTAACATTTGAAATTCATAAAGGTTATTTATTTCATCATTTTGTGTCTCGCAATTCTTACAAACTTTGTTCAATAAACTAAGCTCTAGGGTCATTGAATATATGAGAGAACTAGAACTTGAACGGTGTATAGTGGACACATAGGGAGGATCACGTTCGAGTAAATGACCTGAACGATCTATAGTATATGGATGGGGTTGGAGACCTTATCCTGGATACGCTATGGATGCGGCCCGCTTTGTATTAAGATACAAATGAGCTGATCTGACTCGTTCATGTGGTTGACATGCGAGTGGGGACATCCTGTAGAATGAGATTGTACAAGACCGGACGGTGAATTATTAGACCTACTGATGTAACACCGTTAACTGTATGGACTAATAACTTAGTAGATGACCATTAGTGACTCGACCTGAATCCTCAACGTGTTACGAACTCCTGTCTGTAGGGGTCTGTCCTTTGACTAGTACGGGTGAGGGTGGTCAAAGTTACTCGCCCAATATGCCTATCTTCTCAAGGACAGGACCAAGTAGGAAGCTGGGAACTTAACTACGCAAGATGGAATTCACTTGATTGAAATTGAAATGCACAACAATACCACGACGATTCGATCGTCTTCCGCTGCGCTGAGACTCTAATTCCCTTCATAAATTATGTACTCCACAAGCTTTAGGTAAAGTGGGAGATTGTTGGGATATGTGCCCTAAAACTTATATTCTCGCTTTATAAATGCAATAAACTAAGCTCAAGGTTATAATATATCTTGAATATTAGTGTAGTAGACACTATTTGGATTGTGTTCAAGAGTATAACCTAAATTGTCTATGGTATAAGAATAAGATTGGAAACCTTATTCTGGTAACACCATGGATGTAACCCACTTTGTAATTAGTACAAATGAGGTAATCAAACTCATTCATGTGGATGACATGCGAGTGGGGGCATCTTGTATGAAGAGTTCATACAAGACTGGATTGCAAATTATTAGTCTGACCAGTATAACGTCATTAACAGGATAAGTCTGATAATTTATAGAGGGTCATTAGTGACTCGACCTGAATCCTGAGCAAGTTAAGAACTCCTGCTTATAGGGGTTTGTCCTTAGACTAGTATGGGTGAGAGTGACCTGTAGCTGACTCAATAAGCATACCTTCTCAGGGACAGAACTTTGTAGGTAGCTGGGGACTTAACTATGCAAGATGGAATTCACTCATTCTCACACTAAGGAAATAGATAGGTTGTTCCCTTAAGAACTGAGTCCAGGTCTTGAAAAACGAGGCCCCACCCTCTAAACTAGCTTAAGAGGGTATGAGTTTATGGTAGGACCATAGACTTATTGTTCATTAGAGAATCAGTGGTGCTTAAGGATCAAAGAGGTAATCACAGGGGTAAAACAGTAATTTGACCCAACTGTGATTACGAACAACCTGTGAAGGGTCGACTCATGGGTAATGATTATATCAATGGACATAATATAATCCATAGTGAGGAGAGTGCAACTACAAGTCTATAGTGGAGTATGAATATAAGATGCTTAAGGATACTCTTATCCACAACCGCTTTTTATGACTATGAAATTTGGCAAATGGACGTCAAGACTACCTTTTTGAATGGAAATTATAACGAGAGCATCTATATGTCTCAGCCCAAAGGGTTCATAACTCAAGGTCAGGAGCAAAAAGTTTGCAAGCTCAATCAATCCATTTATGGGTTGAAACAAGCATCCAGATCTTTGAACATAAGATTTGATACTGCGATCAAGTCTTATGACTTTGACCAAAACGTTGATTAGCCTTGTGTTTACAAGAGGACCATCAACAACAAAGTAGCTTTCTTAGTACTTTATGTGGATGATATCCTACTCATTGGGAATGATGTAGGATACTAACTGACATAAAGTGGTGGTTGGCGACCCAATTCCAAATGAAACATTTGGGAGAGGCGCAGTATGTTCTTGGGATTCAAATTCTTAGGGATCGCAAGAACTAAACGCTAGCTCTGTCTCAAGCATCTTATATCGACAAAATGTTGGCACGATATTCGATGCAGAATTACAAGAGGGGCTTATTACCCTTCAGGCATGGTATTCATTTATCTAAGGAACAATGTCCTAAGACTCCTCAAGAAGTTGAGGATATGAGACGTATTCCCTATGCCTCTGCAGTAGGTAGCTTAATGTATGCTATGTTGTGCACGAGGCAAGACATTTGTTATGCAGTGGGAATAGTCAGTAGGTACCAGTTCAATCCAGGGTTAGACCACTGGATCGCAGTTAAAAATATCCTCAAGTATCTTAGGAGAACGAGGGACTATACGCTTGTGTATGGGACTAAGGATTTGATCCTCATGGATACATCGGTTTCGATTTTTGGTCGATAAGGATTCTAGGAAATCGAAATCGAGATCAGTTTTCGCCCTTCATGGGGGAACTATAGTATGGCGAAGCATCAAGCAAGGATGCATCGCTGACTCCACGATGGAGGCTGAGTATGTCATTGCTTGTGAAACAGCTAAATAGGTTGTTTGGCTACGGAAATTCCTTACTGATTTGGAAGTTGTTCCAAATATGGAATTTTCCATCACCTTATACTTTGACAACAGTAGTGCGATAGCCAATTCAAAGGAACCTCGAAGCCATAAGCGAGGCAAGCACACCGAGAGGAAGTATCACCTGATACAAGAAATAGTGCAATGAGGAGATGTGACACTCACGACTAAAGTGTTCGAGGGTCATCTGGAAAGTCTAGGTCTACGAGACATGTACATAGGTTATTCTAGGGCAAGTGGGAGATATGTAATGGGTATATGGATGCCCTAGTTTATTGTTTTTGTATCTTTGTAACCATTGTTTTAGATTTTGATGTACCCCACTAGAGTTTTAGTTCAAGTGGGAGTTTATTTGAGTTTGTGCCCTAAAACTCGTAGTTTGTAAATTTTGTTTTAATTATTGTAATAAAGAGTTATTATTTCAATAAAGAGTTATTGTTCGTTATTTACGATACTGCCCTTTGTTTTAACCCTAAATCCAATAAACTAAACATCCAAGGCTGTAAAATGTCTCTTGAACTGAATGTAATGTACATATAAAGGATCTCGGTTCGAGATACAACCGAAAGGGTCTATAGTAAGGGGATAAGGTTTGGGTACCTTACCCTTGTAATACTATAGTGTGACCCACTTTGTATATGATACAAACACTGCGATCCTAACGTGTTCGTGTAGATGACATGTGAGTGGAGATATCCTATGTAATGAGATTACATAAGACCGAGACGCGAAATAGTAACCACTAGATGTAACTCTGTTGACTAGCTAGGTTTCTATTTCACTAGGATGACCTAGGCAACTTGATCTCAATCCTGAGTACGTTACGAACTCCTGTTTGCAAGGGATTGTCCTTTGACTAGTATGGGTGACAGTGGCCAGATTCGCCGACTCAATATGCCTACCTTTTTTAGGATAAGACCGAGTGAGCGGCTGGAGACTTAACTTAGGAAGATGGAATTCACTCCTTCCTGCCTACTAGGGTAAGTAGATGAATGTTCCCTTAAGTGGTGTCTCCGGGACTTGAACAAAGGGCCAGACCCTCTCATTCGCTCGAGAGGGGCTTTTGTTTGTTGGTAGGACCACAAACAAATTGTTCATTAGAGGAGCATTGGTACTTATGGTACAAGATGTAACCCAAGGGTAAAACGATAATTTGACCTAGCTGGTGTTACAAACATTCGTGAAAGATTGACTTGCTGTTATTGGTCAATATCTGTGGACACAAAAATATATATGTAGAGAAGAGCGCAACTGTGGGAATTAGTTGAGTGTTCTCGCAGTTAACGAATGTTGATTAGGAGGTTAATGAGATTAAATGAATAATTTCGTATCGTTGGAGCTTCTGATCTGTAGGTGAAGGGAATGAAATCCCATGCAGCGAAAGGGTGATCGAATCACCTCATTGCAAAATTCGTTTTCTTATAACAAATTCTATCACATAAAAACTAGGCTAAACATAAAAATAAGAAGAAAACAACAAGTATACTTACTTGTTGAAGAACCGTCTTCACGTTTTCGTTATCCAGTCACGAACCCTTCATGATCACGATCTCAACGTACTCGATCTCCTCGAACAGTGAGTAACCAAGACACCTCCACAAAGTTTCTCATTTGTTCTACTTTTGGTAAAAGGAGAGTTGTGGAACTCCTTTTTGGTGAAGGAAGGAGAGATTGAGAGAGGAGATTTTAGAGAGAAACGCTAGTTTCTTTTTTGTGTGAAATCCAAAAAAATGAAAACCAATGCATAAGAAGTCCTTCTTGCAAAGGGTTTATATAATGGTGATAGGTGGAGTTGAAATCTCCACCTATCTACCATTTAACCACAACCATAAGTTATGCAAATCATATTTGCATAACCATATATAATAAGATATCTCATATCTCATTTTACAAGTCACATTTGTATAATTGTGGATTTTTAAATTGAATCACGTTCAATTTAATTTAGTAAACTTGAACACTTCAAATTCACACCAAAACTGTAAACCCTCTATTAATCAAGTTTGAGCCAACCGAGGGACCTAATGGACCAACAGTGACGAGCTCCAATGATCCGAGATTAACTTGTCAAACTCTTTGACCCGATTAATCAACATTCATTAGCTACGATAACACTCTACTAAAGCCCGTAGATGCACTCCCGTCAGTGTAAGACAAGTTGTGTCCACTGATATAACCAATGTCCATGAGTCGACCTTCACAGGTTGTTCGTAGACACTGATGGGTCAAATTACCGTTTTATCCCTGTGTCTACTTCTTGCTCCTTAAGTCCCCACTGCTCCTCTAATGAACAACAACGTTGTAATGGTCCAACCATACACAACACCCCTCTCGGGCGAGTGAGAGGGTGGGCGCCCGTTGTCCAAGCCCTAGAGATAACACTTAAGGGAACAACCCCTCTAGTTTCCCTAAAAGTAGGAACGAGTGAATTCCATCACGTGTAGTTAAGTTCCCAGCTCCCCACGTGGTCTTGTCCCTGAGAAGATAGGCATATTGGGCGAGTAACTTTGACCACCCTCACCCGTACTAGTGAAAGGACAGACTCCCGCAGACAGGAGTTCGTAACACGCTCAGGATTGAGGTTGAGTCACTAATGGTCATCTACGAAGTTACTAGTTCCATACTGTTAACGGTGTTACATCAGTAGGTCTAATAATTCACGGTCCGGTCTTGTACAATCTCATTGCATAGGATGCCCCCACTTGCATGTCAACCACATGAACGCGTCATATCACCTCGTTTGTATCTAATACCAAGCGAGCCACATCCACAACGTATCTAGGATTAGGTCTCCAACCCTATCCATATACTGTACATCGTTCGAGTCATTAACTCGAACGTGATCCTCCTTGTGTGTCCATTACACACCATTCAAGTTCTAGTTCTCTCATAAATTCAATGACCCTGGAGCTTAGTTTATTAGACAAAGTTTGTAAAATTGCGGGACACAAAGCGATGACAGAAATAACTCTTATTAATTTCAAATTGTAATATTACAAACAAAACGAGATTAGGACATACATCCCAACAAACTCCCACTTGGACTAAGCTAGTGGAACATACATACATTTCTCAAATGTACAATAATTAATACAATAAACTAGGGTATTGAATACCCTTTACAATGCTCCCACTTGCCCTAGTCAGGAAGCACTCAAAGACCTAGACTCTCTAGGTGACCCTCAAACACCTTAGCCGTGAGTGCCTTTGTAAATGGATCAACAACGTTGTGCTCCGACGCTATCTGCGTGACTGTCACGTCGCCGCGGAACACAATCTCCTGTATCAGGTTATACTTTCGCGCAATGTGCTTGCCCCTCTTATGACTCCGAGGCTCTCTCGATTTTGCTACAACACCACTGTTGTCACAAAACAACGTGATCAACAAGTTCATATTTGGAACAACTTCCAAATCCATCATGAACTTCCTAAGCGAAACAACTTCCTTTGCAGCTTCACAAGCGGCAACGTACTCAACTTCCATAGTGGAATCAGCGATGCATCCCTGCTTGATGGTTCGCCATACTACAGCTCCTCCATTTAGAATGAAGGTTGATCCGAAGTGGATTTCCTTGAATCCTTATCAGTCTGAAAGTCAGAGTTTATGTATCCCGTAAGGATCAAATCCCCACTCCCATACACTAGGTTGTAGTTCCTCGTTCTCTTAAGATACTTGAGGATTGCCTTTACGGTTGTCCAGTGATCTAATCCTGGATTGGATTAATACCTACTGACAATCCCTACTGCATAACAGATGTCGGACCTAGTACACAACATGACATACATGAGGCTCCCAACAGCTGAGGCATAAGGGATTCGTCTCATATCCTAAACCTCTTGAGAAGTCTTAGGACATTGATCCTTAGACTGGTGAACCCCATGCCTGAAAGGCAGCAAGCCCTTCTTTGAGTTCTGCATCTTATATCTAGACAACATCTTGTCAATATAAAATGCCTGAGACAAGGCCAGCGTTCTACTATTCCGGTTTCGGACAATCTGGATACCTATAACATACTGTGCTTCTCCCAAATCTTTCATCTGGAATTGCGAAGCTAGCCATTTCTTTAAGTCAGTAAGAAATCCTACCTCATTCCCAATGAGAAGGATATCATCCACATACAATACCAGAAATGCGACAGTTTTGTCGATGATTTTCTTGTGGACACAAGGCTCGTCAATATTCTGATCAAAGCCATAAGATTTGATCGCCTCATTAAACTTTATATTCCAAGACCTCGAGGCTTCTTTTAGTCCATAAATGGATCTATGAAGCCGACAAACCTTTTGCTCTTGACCTTGGGTAATGAACCCCTTGGGCTGGTCCATGTAGATGGTTTTGTCAAGGTTGCCATTCAGAAAGGCGGTCTTGGCATCCATCTGCCATACATCATAGTCATAATATGCGGCAATGGCCAGAAGGATCTTGATCGACTTTACCATGGCAACAGGTGAAACGATTTCCTCATAGTCAACCCCTTCAACCTGGGTAACACCCTTTGCCACTAGTCGTGCTTTGAAGGTCTGCACCTTCCCATCTACGCCATGTTTACGCTTGTAGATTCATTTGCAACCAATAGGTTTTACCCAATCTGGTTGATCCACAAGCTCCCAGACGAAATTGAAGTACATCGACTCTATTTCGTGGTCCATAGCTTTAATCCATTCGTCCTTATCAACGTCTGCCATTGCCTGATCATAGGTCAATGGATCCTCGCAGTCATCATCAGGTGTGACGACTTGGGTTTCAGCTAAACCCATGTAACGTTCAGGTCGATTTTGCTTCTAAGTAAACGATCCCTGATGTGGTCTTCCTCAAGGAAAGTGGCGTTTGTCGACACAAGCACCCTATTTTCCTTAGGATCGAAAAATAGACCGCCCCTAGTCTCTTTTGGGTAAAGTGGGTCCTCATGTCTAGAACGTGTTCACGGACAGACGTCCCTTCTTTCATCCGAGAGTTGAAGACGTGTTTGAGCGAGTCATGCCGGACTTGAAAGGACTGTTGTCTAAACATTTCCTGCAAGGAATCCATGATCTCATTAGCGGTGATCATCAACTCATGCTTATTTGCCAATACATCAGACAAGTTGGCAATTATGTATACCTTGGCCTTTTCATTGGCCCTGATCCACAGATCGTATGCATCACGAACACTTCGTGACGCAGTCGAGCTCGACAATTGAAGACACTCCTTAGTGAGCACGAACTTAAGGTCGTTAGTTACTAGAATCGTGTTTATATTATTTTTCTATGTTTGGAAA
The DNA here is from genome assembly GCA_036507285.1 of Trichosanthes cucumerina. Classification (NCBI taxonomy): domain Eukaryota; kingdom Viridiplantae; phylum Streptophyta; class Magnoliopsida; order Cucurbitales; family Cucurbitaceae; genus Trichosanthes; species Trichosanthes cucumerina. Next base: position 30,705,611 of record CM071839.1, read on the forward strand.
TTATCTCCCACTAATTTGTCGGATGCTAGTAATGCTATTATTGAGCTAGACATTTTTGCTAAAAAAATAAAATAAAAGCTTTGTGTCAGTATCGCAAAAAACTTTTTGAAATCCAATCAAGTTTTAACAAAAATTTTATCCTATGATCCCTAGGTCATTTTAAAAATTTGCAATGATATCCCAAAGGTTTAGAATGACCGCCACCGAAGGGTGAACATAATCACTCCTCCTCTAGGACGAGACTTTCTCGACCCAACCCTAATCCCAGAATAACTCTTATTCCATTAGGCGTCCAGTTACCATTTTTCGGTCGAATCCATTAACTCGTAATGAATCCCGTGAGTGTCACCCTCAATCTTTAAGTTTCCATGTATCTGTCCAAACAATAGCCACCGAAGGGTGAACAAAGAAAGAAAACCAACAAGGAAACTGTATCCCTTTCGGGAATTCACGGTGTTCTGACTCCCATGATCAAGGCCCTCCAAAGGGATTGTCTGGTCCAGGCCAAACCAGCAGGCGGATCATAGGGGTCTCACGGTGTGAATCGAAAGAAGAGACCGTGGGTCCCGTTTTCATAGGTCCCGCTCCCACTCACTATAAGTACTTTCTCCATCCACTATGATATTGATCCATACAAATACCATCCGAAGGGGGACGCTCCCATTTGCGCCACGAGGCCGAGTATGGATCTCACGGTGCGGACTTTAACGGAGATTTGTGGTCGAAAATTCAAATGTATCTTATACACTTTATTTCGTCCCAATCAACACTTTATATTAATCGGGATTGACCTAGATAAATCAGCTAATATTTACCTAAGTCTACCAATATAACTTTTATATTGATTTAGCCTAAGTTTATAATCACATTATTAACTTCGGTCTATGTGAGTAAATTAATTAACTTTTAATTAACTCCACACACGATAATATAACCTAAGAATCTCCGGACCGAATTCACTCCCAGGTCGGTTTTCAGGTAGGGTGTTTCGCAAAGCGTCAGCTTAAATACCCCAGCCTTAGACAAAACCTTCCTTAGACAGGGTTACTTATCAGTCACCATTCAAAGGTCATATTTTGATTTCCTAATTCTTATATTATAAGAACTAAAAACCTAAGTCTAATTATTCAAGTTCTAAACATTTTTAAAACTAATAATTAACTTAGGTTACATGCATTTCTATGTTATAGTGCTTGATCATTCATCACATGAATAATACTATACTATAACAAATATTCATCACATGAAATAAATGCATGAGCGTACTTTTATTCTAAGAAATATAACTCTTATATTAAATAAATTATAACGTGCTTGTATTATATTCTAACACTTCTAATATAACCTATCATGCATATTATATATTATAACACTTATAATATAAATATGATGCATGAAATGTTTAACCTAAGGTGGGATTTTAAAAAACTATATGACATACATTATGAACATAGAATTAAAAATATCATACATCTCATGCATAAAATAATTAAATTCCAAAAATTGGACCGGTTTTGGCACTTAGGAGCATTAAATAAATTAATTAACATTAATATAACATTAATATTAATTAATTAATTTAATTAAATAAAATATAAATACGTTTTACAAATAAATTAAAATAATTAAAATACAAATAAAATGCCCCACGATGAAGGAGTTGAATCATGCCCACGTCTCGTACGAAAATATTGTTGGAACCGCCCACTACGCACGCAGTGTTGCAATGCTACAACACTCAGCGTCGCATGCCGCGTGCTCCACGCCAGGGCGTTGCAACGCTACGCCTTGCATTGCAACGCTGATTTGCAGCAAGGCCTCCGTCCGCGCTGACAGTGTTGAGACGCCGAAGAATAGCGTCTCAACGTAGTTGACAGAACAACAAGCTCCTCTTGCTGTTTTTCGTCATTTTTTCACAGCAACTCTTGCCGCTAAAGACTCAGACATATAGACTCCATTTATTTTCTAATTTTCCCAAAAGCACGGGGCTTTACATTTGATCTCATCAAATAGAAAGTAAACCTAAACTAGTGCCAAAACCAAAAACACCCAATTATGCAAACCAACAAAATCATCTCATGAAATTGAAGCGATTACCCACCTAATTTTAAAAAAATAAATGCACAACGAGAAAGCCAACGATTGGCTCTGATACCAATTGAAGGGAATGAAATCCCACGCAACGGAAGGGTGATCGAATCATCGTGGTATCATTGCGAAATTCATTTTCTTAAAGCAGTTTCTATCACATAAAAACTAGGCTAAAAATAAAAATAAGAAGAAAAACAACAAGTATACTTACTTGTTGAAGAACCGTCTTCACGTTTTTCTTCTCCAGTCACGAACCCTTCGTGATCACGATCTCAACGTACTCGATCTCCTCGAACAGTGAGTAACAAGGACACCTGCACAAAGTTTCTCGGTTGTTCTACTTTTGGTAGAAGGAGAGTTGTGGAACTCCTCTTTGGTGAAGGAAGGAAAGACTGAGAGTGGAGATTTTATAGAGAAAAGCTAGTTTCTTTTTAGTGTGAAATACAAAAAAATGAAAACCAATGCATAAGAAATCCTTCTTGCAAAGAGTTTATATAATGGTGATAGGTGGAGTTGAAATCTTCACCTATTTACCATTTAACCACAGCCATAGGTTATGCAAATCATATTTGCATAACCATATATAATAAGATATCTCATATCTCATTTTACAAATCACATTTGTATAATTGTGGATTTTTAAATTGAATCACATTCAATTTAATTTCTCTCAATCTCATTTCTCCAAATTAGTACTAATCAGACAATTAGGCTAACCTATAGTTTATTATGAATCTCATTCACATTAAACTATATAATATGTCAATCATATCTCATATAAATGACATAATTACCCTTTAGTGAACTTGAATACTTCAAATTCACACCAAAACTGTAAACTCTCTATTAATCCAGTTAGAGCGAATCGAGGGACCTAATGGACCTACAGTGACGAGCTCCAATGATCCGAGATTAACCTGTCAAACTCTTTGACCCGGTTAATCAACATTCATTAGCTACGGTAACACTCCACTAAAGCCCGTAGCTGCACTCCCGTCAGTGTAAGACAAGTTGTGTCCACTGATATAACCAATGCCCATGAGTCGATCCTTCACAGGTTGTTCGTAGACACTGTTGGGTCAATTACCATTTTACCCCTGTGTCTACTCTTGCTCCTTAAGTCCCCATTGCTCCTCTAATGAACAACAACGCTGTAATGGTCCAACCATACACAACACCTCTCTCGGGCCAGTGAGAGGGTGGGTGCCCGTTGTCCAAGCCCTAAAGACAACACTTAAGGGAACAACCCCTCTAGTTTCCCTAAAAGCAGGAAAGAGTGAATTCCATCTCGTGTAGTTAAGTTCCCATCTCCCCACGTGGTCTTGTCCCTGAGAGGATAGGCATATTGCGAGTAACTATGACCACCCTTTCTCGCACTAGTCAAAGGCCAGACCCCCGCAGACAGGAGTTCGTAACACGCTCAGGATTCAGATCGAGTCACTAATGGTCATGTACGAAGTTATTGGTTCCATACTGTTAACGGTGTTACATCAGTAGGTCTAATAATTCACGATCCGATCTTGTACAATCTCATTGCACAGGATGCCCCCACTCGCATGTCAACCACATGAACAAGTCAAATCACCACGTTTGTATCTAATACAATGCAAGTCGCATCCACAGCGTATCCAGGATTAGGTCTCCAACCCTATCTATATACTGTAGACCGTTCGTGTCATTAACTCGAACGTGATCCTCCTTGTGTGTCCACTACACACCGTTCAAGTTCTAGTTCTCTCATAAATTCAATGACCCTGGAGCTTAGTTTAATGGACAAAGTTTGTAAAATTGCGAGACACAAAACGATGAAAGAAATAACTCTTATTAATTTCAAATGGTAATATTACAAACAAAACGAGATTAGGACATACATCCCAACAGTAGGTCCATTAGGTCCACCTTCTAGCTCGTAAAGGGTTCTTAGATCGTTTGAATTTGAAATGTTCAAATTCAATTAGGGAATAAATTTAATGTATATAGATACGTTATAATATAAAAATTTGGAACTTTATATTATAAATTTAATGTGAATATGATTCGTATTAAATTATGTGAGAGAATTAAATATTTGAAAGAGTACAAATATTATTTTAAATGTGAATGAGATACATATTTAAAACTATAGGTTAAATTTTGATGTTCATAAGATGTACATTAAAAACTATAGGTTAGAGGAAAATTGATTAAATGTGATTTAATCTAAATTAAATATATGATATTTAATTTATTTATAAATTAAATATATGATATTTGATTTAAAGTTAATTAAATATGATTTAATTAATTAAATGTATTATTTAATAATTAAATTATTTATTTATTAAATAATAAAATAAAAAGGAGGGAACGTTTCAGGAGGACACGTTCCCCACTTCCCCACTAAACCCCTACTCATTCTCTTTATCTTCTGGTTTGACATAGGAAATGGTTGATCGATGAATTCAATTGATCACAAAAAAATTCTCTCTCTCTCTGAAATTCCCTGTTTTTGCTTTCCAATTATTGAAACACCTTCCCACTAAGGTTGGTCTAAGTAGAATCCAATGACATAGAAGGTTTACTGCGTGGTGTTGTCCTGTTAGATTAGAAAGAGCAGAGAAGTTCTTTTGTGGTGTTGTGTTGCTATGCAATTGGAGTAGGAGTTGCTGCGTATTGAGAAAACTACAAAGGTAAATGTTACTTAATTTTAGTTTAATTGTTACACAACATGTTTGCATGTTTTAGTTCCATTCCTAATTAGATTAGATTACTGCTTATTCTTTGTATTTTTTACCCATGTACTGGTATTTGGAATAAACCAAAACAAACGAGCAATTACGATTTCAATCACGTTTCCGCTGCTCAAGAGGATCTGATTCCCATCAGGACGTCAGATTATACTCTTTCTTGTTCATCACTGCATTGGTGCAGAATTGCAAGAAGCTCTTCGGAAGAGATTCGAGGATGAACGACACCTAACTTTGCTCATCTACAACCGCTCCATTCATTTTGTTCGCGTTTAATTGAACCATCAGATCGAGAACATGTTCTCTCACTGAAGTTCCCTTCTTCATGCGCGTGTTATAAACATATTTGAGGGATTTATGTCGAATTTGTTCAGACGAAACTTCTAACAAATTTTGTAGATAACGCATGATCTCACGAGCTGAGACCATACCCTCAAGTTTCCTAGCCAGAGCTACAGATAGGCTAGCCAGGATATAGACCTTGGCCTTCTCGTTGGCTTTGGTCCAATGGTTATACGCGTCCTTAACAGATTTAGATGTGTCTTGAGTAGGGACCTAAGGACATTCCTTAGTAAGAACGAACTTCAGGTCATCCACAACTAAAATCATGTGTTTTTCCATGTTTGGTAATTGTTTCCAATGAGTTTTTCGGCAACCAAAAGAGAAATAATTGAACTCAACATATTTGTTGAAATATAAGAAAAAACTTTATATTATTTTCTCGCATTAAACCTATGTATAATCCAATCATGTTTTAGAAAAATTAATCTATGATCCCTAGGTCAATTAATTTGCAATGCTACCCCACAGGTTTAGAATGACCGCCATCGAAGGGTAGTCGAATCACTCCTCCATTGGAACGAGACAATCTCGACCAAATCTTATTACCAGAATAACTCTTATTCCCTATAAGTTCTAGCTACCATTTTTGGTCTGGATCCATTAACTTTTAATGTATCCCGTGAATGTCACCCTCTAACTTTAGATCCCAGAGTCTCGATCCAAAAAAAACCGCCAAAGGGAGGACTAAGTTGGATAATAAACAAAGGTAATCCTATCCCTTTCGGGAGTTCGCTATGTTCCGACATGTATGATCAGGCCCTCCGAAGGGATTCTCTTGTCCAGGCCAAACTAGCAGGCGGATCATAAGAATCTTACGACGCAAACCATTAGAAGAGACAGTGGGACTCATTTGCACAAGTCCCACTCCCACTCACTATAAGCACTCTCTTCATTTACCTTACTTTTGACCTATACAAACACCATCCGAAGGGAGACGCTCCCATTTGTGCCACGAGGCCAAGTATGGATCTCACGGTGTGAACTTAACGGAGATGCGTAGGTGGAAATTAATGTATCATATACACTCATTTCCTCCCACTAAGTACTTTAGAGTTAACAGGATGACCTAGATAAATTCGGCTATAATTTACCTAAGTCTACAAATATAATATTTATATTGGAATTTCCTAAGTCTATAAACCATTTATTAAAACTTAGGTCTATAGTTTATTGACTAATTAGTATGATGGAGATCTGATCTCCTTGAGCAGCAGAAACGTGATTGGGATCGTTAATGTGCTTGATTGTTTTGCTTAAAACAAAAACCAGTACATTGATAAATAATACAGAACAAGCATTAAATTCTAATCCTATTAGACATAGATAATAGCATACATACAAACATGTTAAGTTTAACAATTAAACTAAGAAGAGAGGTGAATAAATTACCTTTGTAGCTTTTTCGCAGCAACTTCTTGCTCCACGATAAACAACAACAATGAAGAACTTCTCTGTTTTTCTCTGTGTTACAACACCACCACTTGAATCACCTCCTATATCTCTGAGTTCTACTTAGATCCTCCTTGGTGGGAAGGATTCCAACTATTGAAAGAGATTTGGGAATGAGAGTGAGAGAGAGAGAATTTTTCCTTCTGTAAATTCCAATCTGATTGATCGATCACACCAAATGAGCAACCCCCTTCTCCCTGTTAAACTGTTGATAGGGAGAAGAGGAGGGGTAGTGGGGAACGTGTCTGGATGACACGTTCCCTCATTTATTAATAATAATAATAATAATAATAATAATCTAATAATTAAATCAAATTTAATTATTAATTTAAATCATATTTAAATAATACAAATTAAATATCATATATTTAATTTGGATTAAATCTCATTTAATCATATTACCCCTTTAACCTATAGTTTTAATGTACATCCAGTGCACATTAAATTGTATCCTATGGTTTGCAAATGTGAATCACATTCATATATAATATAATATTTGAATTCTTTCAAATATTCAATTCTCTCATATAATTTAATATGAATCATATTCACATTAAATTTATAATATATAGTTCCAAAACTATATATTATATCGTATCTAAATACATTAAATATATTCCCTAATGAATTTGAACATTTCAAATTCTAATGATCTAAGAACCCTTTACGAGCAAGAAGGTGGACCTAACAGACCTACAGATCAGAAGCTCCAACGATACAAGATTGCTCGGTTAATCTCATTAACCTCCCAATCAACATTCGTTAACTGCGGAAACACTCCACTAAAGTCCCACAGCTGCACTCTTCTCACTACAGATATATTTCTGTGACCATGAATATTGACCAATAAAAGCAAGTCAATCCTTCACGAATGTTCGTAACACCAGCTGGGTAAAATTACCGTTTTACCCCTGGGTTACATCTTTTACCTTAAGTACCAGTGCTCCTCTAATGAACAATTTGTTTGTGGTCCTACCAACAAACAGAGTCCCTCTCGGGCCATTGAGAGGGTCGGGCCCTTTGTCCAAGTCCCGGAGACACTACTTAAGGGAACATTCCTCTACTTACCCTAGTAGGCGGGAAGAAGTGAATTCCATCTTGCTAAGTTAAGTTTCCAGCCGCTCACTCGGTCTTGTCCCCAAGAAGGTAGGCATATTGAGTCGGCGAATCTGGCCACTCTCACCCATACTAGTCAAAGGACAATCCCTTGCGAGCAGGAGTTAAGTAACTCTGCTCAGATTGAGATCAAGTTGCCTAGGTCATCCTAGTGAAATAGAAACCTAACTAGTCAACGGAGTTACAGCTAGAGGTTACTATTTCGTGGTCCGGTCTTATGTAATCTCATTACATAGGATATTTCCACTCACAAACACGTTAGGATCACTGTGTTTGCATCAAATACAAAGTGAGCCACATCCATAGTTTTACCAGGATAAGGTACCCAAACCTTATCCCCTAACTATAGACCCTTTAGGCTGTATCTCAAACCGAGATCCTTTTTATGTACTTTACATTCAGTTAAAGATTCATTTAACAGCCTTGGATGTTTAGTTTATTGGATTTAGGATTTAAATAAAGGCAAACTCGTAGATAACGAACAATAACACTTTATTGAAATAATAACACTTTATTACAATAATTAGAACATAATTACAAACTACGAGTTTAAGGGCACAAATCCGAACAAATTCCCACTTGCACTAAAACTCTAGTGGGGTACAACATAATCTAAAACAATGGTTACAGAGATATAAATACAATAAACTAGGGCATCCATATACCCCATTACATATCTCCCACTTGCCCTAGATTAGCCTATGTACATATCTCGTAGACCCAGACTTTCCAGATGACCCTCGATGCACTATATCTCGTATCAGGTGATACTTCCTCTCGATGTGCTTACCATGCTTATGGCTGCGAGGTTCCTTCGAATTGGATACCGCACCACTGTTGTCACAGTATAAGGTGATGGGAGATTCCATATTGGAACAACTTCCAAATCAGTAAGGAATTTCCTTTGCCAAACAACCTCTTTACCTTCTTCACCAGCAGCGACATACTCAACCTCCATTGTGGAGTCAGCGATGCATCCTTGCTTGATGCTTCGCCATACTATAGCTCCCCCGTTAAGGGTGAAAACTGATCCCGATGTGGATTTTCGAGAATCCTTATCGGCCCGAAAATCGAGAATCGGTGTGTCCGTAGAGGATCAAATCCTTAGACCCATACACAAGCCTATAGTCCCTCGTTCTCCTTAGATACTTGAGGATATTTTTAAGCATTGGCATCCCGATGGTCTAACCTCGGATTGGATGGTACCTACCGACTATTCCCACTGCATAACAAATGTCCGGCCTCGTGCATAGCATAACATACATTAAGCTACCTACTACAGAGGCATAGGGAATATGTCTCGTATCCTTAACTTCTTGAGGTGTCTTGGGACACTGTTCCCTAGACAGATGAACTCCATACCTGAAGGGTAATAAGCCCCTCTTGAATTCTCGTGATCGAATATCCGGACAACATTTTGTCGATATAAGACGCTTGAGACGATGCTAGCGTTACGTTTCTTGCGATTCACGAAGATCTCAATCAAAAAACATATTGCGCCTCTCCCAAATCTTTCATTTGGAATTTGGTCATGACCAATTCTTTATGTCGATAAAGGTATCCTACATCATTCCCAATGAGTAGGATATCATCCACATAAAGTACTAACAAAGCTTACTTTGTCGTTGATGATCCTCTTGTAAACACAAGGCTCATCAACGTTTTGGTCAAAGCCGTAAGACTTGATCACAGTATCAAATCTTATATTCCAAGATCTTGACGCTTGTTTCAACCCATAAATGGATCGATTTAGCTTGCAAACTTTTTGCTCCTGATCTTGGCCTAAGAACCCTTCGGGCTGAGACATATAGATGCTCTCGTCAAAATTACCGTTCAAAAAGGCAGTCTTGACGTCCATTTGCCAAATTTCATAATCATAAAATGCGGCTATGGACAAGAGTATCCTTATAGACTTAAGCATAGCAACAGGAGAAAAAGTTTCTTCATAGTCAACTTCTTCCCTTTAGGTAAAACCCTTTGCTACAAGTCTAGCCTTAAAGGTCTGTACCTTTCCGGCTGCATCTCTCTTTCTCTTATAGATCCATTTACACCTTATGGGTCTAACCCCTTCAAGTAGGTCTACGAGTTCCCATACTGAATTGAAGTCCATTGACTCCATTTCAAGGTCCATGGCTTTGATCCATTGGTCCTTGTCTACGCCATTCATTGCTTGTTTATAAGACAATGGATCTTCTACGCCGTCATCAGGTATGACAACTTGAGTTTCTGCTAAACCCAAGTAGCGGTCACGTTGGGAAACAACCCTCCCACTGCGTCGAGGTATTCCCAACGATTGAGAAGGACGAGACTGACTTGAGGTGCTGACTCCTCCATCAACTCTTGATGAAGGTCCAGCTTGATCAACAACTCTTGTTGGTTCGTGAGTAGCTTCATTTAGCACTAATTTACTACGCGGTACGTGGTTCCTCATGTGATCTTCCTCCAAGAACGTGGCGTTTGTCGACACAATCCCTTATTTTCTTGTGGGTCGTAGAAAAGACCACCTCTCTTTTCTTTGGGATAGTCAACAAATTGGCACAATCTTGAACGAGGTTTCAGTTTCTTCGGGTTTGTCACGAGCACGTGTGCCGGACAACCCCAAATCTTGAAGTGTTGTAAACTAGGTTTATGCCCATTCCAGAGTTCAAAAGGCGTTTCTGAAACACTTTTTGATGGAACATTGTTCAAGATTTAAACTGCAGTCTCTACTGCGTATCCCCAAAACGAGGCAGGCAACTGAGCATAGCTCATCATAGAACGAACCGTGTCTAACAAGGTTATATTTCTCCTTTCTGACACACCATTTTGCTGTGGTGTATTAGGTGTAGAGAGTTGAGATTTAATTCCATGTTTTATCATATAGTCCTGGAATCTCAAATCCATATATTCTCCACCTCGATCGGATCGAAGTGTTTTAATGGTTTTCCCTAATGCATTCTCTACTTCAGCCTTATACTCTTTGAACTTTTCAAGAGCTTAAGACTTGTGATGCATTAGGTATAGATAACCATACCTTGAATAATCATCTATGAAAGAAAGGAAATATTCGTACCCTCCTCGAGCTTTAACATTCACCTGACCACAAAGATCCGAATGTACAACTTCTAAGGGTTCTATGGCTCTGTAACCTTTTCCAGTAAAAGGTCGCTTGGTCATTTTACCTTCCAAGCAAGACTCGCAAGGCGGTAAAGAATCATCTTCTAACGTGTTTAGAAGTCCATTCTTAGAGAGTCTCTCAATCCGGTTGAGATTAATATGACCAAGCCTAAGATGCCATCGATAGGTATTATTATTTGGAGAAATTCTTTACCTTTTATTTTGAGTACTAGCATTTTTAAACATCTCATGATTTAAAATTACTTTGGTTTTATTCGGTTTCAGTACGTATAAGCCATTTTTCAATTTAGCAGAACAAATATTGACACCCTCCTTCAAAATGAACGCTTCATTAATTGAAAAAGAAATACAATAACCAAGTTCTATTAAACAAGAGATAGAATTAAGTTCTTTTTAAGCTTAGGAGCTATATAATGATTTTTTAATAAAAGAAATCTATCACCGAAAAATAACTTGGCATCTTCCACTGCACGAGCTGAGACAACGTCTCCCGTTCCGACCCTGAGCGTCATCTCACCCTCTTCGAGCTCCTTGAAGGAACTAGTTTCCTGAAATGAAGAGCAAACGTCATTAGTGGCTCCTGAATCAAGTATCCAAGTCAAATCATTATTTTCCACTAAACAAGTTTCAAGAACAAGTAAATCTGATTTACCTTTCTTCTCTTTGAGCTCAGCAAAGTATTTTGGGCGCTTTCGCTTTCAAAGTGCCCATCCACGTTCTGATGGAAACATTTTCCTTTATCTGCAACTTTGGCTTTTCCCTTGCCTTTGTCAGCAGTAGGTGACTTCCCTTTCCCTCCTATTTTCTTCTTTTGGGTCTTCTTAAGCCAAGAAGATGAGCTACAAGACTTAGTCCCAGAGGATGAACCCTTCTGGAACCTTCTGGAATGGGCAAACCGATTTGCCTCTCCATCAGCCTGTCCCTTATTCTTCATAAGAGAGTGGAAAGTCAGGTTATACTCTATCTTGTTCATCACCGCATTGCTGTGGAATTGCAGGAAACTCTTCGGAAGAGAATCCAGGGTGAACGATACCTGACTTAGCTCGTCAATGACGCTCCGTTCATCTTAACCACGTTGAAGTGGACCATCAGATCGAGAACGTGTTCTCTCACCGATGATCCCTCCTTCATACGGGAGTTATAAACGTATTTTAGGGATTCGTGCCGAATCTGTCCAGACGGTTGTCCAAACATTTTCTGCAGCGAACTCATGATCTCACGAGCTGAGACCATGCCCTCGTGTTTTTTGGCCAGAACATCTGAAACACTAGCCAAAATGTAGACCTTGGCTTTATCATTGGCCTTGATCCGGTGATACGCCGCGCCTCAATAGCAGATTGAAGAGCGTTACGAGCAGGGATCTGAGGATATTCCTCAGACAGTACAAACCGTAGGTCGTCAACAACGAGAATCTTATTCAAGTTGGACTTCCACGTAGTAAAATTCTCACCAGTTAAACGGTCGCTTTTAAGTAAGGCTATTATAGAGGACAACATGCTGAAAATCCAAAATAGTTCTAATTAGTTATGCCTTTTAACCCATTGTAAAAACCAAACAAATTTAGCAAAATTATTAAAGAACCCTAGTGTTTAAACTAAACCCGATGTTTAAATTAAACCTTTAATTTTGCAACGATACTTCAAGGGTAGAACAAAAGCCTCCGTCGAGCGGTCAGTCATTCCTCCCTTGAATTGAGACTTTCTCAGCCAATTCCCACTACTAGAACATGTCATGTCCCAATGGTCCTTAGCTACCGTTTGTTTGGTCAAGGACTTGTTAACTAGCTTAACTCATCCCGTAAATGTGACCCTACCATTTTCAGATCCAATAGGCCCGAGACAACAGGCTACTATTAAGAAAGACAACTGATGGCAAACAACCTAAGAGACCCTATCCATTTCTGGAGTTCGTGGTGTTCCGATCCCTATAGTCAGGCCCTCCGTAAGGATTGGCTGTTCCAGGACAACCTAACAGGCGGACTATAGAAATCTCACGATGCGACCTAATGGAGGAGACCGTAGGATACATTGATACGCGTCCTGCTCCCATTTACTATGGATACTTCCCTCATTCACCTTGGTATTGAACCATGCAAACACATACCGTAGGGGGACGCCCTATTGACGTCACGTAGCCGAGCATGGAACTCACGGTGTGAACTCTTGAGGACGTGAGAGTAAACTCGATGCGAACATCTCGTTTTCTCCCATTGAAGTTACTAAGATTAGGGTATAGGTTTAACTTAGTCGAATTCTGGCTAACAAAATCTATCTAAGTCTATGCCTATTATAACTATTATAACTAGGTCTTAAAACCTTATGTCTAGATGAATCAACATTTTAATTACCTAGAGATAAAATAGAACTAAGGTTAATTCAACTCAAGCTCAAGGTCGGTTCGGGTAGGAGGTGTTAGATTAACAAGTCACTTAAGTACTTTTGACCTTAGACAGAACTTCACCGGTAGAGTTCCCTTATAACCAAAGTTCTAATGTCCTACTAGATTTTAAACTATTTAAAATACTATGTAAGACCAATTTCTAATCCTATTAGAAATTAAAACTTAGGTCTAAATTAGTTTTAAACGATTTAAAACTAATTTAAATTTTAACCCAAGTTCCTATGTTTGCATGCATTTCTTTATTATAGGTTATGGTTTCTAAAACCCCTTTAATTTATAACTTTTATAAATTTTAATAATTAACCTATGATAAAGAAACTATATTATAAATCCAACAATCATTATTCAAATTGGAATTATAAAAGAAATTCAACTAATTGAATTATAAAATTATTTAAACAAAATAACATTTTTTTTAAACTAAGTAATTTCATGCTCCATGCAATTTATTTTCCATATAATCTAATTATAACACTTATAATTAATTACTCATGAAAAAATAAATTAATCATGCATTCAACCATATTCATATAACATTTATATAAATAAAATGCATGAACATGCTTATCCTAAGGTGGGAAAATTCTAAATGACATTCATAAAGATAAATAGCTGTAAAATCGGAATAATTTGGCCCTTAAAGTGCAAAAAATAAAATTACATTAATTTTACTTCATGAAACTGGTCTAAAAATACCCTTAACCGACCTTGAACTGCTCGAACCGGACCAAAACCAACGAACCAGCCGAACCGGTCTGCAGCTGCTGGAATGCCCCACGACGTTACAACGCTGATGTCAGCGTTGCAACACCCGCTTTGTCGTATGCGCGCCTGCTATCGGGATGGCGTTGCAACGCTGAGGGGCAGCGTTGCAACGCTGCTGATGAACGGCGTTGCAACGCCGCCGGCAAAGAAATGAAACTCACGAACACACAGCAACCGCTCGTTCTTCAATTTCTCCTTCGATTCTCAACCGAATTGCATGAAACTGGTCCCGAATGACTCGTAACTCAATTACAGACTCAATTATGCACTTTATGCCCCAAAACGCATGGGCCTTTACATACTAATTGTTCAAAATCAAAGTACGATAAACAACAACAATGAAGAACTTCTCTGTTTTTCTCTGTGTTACAACACCACCACTTGGATCACCTCACACCACCACTTGGATCACCACCTATATCTTTGAGTTCTACTTAGATCCTCCTTGGTGGGAAGGATTCCAACTATTGGAAGAGTTTTGGGAATGAGAGTGAGAGAGAGAGAGAATTTTTCCTTCTGTAAATTTCAATCTGATTGATCGATCAAACCAAATGAGCAACCCCCTTCTCCCTGTTAAACTGTCGATAGGGAAAAGGGGAGGGGTAGTGGGGAACGTGTCTGGATGACACGTTCCCTCATTTATTATTAAAAGTAATAATAATAATAATAATAATAATATAATTAAATCAAATTTAATTATTAATTTAAATCATATTTAAATAATACAAATTAAATATCATATATTTAATTTTGATTAAATCTCATTTAATCATATTACCCCTTTAACCTATAGTTTTAATGTACATCCAGTGCACATTAAATTTATCCTATGGTTTGCAAATGTGAATCACATTCACATTTATTATAATATTTGAACTCTTTCAAATATTCAATTCTCTCATATAATTTAATATGAATCATATTCACATTAAATTTATAATATATAGTTCCAAAACTATATATTATATCGTATCTAAATACATTAAATATATTCCCTAATGAATTTGAACATTTCAAATTCTAATGATCTAAGAACCCTTTACGAGCTAGAAGGTGGACCTAATGGACCTCTGGATCGTAAGCTCCAACGATACAAGATTGCTCGGTTAATCTCATTAACCTCCCAATCAACATTCGTTAACTGCGACAACACTCCACTAAAGTCCCACAGCTGCACTCTTCTCATTGCAGATATATTTCTGTGTCCATGGATATTGACCAATAACAGCAAGTCAATCCTTCACGAATGTTCGTAACACCAGCTGGGTCAAATTACCGTTTTACCCCTAGGTTACATCTTGTACCTTAAGTACTAGTGCTCCTCTAATAAACAATTTGTTTGTGGTCCTACCAACAAACAGAGTCCCTCTCGGGCCAATGAGAGGGTCGGGCCCTTTGTTCAAGTCCCAAAGACACCACTTAAGGGAACATTCCTCTACTTACCCTAGTAGGCAGGAATGAGTGAATTCCATCTTGCTAAGTTAAGTTCCCAGCCGCTCACTCGGTCTTGTCCCCAAGAAGGTAGGCATATTGAGTCGGCGAATCTGGCCACTCTCACCCATACTAGTCAAAGGACAATCCCTTGCGAACAGGAGTTCGTAATTTGCGCTCGAGATTGAGATCAAGTTGCCTAGGTCATCCTAGTGAAATAGAAACCTAACTAGTCAAGGGAGTTACAGCTAGAGGTTATTATTTCGTGGTCCGGTCTTATGTAATCTCTTTACATAGGATATCCCCACTCACATGTCATCTACACGAACACGTTAGAATCACTGTGTTTGCATCAAATACAAAGTGGGCGACATCCATAGTTTTACCAGGGTAAGGTACCCAAACCTTATCCCCTAACTATAGACCCTTTAGGCTGTATCTCGAACCGAAATCCTTTTTATGTACTTTACATTCAGTTAAAGATTCATTTAACAACCTTGGATGTTTAGTTTATTGGATTTAGGGTTTAAATAAAGGCAAACTCGTAGATAACGAACAATAACACTTTATTGAAATAATAACAGTTTATTACAATAATTAGAACATAATTACAAACTACGAGTTTAAGGGCACAAATCCCAACATAGTAAACGTCACTCACGATAAACATAACCTATGAATCTTTGGACCAAATTCACTCTCAGGTAGGTTCCAAGGTAGAGGTGTTCCGTTTCCGTCCGCTTAAATACCCCAGCCTAGCCAGAACCTTCCTTAGACAGAGTTACTTATCAGTCACCATTCATAAGTTATATTAGATTTCCTAATTCTAATCTTATTAGAACTAGATAACCTAAGTCTAATTAATAGCAGGTTCTAAAACAATTTTAAAACTAGTTAATTAATACTTAGGTTACATGCATTTCTATGTTATAGTGTTTGATCATTCATCACATGAATAAATTAAAACATATAACATATATCATCACATGAAATAAATGCATGGCTATGCTTTAAAAAATAATTAACATAACTCTTATGTTAATTAAGCAGGCATAATATACAATATAACAGCTTATATTATAAAATGATGCATGAATATGCTTAACCTAGGGTGGGATTTTAATCTAAATGGCATACATTGTGCACTTAAATAAATACACAACAATTTCATAATTAAAATAACAAAATTGGATCATGATTTGACATCCTAAACATTAATTAAAATTAATATAATCAAATTATATTAATAATAATAAAATAAAAAATAATAAAAAATAGAAAAAACGAAGCCATTTGCCCGTCTCTCACGGTCTTCACGCACGCACTCAGCCACTACCGTGGCAGCGTTGCAACGTTGTGATATCAATTGAAGGGAATTGAATCTCGTGCGGAAGCGAATGATCACATTTGCACTTAATCGTGTGACATAGAATTGCTCAAAAAACAGAAAATCTAGGCTAAGCATGCTAATTTGAAAACATAAATGGTTTAGAAGATTACCTTTGAAGACCAATTCTTCAAGTAGTTCCTCGTCGTCAACGATCTCTTGTTCTCTACAATCGAATTCACGAACACCACCAAAAGGACTTCTTGGTTGTTCTCTAGGAGAGGGACAGAAGTGGGATCTCGTTTTGGAATTAGGGAAAGTGGAGAGATTTTGAGAGAGAGATGTTGTTTTGCTAGAGTTCCAAAACTTAGCAAGTGCTTCAAGTGTTGCAACATGCATCCAAAAGGATACTTTTCTAGGCAATGTGGGTGGAGACAAATTCTCCACCCATTTTGCCACTAACTCCACATATTATGCATAAATGCATAATATAAGGTGTCAAACACATTATTATATGAATCATATTCACATAATGTGGAGAAATTGGGTTCAAATAAATCAAATTTCATCTCTCCAAAATTCTACCATTAGTTGTGTCCTAATTCCATAATTAGACATAATTAAGTTCAATATGAATCATATTCACATTGAACTATATATTATATCAATCACATTACATATAATTGATATAATCCCTAAATTTGAACTTGAACATTTCAAATTCATTCAAAAACTTTATACCCTATATTAATTCCATGTTGAGCCAACTGAGTGACCTAATGAACCTACAGATCATGAGCTCCAACGATACGAGATTGACTAATCAAACTCATTGATCCCATCAATCAACATTCGTTAACTACGAGTCACTCCACTAAAGACTCGTAGCTGCACTCTCCTCACTGTAGGACAAGTTGTGTCCATTGATTTAACGAATGTCCGTGAATCAACCCTTCATAGGTCGTTCGTAGTCACAGTTGGGTCGAATTATCGTTTTACCCCTGTGACTACTTCTTGCACCTTAAGCACCACTGATCCTCTAATGAAAAAAAAGTTTATGGTCTGACTATAAACATTATCCCTCTCGAGTTAACAAGAGGGAAGGGCCCCATTGTTCAAGACCTGGATAGAGCTCCTAAGGGAACAACCTATCTAGTTACCCTAGAACGGGGAACGAGTGAATTTCTTCTTGCGAAGTTGAGTCCCCAACTCCCTACAAGGTTTCATCCCTGAGAAGGTACGCATATTGAGTCGGCAGCTCTGTCCACTCTCACCCGTACTAGTCAAGGGATAATCCCCGACAGACAGGAGTTCGCAACTCGCTCAGGATTCAGGTTGAATCACTATTGGTCATCGTTTGAATCATTAGCCCTAACCTATCAACGGTGTTACTGGATTAGCTAACAAATTTTGGTCCAGTCTTGTACAAACTCTTTGCACACGATGCCCCCACTCGCATGTCAACTACATGAACGAGCTGGATTGCCTCTTTTGTATCAAATACAAAGTGGGTCGCATCCATAGTGTTAACAGGATAAGGTTCCCGACCTACTCCATCTACTATAGACCATTTGGGTGACATTCTAAATGTGACCCTGAAGCTTAGTTTATTGGATTTAAGTTTGTAATTGAGAGAATACAAGTTTGAAGGAAAAGATAACAACTTTATTCATTTCCTCAAATAATTACAAATACACGAGTTTAGGGCATAAATCCCAACAAAGTCACTAATGATCATCTATAAATTATTAGACCTATCTTGTTAACGTTGTTATACTAGAAGGTTAATAATTTGCGGTCCTGTCTTGTATAATCTCATTATACAGGATGCCCCCACTCGCATGTCTACAACATGAACGAGTTGGATTACCTCATTTGTACTAACTACAAAGCGGGTCGCATCCATGGTGTTACCAGTATAAAATTCCCAACCTTATGCATATACCATAGACCATTTAGGTTATACTTGAAAAACTTTATCCAACTTGTCTCCACTACACATTTCTTTAAGAATATATTATAATCTTGGAACTTAGTTTATTGCATTTGAGGTTTATGCGCGAGGATATAATAAATAACTCTTTTATTTATTTGAATGTCATTTTTACAAAACTACACTTGTTTGGGCATAAACCCCAACAAAGGGTTCATTGAACAAGGCAAAGAGCAAAAGGTTTGTAGGCTCAAACAGTCTATTGATGGATTGAAATAGGCCTCGAGGTCTTGGAATAGAAGGTTTGATGAGGCTATCAAATCTTATGGATTTAATTAAAATGTTTATGAGCCTTATGTCTACAAGAAAATCATCAACACCACTGTCGCATTCATGATATTGCATGTGGATGATATCCTGCTCATTGGAAATGATGTGGATTTCTTACTGACGTTAAAGAATTGTTACCTACGCAATTCCAAATGAAAGATTTGGGAGAAACGCAGTATGTTCTAGGTATCTAGATTGTCGGAACCTTAAGAACAAGACGCTAGCCTTTTCTCACGCGTCTTATATCGACAAGATGTTGGTACGGTATAACATGTAGAACTCCAAGAAGAGCTTGTTGCCTTTCAGACATAGGGTTCACCTGTCTGAGGAACAATTAAGACACCTCAAGAGGTTGAGCATATGAGAGGGATCCCTTATGCTTCAGTTGTAGGGCGCCTGATGTATGTCATGCTGTGTACTAGGTCTGACATATGTTATGCAGTTGGGATTGCCAGTAAGTATCAATCAAATTCAGGATTTGATCACTGGACAACCATAAAGACAATCCACAAGTATGTGAGGAAAACGAGGGACTACATGCTTCTGTATGGAAGTAGGGAATTGATCCTTACGGGATACACAAACTCTGATTTTTAGACCGATAAGAATTCTAGGAAATCCACATCGGAGTTAGTGTTCACTCTTAACGGAGGGGATGTAGCTTGGCGAAGCATCAAGTAGGGATGCATCGCGGATTCCACGATGGAGGTCGAATATGTAGCAGCTTGTGAAGCAGCTAAGGAGGCAGTTTGGCTTAGGAAGTTCATGATGGATTGGAAGTTGTTCCAAACATGAACTTATCGGTCACCCTATATTGTGATAACAGTGGTGCAGTGGCCAACTCGAGGAAACCTCGAAGTCATAAGAAGGGCACGCATATTGAACGAAAGTATCACTTGATTGGGGAGATTGTGCATCGTGGAGACGTGACCGTAACGAAGATAGCTTTGGAGCACACGTTTTTGAGGTGTTAGAGGGTCACCTAGAAAGTCTAGGTCTACGAGTGATTCCTGACTAGGGCAAGTGGGAGTATGCCCTAAACTCGTGTCGTTTGTAACATTTCATGTATTTATAAATAAAAGTTATTTTAATCAAACCTTGTATCTCACATTTCAAACCTAATCCAATAAACTAAACTCTAGGGTCATTCATATTTATGAGAGCTTGAACGGTGTGTAGTGGACACACAAGTAGAATCACACTCGAGTAAATGACCTGAATGGTCTACAGTATATGGATAGGGTTGGGAACCTCATCCTGGTAACACTGTGGATGCGACCCACTTTGTATTTGATACAAACGAGGGGATCCAGCTCGTTCATGTAGTTGACATGCGAGTGGGGGCATCCTGTGCAATGATATTGTACAAGATCGGACCGTGAATTTAGACCAGCTGATGTAACATCGTTAACAGTTTAGGACTAATAAATTCGTAGATGACCATTAGTGACTCTAACCTTAATCCCTGGCGGGTTATGAACTTCTGTCTATGGGGGCCTGTCCTTAGACTAGTACAGGTGAGAGTGTGCCTGAGTTTCCACTCAATATGCTTACCTTCTTAGGGCAGAACCACGTGGGTAGTTGGGAACTTAACTTCGCAAGATGGAATTCACTCGTTCTCGTGCTAGGGAAACTAGATGGAATTCACTCATTCCCGTGCTAGGAACGTTGTTTATGGTAGGACCATAAATAAGTTGTTCATTAGAGGAACATTGGTACTTAAGAAGCAAGAGGTAGACACAGGTTTAAAATGGTAATTTCACCCAGCTGTGACTACGAACGACATGTGAAGGGTTGACTCATAGGAATTGGTTATATCAATGATCACAACTTGTCCTACAGTGAGGAGAGTGTTGTTGCGGGTCTATAGTTGAGTGGCCCCATACTTAATGAATGTTGATCAACGAGATTAAAGAGTTTAGTCAATTAATCTCGGATCATTAGGGCTCATGATCTGTAGGTCTATTAGGTCTCTCGGTTGGCTCAATTATGGAATTAACGAGAGTATAAAGTTTGATGTGAATGAGATTCATATTAAACTATAATATTTCCTAATTAAGGAATTAATGCATAGTTGGAGAAATTTAATTTGAGAGATATGTAAAATTGAATATGATTTAATTTTAATCCTACATTATGCAAATGTGATTTGTATAATAAGGTATGTGATACCTTATACTATTTAATTATGCAAATATGATTTGCATATTATATAGTTTGTGGTTAAATGGAAAGTGGGTGGATAATTTCTCTCCACCCCATCCTATTATAAAAGGATGCTTGAAGAAGTATTCCTCAAGCCATTTTTGCCATTTTTTTGGATTTCTCACTAAAACGGGCAAACTCACCTCTCTCAAATTCTCTCCAATACCCAAATCCAAAAGGGAACCCACCTTTTTCCCTCATCCGCCAGAGAACAATCGTGTAACCTCGTGGAGGTGTCTTTTTCGGTTCGTGGATCAAGAACAAGAGATCGTTGAAAAGATCGTTGAGATCGTTGAAGATCGCAAGAGAAGGAAAACGAGAAGAAAGTGATTCTTCAAAGGTATGCAGTTGTTGTACTTTTTCCTTCTTCCTCATGCTTAACCTTGAGTAAAATTGTTGTATGTTTAATTTTAAGTAGTTTTCGAGTAACACAACGGAGCGTCGCGATTCACGTTGCTTCTGTTGCAGGCTTCAATCCCATCACATGTTGAGAACATGTTCTCGAACTGATTTTCCCTCCTTCATCCGTGCATTGAAGATATACTTCAGGGCTTCGCGTTTGATTGTGAGGATTGTTGTCCAAACATCTCTTACAACAACTCCATGATCTCTCGAGTAGAGACTATGTTTTCATGCTTCTTGGTCGAAACATCAATTATGCTTGACAAGATGTAGACTTGGGATTTATTGATAGCATGTAAATATGCTATCTTATTTCTTATATTTTAGCTAGTTTTTATAATTAAAATATGATCTTTCATGGCATTTTATGGTCAATTTCAGGAAACTGAGCTTGAGAAGCAAGAATAGAGTGTTTTGAGACTATTTTGGTGGAATTTATAACATGTGTATGCTTAATTGAAGAACCAAGAAAAATATAGATGTATTTTGAGTATGAGAAATATGCTGAGAGATTCTACATCGAATCATGATTGCAACGCATCAAACATGAGGTCATTCGGACACCCGAGCGAAAAGATATGACAAAAATGATCGTAGTAGGCTGGCTCGCAGAAAGCACGACGTTGCAACGCCGACCCTAGCATTGCAACACCATGCCGAAAATCCCTATAAACATAACATGTTGTTTTCATTGCAAAGTGTCACACCCCCTTCCGAACTACCTGTTAACTCAGCTCGAAAGGCGGCGTGAAGCCAACAGACATTGTTTATCTCTTAACAATACACAGTGACCCACGATACACTGATAAACATACTATGTTCGAAAATGGAACACTTAAACATGACATAGCGGAAACTGGACAACTATTAAACATATACAAGGAGAAACCATTCACAAGTCTCTCTTGGAAACTAAAAGTCTAGTGCATCAGAAACAACACAAGACAACCAGTGTTTATACAACCTCTAATGTACAAACAACTATAACACCCAAGTCCTCACAAATAATTTACAAACATAGAGACTTGCTAGACAAAACCAGCCACGTACAAAGTATTTAACTTATGAAGCTTCAGCAGACTATGGCAGTAACTCAGGTGCCAGGAGCTCGATCTCTACCTGAAAGGTTTGAAAACATAGAAGGAATGAGCTATGAAGCTCAGTGAGTGACTGTGTTAAATATCTGTAACTTGTAAAACATGTGACCTGAAAACTATGAGCATATGCATTTGTATTCAAGCATTGAAAGTAAACCTGGAATCATAATAGACTTTCAGAAAACCAACAAGTATATCATCAAATCTCGTAAGGCATGTAAATGAGATAAACTCTTTTAAAAACATTTCACAATCCACGTTGTGTAGGGCACGCCCAGTACAACCAACGTTTACTCTACGATGTAGTGGGGCCCGCCAAAGACTCCCATCGTCTTTGTAAATAGTGGGGCCCGCCCAAGACACTCACGGCAGTAGCTGCTGCCACGGAGTACACTCAACGTCGACAATGAGAATAAGAGACTGTGTGCACACGGTACCATAAAACCTCGGGCTCAATATCTCAGAAAAACCACATGGAAACATTTGAACATGCCTGCTTATCTTTTCTTTCATAAAACTCAAGCTTACTCAGCTTGTTCATAAAATTGGAAATCTTTAAAACATATTTGCTAGTACATGCTTGCTTGAAATCATAACATTTCCATAAATTTTGGCAACCATTGACATATGCTCATGTATAAACTTTATAAAGACTTTTAGGGTCACAATGAACACTTGACACATTTCTAGGAAAACATGAATAGTCATAAACATGTACTCAAAAGAAAGCATAATGCATTGAAAACTTTATTCTAGCAAAACTTGCATTTCTTGAACATAATTCAAACATATATACACTTTTGAAGTTCCTTTTATCACTCACAGTGCTTGAACTAGAATCTTAGCCCGTACACTTGACCTATTTGCTCTTGGCCTGTCAAACAAACCAAATTCATGTATTAGAACCTCGAGCTCATGGTTTTTAACCCTAAAACTACAAGAAAACACACTTTCAAAAAATTCCAGCATTTTCAGATTTTCTGCCCTGTATTCAGACAGCCATAACTTCTTCATTACTTATCCAAAAAGAATGTACTTTATACCAAACTCTTCCTTTTGAACCCTCTAAAACTCTTATGAAGACATGAAAATGAGATTCCTAACATATTGGTTAGAAATTACCTCAGTAGCTTAACCCCTAAATTGATACTTCTGCTGTTCCAGATTTCACTTCCTGCTGCAATCCGAAACTTAACCTGACGATTACAACATCTTCCAATCATTTTCTTCTCACAATTCCTTCACAAAACTTGTAGGAAATTGAATAAGCTTTCGAACCATACCAATTAGAGCTTCTAACTCTCAGTATACAGATCAGAACAACCAAAACATCAGAGACTTCTCGGATTTGACAGCAAAATTCTGTCTTCTGCCTTCCTCTTAACAAAACAGCAACTTAACATCAGAATTGGCTCGAGCTTCCTTCACGAATTTTGTTCCAATATGAGTTAACTTTCATGAAACAAAAGCGCAACTCTTACCTCTTCTTGTGGAGCTCGAGATGAACAGAAAATCAGAGCTTGTCTGAGTTGATTTTCTTGCTGTAAAAATGAATTCCCTTGAGTTTTCCTCTTTCCTTCTGCAACTCCAGCCCAAAATCACCAAAAATGGCCTCCTTCTTCTTCCTTTCTCCTTCAACCACGAAGCTTCAGCCTTAGATTGTGATGAAAGAGAAGAAAATTGAGAGAAACCCTTTTTAAAAAAAGTCAATCGGTGGAAGAGGTCCTTTGTCTTTTTGCACTTTTGCTTTTTTTCATTTTCTATTTCTTTTTCCTTTTCTTTTCTTTCCTTTATCTTCTTTCTTTCTTTTCTTTTCTTTTCTTTCCTTTTCTTAACAAAACCAAAATAACTTAATATAAAACATTGTTTCATTTCCTTTTCTTCTTTTGTCTTTCAAAGCAAACCAAACCAAAATGGTTTAAACTTTCTTTCCTTGTTTTCCTTTTGTCTTTCACTTCATTTCTTTTCTTTTTTTAAACATGGGAAACCAAGTTTTAAACATTCATTTCTTCTTTCTTTTTGTTGTTTGATAATAAAGAAGTTCCAAAGAGATCGGGTTTACAACTTACCTCCCCGTTAAGAAATTTCGTCCTCGAAATTTAGTAGTCCTTAGGTGAATATCGTCGGGTACTTGCTTCTCATTAGATCCTCTAACTCCCAGGTTGCCTCTTCCACTCCGTGATGTCTCCAACGAACCTTCACGAGTGGGATTGTCTTGTTCCTCAAAACTTGCTCTTTCCTGTCGAGGATTTGAACTGCATCCTCTACGTAACTCATATCTTCTTTCAGCTCAACTGGTTATGCTTGCAGCACATGTGTCGGATCCTGGGATATACTTCCTTAACATGGACACATGAAATACATCATGTACTCGAGATAGTTCTGGCTGGCTGGCAACTCGATCAGAGGCTGCTTTGGCCCAACTCGTCCCGTTACTGGATAAGGACCAATATATCTAGGGCTTAGTTTACCCTTCTTACCAAAACGAAGGACACCTCTCCACGGAGATAACTTCAAGAAAACTTGATCTCCGACTTGGAATTCTAAGTCCTTTCGTCGCTTATCTGCGTAACTCTTCTGACGGTCTTGAGCTACCTTCAGATTCTCTTTGATTACCTTAATATTGTCTGTAGTAACTTGCACCAACTCAGGACCGATAAGCTTCCGCTCTCCAACTTCATTCCAACATACGGGCGTTCTACATGGTCTTCCATACAGAGCCTCAAATGGTGCCATACCAATACTCAATGGTAGGCTGTTATTGTAAGCAAATTCCATAAGCGATAGGTGTGTATCCCAACTCCCTTTAAATTGAAGGACACATGCTCTCAACATGTCCTCTAAGATGCTGGATGGATCTCTCTCTCATCGCCCATCCATGCGAGGATGGAATCTTTGTACTAAACTTGAGCTTTGTTTCCATAGCTTTCTGTAAGCTAGGCCAAAACTTAGAAGTAAATCTTGGATCTCTATCTGAAACGATAGACACTGGCACTCCGTATTGACTCACAATTCTATCGACGTATAGCTTAGCTAGCTGATCAAGCGTAGACGTCACTTTAATCGGTACAAACCGTGTTGTTTTAGTGAGTCTATCCACTATTACCCAAATACCATCATGCCCACCTGAAGTACGTGGTAATCCAAACAGAAAATCCATAGTGATATGCTCCCATTTCCACTCGCACCTTTGGCGATGGGTTAAGGAGTCCTCACGGCCTCTGTCTAATCGGGTTTAACTTTGTTGGCGGATCAAACATCTATCAACATAATCGGCTATCTCTCGTTTCATCCGGTGCCACCAATACGTTTCCTTCAAAGTTTTGTACATCTTGGTGCTTCTGGATGCATAGCGTAAAATTTGACTGTGAGCTTCCTCTAGAATAGCATCTTTAAGCTCACTAAAATTCGGAACACATAGTCTTCCTTGCCTTTCTATGGCCCCCGCCTCGATCTCATCTTAAACTCGCTTACGGGCCTTGTTTGGACTTTCCAAACATTTTCGCAAGTTACTATCCTCCGCTTGTCTTCTCACAACCTGCTGCATGAGTGAAGACTGACTGGAGGCGAGCTAAAGACTCACTGAACTCTCTGCATTCACAAGCGCCTTAGAATCCCTTAGAGTTCTTAAAAATGTTGCTCGAATACCACACAAGGCATCCCTAGGAAGTCTTGACTTCTCTTCAAAGCATCTGCTACCACATTCGCCTTCCCTGGATGGTATTCTATAGTACAATCATAATCTTTAATCAGTTCTAACCATCTTCTCTGTCTCATATTCAACTCCCTCTCGATCAAAGATATACTTGAGACTCTTATGATCCGTGTAGATGTGACACCTTTCACCAAACAAGTAATGCTCCGGATCTTGATTGCTAGAACAAGCTCACGCTAACTCAAGATCGTGGGTAGGTTAATTAAATTCATGCCTTTTCAATTGTCTTGACGCATAAGCTATTACTTTTCCTTCTTGCATCGTAACACACCCTAAACCTTGTCTCGAGGCATCACGAAGAAATCACATACTCTTTTCCAGATTACAGGAAGTGTCGAATAGGTGTCTTTGTAACTAATCTCTTTTCGAGTCCTGGAAACTCCGTTCACACTTGTCCGACCACTCAAACTTAGCATTCTTTCTTGTCAAAGTGTTAAGGTAATGCTATTCGTGAGAAATCCTCAACAAACCACTCGTAGTAGTATCGACAAAGCTGAAACTACGTACCTCTGTCATGACCTTGGTGGTCTCTCCCGATTGACTACTGACTTTAACTTTATTTGGATCCACACTAACACCATTTCTTTGAGACAACATGCCCCAAAAACACTACCGATCCAACCAAAACTCACATTTGGTGAATTTAGCGCATAAGCTGTTTATCTCGTAGTGTTGCAGAATAATCCTCAAATGTTCCTCATGAGCTTTCTCATCAAGCCGAGTAAACTAGTATATCATCAATAAATACTATCACGAATCGATCCAAATATTGGTGGAATATCCTGTTCATGAGGTCCATGAAAGCTCTTTGGTGTATTCGTCAAACCGAACGGCATTACTAGAAACTCATAATGCGTACACAGTTCGAATCTTTGTCTTAGGAATGTCTCGATTCCTTACCTTTAATCGATGGTATCCCGATCTCAAATCAATCTTAGAAAACACCGATGCTCCTCGTGGCGGTCAAACAAGTCATCAATACGGGGTAAAGGATACTTGTTACGTATCGTGACTTTGTTTAATCTATCTGTAATCAATGCATAATCTAAGGGTACCATCTTTCTTCTTTACAAATAACACTTTGGAGCTCCTGGGCGATACACTAGGTCGATGTATCCCTTATCAACTAGTTCTTGTAATTGCATCTTGACTCTTTGAGCTCACTTGGAGCCATTCTATACTGGCGCTGCGAAATAGGTGTGTGTTCCGGTAGCAATTCAATAGTGAACTCTACCTCCCTATCGGTGGTAACCCTGACAGATCTCTGCTGGAAAAACATCAAGAAACTCATTTACCACAAGAACATCTTACGGTTTTAGCTTTTCTTCCTGCACCTCCACTACGTGAGCAAGAAACACCGTGCATCCTTTTCTCAACAATTTTTGAGCTTTGAATGCTGAAATCAAACTCGTAGGAATAATCTTCTTTTCACCCTTGAAAACCACTTCAGCCAACCCCGGTTTTCTAAAAACAATTTCCTTTTATGGCAATCCATGGAAGCATAATGAGTGAATAAGAAATCCATCCCTAAGATTGCATCTAACATCTGCTGAACTCTAGTGGAAGAAGATCCACTAACATATTGAGACCTTCTACTAAGACCTCACAATCTCGCAACACCGAATTGACTAGTAAAGCATCACCAACCTGGAGTGTATATAACTAACTCTTCAAATAAAGGCTCTAGCTTCCTACTAAGCTTAGTTAGGAATAAAGCGGGAAACAAAGGAATGCGTAGCACTGGATCTATCAAAACACATGCGGGTACATTACAAATAGAAATCGTGCGATAATCAAACCGTGCATCCTCTGCTTCTCTTTGAGTCATAGCGTAGACCTTTCCACTGTTGCCTAGGTCTCCCTACAACTCCTTACATTTTGCACCACCGGTGCCCTCTCCCGCACTCATCGGAAATCTCATTTGCTCAATTGTCCGGGACCCAACTCCTGGTCCTACGTGCCGCTGCTCTAAGGCGTGGACAATCCTCTTGAAATGCCCCCGCCGCCCACACTGGTAACACACAGAGACACCAACAAGACATTGGCCTCGATGATTCTTGCCACAATTTGCACATGGAGTTCTCTTGCTTGTCAGACCGCAAATGAACTCTGCATTGTCTGCGTGGTCTTGCGTGGATCTGGCAGATTGACTAGGTGCTCTTTGACTCTGCCTCGATAGGCACCACTAACATTCATACGCCTCGATATATCTCGCCGCCACTCGATTCTTAAAGTCTCGACGACTTGAAACATTCACCCGTGTGTGAATCTTATTTGTTCGCGACCCGAAAACTACTCGTCGTTGAAGGCCCACGAGTAGGCTCCACTCATCGATCGCGCCTCGCTATACTCGCTCAACACGTAGAGGCGGTCTCTACCACCGTGAGAAGTCAGTCCACTTAGCAATGGTCGTGGTGGGGTACATATCTCGTGTCGTAACCCTCTTTCAAATCGTCGACACTGTCACTCTCGGATGCCACAATAACATCGACATACCGTGATAGCTCGGTATACCTTCTCTCGTACTCGACCTGCGATAGTGACCCTTGCTTTAATTCTAAAAATTCATCTCTCTTTGCTTGCGGTATGTGCCAGGTAATATTTATCTTCAAATATTCCTCACGAAAGTTTGCCAGATCTAAAGTGCGTGCATCACTCGTCGGCTAAAATTGACTTCCACCATCCTCCGCTTCTTTCTCTAGCAGGAATGTGGCTAGCTTGACTTTAAGCTCTTGAGGCGACTCATCACATCAAAACATTTCTCAAGTTTATTCAGCCACACCTCTTGGCGTCGGTGGATCTGTGGAACCCTCAAACCTTGTGGCTCCCAATTTCTTGGACGTCTATTCCATACGCCTTTCTCGGATCACTTGGCCTCGCTCTCTCTGCGGCCTGCCTACCTCGTGAGGAAATGGCATGCTGATGATCTCGGCCTCGGTTTGGACTCTCGGGGCACTAGATCCCCTCTCGATTGGCCTTGGGTAGGATCCTGCGTCCCGCCCCGATCACACTGCTGCGTCTGCGCACAATACGCGGTGGCATGACTCCTATAACATATCAACATATTAGACATGCTATGGATACTTAACTCAAATACACAATACTAAACTTCTATTCATATTATAGCCCTAACTGGACTTGCTCTTATCCTTACTTGAACCATACTCTACTAGTTCGATCCGAACTAACTCAATAACTTACTATGACTTTCACTTAATTCTCGAGCTAACTTGCCTGTCTCATTCCCATGGAGCTAATCGCTCTGATACCAAGTTGTCACACCCCTTCCGAACTACACCGCTAACTTTCGGTTCGAAGGCGGCGTGAAGCCAACGAGACATTGTTTATCTCTTAACAATACCGTTGACCCCGATACACTGATAAACATACTATGTTGAAAATGGAACACTTAAACATGACATAGCAGTAAAGCTGGACAACTATTAAACATATACAAGGAGAAACCATTCACAAGTCTCTCTTGGAAACTAAAAGTCTAGTGCATCGAAACAACACAAGACAAACAAAGTGTTTATACAACCTCTAATGTACAAACAACTATAACACCCAAGTCCTCACAAATAATTTACAAACATAGAGACTTGCTAGACAAAACCCGACCACGTACAAAGTATTTAACTTATGAAGCTCAAAGCAGACTATGGCGATAACTCAGGTGCGAGGAGCTCGATCTCTACCGAAAGGTTTGAAAACATAGAAGGAATGAGCTATGAAGCTCGGTGAGTGATTGTGTTAAATATCTCGTAACTTGTAAAACATGTGACACTGAAAACTATGAGCATATGCATTTGTATTCAAGCATTGAAAGTAAGCTGGAATCATAATAGACTTTGAGAAAACCAACAAGTATATCATCAAATCTCGTAAGGCATGTAAATGAGATAAACTCTTTAAAAACATTTCACAATCCACGTTGTGTAGGGCACGCCAGTACAACCAACGTTTACTCTACGATGTAGTGGGGCCCGCCCAAGACTCCCATCGTCTTTGTCAAAGTGGGGCCCGCCCCAAAGACTCACGGCAGTGGCTGATTGCCACGGAGTACACTCAACGTCGACAGCGAGAATAAGACTGTGTGCACGGTACCATAAAACCTCGGGCTCAATATCTCGGAAAAACCACATGGAAACATTTGAACATGCTCGCTTATCTTTTCTTTCATAAAACTCAAGCTTACTCGCTTGTTCATAAAATTGGAAATCTTTAAAACATATTTGCTAGTACATGCTTGCTTGAAATCATAACATTTCCATAAATTTTGGCAACCATTGACATATGCTCATGTATAAACTTTATAAAGACTTTTAGGGTCACAATGAACACTTGACACATTTCTAGGAAAACATGAATAGTCATAAACATGTACTCAAAAGAAAGCATAATGCATTGAAAACTTTATTCTAGCAAAACTTGCATTTCTTGAACATAATTCAAACATATATACACTTTTGAAGTTCCTTTTATCACTCACGATTGCTTGAACTAGAATCTTAGCCCGTACACTTGACCTATTTGCTCTTGGCACATCAAACAAACCAAATTCATGTATTAGAACCTCGAGCTCATGGTTTTAACCCTAAAACTACAAGAAAACACACTTTCAAAAATTCCAGCATTTTGATTTTTTCTCACTGTATTGAGATGACCATAACTTCTTCATTACTTATCCAAAAAGAATGTACTTTATACCAAACTCTTCCTTTTGAACCCTCTAAAACTCTTATGAAGACATGAAAATGAGATTCCTAACATATTGGTTAGAAATTACCTCAGTAGCTTAACCCCTAAATTGATACTTCTGCATTCCAGATTTCACTTCCTGCTGCAACCTGAAACTTAACCTGACGATTACAACATCTTCCAATCATTTTCGTCTCACAATTCCTTCACAAAACTTGTAGGAAATTGAATAAGCTTTCGAGCCATACCAATTAGAGCTTCTAACTCCCAGTATACAGATCAGAACAACCAAAACATCAGAGACTTCTCGGATTTGACAGCAAAATTCTGTCTTCTGCCTTCCTCTTAACAAAACAGCAACTTAACATCAGAATTGGCTCGAGCTTCCTTCACGAATTTTGTTCCAATATGAGTTAACTTTCATGAAACAAAAGCGCAACTCTTACCTCTTCTTGTGGAGCTCGAGATGAACAGAAAATCAGAGCTTGTCTGAGTTGATTTTCTTCTTTGTCAAAAATGAATTCCCTTGAGTTTTCCTCTTTCCTTCGCAACTCCAGCCCAAAATCACCAAAAATGGCCTCCTTCTTCTTCTTCCTTTCTCCTTCAACCACGAAGCTTCAGCCTTAGATTGTGATGAAAGAGAAGAAAATTGAGAGAAACCCTTTTTAAAAAAAGTCAATCGGTGGAAGAGGTCCTTTGTCTTTTTGCACTTTTGCTTTTTTTCATTTTCTATTTCTTTTTTTTTCCTTTTTTTTCTTTCCTTTATCTTCTTTCTTTCTTTTCTTTTCTTTTCTTTCATTTTCTTAACAAAACCAAAATAACTTAATATAAAACATTGTTTCATTTCCTTTTCTTCTTTTGTCTTTCAAAGCAAACCAAACCAAAATGGTTTAAACTTTCTTTCCTTGTTTTCCTTTTGTCTTTCACTTCATTTCTTTTCTTTTTTTAAACATGGGAAACCAAGTTTTAAACATTCATTTCTTCTTTCTTTTTGTTGTTTGATAATAAAGAAGTTCCAAAGAGATCGGGTTTACACAAAGGGAGCCGAATTTGATAGTTTTTAGCCCTAATTTCGAAATACACACTCTAAGAAGAGAAAGAAGAGCATTCCTTGGGAGCCAAAGCGTTTGTGGAGGCTCGAGATCGTGATGAGTGCTCTGGAAGGAGGGACCGACATCGACACATAAGTTTATTTCTCTTTATTTTAGTTTGTAATTGAGTTTAAAGACTTTTCTTATGACTTTAGCTTGTTTTTATGGTGTTTTTTAGTAGCTAAACGTTGTAGTTTGAATTTGATTAACATGTTTTAGATTTATTTGATCATGTTATTTATTTTTGGAAATTCCTTCTTAATTTCATAAATCTTGTTGGTTTAAGTGGACTCGAGAGAAAGAAACTTAGATTAGAGGAAAGTTGTCAAAATCCTTAGAAAACTGGCATGAGAATGACCTAGAGTTCTTTGGGAAACACATAAAAAAGTTGTTTAATGTCGTGCATGCTTTTAAAATTCATAAGGAAACTTTAGAATTTATCTCGTGTGTGAGGCTCATTACGAATCGAGAGATTCTCTTGAGTATTTTCACTTCTTGTTTAAAAATTCATAATATTAGTTCATTGCATGTGTTAAATAAGGAATTAACTTGTGAAATCACCTTTCTTCAATTCTATCATATTCGTTTCTCCAATTCTACATTTATTTTCTATTTTTGTTTTAACTATCCATCAAAGTTTTGTTGCCTTGGCTAAAATTAAGAATAAGTATCTTGGTAATTAATTAATCTAGAAAAACTCATTCTTGAGGGTGATACTTTGTACTCAAATCACTATATTAAAAATTGACCCGTACACTTGCGGTATTGCAGTATAATTTTACGCAACACTTATCATTGGCCTTCATCTAATTGTCATATGCATCACGAACATTTTGTGATGAATTCGAGCTAGGGACTCGAGAACATTCCTCAGTCAAGAAAAATTTTAAATCGTCGACCAAAAGATTAGTATTCAGGTTGTTTTTCCACGTTGTGTAATTTTCCCTAGTTAATATTTCGGCAACAAAGAGACAAATTATGGAACTTGAAATTTTTTCTTAAAAAACATTAATTTATTTATATTAGGCTATCACAAAAAAATGTTTCATAAATCTAATCACGTTTTAGCAAAAATTAATAATGATCTCCGAAGTCATTTAGGGTCTATTTTTGGTAGGTAATCCGAAAACAGAAATTTGAAAACAAGGGATTCAATGAAAACAGAGTTGTATTTCATGTTTTCAGATATGTGTTTTGTAACAGATTTAGAAATTTGATTCCATTTTAAACAATAGTTTAAAGTGTGTTCTATAATATATTTATATATCATAAAATTAGTTGTAGTTGCAAAACTAAAGATTAGGTTGAATATAAACCATTATTAATTAATTTATTATTATATTTTTTTTTATAAATTTTATATAATTATTATTCTATAATATAATATAATATTCTATATTTTATAATATATTATATTATACCTATTTTAATTTAACAAAAGTAAATTAAGTTTATAAACATGAAACATTATATTTATTAAGATTTTTATCTTTGTTTAATATAATTATGTCATTTTAAAATTTCAATTTCAAAATCTGGATACAATGAAAACATAAAAATGTTGTTTTCAGAATTTCTACAGTGATGAGTAAACCCTTCTTTTAATCCAGTTTGAGCCAACCGAGAGACCTAATGGACCTACAGTGATGAGCTCCAATGATCCGAGATTAACCTATCAAACTCTTTGACCTGGTTAATCAACATTCATTAGGTACGGTAACACTCCACTAAAGGGTGCAGCTGCACTCCCGTCAATGCAAGATATTACGTGTCCATTGATATAACCAATGCCCATGAGTCGACCTTTCACATGTTGTTCGTAGACACCGCTGGGTAAAACTACCGTTTTACCCCTGTGTCTACTTCTTGCTCCTTAAGTCCCCACTGCTTCTCTAATAAACAATAACATTGTAATGGTCCAACCATATACAACAATCCTCTCGGCCAAGTGAGAGGCTGGGCGCCCGTTGTCCAAGCCCTAGAGACAACACTTAAGGGAACAACCCATCTAGTTTCCCTAAAGGCGAGAACGAGTGAATTCCATCTCGTGTAGTTAAGTTCCCAACTCCCTACTTGGTCCTATCCGTGAGAAGATAGGCATATTGGGCGAGTAACTGTGACCACCCTCACTCATACTAGTCAAAGGACAGACCCCCGCAGACAGGAGTCCGTAACACGCTCAGGATTCAGGTCGAGTCACTAATGGTCATCTACGAAGTTATTAGTCCTTACCATCAACGGTGTTACATCAGTAGGTCTAATAATTCACGGTCCGGTCTTGTACGATCTCATTGTACAAGATGCCCCCACTCGCATGTCAACCACATGAACAAGTCAGATCACCTCGTTTTTATCTTAATACAAAGCGGGCCGCATCCACAGTGTATCAAGGATTAGGTCTCCAACCCTATCCATATACTGTAGACCGTTCGGGTCATTTACTCGAACGTGATCCTCCTTATGTGTCCACTACACACCGTTCAATGACCCTGGAGCTTAGTTTATTGGTCATAGTTTGTATTAAAAGCAAGACACAAAAGATGAAATAAATAACTCTTTATTAATTTCAAATAGTAATTTACAAACTGAACGAGATTAGGGCAAACATCCCAACACCATATACCTCATTACATATCTCCCAGTTGCCCTAGATTAGCCTATGTACATATCTCGTAGACCTAGACTTTCCAGATGACCGTCGAACACTTTAGCCGTAAGAGTTTTTCTAAACGGATCAACAATATTGTGCTCTGAAGTGATCTTCGTGACTGTCACATCTCCTTGTTGCACTATTTCTCGTATCAGGTGATACTTCCTCTCGATGTGCTTGCCTCGCTTATATGGCTGCGAGGTTCCTTTGAATTGGCTCTGCGCGCCATGTTGTCACAAAGTATAAGGTGATGGGAAATTCCATATTTGGAACAACTTCCAAATCAGTAAGGAATTTCCTTAGCCAAACAACCTCTTTAGCTGTTTCACAAGCAGCGACATACTCAACCTCCATCGTGGAGTCAATGATGCATCCTTGCTTGATGCTTCGCCATACTATAGCTCCCCGGTTAAGGGTGAAAACTGATCTCGATGTGGATTTCCTAGAATCCTTATCGGTCTGAAAATCAGAATCAGTGTATCCAGTAAGGATCAAATCCTTAGTCCCATACACAAGCGTATAGTCCCTCGTTCTCCTAAGATACTTGAGGATATTTTTAACTGATGTCCAGTGGTCTAACCCTTGATTGGATTGGTACCTACTGACTATTCCCACTGCATAGCAAATGTCTGGCCTCATGCACAACATAGCATACATTATGCTACCTACTGTAGAGGCATAGGGAATACGTCTCATATCCTCAACTTCTTGAGGTGTCTTAGGACACTGTTCCTTAGATAGATGATATCTATGCCTGAAGGGTAATAAGCCCCTCTTGGAATTCTGCATCGAATATCGAGACAACATTTTGTCGATATAAGAGGCTTGAGACAGAGCTAGCGTTTTGTTCTTGCGATTCCTGAAGATCTGAATCCCAAGAACATATTGCGCCTCTACCAAATCTTTCATTTGGAATTGGGTCACCAACCAATTCTTTATGTCAGTAAGGTATCCTACATCATTCCCAATGAGTAGGATATCATACACATAAAGCACTAAGAAAGCTACTTTGTCGTTGATGATCCTCTTGTAAACACAAGGCTCATCAACGTTTTTGTCAAAGCCATAAGACTTGATCGCAGTATCAAATCTTATATTTCAAGATCTAGATGCTTCTTTCAAACCATAAATGGATCGATTGAGCTTGCAAACTTTTTGCTCCTGACCTTAGGTTATGAACCCTTCGGGTTGAGACATATAGATGCTCTCATCAAGATTACCATTCAAAAAGGTAGTCTTGACGTCCATTTCCAAATTTCATAATCATAAAAAGCGGCTATGGACAAGAGTATCCTGATAGACTTAAGTATAGCAACAGGGAAAAACGTTTTTCCATTGTCAACTCTTTCCCTTTGGGTAAAACCCTTTGCTACAAGTCTACCCTTAAAGGTTTGTACCTTTCCGGCTGCATCTCTCTTTCTCTTATAGATCCAATTGCACCCTATGGGTCTTACCCCTTCAGGTTGGTCTACAAGTTCCCATACTGAATTGAAGTCCATTGACTCCATTTCAAGGTCCATGGCTTTGATCCATTAGTCTTTGTCTATGTCATTCATTGCCTGTTTATAGGACAATGGATCTTCTACGCCGTCATCAGGTATGACGACTTGAGTTTCAGCTAAACCCAAGTAGTGGTCAGGTTGGGAAACAACCCTCCCACTGCGTCGAGGCATTCCCAACGATTGTGAAGGACGAGACTGACTTGAGGTGCTGGCTTCTCCATCAACTCTTGATGAAGGTCCAGCTTGATCAACAACTCTTGTTGTTTCATCTGTAGCTTCATTTAACATTAATTTACTACGCGGTTTATGGTTCCTCATGTGATCTTCCTCCAAGAACGTGGCGTTTGTCGATACAATAGCCTTGTTTTCTTGTGTGTCGTAGAAAATACCACCTCTCGTTTCTTTGGGATAGCCAACAAATTGGCATAATCTTAATCGTGGTTCCAGTTTCTTTGGGTTTGCCACTAGCACGTGCGCCGGACAACCCCAATTCTTGAAGTGTTGTAAACTAGGTTTATGTTGGGATGTTTGTCCTAATCTCGTTCAGTTTGTAAATACTATTTGAAATTAATAAAGAGTTATTTATTTCATATTTTGTGTCTCGCATTAATTACAAACTTTGTCCAATAAACTAAGCTCCAGGGTCATTAAATATATGAGAGAACTAGAACTTGAACGGTGTGTAGTGGACACACAGGGAGGATCATAAACTAAGCTCGTCACTGTTGGTCCATAAGGTCCCTCGGTTGGCTCAAACTGAGTTAAAAGAAGGGTTTACTGTTTTAGTGTGAATTGAAGTGTTCAAGTTCACTAAAGGGTATTTATGTCATTTATATGAGATATGAATGATATATATATAGTTTAATGTGAATGAGATTCATAATAAACTATAGGTTAGCCTAATTGTTGAATTAGGGCTAATTTGAAGAAATTAGGTTGAGAGATATTAAATTGGATGTGATTCAATTTAATAAATCCACAATTATACAAATGAGATTTGTAATATGAGATATGATATATCTTATATTATGTGGTTATGCAAATATGATTTGCATAACCTATAGTTGTGGTAAAATGGTAAATAGGTGGAGATTTCAACTCCACCTATCTCCATTATTTAAACCCATTTGCAAGAAGGGGAACTCAAGCATTCTCTCATTTTTTGGAATTCTCACCAAAAGAAGAGAACACTCTCTCTCAAATTCTCTCAAGAATTCTCCTCCCTTCACCAAAACAAATAGAATCCCACCATTCTCTTTCTTCCTAAAGAAGAACAACCGATAAGCCATTTGGTGGTGTTCTTGTTCGTGAGAAGAATTCGGGTTCGTAGAGATCGAGGAGCACACGAAGAGTTCGTGAATCTGGAAAGGAATCCTCGAAGAAGGTCTTTAACAAGTAAGGAACAAGAACTTGCTGCAATTTCTTTCCTCTTATGCATGTTTAACCGAGAACTAAATGTTAGATTAATTTTAATGGATAATAGTTGCACAACTTCACCGCGATGATTCGATCGTCTTCCGCTGCGTGTGAGTTTCATTCCCTTCAGTTTACACCCCTTCCATAATTCAAACGGTGTTTCTAAAACACTCTTTGACGGAACAATGTTCAAAATTTAAACTGCAGTCTCTACTGCGTATCCCCAAAACGAGGCCGGCAATTGAGCATAGCTCATCATAGAACGAACCATGTCCAACAAGGTTCTATTTCTCCTTTCTGACACACCATTTTGTTGTGGTGTATTTGGTGCTGAGAGTTGAGATTTAATTCCATGTTCTATCAAATAGTCCTGAAATCTCAAATCCATATACTCTCCACCTCGATCGGATCGAAGTGTTTTAGTGGTTTTCCTTAATCCATTCTCTACTTCAACCTTATACTCTTTGAACTTTTCAAGAGCTTCAGACTTATGATGCATTAGGTATAAATAACCATACCTCGAATAATCATCTATGAAAGGGATGAAATATTCCTACCCTCCTCGAGCTTTAACATTCACCAGACCACAAAGATCCGAATGTATAAGTTCTAAGGGCTCTATGGCTTTGTAACCTTTTCCAGTAAAAGGTCGCTTGGTCATTTTACCTTCCAAGCATGATTTGCAAGGAGGTAGAATCATCTTCTAACTTGTTTAGAAGTCCATTCTTAAATAATCTCTCAATCCGGTTGAGATTTATGTGACCAAGTCTAAGATGCCATAGATAGGTATTATTTTGAGAAATTCTTTGCCTTTTACTTTGAGTATTAGCAATTTTAAACATCTCATGATTCAAAATTGCTCTAGTTCTATTCGGTTTAAGTACATTCAAGTCGTTTTCTAATTTAGCAGAACAAACATTGACACCCTTTTTCAAAATGAACACTTCATTAAAAGAAAAGGAAATACAATATCCAAGTTCTATTAAACAAGAGATAGAAATTAAGTTCCTCTTAATTTTAGGAACTATATACAGATTTTCTAAAAATAAAAATCTCTAAAAAACATCTTGGCATCTCCCACTGCACGAGCCGAGACGACGTCTCCCGTTCTGACCCTGAGCATCATCTCACCCTCTTAGAGCTCCTTGAAGGAACTAGTTTCCTGAAACGTAGAGCAAATGTGATTAGTGGCTCCTGAATCAAGTATCCAGGTAAAATCATCATTTTCCACTAAGCAATTTTCAAGAACAAGTAAATCAATTTACCTTTCTTCTCTTTGAGCTAAATGTCTGTAGTAGCATAAGCTTTCCCTTTTCCTCATTTCCTCTTCTTCCGAGTCTTCTTAATCCCAGAAGAAGAACCGCATGGCTTGGTTCCAGAGGATGAACCAATCTGGAGCCTTTTGGAATGGGCAAACTGATTTACCTCTTCATCAACCTGTCCTTTATTATCCATACGAGACTGGTAAGTCTGCAGTTCATTTAGGAGGGAAGTCAGGTTATACACTTTTTTGTTCATCTCTGCATTGCTACGGAATGGCAGGAAACTCTTCGGAAGAGATTCCAGGATGAAGAATACCTGACTTTACTCATCTAAGACCGCTCCGTTCATTTTGGCCACGTTGAAGTGAACTATAAGATCGAGAACATGTTCTCTCACTGAAGTTCCCTCCTTCATGCGCGCGTTATAAGCGTACTTGAGGGATTCGTGCCGAATTTGTTCAGACGATTGTCCAGACAAATTCTGAAGATAACCCATGATCTCACGAGCTGAGACCATACCCTCCAACTTCCAGGCCAAAACATCAGATATGCCATCCAGGATATAGGCCTTGGACCAGCGGTCAAACTCATCCTTAACAGATTGAGGTGCGTTTTGAGTAGGGATCTGAGGACATTCCTCAGTCAGTACGAATCGAAGGTCGTCAACAACAAGAATCGCATCCAGGTTGGACTTCTACGTAGTAAAGTTTTCACACCTGTTAAACGTTCTCTTTTGAGTAAGGCTATATACATGGACGACATGCTGAAAATAAAAAATAATTCTAATTAGTTATGCCTTTAACCCATTATAAACCAATCAAATTTGGAAAAATTATTAAAGAACCCTAGTGTTTATACTAAACCCAGTGTTTAAATTAAACCTTTAATTTTGAAACGATATTTCAAGGGTTTAGAACAAAAGCCTCCGTCGGGACGTCAGTCATTCCTCACTCGAATTGAGACTTTCTCAGCCAATTCTCACTACCAGAACATCTCATGTCCCAATGGTCCTTAGCTACCGTTTGTTTGGTCAAGGACTTGTTAACTAGCTTAACTCATCCCGTAAATGTGACCCTACCATTTTCAGATCCAATAGGTCCAAGCCAACAGACTACTATTAAGAAAGACAACTATTGGCAAATTACCTAAGAGACCCTATCCATTTTGTGAGTTCGTGGTGTTCCGATCCCTATAGTCAGGCCCTCCGTAGGGTTTGGCTATTTTAGGACAATCTAGAAGGTGGACTATAGAAATCTCACGGTGCGACCTAATAGAGGAGACCGTAGGATACGTTGACACGCGTCCTGCTCTCATTTACTATGGATACTTCCCTCATTCACCTTGGTATTGAACCATGCAAACACTTACCGTAGGGGGATGCCCTATTGACGCCACGTAGTCGAGCGTGGAACTCCTCTTCAGAACGTGAGAGTAAACTCGATGCGAACATCTCATTTTCTCCCACTGAAGCTCCTAAGATTAGGGTATAGGTTTAACTTAGTCGGATTCTGGCTAAAAGAATCTATCTAACTCTATGCCTATTGTAACTGTTATAACTAGGTCTTTTAACCTTATGTCTAGGTGAATAAACATTTTAATTACATAGATATAAAATAGAACTAAGGTTAATTCAACTCAAGCTCTAGGTCAGTTCTCAGGTAGGAGGTGTTCCGTTAACCGTCAGCTTAAGTACCCCCAACCTTAGACAGAACTTCACTAGTAGAGTTCCTTTATAACCAAAGTTCTAATGTCCTACTATATTTTAAACTATTTAAATACTATGTAAGACTAACTTCTAATCCTATTAGAAATTAAAACTTAGGTCTAAATTAATTTTAAACAATTTAAAACTAATTTAATTTTAACCCAAGTTCCTATGTTTGCATGAATTTCTTTGTTATAGGTTATGGTTTCTAAAACTCCTTAATTTATAACTTTTATAAATTTAATAACTAACCTATGACGAAGAACTATATTATAAAACCAATATTGGAATTATAAAAATTATTCAACTAATTGAATAACTAAAAATACTTAAATAAAATAACATTTATTTTAAACTAAGTAATTTCATGCTCCATGCAATTTATTTTCCATATAATCTAATTATAACATTTATAATTAATTACTCATGAAAAATAAATTAATCATGCATTTAAACCATATTCATATAATAATTATTACAAATAAAATGCATGAACATGTTTATCCTAAGGTAGGAAAAATTCTAAATGACATTCATAAAGAAAAATAGCTGTAAAATGGAAAAAAATTGGCCCCTAAAATGCAAAAATAATAAAATTAAAATTACACTAATTTTATTACAAAACGGGTCCAAGACTCCTTGAATCGAGCTCAAACCGCTCAAACCAGGACAAATCGCCATCGAATGGCCCAGTGCTTGACCCATATCTTTGCGATAGCGTTGCAACACTGCACCCTAACGTATTGGGGTAGCATTGAACCGCCATGCGAGAGGTTGCAACACTGCTGATCCCCTGAGATTCCTTATCGATAGGAAGCCGTTGGCATTGGGACACCGTTCTTCAGCGTTGGAACGCTGATGGATGGCGTAGCAACGCTACTGGTAACGTTGCAACGCTGTTTCTTCGGCAGCAGCAGATTTCTTCGAACACAACAACTTTAAACAACGATTTCTCCTTCGATACTCATCCGATTGGCACGAAACGTGTCTCGAACGACTCATAACTCATTTACAGACTCGATTATGCACATAATTACCCCAAAACACAGGGGTCATTACATATAATTTGATCAAATCAAAAGAAACTAAGGCCAAAATTTTCCTAAACTAGTTTTATAGCAAACCAAATGCAAATCCCACCTAACCAATGCAAATTTGTTTCAACCAAAGCAAAACAAACTTGGCTCTAATACCAATTGAGGGAGATCCGATCTCCTTGAGCAGGAAAAACGTGATAGAAATCGTAATTTTGCTAGTTTGTTTTGGTTGAAAATCAAATACCCATACATTGGTAAATGATACAGAACAAGCATACATTCTAATCTAATTAGACATGGAGTAAAACATGCAAACATACAGCAACACAACAACTCCTTTGTTGTTTCATAATTACCTTTGTTGTTTCTCAACAACAACTCCTTGCTCCAAGCTTTGCAGCAACACAACAACCCAAGAATACTTATCTGTTTTCTCCAACAGGACACAACCAATAAGAAAACCTTCTATTGTCTAAGTACTACTTAGATCAATTCCTTTACTGGGAAAGAATTCCAACAATCGGAAGAATTTTGGGAATTTGAGAGAGATAGAGATTTTTTCTTTGAGCAATTCACCAATTCGGAAAAATAGATCGGTTGATCAATCAACCCCCTTCTCCCTGTTAAGCTATCGATAGGGAGAAGGAAAGGGATAGTGGGAACGTGTCTGGATGACACGTTCCCTCATTTAAATTTAAAATAATAATTAAATAAAATTTAATTATTAATTAAATCACATTTAAATAAAATAAATTAAATATCATATATTTAATTTAGATTAAATCACATTTAATCAATATTTCCCTCTAACCTATAGTTTTAATGTACATCAAATGCACATTAAATTTTAACCTATAGTTTTTAAATATGAATCACATTCACATTTGAATTTAACATTCGAACTCTTTCAAATATGTAATTCTCTCATATAATTTAATATGAATCATATTCACATTAAATGTATAATATATAGTTCCAAAACTATATATTATATCGTATTTATATACATTAAATTTATTCCCTAATGAATTCGAACATTTCAAATTCAAAACGGTCTAAGCTCCAACGATACGAGATTACTCGGTTAATCTCATTAATCTCCTAATCAACATTCCTTAACTGCGGGAACACTCCACTAAAGTCCCGCAGCTGCACTCTTCTCACTGCAGATATATTTTTGTGTCCACGGATGTTGACCAATAACAGCAAGTGAATCCTTCACGAATGTCGTAACACCAGCTGGGTCAAATTACCGTTTTACCCCTGGGTTACATCTTGTACCTTAAGTACCCGTGCTCCTCTAATGAACATTTTGTTTGTGGTCCTACCAACAAACAGAAGTCCCTCTCGGGCCAATGAGAGGGTCACACCCTTTGTTCAAGTCCCGGAGACACTACTTAAGGGAACATTCATTTACTTACCCTAGTTGGTGGGAAGGAGTGAATTCCATCTTGCCAAGTTAAGTTCCCAGCCGCTCACTCGGTCTTGTCCCCAAGAAGGTAGGCATATTGAGTCGGCGAATCTGGCCACTCTCACCCCATACTAATCAAAGGACAATCCCTCGCGAACAGGAGTTCGTGAACACCTTTCGAGATTGAGATCAAGTTGCCTAGGTCATCCTAGTGAAATAGAAACCTAACTAGTCAACGGAGTTACATCTAGAGGTTACTATTTCGTGGTCCAATCTTATGTAATCTCATTACATAGGTTATCCCCACTCACATGTCATCTACATGGACATGTTAGGATCACAGTGTTTGTATCATATACAAAGTGGGCCACATCCATAGTTTTACCAGGGCAAGGTACCCAAACCATATGCCCTTACTATAGACCCTTTAGGGTGTATCTCGAACTGAGATCCTTTATATGTACACTACATTCAGTTAAAGATACATTTTACAACCTTGGATGTTTAGTTTATTGGATTTATGGTTAAAATAGGGGCAATATCATAAATAACGAACAATAACTCTTTATTGAAGTAATAACAATTTATTACAATAATTAGAACATAATTACAAACTTTGAGTTTTAGGGCACAAACCCCAACAGGAACTGCGTCCCAACTCTCAGCACATGGTATGCCACTGCAGAATGGCGTATCGGAGAGGAGAACAGAACCCTTTTGGACATGGTTTGGTCGATGATGAGCTATGCTCGTCTCCCTGATTCTTTTTGGGGTTACGCGATGGAGACTGCGGTTTATATTTTGAACAATGTTCCGTCGAAGAGTGTTTGTGAAACACCTTTCGAACACTAGAATGGTCGTAAAGGTAGTTTACACCATTTCAGAATTTGGGGATGCCCCACCCACGTGTTGGTGTCAAACCCGAAGAAGTTGGAACTCCGTTCAAAACTATGCCTATTCGTAGGTTACCCAAAAGAGACTAGGGGTGGTCTATTATATGATCTTAAGGAAAATATGGTGCTTGTGTGGACAAACACCACTTTCCTTGAGGAAGACCACGTC
Organism: Trichosanthes cucumerina; assembly: GCA_036507285.1. Taxonomy (NCBI): domain Eukaryota; kingdom Viridiplantae; phylum Streptophyta; class Magnoliopsida; order Cucurbitales; family Cucurbitaceae; genus Trichosanthes; species Trichosanthes cucumerina. Next base: position 30,749,894 of record CM071839.1, read on the forward strand.
AGGGATCATTTGCCTAGGAGCAAAATCTTGTTAAGCGAAATGGACTATATATATCAGAAAGAGTTGCTGATGGTGCTAGTACATCAATAAATGTTGTTAATCCTAGCACGTCAAGTCAAGTCCATTCCCAAGAGTTGGGAATGCCTCGACGTAGTGGCAGGGCTATGAGATAGCCTGGACGTTACATGGGTTTAGCTTCAACCTAAGTTGTCACTCCTGATGATGACTACGAGGATCCATTGACCTACGATCAGGCAATGACAGACGTTGACAAGGACGAATGAATTAAAGCTATGAACCAGGAAATGAAGTCGATGTACCTCAATTCTTTCTGGGAGGTTGTGGATCAACCGGATGGGGTAAAACCTATTGGTTGTAAATGGATCTACAAGCGTAAACGTGGCGTAGTTGAAATGGTTGACTATGAGGAAACCATTTCACCTGTTGTCATGGTAAAGTCGATCAGGATCCTTCTGGCCATTGCTGCATATTATGACTATGAGGTATGGCAGATGGATGTCAAGACCGCCTTTTTGAATGGCAACCATGACGAATGTAAACCCGAGATCTTTCTTTGGAACTTCCTTATTATCAAACAACAAAAAGAAAGAAGAAATGAATGTTTAAAACTTGGTTTCCCATGTTTTAAAAAGAAAAGTAATGAAGTGAAAGACAAAAGGAAAACAAGGAAGAAAAAGTTTAAACCATTTTGGTTTGTTTTGCTTTTAAAGACAAAAGAAGAAAAGGAAATGAAACAAATGTTTTATATTAAGTTATTTTGGTTTTGTTAAGAAAAGAAAAGAAAAGAAAAGAAAAGAAAAGAAAGAAAGAGGATAAAGGAAAGAAAAGAAAAGGAAAAAGAAATAGAAAATGAAAATAACAAAAGTGCAAAAAGACAAATGAATGCCTCTTCCACCGATTGACTTTTTTTAAATAGGGTTTCTCTCCATTTTCTTCTCTTTCATCACAAACCAAGCTGAAATTTCGTGGGAGAAGGAGAAAGGAAGAAGAAGGAAGCCATTTTTCATAAACTTGGAGCTGTAGTTGCAGAAGAAAGGAGAAAAACTCAAGAGGATTCTTCATTACAGCAAGGAAATCAACTCAGACAAGATCTGATTTTCTGTTCATCTCGAGCTCCACAAGAAGAGGTAAGAGTTGGGCTTTTTTTTCATGAAAGTTAACTCATATTGGAACAAAATTCGTGAAGGAAGCTCGAGCCAATTCTGATGTTAAGTTGCTGTTTTGTTAAGAGGAAGGCAGAAGAGAGAAATTTGCTGTCAAATCCGAGAGGTCTCTGATGTTTTGGTTGTTCTGATCTGTATACTTAGAGTTAGAAGCTCTAATTGGTATGGTTCGAAAGCTTATTCAATTTCCTACACGTTTTGTGAAGGAATCGTGAGAAGAAAATGATTGGAAGATGTTGTAATCTTCAGGTTAAGTTTCGGGTTGCAGCAGGAAGTGAAATCTGGAACAGCAGAAGTATCAATTTAGGGGTTAAGCTACTGAGGTAATTTATAACCAATACGTTAGGAATCTCATTTTCATGTCTTCATAAGAGTTTTAGAGGGTTCAAAAAGGAAGAGTTTATTATAAAGTACATTCTTTTTGGATAAGTAATGAAGACGTTATGGCTGTCTGAATATAGGGCAGAAAATCTGAAAATGCTGGAATTTTTGAAAGTGTGTTTTCTTGTAGTTTTAGGGTTAAAAACCATGAGCTCGAGGTTCTAATACATGAATTTGGTTTGTTTGACAGGCCAAGAGCAAATAGGTCAAGTGTACGGGCTAAGATTCTAGTTCAAGCACTGTGAGTGATAAAAGGAACTTCAAAAGTTTATATATGTTTGAATTATGTTCAAGAAATGCAAGTTTTGCTAGAATAAAGTTTTCAATGCATTATGCTTTCTTTTGAGTACATGTTTATGACTATTCATGTTTTCCTAGAAATGTGTCAAGTGTTCATTGTGACCCTAAAAGTCTTTATAAAGTTTATACATGAGCATATGTCCAATGGTTGCAAAATTTATGGTAATGTTATGATTTCAAGCAAGCATGTACTAGCAAGTATGTTTTAAAGTTTTCCAATTTTATGAACAAGCTGAGTAAGCTTGAGTTTTATGAAAAAAAAGATAAGCGGGCATGTTCAAATGTTTCATGTGATTTTCTCGAGATATTGAGCAGAGGCTTTATGGTACCGTGTGCACACATAGTCTTATTCTGTTGTCGACGCGTTGAGTGTACTCCGTGACACAGCGGTATTTGTCGTGAGTCTTTGGGCGGGCCCCACTACGACAAAGACGATGGGAGTGTTGGGCGGGCCCCACTACATCGTAGAGTAAACGTTGGTTGTACTGGGCGTGTCCTACACAACGTAGATTGTGAAATGTTTTTAAAAGAGTTTATTTCATTTACATGCCTTACGAGATTTTGATGATATACTTGTTGGTTTTCTGAAAGTCTATTATGATTCTACGTTTACTTTCAATGCTTGAATACAAATGCATATGCTCATAGTTTTCAGGTCACATGTTTTACAAGTTATAGATATTAAACACAGTCACTCACTGAGCTTCATAGCTCATTCTTTCTATGTTTTCAAACTTTTCAGGTAGAGATCGAGCTCCTGGCACCTGAGTTACTGCCATAGTCTGCTAAAGCTTCATAAGTTAAATACTTTGTACGTGGCTGGTTTTGTCTAGCAAGTCTCTATGTTTGTAAATTAATCTGAGAGGACTTTGGTGTTATAGTTGTTTGTACATTAGAGGTTGTATAAACATTTGGTTTGTCTTGTGTTGTTTCTGATGCACTAGACTTTTAGTTTCCAAGAGAGACTTGTGAATGGTTTCTCCTTGTATATGTTTAATAGTTGTCCAGTTTCCGCTATGTCATGTTTAAGTGTTCCATTTTCGAACATAGTACGTTTATCAGGTGAATCAGGGTCAACAGGTATTGTTAAGAGATAAACAATGTCTGTTGGCTTCACGGCGCCTTTCAGGCTGAGTTAACAGGTAGTTCAGAAGGGGGTGTGACAACGAAACCATCTACATTGACCAACCTTCATAACCCAAGGCCAAGAGCAAAAGGTTTGTTGGCTTTATAGGTCTATTTGTGGACTAAAACAAGCCCCGAGGTCTTGGAATATAAGATTTGATGAGGCAATCAAATCTTATGGCCTTGATTAGAATATCGACGAGTCTTGTGTTTACAAGAAAAGCGTCGACAAAACTCCCGCATTTCTGATATTGTACGTGGATGATATCCTTCTCATTGGGAATGAGGTAGGATTTCTTACAGATGTAAAGAAATGGCTAGCTTCGCAATTCCAAATGAAAGATTTGGGAGAAGCTCAGTATGTTCTAGGTATCCAGATTGTGCAAAACCGGAAGAACAGAACGTTGGCCATGTCCCAAGCGTCTTATATTGACAAGATGTTGTCTAGATATAAGATACAGAACTCTAAGAAGGATTTGCTTCCTTTTAGGCACGGGGTTCACCTGTCTAAGGATCAGTGTCCTAAGACTCCTCAAGAGGTTGAGGATATGAGACGGATCCCCTATGCTTCAGTTGTAGGGAGACTCATGTATGTCATGTTGTTTACTAGGCCCAACATCTGTTATGCAGTAGGGATTGTCAGTAGGTATCAATCCAATCTAGGATTAGATCATTGAACAACCGTAAAGGCGATCCTCAAGAATCTTAAGAGAACGAGGAACTACAGCTTGGTGTATGGCAGTGGGGATTTGATCCTTACAGGATACACTAATTCTCCCTTTCAAACTGATAAGGATTCTAGAAAATCCAATTCGGGGTCAACCTTCATTTTGAATGGAGGAGCTGTAGTATGGCGAAGCATCAAGCAGGGATGCATCGTTGATTCCACTATGGAAGCAGAGTACGTTGTGGCTTGTGAAGCTGCAAAGGAAGCTGTTTGGCTTAGAAAGTTCATGATGGATTTGGAAGTTGTTCCAAAAATGAACTTGCCAATCACACTGTTTTGTGACAACAGTTGTGCAGTAGTCAACTCCAGAGAGCCTCGGAGCCATAAGAGAGGCAAACACATTGAGCGGAAGTATCACCTGATACGGGAGATTCTGCACCGCGGCGATGTGATAGTCACACAGATAGCGTCGGAACACAACGTTGCTGATCCATTTACAAAGGCCCTCACGACTAAGGTGTTTGAGGGTCACCTAGAGAGTCTAGGTCTTCGAGTACGTCCTGACTAGGGCAAGTGGGATAATTGTAAACGAGTATTCAATACCCTAGTTTATTGTATTACTTCATTGTAATTTTTTGTACATTTGAGAAATGAATTTGCTCCACTAGCTTAGTCCAAGTGGGAGTTTTTTGGGATGGATGTCCTAATCTTGTATAGTTTGTAAATTTTACATTTAAAATTAATAAAAGTTATTTATTTCATCATTTTGTGTCTCGCAATTTTTTAACAAACTTTATCCAATAAACTAAGCTCAAGGGTCATTGAACTTATGAGAGAACTAGAACTTGAACAATGTGTAGTGGACACACAGGAAGGATCACGTTCGAGTTAATGACCCGAACGGTCTACAGTATATGGATAGGGTTAGAGACCTAATCCTGGATACGCTGTGGGTGCGACCCGCTTTGTATTAAGATACAAACGAGGTAATCTGACTAGTTCATGTGGTTGACATGCGAGTGGGGGCATCCTGTACAATGAGATTGTACAAGACCGTACCGTGAATTATTAGACATACTGATGTAACACCGTTAATAGTATGGATTAATAACTTCGTAGATGACCATTAGTGACTCGACCAGAATCCTGAGCGTGTTACGGGCTCTTGTCTGTGGGGGTCTGTCCTTTGACTATTACGGTGATGGTGGTCACAATTACTCACCCAATATGCCTATCTTCTCAGGGACAGGACCAAGTAGGGAGCTGGAAAGTTAACTACGCGAGATGGAATTCACTCGTTCACGCCTTTAGGGAAACTAGAGGGGGTGTTCCCTTAAGTGTTGTCTCCAGGGCTTGGACAACGGGCGCCCATCCTATCACTGGCACGAGACGGTTGTTGTGTATGGTTGGACCATTACAACGTTTTTGTTCATTAGAGGAGCAGTGGGGACTTAAGGAGCAATAAGTAGAGACAAGGGTAAAACAGTATTCTGACCTAGCATTGTCTACGAACAACTTGTGAAGGGTCGACTCATGGGCATTGGTTATATCAGTGGACACATCTTGTCTTACACTGACGGGTGTGCAACTACGGGCTTTAGTGGAGTGTTACCGTAGCTAATGAATGTTGATTAACTGGGTAAAAGAGTTTGACAGGTTAATCTCAGATCATTGGAGCTCCTCACTGTAGGTCCATAAGGTCCCTCGGTTGGCTCAAACTGGATTAATAGAAGGTTTACATTTTTTGTGTGAATTTGAAGTGTTCAAGTTAACTAGAATAGTAATTATGTCTTTTATATGAGATATGAATGATATATTATATAGTTTAATGTGAATGAGATTCATAATAAACTATAGGTTAGCCTAATTATTGAATTAGGGCTAACTTGGAGATATTAGATTGAGAAATATTAAATTGAATGTGATTCAATTTAAAAATCCACAATTATACAAAAGTGATTTGTAAAATGAGATATGGGATATCTTATTATATGTGGTTATGCAAATATGATTTGCATATCCTATGGTTGTGGTAAAATGGTAAATAGGTGGAGATTTCAACTCCACCTTTCACCATTATATAAACCCCTTTGCAAGAAGGGTTCATTAACCATTTGCTCATTTTTGGAATTCTCACCAAAACAAGCAATCAAATTCTCTCTCAAATCAACTCTCTCTCAAATTCTCCTCCCTTCACCAAAACCAAAGAATCTCACAATTCTCCTTCTACCTAAGGAAGAACAACCGAGAAACCGAGTGGAGGTGTTCGTTCGATGGGATTGTTTGAGGAGTTCGAGATCGTTGAGGAGAGCACGAAGAGTTGTGATCGGAAGAAGAAAATCTGAAGACGGTCTTCAACAAGTAAGTATTCTAACTTTCTGTTTTTTCCTTCTAGTTTGCATGTTTAACCTATACTATTAGATAGTTTAATTTTAACAAAATCGAATTGCACAATGATACCACGACGATTCGATCGTCTTTCGCTGCGCGGGGATTCTCATTTCCTTCCGTCAGTTACTCCTTCACTGAATTGAGATATTCTAAAATAAATATTGCACCAGAATAAATCTTATTCCTATAGCGTTTAGTTACTATTTATTTCGTCTATAAACCATTAACTTATTTAATAGTCTCTTGTAAGGTTTACCCTCCATTTTAGGCCCTAATGTTTCCGCCAACAAAACCTGCTGAAGCAAGGAATAAAGTTGGAGCAAAAACTAAAGCGACCCAATCCATTTTTGGAGTTTTTCCTGATATTGACTCCATGCAAATATTATACAAAGGAGGATGCTCCCAGGGCCTCACGAGGCCGAGCATGAAATCTCACTCTACAAACTAATGAAAGAGATCGTTGAACATGCTAACACATGTCCTTCTCCCACTTACTATATGCACTTTCCCGACTAACCTTGATATTGACTCATACAAATGTCATCCAAACGAAGATGCTCCCAAGGCACCACGACGTCGAGCATGAGTCTCAAGTGTGAACTTAACTGGAATGTGAGAGAAAATGATATATCATATACATCTTTTCCTCCCACTAAGTACTTAATAAATAGGGGTCTTTCACTTAGTTAAATCTGGCTAATTGATTTACCTAAGTCTATTAATTATCCCAAATATAACATTTACATTGGTTAATTATTTAATATTTTTTAGTTTATTAAACTTTTTAATAAACCTAACTTTATTATTGAACCATTTATGAAGCATAAACTAAGACTTAACTCCTAGTACGATTCCTAAGTAGGGTGTTACATTTCTATCCGCTTAAATACTCCAGCTTTAGACAAAACCTCTTTCGACAGAGTTCCTTTAGTCATAGTTCTATAAATTATCTTTTATTTTATTATTTTAAATCACTTTAAATAAATATAATAAAAGACTATTTCCAATAACATTATAAATTATTAACCTAAGGTTTGGTTATCAAATTTTAAAACCTCTTTAAAATAATTTAATTAAGTCATAAGTTTGTGTGCATTACTATGTTATAAGTTGTAATTGGGCATTCATCATGCAATTATAATATTTATAATTCTATGAACATCATACTTATAACATACATCTCATGGAATAATGCATGTCAATGCTTTTCATTATTTAATATAACAATTATATTAAACCTAATGAAAAATAAATCATGCAACCATATAATATAACTATTATATTAAATATGATGCATGAACATGCTTAACTTAAGATGAGATTTTAAACTATATGGCATACTTTATGCAACATATATAATATACATCAAATGCATAAAATTAAACAACAAGAATTGATCGAATTTTGGTACCCTAAAAGATTGATTAAATTAATATAACCATATTATATAAAACTAATTTATAGAAATTAAATAAAATAAATAAAACTAAACCACGTCTCACGTCTCCATTTCTGCGCATCCAGGGGGTAGCATCGAGACGCTGGAGGCAGTGTCGAGACATTACAGTTTCCAGGCGACACGTCTGCAAAGACAGCATTGAGGCACTCTTCAACCGCGTCTCGACGCTGTCCTCTTTGGTTGAAATTTCCTTATTGATATCGACATCAATTTTCTCTCTTCTTCAAAGCAACTTCTTGGCACAAACGACTCGAACTTACAGAATCGATTTAGAACAATAAATGCCCAAAATAACGAATCGTTAGATTGATCTCATCAACATTTAAAGCATAAATCTAAGTGTCAAATTCATAAACGTCAATTTTGCAAACCAACATACATCACATGTATCAAAGCTACACACTCTATTTTATATGAAATTCTCAATAAAATCGAAAGCAACATTGGCTTGGATACCAATTGAAAAGATTGAATCCTAATGCGGAAATGTATGATCGCTTTTTGTTTAGAAATTGTGAGAATTCTACATCACAAAATTGGTGAATTGTAACGACCCTGAACTCCAGATGCCTTTTAATTTACACCTTTGGGTAAAATTTAATGAAAATTTAATTATTTGGGGCCTTAAAGGAAAATTCTTGTTCTTCTTTTAATTATTTAAACTTGAACAAACTAAAGAATAGAAAGATAAATTAGAGAAATAAATTGCGGCAAAATTGTACTTATTTTTAAAAGAAAAAGGGTATAGTTGGAAAACAAGGTTGATTTAGGATTTCCAACAACCCCATGTCTTTTAGCAAGCAAGCAAATCAAGGGTTCCCTTTCTTCTTCCTCCAACCGCCGACAAACAAAGCAGCCCCCACGTCGCCTAGTTGACATCGTCGAGTTCCTCATGAAGGGGTAGGCGGAACGCCGCCATTCCACGCCGGACCTCACGAGTAGCCACGACCCTCATCTTTCGCGAGCTGCAACACCAAAAGTCGTGTTGCTCGAAGCTCGTCCAGTCGTTGCATGCCGAGTTGTAGTGGACGAACCTGCCACCATAGTTGAACAACCTGAAGGCGCCAGTCCTCGTCGCAGCTATCTTCACCGGTAAAGGTAGAGGTTGCGTCAAGTCGCATTGCTGCAGCCATACCCTTGTTGGACGCCAGCCGAACCCCTTCGGCGTGGGTCCAAGAGTTGTGCCGCCATCGTCGTTCGAATATGAGTTGAATAAAAAAAAAGAAAGACAGCAGCGGTTCGACTTGGATTCGAGCAGTTCAGCGAATTTTTAGCCAGTTTATGACATTTTAAGACCGGTTTCGAATAGATCGGCTCACGAGGAATCCAAAAACGTAGTCCACGCGCCAGGACGCGCTGCCGCCGACCGACCACCGTTCGCCGGAGTTCGCCCGATTTCATCAGTTTTGCTCTCCCGAGTTCGTTTTCAGCCTCCGTTGGTGGTAATTTACCTTAGTTAGTGTTGAATTTCAAGAATAGAATAAGTTATCTATATGAATGTAATTTAGGAAGTTATGATTATGTTTTAGGGGTTCGTTCCTTGGACAATTGAGTGGACATCAAAGGAAGAAAAAGTTCTAGTAATGCTCAGAGTTAAAACTAAGGTAAGGGACCTGCTGCCGAACTTTCTAAAATGGGATAAAAAAGGGAGTTTTCGTTACTTTACTTCAAAAGTATTTTATTATTTATACTTATAAAACCTATTATGTTCTAAAGTATTATTTCAATCAAGTTATGAAAGTTATGTCATGAATGTTAGCTTATTGTTTTCTCAAGTTATGTGCGTTATAGTCATTATAAATAAATGAGACCCCATGCATGTATGTATGTCATGAAAGAATCTGAAGGGGCGGTGGAAATTGGGCTCCTGAGGTTAGGCATGGTACAACATGCATTAGAGACCCTATAGGTCAGCTTATAGGGGTCTTTGAGGGACCCAAACTATAAGGGTCTGTGAGGGACTCAAAATAAAAGGACTCGGGTTGACCAATTGACCCTTTAGGCCAAAGTGAAGTCATGTATTTAGTTATGATTTCTATAAAGACAATTTTAGGACCCATATATGAAAGTCATGTTATGGTTTAGGATTGATTGATTTTAAGTTTGAATGTTATGAAAATGTATGCTACGATATGTGAATTACTGTTATTCTATGACATGTGCATTATAGTATATGAATGGATGATGGGACCTCATGCATGATTGTATGTTCATGAAATAGTTGGGTGGATGCGGTAATTGTTCTCCATATGACAATAGAGGTTTGAGAGGACTCCACATATGATAGTGGTCTTCGGACCTAACATGCTCTCGGGGTTTTGAGAGGATCCCATATATGACAGGAGTCTTCGGACACAATATGACTCAGGAGTCTTCGGGATCAGCATGCTCTCGAGGTTTTGAGAGGACCCCATATGATAGGAGTATTCGGACTCAACATAACTCAAGAGTCTTCGGACTCAATATGCTCTCGGGTTAGGGAGGACTCCATAGTACAGGAGTCTTCGGAATCAACATGCTTTCAGGAGAATTTAATTGACAACTAAAAGCCAAAAAGGAATAGTTATGATAGTTATGAGAAAGCTAGGTCCCACATAGGAAAGTTCTATAGTCATGATTGTATGTGTATGCATGTCCCAAACCTCAGTGAGCTAGGTCACTTACTGGGTATTATTAGTATAATACTCACCCTTTCTTTTTAAAATGTTTTCAGGTAATGGCAAAGGTGTACAGGGCGAGTGACGGGACGAGTTACGAAGACCATGGGAACCATAAAGCCATGTTTTTCCGCATTTATGTCTTAATAGTTATGATTAAACAATTTTGATTATGCATCAAGATAGTACAAAATTTTAAATTGAGCCGAAACTGATTTGTGTTGTTTTTAAATATTTTGATTTTCTTTGAGATCCCTAAATGTAGTTTTGAATGTGTTTGAAAGTTAAACTGTTCTTATTACATTTTTTGGCCTAAAATGCATGCATGTTTAGTAGTGTCCATAGGAATTTAGTTCATAAAAGTAGGGGTGTTACAGTTGGTATCGGAGCCCTAGGTTAAGGGTTCTTTAGACTTGCTTGCACCGTAAGTACAAAGTAGTCCCATGGTTGAGTAAAAAGTTTCTGTCACCGCTAGGTACGCTTCTAAGATTTATAAGTACAATAACTTATTATAATGTGATCATGTTTTATATGTAAGATTGAACTAAGGATTTAAATGTGACCCTACCATACGATCAGAAGATCATGAGACTGAATTAGAAATCCTCACTGTTGTAGTACAGACGAAGATGCCACCTAGAGGACAAGGAAGAGGTAGAGGACGTGGTAGAGGTTGGAGGACAGGAGGAGACCATAACCCACCACCAGAGTTACCACGAGAACAAGAGGAGGTTTCTCCACTCATGCCAGAGGTCCCAAAAGATCGGCCAGATTGCCAAGGCGATGTCCCCATAGTAGCTCCAGCAGCGGGGCAGGGTAACCCAAATGTCACGACTATGATGGTGGAGGCGATGCAGGCCTTGGTACGGGCTATAGTGGCCACCCAGTTGGCCCTGGCAGGTCAGGCCCGAAATGATGCAACCATAGAGGCCCGATATCTGAAGGATTTTAGAAAATATGACCCCCGATCATTTGATGGGTCTTCTAGTGACTCCACTATAGCTGAACTATGGTTGCCCTCCATCGAGATCATTTTCAGACTGATGAACTTCCTGGAGGACCAGAGGGTATCTTGTAAAGCTTTTATGTTGAGGGGCGATGCCTATATGGGGTGGGAGTCCGCCCAAAAGACCATGGACACAAACGGAGGATCGATCACCTAGAATTTATTTAAAGAGGTATTCTAGCAAAAGTTTTACTCGGTCGCAGCTCGTTACAGGAAGCAAGCAGAGTTCTACAGCTTTATTAGAACAAAAAGGCAGTTGAAGTATATGAGAGAGAATTCACCATACTGTTACGCTTTGCTCCCGAGTTAGTGGACACCGAGGCAAAGAAAACAGAACGTTTTATTATGGATCTGGATGAGAATATTCAAAGCTTTGTGCAGGCACTGTCACCTCCAGATTATGCTTCTGTAGTGAGGGTGGTTGAGCTGATTGGGGTCCAAACACAGAATGTTCAACAGATAGTAGCTAACTCAAGCCAACCACTAGCAGGCTAGAGGAGGAAGTGGGATCAAGAGGACTCTGTCCCTCAGCACTACCAGCAACCTGCAAGCCCACCAAACGATTCACGTTTCACTTCCAATCAGAAACAACAAGGTCGATCGGGAAAGGATAATGGTGAGAAACCGCGTTGTGTCAAATGTGGAAGATATCATTGTGGTAAGTGTTTGGCTCGCTCAGGAGAATGTTTTAGGTGCAAGAAAGAGGGGCACAGAGCTGAGGATTGTCCTAACAGGGTGCTAGGGATGATCAGCCTTCCAGATCGAGTGGAGCTAGGCCTTTTGAGCAAACAACCCAACAAGGAAGAGCCTTTACCAGTTCAAATCGAGCCACCAGAAACTTCGATCTAGCGATCACAGGTACATTGTTCGTACTCAGATACTTCGTTTCAGTGTTTTTCCATGATATGTGCATTCGTTGTTCTCTGCATGTTTAAGGTTAATGTTGTTAACTTTTATTTTTTGGTTGTCACCCTGTTAGGAGTGTGACGTTTCGCTAGTGAAATTATTAGAGTTTTAGGTTGATGGCCTCCGTAGTAGAATTTAGAGGGAACGTAGAGTGTTGGCTAAGAAAGCAAGTTAGGCTTTCATAACTAACTCCCATCTAAAGGAAAATTCAAGCATAGAACTCAAGTCAGGAACACTAGTTAACTAACACCCTACAAAAGGATTCAGGGGAACTGAAAGGGACACTAGCTAACAGGAATGAGAGGAGCTTTAATAATCAAGAAACCAAGTTTAGATAGGGTGCTACGATAAAGCCTTTGAGCAGATGGAGCTAACTGGAAGTGAGAAGCGAAAGTGTGAGTGGCGTATCCATAACGATTTCGAGATCGTGAGCTTTCGAGGGCGAAAGTTCTTAAGGAAGGAAGATTGTAATGACCCTGAACTCCAGATGCCTTTTAATTTACACCTTTGGGTGAAATTCAATGAAAATTTAATTTTTTGGGACCTTGAAGGAAAATTATTGTTCTTCTTTTATTTATTTAAACTTGAACAAACTCGAGAAAAAAAAGATAAATTAGAGAAATTAATTGCTTGAGGGGCAAAATTGTAGTTATTTTTAAAAGAAAAACGGTATAGTAGGAAAACAAGGTTGATTTAGGGTTTTCAACAACCCCATGTCTTTTAGCCAGCACGAAAATCAATGGTTCCCTTCCTTCTTCCTCCAACAGCTGACAAACCAAGCAACCCCCACGTCCCCCAGTTGACATCGTCAAGTTCCTCACCAAAGGGCAGGCGAAACGCCGCCATTCCACGCCGGAACTCACGAGCAGCCACCGCCCTCATCTTTCACGAGTTGCAGCACCAAAAGTCGTGTTGCTCGAAGCTTGTCCAGTCGTTACACGCCGAGTTGCAGTGGACGAAGCTGCCACCATCGTTGAATAGCCTGAAGGCCCCAGTCCTCGTCGCAACAATCTTCACCGGTAAAGGTAGAGGTTGCGTCAAGTCGCTTTGTTGCAACCATACCCCTTTTGGATGCCAGCCGAACGCCGTCGCTGCGGGTCCTAGAGTTCTGCCGCCATCGCCGTTCAAATAGGAATTGAATAAAAAATAGAGAAAGACAACAACGATTCGACTTGGGTTTGAGTGGTTCAATGAATTTTCAGCCAGTGTTTTAGACCGATTCCGAATAGATTGGCTCACGAGGAATCTAAAAACGTAGTCCACGCACCAGGACACGCCGCCGCACGCGCTGCCGCTGGCTGACCACCATTCACCGGAGTTCGCCTGATTTCATCAGTTTCACTCTCCTGAGTTCGTTTTCAGCCTCCGATGGTGGTAATTTAGCTTAGTTAGTGTTGAATTTCAAGAATAGAATAAGTTATCTATATGAATGTAATTTAGGAAGTTATGATTATGTATTAGGGGTTCGTTCCTTGGACAATTGAGTGGACATCAAAGGAAGAATGAGTTCTAGTAAGGCTCAGAGTTAAAACTAAAGTAAGGGACCTGCTGCCGAACTTTCTAAAATGGGATAAAAAAGGGAGTTTTCGTTACTTATTTCAAAAGTATTTTATTATTTATACTTTTAAAATCTATTATGTTCTAAAGTATTATTTCAGTCAAGTTATGAAAGTTATGCCATGAATGTTAGCTTATTGTTTTCTCATGTTATGTGTGTCATAGTCATGATAAATAAATGAGACCCCATGCATGTATGTATGTCATGAAAGAATTGGAAGGTGCGGTGGAAATTGTGCTCCTGAGGTTAGGCTGAAGGGAAGGAAAATCCCCACGCAGCGGAAGACGATTGAATCGTCAAGGTATCGTTACGCTACTAGAATTTTGTCAAAATGATCTAACACTTAGATCTAAGTTAAACATGCAAAAGAAGGAAGAAATACAACAAGAAGAGTAAACATACTTGTTGTAGACAAAACTTCAAAGTTTCTTCCCCGAACACGAACACTTCGTGCTTCTCAACGAATGCTTCTCTTGAACAAAACGAACACCACCAACGACCTTCTCGGTTGTTCTTCCTTTGGAAGAAGGAAAGTGGTGGAACTTTTCTTGGTTTTTGAGAGGGAGGAGAATTGAGAGAAAATGTTGAGAGAATGAATCTCTTCTCTTTGGTGAAATCCAAAAAAAGAGAGATTGCCTTTTCATCCTTCTTGCAAGAAGGGTTTAAATAATGGAATAATCATGGAGTTAAAATCTCCACATTATTACCATTTTACCACAACCATAGGTTCTGTAAATCACATTTGCATAACCATATAATATAAGATATCTCATATCTCATATTGCAAATCACATTTGCAATAATTGTGGATTAATTAAATTGAATCACATCCAATTTAATTTCTCTCAATTAATTTCTTCAATTAGCCCTAATTCAACAATTAGGCTAACCTATAGTTTATTTTGAATCTCATTCACATTAAATTATATATTATATCATTTATATCTCATATAAATAACATAAATGCCCTTCAAATGAAATTGAACAGTTCAATTCCATACCAAAACATTAACCCTTCTTTTAACCCAGATTGAGCCAACCGAGGGACCTAATGGACCTACAGTGACGGGCTCCAATGATCCGAGATTTACCTATCAAATCCTTTGACCCGGTTAATCAACATTCATTAGCTACGGTAACACTCCACTATAGCCCGTAGCTGCACTCCCGTCAGTGCAGAATATTACGTGTCCACTGATATAACTAATGCCCATGAGTCGACCCTTCACAGGTTGTTCGTAGACACGGCTGGGTCAAATTACCATTTAACCCCTGTGTCTACCTCTTGTTCCTTAAGTCCCCACTGCTCCTCTAATGAACAACACATTGTGATGGTCCAACCATACACAACACCCTTCTCGGGCCAGTGAGAAGGTGGGCGCCCGTTGTCCAAGCCCTGGAGACAGCACTTAAGGGAACAACCCCTCTAGTTTCCCTATAGGCCATCTCGCGTAGTTAAGTTCCCAGCTCCCTACTTGGTCCTGTCCCTAAGAAGATAGGCATATTGGGCGAGTAACTGTGACCACCCTCACCGTGCATTTGTCAAAGGACGGCACTTCATGCATGAGGAGTCCGTAACACGCTCAGGATTTAGGTCGAGTCACTAATGGTCATCTACGAAGTTATTAGTCCTTACTGTCAACGGTGTTACATCAGTAAATCTAATAATTCACGGTCTGGTATTGTACAATCTCATTGCACAGGATGCCCCCACTCGCATGTCAACCACATGAACGAGTCAGATCATCTCGTTTGTATCTAATAAAAAGCGGGTCGCATCAACAACGTATCCAGGATTAGGTCTCCAACCCTATCCATAAACTGTAGACCGTTCGGGTCACTAACTCGAACGTGATCCTCCCTGTGTGTCCACTACACACCGTTCAAGTTCTAGTTCTCTCATAAATTCAATGACCCTGGAGCATAGTTTATTGGAAAAGTTTGTAAATATTGCGAGACACAAAGTAATGAAATAAATAACTCTTATTAATTTCAAATAGTAATTTACAAACACGAGATTAGGACAAAAATCCCAACAAACTCCCACTTGGACTAAGCTAGTGGAGAAAATACTTTTTAGAAATGTACATAAATTACAACGAAGTAATACAATAAACTAGGGTATTGAATACCCGTTTACATATCTCCCACTTGCCCTAGTCAGGAAGCTCTCGAAGACCTAGACTCTCTAGGTGACCCTCAAACACCTTAGCCATGAGGGGCTTTGTAAATGGATCAGCTACGTTGTGCTCCGACGCTATCTGGGTGACTGTCACGTCTCCGCGGTGCACAATCTCCCGTATCAAATGATACTTGCGCTCAATATGTTTGCCTCTCTTATGACTCCGAGGCTCTCTGGAGTTGGCTACTGCACCACTGTTATCACAGAACAATGTGATCGGGAAGTTCATATTTGGAACAACTTCCAAATCGGTCATGAACTTCCTAAGCCAAACAACTTCCTTTGCAGCTTCAAAAGCCGCAACATACTCCGCTTCCATAGTGGAATCAGCGATACATCCCTGCTTGATGCTTCTGTTGGGTTTTATGTCCTAAAACACGTAGTTTTGTAAACTGAATGTATATTCTATTTCGCAATAAAGTTGATATTGAAATTTATTCAGTAAAGGTGTTATTGAATAAAGTGAATTGTGTATTGTGTAACCTTAATCCAACAAAGAACCCTTGGCTATAGGATGAATACTTGAACTTTATGTGTGACATAAAAGTGGATCAAGTTCAAGTCATAGCCAGAACAGTCTATAGTATAAGGATAGGGTTGGGTACCTTATCCTGGGGCACTATGGACGCGACCCACTTTGTAGAGTACAAACGATGTGATCCTAAATCGTTCATGTGGAGACATGTGAGTGGAGGCGTCCTATGCAATGAGTTTGCATAAGACTGGACCGCGAAATACTCACTTAGACTTTATAACTTCTTTTACTGTCTTAACTGACTATATTCATTACAATGACCTAGGTAAGTCGATCTTAATCCTCAGCGTTCTATGAACTCCTGTTTATTCAGATTATCCTTAGATATGCATAGGTGAGAGTGGCCCGAGACTGCCGACTCAATAAGCCTCCCATTTCAGGGATAAGTCTAGGTAGATAGCTGGGAACATAGTTCTGCAAGATGGAATTCACTCCTACCCGCTTTAGGGATATATAGAGAGGTTGTTCCCTTAAGTGTTGAGTCAAGGTCTTGAACAATGGGCCCACCCCTCTCACTGGCCCAAGAGGGATTCGGTTTGCTGGTTGGACCACAAACCAATTGTTGATTAGAGGATCAGTGGGACTTAAGGAACAAGAGGTAATTACAGGGGTAAAACAGTAATTTCGACCAAGCTGTAATTACGAACAACCTGTGAAGGATCGACTTACTAATCATGGTTATATCGAATGAACTGAAATATATCTACAGTGAGGAGAGTGCAACCACTAGGCTTTAGTGGAGTGCGTCGGTGGTTAACGAATGTTGATTAGCTAGGCTAAAGAGTTGGGTCGGTTAACCTCGTATCGTTGGAGCTCATGATATTTAGGTCCATTAGGTCCCCTTACTAGCTCGGACTAAGCCTTGTAACATTTTGAGAGAAAAGAATTTGAATTGTTCAAATTCGAGTTTAGGAGAAAGCGTTAATTGTATGTGATATATTTAACGAATCATAGCTTAATTATGAATTAAACTATGATTAAAAGAAGGTGTATATATTTAAATATGATTTAAATATTGGATCGATTTATAGCATGCATAAAGATTTATGTTCGGAAAATCGATCGGGATCGGGTAATTTATTTAATTTAATATTTGATATTAAATTAAATTAAAAATTAATTATTTAATAATTAAATTAATTAAATTAATTTTAATTAAAAATCAATTTAGTATTGACTTTTGAATTAAAATTAAATGAGAAAAATATTAAATGGGATGTTGTGAGAATTTTGCAGAAAATTCCAAATTCCCGAATTAGTGACCTTTGAGGTCTTTTCTTCCAAATTCTCTCAACCTAGGATCCAACAATCTGTTCTAAGGCCTGAAGATAGTAGGGAAGACTCTAACGGTTTTTCACGAAGTGTTCGTGTTGAAAACCATCCACCGGGTGAAGAGAATTTGATCTTCAAAGTTGAGTTTTCTATCCCTCTGTTTTTCCAGCTTTGAGCATGTTTTTTATTTTACAAAATTGATCAACTTAGAGTGTTCAAGATCCAAAATTGCTTCCGTTTTCTTAATCTAGACTCTTTCAATTGGTATCAGAGCAATTTTGAGCACTCAATTTGATCTATTGTGTTCTATGGTGGGTATTTTTCGAAATACAATTTTTCTGGGTGTCTAAAGTGTTCTTCTGGGTTTGGCATTTAAATTGAGCATCCATTTGTGCTTTATTTTCAAATTTCTCAAGTGTGTTTGGGCATTAATTTGTGTACAATAAGCTGCAAAAATTTCAAGTCGATTGGAGTTCGGGAAGGCCCTCAATTTGAAGAAAAAAGTCACGGAGGTCATGAAAATCGAAAACAGAGGCAAATTTTGTTTCTCAGCAATTCTGCTACAGGTCGTGTTTTTCAATTGAAGAAGATAGAGTTGACCGGTCCGTTGACCATTTACTTTGACTCTGGTTCGGTTGACTTTGATCGGTTCAACTATTTCTGGCCGGTTCGTCTCGTTTTCGGTCCGGTTCGGATAATTTTAGACCGGTTCTGACTATTTCGAGGCCGATTTTTCCATTTTGGGGGTCCGTTTCATCAATTGGAGGCCCGGTTCAGCCTTTTACAGCCCGATTCAACCATTTGAAGGTCCGGTTCAGACATTTGCAAGCTGGTTCGACCCAAATTCAAGGAGTTCGAAGTGGTTCGATGTTAATTCTAGATTATTATTGTAATAATTTAGTAGTTTGCTTGCATTAGATGCCAAAACCAGTCCAGTTTAGTGTGTTTAATTAATTATGCATTGTGAATGTATGTTTTAATTAAAATCCCTTATTATATGTGCATAAAGTATGTCATATAGATTTTAAAATCCCACCATAGGAAGCATGCTCCATGCATTGAAAGTATGTTATAAGTGTTATAATATATTGTATGCATGTTTATTGGGTTTCATAATAATTAATATAAGTGTTATATTAATTTATGAAACAAATATTATATGTTTTAATTATAATTAATATAAGAGTTATATTAATTAAAAATTAAACATATAATTGCTATGCATTTTTCATGTGATGGATTTGTTATAAATGTATGTTTATTCATGTGATGAATGTTCATTCTGTTTATAACATAGAAATGCATGTAACCTAAGGTTAATTAATTAGTTTTAAAATTGTTTTAGAACTAGAATTAATTAGACCTTAGGTTATCTAGTTCTAATAAGATTAGAATTAGGAAACCAATAATTTATAAACTTTGATTAAAGAGGGACTCTGACTAAGGAAGGTTCTGGCTAGGTTGGGGTACTTAAGCTGACGCAAAACGGAACACCCCTATCTGGGAACTGACCTGGGAGTGAATTTAATCCATAGGTTTATAAATTATCTTTCGTGAGTGGCGTTTATTAAAAGTTAATAAATTAAACTCATAGACCTAGGTTCATTAAAAGGTTAATAGACTTAGGTAATTCCAGTATAATTGTTATATTGGTAGACTTAGGTCATATTGTTTTAGCAGGAATATGCCTAAGTAAAAGTATACCCAAACAGTTTAAAATACTTAGTGGGAGTGAAAAGGTATGTATGATATATCAATTTCCTATTACGCTCTCCCCGAAGTTCACACCGTGAGATTTATGCTCGGCCTCGTGATGTCAATAGGGCATCCCCATTCGGATGGTGTTTGCATAAATCAAGAGTAAGGTGAATGGAGAAAGTATTTATAGTAAGTGAGCGAAGGAAGTGTGTCAACACATCCTACGGTCTCCTCCATTAGGTTGGACCGTGAGATTCCCATGTTGCGCATGCAGGTTGCCCGAGGTAGCACCATCCATTCGGAGGGATGTAACATGGGATTCGGAACAACTCAAACTCCAGAAATGGATAGGGTCTCTTAGGTTCATTCCCAGCTTTGTCTCTCCAGTTCGGTAGCATTGTTGGGGTCGACCTCTGAGGTCTGAAAATGGCGGGTCACACTTACAAGAATTGCTAAGTGTTAGTAAGTTCTTGACCAAAGTAGCAATAACTAGAATGTTATAGGAATAAGAGTTATTCCTGTATTAGCATTTAGTCAAGAATGTCTTGGTTCGATGAAGGAGTGATTGATCGCTCTCAGTATGCTGGTTGTTCGACTCACTAAAGTATCATTGAAAAAAAAATTATGAGTTTATGTGTACATTATTACTTTTGCTAAATTCTTAAATTGGATAGGTTACAAACAATTCACTAATAGAATTCATTCTTTTTCAGCATGTCAAACTCTTTTATCCAATTACTTGCCTTCAATAAACTCGGCGGCGATAATTATCGAACCTGAAAATCAATCTTGAATATGATTCTTGTTCTTGATGATCTGAGGTTCGTCTTAACGGAGGAATGTCCTCCCCCTCCCAGCTCGACTGCAAATCGAATTGTTCAGGATGCTTATGATAGATGGATTAGGGCTAATGAGAAGGCCCGAGTCTATATCTTAACCAACATATCTGATGTGTTGTCTAAGAAACATGAGACCATGGTCACCGCAAAGGAGATCATGGGATCCTTACAGGCGATGTTTGGACAACCGTCCTCATCGGTCCATTATGATGCTGTCAAATACGTTTACAACTCCCGTATGAAGGAGGAAGCTCATAGGGAACATGTCCTTGACATGATGACCCACTTCAACGTTTGAAGTAAATGGGCGATCATAGATGAGAAAAGTCAGTATCCTTTATTATGGAATCTCTTTCAAGAGTTTCTCGCCATTCAAAGACAAATGCGGTGATGAATAAAATAGAGTATAACTCGACTCCTCAACGAGCTACTGAGACTTTTGAGTCCTCATGAAATCAAAAGGAAAAGAGAAGGAGGCAAATGTTGTCACTTCAAGAAGTTCCTAAGAGGATCGCCCTCTCAGGACCAAAACCGGTCCTTCTTTTCTATGAATAAGGGTATTTAGAAAAAGAAGAAGAAGGACAAAGGAAGGGACTGGCTCACACATAAGGCCAAAGCCACAGGAAAATATTTCCATTGTGGAGTGGACGGGCATTTGGAAGAGGAATCGCTCAAATACCTTGGCAGAAAAGAAAGGCGAGAAAGAAAAACAAGGTAAATATGATTTACTCGTTATTGAAACATGTTTAGTGGAATATGATGATTCCGCCTGGATATTAGATTCAGGAGCCACTAACCATGTTTGTTCTTCTTTCAGAAACTAGTTCTGGCAAAGCACTTTTTGATGGGGAGATATCTCTCAGGGTTGGAACGAGAGAGGTTGTCTCAGCCAAAGCAGTGAGAGCTGTTAACTTGTTGTTTAGAGATAGATTTATTTTATTAGAAAATGTACTTTTGGTTCCTGGAATCAAAAGAAATCTTGTATCTATCTCTTGTTTGCTTGAACATATGTATAAAGTATCTTTTGATCATAATGAAGCAATCATTTGCAAAAGAGGTGTACGAATATGTTCTGCTAAACTTGAAAACAACTTATATGTGTTAAGACCAACAGAAGTAAAAGTTATTTTGAACACCGAGATGTTTAAAACAGCTGATACTCAAAATAAAAGGCGTAAACTTTCTCCCAAGACCTATCTTTGGCACTTGAGACTAGGCCACATTAATCTCAATAGATTGGGAGATTGGTGAAGAGTGGTCTCCTAAGTCAGTTAGAGGACAACTCTTTACCACCATGTGAGTCCTATCTCGAAGGAAAAATGACTAAAAGACTTTTTTTTTTCTGAAAAAGGTTATAAAGCCAAAAACCCTTGGAACTCGTGCATTCGGATCTCTGTGGTCTTATGAATGTCAAGGCACGAGAAGGGTATGAATATTTCATCAGTTTCATTGATGATTATTCTAGGTATGACTATCTTTATTTAATGCATCATAAGTCTGAAACCCTTGAAAAGTTCAAGGAATATAAGGCAGAAGTTGAGAACACAATAGGTAAAACAATTAAAACACTTCGATCAGATCAAGGTGGAGAGTATATGGACTTGAGATTCCAAGACTATATGATAGAACATGGAATCGTATCCCAACTCTCAGCGTCCAAAGACACCTCGGAAAAATGGTGTATCTCGAGAGGAGAAATAGAACCTCATTAGACATGGTTCGATCCATGATGAGCTATGCTCATTTGCCTAATTGTTTCATGGATATGCAGTAGAAGCTGCTGCAAATATTTTGAACATGGTTCCCTCTAAGAGTGTTTTAGAAACACCCTATGAGTTATGGAAAGGGCGTAAAGGTAGTTTACGTCACTTCAGGATTTGGAGATGTTCGACACATGTGCTGGTGTCCAATCCAAAGATATTGGAACATCGTTCAAAATTATGCCTATTCGCAGGGTACTCCAAAGAAACGAAAGGTGGTATATTTTATGATCCTCAAGAGGACAAGGTGCTTGTGTCGACAAACACCATGTTCTTAGAGGAAGACCACATGAGAGATCATCAGCCTCGAAGCAGGATTATCTTGAGCGAAATTTCAAGGGAAGTTACAGATAAATCAACAAGAGTTGTTGATAAAGCTGGCCTTCTCAAGAGTTGAGAATGCCTCGACGTAGTGGGAGGGATGTTAGACAACCCGACCGTTACATGAGTTTGACTGAAACCCAAGTCGTCATACCTGATGATGGTGTTGAGGATCCATTGACCTATAAACAGGTAATGAATGATATAGATAGGGACCAGTGGATTAAAGCCATGGACCTTGAAATGGAGTCAATGTACTTGAATTCAGTCTGGGAACTTGTAGATCAACCAGATGGTGAAAGACCTATCGGTTGCAAGTGGATCTACAAGAGGAAACGAGATCAAGCTGGTAAGGTGCAAACCTTTAAGGCTCGACTTGTGGCAAAGGGTTATACCCAAAGGGAAGGGGTGGACTATGAAGAAACCTTCTCCCCTGTTGCCATGCTTAAGTCCATTAGAATACTTTTGTCCATTGCCACGTTTTATGACTATGAAATTTTGCAAATGGATGTCAAGACAACCTTTCTGAATGGCAATCTTGAGGAGAGTATCTATATGGATCAACCAGAGGGGTTCATAGTTCAGGGTCAAGAGCAAAAGGATTGCAAGCTTAAACGATCCATCTATGGATTGAAGCAAGCTTCTAGATCCTGGAATATAAGATTTGATACTGTGATAAAATCTTATGGGTTTGAACAGAATATTGACGAGCCTTGTGTTTACAAGAAGATAGTCAATACCACTGTAGCTTTCTTAGTTCTATACGTAGATGATATCTTGCTCATTGGGAATGATGCAGGGTTCCTGACTGGCGTTAAGCAATGGCTAGCAACTCAATTCCAAATGAAAGATTTGGGAGAGGCTCAATTTGTTCTTGGAATCCAAACCGTTCGGAATCGAAAGAATAAAATGCTAGTACTGTCTCAGGCATCTTATATTGACAAGATGTTGGTTAGATATAAGATGCAGAATTCCAAGAAGGGTTCATTACCTTTCAGGCATGGAATTCATTTGTCTAAGGAACAGTGTCCTAAGACACCTCAAGAAGTTGAGAATATGAGACGCATTCCCTATGCATCTGCTGTCGGTAGTCTGATGTATGCCAAGCTATGTACTAGACCCGACATATGCTATGCAGTGGGAATAGTCAGCAGGTATCAGTCTAATCCAAGATATGATCACTGGACAGCTGTTAAGAACATCCTCAAGTATCTTAGGAGAACGAGAGACTATATGCTTGTGTATGGTGCAAAGGATTTGATCCTTGCAGGATACAACGACTCTGATTTTTAGACTGATGTAAATTCGAGGAAATCCACATCAGGATCAGTGTTCACTCTTAACGGAGGAGCTATAGAATGGAGGAGTATAAAACAAGGTTGTATTGTTGACTCCACCATGGAGGCTGAGTACGTCGCAGCTTGCGAAGCAGCGAAGGAGGCTGTATGGCTTAGGAAGTTCTTGACTGATTTGGATCTTGTTCCAAATATGAATTTGCCTGTTATCCTTTATTGTGATAATACTGGTGCAGTGGCAAATTCTAAATAACCTAGAAGCCATAAGCGCGGAAAGCACATAGAGCGCAAATACCATCTCATCAGGGAGATTGTGCAACGAGGAGACATGATTGTCACGCAAATCGCTTCGGAGCACAACATTGTTAATCCGTTTACAAAGCCCCTCACGGCTAAAGTGTTTGAGGGACACCTAGAGAGTCTTGGACTACGGGTTGTACAGTAGGGCAGTTTTTCTTTGCTCAACATATTTTACCCCACAGACGTTTTAGTCCAAGTGGGAGTTTGTTGGGTTTTATGTCCTAAAACTCGTCGTTTTGTAAACTGAATGTATATTCTATTTTGCAATAAAGTTGATATTGAAATTTATTTAGTAAAGGTGTTATTGAATAAAGTGAATTGTGTATTGTGTAACCTTAATCCAATAAAGAACCCTTGGCTATAGGATGAATACTTGAACTTTATTTATGACATAAAAGTGGATCAAGTTCAAGTTATAGCAAGAACAGTCTATAGTATAAGGATAGGGTTGGGTACCTTATCCTGGGGACACTATGGACGCGACCCACTTTGTAGAGTATAAACGATGTGATCCTAAATCGTTCATGTGGAGACATGTGAGTGGAGGCATCCTATGCAATGAGTTTGCATAAGATCGATCATGAAATAGTCACTTAGACTTTATAACTCCGTTCATGTGCCTTAATCGACTATATTCATACGATGACCTAGGTAACTCGATCTTAATCCTGAGCGTTCTATGAACTCCTGTTTATTCAGATTATCCTTAGATTTGCATAGGTGAGAGTGACCCGAGACTGCCGACTCAATAAGCCTCCCACTTCAGGGATAAGTCTAGGTAAATAGCAGGGAACATAGTTCTGCAAGATGGAATTCACTCCTACCCGCTTTAGGGATATGTAGAGAGGTTGTTCCCTTAAGTGCTGACTCCAGGTCTTGAACAATGGGCCCACCCCTCTCATTGGCCCGAAAGGGATTCGGTTTGCTGGTTGGATTACAAACCAATTGTTCATTAGAGGATCAGTGGGACTTAAGGAACAAGAGGTAATTACAAGGGTAAAACGGTAATTTCGACCAAGCTGTAATTACGAACAACCTGTGAAGGATCGACTTACTAATCATGGTTATATCGAATGGACTGAAATATATCTACAGTGAGGAGAGTGCAACCACTAGGCTTTAGTGGAGTGCGTCGGTGGTTAACGAATGTTGATTAGTTAGGCTAAAGAGTTGGGTCGGTTAACCTCGTATCGTTGGAGCTCATGATCTTTAGGTCCATTAGGTCCCCCTTACTAGCTCGGACTAAGCCTTGTAACATTTTGAGAGAAAAGAATTTGAATTGTTCAAATTCGAGTTTGGGAGAAAGCGTTAATTATATGTGATATATTCAACGAATCATAGCTTAATTATGAATTAAACTATGATTTAAAGGAAGTGTATATATTTAAATATGATTTAAATATTAGATCGATTTATAGCATGAATAAAGATTCATGTTCGAAAAATCGATCGGGATCGGGCAATTTATTTAATTTAATATTTGATATTAAATTAAATTAAAAATTAATTAATTAAATTAATTATTTAATAATTAAATTAATTAAATTAATTTTAATTAAAAATCAATTTAATATTGATTTTTGAATTAAAATTAAATGAAAAAACAAGGATTTCCATGAAACCCAACTTGGCAACTTGCCCAATCTTACTCATCATCTAATTCACCAAAATTGGCCACCTCCATGTCAAAGAATCCTCATCATCCTTGAGCTGTCACTCTATTGAACCTTATTGAAGCTTTATATAATGGTGATTTGAGGGATGTTGTGAGAATTTTGCAGAAAATTCCAAATTCCCGAATTATTGACCTTTGAGGTCTTTTCTTCCAAATTCTCTCAACCTAGGATCCCACAATCCGTTCTAAGGCCTGAGGATAGTAGGGAAGACTCTAACAGTTGCCCACGAAGTGTTCGTGTTGAAAACCATCCACCGGGTGAAGAGAATTTGATCTTAAAAGTTGAGTTTTCTATCCCTCTGTTTTTCCAGCTTTGAGCATGTTTTTTATTTTACAAAATTGATCAACTTGGAGTGTTCAAGATCCAAAATTGCTTCCGTTTTCTTAATCTAGACTCTTTCAGCTTCGCCATACTACAACTCATCCATTCAGAATGAAGGTTGAACCCGAAATGGATTTCCTAGAATCCTTATCGGTCTGAAAGTCAGAATCCATGTATCCCGTAAGGATCAAATCCCCACTTCCATAGACTAAGCTGTAGTTCCTCGTTCTCCTAAGATACTTGAGGATTGCCTTTACGGTTGTCCAGTGATCTAATCCTGGATTGGACTGATACCTACTGACAATCCCTACTGCATAACAGATGTCGGGCATAGTACACAACATGGCAAACATCAGGCTCCCTACAGCCGAAGCATATGGGATCCGTCTCATATCCTCAACCTCTTGAGGAGTCTTAGGACACTGATCCTTAGACAAGTGAACCCCATGCCTGAAAGCCAGCAAGCCCTTCTTGGAGTTCTGCATCTTATATCTAGACAACATCTTGTCAATATAAGACGCCTGAGACAAGGCTACCGTTCTGTTCTTCCGGTTCCGGACTATCTGGATACCTAGAACATATTGAGCTTCTCCCAAATCTTTCATTTGGAATTGCAAAGCTAGCCACTTCTTAACGTCAGTAAGAAATTCTACCTCATTCCCAATGAGAAGAATATCATCCACATACAACACTAAAAAAGCGACAGTTTTGTCAACGATTTTCTTGTAGACACAAGGCTCGTCGACATTTTGATCAAAGCCATAAGATTTGATTGCCTCATCAAACCTTATATTCCAAGACCTCGAAGCTTGTTTCAGTCCATAAATAGACCTATCAAGCCGACAAACCTTTTGCTCTTGGCCTTGGGCAATGAACCCTTTGGGCTGGTCCATGTAGATGGTTTCATCAAGTTTGCCATTCAAAAAGGTTGTGTTGACGTCCATCTGCCATACCTCGTAGTCATAATACGCGGCAATGGACAGAAGGATCCTGATCGAGTTTACCATGGCAACAGGTGAAAAAGCCTCCTCATAGTCAACCCCTTCAACCTGGGTAAACCCTTTGCCACTAGTCGGGCTTTGAAGGTCTGCACCTTCCCATCTACGCCACGTTTACGCTTGTAGATCCATTTGCAACCTATAGGTTTTACCCCATCCGGTTGATCCACAAGCTCCCATACAGAATTGAAGTACATAGACTCCATTCCCTGGTCCATAGCTTTAATCTACTCGTCTTTGTCAACATCAATCATTGCCTGATCATAGGTAAATGGATCCTCACAGTCATCATCAGGAGCGACAACTGAGGTTTCAGCTAAACCCATATAACGATCAGGCTGTCTCACAGCCCTCCCACTACGTCGAGACATTCCCAACACTTGGGAATGGATTTGACTAGATGTGGTAGGATCAACAACGCTTGTTGACGTACTAGCCCCATCAGCAACTCTTGCTGATGTACTGTCCATATCATTTAGCACAATTTTACTCCTTGGTTAATGATCCCTGACGTTGTATTCCTCTAGGAAAGGGGCGTTTGTTGGGTCGGGCATCCCCAAATTCTGAAGTGATGTAAACTGTCTTTACGTCCACTCCAGAGCTCGAAAGGTGTTTCACAAACACTCTTCGACGGAACGTTGTTCAAAATATAAACCGTAGTCTCCACTGCGTAACCCTAAAAAGAATTAGGGAGACGAGCATAGCTCATCATCGACCGAACCATGTCCAACAAGGTTCTGTTTCTCCTCTCCGCTACACCATTCTAATGTGGCATACCAGGTGCTGAGAGTTGGGACGTAATTCCGTGTTCTATCATATAGTCCTGGAATTCAGTGTCCATGTACTCTCCACCTCGATCCGATCAAAGTTTTTTAAGCGATTTACCTAAGACGTTCTCAACCTCAGTCTTGTACTCTTTGAACTTTTCAAGAGTTTTAGACTTTTTGTACATTAGGTAAATATACCCATACATCGAGTAATCGTCTATGAAAGACACGAAGTATTCATAACCACCTCGAGCTTTCACATTCATCAGACCACAGAGATCAGAATGTACTAACTCAAGGGGCTCTTTGGCTCTATATCCTTTTCCACTAAAAGAACGTTTGGTCATCTTGCCCTCAAGGCATGACTCACATACCGGTAAAGAGTTTTCTTCCAACTCGTTTAAAAGTCCACTCTTCACTAGTTTCTCAATCCTATTGAGATTAATGTGGTCTAACCGTAGATGCCAAAGATGGGCATTTTTCTTAGGAGAAACTTTCGCTCTCTTTGTTCGCGTTTCTACCGTTTTAAACAATTCAGTATTCAAAACACTTTTGACCTAATTAGGTTTCAAAACATACAGATTATGCTCAAGTGAAGCAGAACAAATAAGATTGCCTTTGAAAGAAATAAACGCTTTATTGGATTCAAAGGAAACAGATATGCATTGTTCAATAAGGCAGGAAATGGAAA
The DNA here is from genome assembly GCA_036507285.1 of Trichosanthes cucumerina. Taxonomy (NCBI): domain Eukaryota; kingdom Viridiplantae; phylum Streptophyta; class Magnoliopsida; order Cucurbitales; family Cucurbitaceae; genus Trichosanthes; species Trichosanthes cucumerina. Next base: position 30,778,183 of record CM071839.1, read on the forward strand.
CACGTTTTCTAGTAAACTCTGATACAATGTACAAATTATCTGGGAATAAGTACTTTCCGCTGAAATGTAGCTTTACCGTGCCAATCGCTGCAGCAGAGACAAGCTCCCCGGATCCAACCCGTAGGGTCATCTCCCCTTTTGCAACAGCTGCCAGGAATCAATCCCCTGAAAAGAAGAACAAACGTGGTTAGTGGCGCCCGAATCCAATATCCAGGCAGAGTCACTACTCCCCACTAAACAGGTTTCTGTCACAAGTAAATCACATTTGCCTTGATTCTTCCTCTCGGCTAGGAATTTGGGACAGTTCCTCTTCCAGTGTCCGCCCCCATTGCAGTGGAAACACTTTCCTTTCTCTGCAACGTCCTTTACCTTTTTGCCCTTCTGGGCGGCAGCTCGGTCAGTTTTACCCCTCTTCATCCTCTTCTTCCCTTTTGGGCGTGAAGGAGCAATAGGTTTCGTCCCAGAGGTCGAACCCCTGTGATAAGACCTGTAGGCAACATTTGCCTCGCACTCGGTGCCCCGACTGCTCAAGGACTAGAAATTTTGTAGCTCATTGAGGAGGGTAGTCAGAGTGTAGCTAATTTTGTTCATAACAGCATTGCTACGAAACTGAAGAAAACTCTTTAGAAGAGTCTCCAGAATAAAACTGACTTGGCTTGACTCGTCGATCGAAGCCCCATTCATCTCAGCCAGATTAAAGTGGGTCATCATGTCTAGAACATGTTCACGGACAAACGACCCCTCTTTCATCCGTGCATTGAAGACGTATTTGAGCGAGTCATGTCGGACTTGAAAGGACTGTTGTCCAAACATTACCTGCAAGGACTCCATAATCTCCTTAGCAATGACCATCATCTCATGCTTCTTTGCCAAAACATCAGACATGCTGGCAATAATGTAGACCTTGGCCTTTTCATTGGCCCTGATCCATCGATCGTATGCATTGTGAACACTTCGTGATGCAGTCGAGCCCGACATCTGAGGACACTCCTCAGAGAGCACGAACTTAATGTCGTTAGTTACCAAAATTGTGTTTATGTTGTTTTTCCAAGTTTGGTAATTATCTCGCACTAGTTTATCAGACGCGAGTAGAGCTATAATTGCGCTAGACATGTTTTAAGCTGAAAATATTAGAAAAGTTTGTGTTAGTCTCGCAAAAAACTTTTGAAATCCAATCAAGTTTTAGCAAAAAATGTTTCATGATCCCTAGGTCATTCAAAATTTTGCAATGATATCCTAAAGGTTTAGAATGACCGCCACCGAAGGGTGAATAGAACACTCCTCCTCTAGGACGAGACTTTCTCGATCAGACCCTAATCCCAGAATAACTCTTATTCCATTAGGAGTCCAATTACCATTGTTCGGTCGAATTCATTAACACTTAACGAATTCTGTGAGTGTCACCCTCAATCTTTAAGTTTCCAAGCATCCGTCCAAACAATAGCCACCAAAGGGTAAACCAAGAGGGAAAACCAACCAGGAAATTGTATCCCTTTCGGGAATTCACGGTGTTCCGACTCCCATGATTAGGCCCTCCGAAGGGATTGTCTGGTCCAGGCCAAACTAGCAGGCGAATCATAGGCGTCTCACGGTGTGAATCGAAAGAAGAGACCGTGGGTCCCGTTTTCACAAGTCCCGCTCCCACTCACTATAAGTACTCTCTCCATCCACGATGATATTGACCTATACAAATGCTACCCGAAGGGGGACGCTCCCATTTGCGCCACGAGGCCGAGTATAGATCTCACGGTGCGGACTTAACGGAGATTTGTGGTTGGAAAATCAAATGTATCTCATACACTTTATTTCCTCCCACTCAACACTTTAATTTTAATAGGGATTGACCTAGATAAACCGACTAAAATTTACCTAAGTCTACCAATATAACTCTTATATGGTATTAACCTAAGTTTATAATCACATTATTACTTAGGTCTATGTGAGTAAATTAAAATACTTTTAATTAGCGACACTCACGAAAAGTATAATCTAAGAATCTTTGGACCGAATTCACTCCCAGGTCGGTTTCCAGGTAGGGGTGTTCCGCAAGCGTCAACTTAAATACCCCAGCCTTAGACAAAACCTTCCTTAGACAGAGTTACTAATCAGTCTCCATTCATAGACTAAACTTTGATTTCCTAATTTCTAATCTCATTAGAAAATAGAAAACCTAAGTCTAATTATTCAAGTTCTAAACTCTTTAAAACTAATAATTAACTTAGGTTGCATGTATTTCTATGTTATAGTGCTTGATCATTCATCACATGAATAACTACATACTATAACATAATATTATTCATTACATGAATATAAATGCATGAGCATACTTTAATCTAAAAAATATTACACTTATATTAATTAAATTAAACATGCATTTAATTATATTATAACTCTTATAATATAACCAATCATGCAAACTATATATTATAACTCTTATAATATAAATGATGCATGAATATGTTTAACCTAAGGTGAGATTTTAAATCTATATGACATACATTATGCACATAGAATTTAATTAAATCATACATCTCATGCATAAAATAATTAAATAGCAAAAATGGATCGGTTTTGGCACCTATGAGCAATTATTTAATTAAATAACATTAATATAACATTTATATTAATATTATTTAAAAAAATAATTAAGTAAATAAATAAAGTACATATTACAAATAAAAATAAAATTAATTTCTGAAAAATAACTGCCCATGAACTGTGAAAATCGCCCACGACTTGCAACTGCTCGCGAACTGCCCACTAAGCGTGTGGCATTGCAACGCCGTGGGCAGCGTTGAGACCAACGTGCTCCACGCCAGAGCTCGAACCAGCGCTACGCCTAGCGTTGCAACGCTGCTCTGCAGCCAAGCCAGCGCCCGCAAGGATAGCGTTGAGACGCCGATGAACAGCGTCTCAACGCCATCGACAGAACAACAAACACCTTTGATGTTTTTCATCGAATTTCGCCCGTTTTCGATCTGATTTCTTCACAGAAACTCTTACCACGAACGACTTAGACTTACAGACTCGATTTATAACAAAATGCCTAAAAACAACGGGCCCTTACATTGATCTTATCAACATAAAATTGTAAATCTAAAATGCCAAAACCGAAAACATCCAAATTCGCAAACCAACATTCATCTCATGAAATAAGGTAAATTACCCACCTATTTTAACAAAAAATAGTGCATAACGAAGAACCATCGAAATGGCTCGGATACCAATTGAAGGGAATGAAAATCCCCACGCAGCGGAAGACAATCGAATCGTCAAGGTATCGTTACGCTACTAGAATTTTGTCACAATGATCTAACACTTAGATCTAAGTTAAACATGCAAAAGAAGGAAGAAATTACAGCAAGAAGAGTAAACTTACTTGTTGTAGACAAAACTTCAAAGTTTCTTCCCCGAGCACGAACACTTCGTGCTTCTCAACGAATGCTTCTCTCGAACAAAACGAACACCACCAACAGCCTTCTCGGTTGTTCTTCCTTTGGAAGAAGGAAAGTGGTGGGACTTTTCTTGGTTTTGGAGAGGGAGGAGAATTGAGAGAAAACGTTGAGAGAATGAATCTATTCTCTTTGGTGAAATCCAAAAAAAAAGAGAGATTGCCTTTTCATCCTTCTTGCAGAAAGGGTTTAAATAATGGAATAATCATGGAGTTAAAATCTCCACATTATTACCATTTTACCACAACCATAGGTTATGCAAATCACATTTGCATAACCATATAATATAAGATATCTCATATCTCATATTGCAAATCACATTTGCAATAATTGTGGATTAATTAAATTGAATCACATCCAATTTAATTTCTCTCAATTAATTTCTCCAATTAGCCCTAATTCAACAATTAGGCTAACCTATAGTTTATTATGAATCTCATTCACATTAAACTATCTATTATATAATTCATATCTCATATAAATGACATAAATGCCTTTTAAGTGAAATTGAACACTACAATATCATACCAAAACATTAACCCTTCTTTTAACCCAGATTGAGCCAACCGAGGGACCTAATGGACCTACAGTGACGGGCTCCAATGATCCGAGATTAACCTATCAAACCCTTTGACCCGGTAAATCAACATTCATTAGCTACGGTAACACTCCACTATAACCCGTAGCTGCACTCCCGTCAGTGCAGAATATTACGTGTCCACTGATATAACACATGCTCATGAGTCGACCCTTCACAGGTTGTTCCTAGACACGGATGGGTCAAATTACCATTTTACCCCTATGTCCACCTCTTGTTCCTTAAGTCCCCACTGCTCCTCTAATGAACAACACATTGTGATGGTCAAACTATACACAATACCCTTCTCGGGCCAGTGAGAAGGTGGGCGTCCGTTGTCCAAGCCCTGGAGAAAGCACTTAAGGGAACAAACCCTCTAGTTTTCCGAAAGGTGGGAACGAGTGAATTCCATCTCGCGTAGTTAAGTTCCCAGCTCCCTACTTGGTCCTGTCCCTGAGAAGATAGGCATATTGGGCGAGTAACTGTGACCACCCTCACCCGTACTAGTCAAAGGATGACCTCTCGCATGCAGGAGTCCGTAACACGCTCGTGGATTGTGTCGAGTCATTAATGGTCATCTCACGGTTATTAGTCTCATCACATCAGCGGTGTTACATCGTGAGGTCTAATAATTCACGGTCCGGTCTTGTATAATCTCTTTGCACAGGATGCCCTCACTCGCATGTCAACCACATGAACGAGTCAGATCATCTCCTTTGTATCAAATACAAAGCGGGCCGCATCCACAACGTATCCAGGATTAGGTCCCCAACCCTATCTATATACTGTAGACCGTTCGGGTCACTAACTCGAACGTGATCCTCCTTGTGTGTCCACTACACACCGTTCAAGTTCTAGTCCTCTCATAAATTCAATGACCCTGGAGCTTAGTTTATTGGAAAAGTTTGTAAATATTGCGAGACACAAAGTAATGAAATAAATAACTCTTATTAATTTCAAATAGTAATTTACAAACACGAGATTAGGACAAAAATCCCAACATAGGCATGGTCAAACATGCATTAAAGACCCTATGGGGTCAACTTATAGGGGTTTGTGAGGGACCCAAACTATAAGGGTCTGTGAGGGACTCATAACGACAGGACTCGAGTTGACCAATTGACCATTTAGGCTAAAGTGAAGTCATGTATTTAGTTATGATTTCTATAAAGACAATTTTAGGACCCACATATGAAAGTCATGTTATGGTTTATGATTGATTGATTTTAAGTTTGAATGTTATGAAAATGTATGCTACGATTTGTGAATTACTGTTATTCTATGACATGTGCATTATAGTATATGAAAGGATGATGGGACCTCATGCATGATTGTATGTTCATGAAATAGTTGGGTGGATGCAGTAATTGTTCTCCATATGACAATAGGGGTTTGAGAGGAATCCACATATGATAGTGGTCTTCGGACCTAACATGCTCCCTGGGTTTTGAGAGGACCCCATATATGACAGGAGTCTTCGGACACAATATGACTCAGGAGTCTTCGGGCTCAACATGCTTTCAGGGTTTTGAGAGGACCCCATATGATAGGAGTATTCAGACTCAACATAACTCAAGAGTCATCGGACTCAATATGCTATCGGGGTAAGGATGACTCCATAGTACAGGAGTTTTCGGACTCAACATGCTCTCAGGAGAATTTAATTGACCACTAAAAGCCAAAAAGGAATAGTTATGATAGTTATGAGAAAGCTAGGTCCCTCACAGGAAAGTTCTATAGTCATGATTGTATGTCTATGCATATCCCAAACCTCGGTAAGCGAGGTCACTTACTGGGTATTATTATTATAATACTCACCCTTTCTTTTTAAAATATTCTCAGGTTATGGCAAAGGCGTACAGGACGAGTGACGGGACGAGTTACGAAGGCCATGGGAACCACAAAGCCATATTTTTCCGCATTTATGTCTTAATAGTTATGATTAAACGATTTTGATTATGCATCAAGATAGTAGAGAATTTTAAATTGAGGCTAAACTGATTTGTGTTGTTTTTAAATGTTTTGATTTTCTTTGGGATCCCTAAATGTAGTTTTGAATGTATTTGAAAGTTAAACTGTTCTTATTACATTTTTGGCCTAAAATGCATGCATGTTTAGTAGTGTCCCTAGGAATTTAGTTCATAAAAGTAGGGGCTTTACATGAATCCCTAAAGAGGATTTAACTCGTGATTAAAACTAAGGAAAACAAAAACTTTATTGATGAAAATTGCATAGTAAATGAAAACTACAAAGAACAACTCAAGAGATGTAAACTAGGGAGGTCTCTACTTTTAGTTGTAAACCCTACTGGTAAAAGCTTCAATTTAATTAAATGAAAAAGACAATAAGAAAAATAATAAAAATTACAGAATGTGAAAAAAAAAAAAAGATATGGCTCACGTCCTTTTATTCGAATGGGAAGAAAATGGTAATGCATAAACTTTAACAGGAAACACAAATAACGAAGTAAAGTAAACAAAATGATCAAAGTACAGTAGCATTCAAACTCTAAAATAACAATAAGTAAAGAGAAAGAAAACCCTAGAAAACTCCCTAGTTAGTCGATTATAAAACCCACAAATGAGTTATGAATCTTTACCTCCAATATTTGTGTAAAAGAGGGACCAACCAAGCAGTTTTACAAGCTAAAAGAAGAATAAAAAGTTGTTTTAAATAAAAGGATATAAACCCTAAGAAAGACTTTGTCTAGAAGCTTAAAAAAGAACATAAAATAGTGAAAGAAAAGTGCAACCCATATGATGTTGAAAACTCATAAAACGCCCTCTATTTATAGGTGGTGCAAGCTAGGGTTTCCTTCTAAATCCACCATCAATCAATGGGTAATCATTTGGGCATGATTCTAGGTTGTATTCTTTCAAAAAATGAGCAAGAATCTGCGAAAATCTCGAAATCTCGAAATTTGTGGCATTTTCTCGAAAGTCTGAAAATGCAACAGCAATTTGTCCAGCATTTGGTCTCGCATTCTAGCTTGCTTGTTCAGTCACTTTGCTGGTTCAAATGCGTATGCAATTTCCTTGGCATTTTTTTCTACTCTCCTTTTCCTTCACAAAAACACACCAAATTAGCTTGTTTTCCACCATTTTTCAACCATTTCTTATTTTTCACAAGGTTTAGCAAGCTTGAACAATTTTACTCACAAATGATATTTTTAACTTGCCACAAAATAGATATTTTCAATAAAATAGACAAAAATGACAAAGTTTAGATATAAATAATCCTCATAAATGAGAATTATCATCAACACATCATACGGTCTCTTCCATTAGGTTGGATCGTGAGATTCTCATGTTTCGCCTATAGGTTGCCCGTAGTAGCACCATCCATTCGGAGGTTGAAACATGGGAGTCAGAACAACTCAAACTCCATAATGGATAAGGTCTGCTAAGTCCATTCCCAACATAGTCTTTTCCATTCCGTAGTGTTGTTGGTGTCGACCTCTGAGGTATGAAAATGGCGGGTCACACTTACAAGGTTTACTAAAGTGTTACTAAATTCTTGACCGAAGTAGCGTTAACTAAAGTGCTATAGGACTAAGAGTTATTCCTATATTAGTATTTAGGCAAGAACGTCTTGGTTTAGTGAAGGAGTGATTGAATGCCCCTCGGTAGCAGTTACTCTGACACACTAAAATACCGTTGCAAAACAATAATGAGTTAATGGGTACATTATTACTTTTGCTAAACTTGATTGGATGAATAAAATGGGTTAGAAACAAGTGACTAATAGAATTTATTCTTTTTCAGCATGTCAAGCTTTTTTATTCAATTATTAGCCTCCGACAAACTAAACGCAATAACTACGCGACCTGGAAATCGAACTTCAATATGATTCTTGTGATCAATGATCTAAGGTTCATCTTCACGGAGGAATGTCCTCCACCTTTTGGCTCGTCTGCAACCCGAATTGTTCGGGATGTGTTTGACAGATTGACTATGGCTAATGATAAGGCTCAGGTCTACATCTTGGCCAACATATCTGGTGTGTTGGCTAAGAAACATAAGGGGATGATTACCGCCAAGGAGATCATGGAATCATTACAGGAGATGTTTGGACAATCGTCTTCATCGATCCATTATGATGCCCTCAAATACGTTTATAATTCCCGTATGAAGGAGGGAACATCTGTTAGGGATCATGTCCTTAACATGATGGTCCACTTCAACCTAGAAGAAGTGAACGGTGTTGTCATTGACGAGAAAAGTCAGGTTAGTTTTATAATAGAATCTCTTCCGATGAGTTTTCTGCAGTTTCGCACCAATGTGGTGATGAAAAAAATATAGTATAGCCTGACTACTCTCCTCAACGAGCTCCAGAGTTACGAGTCCCTAATGAAATCAAAGGAAAAATAGAAGGAGCCAAATGTTGTCACTCCAAAGAAATTTTTAAGAGGATCGTCCTCATGAACTAAGTCTGAACCTTTTTTTTCTAAGAGAAAGGGTATTCAGAAGAAGAATAAGGTAAAAGGGAAGGGCAAAGCTCCCGCCACCGCCAAGCGCAGGGAAAAAGGTGCAGATAAAGGAAAATGTTTCCACTATGACGAAGACGAGCACTGGAAACGAAACTGCCCAAAGTACCTTGCAGAAGGAAAGAAAAAAAGAAAAAACAAGGTAAATAGGATTGACTTGTTGTTGAAACATGTTTAGTGGAACATGATGATTTCGCCTGGATATTAGATTCAGGAACCACTAACCATGTGTGTTCTTCTCTTCAAGAAACTAGTTCCTGGTAGCAGCTTGCTGAAAGTGAGATAACATTCAGGGTTGGAACATGAGAGGTTGTCTCAGCCAATGTAGTGGGGGCGATGAAGTTTTTGTTTAGAGATATATTCATTTTGCTAGAAAATGTACTCCTGGTTCCTAGTATAAAAAGGAACGTTGTATCTATCTTTTGTTTACTTGAACATATGTATAAAGTATCTTTTCATCGAAATGAAATGTTCATTAGCAAAAGAGGTGTATGAATATGTTCTGCTAAACTTGGTAACAACTTATACGTGTTAAGACCAACCGAGACTAAAGCTATTTTGAACACCGAAATGTTTAAAAAAGCTAAGACTCAAAATAAAAGGTAGAAGCTTTCTCCAAGTACTTATCTTTGGCACTTGAGACTAGGCCAAATTAATCGCAAATGGAACGGGAGATTGGTTAAGAGTGGTCTCCTAAGTCAGTTAGAGGAAAACTCTTTATCACTACTTGAGTCTTGTCTTGAGGGAAAAATGACCAAACGACCTTTTTCTAAAAAAGGTTATAGGGCCAAAGAACTCTTAGAACTCGTCCATTCGGATATTTGTGGTCCTATGAATGTCAAAGCACGAGGAGAGTATGAATACTTCATCAGTTTCATCGATGATTATTCTAGGTATGACTATCTTTACGTAATGCATCATAAGTTCGAAGCCCTTAAAAAGTTCAAGGAGTATAAGGCAAAGGTTGAAAACAAATTAGGTAAGACGATCAAAACACTTCGACCAGATCGAGGTGAAGAGTATATGGATTTGAGATTCCAAGACTATTTTATAGTGAAGGGAATGAAATCCCGTGCAGCGGAAGGGTGATTAAATCACTGTGGTATCGTTGCGAAAACCGTTTTCTTAAAACCATTTCTATCGTATAGAATCTAGGTTAAAACATGTAATTGGAAGGAAAAACAGTAAAAGAACTTACTTGTTGAAGAACCGCCTTCAAGTTTTCCTTTCACGAACCCTTCGTTATCACGATCTCAACGTCCTCGATCTCCTCGAACAGTGAATAATCGGACACTTCCACGAAGTTTCTCGGTTGTTCTACGTTTGGTAGAAGGAGAGTGGTGGAACTCTTTTTGGTGAGGGAAGGAGAGATTGAGAGAGGATTTTGAGAGAGAATGTTTGTTTCTTTGGTGTGAAACCCTAAAAATGAAACGAAAGCTTATCAAACCCTTCTTGCAAAGGATTTATACAATGGTGATAGGAGGAGTTGAAATCTCCACCTATTTACCATTTTACCACGACCATAGGTTATGCAAATCATATTTGCATAACCACATATAATAAGATATCTCATATCTCATTATACAAATCACATTTGTATAATTGTGGATTTTTAAATTGAATCACATTCAATTTAATTTCTCTCAATCTAATTTCTCCAAATTAGCCCTAATTAGACAATTAGACTAACCTATAGTTTATTATGAATCTCATTCACATTAAACTATATAATATGTCATTCATATCTCATATAAATGACATAATTACCCTTTAGTGAACTTGAACACTTCAAATTCACACCAAAACTGTAAACCTTCTATTACTCCAGTTTGAGCCAACCGAGGCATCTAATGGACCTACAGTGACGAGCTCCAATTATCCGAGACTAACCTGTCAAACTCTTTAACCCGGTTGATCAACATTCATTAGCTACGGTAACACTTCACTAAAACCCGTAGCTGCACTCCCGTCAGTGTAAAACAAGTTGTGTCCACTAATATAATCAATGCCCATGAGTCGACCCTTCACAGGTTTTTCGTAGACATTGCTGGGTCAAATTACCGTTTTACCCCTGCATGTTCTTCTTGCTCCTTAAGTCCCCATTGCAACCCTAATGAACAACAACGTTGTAATGGTCCAACCATATACAACACCCCTCTCGGGCGAGTGAGAGGGTGGGGCCCGTTGTCCAAGCCCTGGAGACAGCACTTGAGGGAATACCCCCTCTAGTTTCCCTAAAGGCGGGAACGAGTGAATTCCATCTCGCGTAGTTAAGTTCCCAGCTCCCCACGTGGCCTGTCTTTGAGAAGATAGGCATATTGGGTCAGTAACTGTGACCACCCTCACCCGTACTAGTCTAAGGACAGACCCCCGCAGACAAGAGTTCGTAACACGCTCAGGATTCAAGTCGAGTCACTAATGGTCATCTACGAAGATATTAGTCTCATACTGTTAACGGTGTTACATTAGTAGGTCTAATAATTCACGGTCTGGTCGTGTACAATCTCATTGCACAGGATGCCCCCACTCGTATGTCAACCACATGAACGAGTCAGATCACCTCGATTATATCTAATACAAAGCGGGTTGCATCCACAGCGTATCCAGGATTAGGTCTCCAACCCTATCCATATATTGTAGACCGTTCGGGTCATTAACTCGAACGTGATCCTCCCTTTGTGTCCACTACACACCGTTCAAGTTCTAGTTCCCTCATATATTCAATGACCCTGGAGCTTAGTTTATTGGACAAAGTTTGTAAAACTTGCGAGACACAAAGTGATGAAATAAATAACTTTTATTAATTTCAAATGGTAAATTACAAACAAAACGAGATTATGAAATACATCCCAACAGATAGAACATGGAATCATATCCCAACTCTCAGCGCTCGACACACCTCAGCAGAACGATGTGTCTTAATGTAGAAATAAAACCCTGTTGGATATGGTTCGTTCGATGTTAAGCTACGCTTAGCTGGTTGTTTCATTTTGGAGATATGCGGTAGAGGCTGCTGCATTTATTTTGAACATGGTTCCCTCTAAAACTGTTTTAGAAACGCCTTGTGAGTTATGGAGAGGGCGTGAAGGAAGTTTACGTCACTTCAGAATTTGGGGATGCCCTGCACACGTACTGGTTCAAAACCCAAAGAAATTGGATTGCCATTTAAAATTATGCCTATTCGTAGGATACCCCAAGGAAACGAAAGATAGTCTATTTTACGATCCTCAAGAGGACAAGGTGTTTGTATCAACAAACGCCACATTTTTAGAGGATGACCACATGAGAGATAATCGACATCGAAGTAGAATTGTCTTGAGTGAACTTTTCGGGGAAACTACAGATGAATAAACAAGAGTTGTTGATCAGGCTGGTCCTTCTTAAGAGTTGAGAATGTCTCGTCGTAGTGGGAGGGTTGTTAGACAACCTGACTGTTACATGGGTTTGACAGAAACCCAAGTCGTCATACTTGATGATGGCATTGACGATCCATTGACCTATAAACAAGCAATGAACGATGTAGACAGGGACAAATGGATTAAAGCCATGGATCTCAAAATGGAGTCAATGTACTTCAATTTGGTATGGGAACATGTAGATAAACAAGATGGTTAAAGACCTATCAGTTGCAAATGGATCTACAAGAGGAAATGAGACCAAGCTGGTAAGGTACAAACCTTTATGCCTCGACTTGTGGCAAAGGGTTACACCCAAAGGGAAGAGGTGGACTACGAAGAAACTTTTTCTCCTGTTGCCATGCTCAAATCGATTAGAATACTCTTGTTTATTGCCACATTTTATGATTATGAGATTTGGCAAGTGGATGTCAAGACAACCTTTCTGAGTGGAAATCTTTAAGAGAGCCGCTCAACCAGAGGGGTTTATAGTTCAAGGTCAAGAGCAAAAGGCTTGCAACCTTAAAAGATCGCTACAACAAATTCAACCTTTGATGTTGGTTGGGAAATTGGCATATCATAAACGATGTCGATTTAGAGAAAACACGCCTATTTTTTTGGAAATTTTTGAAAATTTAGCCCATGATGTCGGTTTTAAACCAACATCAAAGCAAACTATTCATTGTCGGTTTTCCACCGTCATTTGAGATCGTTTAAAATTAGCACAACATTTTTGGTTGGTAGAACGCGAATTTGAACATACAACAAACCCCGAAAGACAGGAGTCCGTAACACTCTCAGGATTAAAGTCGAGTCACTAATGCTCATCTACGAAGTTATTAGTGTTGGGATTTTTGCCCTAAACTTGTGTAATTTTGATCAAATAAATAAAGAGTTATTTGTTTTGATAGAATTACAGTCTTGCTTTATAAATCCAATAAACTAAGCTCGAAGGTTATAACATATATCTTGAACATCAGTGTAGTGTACATTATTTGGATTGTGTTCAAGAATATAACCTAGACAAAGTTCATGCGACGACGATCTATATGGAAGGGCAGTTTTGTTGATGCATTCTTGTTGAGAAAGTGTGTTTTTTTTTCATTCTCCAAAGAGGCCTCCGGCGCCTTTTTTTGAAGACTTTTTGTTGCGCCCTTATCCCTAAAGGGCGAGGGTGGCGGCCTTGATTGGGTGTCCCTCTAAGATCCCCGGTAAACTCGGGCTCGGAATGGTCTATGGTATAAGAATATGGTTGAAAACCTCATTCTGGAAACACCATGGATGCGACCCATTTTGTAATTAGTACAAATGAGGTAATCCAACTCATTCATGTAGTTGACATGCGAGTGGGGGCATCCTTTATGAAGAGTTCATACAAGACCGGACCGCAAATTATTAGTCTAACCAGTGTAACACCATTAACAGGATAAGACTAGTAATTTATAGATGGTCATTAGTGACTCGGCCTGAATCCTAAGCAAGTTAAGAACTCCTGCCTATAGGAGTTTGTCCTTAGACTAGTATGGGTGAGAGTGGCCTATAGCCGACTCAATAAGCCTACCTTCTCAGGGACAAAACCTCGTAGGTAGCTGGGAACTTAACTGTGCAAGATGGAATTCACTCATTCCTACACTAAGGAATTACATAAGTTGTTCCCTTAAGAACTGACTCCAAGTCTTGAACAACGGGGCCCCGCCCTCTATGAGGGTATGAGTCTAAGGTAGGACCTTAGACTTGTTGTTCATTAAAGGATCAGTGGTGCTTAAGGAGCAAAGAGGTAATCACAGGGGTAAAATGGTAATTTGACCCAGTGTTGTGTAAATTTTGCAATACCGCAAGTGTACGGGTCAAGTTTTAATATAGTGAATTTGAATACGAGTATCGTCCACAGGATTGGGTATTTATTTCAATTAATTCCTATCAATAACACCACTCAATTTTATCTAGAAAATTAGACTTTAAAGTGAGGTGAAAACACAAAATCAAAGAGTGAAAGTTGAGGACAATCAGGAGAGACGAATATCTTAGGGACTAGATTTCACCTATTAATTAACTATTTTATTGAGATCATGCTGATGGATTATTGCACTGATTTTATAAACCAAGAAACTAAGATAACAAATAACCTCTCTCGAGGCAAGTGAATCTCATGCAAGACATAGAATTAAACATCTCTGTTCAACCTAAAAATCAAACATGGCATTAAGTTCAATTCTTATGGGTTTCTAATAGCACTTCAATCATTCTCATGTCAAAGTAACTATCAGTCATGCAAAAGAGATCACATCTAAAATATATTTCTCAAGAATAAATTCAGACCTAAGAACAAATAAACCGTGATCAAGAGTCTATAAGCATTAAGGATGCAATTGCATGAATAAAAGCATTACAATAAACCAAAGGCAGTCAATTCAACAAAATAGCATAATTAAAAGGCTACATCTAACCCTAAGACAACAAGTTTAGCTACTCATGTCCACTATAAATCCTACTAAACTCAAATACAAAACCATAGTTCAATAAAAGTGAAAAGAACGAAGAAATAACTCTCGTGGCGTGAACGGCAACGATCCCGACACCTATCACGAACCCCGAGCTCCAAAAAGTCTCCTTCTTGAAATCTCCCCAAAAATCTTCTTACAATCTCTCACAAATATCTCTAAACAATGGTGGAAAAATCTCTCCAAAAAGGCCTCCCCCATCCAAGATGCATATTTTTCTTTTTATATCAATAGGACGGCGTTGCAACGCTGGGCATGGCTTTGCAACGTCGTGCCCTAGCGAATAATTCAATAATGGAAAATATCAGGCAGCGTTGCAACGCTAAGGATAGCGTTGCAACGCTGCAAACCTCGCGCGCCTTTTCTTATCGAAGTAGCGTTGCAACGCTGCTACCCTCGCGTGTCTTCTGCTATCGATGTGGCATTGCAACGCTACAAGGCAGCGTTGCAACGCCATCGTCACGGATCTTCAAGACGTAGTTGCGACATGTGCAGCGTTGCAACGCCATCGGTAAGTGCTTCCATAGTAGATGGTTGCACACAGAGCTTTGCAACCCCCTGAATGGCGTTGCAACGCCATCTCCTCGGATTTGATGGCTTGTTTTGACCTTGCTTCTTCCATTTAATGTCAATTTTGGCTCATTTCTCCCCATAATTCTCCATCCATTCTCACATTGCTCTTTAACCTGAATTTCAACAAATTAAATACGTTAAAGCCCTGAAATTATCATAAAACTAACACGATTTAAGCCTAAGGATAGCACATTTTGTGTGCTATCAAACACCCCTAAACTTAAACAATTGCTAGTCCTCGAGCAAAAATAAGAAAAAGATGGATCATATCAGAGTAAGTTTCCTACTACAGACTCAAACCTCAGGAATTGTATGAATCGAAGAATAAGTTCATCAGAAAGGTAACATTGATTAAAAACTACATAATAAGATTTTTAAAATTAAATCAAATTATTCCTTGAGTGGGTGTGTGATAGCCTTTTCGAGTTTAGTCCTTATAAGCCCAAGATAACCTTATTGAGTCCTCTGTTCATTTTCCCTCTACACTGCCTTAGGCTCCAAATCTTCAGCTCATTTACATAATCAGAAAATTTTTACCTTTTATCACTGTTTTTCTTTCACCCCTAAACTTAAACTTTATTATTAATTTTTGGAGGGAATCCTTCAGTCGTCTATGCCTTCGCTCCAACATATTAACACTTTGTGGTGAAAATAGCTGACTACGAGCACAGATACCATACAGATTTTTAAAGACTACTTGCATCCTAAGTTTAATCCTTCAAAAGACAAGTATTGGTCACAATACTTAGGATGTTGGAGTACCCTCTTATTTAACACTTTTTTTTTTTAGTGGAAAAACTTTTAAAAAAAGTATAATTTTAAATTAAGCAAACTTGCTCTTTCATTAGTTCATAAGCCTATCGAGGTGACAACGATTTTCTGGACAAAATAAACTTGTCCTAAACATTCAAGACCTTTCCGAGATTGGCTAAGTGCAATTAGGTTCAAGGAATTCTCTAATCAATTTTAAACATCCTAAAATTGGAATTTAATCAAGTTCTCTAGGCTGATGAACATTATTCACAATTCTCGATTAAATTTCGTCAGTGGTTATCATAGTCAAAGTAAGAAAAACTTACAAAGGGTAGTCCGTTCCATTAACCTGAAATCGATCAAATGCACCAAAAACACACAGCAGAAAAGAATATGATGGAAATGGAATGGAGTCAGATAAATCTAAATCTCATGCAGTAATAGTGATTAAAAGTCATACAATCACCCCCAAACTTGAGAACAATATTGTCCTCAATGTGCAAATACTGATAAGAAAATAACATCCAAATCAACTAAAGAAACAACGGGGGAGAGAAAAGAACCGTACTGCCCTGAACATGAAAAAGTCTCATTCCTCATCAGAAGAGGCGTAAGGAGGCATAGGGCCCGAGAATGAAGGATCTGCACCATGAATGTGCCGGAGACAGTCATAAAGGTGGCGGTGAGAGGCCTCACTGTACTGCAGATGTCTCATGATCTCGCGCGCCTCCCTACGACTAAGCGAGTCTCATCTTTGGTCGAATCATTTGCTCGAGTCTAGCCATGGCTCGAACCAGATCTCCGGTACTCCCGTGAGGCGGTGGCGTGTGGTAACTCATGCGCTCCTCCTCCCTATCACACCTCGATTGCGTCAAGGAAAAATCTCGCTCATCTCGCCGCATCCCCGCAAGGTCGCTTGATCATGATCCGAAGTCCCATGATGTAGTTTTATCCATCACCCCCTTGGGGTGAATCAGCTCCTCTCCGGATGTCCGGTGACTCGCAAGAAGGCAGCGAGGGCGGTGATGAGAGAGGGGTGGCCTAGTCCGCCCGTGGTCGTGCCTCGTCGCACGTGCCTGATATATCGACTGAGGACTTTGCCTATATCAATCGTCTTGCCAGTGACAATGGTGTACAAGACGATAGCGCGCTCCTTCGTCACGTCACTCATGTGTGCAACCGGCTGGAATCTAGCACAGATAAAACTGTGCCACACTCTGCTGGACACGGTGAGGTCCGCTGTCTGAAGTTTGGAGACCTCGCCTCTCCTTGTTACTCATTGAGCCCCAGGTCGTGCTAGCGTGGCAAGTACCTGTGCAGAATCGAACTGTGTCCTAGCATAGATAGTGTACTCATCAGTCTCATAGTCAGGTAAGTGAAAATACCTGTTAATGGACACAACGTCGAATGGGATGCGCTTCCCTCGCACAGTGGTATGGTAAGCCTCCAGAGGCATGTTAGCGTAAAATTCTCGCACAAGTGGGACAACTCCTGCCTCGGGTTGTTGCACCAACAACTCCCAATGTCTCTCTTTGAATGGTAGTGTAGATGTCCCGGTGATGGGAGTCATCAGAACAATGCCCTCGCCAGAACCGAGCGCGATGCACTACATAACTCGTACCGACTCACGCCTTCAAAGATCCACGAACCGTCGTCCATCATATTCGAACTAGAGCCAGCTGTTGTCTTTGCCCTTTTTGGTGCCATATGGGAATAGTGTAAAAGAAAGAACTAGACAAGGGCAAGTAACAAAGTTAGTGCAACGTAACAGGGAAAACAAGGAGATGCCCTATGGATGATGCATGAAGTATAAATGAAAATAAACTTTGAAGTTCTCTACCCAAGGATGATTTAAATGGGGGAGAAAGATAAGAACTCAATGATTCTCGCCACCTATCAATCATGAACAAGAAATGGAAATACAACACAAGAAGGCCATATATAAAAGTGGACCACTTCATCATATGCATATAGGGCAAGGGGAAAATAAGCATAAGCCCAAAGACACTCCAAGCAAAACAATTATCCATGCTCCATCCAATTATAAGAATAAGTGCCCAATTAGTAAGTGAAGACATCCAAATGCCCAAATTGACATACTAATTCAAATCAACTCATCTCATGCTCATGTAGGAAGAGTAGTCCAAAGAGAAGCACAAACACAACTAAAGAGCAAGGAAGTGTCTTACCAAGGTCAAAATGCACCTAATGATCAAGAACTTGTCTTACCAAAATTAATGAGCAAAGATACAACCACATAACCAAATCATGTATTTATCAAAATGCACAACTAAGGAGGGGGGGCTTATGTTACCAAAATCAATGAATGCAATAAACTTAAGATTCAAGCCTTAAGGAGTAAAAGTGCCCAAAGATAGAAAAAAATTGAAAATTAACATCAATTTACCATGAAAACACATCTAGGGCATTTTCATTAAAGTACCAAAATCTCCTAATCTCAACAATATGCTATGAAAATTCATCTAAGCCCAAGATTCATCATCCTCAACAATAATACAGCAACACCAACAACCAATCTTAGGCCTTATCACAGAAATATCACAAAAATCGAAAAGAAAGTAGTGTAGAAATAGTTACCCACGATTTTCTTCAAATGGGTATGAAACTTGCCCCAAAATGCTCAATCTAGCACAAAATAGGAAGAATAATGAGTGGGGAAAGGTTAAAGTGAACCCTCTTGAGGAAATAGTGAGGGAGATTGAAAGAAAGAAGAGAGAAAAGAGGAGAGAAAGTGAAAATTTTGAAATTTGCTTTCGTGAAATCTGGAACTTTAAAATTCAGATTTCATGACAATGCTGGTAACGTGTCCTCACGGGCGCGTGCTCGATATGAAAGTCATGCACACGTAACGTCATGCACAAGCGCGCGTAACGCCAACGCAAGAGTTGCAACGCCGTTTCGAACCATTTTTTTTTTAACCTGAAAACAGAAAACACACAAAAAGTCAACCAACTAATAAATAATAGAATAATAAAGAAAATAAAGAAAAATAAAATAAGATGAAATAACATAATGAAATTGAAATAACTGAATTAAAATACAATGGGTTGCCTCCTGTTCAACGCTTTCTTTAACGTCTTTTAGCTAGACTATTTTTTTTATTTTTTTTTCTTCTTTCACATCTGAAAACAAAAAGAACTACAAAGGTCAAATAACCAAATAAGGCAGAAATAATCACAGGATACGTAGATAAATTTCCTAAGAAAGTGTAATGCAGGTGTGCAAGTAATTGTTTCAACTCTAGAACAGGAGGTTTTGTTTCTTCTATCTTAGTGACATGCAGTTGTGAAAATTGTTCATGTTGAAGTTTAGGCAATTGATTCAGTGATTTATTGTAATAAGTAACTTCATGATCCAAAATTTCTAACTTATCTACCATTGAATTTGTCATACAAGTCTCTAAGGGGTCAACAGATAACCCTAGCACTCTAGGTGTATTCACAACATTATCCCGAATATCGATCATGTGACAGGTACTTACCTCATCAGGGTACTTCAAGGATCGAAAAATGTCAAATACAACCTTATCCTCACCAACCCTTAGAGTTAACTTACCATCCTGCACATCTATCAATGCTCTTCAGGTGGCCAGGAAAGGTCGCCCAAAAATAATTGGGATCTCAGAATCTTCCTCCATATCCAGAACCACAAAATCTGCAGGGAAAATAAATTGTTCAACTTTGACCAACACATCTTCTACAATACCTCTGGGATATTTGATAGAACGGTCCGCCAACTGTAGTGATATGGTTGTAGGTTGCACCTCTCCAAGACCTAGTTTTCTGTAAACAGATAAAGGCATCAAATTAATACTAGCCCCTAGATCGCATAAAGCTTTATCAACAAAAATACTACCAATATTGCAAGGAATAGTAAAACTCCCTGGATCTTTCAATTATTGTGGTAGCTTCCTCTGAGTACAAAGACCTTTGCATTCTTCTTGGTGAGGTTATTTATCGTCTCATATTTGTCAAACTTCTTCTTTCTGGACAGGACTTCCTTCATGAACTTTGCATATTTGGGCATTTGTTCCAAGGTATCTGCAAAATGAATATTAATATGTAGTTTCTTAAACATATCAAGAAATTTAGCAAAATCAGAGTCAGTCTTTTTCTTTTGAAAGCGCTGAGGATAAGGGATAGAGTTAGGAACAATAGGAATAGAGAAATCAGAAATCTTCTCTGTTTGTTTCGATGTGCTCGCCTCTATTACTTCCTTTGTATCCTCCTTGGCATCGAATTGAGTGCTCTTGAATTTACCTTTTCAGTTTCAAAGCAAGCTCCTTACCACTTCTTAGGGTCACGACGTTGCTAATGCTCCTCAGATTCACCTCTCAGTGTCACTAGGAAATTTACCTTTTTGCAGCGTGTTTAGGGTGGTTGCCATCTGACTAATTTGTACCTCTATGTTCTTAATGGCTGCTCCATGTGAGTTCACTGTGGTGCTCAAGCTTAGCACTGCATTTTCCAACTGGTTGGTTCGATTCGTGGATTCAGTGATGAATGAACTCATCATGTCCTCCAGAGATGGGTTTCCCTCAGCTGTAAATGTAGATGCATAACCTGGAGGAGGCTGCAAAACATTCTTCTGATTAGCATAAGAAAAATTTTCATGATTTCGCAAACCTGGATGATAATGAGTGGGCAACTGATTTTGATTCTGATTTCCACGATACCCATAACCTCTGTTGTTGACATATTGAGCCTGCTTAGGTTCCAGACCTTCAACACCTGCACGTTTGTTAGAAGTTGCCACTGCAGCTATGGATTCACTGTTACCTGTACCTGCAAGTTTATTCAAAGCACTAGTTAGGGAAGCCATATTGGAACTTGATGGAACTTACCTCATCTATCTCGTACATCCCTGCCACAGGTTTGGCAGTTGATCTTTCAGAATGCCAATTATAACTAGTGGCCGCCATCTCCTCAAGCAAAGTACGAGCATCCTCTGCAGACTAAGAAAATATTGATCCCCCAGCAGCTGCATCTAGAAGAGATTTATTATTACCAGATAATCCATTACAAAATAATTGAATTTGCAACCCGTCAGGATAACCATGTTGTAGGCATTTTCTAAGTAAATCTTTATATCTTTCCCAAGCCTCAAACATTTGTTCTCCATCCCCATTGCATCAGAAAGTGTCAATCTCGGTCATGCAACCTCGTAGTCTTGGCAGGTGGGAAGTATTTAGCCAAGAATGCCTGGGCTAATTCCTCCCAAGTGCTAATACTACCAGGGGGTAAGGGCTCGAACAAGAATCTTTCCTTATCCTGCAGAGAAAAAGGAAACAATCGTAAGCGAATAGCATCAGGGGATACACCGTTAATTTTTACCGTGCCACAGATTTCAGCAAAGGATCTCAGATGCAAATTGGGATCCTCAGTGGCATGTCCTCTGAAGGCATTTTCTCGAACCATCTGGATGAGACCCGTCTTTATCTCAAAATTATTAGCCCGAATTGGAGCATAAATGATTCCAGTGATTGGTTTCAAAGAAAAGTAATGGAAGTGCTCCATAATGGGCTTATTCTCTCTCTGTTGCTCCTCCATGATTCTGACCTTGTCTTTAGTTTCCTTACGCTTCCTCCTGAAAGTTCTGTCAACTTCAGAATCAAAAGGAACTAGATCAGTTTCTTAGTTACTTCGCATGCAACACACAACACAAAAAAAAATAGAAAATTTAAAACTAACAAAAACAACACAAAACTTAACACAAAATCACAATAAACAAAACTAACAAAAACAAACACAAAAAAAAAGAAACACAGACTTTAGATTAAGACTAAGTGACTTCTCAATAGTATCAAAAGAATTAAATAAACGTCAATCCCCGGCAACGGCGCCAAAAACTTGTTGCGTAAATTTTGCAATACCGCAAGTGTACGGGTCAAGTTTTAATATAGTGAATTTGAGTACGAGTATCGTCCACAGGATTGGGTATTTATTTCAATTAATTCCTATCAATAACACCACTCAATTTTATCTAGAAAATTAGACTTTAAAGTGAGGTGAAAACACAAAATCAAATAGTGAAAGTTGAGAATAATCAGGAGAGACGAATATCTTAGGGACTAGATTTCACCAATTAATTAATTATTTTATTGAAATCATGCTGATGGATTATTGCACTGCTTTTATAAACCAAGAAACTAAGATAACAAATAACCTCTCTCGAGGCAAGTGAATCTCATGCAAGACATAGAATTAAACATCTTTGTTCAACCTGAAAATCAAACATGGCATTAAGTTCAATTCTTATAGGTTTTTAATAGCACTTAAATCATTCTCATGTCAAAGTAACTATCAGTCATGCAAAAGAGATCAGATCTAAAATATCTTTCTCAAGAATAAATTCAGACCTAAGAACAAATAAACCGTGATCAAGAGTCTATAAGCATTAAGGATGCAATTGCATGAATAAAAACATTACAATAAACCAAAGGCAGTCAATTCAACAAAATAGCATAATTAAAAGGCTACATCTAACCCTAAGACAACAAGTTTAGCTACTCATGTCCACTATAAATCCTACTAAACTCAAATACAAAACCATAGTTCAATAAAAGTGAAAAGAACGAAGAAATAACTCTCGTGGCGTGAACGGCAACGATCCCGACACCTATCACGAATCCCGAGCTCCAAAAAGTCTCCTTCTTGAAATCTCCCGAAAAATCTTCTGACAATCTCTCACAAATATCACTAAACAATGGTGGCAAAATCTCTCCAAAAAGGCCTCCCCCATCCAAGATGCATATTTTTCTTTTTATATCAATAGGACGGCGTTGCAACGCTGGGCATGGCGTTGCAACGCCGTGCCCTAGCGAATAATTCAATAATGGAAAATATCAGCAAAAGGCTGCGCGCGAGAGATGACGCTGTAACGCCGCAAACCTCGCGCGCTTTTCTTATCGACATAGCGTTGCAACGCTGCTACCCTCGCGTGTCTTCTCGCTATCGAAGTGGCGTTGCAACGCTACAAAGCGGCGTTGCAACGCCATCGCCACGGATCTTCAAGACGTAGCTGCTGCGCATGTGGGCGCGTTGCAACGCCAGCAGCGCCGCTGCAACGCCATCGATAAGTGCTTCCATAGTAGATGGTCGCACACGCAGCGTTGCAACGCACGAATGGCGTTACGCAACGCCATCTCCTCGGATTTGATGGCTTGTTTTGACCTTGCTTCTTCCATTTAATGTCAATTTTGGCTCATTTCTCCCCATAATTCTCCATCCATTCTCACATTGCTCTTTAACCTGAATTTCAACAAATTAAATACGTTAAAGCCCTGAAATTATCATAAAACTAACACGATTTAAGCCTAAGGATAACACATTTTGTGTGCTATCACTCAGCCGTGATTACGAACAACCTGTGATGGGTCGACTCATGGGTAATGACTATATCAGTGGACACAATATTATCTACAGTGAGGAGAGTGCAACTACAAGTCTATAGTGGAGTGACTTGTAGTTAATGAATATTGATTAACTAGATCAAAAAGTTTGATGAGTTAATCTTACATCATTGGAGCTCATGAACTGTAGGTCCATTAGGTCCTTCCGTTGTCTCAACATGGTAATATTGAGGGTATAAAGTTAGGAATGAAATTGAAGTGTTCAATTTCATACATGAGGTGTTATATCAATTATATATGATATAATTAATATAATATATAATTTTAATGTGAATTAGATTCACATATAAACCATATACTAAAGAGAGAATAAAGGAGGGGTAGAATGGTCATTTCCATTCTATTCCTCTATATATATGGTTGCATGAGATGCAACTAGGTTAAGTGATTCCAAGCTTTTGTCGTGTTGTTGGAAAGGTTCCAAAACACAAACATCTCTCTCACAACATCTCATATTTCCTAAAGGGAACCCACATTCCTCCCTCACCTAGAGAACAATGTTGAAAATCCAGTGGTCGTGTCTTATTCCGTTCGTGGTTTTTGTTGCTGAGATCTTGATCGTGAGAGAGGAGGAGCGCTTGAAGAAAGGTTCTTCAAAGGTAATATTTCCTGTTGTCCATTATGTTTATATGCTTAATCTAGTTGTTCTTGTTCTTAAATAAAATCGTTGTAACTAAATTAAGAGCGCGCGATTCACAATCGCTTCCGCTGCGGGACTCGTTTCCCTTCAATTCGTATTAGAGCCCAATTGCGTTCTTGATTTACGTTCTGAATTTTTGAAGAACAAGGTGGGATTTACTGTTTTGCATGAGATGTATGAACGGTTTTGCAAATTATATGGTTTCGATTTTGGCACTTAGAATTACATAATTTCGTTGAATTGTTCAATGTAAGGGCCTATTGTTTTTGGCATTTTATTATGTAAATCGAGTCTATAAGTCTGTGTCGATCGAGACAAGGTGGTTGCTGAGAAAATCAGAGCGAAAACGAGCAAGAATTGGAGAATTCAAAGATGTTATGCGTGTGCGCGGCTGCAACGCTCATTCATTGGCGTTGTAAAATCGCGCGCATGGAAGGAGGCGCGCACATAGGAGGTAGCGTTGTAACGCAGCCTTGGACGTTGCTGCAACGCGCTCCAACGGGCAGAAACGGACAAGGCGCAGCGTTGCAACGCTGGAGGCATTTTCAGCAGCTTCAAACGGACGGAAAACGTATTTATTTTATATATATTAAATATAAAAATATTTTATATTTAATTATTTAATTTTAATTAATTTTATATTAATTAAAATTAATTTTAGGGTGCCAAAATTTTTATAATTTTGCTATTTTAATTATGCAATTGTTTTGTAATTATTGTCATGCATAATGTATGCTTTTATTTTAGAAATCCCACCTTAGGTTAAGCATTTTCATGCATCATTTATAATATAAAGAATTATATTATATAGTTTGCATGATTAATTAATATAAAGTTGTTATATTAATTTATGGACAGCATTACATGCATTATATATCATGAGATTATTATGCTATGTATGTTATATTATTTATGTGATGAATGATCAAGCACTATAACATAGTATGCATGTCACCTAAGGTTAATTATTAGTTTTAAAATGTTTAGAACTTGAAAATAATAGACCTTAGGTTCTAGTTTTAATTAGATTAGAATTAGGAATCAAGTAATTTATAAGCTATGATTAAAAGAGGAACTCTGTCTAAGGAAAGTTCTGTCTAGGCTGTGGTATTTAAGCTGACGGAAATGGAACACCCCTACCTGGTAACTGACCTAGGAGTGAAATTTAATCAGAGAGTTTATAAATTACAGTAGCGTCAGCGAGTTTATTAAGGGGTTAATAAACTAGACATCCTAGGTTCAATGAGTTATATTAACAAACTTAGGATAAAATCAATATAAGAGTTATATTGATTATCGATATAAGAGTTATATTGATAGAGTTAGGTAAAACCATTAGTCGGGTTTTGGCCTAAGTAAGATTCCTATAACTTTAAAGTATTCAGTGGGAGGAAAAAGTGTATGAGATACATATTTTTCCACCTATGCTATCTCCGGGAAGTTCACACCGTGGGACTCATACTTGGCCTCGTGGCGCAAACGGGAGCGTCCCCCTTCGGATGGTATTTGTATGAGTCAATATCAAGGTGAATGGAGAGGGTACTTATAGTGAGTGGGAGCAGGTTTAGTGAAAACAAAACCTACGGTCTCTTTTGTCGGTTTACACCGTTAGACCACTATGGTCAGCCTGCTAGTTTGGCCTGGACCAGACAATCCATTCAGAGGGCTTGATCATAGGGGATCGAACACAGTAGACACCCGAAAGGGATAAAGATTTCCTTAGACTATTTTTCAATCTAGTCCTCCCTTCGGCGGATTTTATTGGATGGAGACTCTGGGATCTAAAGACAGAGGGTTACACTCACGGGGTACATAAGTTGTGTATGTATCCAGACCGAAAAATTGTATCTAAAACCTATAGGAATAAGAGTTATTCTGGTATTAGGTTTTTGTCAAGAGTTTCTTAATCCTGAGGAAAAGTGTTTTTTATTACCCTTCGGTGTCATACATTCTAAACCTTTGGAGTATCATTGCAAATTATAAATGACCTAGGAATCATTTTGATAATTAGCTAAAAAATGATTGGATTAGAGTTATAGCAAGAAACTCATACCAGTTTGTTTGTAAATTTTCAGCAAAAATGTCTAGCTCTATAATTTCCTTATTGGGTGCGAAAAAGTTAACCGGAGAGAACATAATGACTTGGAGGGATGGACTCAACATAATCTTGGTTACACATGATCTTAAGTTCATTCTCAATGAGCAGTGTCCTCAATTTCCTGCTCAAAACGCATCTCAAGCTGTTGAGGATGCGTATGACCGCTGGATCAATGCCAACGAGAAGGCAAAAGCCTATATCCTTGCTAGCATACCTTATGTTTTAGCCAGGAGGTTGGAGGGCAAGATCTCAACTCGTGAGATCATGGATTTTGTGCTAAATTTGTCTAGACAATCGTCCAAACAAATTTGGCATGAAGCCTTAAAATTCGTTTATAACGCACGCATGAAGGAAGGAACGTCAGTGAGAGAACATGTTCTCAATCTGATTGCCCACTTCAACATAAAGTAATTAAACGGAGGCGGTCATAGATGATGAAATGTCGATTTTGTTCATCCTAGAATCTCTTAGAAGAGTTTTTTACGCAGTGCAGTAGCAATGCAACGATGAACAACATAGAGTATGATCTGACTTCTCTGCTAAATGAGCTGCATAATTATCAGTTTCTTATGGATGATAAGAGACAACAAAATTGAGAGGCAAATTTGTTTGCCCATTCCAAAAGTTCTTAGGGGGATTCATCCTCTAGAACTAAGAACTGCAGTCATACTTCTGAACTTAAGAAGATACAGAAGAAGAGGAAAAGAAGCAAATTAAGAGCAATCGTCTGACAAAGAAAAGTTGTTATTTGATAACATGTAGCTTAAGGATTTATTAGAAACCTTATATCTATTTCTTGCCGTAGCGAACATTGTACTTCATTTTCTTTTAATTGAATAAAGTGTTTATTTCATTGGAAAAGTATTGTACTATGTGTTCCTCTTCTTGAGAATTATTTGCAAACGGTTTAATTCAGTTAAAATAGTTTTAACAGTGAATTCTACAAAATTGCAAGTACACGAAAGTTGGTTAACCAGGTCAAAGAGTTTGGCAGGTTAATCTCGGATCATTGGAGCCCGTCACTGTAGGTCCATTAGGTCCCTCGGTTGGCTCCACATGGATTAAAAGAAGGGTAAATGTTTTGGTATGAAATTGAAGTGTTCAATTTCACTTTAAGGGCATTTATGTCATTTATATGAGATATGAATGATATAATAGACAGTTTAATGTGAATGAGATTCATAATAAACTATAGGTTAGCCTAATTGTTGAATTAGGGCTAATTGGAGAAATTAAATGAGAGTAATTAAATTGGATGTGATTCAATTTAATTAATCCACAATTATTGCAAATGAGATTTGCAATATGAGATATGAGATATCTTATATTATGTGGTTATGCAAATGAGATTTGCATAACCTATGGTTGTGGTAAAGTGGTAATAATGTGGAGATATTAACTCCCTCATTCCACTATTTAAACCCTTTGCAAGAAGGGATTGGTGATCAATCTTCTCATTTTTTGTTTTTCACCAAAGAGAAGAAAAGAGAATTCTCTCTACTCTCTCAATTCTCCTCCCTCTCCAAAACTCTTACAAGTTCCCACCAACTTCCCTTCTCCAAAAGAGAACAACCGAGAAGATCACTTGGTGGTGTTCGAGAACGTTCTGGTAGAAGTTTTCATTGAGATCGAGTAGCACGAAGAGTTCGTGACCCGAAGAAGAAATTGTTGTAATTGTCTACAACAAATAAGTAAGAACTCTTCTTGCTGTAATTTTCTTCTTCTTTAAGCATGTTTAGCCTAGATCTAAGTGTTAGATCAATTTTAACAAAATCATGTTCCATAATGATACCTCGACGATTCAATCGTCTTCCGCTGCGTGGGATTCTTATTCCCTTCAATTGGTATCAGAGCCATCTCGATGGTTCTTCATTATGCACTTTTTTTGTTAAAATTAGGTGGGTATTTTGCCATAATTTCATGAGATGATTGCTTGGTTTGCATTATGGATGTTTACGGTTTTTGGCACTAGATTAGATTTACAATTATGTTGATGAGATCAATGTAAGGGCCCGTTGTTTTTGGGCATTTTGTTGTAAATCGAGTCTGTAAGTCCGGGTCGTTCATGGCAAGAGTTGCTGTGAAGAAATCGGAGCTTTAAACAAAGGAAATCGGTGGAAGAATAGCAAAGTGTTTCTTTATTGCTCGCCGATGGCGTCTCAACATTTGTTTCTCGCGGCGAGGCTTTCTTCGCAAGCGCGTTAACGCCGCACACGCACGTTGAAGCGATTCTTCGCGCTTTTTCGCGAAAAGTGGGGAGTTCATCACATCATGGGCAACAGTTTTTTTACGTGTTTTTATTTAATTTTGATTATAAAATGTATTTATTTAATTTAATTATTTTATTAAATAATATTAATATAAATGTTATATTAATGTTATTTAATTAAATAATTGCCCCTAGGTGCCAAAAATCGGTCCATTTTTGCTGATTAATTATTTTATGCATGAGATGTATATTTTAATTAATTTCTATGTGCATAATGTATGTCATATAGATTTAAAATCCCACCTTAGGTTAAACATTTCATGCATCATTTTTATATTATAAGAGTTATAATATATAGTATGCATGATAGGATTATATTATAAGAGTTATAATATAATGTATGCATGTTTTAATTTATTTAAATATAAGTGTTATATTTTTTAAATTAAAAGCATGCTCATGCATTTAATTCATGTGATGAATGTATGTTATAGTATAGTATTATTCATGTGATGGATGATCAAGCACTATAACATAGAAATGCATGCAACCTAAGTTAATTATTAGTTTTAAAGTGTTTAGAACTTGAATAATTAGACTTAGGTTTTCTAATTTTCTAATAAGATTAGAAATTTAGGAAATCAAATATAACCTTTCAATGGAGACTGATAAGTAACTCTTTCTAAGGAAGATTTTGTCTAAGGTCAGTATTTAAGTTGACGCCATGAACACCCTACATGGAAACCGACCTGGGAGTGAATTCGGTCCAGAGATTCTTAGGTTATATTCTCGTGAGTGCCGTTAATTAAGTGTTAATTAATTTACTCACTTAGATCTAAGTTAATAATGTGATTATACACTTAGGTTAATACCATATAAGAGTTATATTGGTAGACTTAAGTAAATTTTAGCCGGTTTATCTAGGTCAATCCCTAATAAAAAAAATTAAAGTGCTGAGTGGGAGGAAATATAGTGTATGAGATACATTTGAATTTCCAACCACAAATCTCCTTTAAGTCCGACCATGAGATCTATACTCGGCCTCGTGGCGCCAATGGGAGCGTCCCTCTGGATGGCATTTGTATAGGTCAATATCATCGTGGATGGAGAGAGTACTTATAGTGAGTGGGAGCGGGACTTGTGAAAACAAGACCCACGGTCTCTTCTTTCGATCCACAGCGTGAGACCCCTATGATCTGCCTGCTAGTTTGGCCTTGACCAGACAATCCCTTCGGAGGGCTTGATCATGGGAGTCGGAACACCGTGAATTCCCGAAAGGGATACAGTTTCCTGGTTGGTTTTCCTTTTTGGTTCACCTTTCGGTGGCTATTGTTTGGACGGATGCTTCGAAACTTAAAGATTGAGGGTCACACTCACAAAATTCGTTAAGTGTTAATGAATTCGACCGAACAATGGTAATTGGGCGCCTAATGGAATAAGAGTTATTCTGGGATTAGGGTCTGATCGAGAAAGTCTCGTCCTAGAGGAGGAGTGTTCTGTTCACCCTTCGGTGGCGGTCATTCTAAACCTTTAGGGTATCATTGCAAAATTTTGAATGACCTAGGGATCATGAAACAATTTTTGCTAAAACTTGATTGGTTTTCAAAAGTTTTTTTTTGCGAGACTAATACAAAGTTTTCCTTATTTTTCAGCTAAAAATGTCTAGCGCAATAATAGCTTTACTCACTTCGGATAAGTTAGTGGGAGATAATTACCAGAGTTGGAAAAACAACATTAATACAATTTTGGTACAAGACGACATAAAGTTCGTGCTATCTGAGGAGTGTCCTCAGATGCCGGGCTCGACCGCGTCGCGAAGTGTTCGCGATGCGTACGATCGCTGGATCAGGACCAATGAAAAGGCCAAGGTCTACATAATTGCCAGCATGTCTGATGTCTTGGCAAAGAAGCATGAGCTGATGGTTTCCGCTAAGAAGATCATGGAGTCCTTGCAGGAAATGTTTGGACAGTAGTCCTTTCAGGTCCGGCATGACTCGCTCAACTACGTTTTCAACGCACGGATGAAGGAGGGATCGTCTGTCCGTGAACACGTTCTAGACATGACGACCCACTTTCATCTGGCCGAGATGAACGGGGCTTCGATCGACGAGTCGAGCCAGGTCAGTTTTATTTTGGAGACTCTTCCGAAGAGTTTCCTTCAGTTTCGTAGCAATGCTGTTATGAAAAAAATTAGCTACACTCTGACTACCCTCCTCAATGAGCTATAGAATTTTCAATCCTTGAACAGGGTCAAGGAATCTGAGGCAAATGTTGCCTACAGGTCTTATCACAGAGGTTCGACCTCTGGGACGAAACCTGTTGCTCCTTCACGCCCGAAAGGGATGAAGAGGATGAAGAGGGGTAAAACTGACCGTGCTGCCGCCCACAAGGGCAAGATGGTCAAGGAGGTTGCAGAGAAAGGAAAGTGTTTCCACTGCAATGGGGCGGTCCTTTGGAAGAGAAATCGTCCCAAATTCTCGGTCGAGAAGAAGAATCAAGGTAAATGTGATTTACTTGTGACTGAAACATGTTTAGTGGACAGTAGTGACTCTGCCTGAATATTGGATTCGGGCGCCACTAACCACGTTTGTTCTTCTTTTCAGGGGATTGATTCCTGGCAGCCGCTGCGAGAGGGTGAGGTAACTCTACGGGTTGGATCCGGGGAGCTTGTCTTTGTTGCAGCGATCGACACGGTGAAGCTGCACTTTGACGGGAAGTACTTATTGTTGGACAATCTGTACATAGTTCTAGGGTTTACTAGAAACCTTGTTTCAATTTCCTGCTTAATTGAACACTATATTTCAGTCTCTTTTGAATTTAATAAAGCGTTTATTTCTTTCAAAGGGAATGTTATTTGTTCAGCTTCACTTGAAAATAATCTGTATGTTTTGAAACCCAATTCGGTCAAAAGTGTTTTGAGCACTGAATTATTTAAAACTGCAGAAACACGAACTAAGAAAGCAAAAGTTTCTCCAAAAGAAAATGCCCACCTTTGGCATCTTCGATTAGGCCACATTATTCTCAATAGGATTGAAAAACTAGTGAAGAGTGGACTTCTAAACGAGTTAGAAGAAAATTCTTTGCCGGTGTGTGAGTCATGCCTTGAGGGCAAAATGACCAAACATCCTTTTAGTGGAAAAGGATATAGAGCCAAAGAGCCTCTTGAGTTACTACATTCTGACCTTTGTGGTCCAATGAATGTTAAAGCTCGGGGCGGTTATGAGTATTTTGTGTCTTTCATAGACGATTACTCCAGATATGGGTATATTTACCTAATGCACAAGAAGTCTGAAAATCTTAAAAAGTTCAAGGAGTACAAGACTGAGGTTGAGAACCTCTTAGGTAAATCGCTTAAAACACTTCGATCGGATCGAGGTGGAGAGTACATGGACACTGAATTTCAGGACTATATGATAGAACACGAAATTACGTCCCAACTCTCAGCGCCTGGTATGCCACAGCAGAATGGTGTATCGGAGTGGGGAAACAGAACCTTGTTGGACATGGTTCGGTCGATGTTGAGCTATGCTCGTCTCCCTGATTCTTTTTGGGGGTACGCAGTGGAGACTGCGGTTTATATTTTGAACAATGTTCCGTCGAAGAGTGTTTGTGAAATACCTTTCGAGCTCTGGAGTTGACGTAAAGGCAGTTTACATCACTTCAAGATTTGGGGATGCCCGACCCATGTGTTGGTGTCAAACCCGAAAAAATTGGAACCCCGTTCGAAATTGTGCCTATTCGTAGGTTACCCCAAAGAGACTAGAGGTGGTCTATTTTACGATCCTAGGGAAAATAGGGTGCTTGTGTCGACAAACGCCACTTTCCTAGAGGAAGACCACGTCAGGGATCATTTACCAAGGAGTAAAATTGTATTAAATGAAATGGATAGAACATCAACAAGAGTTGTTGATGGGGCTAGTACATCAACAAGTGTTGTTGATCCTAGCACGTCTAGTCAAATCCATTCCCAAGAGTTGGGAATGCCTCGACGTAGTGGGAGGGCTGTGAGACAGCCTGATCGCTTCATGGGTTTAGGTGAAACCTCAGTTGTCGCTCTTGATGATGACTGTGAGGATCCATTGACCTATGATCAGGCAATGGTTGATGTTGACAAACACGAGTGGATTAAAGCTATGGACCAGGAAATGGAGTCTATGTACTTCAATTTTGTATGGGAGCTTGTGGATCAACCGGATGGGGT
The DNA here is from genome assembly GCA_036507285.1 of Trichosanthes cucumerina. NCBI lineage: Eukaryota > Viridiplantae > Streptophyta > Magnoliopsida > Cucurbitales > Cucurbitaceae > Trichosanthes > Trichosanthes cucumerina. The sequence goes on from CM071839.1 coordinate 30,810,500, forward strand.
AAAACCTATTGGTTGCAAATGGATCTACAAGCGTAAACGTGGCGTAGATGTGAAGGTGCAGACCTTCAAAGCCCGACTAGTGGCAAAGGGTTTTACCCAGGTTGAAGGGGTTGACTATGAGGAGACCTTTTCACCTGTTGCCATGGTAAAGTCGATCAGGATCCTTCTAGCCATTGTCGCGTATTATGACTACGAGGTATGGCAGATGGACGTCAAGACAACCTTTTCTGAATGGCAAACTTGATGAGACCATCTACATGGACCAGTCCAAAGGGTTCATTGCCCAAGGCCAAGAGCAAAAGGTTTGCCAGCTTCATAGGTCCATTTATGGGTTGAAACAAGCTTCGAGGTTTTGGAATATAAGGTTTGATGAGACGATCAAATCTTATGGCTTTGATCAAAATGTCGACGAGCCTTGTGTCTACAAGAAAATCGTTGACAAAATCGTCGCATTTTTGTGTTGTATGTGGGCGATATTCTTCTCATTGGGAATGAGGTAGAATTTCTTACTGACGTTAAGAAGTGGCTAGCTTCGCAATTCCAAATGAAAGATTTGGGAGAAGCTCAGTATGTTCTAGGTATCCAGATTGTCCGAAACCGGAAGAACAGAACGCTAGTCCTGTCTCAGGCGTCTTATATTGACAAGATGTTGTCTAGATATAAGATGCAGAACTCCAAGAAGGGCTTGTCGCCTTTCGGGCATGGGGTTCACTTGTTCAAGGATCGAGTGTCCTAAGACTCCTCAAGATGTTGAGGATATGAGACGGATTCCATATGCTTCGGTGTAGGGAGCCCGATGTATGCCATCGCCGTGTACTAGGCCCGACATCCATTATGCAAGAGGAATTGTCGGTGAGATATCACCCAATCCGAGATTAGATCATTGGACAGCCGTAAAGGCAATCCTCAAGTATCTTAGGAGAACGAGAAACTAAAGCTTAGTGTATGGTAGTGGGGATTTGATCCTTACGGGATACACGGATTCTGATTTTCAGATCGATAAGGATTCTAGGAAATCTACTTCAGGGTCAGCCTTCATTCTGAATGGAGGAGCTGTAGTATGGCGAAACATCAAGCAGGGATGCATCGTTGATTCCACTATGGAAGCGGAGTATGTTGCGGCTTGTGAAGCTGCAAAGGAAGTTGTTTGGCTTAGGAAGTTCATGTGATTTGGAAGTTGTTCCTAACATGAACTTGTCGATCACATCGCTCGCGTGATAACAAAGTGGTGCGAAGAGCGAACTCACGTGAGCCTCGGAGCCATAAGAGAGGCAAACACATCGAGCGCAAGTATCATTTGATATGGGAGATTGTGCACCGCGGAGACATGACGGTCACGCAGATAGCGTCGGAGCACAACGTAGCTGATCCATTTACAAAGCCCCTCACGGCTAAGGTGTTTGAGGGTCACCTAGAGAGTCTAGGTCTTCGAGAGCTTCGACTAGGGCAAGTGGGAGATGTGTAAACTGGGTATTCAATGCCCTAGTTTATTGTATTACTTCATTGTAATTTATGTACATTTTAAAATGTATTTTCTCCACTAGCTTAGTACAAGTGGGAGTTTGTTGGGATTTTTGTCCTAATCTCGTGTTTGTAACATATTGTTTGAAATTAATAAGAGTTATTCATTTCATCACTTTGTGTCTCATAATATTTATAAACTTGTCCAATAAACTAAGCTCTAGGGTCATTGAATTTATGAGAGAACTAGAGCTTGAGCGGTGTGTAGTGGACACACGGGAGGAGGATCACGTTCGAGTTAATGACCCGAACGGTCTCTGATGATATGGATAGGGTTGGAGACCTAACTCGGATACACTTGTGGATGCGCCCGCTTTGTATTAGATACAAACGAGGTGATCTCGACTCGTTCATGTGGTTGATATGCGAGTGGGGGCATCTGCGTGCAATGAGATTGTACAAGCCCGGATCGTGATTTATTAGACCCACCGATGTAACACCGCTGTGATGGACTAATAACTTCGTAGATGACCATTAGTGACTCGACACGAATCTCGAGCGTGTTCTGGACTCGCATCTGCGAGGATCATTCTTTGACTAGTACGGGTGAGGGTGGTCACAGTTACTCGCCCAATATGCCTATCTTCTCAGGGACAGAACCAAGTAGGGAGCTGGGAACTTAACTACGCAAGACGGAATTCACTTGTTCCCGCCTTTAGGAAAACTAGAGGGGTTCATTAGGGGAGTAGTGGGGACTTAAGGAACAAGAGGTAGACAAAGGAGTAAAACGGTATTTTGACTCAGCCGTGTCTACGAACAACTTGTGAAGGGTCGACTCATGGGAGTTGGTTATATCAGTGAACACGTAATATTCTGCACTGACGGGAGTGCAGCTACGAACTATAGTGGAGTGTTACCGTAGCTAATGAATGTTGGGTAACCGGGTCAAAGAGTTTGGCAGGTTAATCTCGGATCATTGGAGCCCGTCACTGTAGGTCCATTATGTCCCTCGGTTGGCTCCACCTGGATTAAAAGAAGGGTAAATGTTTTGGTATGAAATTGAAGTGTTCAATTTCACTTTAAGGGCATTTATGTCATTTATATGAGATATGAATGATATAATATATAGTTTAATGTGAATGATATTCATAATAAACTATAGGTTAGCCTAATTGTTGAACTAGGGCTAATTGGAGAAATTAAATGAGAGTAATTAAATTGGATGTGATTCAATTTAATTAATCCACAATTATTGCAAATGAGATTTGCAATATGAGATATGAGATATCTTATATTATGTGGTTATGCAAATGAGATTTGCATAACCTATGGTTGTGGTAAAGTGGTAATAATGTGGAGATATTAACTCCCTTATTCCACTATTTAAACCCTTTGCAAGAAGGGATTGGTGATCAATCTTCTCATTTTTTGTTTTTCACCAAAGAGAAGAAAAGAGAATTCTCTCTAGTCTCTCAATTCTCCTCCCTCTCCAAAACTCTTACATGTTCCCACCAACTTCCCTTCTCCAAAAGAGAACAACCGAGAAGATCACTTGGTGGTGTTCGAGAACGTTCTGGTAGAAGTTTTCGTTGAGATCGAGTAGCACGAAGAGTTCGTGACCCGAAGAAGAAATTGTTGTAATTGTCTACAACAAGTAAGTAAGAACTCTTCTTGCTGTAATTTTCTTCTTCTTTAAGCATGTTTAGCCTAGATCTAAGTGTTAGATCAATTTTAACAAAATCATGTTTCATAATGATACCTCGACGATTTAATCGTCTTCCGCTGCGTGGGATTCTTATTCCCTTTAATGCTCATCTCCCTAGTTCCTTTTGGGGTTACGCAGTGGAGACTGCAGTATACATTTTGAATAGTGTGCCCTCAAAAAGTGTTTCTGAAACACCTTTTGAACTCTGGAATGGACGTAAAGGTAGCTTATTCCACTTCAGGATATGGGGCTGTCAAGCACATGTGCTTGTGACAAATCCAAAGAAGTTGAATTCACGTTCAAAGTTATGCCTATTCGTAGGATACCGAAAAGAAACAAGAGGTAGTTTATTTTATGATCCTAAGGAAGATAAGGTTTTTGTGTCGACAAATGTCATTTTCTATGAGGAGGACCACATAAGGGACCACAAACCAAAAAGTAAAGTTGTGTTGAGTGAATTAGACAAAACAATAGCAAAGGTTGTTAAGAACACTATTACGTCAACAAGAGTTGTTGATACTAGTTTGTCTAGTCAAGAGAGTCCATCTCAAGAGTTGAGTATGCCTCGACGTAGTGGGAGGGTTGTAATACAGCCTGACCGTTACATGGGTTTAGCAGAAACCCAAGTTGTTATACCAGATGACAACTGTGAGGATCCATTGACTTATAATCAAGCAATGGTTGACAAAGACAAAGACAAATGCGTCATAGCCATGGACCAAGATATAAAGTCTATGTACTTCAATTCTGTTTGGGATCTTGTAGATAAGCCTGATGGGGTAAAACCTATAGGTTGTAAGTGGATCTACAAGAGAAAGCGTGGTGTAGATGGGAAGGTACAAACCTTTAAAGCTAGACTAGTAGCAAAGGGTTATACCGAGTTGAAGGGGTTGACTATGAGAGACCTTTTCTGTTGCTATGGTAAAGTCTATCCGTATCCTTCTTGCCATTGCCGCATATTATGACTGTGAGGTATGGCAAATGGATGTCAAGACAGCCTTTTTGAATGGCAATCTTGAGGAAAACATCTACATGGACCAACCCAAAAGGTTCATTGAACCAGGACAAGAGCAAAAGGTTTGCAGGCTTAAAAGCTCAATTTATGGACTAAAACAAGCTTCTAGGTCCTGGAATATAAGATTTGATGAGGCAATCAGATCTTATGGCTTTGATCATAATGATGATGAACCTTGTGTTTACAAGAAAATCATCAATAGTTCTGTCGCCTTCCTAATTCTTTATGTGGATGATATCTTACTCATTGGGAATGATGTAGGTTATCTTACTGACATTAAGGATTGGCTAGCTACGCAATTCCAAATGAAAGATTTGGGTGATGCATGATTTGTTCTTGGGATCCGCATTGTCCAGGAACCGCAAGAATAAAATACTAGCCTTGTCTCAAGCATCTTACATAGACAAAGTGTTGTCAAGGTTTAAGATGCAAGATTCCAAAAAGGGCTTGTTGCCTTTTAGACATGGAATCCATTTGTCTAAGGAACAGTGTCCTAAGACACCTCAAGGAGTTGAGGATATGAGACAGATTCCTTATGCATCAGTTGTTGGGAGCCTGATGTACGCCATGTTGTGTACTAGGCCCGACATCATTTTGTAGTTGGAATGGTCAGTAGGTATCAATCCAATCCAGGACTTGAACACTGGACAGCGGTTAAAACAATCCTTAAGTATCTTCAGAGAACAAGGAACTACATGCTTGTGTATGGGGCAAAGGAATTGATCCTTACAGGATACACGGATTCTGACTTTCAGACTGATAAAGATTCTCGAAAATCTACATCAGGGTCAGTATTCACTCTTAACGGAGGAGCTGTAGTATGGCGAAGCGACAAGTAAGGATGCATCGCAGATTCCACCATGGAGGTCGAATATGTAGCAGCTTGTGAAGCAGCTAAAGAGGCCGTTTGGTTAAGGAAATTCATGCTAAATTTGGAAGTTGTTCCAAATATGACTTTGCCCATCACAATGTATTGCGATAAAAGTGGTGCAGTAGAAAATTCGAGGGAACCCCGAAATCACAAGAGGGGAAAGCACATTGAGCGGAAGTATCATCTCATCCGGGAGATCTTGCATAGAGGAGACGTGATTGTCACGAAGATAACCTCAGAGCACAACATTGCTGATCCTTTTACAAAGGCTCTTACGGCTAAAGTTTTTGAGAGCCACCTAGAAGGTCTAGGTTTACAAGTCTTCCCCAACTAGGGCAACTGGGAGTATTTTGTACAAAGGGGTTTAAATGCCCTAGTTTATTGTATTTGCATTACTGTAATATTTTTGTACTCCACAAGCTTTAGGTCAAGTGGGAGATTGTTGGGATTTATGTCCTAAACTTGTGTAATTTTGATCAATTAAATAAAGAGTTATTTGTTTTGATAGAATTACATATTGATTTATAAATCCAATAAACTATATATCTTGAACATCAGTGTAGTGGACACTATTTGGATTGTGTTCAAGAATATAACCTAAATGGTATATGGTATAAGAATAAGGTTGGAAACCTCATTCGAAACACCATGGATCGCGCCCATTTTGTAATTAGTACAAATGAGGTAATCCAACTCATTCATGTAGTTGACATACGAGTGGGGGCATCCTGTATGAAGAGTTCATACAAGACCGGACCGCAAATTATTAGTCTAACCAGTGTATCACCGTTAACAGGATAAGACTAGTAATTTATAGATGGTCATTAGTGACTCGACCTAAATCCTGAGCAAGTTAAGAACTCCTGCCTATAGGGGTTTGTCCTTAGACTAGTATGGGTGAGAGTGGCCTGTAGCCGTCTCAATAAGCCTACCTTCTAAGGGACAGAACCTCGTAGGTAGCTGGGAACTTAACTATGCAAGATGGAATTCACTCATTCTTACACTAAGGAATTAGATAGGTTGTTCCCTTAAGAACTGACTCCAGGTCTTGAACAACGGGGCCCCGCCCTCTATGAGGGTATGAGTCTAAGGTCTGACCTTATACTTGTTGTTCATTAGAAGATCAGTGGTGCTTAAGGAGCAAAGAGGTAATCACAAGGGTAAAACGGTAATTTGACCCAGCCGTGATTACGAACAACCTGTGAAGGGTCGACTCATGGGTAATGACTATATCAATGGACACAATATTATCTACAGTGAGGAGAGTGCAGCTACAAGTCTATAGTGGAGTGACTTGTAGTTAATGAATATTGATTAACTGGATCAAAGAGTTTGATCAGTTAATCTCACATCATTGGAGTTCATGAACTGTAGTTCATTAGGTCCCTCCGTTGGCTCAACATGGTAATATTGAGGGTATAAAGTTAGGAATGAAATTGAAGTGTTCAATTTCATACATGAGGTGTTATATCAATTATATATGATATAATTAATATAATATATAGTTTTAATGTGAATTAGATTCACATATAAACCATATACTAAAGAGAGAATAAAGGAGGGGTAGAATGGTCATTTCCATTTTATTCCTCTATATATATGGTTGCATGAGATGCAACTAGGTTAAGTGATTCCAAGCTTTTGTTGTGTTGTTGGAAAGGTTCCAAAACACAAACATCTCTCTCACAACACCTCATATTTCCTAAAGGGAACCCACATTCCTCCCCTACCTAGAGAACAACAGAGAAGATCCAGTGGTCATGTCTTATTCCGTTCGTGGTTCGTGTTGCTGAGATCTTGATCGTGAGAGAGGAGGAGCGCTTGAAGAAAGGTTCTTCAAAGGTAATATTTCCTGTTGTCCATTATGTTTATATGTTTAATCTAGTCGTTTTTGTTCTTAAATAAAATCGTTGTAACTAAATCAAGAGCGTCCGATTCATAATCGCTTCCGCTGCAGGACTCGTTTTCCTTCAATTAGTCCCATCACATTAATGTGTTACATCGATGAGAGTCTAATAATTCACTGATCCGGTCTTGTACAATCTCATTGCATGAGGATGCCCCCACTCGCATGTCAACCACATGAACGAATCAGATCACCTCGTTTGTATCTAATACAAAGCGGATCGCATCCACAGCGTATCCCGGATTAGGTCTGAAACCCTATCCGTATACTGTAGAACGTTCGGGTCATTAACTTGAACGTGATCCTCCCTGTGTGTCCACTACACACCGTTCAAGTTCAAGTTCTCTCCTATATTCAATGACCCTGGACCTTAGTTTATTGGACAAAGTTTGTAAAACTTGCGAGCCACAAAGTAATGAAATAAATAACTCTTATTAATTTCAAATGGTAAATTACAAACAAAACGAAATTAGGACATACATCCCAACAAACTCCCACTTGGACTAAGCTAGTGGAGCAAACATACATTTCTTAAATGTACAATAAATTACAATAAAGTAATACAATAAACTAGGGCATTGAATACCGTTTACAATGCTCCCACTTGCCCTAGTAAGGAAGCACTCGAAGACCTAGACTCTCTAGGTGATCCTCAAACACCTTAGTCGTGAGGGTCTTTGTAAATGGATCAGCAACGTTGTGCTTCGACGCTATCTGTGTGACTGTCACGTCGCCGGGGTGCACAATCTCCCGTATCAAGTGATACTTCCACTCAATGTGTTTGCCTCTCTTATGACTCTGAGCCTCTCTGTAGTTGGCTAGAGCACAACTGTTGTCACAAAATAGCTTTATCGGAAAGTTCATATTTGGAACAACTTCCAAATCCGTCATGAACTTCCTAAGCCAAATAGCTTCCTTTGCATCTTCACAAGGTGCAACGTATTAAGCTTCCATAGTGGAATCACCGATGCATCCCTGTTTAATGCTTTGCTACACTACAGCTCCTCCATTCAGAATGAAGGCGGACCCCGAAGTGGATTTCTTAGAATCCTTATCGGTCTGAAAGTCAGAATCTGTGTATCCCGTAAGGAACAAATCCCCACTCCCATACACTAAGTTGTAGTTCCTCGTTCTCCTAAGATACTTGAGGATTGCCTTTACGGCTGTCCAGTGATCTAATCCTGGATTGGATTGATGCCTACTGTCAATCCCTACTACATAACATATGTCGGGCCTAGTACATGAGGCTCCCTACAGTTGAAGCATAGGGGATCCGTCTCATATCCTCAACCTATTGAGGAGTCTTAGGACATTGATCCTTACACAGGTGAACCCCATGCCTGAAAGGCAGCAAGCCCTTCTTGGAGTTCTGTATCTTATGTCTAGACAACATCTTGTCGATATAAGACGTCTTAGACATGGCCAGCGTTCTGTTCTTCTGGTTCCGGACAATCTGGATACCTAGAACATACTGTGCTTCTCCCAAAACTTTCATTTTGAATTACGAAGCCAACCATTTCTTTACGTAAGTAAGAAAACCTACCTCATTCCCAATGAGAAAGATATCATCCACGTACAATGCCAGAAATGCGACAGTTTTGTCGACGATTTTCTTGTAGACACAAGGCTCGTCAACATTTTGAACAAAGCCATAAGATTTGATCGCCTCATCAAACCTTATGTTCCAAGACCTCGAGGCTTGTTTCATCCCATAAATGGACCTATGAAGTCGACAAACCTTTTGCTCTTGGCCTTCGGTTATGAACCCTTTGGGCTGGTCCATGTAGATGGTTTCGTAAAGGTTGTCATTTAGAAAGGCGGTCTTGGCATCCATTTGTCATAGCTCATAGTCATAATATGCGGCAATGGCCAGAAGAATCCTGATCGATTTTACCGTGGCAACAGGTGAAAAAGTTTTCTCATAGTCAACCCCTTCAACCTGGGTAAACCCCTTGCCACTAGTCGTGCTTCGAAGGTCTGCACCTTCCCATCTACGCCACGTTTACGCTTGTAGATCCATTTGCAACCTATAGGTTTTACCCAATCTGGTTGATCCACAAGCTCCCGTACAGAATTGAAGTACATCGACTCCATTTCCTAGTCCATAGCTTTAATCCATTCCTCCTCGTCAACGTCTGCCATTGGCTGATCATAGGTCAATGGATCCTCGCAGTCATCATCAAGGGTGACAACTTGGGTTTCAGCTAAACGCATGTAACGTTCAGGCTGTCTCACAGCCCTCCCACTACGTCGAGGCATTCCCAACTCTTGGGAACATATTTGAGTATATGTGCTAGGATCAACAACACTTGTTGACGTACTAGGCCCATCAGCAACCCTTGCTGATGTACTGTCCATTTCGTTCAACATGATTTTGCTTCTAGGCAAATGATCCATGACGTGGTCTTACTCAAGGAATGTGGCGTTTGTCTACACAAGCACCCTATTTTCCTTAGGATCGTAAAATAAACCACCACTAGTCTCTTTTGGGTAACCTACGAATAGGCACAATTTTGAACGGGGTTTCAACTTCTTTGGGTTTGACACCAACACGTGGGTCGGGCAACCCCAAATTCTCAAATGGTGTAAATTGTCTTTACACCCATTCTAGAGTTCGAAAGGTGTTTCACAAATACTCTTCGACGGAACATTGTTCAAAATATATATCGTAGTCTCCACTGCGTAACCCCAAAAAGAATCAGGGAGACGAGCATAGCTCATCATCGACAGAACCATGTCCAACGGAGTTCGGTTTCTCCTCTCCGATACACCATTCTGTTGTGGCATACTAGATGCTGAGAGTTGGGACGTAATTTCGTGTTCTATAATATATCCTGGAATTCTGTGTCCATATACTCTCCACCTCGATCTAATCGAAGAATTTTTAACATTTTACCTAACAGGTTCTCAACCTCAATCTTGTACTCCTTGAACTTCTCAAGAGTATCAGACTTCCTATGCATTAGGTAAATATACCCGTATCTCGAATAGTCATCTATAAAAGATACAAAGTATTCGTAACCACCTCGTGCTTTAACATTCATCGGACCACAAAGGTCAAAATGTATAAGCTCAAGGGGCTCTTTGGCTCTATATCCTTTTTCACTAAAAGGACGTTTGATCATTTTGCCTTCGAGGCATGACTCACACACCGGTAAAGAGTTTTCTTCCAACTCGCTTAGAAGTCCACTCTTCACTTGTCTCTCAATCCTATTGAGATTAATGTGGCCTAACCGTAGATGCCAAAGATGGGCATTTTCTTTTGGAGAAACTTTTACTCTTTTAGTTCGTGTTTATGTTGTTTTAAATAATTCGGTGTTCAAAACGCTTTTGATCGAATTTGGTTTCAAAACATACCGAATTGCCTTTGAAAGAAATAAACGCTTTATTTATATTCAAAGAAAATTGAAATACATTGTTTAATCAAGCAGAAAATAGAAACAAGGTTTCTAGTAAACCATGGGACTCTATACAGATGATCTAATAATAAGTAATTCCTGCCGAAAAAGAGCTTCACTTTGCCAATCGCTGCAGCAGAGACAATCTCCCCGGATCCAACCCGTAGAGTCACCTCACCCTCTTGCAGCTGCTGCCAAGAACTAATTCCCTGAAAAGAAGAACAAATGTGGTTAGTGGCGCCCGAATCCAATATCCAGGCAGAGTCATTACTCTCCACTAAACAAGTTTCAGTTACTAGCAAATCACATTCACCTTGATTCTTCCGCTAGGCAAGGAACTTAGGACATGCTGGCTTCCAGTGGTCGTCCCCATTGCAGTGGAAACACTTTCCTTTCTCTACAACTTCCTTGACCTTTTTGCCCTTTTGGGCGGCAGCACGGTCAGCTTTGCCCTTCTTCATCTTATTCTTCTTCCCTTTCGCGTGAGAATGAGCTACAGATTTTGTCCCAGAGGTCGAACCCCTGTGATAGGACTTATAGGCAACATTTGCCTCAGCTTTCGGTGTCTCGATCCTCATTAAGGACTGAAAGTTCTGTAGCTCATTGAGAAGGGTGGTCAGAGTGTAGCTAATTTTGTTCATAACAGCATTGTTACGAAGCTGAAGGAAACTCTTCGAAAGAGTCTCCAAGATGAAGCTGACATGGCTCGACTCATCGATCGAAGCCCCGTTCATCTCCACCAGATTAAAGTAGGTCATCATGTCTAGAATGTGTTCTCGGACATGCGTCCCTTCTTTCATCCGGGCGTTGAAGACGTGTTTGAGCGAGTCATGTCGGACCTGAAAGGACTGTTGTCCAAACATGTCCTGCAATGACTCCATGTTCTCCTTAGCGGTGACCATCAACTCATGCTTCTTTGCCAAGACTTTAGATAAGCTGGCAATTATGTTGACCTTGTTCTTTTCATTGGCCCTGATCGACCGATCGTATGCATCACAAATACTTTGTGACATAGTCGAGCTCGGGAACTGAGGACACTCCTCAGTAAGTACGAACTAAAGATCGTCAGTTACTAGTATCGTGTTAATATTATTTTTCCAACTTTGGAAATTATCTCCCTCTAGTTTGTCGGATGCTAGTAAAGGTATAATTGAGCTAGACATTTTTGCTGAAAAATCAAATAAAAGCTTTCTCGCAAAAACTTTTTGAAATCCAATCAAGTTTTAGCAAAAATTTATCCTATGATCCCTTAGTCATTTAAAATTTGCAATGATATCCCAATGGTTTAGAATGACCGCCACCGAAGGTGAACAGAAATACTCCTCCTCTAGGACGATACTATCTCGACCAGACCCTAATCCTAGAATAACTTTTATTCCATTAGGCGTCCAATTACCATTTTCTGTCGAATCCATTAACTCTTAATGAACCCCGTGAGTGTCACCCTCAATCTTTAAGTTTCCAAGTATTCGTCTAAATAATAGCCACCGAAGGGTGAACCAAGAAGGAAAACCAACAAGGAAACTGTATTCCTTTCAGAAATTCGCGGTGTTCCAACTCCCATGATCAAGGCCCTGTGAAGGGATTGTCTGGTCCAGGCCAAACTGGCAGGCGGATCATAGTGGTCTCACAGTGTGAATCGAAAGAAGAGACCGTAGGTCCCATTTTCACAGGTCTCGCTCCCACTCACTATAAGTACTCTCTCCATTCATTATGATATTGATCCATACAAATACCATCCGAAGGGGGACGCTCTCATTTACGCCGGAGGCCGAGTATGGATCTCACGGTGCGGACTTTAACGGAGATTTGTGGTCGAAAAATCAAATGTATCTTATACACTTTATTTCCTCTCACTCAACACTTTATATTATTCGGGATTGACCTAGATAAAACAGCTAAAATTTACCTAAGTCTACCAATATAACTCTTATATTAATTTAGCCTAAGTTTATAATCACATTATTAACTTAGGTCTATGTGAGAAAATTAATCAACTTTTAATTAACGCCACTCACGATAATATAACCTAAGAATGTCCGGACCGAATTCACTTCCAGGTCGGTTTCCAGGTAGGGGTATTCCGCAAGCGTCAACTTAAATACCCCAGCCTTAGACAAAACCTTCTTTAGACAGAGTTACTTATCAGTCACCATTCAAAGGTCATATTTTGATTTCTAATTCTAATCTTATTAGAACTAGAAAACCTAAGTCTAATTATTCAAGTTCTAAACATTTTAAAACTAATAATTAACTTAGGTTACATGCATTTCTATGTTATAGTACTCGATCATTCATCACATGAATAACTATATACTATAACAAATATTCATCACATGAATAAAATGCATGAGCATGCTTTTAATATAAAAATATAACTCTTATATTAAATAAATTAAAACATGCTTTTAATTATATTATAACACTTATAATATAACCTATCATGCATCCTATATATTATAACACTTATAATATAACATGATGCATGAAATGTTTAACATAAGGTGAGATTTTAAATCTACATGACATACATTATGCACATAGAATAAAACTATTTCATACATCTCAAACATAAAATAAATAAATAGCAAAAATTAGACCGGTTTTTGCACTTAGGGGCGTTAAATGAATTAATTAACATTAATATAACATCTATATTAATATTAATTAATTAATTTAATTAAAATAAAATTAATTATACATTTTACAAAAAAAATAATTAAATAAAAAACAAATTTAAAACGCCCCACGAAGTGAAACTTCCTCACGTCCCACGTTTGCGCGCTTCTGCCTCGCGAGCTGCCCACTAACGCACACAACATTGCAACGTCGTGGCCAGCGTTGCAACACTGCAGCACCCAGTGTCACACGTCGCGTGCTCCACGCCAAGGCGTTGCAACGCTGATCTGCAGCCACGCCATCCTCCGCGCGGACAACGTTGAGACGTCGAAGAACAACGTCTCAACGCCGTCGACAGAACAACAAGCTCCTCTTGCAGTTCTTCGTCGTTTCTCGCCCGTTTTCGCTTCAATTTCTTCACAACAACTCTTGCCGCCAAAGACACAGACTTACAGACTCAATTTATTTTCTAATTTGTCCAAAAATACGGGCCCTTACAATTTAATCTCATCAAACAGAAAATAAATCTAAACTATATTTTTACCTACCATACAACTACACATCCATGTATTTAATTTATTTTTATTTAATTTCGTAATTATTTATTATTTAATAACACTTAAAAATACATTTTTTTTAAGTCAGTGTAATTTTTCAGAATATAAATTGAAACTAAGTGGCTAATTTTAATTCAATCTTTGAAAAACAAAGAGTCTTTGTGTTTAAATGATGGTGATTTATTTATCAGTTTCTTGGGATAATTGTAAATTTGTAATAGAATATTTAATTTTTATGGTTGTTATTTAGTATAAAGACATTTAGAGTTCTTTAATTCTTTAATTTTTTATATTAATATTAATTTTGGATTTTTTAAAATTTTAAATTGAAAAAAAAAAGAAAAAAATAACCCAACCCGATGACCCAACGCAACCCAACCCGAAAATGTTGGGTTGGGTTGCACTCATGAATAGGGTTATTTGGGTTGGAAGAATGATCAACCTGAAAATTTGGGTTGGTCCAAAAAACTAACATGACCCAACCCAACCCGGCTTATGTACACCCCTACCTTTCACGAACCCTTCGTGATCACGATCTCAACGTCCTTGATCTCCTCGAACAATGAATAACCGTACACTTCCACACAGTTTCTTGGTTGTTCTACTATTGGTAGAAGGAGAGTGGTGGAACTCCTTTTGGTGAGGAAATGCTATTGAGAGAGGATTTTGAGAGAAAATGTTTGTTTCTTTGGTGTGAAATTCAAAAAATGAAACGAAAGCTTATCAACCATTCTTGCAAGGGGTTTATATAATGGTGATAGGTGGAGTTGAAATTTTCACTTATTTACCATTTTACCACAACCATAAGTTATGCAAATCATATTTGCATAACCACACATAATAAGATATCTCATATCTCGTTATATAAATCACATTTGTATAATTGTGGATTTTTAAATTGAATCACATTCAATTTAATTTCTCTCAATCTAATTTCCCCAAATTAGCCCTAATTAGACAATTAGCCTAACCTATAGTTTATTATGAATCTCATTCACATTAAACTATATAATATGTCATTCATATCTCATATAAATGACATAATTACCCTTTAGTGAACTTGAACATTTCAAATTCACACAAAAACTGTAAACCTTCTATTAATCCAGTTTGAGCCAACCAAGGGACCTAATGAACCGATAGTGACGAGCTCCAATGATCCGAGACTAACCTGTCAAACTCTTTGACCCGATTAAGCAACATTCATTAGTTACGGTAACACTCCACTAAAGCTAGTAGCTGCACTCCAAGTGTAGGACAAGTTGTGTCCACTGACATAACCAATGCCTATGAGTCGACCCTTCACAGGTTGTTCATAGACACTGTTGCGTCAAATTATCGTTTTACCCCTGCGTCTACTTCTTGCTTCTTAAGTCCCCACTGCTCCTCTAATGAACAATAACGTTATAATGGTCCAACCATATACAACACCCCTCTCGGCACAGTGAGAGGGTGGGCGCCCGTTGTCCAAGCCCTGGAGACAGCATTTAAAGGAACAACCCCTCTAGTTTCCCACCTCTCCACGTGGTCCTGTCCCTGAGAAGATAGGCATATTGGGTGAGTAATTGTCACCACCCTCACCCGTACTAGTCAAAGGGCGGACCCGTGGAGACAAGAGCGATGAATGTGCTCGTGGATTTGTGTCGAGTCACTAATGATCATCTACGAAGTTATTAGTCCCATACTGTTAACGGTGTTACATCAGTACGTCTAATAATTCACGGTGTAGTCTTGAACATTCTCATTGCATAGGATGCCCCCACTCGCATGTCAACCACATGAACGAGTCAGATCACTTCGTTTGTATCTAATACAAAACGGGTCGCATCCACAACGTATCCAGGTTAGGTCTCCAACCTTATCCATATACTGCAAACCGTTTGGGTCATTAACTCGAACGTGATCCTCCCAATGTGTCCACTATACACCGTTCAAGTTCTAGTTCTCTCATATATTCAATGACCCTTGAGCTTAGTTTATTGGACAAAGTTTGTAAAACTTGCGAGACACAAAGTTATGAAATAAATAACTCTTATTAATTTAAATTGGTAAATTACAAACAAAACGAGATTAGGACATACATCCCAACAGATAGAACATGGAATCGTATCCCAACTCTTAGCGCCCGACACACCTCAGCAGAATGGTGTGTCTAAATGGAGAAATAAAACTCTGTTGGATATGGTTCGTTCGATGATGAGCTACGCTCGGCTGCCTTTTTCATTTTGGGGATATGCGGTAGAGGCTGCTGCATATATTTTGAACATGGTTCCCTCTAAAACTGTTTTAGAAACGCCTTGTGAGTTATGGAGATGGCGTCAAGGAAGTTTACGTCACTTCAAAATTTGGGGATGCGCTGCACACGTACTGGTTCAAAATCCAAAGAAATTGGAACGTCATTCAAAATTATGGCTATTCATAGGATACCCCAAGGAAACGAAAGGTAGTCTATTTTACGATCCTCAAGAGGACAAGGTTTTTATATCGACAAACGCCACGTTTTTAGAGGATGACCACATGAGATATCATCGACCTCGAAGTAGAATTGTCTTGAGTGAACTTTTTGGGGAAGCTACAGATGAATCAACAAGAGTTGTTGATCAGGCTGGTCCTTCTCAAGAGTTGAGAATGTCTCGTCGTAGTTGGAGGGTTGATAGACAACCTGACCGTTACATGGGTTTGATAGAAACCCAGGTCGTCATACTTGATGATGGCGTTGAGGATCGATTGACCTATAAACAAGCAATGAACGATGTAGACAGGGACCAATAGATTAAAGCCATGGATCTCAAAATGAAGTCAATGTACTTCAATTCGGTATGGGAACTTATAGATCAACAAGATGGCGAAAGACTTATCAGTTTCAAATGGATCTACAAGAGGAAACGAGACCAAGCCGGTAAGGTACAAACCTTTAAGGCTCGACTTGTGGCAAAGGGTTATACCCCAAGGGAAGGGGTGGACTACGAAGAAACTTTTTCTCTCGTTGCCATGCTCAAATCGATTAGAATACTCTTGTCGATTGCCACATTTTATGATTATGAGATTTGGTAAGTGGATGTCAAGACAACCTTTAATCGATTAGAATACCCTTATACTTAATTTGTGCTTATTTCTGCAAACATTGAGGACAATGTTTAGTTTAAGTTTGGGGGTGGGATGTTGTTTAATTGTTGTGATTGTCCTAAGTATATGCTGAATTGCTGATTGTTCTTTTGCATAAGTATGATTATGATAACCTAGGATGAGTACTAATTGAAAATTTTTGTGATTCTGCTGAAACTTGAGAGCATGATATGAATTTGAGTTAATTAAAAAAAAAATCTTCAGTTTTTCCTGCACTATTATGCACATAGCATGTGTTCCTGTAGTTTTGAAATGCTTAGAACAAAGTTATTAGGCTTAGAAGTTTGATGTCACCTCGATAGGTCTAAAAACTGATTTGAGAGTTAAATTGCAGGATAGGGTGAATGACAATATGACTTGCATGACATGTATAGTATGTGGAATAGTTAGTTTTTGTTGTTTGTTAGCTAAAGAAAAAAAATTTGGGAGGGCAAAAAGAGCTACCTTCAATGTGATCAGTTAGGCCACTCATTGAGCGAGTGCTCTGGGTAAGGGTCCCTGCAGCGGATGTGTGAAAGCTAGTGTCCTTGAACGAAAAAAAAAAAGAAGAAGAAAATAGAAAAAATGATAAAAAGTGAGTAAGTGCTAAGTAGAGTTATTTAGTTCTTGAATGTGGGGAGGCTCAAAAGATTAGTAATTATGATCAGTGTAGGGGGAAGTTGATTAGAGAGCATAATAAAGTTGATCCGGGCTTAGTAAAAATGAAGGGAACATAGGCTAATCACACACACACGTAGGAACACTTAGGAAAAGTTTTAAATTGCTTGCTGAAGTGTTATGTTTGAATGTTTCCTGAGATTACTAGATTTTCCTCTTAAATATTTGAGGCTTGAATCAATTGTATGTATAAGAACAATCCGATGTTTAATTCTGTTTTTGCTCGGGACTAGCAAAAGTTTAAGTTTGGGGGTGTTTGATAGCACACAAAATGTGTTATCCTTAGGCTTAATTATTGCTAGTTTTGTAATGATTTCAGAGCTTTTACGTGTCTAAATTACTCAATTTCAGGTTAAGAGCTTAAATAGAACAATTGGAGACGTTTTGAGATCACTGGGATCGAAACGAGGCTATTTGGAGCTAAAAATAACATCATTTAGAAGTAGAAAGATCAATCAAAGCTTGAAGATCCGAGGTGATGGCGTTGCAACGCCATGTAGAGCGTTGCAATGTCGTGCTTGCTGTTTAGAGGCATTGAAAACCCCAGGTGATAGCGTTGCAACGCTGCCTTGCAGCGTCGCAACGCCACTAGAGGCGCACGCGTTAGGGTAGTGGCGTTGCAACGCTGCCCTCAGCATTGCAACACCATCGAGACATTCCATATATGCCAGCCGCCTAGGGTACAGCATTGCAATGTTGTACCGTTGAAGCCTATAAATATATCCTTACATTCACGCATATGAAGAACCGCACAAAGGGCGTTGCAACACTGCCTTGCAGCGTCGCAACGCCACTAGAGGCGCACGCGTTAGGGTAGTGGCGTTGCTGCGCGCGCCTCGACATTGCAACGCCATCGAGACATTCCATATATGCCGGCCTTAGGGAGTGCAGCGTTTAATTTGTATCGTTGAAGCCTATAAATATATCCTTACATTCTCTTGCAAGGGGAGTCGAATTTGATAGACTTTTGCCCATATTTTTGAAATACACTTTGTAAGGAGAGAAAAGAGAGCATTTTGGGAGCCAAAGCATTCATGGAGGTTCGAGATCGAAAACGGGAGCTCGAAGACGAAATACGGGCATCGACACATAAGTTTAATTTGCTTTTCTTTCAGATTGTAATACGGTTTTGAGACGTATTCTACATGTTTAGCTTGATTTTCATGTGATTTAGAGTAGCTAAATTTTGTAGTTAGGATTTGATTTACTTGTTAAGACTTTTTGCTATGTATTGAAGCATTTTTGGCAATTCGTTCTTTAACTCTTAAATTTGTTGGTTTATGTGGACTCGAGAGATAAAACTTGAATTAGAGCAAAGTTGTCAAAACCCTTAGAAATCTGGCATGAGAATGACCTAGAAATCTTATGGAAACACATAAAAAAGTTGGTTAATGTCGTGCATGTCGTAGGTTCATGTGGAGACTATGGAGTTTATTGCATGTGCGAGGCTCACTAAGAATCGAGAGCTTTTCTTGAGTATTTTACTTCTTGTTTATAAATTAGTCTCATTGGTTCATTGCATATGTTAGTTAAGTCATTAACTTGTAAAATCACTTTCCTCAAATCTATCAATTCGTGTCTCCACATGTTAGTCTATTGTTGTCTTTACTTTCAATCACCTATCCATGTTATGTTTCTTTAGCTAAAATTGAGAATTAGTATCTTGGTAATTAATTAATCTAGAAACTCATTCCCGAGGACGATACTTAGACTCTTAAATAACTATACTAAAACTTGACACGTACATTGCGGTATTGTTGGGATGTATGTCCTCATCTCGTGTAGTTTGTAATATTCGAAGTTATAAATGAATAAGAGTTATTTATTTCAACATTGTGTAATAAATAAGAGTTATTTATTTAAACTTCGTGTCTCGCATTTTTCATAAACTTAATCCAATAAACTAAGCTCCAGGGTCATTGCATTATGAGAGAAGTAAGAAATTGAACTTCGTTCATGTGGTTGACATGCGAGTGGGGGCATCCTGTGCAATGAGATTGTACAAGACCGGACCGTGAATTATTAGACTTACTGATGTAACACCGTTAACATTATAGAGCTAATAAATTCGTAGATGACCATTAGTGACTCGACCTTAATCCCGAGCGTGTTACGGACTCTGTCATGAAGTGCGTCCTTTGACTAGTATGCGGGTCAGGGTGGCCACTGTTGCTCGCCCAATATGCCTATCTTCTCAGGGGTAGGACCACGTGGGGAGTTGGAAACTTGACTACGCAAGAAGCAATTCACTCGTTCCCGACTTAGGGAAACTAGAGGGGTTGTTCCCTTAAGTGCTGTCTCCAGGGCTTGAACAACGGGGCCTCACTCTCTCATTGGCCTGAGAGGGTTGTTGTTTATGGTTAGACCATGCAACGTAGTTGTTCATTATAGGAGCAGCGGACTTAAGGAGCAAGAGGTAGACACACGGGTAAAACGGTAATTTGACCCAGTCGTGTCACGAACAACCTGTGAAGGGTCGACTCATGGGTATTGGTTATATAGATGGACACAACTTGTCCTACAGTGATGAGAGTGCAGCTACGGGCTTTAGTGGAGTTTTACCGTAGCTAATGAATGTTGAATAACCGGGTCAAAGAGTTTGACAGGTTAGTCTCGGATCATTGGAGCTCGTCACGTGTAGGTCCATTAAGTCCTTCGGTTGGCTCAAATTGGACAAATTGAGGGTTTCTGATTTGGTGTGAATTTGAAGTGTTCAAATTCATTATTTGGGTATTTATGTCATTTATATGAGATATAGATGACATAATATATAGTTTGATGTGAATGAGATTCATAATAAACTATAGTATAGCCTAATTGATTAATTAGTGCTATTTGGAGAAATTGAATTGAGAGAAATTAAATTGAATGTGATTCAATTTATAATTCCACATTTATGCAAATGAGATTTGTATAATAAGGTATGAGATACCTTATATTATATAATATGCAAATGTGATTTGTATATTATATGGTTGTGGTAAGATTGTGATTTGGTGGAGGTTTTAACTCCATCACACAACAGTATTTAAAGGCTTTGCAAGAAGCTTTTGGTGTGCCATTTTGCCATTTTTTTGGATTTTCATCCAAAGAGAGCAAGACAATTCTCTCTAGAATGCTCTCATCTCTCTAAAATTCTCTCCTCACCCAAAATCAAAGGGAGTCCCACTCACTCTCCCTCAACCTCCCGAGAACAACCGAGAAGACATTTTGGAAGTGTCTTGCAACACTGTTCGAGGTTCGTGTTCGAGGAGAACGTTGGATCGAGAGAGATCGTGACCGGAAGAGAAGTGGATTGAAGAAGTGTTCTTCAACAAGTAAGTACCTTTTTTCCTTACTGTTTTCTTCTCCTATTTGCATGTTTAGCCTAGGATCTATGAGATAGATTCAATTTTAAGATACGTTTTACACAACGGATCAACGACGTTTCACAACGTCTTCCGCTGCGGAAATTCAAAATCCCTTCAATTGGTATCAGAGCCAATCGTTTCTCTTCGTTGTGTATTCTGTGGATTCTTAAAATTAGGTGGGTAGCATTAATTTTCATGAGATGAATGTTAATGGTTTGCATTTTTGGATGTTTTCGGTTTTTGGCACATTTTTTAGATTTACATTAAAGTTGATGAGATCAATGTAAGGGCCCGTTGTTTTGGGAATTTTTTAATGTAAATCGAGTCTGTAAGTCCGTGTCGTTCGTGGCAAGAGTTTTCGTGAAGAAAATAGAGCAAAAACGGGCGATTTCGGTGAAAACAATAAAAGTTGTTTGCTGGAAGTTCATCAGCGTTGCGACGCCATCCATGCTGCTGGAGGCTACTGCAGTGCAGCGTTGCAACGCCAAAACGTTGAGAACGCTGGCGCGACGATATACATTACAGCGTTGCAACGTTGTGGCGTAGTGGTGCGTGGAGCGCGAATTTTCTGGGGACGTGGTAAGTGGTCGGCGGTTCGATCATGGGGTTGAGCAATTGCCGTTTTATTTTTTTATTATTTATTTATTTATAAATTTCTTTTTATAAATGTATTTTATTTACTTATTTTAATTCATATTAATATAAATATTGTATTAATGTTAATTAATTTAATTTTATGTCCCTAGGGTGCCAAAAATCGATCCAATATTGCTATTTAATTATTTTATATATGAGATGTATG
This sequence comes from Trichosanthes cucumerina, assembly GCA_036507285.1. Classification (NCBI taxonomy): domain Eukaryota; kingdom Viridiplantae; phylum Streptophyta; class Magnoliopsida; order Cucurbitales; family Cucurbitaceae; genus Trichosanthes; species Trichosanthes cucumerina. The sequence continues at coordinate 30,831,967 of CM071839.1, forward strand.
ATTTAATTATTTCTATGTGCATAGAGTATGCCATATAGATTTAAAATCCCACTTTAATGTAATAAAGTGTTATTATTTCAATAAAGTGTTACTGTTTGTTATCTACGAGTTTGCCTTTATTTAAACCCTAAATCCAATAAACTAAACATCCAAGGCTGTTAAATGAATCTTTAACTGAATGTAATGTCCATAAAAAGGATCTCAGTTTGAGATACAGCCTAAAGGGTCTATAGTTAAGGGATAAGGTTTGGGAATCTTTGGGAATCTTACCCTGGTTAAACTACGGATGTGACCCACTTTGTATTTGATACAAACACTGTGATCCTAACGTGTTCGTGTAGATGACATGTGAGTGGGGATATCCTATGTAATGAGATTACTTAAGCCAGGACCACACGAAATAGTAACCTCTAGTTTGTAACTCAGTTGACTAGTTAGGTTTCTATTTCACTAGGATGACCTAGGCAACTTGATCTCAATCTGAGCAGGAGTTACGAACTCCTGTTCGCAAGGGATTGTCCTTTGACTAGTATGGGTGAGAGTGGCGATTCGCGACTCAATATGCCTACCTTTTTGGGGACAAGACCGAGGTGAGCGGTACTGGAACTTAACTTAGCAAGATGGAATTCACTCCTTCCCGCCTACTAGGGTAAGTAGAGGAATGTTCCCTTAAGTGGTGTCTCGGGACTTGAACAAAGGGCCCGACCCTCTCATTGGCCCGAGAGGAGTCTGTTTGTTGGTAGGACCACAAACAAATTGTTCATTAGAGGAACACTTTGGTACTTAAGGCACAAGATGTAACCTAGGGGTAAAAGCGGTAATTTGACCCGGTGGGTGTTACGAACATTCGTGAAGGATTGACTTGTTGTTATTTGTCAATATCCATGGACACGAAATACATCTGCGGTGAGAAGAGTGCGGTGTGGGACTTTAGTGGAGTGTTCATGATTAACGAATGTTGATTGGGAGGTTAATGAGATTAGCAGAGCAATCTCGTATCGTTAGAGCTTACGATCTGTAGGTCCATTAGGTCCACCTTCTAGCTCGTAAAGGGTTCTTAGATCATTAGAATTTGAAATGTTCAAATTCATTAGGGAATAAACTTAATGTATATTGATACGATATAATATATAGTTTTGGAACTATATATTATAAATTTAATGTGAATATGACTCATATTAAATTATATGAGAGAATTGAATATTTGAAAGAGTTCAAATATTAAATTCAAATGTGAATGTGATTCATATTTGAAAACTATAGGTTAAAACATAATGTGCATGAGATGTACATTAAACTATAGGTTAAAGGGTAAAATGCTTAAATATGATTTAATCAATTTAATTAATGTTATAATTGAATTAAATGTGATTTGATTTAATGTAATTAATTAATATTTGATTAATTAATATGATATTAATTGGGAACGTGTCAAGAGGACACGTTCCCACTACTCCCCAACTCCCCCTCCATAGGGAGTGGGAGTTACCGATGAAGTCCTTCTCACGGTGAGAAGGACAGATGGAGAAGATGAGTCATTCGATTGATTTGATCAATTGAAAGAAACACATAAAGAATTCTCTCTCTCTCTCAATTGAAGAATTCCCAAAAACTTTCCAATTGTTGGATTACCCTCCCACTAAGGTAGATCTAAGTAGAACTCAGAGACATAGGATGTTCGCCTGTTGGTAGTGTCCCTGCTTGAAAAACAGAGGAGTTCTTTGTGTTCTTTGAGTTCTTTGGAATTTGCTTGGAGCAAGGAGTTGCTGTGAGTCTACAAAGGTAAATCTTTTTTTCTCTCCTTTAGTTTAAACGTTAAACTTGTAGCATGTTTGTATGCATTTAATTCATGCCTAATAGGATTAGAATTATGCTTGTTCTGTATTTTTTGGTCAATGTACTGGTTTTTTGTTTCAATAAAAACAATCAAGCACATTAACGATTCCAATCACGTTTCCGCTGCTCAAGGAGATTAGATCTCCATCAATTGGTATCAGAGCAATGCTTGTATTGTTTTGTTTCGAAACAAAATTGCATTGATTTGGTGGGAAATGCATTTGGTTTGTTGTAAAACTAGTTTAGGATTGTTTTGGCCTTAGTTTACTTCTTTTTTGTTATAATTGGATGTAAAGGCCCCTGCGTTTTTGGACATAAAGTGCAAAATTGAGTCTGTAATTGAGTTACGAGTTGTTCGGGACAAATTTCATGGATTTCGATTGAGAATCGAAGGAGAAAATCGAAGGTTGAAGCTGCTGTGTTCGTGGAAGAAGGTTGCTGCTGAAACAGCAGCGTTACGTAACTGCGCCGCGCCGCTGCAACGCCATCCCGCCATCAAAGAGAAGCGTGCGAGGATGAAGCAGCGTTACAACGCCGTGAGCGATTCAAGTAATGTGAGCACCCGGTTCGTTGGTTTTGGTCCGGTTCGAGCGGTTCAAGGTATTTTTGGACCGGTTTCATAAAATAAATTAATGTAATTTATTTTTTTTCCACTTTAGGGGCCAAATTATTCCGGTTTTACAGCTTTTTATCTATATGAATGTCATTTAGATTATTCCCACCTTAGGATAAGCATGTTCATGCATTTTATTTATATAAATGTTATATGAATATGGTTGGATGCATGACTAATTTATTTTTTCATGAGTAATTAATTATAAGTGTTATAATTAGATTATATGGAAAATAAATTGCATGGAGCATGAAATTACATAGTTTAAAATAATTGTTATTTTATTTAAGTAATTTCATAATTCAAGGAGTTGAATTTCTTTTATAATTCCAATTTGAATTTTGATTGTTGGATTTATAATATAGTTTCTTTATCATAGGTTAATTATTAAAATTTATAAAAGTTATAAATTAAAAGGGTTTTAGAAACCATAACCTATAATAAAGAAATGCATGCAAACATAGGAACTTGGGTTAAATATAATTAGTTTTAAATTGTTTAAAATTAATTTAGACCTAAGTTTCAAATTTCTATTAGGATTAGAAATAAGTCTTACATAATATTTTAAATAGTTTAAAATATAGTAGGACTTTAGGACTTTGGTTATAAGGGAACTCTACCAGTGAAGTTATGTCTAGGGCTGGGGGTACTTAAACTGACGGTTAACGAAACACCTCCTACCTGGGAACTGACCCGGAACCTGAGTTGAATTAACCTCAGTTCTGTTTTATCTCTAGGTAATTAAAATGTTTATTCACCTAGACATAAGGTTTTAAGACCTAGTTATAATAGTTATAATAGGCATATACTTAAATAGGTTCTTTTAGCCAGAATCCGACTAAGTTAAATCCATACCCTAATTTTAGGAACTTCAGTGGGAGAAAACCAGATGTTCGCATCGAGTTTACTCTCACGTCCTCAAGAGTTCACACCGTGAGTTCCATGCTCGGCAACGCGGCGTCAATAGGGCGTCCCCCTACGATATGTGTTTGCATGATTCAATACCAAGGTGAATGAGGGAAGTATCCATAGTAAATGAGAGCATGACGCGTGTCAACATATCCTACGATCTCCTCCATTAGGTTGCACCGTGAGATTTCTATAGTCCGCCTGCTAGGTTTTCCTGGAACAGGCAAACCCTACGGAGGGCCTGACTATAGGGGTCGGAACACCGCGAACTCCAGAAATGGATAGGGTCTCTTAGGTTGTTTGCCAGCAGTTGTCTTTCTTAATAGTAGCCTGTTGGCTCGGGCCTATTGGATCTGAAAATGGTTGGGTCACATTTACGGGACGAGTTAAGTTAGTTAACAAGTCCTTAACCAAACAAACGGTAGCTAAGGACCATTGGGACATGAGATGTTCTGGTTGTGGGAATTGGCTGAGATAGTCTCAATTCAAGGAAGGAATGTCTGACCGCCCGACGGAGGCTTTTGTTCTAAACCCTTGAAGTATCGTTGCAAAATTAAAGGTTTAACTTAAACAATGGGTTTTAGTTTATACACTAGTGTTCTTTAATAATTTTGCTAAATTAGATTGGTTTTTATAATGGGTTTAAAAGGCATAACTAATTAGAACTATTTTGGATTTTCAGCATGTCGTCCTCAATAATAGCCTTACTTAAAAGCGACCGTTTAACTCGTGAGAATTTTACTACGTGGAAGCCCAACTTGAATACGATTCTCGTTGTTGACGACCTTGGTTCGTACTAAGCGAGGAATGTCCTCGATTCTCGCTCGTAATGCTCCTCAATGTCAAGGAGGCGACGATCGTGGATCAAGGCCAATGATAAGGCCAAGGTCTACATTTTGGCTAGTTTTTACGAAGTTCGGCCAAAAGCACGAGGGCATGGTCTCGGCTCGAGAGATCATGAGTTCACTGCAGAAATGTTTGGACAACAAATGCGGATGATTCGACACGAATCCTCAAATACGTTTATAACTCCCGTATGAAGGAGGGGTCATCGGTGAGAGAACATGTTCTTGATCGATGGTCCACTTCAACGTGGTGAGATGAACGGAGCGGTCATTGTGGAGCAGAGTCGGTATCGTTCATCCCGGAATCTCTTAGAAGAGTTTCTGCAATTCATGACAATGCGGTGATGAACAAGATAGAGTATAACCTAACTACTCTCCTTAATGAACTACGGACTTTCCGGTCTCTTATGAAGAATAAGGGACAAGCTGATGGAGAGGCAAATCTGTTTGCCCATTCCAGAAGGTTCCAGAAGGGTTCATCCTCTAGGAGCAAGTCCTGTAGCTCATCTTCTGGGCTTAAGAAGACCCAAAAGAAGAAAATAGGAGGGAAAAGGGAAGGCATCTGCTGCTGACAAAGGCAAGGGAAAAGCCAAGCTTGCAGATAAAGGAAAGTGTTTCCACTGCAACATGGATGGGCAATGGAAGAGAAACTGCCCAAAATACCTTGCGGAGCTCAAAGAGAAGAAAGGTAAATTAGATTTACTTGTTCTTGAAAGTTGTTTAGTGGAAAATGATGATTTAACCTGGATACTTGATTCAGGAGCCACTAATCACGTTTGCTCTTCATTTCAGGAAACTAGTTCCTTCAAGGAGCTCGAAGAGAGTGAGATGACGCTCAGGGTCGAAACGGGAGACGTCGTCTCAGCTTGTGCAGTGGGAGATGCCAAGTTATTTTTCGGAGATAGATTTATTTTAATGAAAAATCTGTATATAGTTCCTAAGCTTAAAAGGAACTTAATTTCTATCTCTTGATTAATAGAACTTGGTAATTGTATTTCTTTTTCAATCAATGAAGCGTTCATTTTGAAAGAGGGTGTCAATATATGTTCTGCTAAATTGAAAAATGGCTTGTATCATGAAACAAGAATAAAACTAAAGCAATTTTAAATCATGAGATGTTTAAGAATGCTAACACTCAAAATAAAAGGCAAAAAATTTCTCCAAACAATAATACCTATCTGTGGCATCTTAGACTTGGTCATATTAATCTCAACCGGATTGAGAAACTTTCTCAAAATGGACTTCTAAACAAGTTAGAAGATGATTCTTTACCGCCTTGCGAGTCTTGCTTGGAAGGTAAAATGACCAAACGACCTTTTACTGGAAAAGGTTATAGAGCCGTAGAACCCTTAGAACTTATACATTCGGATCTTTGTGGTCCGGTGAATGTTAAAGCTCGAGGAGGGTACGAATATTTTATCTCTTTCATAGATGATTATTTGAGGTATGGTTATCTATACCTAATGCATCACAAGTCTGAAGCTCTTGAAAAGTTCAAAGAGTATAAGGCTGAAGTAGAGAATGCATTAGAGAAAAGCATTAAAACACTTCGATCCGATCGATGTGGAGAGTATATGGATTTGATATTCCAGGACTATATGATAGAACATGGAATTAAATCTCAACTCACAACACCTAATACACCACAGCAAAATGGTGTGTCAGAAAGGAGATATAAAACCTTGTTAGACATGGTTCGTTCTATGATGAGCTATGCTCAATTGCCTGCCTCGTTTTGGGGATACGCAGTAGAGACTGTAGTTCAAATCTTGAACAGTGTTCCGTCAAAAAGTGTTTCAGAAATACCTTTTGAACTTTGGAAGGGGCGTAAACCTAGTTTACAATACTTCAGGATTTGGGGATGTCCGGCACACGTACTCGTGACAAACCAAAGAAAGCTGGAACCTCGTTCAAGATTATGCCAATTTGTTGGCTATCCCAAAGAAACGAGAGGTGGTCTTTTCTATGACCCACAAGAAAATAAGGTGATTGTATCGACAATTGCCAGGTTCTTGGAGGAAGATCACATGAGAAACCATAAACCGCGTAGTAAATTAGTACTAAAAGAAGCTACACATGAACCAACAAGAGTTGTTGGTCAAGCTGGACCTTCATCAAGAGTTGATGGAAGAGCCAGCACCTCAAGTCAGTCTCGTCCTTCTCAATCATTGGGAATGCCTCGACGCAGTGGGAGGGTTGTTTCCCAACCTGACCGCTACTTGGGTTTAGCTGAAACTCAAGTTGTCATACCTGATGATGGCATAGAAGATCCATTGTCTTATAAACAGGCAATGAATGACGTAGACAAGGACCAATGGATCAAAGCCATGGACCTTGAAATGGAGTCAATGGACTTCAATTCGGTATGGGAACTTCTAGACCAACCTGAAGGGGTTAGACCCATAGGGTGTAAATGGATCTATAAGAGAAAGAGAGATGCAGCCGGAAAGGTACAGACCTTTAAGGCTAGACTTGTAGCAAAGGGTTTTACCCAAAGGGGAGGAGTTGACTACGAAGAAACTTTTTTCCCTGTTGCTATGCTGAAGTCTATAAGGATACTCTTGTCCATAGCCGCGTTTTATGATTATGAAATTTGGCAAATGAAGCGTCAAGATCGCCTTTTGAATGGTAATCTTGGCGAGAGCATCTATATGTCTCGGCCAGAAGGTTCGTATACGAGGTTAGGAGCAAAAAGTTTGCAAGCTTAATCGATCCATTTATGGATTGAAACAAGCATCAAGATCTTGGAATATAAGATTTGATACTGCGATCAAGTCTTACGGCTTTAACCAAAACGTTGACGAGCCTTGTGTTTACAAGAGGATCGTCAACGACAAAGTAGCTTTGTTAGTACTTTATGTGGATGATATCCTACTCATTGGGAATGATGTAGGATACCTAACTGACATAAAAAACTGGCTGGCGACCCAATTCTAAATGAATGATTTGGGAGAGGCGCAATATGTTCTTGGGATTCAGATCTTTAGGAATCGCAAGAACAGAACGCTAGCACTGTCTCAAGCATCTTATATCGACAAAATGTTGTCCAGATATTCGATGCGAGAATTCCAAGAGGGCATATTACCCCTTGAGGCACGGAGTTCGTTTGTTCAGGAAAAGTGTCCCAAGACACCTCAAGAAGTTGAGGATATGAGACATATTCCCTATGCCTCTGCAGTAGGTAGCTTAATGTATGCTATGCTATGCACGAGGCCGGACATTTGCTATGTAGTGAGAATAGTCAGTAGGTACCAGTCCAATCCAGGGTTAGACCACTGGACAACAGTTAAAAATATCCTCAAGTATCTAAGGAGAACGAGGGACTATATGTTTGTGTATGTGTCTAAGGATCTGATCCTTACTGGATACACTGATTCTGATTTTCAGACCGATAAGGATTCTCGAAAATCCACATCGGGATCAGTTTTCACCCTGAACGGGGGAGCTATAGTATGGCGAAGCATCAAGCAAGGATGCATCGCTGACTCCACAATGAAGGCTGAGTATGTCGCTGCTTGTGAAGCATCTAAGGAGGCTGTTTGGCTAAGGAAATTCCTTACTGATTTGGAAGTTGTTCCAAATATGGAATCTCCCATCACCTTATACTGTGACAATAGTGGTGCGGTAGCCAATTCGAAGGAACCTCGCATGAGCCATAAGCGAGAAAGCACATCGAGAGGAAGTATCACCGATACGAGAAATAGTGCAACGAGGAGATGTGATGATCCACGAAGATCGCCGAGCAATATTGTTGATCCGTTTACAAAGACTCTCACGGCTAAAGTGTTCGAGGGTCATCTGGAAAGTCTGGGTCTACGAGATATGTACATAAACTAACTAGGGCAAGTGGGAGATATGTACATAAGCTAACTGGGCAAGTGGGACACTGTTCCCCAGACAGATGAACTCCGTGCGTGAAGGGTAATATGCCCCTCTTGGAATTCTGCATCGAATATCTGGACAACATTTTGTCGATATAAGACGCTTGAGACAGTGCTAGCGTTCTGTTCTTGCGATTCCTAAAGATCTTAATCCCAAGAACATACTGCGCCTCTCCCAAATCTTTCATTTGGAATTGGGTCGCCAGCGAATTCTTTATGTTAGTTAGGTATCCTACATCATTCCCAATGAGTAGAATATCATCCACATAAAGTACCAACAAAGCTACTTTGTCGTCGACGATCCTCTTGTAAACACAAGGCTCATCAACGTTTTGGTCAAAGCCGTAAGACTTGATCGAAGTATCAAATCTTATATTCCAAGATCTTGACGCTTGTTTCAATCCATAAAGGGATCGATTAAGCTTGCAAACTTTTTGCTCCTGACCTTGGGCTATGAACCCTTCGGGCTGAGACATATAGATATTATTGTCAAGATTACCATTGAAAAAGGCAGGCTTGACGTCCATCTACCAAATTTCATAATCATAAAACGCGGCTATGGACAAGAGTATCCTTATAGACTTCAGCATAGCAACAGAGGAAAAAGTTTTTTCATAGTCAACTACTTCCCTTTGGGTAAAACCCTTTGCTACAAGCGTAGCCTTAAAGGTCTGTACCTTTCCGGTTGCATCTCTCTTTCTCTTATAGATCCATTTACACCCTATGGGTCTAACCCCTTCAGGTTGGTCTACAAGTTCCCATACTGAATTGAAGTCCATTGACTCCATTTCAAGGTCCATGGCTTTGATACATTGGTCCTTGTCTACGTCATTCATTGCCTGTTTATAAGACAATGGATCTTCTACGCCGTCATCAGGTATGACAACTTGAGTTTCAGCTAAACCCAAGTATCGGTCAGGTTGGGAAACAACTCTCCCACTGCATCGAGGCATTCCCAACGATTGAGAAGAACGAGACTGACTTGAGGTGCTGGCTCTTCCATCAACTCTTGATGAAGGTCCAACTTGATTAACAACTCTTGTTGGTTCATGTGTAGCTTCATTTAGTACTAATTTACTATGCGGTTTGTGGTTCCTCATGTGATCTTCCTCCAAGAACGTGACGTTTGTCGATACAATCACCTTGTTTTCTTGTGAGTCGTAGAAAAGACCACCTCTCGTTTCTTTGGGATAGCCAACAAATTGGCACAATCTTGAACGAGGTTCTAGTTTCTTTGGGTTTGTCACAAGCACGTGTGTCGGACAACCCCAAATCCTGAAGTGTTGCAAACTAGGTTTACGCCCCTTCCAAAGTTCAAAAGAGGTTTCTGAAACACTTTTTGATGGAACACTGTTCAAGATTTGAACTGCAGTCTCTACTGCGTATCCCCAAAACGAGGCAGGCAATTGAGCATAACTCATCATAAAACGAACCATGTCTAACAAGGTTCTATTTGTCCTTTCTGACACACCATTTTGTTGTGGTGTATTTGGTGATGAGAGTTGAGATTTAATTCCATGTTCTATCATATAGTCCTGAAATCTCAAATCCATATACTCTCCACCTCGATCGGATCGAAGTGTTTTAATGGTTTTTCCTAATGCATTCTCTGCTTCTGCCTTATACTCTTTGAACTTTTCAAGAGTTTCAGACTTGTGATGCATTAGGTATAGATAACCATATCTCGAATAATCATCTATGAAAGAGATGAAATATTCGTATCCTCCTCGAGCTTGACATTCACTGGACCACAAAGATCCGAATGCACAAGTTCTAGGGGCTCTACGACTCTGTAACCTTTTCCAGTAAAAGGTCGCTTGGTCATTTTACCTTCCAACCCATTGTAAAAAACCAATCTAATTTAGCAAAATTATTAAAGAACCCTAGTGTTTAAACTAAACCCACTGTTTAAGTTAAACCTTTAATTTTGCAACGATACTTCAAGGGTTTAGAACAAAAGCCTTCGTCGGGCGGTCAGTCATTCCTCCATTGAATTGAGACTTTCTCAGCCAATTCTCACTACCAGAACATCTCATGTCCCAATGGTTCTTAGCTACCATTTGTTTGGTCAAGGATTTGTTAACTAACTTAACTCATCCCGTAAATGTGACCCTACCATTTTCAGATCCAATAGGCCCGAGCCAACAGGCTACTATTAAGAAAGACAACTGCTGGCAAACAACCTAAGAGACCTTATCCATTTCTGGAGTTCACGGTGTTCTGATCCCTATAGTAAGGCCCTCCGTAGGGTTTGGTTGTTCCAGGACAACCTAGCAGGCGGACTATAGAAATCTCACGGTGCGACCTAATGGAGGAGACCGTAGGATACGTTGACACGCGTCCTGCTCCCATTTACTATGGATACTCCCCTCATTCACCTTGGTATTGAACCATGCAAACACATACCGTAGGGGGACGCCTTATTGACGCCACGTAGCCGAGCATGGAACTCACGGTGTGAACATTTGAGGACGTGAGAGTAAACTCGATGCGAACATCTCGTTTTCTCCCACTGAAGTTCCTAAAATTAGGATATAGTTTTAACTTAGCTGGATTCTGGCTAAAAGAATCTATCTAAGTCTATGCCTATTATAACTATGATAACTAGGTCTTAAAACCTTATGTCTAGGTGAATAAACATTTTAATTACCTAGAGATAATATAGAACTAAGGTTAATTCAACTCAGGTTTCGGGTCAGTTCCCAAGTAGGAGGTGTTACATTGCTGATCACCACTTAAGTACCCCTGACCTTAGCACAGAACTTCACCCAGAGAGTTCCCTTATAACCAAAGTTCTAAAGTCCTACTATATTTTAAACTATTTAAAATACTACGTAAGACTTATTTCTAATCCTATTAGAAATTGAAACTTAGGTCTAAATTAATTTTAAACGATTTAAAACTAATTAAATTTTAACCCAAGTTCCTATGTTTGCATGCATTTCTTTATTATAGGTTATTGTTTCTAAAATCCCTTTAATTTATAACTTTTATAAATTTTAATAATTAACCTATGATAAAGATATGATAAAGAAACTATATTATAAATCCAACAATCAATATTCAAATTGGAATTATAAAAGGAATTAAACTAATTGAATTATAAAATTACTTAAACAAAATAACATTTATTTTAAACTAAGTAATTTCATGCTCCATGCAATTTATTTTCCATATAATCTAATCATAACAGTTGTAATTAATTACTCATGAAAAAATAAATTAGTCATGCATTCAACCATATTCATATAACATTTATATAAATAAAATGCACGAATATGCTTATCCTAAGGTGGGAATAATCTAAATGACATTCATAAAGATAAATAGCTGTAAAACCGGAATAATTTGGCCCCTAGAGTGCAAAAGAAAAATAAATTACATTAATTTATTTCATGAAACCGGTTCAAAAATACCTTGAACCGCTCGAACCGGACCAAAAATAATTGAACCAACCGAACCGGTCTGCAGCTGCTGGAATGCCCCACGACGTTGCAACGCTGAGGCCAGCGTTGCAATGCCCGCTTCGTCGTCTTGTGCGCCTTGTATCGGGGTAGCGTTGCAACACTGAGGAGCAGCGTTGCAACGCTGCTGACCCCTTGAACGCCCGCGTCGATAAGGAACACTGGCGTTGTGACGCCGTTCTTCAGCGTTGCAACGCTGATGAACAACGTTGTAACACTGCTGCTTCGGCAGCAACTTTCTTCCACGAACACAGCTGCTTCAAACTTCAATTTCTCCTTCGATTCTCAACCGAATTGCATGAAACTGGTCCCGAACGACTCGTAACTCAATTATAGACTCAATTTTGTACTTTTTGCCCAAAAACGCAGGGGCCTTTACATCCAATTTGAACAAAAATCGAAGTAAACTAAGGCCAAAAGATTCCTAAACAAGTTTTACAGCAAACCAAATGCATTTCCCACCAAATCAATGCAATTTTGTTTCAAAACAAAACAAATCAAGCATCGCTCTGATACCAGTTGATGGAGATCTGATCTCCTTGAGCAGCAGAAACGTGTTTGGGATCTTAATTACTTGATTGTTTTGCTTAAAACAAAAAAGAGTACATTGACCAAAAATACAGAACAAGCATGGTATTTCTAATCCTATTAGACATGGAATAATTGCATACATGCAAACATATATTTAACAATTAAACTAAAGAGAAGATAAAGAATACCTTTGTAGTTTCTAATTCTCCAGTATAGCAACTCCTTGCTCCTCTAAAAGAAATCAGCAACATAGGAACTTCCAAAGTTCTCTGTTTTTCTTCAATAGAACACCACCAACAGTGAGCACCTTCTATATCTCTGAGTTCTTAAATCTTCCTTGGTGAGAAGGTTTCCAACAATTGGAAGAATAAGGAAATTCTAGAACTGAGAGGGAGAGAGAATTCTTACAGTCTTTCAACCAATTGATCGATTGATCATCCCAAATGAGCAACCCCCTTCTCCCTATTAAATTGTCGATTGAAAGAAGGGGAGGGGTAGTGGGGAACGTGTCTGGATGACACGTTCCCTCATTTTATTATTAAAATAATAATAATAATAATATAATTAAATCAAATTTAATTATTCATTTAAATCATATTTAAATAATACAAATTAAATATCATATATTTAATTTAGATTAAATCTCATTTAATCATATTACCCCTTTAACCCATAGTTTTAATGTACATCCAGTGCACATTAAATTTTATCCTATAGTTTGCAAAAGTGAATCACATTCACATTTAATATAATATTTGAACTCTTTCAAATATTCAATTCTCTCATATAATTTAATATGAATCATATTCACATTAAATTTATAATATATAATTCCAAAACTATATATTATATCGTATCTAAATACATTAAATATATTCCCTAATGAATTTGAACATTTCAAATTCAAATGATCTAAGAACCCTTTACGAGCTAGAAGGTGGACCTAATGGACCTACAGATCAGAAGCTCCAACGATACGAGATTGTTTGGTTAATCTCATTAACCTCCCAATCAACATTCGTTAACTGCGGGAATACTCCACTAAAGTCCCACAGCTGCACTCTTCTCACTGCAAATATATTTCTGTGTCCATGGATATTGACCAATAATAGTAAGTGAATCCTTCACGAATGTTCGTAAGACCAGCAGGGTCAAATTACCGTTTTACCCTTGGGGTACATCTTGTACTTTATGTACCAGTGCTCCTCTAATGAACAATTTGTTTGTGGTCCTACCAACAAACAGAGTCCCTCTCAGGCCAATGAGTGGGTTGGGCCCTTTGTTTAAGTCCCGGAGACACCACTTAAGGAAACATTCCTCTACTTACCCTAGTAGGCGGGAAGGAGTGAATTCCATCTTGCTAAGTTAAGTCCCCACCACCTCACACTCGGTCTTGTCCCCAAGAAGGTAGGCATATTGAGTCGGCGAATCCGCCACTCTCACCCATACTAGTCAAAGGACAATCCCTCATGTGACAGGAGTTCGTAACACCGCTCGAGATTGAGATCAAGTTGCCTAGGTCATCCTAGTGAAATAGAAACCTAACTAGTCAATCTGAGTTCTGACTAGAGGTTACTATTTCGTGGTCCGATCTTATGTAATCTCATTACATAGGATATCCCCACTCACATGTCATCTACACGAACACGTTAGGATCACGAGTGTTTGTATCAAATAGAAAGTGGGCCACATCCATAGTTTAACTAGGGTAAGGTACCCAAACCTTATCCCCTAACTATAGACCCTTTAGGCTGTATCTCGAACCGAGATCCTTTTTATGTATATTACATCCAGTTAAGATTCATTTAACAGCCTTGAATGTTTAGTTTATTGGATTTAGGGTTTTAAATAAAGGCAAACTCGTAGATAAGGAACAATAACACTTTATTGAAATAATAACACTTTATTACATTAATTAGAACATAATTACAAACTACGAGTTTTAGGGCACAAATCCGAACAGGGGTTTGATCCTTACGGGATACACAAATTCTGACTTTCAGACCGATAAGGATTCTAGAAAATTCACTTCGGGGTAAGCCTTCATTCCTGAATGGAGGAGCTGTAGTGTGGCGAAGCATCAAGCAGGGATGCATCGCGGATTCGACGATGGAAGCCGAGTATGTTGCGGCTTGTGAAGCTGCAAAGGAAGCTGTTTGGCTCAGGAAGTTCATGACGGATTTGGAAGTTGTTCCAAATATGAACATGCCAATCACAATTGTTTTGTGACAACGTTGGTGCAAAGAGAGCCAACTCGAGAGAACCCCGAGTCATAAAGGGGCAAGCATATAGAGCGTAAGTATCACGATCACGGGAGATTGTGCCCGAGAGAGGCGTGGTGATCCACGCGCAGATAGCCTCGGAGCACAACGTTGTTGATCCATTTACAAAGGCCCTCACGTCTAAGGTGTTTGAGGGTCACCTAGAGAGTCTAGGTCTTCGAGTGCTTCCTGACTAGGGCAAGTGGGAGTATTGTAAAGGGGTATTCAATGCTCTAGTTTATTGTATTACTTTATTGTATTACATTACTGGACATTTGAGAAATGTATCATGTACTCCACTAGCTTAGGCCAAGTGGGAGTTTGTTGGGATGTATGTCCTCATCTCGTGTAGTTTGTAATATTTCAAGTTGTAAATGAATAAGAGTTATTTATTTCAACATTGTGTAATAAATAAGAGTTATTTATTTAAACTTTGTGTCTCGCATTTTTCATAAACTTAATCCAATAAACTAAGCTCTAGGGTCATTGCATTATGAGAGAAGTAAGAACTTGAACGGTGTCTAGTGGACACACAGGGAGGATCGCGTTTGAGTTAATGACCCGAACGGTCTACAGTATATGGATAGGGTTAGAGACCTAATCTTGGATACACTGTGGATGCGGCCCGCTTTGTAGTAGATACAAACTAGGTGATCTGACTCGTTCATGTGGTTGACATGCGAGTGGGGACATCCTGTGCAATTAGATTGTACAAGACCGGATCGTGAATTATTAGACTTACTGATATAACACTGTTGTATAGAGCTAATAAATTCGTAGATGACCATTAGTGACTCGACTTGAATCCTGAGCGTGTTACGGACTCCTGTCTGCGGGGGTCTGTCCTTTGACTAGTACGGGTGAGGGTGGCTACTGTTGCTCGTCCAATATGCCTATCTTCTCAGGGGCAGGACCACGTGGGGAGCTGGGAACTTGACTACGCAAAAAGGAATTCACTCGGTCCTGTTGCTTAAAATTATATTGCAATACCGCAAGTGTACGGGTCAAGTTTTAGTATAGTGTTTTGAGTACAGAGTATCGTCCTCAGGAATGGTTTTTCTAGATTAATTAATTACCAAGATACTTTTTCTTAATTTTAGCTAAAGCAACAAAACTTTGATGGATACTGAAAAGAAAGATAGAAAATAAATGTACAATTGGAGACACGAATATGATAGAATTGAAGGAAGATGATTTCACAAGATAATTCCTTATTTAACACATGCAATGAACTAATATTATGAATTTATAAACAAGAAGTAAATTACTCAAGAAAGTCTCTCGATCTCTCAAGAGCCTCGCACATACAATAAATCCTATGGTCTCCATATAAAATCTAAGCATGCACGGCATTAAGCAACTTCTTTATGCGTTTCCCTAAGATTTCTAGGTCATTCTCATGCCAGAATTCTAAGAGTTTTGACAACCTTGTTCTAATTTAAGCTTTTTCTCTCGAGTCCACTTACACCAAAGATATAAATTAAATTAAGAATGAATTGCCAAAAATAAATAACATAACAAAGTTCAATACATAATCAAATAACTCTAAAACATGCTAATCAAATTCCAACTACAACGTTTAGCTACTCAAAATCACCATAAAAACAAGCAAAAGTCATAGGAAAAGTCTTTAAACTCAATTACAAACTAAAAGAAAGAGAAATAAACTTATGTGTCGTAGTCGGTCTCTCGTTCCCGAGCTCCCGTCACGATCTCGAGCCTCCACAAACACTTTGGGTCCCAAGGAATGCTCTTTTTTCTCCCCTTGGAGTGTGTATTTCGAAACTAGGGCTAAAAACTACCAATTTCGGCTCCCTTTGCAATAAAAACAACATGTTGTATTTTTAGGGTTTTTCGGACGTGCGTTGCAACGTCGTGTGCCTCTCTGCCCGGCCCGACCCATCGCGACCATTTTTGTCATATCTTTTCGTTCGGGTATCCAAATGACCTCCGGTTTGATGCGTTGGAATCGTGATTCGATGTAGAATCTCTCAGTATATTTTTTATTCTCAAAATACATCTAGAGTTTTCTTGGGTCTTCAATTAATCATACACATGTTCCAAATTGCACCAAAATAGCCTCAAAACACTCAATTCTTGCTTCTCAAGCTCAATTTCCTGAAATTAACCATAAAATACCATGAATGCCCATGTTTTAAGTATAAAAACTAGATAAAATATAGAAATAAAATAGCATATTTGCATGCTATCAGTTCCCGACTTAGGGAAACTAGAGGGATTATTCCCTTAAGTGCTGTCTCCAGGGCTTGAACAACAACGGGGCCCCACTCTCTCATTGGCCTGAGAGGGTTGTTATTTATGGTTGGACCATGCAACGTACTTGTTCATTAGAGGAGCAGTGGGACTTAAGGAGCAAGAGGTAGACACATGGGTAAAACGGTAATTTGACCCAGTCGTGTCTACGACCAACCTGTGAAGGGTCGACTCATGGGTATTGGTTATAGCGATGGACACAACTTGTCGTACAGTGATGAGAGTGCAGCTACGGGCTTTAGTGGAGTGTTACCGTAGCTAATGAATGTTGAATAACCGGGTCAAAGAGTTTGACAGGTTAGTCTCAGATTGGCTCAAATGTAGGTCCATTAGGTCCCTCGGTTGGCTCAAATTGGACAAATTGAGGGTTTACAGTTTGGTGTGAATTTGAAGTGTTCAAATTCATTATTTGGGTATTTATGTCATTTATATGAGATATAGATGCCATAATATATAGTTTGATGTGAATGAAATTCATAATAAACTATAGTATGGCATAATTGATTAATTAGTGCTATTTGGAGAAATTGAATTGAGATAAATTAAATTGAATGTGAAATTCCACATTTATGTAAATGAGATTTGTATAATAAGGTATGAGATACCTTATATTATATAATATGCAAATGTGATTTGTATATTATATGATTGTGGTAAAATTGTGATTTGGTGGAAGTTTTAACTCCATCACACAATAGTATTTAAAGGCTTTGCAAGAAGCCTTTGGTGTGTCATTTTGTCATTTTTTTGATTTTCATCCAAAGAGAGCAAGGCAATTCTCTCTAGAATTCTCTCATCTCTCTAAAATTCTCTCCTCACCCAAAACCAAAGGGAGTCCCACTCACTCTCCCTCAACCTCCCGAGAACAACCGAGAAGACATTTTGGAAGTGTCTTGCAACACAGTTCGAAGTTCGTGTTCGAGGAGAACGTTGGATCGAGAGAGATCGTGACCGGAGGAGAAGATGATTGAAGAAGTGTTCTTCAACAAGTAAGTACCTTTTTTCCTTACTGTTTTCTTCTCCTATTTTCATGTTTAGCCTAGGATGTATGAGATAGATTCAATTTTAAGACACGTTTTACACAACGGATCAACGACGTTTCACAACGTCTTCCGCTGCGGGAATTAAAAATCCCTTCAGGTATTGCAATAAAATTTTATGCGACACTCGTCAACATTTTGATCAAAGCCATAAGATTTGATCGCCTCATCAAACCTTATATTCCAAAACCTTGAGGCTTCTTTCAATCCATAAATAGACCTTTGAACCTGACAAACCTTTTGCTCTTGGCCTTGGGCTGGTCCATGTAGATGGTCTCGTCAAGGTTGCCAATCAGAAAAGCAGTCTTGACATCCATCTGCCATACTTCATAGTCATAATATGCGACAATGGCCAGTAGGATTCTAATAGACTTTACAATAGCAACAGGTGAAAAGGTTTCCTCATAGTCAACCCCTTCCACCTGGGTAAAACCCTTTGCCACTAGTCTAGCTTTGAAGGTATGCACCTTTCCATCTACGCCATGTTTACGCTTGTAGATCCACTTGCAACCAATAGGTTTAACCCCATCCAGTTGGTCCACAAGCTCCCAGACGGAATTGAAGTACATTGACTCTAATTCCTTGTCCATAACTTTAATCCATTCGTCCTTATCAACGTCAGCCATGGCCTGATCATAGGTCAATGGATCCTCGCAGTCATCATCACGAGTGACGACATGGGTTTCTGCTAAACTCATGTAACGTTTAGGCTGTCTCACAACCCTCCCACTACGTCGAGGCATTCCCAACTCTTGGGAACAAACTTGACTAGACGAGCTAGGATCAACAACACTTGTTGACGTACTAGCACCATCAGCAACTCTTGCTGATGTACTGTCCATTTCATTTAACACAATCTTACTCCTTGGTAAGTGATCCCTGATGTGGTCTTCTTCAAGGAAAGTGGCGTTTGTCAACACAAGCACCCTATTATCCTTAGGATCGTAAAACAAACCACCCCTGGTCTCTTTTGGGTAACCTACAAACAGGCACAACTTTGAACGGAGTTCCAACCTTTTCAGGTTTGACACCAACACATGGGTCGGGCATCCCCAAATTCTAAAATGACGTAAACTAGTTTTAGGACCATGTCAGAGTTCGAAAGGTGTTTCACAAACACTTTTCGACGAAACAGTGTTCAAAATGTATACCGCAGTCTCCACTGCGTAACCCCAAAAAGAATCAGAGAGATGAGCATAGCTCATCATCGACCAAACCATGTCAACAGGGTTCTGTTTCTCCTCTCCGATACATCATTCTGCTGTGGCATACCAGGTGCTGAGAGTTGAGACGTGATTCCATGTTTTATCATATAGTCTT
The DNA here is from genome assembly GCA_036507285.1 of Trichosanthes cucumerina. Lineage (NCBI taxonomy): Eukaryota > Viridiplantae > Streptophyta > Magnoliopsida > Cucurbitales > Cucurbitaceae > Trichosanthes > Trichosanthes cucumerina. The sequence goes on from CM071839.1 coordinate 30,850,941, forward strand.
GGAATTCAGTGCCCATATACTCTCCACCTCGATCCGATCGAAGTATTTTTATACTTTTACCTAACAGGTTCTCAACCTCAGTCTTCCTATGCATTCGGTAAATGTACCCATACCTCGAATAGTCATCTATAAAAGATACAAAGTATTCGTTACCACCTCGTGCTTTAACATTCATCGGACGATAGAGGTCAGAATGTATAAGCTCAAGGGGCTCCTTGGCTCTATATTATTTTCCACTAAAAAGATGTTTGGTCATTTTGCCTTCAAGGTATGACTTACAAACCGATAAAGAGTTTTCTTCCAACTCGCTTAGAAGTCCACTCTTCACTAGTCTCTCAATCCTATTAAGATTTATGTGGCCTAACCGTAGATGCCAAAGATGGGCACTTTCTTTTGGAGAAACTTTTAATCTCTTAGTTCGCGTTTCTGCTGTTTTAAACAATTCCGTATTCAAAACACTTTTGACCGAATTAGGGTTCAAAACATATAAATTGCTCTCAAGCGAAGCAAAACAAATCAAATTTTCATTTCGAGAATATAAACGCTTTATTACTCTTGAATGAAACGAAAATATTTTGTTCTAATAGGAAAGAAATAGAAACTAGGTTTCTAGTAAACACTAGAACTATGTACATATTATCCAATAATAAGTACTTACCACCAAAGAACAGCTTCACCGTGCCTATTGCTGCAGCTGAAACAACTTTTCTGGATCCAACCCTGAGTGTTATCTCACCCTCCTGCCGCCACTGCCAGGAACTTAAACCTTGGAAAGAAAATCAAACGTGGTTAGTGACGCCTGAATCCAATATCCAGACAGAGTCATTACTCTCCACTAAACAAGTATCTGTGACAAGTAAATCACATTTACCTATCATCTTCTTTTCGTCAAAGAACTTGAGACAACTCCTTTTGAGGTGTCTGCCCCCGTTTCAGAAGAAAGACTTTCTTGCAACTTCCTTGATTTCCTTTCCTTTTAGGGCGGTAGCGCGGTCAACCCTATCCTGTTTCAACTTCTCCTTCTTCTCTTTAGGGCCTCAAGAGCCTACAAACTTTGTTCCAGAGGTCAAACCCCTGTGAAAAGGTCTTAATGCAACACTTGCCTCAACTTCCTGTCACCTGGTTTGCACCAAGGACTGGAAGGTTTGTAGATCGTTGAACTGGACTATTGGATCGAGCACCTGAGGACCCTCCTCAGTGAGCGCGAACTCTAGGTCGTCATTTACCAAAATCGTGTTAATATTATTTTTCCACGAAATATTATCGCCGACTAACTGAACGGAAGCTAAAGGAGCGTTAAAAGTGTTTGAAATTTTGTTGCTGAAAAATGAAAAACTTTGTATTAGTCTTGCAAAAAACTTTTTGAAAATCCAATCGGCATTTAGCAAATTTTTATCCTATGATCCCTAGGTTATTTTAGAAATTGTAATGATACCCCAAAGGTTTAGAATGACTGCCACCGTAGGGTAGACAAAGCCACTCTTCCTCTAGGACGAGACTTTCTCGACCAGAACCTAATACCAGAATAACTCTTATTCCATTAGGCATCCAGTTACCATTTTTCGGTCTGAATCTATTAACTTTTAATGAATCCTGTGAGTGTCACCCTCAATCTTTAAATTTTTAAGTATCGGCCCAAACAATAGCCGTCGTAGGGAGGACTAAGAAGGAAAACCAACAAGAAAATCGTATTCCTTTCGGGAATTCACGGTGTTTCGACTCCCATGATCAAGGCCCTCCGTAGGGATTGTCTGGTCTAGGCCAAACTAGTAGCCGGATCATAGGCGTCTCACAATGTGAATCGAAAGAAGAGGCCGTGGGTCTCGTTTTCACAGGTCCCGCTCCCACTCATTATAAGTACTCTCTCCATTCACGTTGAATATTGACCTATACAAATGCCACCCGTAGGGAGACGCTCCCATTTGCGCCACGAGACCGAGTATAGATCTCACGGTGCGAACTTAACAGATATTTGTGGATGGAAAATTAAATGTATCTCATACACTTTATTTTCTCTCACTCAACACTTTAAATTAAACGGGATTGACCTAGATAAACCGGCTAAAATTTACCTAAGTCTACTAATATAACCCTTATATTGGATTATCCTAAGTCTATAATCACATTATTAACTTAGGTCTATGTGAGTAAATTAATTAACTCTTAATTAACAGCACTGACGAGAATATAACCTATGAATCTCCAGACCGAATTCACTCCCAGGTTGGTTCCCATGTAGGAGTGTTCCGCAAAGCGTCAACTTAAATACCCCAGGCTTAGACAGAACCTTCCTTAGACAGAGTTACTTATCAGTCTCCATTCAAAGGTCATATTTGATTTCCTAATTCTAATCTTGTTAGAACAAGAAAACCTAAGTCTAATTATTCAAGTTCTAAACATTTTAAAACTAATAATTAACTTAGGTTACATGCATTTCTATGTTATAGTGCTTGATCATTCATCACATGAATAATACTATACTATAACATACATTCACCACATGAATTAAATGCATGTGCATGCTTTTAATTTAAGAAATATAACACTTATATTAAATAAATTAAATCATGCAAACATTATATTATAACTCTTATAATATAATACTATCATGCATATTGTATATTATAACTCTTATAATATAAATATAATGCATGAAATGTTTAACCTAAGGTGGGATTTTAAATCTATATGACATACATTATTTACATAGAATAAATACTTCATACATCTCATGCATAAAATAAATAAATAGCATTATTGGACCGATTTTTGGCATATTAGGGAAAAAAAATTAAATTAGTTAACATTAATAATATTTATATTAATATTAGTTAAAATAATTAATTAAAAATACATTTAATAAAACAATTTATAAAGAAAATAATTAAAATAAAACACGTGCAACTACTGGGGCTCGTACAGCCGCACTCCATGTCTCATATGCCACTTCCACGCACGTCTCGCGCAACTGCTGGAAACCGGCCACTACGAGGCAACGTTGCTGCTTTCAGAGTCGTTCTCAACGCTCGAGTGTTGCAATGCGTCGCCTGGCACCGCAACGCTGTGCCTGCAGCCCGCCTCCATCAGTATGGACAGCGTTGAGACACTGATGAACAACGTTGAGAAGCCGTCGACAGAACAACAAACACTTTGCTTGTTCTTCGTCGTTTTTCGCCCGTTTCTGCTCCGTTTTCTTCACGACATCTCATCCCACGAACGACACGGACTTACAGACTCGATTTACATCAAAAAATACCCAAAACACTAGGTCTTTACATTTATCTCATCGACTTTAATGTAAATCTAAACTAAGTGCCAAAAATCGAAAACATCCAAAATTGCAAACCATTAACATTCATCTCATGAAAATTAATGCTACCCACCTAATTTTAAGAATTCACAGAATACACAACGAAGAGCAACGATTGGGTCTGATACTAATTGAAGGGATTTGAAATTCCCGCAGCGGAAGACGTTGTGAAACGTCGTTGATTTGTTGTGTAATTCTAATCTTAAAATTGAACTAAACAACTTTAATTCTAGGTTAAACATGCAGAGAAGAAGAAAAACAGTAAGAGACAAGTTACTTACTTGTTGAAGAACTCTTCTTCAACGCTTTCCTCCTCCGGTCACGATCTTTCTTGAACCAACGATCTCCTCGAATCGAAACTCGAACAGTGTTACAAGACACTTCCAAAATGTCTTCTCGGTTGTTCTCGGGAGGTTGAGGGAGAGTAGGTGGGACTCCTTTTGGCTTTTGGGTGAGGAGAGATTGAGAGAGAATCCTTTCTCTCTTTGGATCAAAATCCAAAAAATGGCAAGAGAGTTTCCAAAGGCTTCTCACCATGCCTTTAAATACTATTGTGTGATGGAGTTAAAACTTCCACCAAATCACAATAAAACCACAACCAGATATACAAATCATATTTGCATATCACATATATAAGGTATTTCATACCTTATTATACAAATCTCATTTGCATAATTGTGGATTTTTTAAATTGAATCACATTCAATTTAATTTCTCTCAATTCTATTTCTCCAATTAGCACTAATTAATCAATTAGGCTATACTATAGTTTATTATGAATCTAATTCACATCAAACTATATATTATGTCTCTATATCTCATATAAATGACATAAATACCGAAATAATGAATTTGAACACTTCAAATTCACACCAAACTGTAAACCCTCAATTTATCCGATTTGAGACAACCGAGGGACCTAATGGACCTACACGTGACGAGCTCCAATGATACGAGACTAACCTGTCAAACTCTTTGACCTGGTTATTCAATTCATTAGCAACGGTAACACTCCACTAAAGCCCGTAGCTGCATTCTCATCACTGTAGGACAAGTTGTGTCCATCGATATAACCAATACCCATGAGTCGACCCTTCACAGGTTGTTCTTATACACTGCTGGGTCAAATTACCGTTTTACCCCTGTGTCTACCTCTTGCTCCTTAAGTCCCACTGCTTCTCTAATGAACAACAACGTTGCATAGTCCAACCATAAACAACAACCCTCTCGGGCCAGTGAGAGGGTGGGGCCCCGTTGTTCAAGCCCTGGAGACGGGAACAACCCCTCTAGTTTCCCTAAGTCGGGAACGAGTGAATTCCTTTTTGCGTAGTCAAGTTTCCTGCTCCCCACGTTGTCTTGTCCCTGAGAAGATAGGCATATTATGCGAGCAATAGTGGCCACCCTCACCCGTACTAGTCAAAGGACAGACCCCCGCAGACAGGATTCTGCAACACGCTCAAGATTAAGGTCGAGCCACTAATGGTCATCTACGAAATTATTAACCCTATACTGTTAACGATGTTACATCAGTAAGTCTTATAATTCACGGTCTGGTCTTGTACAATCTCATTGCACAGGATGCCCCCACTCGCATGTTAACCACATGAACGAGTCAGATCACCTCATTTGTATCTAATACAAAGCGGGTCGCATCCACAGTGTATCTAGGATTAGGTCTCCAACCCTATCCGTATACTGTAGACCGTTCGGGTCATTAACTCGAACGTGATCCTCCATATATGTCCACTACACATCGTTCAAGTTATTAGTTCTCTCATAATACAATGACCCTGGAGCTTAGTTTATTGGATTAAGTTTATGAAATATGTGAGACACAAAGTTCAAATAAATAACTCTTATTTATCTAGAAATTGGAATATTACAAACTACACGAGATGAGGACATACATACCAAGAGTTCATGTAGTTGACATGCGAGTGGAGGCATCATGTGCGAAGATTGTAAAAGACAACCAAGAAATATTAGACCACTGTAATAACGTCGTTAATCGATTAGGGCTAATAATTCAATGATGACTATTAGTGACTCAACCTGAATCCTGAGCGAGTTACAAACTCTTGTCTACAGTGGTTTATCCTTAGACTAGTACAGGTGAGAGTGGCCACAACTGTCGACTCAATATACCTACCTTCTCAGGGATGAAACCCCGTAGGGAGTTGGGGACTTATCTTCACAAGAAGGAATTCATTCGTTCCCGACCTAGTGTAGCGTTAGGTTGTTCCCTTAAGAATAGTATCCAAGTCTTGAACAAGGGGGCCCCTCCCTCTCTCTGGCCTGAAAGGGACATTGTTTATGGTCGGACTATAAACTTGTTGTTCATTAGAGGATCAGTGGTGGTTAAGGAGCGAGAAGTAAAATATAGTTTAATGTGAATCTGATTCATAATTAACCATATTATTGCCTAATTATTGAATTAAGGCATAATTAGAGGAATTAATTTGAGAGATATGGAAATTGAATATTATTCAATTTAATTATGCAAATGTGATTTACATAATAAGGTATTTGATACCTTATCTTATGCAATTATTCAAATGAGATTTGCATAATGAATAATTAAGTGAAAATAGTGGCATAATATTCCCCACCCACATTTCCTATATAAGCATCCTTTTGGATGTAAATTGAAGGACTTAAGTCTTTTGCTAGAAATTTTGCATTCTAGCGAAACTCCAAATTATCTCTCAAATTCATTCTACATCCTTAATCTCCAAAAAGGAGTTCCCACTTCTCTCCCTCTCCTAGAGAACAACCGAGAAGACATTTTGGAGGTGTTCGATCGTAGAGAACGTAGAGATCGTAGACGACAAGAGGATTACGAGAAGAATTCAGTCTTCAAAGGTAATATCTAATCTTTTGTGCTTTCTTAAGTAGACTTAGCTTATTGTTTCTGTTTTTTGTGATTTCTATATAATCATAATCAAGAACAAGTCGGTCAACCGCTTCCGCATTAGATTCAATCCCTTCAATGAAACGACGTCATTTTCGGTATTTCACATTAGATATTAGTTTTAAACCGACAAGAAAAATGGCTCTACTATGTCCATTTTTTTTGGAGTTTATGCCCTAAACAAGTGTAGTTTTGTAATAATGATATTTTAAATAAATAAAGATGTTATTGATTATATTCTCACACATAAACCTGAATCCAATAAACTATGTTCCAAGGATATAATATTCGATTTTGAACAATTGTGTAGAAGTTGGATGATGTTGTTCAAGTATATCCTGAATGGTTTATGGTACATGCATAAGGTTGGGAACCTTATACTGGTAACACCATGGATGCGACCCGCTTTGTATTTAGTACAAACGAGGTAATCCAACTCGTTCATGTGGTAGACATGCGAGTGAGGGCATCCTCTATAATGAGATTATACAAGACCGGACCGCAAATTATTAACCTACTAGTGTAACATCGTTAACAAGATAGGTCTAATAATTTATATATGATCATTAGTGACTTGACCTTAATCCTGAGCAAGTTACGGACTCTTGCTTATGGGGGTTTGTCCTTAGACTAGTATGGGTGAGAGTGACCTGTAGCCAACTTAATAAGCCTACCATCTCAAGGACAGAACCTTGTAGGTAGCTGGGAACTTAACTCTGTAAGAAGGAATTCACTCATTCCTAAATTAGGGAATCAGATAGGTTGTTCTCTTAAGAACTTGATCTAATTAACCGACATTCATTAACTACGAGTCACTCCACTATAGACTTGTAGTTGCACTCTCCTCACTGTATAATGTGTTGTGTCCATTGATATAATCAATACGCGTGAGTTGACCCTTCATAGGTTGTTCGTAATCACACCTAGGTCAAATTACCGTTTTACCCCTGTGATTACCTCTTGCTCCTTAAGCATCATTGATACTCTAATGAACAACCAATCTATGGTCCTACCATAAACTTAATCCCTCTTAGGCAAGTAAGAGGGCGAATCCCCGTTGTTCAAGACCTGGATTCAGTTCTTAAGAGATCAACCTATCTGATTCCCTAATTCAGGAATGAGTGAATTCCATCTTTTGCAGAGTTAAGTGCCCAACTACCTACAAGGTTATGTCCCCGAAAAGGTAGGCATATTGAGTCGGCTACAGGCCACTCTCATCCATACTAATCTAAGAACAAACCCCCATAAGTAGGAGTTCGTAACTTGCTCAGGATTCAAGTCAAGTCACTAATGATCATCGATAAATTATTAGGCCTATCCTGTTTACGGTGTTACAGTAGTAGGCTAATAATTTGCAGTCCAGTCTTGTATGATCTCATCATACAGAATGCCCCCACTCGCATGTCTACCACATGAAGGAGTTGGATTACCTCGTTTGTACTAAATACAAAGCGAGTTGTATCCATGGTGTTACTAGTATAAGGTTTTCCAACCTCATGTATGTACCACAGACCATTTAGGTTATATACTTGAACATTATCCAACTTCTGTCCACTACACATTTATTCAAGATCTATCATTATAACATTGGAACTAGTTTATTGGATTTAGGTTTATCTGCAAGAATATAATAAATAACTCTTTATTTATTTGAATAACATTATTACAAAACTACACTTGTTTAGGTTTAGGGCATACACCCAAACATGGCAGTCATTGAGGCAATAGTTGCAAGAGGAATCTAACCTCTCTTGCGTATGAACGTGGTACCGAGAGGGAGGCATTCAAAGGACTCCAAGCCTAGATTGTAGATAGACTCTATCGCATAAGTATTTTACATGACTTTTGGTGGCATGAGGCGCAAGTCTTAAGCTTTAGAACCCTCGAGTTTTCATTCAAGTATTCATTTCCTTAATTTTTCTTGCATCATTTTCCAGTTTAATTTACTTTTATTTATATTTCCTCATTCGCCTCACAACCATCAAAAGATACTGTGAGCTTTGTTTTTTTTTTTACTTACTTAAGAAGTAGTTTCTTAGAGTCTTAAATTAAAATAGAGAAAAAAGAAACACACACTCTTCCCTGTGCAGAATCGATTCTAGAGTACAAACCAGGTATTGCTTGCTAGTGCAGAGGTGTACACTTGTGTTGTCGTGGTGGGTGACAAATAATTAAGGTAGTGTTATCAGAGGCGGTAAGGGCCTACATCAGTTATTTCTTTCTTTATCGCATGCTTGACTTTCTACTGCACCAACATTAGGTATCCATGTGTCTAAAATTATCACACCCCTTCCCGAATTACTTGCTAACTTAGCCTGGAAGACGGCGTGAAACCAAAAAACATCGTTTACCTCTCTAATGAAACTTGTTTACCTTGTTATTCCTAATAAACATATTGTATTGTATGAAATACTTTAAACATAACACATCAAAACCTTGAAAATTACTAAACATACGTAAGGAGCAACTCTACTTAAACCTCAGTTGAAAACTAAAACAGGTAGAGAGCTCTACAACAAAAAACATACCCAACCATGATTTACACAACCATAACCTTTAGTGCATACACGAACATGACTATATAGTTCTTTCAAAATATTTACAATATATATGGACTTGCTATACAACCCCACCCACGTACAAAATATCAAACTTTGGAGCTTTCAGCAGACTATGGCAGGATTTCAGATACCAGAAGCTCGATCTCTACCTGAAAAGTTAGAAAACATTGAGAGAATGAGTTATGAAGCTCAGTGAGTGACTGAGTATAAAACTATTAACTCGCAAATCATATCACCTGATAATCTATGAGCATAAGCATCTGTAATTAGGCGTTAAATATAAACGTTTACTCATAATAGCTTTTTCAGAAATCCAGCAAGTATGTCATTAAAATCTCGCAACGCATATCCAGAACATTAACCATTTAAAAACATATGACAATCTACGTTGTGTAAGGCACGCCCAGTACAATCAACGTTTACTCTACGATTAGTGGGGCTCGCCCAACACTCCCATCGTCTTTTTCATAGTGGGGTCCGCCCAACACTCACGACAGCATTGTTGTCACGTTCACTCTACGATGTAGTGGGGCTCGCCCAACACTCCCATCGTCTTTGTCGCAGTGGGACCCACCCAACACTCATACAACATTGTTGTCCCGAAGTACACTCAACGGCGACAACAGAAAATGACCTGTGTCCACACGACACTATAAAACCTCGGGCTCAATATCTCATTCATTTTTCCATTCGAGTCTTAGAAAAATCACATGAAAATACTTACTAGTACCTGCTTGCTTGAAACAATAACGTTTCCACTAAATTTCAGAAAATCCATAAACATATGGTCACGTGCAAATTTCATTGGGACAAACTAAGCTCTCAACGAACATTTGATATCACTTTTAGGAAACAATGTATGCTCATAAGCATTTGTTCAAAACAAACATAAAGCATTTAAACTATTTCATTCCATGGAAATCTTGTATTTCCTTAAGCATAATTCAAGCATAAAAATTGTTTTCGAAATTCGTTTTGTCACTCACATCGTTAAAACTAGATACTCGACCCATATACTTGACCCATTTCCTCTTGGCCTACCAAACAAACAAAAACCAAGCATTAGAACTTCAATCTCATGAATCTCAAACTTAAGATTACAAATATCAGTTCATCCATTTTCCAGCATTCTACAAATTTCATACCCTAGCTTCACATACTCATAACTTCTTCATTACTTGGCCAAAAATAATGTACTTTATATCAAACTCTTCATTTTTGAACCCTCTAAAACTTATCTGAGGAAAGGGAATTGAAATTCTCAAAATATGTATCCGTAAATACCTCAAAATCTGTTGCACACCACAGTTAACCTGAATTTTAAAGCTACTTCCAATCATGTTTTACTCACGATGCCATCATGCAAGTTATAGGGAATTAAATTAGCTTTCCAACCATACCTAACGAAGCTTCTAATTCGAACTCTACAAATCAGAATATCTCAAACACCAGGGGTTTCTCAAATTTGACAACAAATTTTCTCCTCCGACTTCCTTTTCACAAATCAATAACTTAAAGTCAGATTTTGCTCGATCTTCTTTCACGAAATTTGTTAAGAAATGTGTTAACTTTTAGGAAAATCAAACCTCGCCATTTAACTCTTCTTGTGAAACTGAAAACGATTTAAACATCAATAGTGGGTAGAATTGATCACCTTGCTGCCATGGAAGCTTGTATTGAGTTTCCCCCTCTCTTCTTCAACCCTAACCTCCAGAAAACTCTCTCTTCTTCTTCCTTCAACTTTCTCTCACGAATCCCTCTGCCTTCCTTTGATAAATGAGAAACAAAATGAGGAAAAATGGGTTAAAAAATGAGTTTGGCAGTGGAGTGCTCCACCCACATTCCTTTTTCTTTTTGTTTTGTTTTCCTTTCTTCCTTCCTTTTCCTTTTTTTTTTTAAAAAAAAATATCATTTTCACATTTCTTTTTTCTGTTTTTTTTTCCTTATACAACATTTTTCCAACAAATATTTTACACATTTATTTTCTTTTATTTCTTTATTTTTTTTAAAGAAATTTTAAGGAGAGATCTCAAGTTTACAAAAATAGCTCACAACGCACTCCTAACACAAACTCCAAGTTTTAGACTCATTATCATCACCATAGAATAATCAAGCACATAGTAACGTAGCTAAGTAGCTAATCGCCTTAAGTTCTTGGATTGATTACAACCATTTAATTAAATTACGTGTGCATTGCTAATTTAATTAATTAGCTCTCTTGATTCTTAAATCTTATCATGCAATCTACAATCCAAGCATGAGTTCGTTCTAGTGTTAGCTAAACTAATGATCACGTATTCAATCAACCCTAAATAGGTTGTCAAACTATGGGCATTCAAGAAAGAATCAAGAAATAATAGAACATGTTGGAAAATACTTGAAATATGGAACAAATCTCACAAAAATACATAGTACCTTATTTACAACCCAAAACAGTGTCGATAGTCTAGCCAAACATCGTTACAGTATTGCATGACACTAAAGATTAACCAAAAACACCCAAACTATTCTATTCTACCAAAAAAATGAGAGCAATGCCCTAAACATGGTCTCTTGGCAGCCAAAAACTGAGATAAAATGACCTAAATCGCAAAAGAATGATTTTATACACATCATGACAATGTTATGACATCGTAGGCCGCATTGCAATGTTGTTCTTTAGCTCACGCATGTTTCTGGGACTTGGGAAAGCGTCACAACGCTTTATGTAGTGTCGCGACACTACTCCGTGGACAACACTGGCCCTATCTTTCTACTCATGTGTTCAACTGACCTCTAGTTTGGCTCGTTGAAACTGTGATTCAATGTAAAATCTCGTGGAACATTCTTTATGCTCAAATTCCTACAAAATGATCAATCAATCACATAAAAATTTCAATTTAATGTATTATCTCAAAATGTATCTTGCACTCACTTTACCAATAAAATATGCAATATACTCATAAAATCAATGGAACAAGAATAATTTAGACATGAAATAATAGTGATTTTTTAGGCCTCATCAAGTGTCAAGACTAGAAAGAAAAAAAAACTTACATTTTGACTCTAAACTATCTTTTTCGAGATCCACCCACACATACTTGTGCATAAATCTAGAAAAAGGAGCATTTATTGATAGAAGGATTTCGGTCAATCTCCAATTATCACGTTGTTATTCTAAACTAATGATAAAACTACCAATAATTAAATTTGGGACTAGTTATAAATTGACATGTGTCCCCAAATTTAATTTAAAGAAGAATTAGCAAATCCTAAATTAAAATGCCACGTCTTTATTTGACCAAATAGTTAAACTTAAATTTGTAAAATTGGTCATATGAAATTTCGGTCAAGATAAACAAAAACAAAATTCATATGGTTAGACCCAAAACTAAAAAAGTCCAAGTCCAATAGTTGTGCAAAAAATGCCATTATGATCCAAGCCTACATGCCAATAGAAGTTCTATAAATAGAAGAGCTTTCATTCATATGTGGGGCTTAGAAATTTATTCTCTAGAGAACTTAGAGAGAATTGAGTGCAAAGAAGGCAAACGTCCTTAGGTGTTGAATGTTCCCTGAGATCCTTTGGTATTAAATACTTCAGGACAACCCCTTAGGTGTTGAACCCTCTTTAAAGACCATCAAGACCAGTTTTTAGGGGTTGAAGACAAAAGAGTCTCCAAGGCCGGTCTTAAGTGTTGAAGACCAAATCCCTCCAAGATAAGGATTTAGGTGTTACACGTTCCTTAAAGACTGAAGATTATTTGAATACCAAAAAACTAGAAGAATTTAAGACTTTAAGACTATAAAAATCAAAATATCTTTGAGAAGTCGAAAACATTTCATCAAGAGGATCAACTAGTCAAGGGTTGATCCAACAACCAACCAACATATGGTTAATCTAATGATGAACAAGCCAAATGTTGATCTAAAAGATCAATAAGCCAAACGTTGACTCAAAGATCAACAAGTCAAACGTCGATCCAACAAGGTCAATAAGTCAAAGTCCATTTAGAAAAGACCAACAAGTGCTCGAGAACAAGCTTTCAGCTCGAGACAATAGATATTGTACTACACCCACAAAATTAATACAAATATAAATTTATTTGTGCATGTCGCATTCATTCTATTTTGAAATGGGGTGTCAAGTGCTTTCAAGTATTTAAATTTTTTTAAATATATTCTTTTTTTAAGAGATGTCATAAAATTTTTGAAAAAAAATGCTTTTCGTCCATTAAAATTTTTTCTCTCCTCCGAAAGTCATGTCAAACTCATACCTTTTTATATAATTCCATTTGGTATAATTTAAAATTTAAAGTTTCCATGTGAGATAGTGACTAGTGCATGTCGATGGTGAATGGTCTATTCATTGAATTGATTTAGCCTCTTTCTTATTTTCTAGACGAAATTTTGTAACGGTGCTATTCTAATATAAAGCTAATTTACGTGTATGAGTAAATAATAATAAAAACGATAAAGTTTTTAAAGTTTTTTTCTACAAGCAATAAATAATAATTTTTTTAATAAGCCACTAAACAAATTTTCAATATATATCATTAAAATGTTTGCCAATAAATTAACAGATCTCAACGAAGAAAAGATGATATAAAATTTCATGTTCCTTAGGAAGTATTACGGGTTATTTTAGTACAACATTTGGGAATTGGGGATTCAAATCTATGATTTGTTAGTCATAAGTTTTACATAATGTGCCAGTTGAGTTATGCTTTTGTTGGGAGTAATACGGTTAAACACGCACATTTGTTTTATTAAGAATAATAATTAAATTAGGTAAGGTATTGATAATTTAACTATGAATCATTTTGTCTATGTTTAAAAAATATTAATTATTTAATCATATTAAATAATTGATGAAATTATTGATTTGTTTTTACTTTTGTTCTAAATAGCTTCTACTGTGGTAAGAAGTTTAAAGTTTAAGTAAATCATATCATTAAAAAAGCAGCCTAGAGATTCTTAACAAGCTAGAGTCAAATATAATTCAGTCTTGAAACTTTAAACATCATGTAAATTTCAATTATATCCACCAAGGTTGAATTACATGCATTTTCATATAGTCTATATAGTTAGCACCAAAAACAAAACGTTAACGCATATCTTTTAGTATATATTATTAGATGTGTCACATCACATTCATTCAACTAAAATTTATCTAATTAACATGTCATAATTAACCAGTTTAGTTTTTCTTAAAAGGATTGATATATTAACTCGAGGATCAATTTTAACTTAACTCGCTTTACGGACAATTATTAATTAGATTTGATTCTTCCAATTCTTTTTCTTAAGGTTGAAGATATTGTATAAGATAGTTGTGGCTAGAAATGCACCACATAGAATCAATGTGAGAAGAGAAGAAATTTAAAAAGGTAGGGAAAATCCAAAAATGTTCTTGCTTGTTTTGTTTTGTTTTGTGTACCTCTCAAGTTTCTTGAAATTACTTATTGGGCTCCATCTAGAATTTTGGTATTTAATGTATGCTGTTGTACAACATGACATTTTACACCTCCCCCACTTTTAACCTTTTAAAGTAAAAAGTAAAAATTATAATAATAATAAATAATATGTCTCCCCCTCCCCCACTTTATAAGCCTTCTCTGCACCCTTATTTCCTAAACTGCAACATTAATGGAACTTGTCATTTACAAGTGGAACTCACCATTTCAATCAACTATTTACATAGTACTTTCCTCTTTCCTATTCCTTTTAAATAAGGTATGTCTCTTTCTTGAAAAATAAAAAGTCTTTGATTTATGGGTCATCCAATTTCATTTAATAATTTAGGGTTAAAATATCATTTTGGTTCTCGAATTTCATTTCATTTTAATCTCTATACTTTCAAATATTTAAATTATATCTTCGTACTTTCTAAAAAACGTAAAATTGGTCTCTACTATTAGTTTGAAGTTAATAATATTTTTAATGAAAATTTGATAAATAATAATCCTAATTTCCATGTAAGAAAAGACATAATGCAAACATATTTCGAAAATTAATAGAGGAAAGCTAATAGAGACTTATTTTAAAAAAAGAATTTAACAATTAATCAATAATATGGACTAATTTCAAATTTTATCGAACGTATAAGGATCAAATTTAGACATTTAAGTATACAAGGACTAAAATGAGATGAGACTTAGCAGACCTGAACATATTTTACTTGATCAAAACATTTTAGCAATGACCATTTAAAAACGTTGTAGGTTTCTTTTTTTTTTCTTTTTAATTATAAGGGAGATAATTGCAAAAAAAAAAACTAAGAAATAAAAATATAAGACCCCGTTTGATAACCATTTGGTTTTTACTTTTTGAAAATTAAGTTTATAAATACTACTTCACCTATGGTTTTTCATGTTTTTTTTATCTACTTCTTACATGTATTTTCAAAACCAAAGTCAAGTCTTGAAAACTTAAAAAAGTAGTTTCCCAAAAATTGTTTTTGTTTTTAGAATTTAGCTAAGAATTTAAGTGTTTTCTTAAGAAAAATGAGAACCATTGTAGGGAAGGTGAAAACTATTGTAGAGAAATTGTGAAAAAATAAGTACAATTTTCAAAAACCAAAAATCAAAAGTTTAGTTATCAAACCGGAAGTTATTTGTTTGCTTTTTGACTTGTCATTGATCATATATCCTTTATCAATATTTCTTTGTTAGGATGTAGCCTTGGGTGCAGAACTTGTACCACAGATACCAAATCCATGAATTTTCCAAATATGATGAATCCAATAATTAGAGGATTAAAACCAAGAAGAAAAAACAGCTAAAAAATTTACAATGTGGAGTCTTCAAGCATTGTTCCTTCTTGTTCTATGTGACAATCAGATTTTCTTTTAATTGATTTCAAAAGGCATTCATTCCAAATATAACCCAATGATAAAAAAGAATAATTATAAACAGAATAGAGAAATGTAAAATATAGTGACTACTATCATTATAGTAAATCTCAAATCAGTCCTTATATCTATCGAGCTGACATCAAACTTTTAAACCTAATAATTTTGTTCTAAGCATTCAAAACTACAGGAACACAAGTTATGTGCATAATATTGCAGGAAAAATTAAAGAAAATTTTTAAATTAACTCATATTCATATCATGCTCTCAAGTTTCAACAAAATCACAAAAATTTTAATTAAATCTCATCCTAGGTCATCCTAATCATACTTATGCATAAGAACAATCAGCAATTCAACACATACTTAGGACTATTACAACAAATACACAACACATCCCACCCCCAAACATAAACTAAACATTGTCCCCAATATTTGCAAAATAAGCTCAAAGAAAGTAAAAAGGGTAAGAGTGAACAATACTATTCTGCGTAATGGAGATCTACATTTTTCTTTTGAATTCCTTGGACGACCAAGTTACGAGAAACAAAGTACTGCAGAACGAGAGCATGGATTTGAGGAAGGGTATCTACAACCTACAACAAAATTAAACATACCAAACTAAAACTAAAACAAACAAAACAAATTACTAAAGAAAATGTCAAAATAAATGAAAAGAAATCAATGAAAAGCTTGGGTTGCCTCCCAAGAAACGTTTTCTTTAACGTCTTTAGCTAGACTGAATCTCCTTAGCCAACTCAAGGTAATTTTGTGATTGTCAGCAACTCCTTTGTCCTTTCTTCACTCACCTGCCCTCCAGAATAACTCAAAAGAATATTAGCAGATTAAGAGTTAGATAATTCAATTTTCTCATCTCAGATGAACAACCTTACTTGTTTCCCCTGGATCCACCCCAGTGTCCCTATGGAATTTACCTTTCTGAAGAGTATGGATTGTTGTACTCATCTGGTCGATATGAGTCTCCATGTCCTTGATGGCAGCTCCTTGAGTGCTCACTGCACCACTCAGACTGGCGAGTGCATTTTTCAGCTGGTTTGACCTATTCCTAGATTCCGTTATGAAGGAGATCATTGTTTCCTCGAGAAATGGCTTCCTCTCAAATTGGTAAGAATTAGAAGCATAACCTTAATGAGGATTCAACACATTCTTATTGTTAGCATAGGAAAAATTTTCATGAGACCTCAAACCGGGGTGATAATGTGTTGGTAAGTTATTCTGGAATTGATTTCCCCCCTGGTTGTTGTTCCTATTATTCAATTAATGCACTTGCTCCATATTGAATTCTCCATTGGGCTGGGAGCACTGAGAAGTAGCCATGGATTGTGGTGTTCCTACAAGTTTATTCAAAACATGAGTGAGAGATGTCATTTGAGATTTAAGATTAGATACCTCATCCAGTTGGTAAAGACCAACCACTTGTCTAGGTTTTTCGCCTTCTATGGGCCACTGGTAGCTGGCAGTGGACACCTCTTCTAAGAGGGCTCGAGCCTCTGACACAGTCTTTCCCATGAAGGCAACTCCAGTAGTGGCACCCAGAATGGTCCTAGTCTGACCTGCAAGTCCATTGTAAAATAATTGAATCTGGAGCCAATCTGGCTAACCATGTTGTGGACACCTCCTTAACATGTTTTTGTAACGCTCCCAGACCTCGAACAACTGCTCTCCCTAACACTGCCTTAAAGTACCAATCTTTGTCCTCAACTTTGCAGCTTTGATTGGTGGGAAGATCTTAGTCATAAAGGCTTGGGCCAACTCCACCCAAGAAGTAATACTTCCTAGTAGGAAGGACACGAACCATGAAGGGAAGAAACCCCTTGAGCGGCAGAAATGTGGTGAATTAAATCGTAAAATGCTTGATTGTTTTGGTTTATTCCAAAAACGAAACATTAGCAAATAAACATAGAGATAAGAAATTAACGGATTAAGCATAGATTAAAGCAATTAACATGCTTACAGTTTCTTAAACTATATGGAATCAAATATTACCTTTGTAGTTTCAATCAACTACAACTCCTTGCAATTCCATGTTGTACAACACAACAACACAGTTCCTCTGTTCTTCCAACAGGACACAACCATTGTGTAAACCTTCTTTGACTCTAAGTTCTACTTAGATCAATCCTTGGTGGGAAGGATTCAATCAAATTGGAAGAAGTATAGGGAATATAGGTTGAGAGGGCTTTTGTGAGTTTTTTTCAAATCTCAAAATTTCCAAAAAAGATTCAATCCATCAACCCTCTTCTTCTCCTCCCATCGATACTTATTGATGAGAGTGGGAGAGATAGAGGGAAGTGGGGAAACATGTCTTACACACGTTCCCTATATTTAATTAACTATTTAATTAAATAATATTAAATCATATTATATAAATAACCTTTTAATTAAATCACATTTAATTAATCCAATTAATTAACTTCTTAATTAATTAATTAAACAACATATGATTAATTTAGTTATTTAATCACATTCCCTTATAACCTATAGTTTTAATGCACATCTTGAAAGGGAAAGAAACTCCCGCAGCGGAAAAAATGACTTTGAATCGTCGTGATTTTCGTTGTGAAAATAATTCTTAAAATTAAATCTATCCTATTGAAATTAGGCTAAACATGCTTTAAGAAGGAAATACAGTACGAGATAGTACTTACTTGTTGAAAAACCGTTCTTTAGGAAATCCTTCTCTAGTCACGAACTCTTCGTGCTCTCGATCTCCACGTTCACGAACTCTTCGAACAATCGAACGATCTGAACACCTCCGAAAGGTCTTCTTGGTTGTTCTCCTTTGGTAAAGGGAGAGTGGTAGGACTCCTTTGGTTTAGGGGATGGAGAGAAAATTCGAGAGAGAAGAGAGAATTTGAGAGAGTTCTCTTGGATGAAAAATCCAAAAAAATGAGAATTCATTAAACAAACCTTCTTGCAAAGGTGTTTATATAATGGTGATAGGTGGAGTTGAAATCTCCACCTATTTACCATTTTACGACAACCTTATGTTATGCAAAACATATTTGCATAACCACATATAATAAGATATCTCATACCTTATAATACAAATCACATTTGTATAATTGTGGATTTTAAATTGAATCACATTCAATTTAATTTCTCTCAATCTAATTTCTCTAAATTAGTCCTAATTAAGCAATTAGGCTAACCTATAGTTTCTTATGAATCTCATTCACATTAAAATATCTAATATGTCAATCATATCTCATATAAAGTATATATATACCCTTTTAATGAATTTGAACACTTCAACCCCACACCAAATTGTAAACCCTCTATGTATCATGTTTGAGCCAACCGAAGGACCTAATGGACCAACAGATGATGAGCTTCAATGATCCGAGACTAACCTGTCAAACTCTTTAACCCGGTTAATCAACATTCATTAGCTACGGTACCACTCCACTAAAGTCCATAGCTGCACACTCATCACTGTAGGACAAGTTGTGTCTATTGATATAACCAATGCCCGTGAGTCGACCCTTCACAGGTTGTTCGTAGACACTGTTGGGTCAAATTATCGTTTTACCCCTGTATCTACCTCTTGCTCCTTAAGTCCCCACTACTCCTCTAATGAACAACAACGTTGTATGGTCTAACCATAAACAACATCCCTCTTGGGCCAATGAGAGGGTGGACGCCCGGTCCAAGCCCTAGAGACAACACTTAAGGAAAGAACCCCTCTAGTTTCCCTAAAGTCAGGAACAAGTGAATTCCATCTCGCGTAGTCAAGTTCCCAGCTCCGCACGTAGTCTTCTCCCAGAGAAGATAGACATATTGGGCGAGTAACTGTGACCACCCTCACCCGTACTAGTCAAAGGACAACCCCCCGTAGACAGGAGTCCGTAACACGCTCAGGATTAAGGTCGAGTCACTATTTGTCATCTACGAAGTTATTAGTCCTATACTGTCAACGGTGTTACATCAGTAGGTCTAATAATTCACGGTCTGGTCTTGTACAAACTCATTGCACAGGATGCCCCCACTCGCATCTCAACCACATGAACGAGTTGGATCACCTCGTTTGTATCTAAAACAAAGCGGGTCGTATCCACAATGTATCCTAGATTAGGTCTCCAATCCTATCCGTATACTGTAGACCGTTCGGGTCATTTAACTCAAACGTGATCCTCCCTGTGTGTCCACTACACACCGTTCAAGTTCCAGTTCTTTCATAATTCAATGACCCTGGAGCTTAGTTTATTGGACAAAGTTTGTAAATATGCAAGACACAAAGTGATGAAAATAATAACTCTTATTTATTTCAATCACGAATATTACAAACAAATACGAGATTAGGACATACATCCCAACAATCTTATGCACATGAAATTTTAACCTATAGTTTTAACTATGAATCTCATTCACATTTAATTAATATTTGAACTCTTTCAAATAATCAATTCTCTCATATAATTTAATATGAATCATATTCAAATTAAATTTATAATATAAAGTTCCAAAACTTTATATTATAATGTATCTTTATACATTAATCTTTATTCCCTAATTGAATTTCAACATTCCAAATTCAAACGATCTAAGAACCATTTACGAGCTAGAAGGTGGACCTAATAGACCTACAGATTGGAAGCTCCAACGATACGAGATTATTCAGTTAATCTCATTAACCTTCTAATCAACATTCGTTAACTACAAGAACACTCCACTAAAGTCCTGCAGTTGCACTCTTCTCACTGCATATATATTTCTGTGTCCACGGATATTAACCAATAACAACAAGTCAATCCTTCACGAATGTTTGTAACACCAGCTGGGTCAAATTACCATTTTACCCCTGGGTTACATCTTTTACCTTAAGTCCTAGTGCTCCACTAATGAACAACCTATTTGTGGTCCTACCAGCAAACAGAAGTCTTTCTCGGGACAATGAGAGGGTTGGGCCCTTTGTTCAAGTCTCGGAGACACCACTTAAGGGAACATTCATCTACTAATCCTAATAAGCGGAAAGGAGTGAATTCCATCTTGCTATATTAAGTCCCCAGCCGCCTGCTCGGTCTTGTCCCCAAGAAGGTAGGCTTATTGAGTCGGCGAATATGGTCACTCTCACCCATACTAGTCAAAGGACAATCTCTCACAAACAGGAGTTCATAACCTGCTCAGGATTGAGATCAAGTTTCCTAGGTAATCCTATTGAAATAGATCTCTAACTAGTCAACGGAGTTACACCTAGTGGTTACTATTTCGTGGTTCGGTCTTATGCAATCTCATTACATAGGATATCCCCACTCACATGTCGTCTACACGAACACGTTAGGATCACTGTGTTTGTATCACATACCAAGTGGGTCATATGCATCGTATTACCAGGGTAAGGTACCCAAGCCTTATCCCCTTACTATAGATCCTTTAGGTTGTATCTTGAACTGAGATCCTTATATGTATATTACATTCAGTTCAAGAGACATATTTCAGCCTTGGATGTTAGTTTATTGGATTTATGGTTAATTTAAGGCAATGTAGTAAATAATGAACAATAACTTTTAATTGACAATAATAACTCTTTATTAATTTAATTAGAACATTATTTACAAACTACGAGTTTTAGGCCATAAAACCTAACAAACACCCACTTCAACTAAAACTCTAGTGGGGTACATTACAATAAAAAACAGTGGTTACAGAGATACAAAATACAATAAACTAGGGCATCCATATACCCACTTACATATCTCCTACTTGCCCTAGATTATCCTATGTACATGTCTCGTAAATCTAGACTCTCTAGATGATCCTCGAACACTTTAGCCGTGAGAGTCTTTGTAAACGGATCAGCTATGTTATGCTCCAAAGCGATATTCGTAACCTTTACATCTCCTCGTTGCACTATCTCTCGTATAAGGTGATACTTCCTCTTGATGTGCTTCCCTCGCTTATGGCTTCGAGGTTCCATTGAATTGGTTACCGCACCACTGTTGTCACAATATAATGTGATGGGAAATCCCATATTTGGAACAACTTCCAAATTAGTTAGAAACTTCCTTAGCCAAACAACCTCTTTAGTTGCTTCACAAGCAGCTACATACTCTGCCTCCATGGTGGAGTCGGCGATGTATCCTTCCTTGATGTTACGCAACACTATAACTCCCCCGTTAAGGGGGAAAACTGATCTCGATGTGGACTTTCAAGAATTATTATCGGTCTGAAAATCAGAATTAGTGTATCTTGTAAGGATTAAATCCTTAGACCCATACACAAGCGTATAACCCCTCGTTCTCCTGAGATACTTGAGGATATTTTTAACTATGGTCCAGTGGTCTAACCCTAGATTGGACTGGTACCTACTGATTATTCCAACTGCACAATAAATGTCTGGCCTCATGCATAACATTACATACTTTAAGCTACTCACTGCTGAGGCATAGGGAATACACATCTCATATCCTCAACTTCTTGAGGTGTCTTAGGACACTGTTCCTTAGACAGATGAATTCCATGCCTAAAAGGGTAATAAACCCCTTTTGGAATTCAACATCGAATATCGGGTCAACATTTTGTCGATATAAGACGCTTGAGACAGAGCTAGCATTCTGTGCTTGCGATTCCTGAAAATTTGAATCCCAAGAACATACTGCGCCTCTCCCAAATCTTTTGTTTGGAATTGGCTCGCTAGCCCTTTTTTATGTTAGTTAGGTATCCTACATCATTCCCAATGAGTAGGATATCATCCACATATCGTACTAAGAAGGCTACTTTATCGTTAATGATCCTCTTGTAAACACAAGGTTCGTCAACATTTTAGTCAAAGCCATAAGATTTGATCGCAGTATCAAATCTTATGTTTTAAGATTTGGATCCTTGTTTCAACCCACAAATGGATCGATTAAGCTTGCAAACTTTTTGCTCCTGACCTTGTGCTATGAACCCCTCAAGTTGAGACATATAGATACTTTCGTCAAGATTACCATTCAGAAAGGCAATTTTGACGTCCATTTGCAAGATCTCATAGTCATAAAATGCGACTATGGACAAGAGTATCCTTATGGACTTAAACACAACAACAGGAAAAAAAGTTTCCTCATAGTCAATTCCTTCCCTTTGGGCAATACATCAACAAGAAGACTTCTCTGTTTTTACATAACACCACCACTTGGAAAACCTCCTATATCTCTGAGTTCTTTTGATCCAAGCTTTTGTGGGAAAGCCTCCAACAATTTGGATGGGAGAGAGAATATTTTAGAGAGAGTTTTCACAGCAATTCACCAATTTCACAAAAATGGAAATGATCGATCAGTTTTCTCACTGATCCTCTTTCCATGTTTATTTATCGATAGGAAGACGAAGAAGGGTAGTGGGAACGTGTCATCTTGACACGTTCCCTTAATTAATTTAATAATAATATAAATTAATTATTTTAATTAATAATTAAATCACATTTAATTATAAATTAATATTAATTTTTATGAAATCACATTTAACAAAAATTAAATTAAATATCATATATTTAATGATTAAATCATATTTAATTAATTTTTTCCTCTAACCTATAGTTTTAATGTACATCTTATGCGCATTAAATTATAACTTATAGTTTTCAAATATGAATCACATTCACATTTAAATTTAACATTTTAACTCTTTCAAATATATAATTCTCTCATATAATTTAATATGAATCATATTCACATTAAATTTATAATATATAGTTCCAAAAATTTATATTATATCCTATCTATATACATTAAATTTATTCCCTAATGAATTTGAACATTTCAAATTCAAACGATCTAAGAACCCTTTACGAGCTAGGAGGTGGACCTAATGGATCTACAGATCAGAAGCTCCAACGATAGGAGATTACTCGGTTAATCTCATTAACCTCTCAATCACCATTCGGTAACTGCAGGAGCACTCCACTAAACTCCCACAGCTGCACTCTTCTCACTGCAGATATATTTCTGTGTCAACGAATATTGACCAATAACAGGAAGTCAATCTTTCACAAATGTTCGTAACACCAGCTGGGTCAAATTATCGTTTTACCCCTAGGTTACATCTTGTACCTTAAGTACTAGTGCTCCTCTAATGACCAATTTGTTTGTGGTCCTACCAACAAACAGAAGTCCCTCTCGAGCCAATGAGAGGGTTGGACCCTTTGTTCAAGTCCCGGAGACACCACTTAAGGGAACATTCATCTACTTACCCTAGTAGTCGAGAAGGAGTGGATTTCATCTTGCTAGGCTAAGTCCCCAGCTGCTCACTCGATCTTGTCCCCAAGAAGGTAGGCATATTGAGTCGTCGAATCTGGAAACTCTCACCCATACTAGTCAAGGACAATCCCTCGCAAACAGGAATTCGTAACCCGCTCAAGATTGAGATCATGTTGCATAGGTCATCCTAGTGAAATAGAAACCTAGCTAGTCAACGGAGTTACATCTAGTGGTTACTATTCCGCGGTCTTGTCTTATGTAATCTCATTACATAGGATATCTCCACTCATATGTCATCTACACGAACACGTTAGGATCACAGTGTTTGTATCATATACAAAGTGGGCCACATCCATAGTTTTACCAGCGTAAGGTACCTAAACCTTATCCCCTTACTATAGACCCTTTAGGCTGTATCTCGAACCGAGATCCTTTATATGTACACTATATTCAGTTAAAGATACATTTTACAACCTTGGATGTTTAGTTTATTAGATTTATGGTTAAAACAAGGGCAATATCTTAAATAACGAACAATAACTCTTTATTGAAATAATAACACTTTATTACAATAATTAGAACAAAAAATACACACCACGAGTTTTAGAGCACAAACCCTAACAAACTCCCACTTGAACTAAAACTCTTATGGGGTACATCATAATCTTAAACAGTGGTTATAGAGATACAAATACAATAAACTAGGGCATCCAAATACCCATTACATATCTCCCAGTTGCCCTAGATTAGCCTATGTACATATCTCGTAGGCCTAGAATTTCCAGATGACCCTCGAACACTTTAGCCGTGAGAGTCTTTGTAAACAGATCAACAATGTTGTGCTTCGAAGTGATCTTCGTGTCTGTCACATCTCCTCGTTGCACTATTTCTCGTATCAGGTGATACTTCCTCTCGATATGCTTGCCTCGCTTATGGCTGCGAGGTTCCTTCGAATTGCTACCGCACCACCGTTGTCACAGTATAAGGTGATGAGAAATTCCATATTTGAAAGAACTTCCAAATCAGTAAGGAATTTCGTTAGCTAAACAACCCGTTTAGCTGCTTCACAAGCAACGACATACTCAGCCTCCATCATGGAGTCAACGATGCATCCCTACTTGACGCTTCACCATACTATAGCTTCCCTGTTAAGGGTGAAAACTGATCCCGATGTGGATTTCCTAAAATCCTTATCGGTCTGAAAATCGGAATCATTGTATCTAGTAAGGATCAAATCCTTAGTCCCATACACAAGCGTATAGTCCCTAGTTCTCTAAGATACTTGAGGATATTTTTAACTGCGGTCCACTGGTCTAACCCTGGATTGGATTGGTACCTACTTACTATTCCCATTGCATAACAAATGTCTAGCCTAGTGCACAACATAACATACATTAAGCTACCACCTGTATAGGCATAAGGAATACGTCTCATATCCTCAACCTCTTGAGGTGTCTTAGGACACTGTTCCTTAGACAGATGAATTCCATGCCTGAAGGGAAATAAGCCTCTCTTTTTATTCTGCATCAAATATCGGGCCAACACTTTGTCGATATATGATGCTTGAGACAAAGCTAGCGTTCTGTTCTTGCGATTTCTGAATATCTGAATCCCAAGATCATACTCCTCTCCCAAATCCTTCATTTGGAATTGGGTCGTCAACCAATTCTTTATGTCAGTTAGGTATCCTACTTCATTCCCAATGAGTAGGATATCATCCACATAAAGCACTAAGAAAGCTACTTTGTTGTTGATGATCCTCTTGTAAACACAAGGCTCATCAACGTTTTGGTCAACGCCATAAGACTTGATCATAGTATCAAATCTTATGTTCTAAGATCTGGATGCTTGTTTCAACCCATAAATGGATCGATTGAGTTTGCAAACGTTTTGCTCCTGACCTTGGGTTATGAACCCTTCGGGCTAAGACATATAGATGTTCTCGTCAACATTACCATTCAAAAAGGCAGTCTTGACGTCCATTTTCAAAATTTCATAATCATAAAATGCGGCTATGGACAAGAGTATCCTTATAGACTTAAGCATAGCAACAGGGGAAAAAGTTTCCCCATAGTCAACCCCTTCCATTTGGGTAAAACCCTTTGCTACAAGTCTTACCTTAAAGGTTTGTACCATTCCGACTGCATCTCTCTTTGTCTTGTAGATCCATTTGCACCCTATGGGTCCTACCCCTTCAGGTTGATCTACAAGTTCCCATACTGAATTGAAGTACATTGACTCCATTTCAATGTCCATGACTTTGATCCATTCTGGAACCTTCTTCTTTTTGGTCTTTTTAAGCCCAGAGGATGAACCGTTCTGGAACCTTCTGGAATGGACAAACAGATTTTCCTCTCCATCAACCTGTCACTTATTCTTCATAAGAGGTTGGAAAGTTTGTAGTTCATTGAGGAGAATAGTCAGGTTATACTCTATCTTGTTCATCACCGCATTGCTGTGGAATTGTAGGAAACTCTTCGGAAGAGATTCCAGAATGAACGACACATGAATTTGCTCGTCTATTACCACGCCGTTCATTTTAGCCACGTTGAAGTGGACCATCAGATCGAAAACGTGTTCTCTCACCGACGACCCTTCCTTCATACGAGAGTTATAAACGTACTTGAGGGATTCGTGTCGAAGCTGTCCAGACGGTTGTCCAAACATATTCTGCAACGAACTCATGATCTCACGAGCTGAGACCATGCCCTTGTGCTTTTTGGCTAGAACTTCAGAAACACTAGGCAAAATGTAGACCTTTGCCTTATCATTGGCCTTGATCCAGCGGCCGTACGCATCCTTAACAGATTGAGGAAGGTTTCGAGCAGGGACCTAAGGACATTCCTCAATAAGTACAAACTAAAATTCGTCAACAACAAGAATCGTATTCAGGTTGGACTTCCACGTAGTATAGTTTTCACCAGTTAAACGTTCGCTTTTGAGTAAGGCTATATAATTGAGGACGACATGTTGAAATTCCAAAAGTAGTTCTAATTAGTTATGCCTTTAACCAATATGACAATCAATTTTAGCAAAATTATTAAAGAACCCTAGTGTTTAAATTAAACCTTTAATTTTGCAACGATACTTCAAGGGTTTAGAACAAAAGCCATTGTCGGGCGGTCAGTCACTCCTCACCTGAATTGAGACTATCTCAACCAATTCTCACTACCAGAACATCTCATGTCCCAATGATCCTTGGCTACCGTTTGTTTGGTCAAGGACTTGTTAACTAACTTAACTTATCCCGTAAATGTAACCCTACCATTTTCCGATCCAATGGGTCCGAGCCAACATGCTACTATTAAGAAAGATAACTGTTGGCAAATTACTTAAGAAACCCGATCCATTTCTGGAGTTCGCGGTGTTCTGATCCCTATAGTCAGGCCCTCCGTAGGGATTGGTTGTTCCAGGACAACCTAGCAAGTAGACTATAGAAATCTCACGGTGCGACCTAATGGAGGAGACCGTAAGATACGTTGAACGCGTCATGCTCCCATTTACAATGGATACTTCCCTCATTCACCTTGGTATTGAACCATGCAAACACTTACCGTAGGGCGACACCCTATTGACGCCACGTAACCGAGCATGGAACTCACGATGTGAACTCTTGAGGACGTGAGAGTAAACTCGATGCGAACACCTCGTTTTCTCCCACTGAAGCTCTTAAGGTTAGGGTGAAGGTTTAACTTAGTCGGATTCTGGCATCTACCTAAGTCTATGTCTATTATAACTAATATAACTGGGTCTTTTAACCTTATGTCTAGGTGAATAAACCTTTTAATTACCTAGATATAACACAGGACTATGGTTAATTCAACTCAAGCTCCGGGTTAGTTTCTAGGCAGGAGGTGTTCTGTTAACTGTCAGCTTAAATACCCCCAACCTTAGGCAGAAGTTCACCGGTAGAGTTCCCTTATAACCAAAGTTCTATTTTCTTACTATATTTTAAACTATTTAAAATACTATGTAAGACAAACTTCTAATCCTATTAGAAAATAAAACTTATGTTTAAATTAATTAAACAATTTAAAACTAATTTAATTTAACCCAAGTTCCTATGTTTGCATGCAATTTTGTGTTATAGGTTATGGTTTCTAAACCCCCTTAATTTATAACTTTTATAAATTTTAATAATTAACCTATGACAAGAAACTATATTATAAAACCAACAATTAATTTCAAATTGGGATTATAAAAGAAACTATTCAACTAATTGAATAACTAAATTACTTAAATAAAATAACATTTATTTTAAACTAAGTAATTTCATGCTCCATGCAATTTATTTTTCACATTATCTAATTATAACAATTATAAATAAATACTTATGAAAAATAAATTAGATCATGCATTTCTACCATATTTGTATAACAATTATACAAATAAATGTTGGGGGTTGTGCCCTAAAACTCGTAGTTTGTAATTATGTTCTAATGATTGTAATAAAGTATTATTATTTTCATAAAGAGTTATTGTTCGATATTGCCATTGTTTTAATCCTAAATCCAATAAACTAAACATCCAAGGCTGTAAAATGTATCTTGAACTGAATGTATTGTACATATAAAGAATCTCGGTTCGAGATACAACCTAAAAGGTCTATAGTAAGGGGATAAGGTTTGGGTACATTACCCTAGTAACACTATAGATGTGACCCACTTTGTATATGAAACAAGCACTATGATCCTAAAGTGTTCATGTAGATGAAATGTGAGTGGGGATATCCTATGTAATGAGATTACATAAGACTGGACCGCGAAATAGTAACCACTAGATGTAACTCCGTTGACTAGTTAGGTTCTATTTCACTAGGATGACCTAGGCAACTTGATCTAAATCCTGAGCGGGTTACATGTTGGAATTTTTGTCCTAATCTCGTGTTTGTAAATTACTGTTTGAAATTAATAAGAGTTATTCATTTCATCACTTTGTGTCTCGCAATATTTATAAACTTTTCCAATAAGCTAAGCTCTAGGGTCATTGAATTTATGAGAGAACTAGAACTTGAAGCGGTGTGTAGTGGACACTGTGGGGAGGATCACGTTCGAGTTAATGACCCGAATGGTCTACAGTATATGGATAGGGTTGGAGACCTAATCCTGGATACACTGTGGATGCGGCCCGCTTTGTATTGGATACAAACGAGGTGATTTGACTCGTTCATGTGGTTGACATGCGAGTGGGGGCATCCTGTGCAATGAGATAGTACAACCCGGCACCGTAAGTTATTAGACCTCACGATGTAACACCGCTTGTGAAGAGACTAATAATATCGTAGATGACCATTAGTGACTCGACACAATCTCGAGCGTGTTACGGACTCACATGCCGTGGGGTCCGACCTTTGACTAAATACGGGTGAGGGTGGTCACGATTACTCGTCCAATATGCCTATCTTCTCGGGGACGAGGACCAAGTAGGAGCTGGGAACTTAACTACGTGAGATGGAATTCACTCGTTTCCGCTTTTAGGGAAACTAGAGGGGATGTTCCCTTAAGTGCTGTCTCAAGGGCTTGGACAACGGGCGCCCACCTTCTCACTTGCCCAAGAAGGGTGTTGTGTATGGTTGGACCATCACAATATGTTGTTCATTAGAGGAGCAGTGGAGACTTAAGGAACAAGAGGTAGACATAGGGGTAAAACGAGAATTTGACCCAGTAGTGTCTCACGAACAACCCGTGAAGGGTCGACTCATGGGCATTGGTTATATCGGTGGACACGTAATATTCTACTGCGACGGAGTGCAGCTCACGAGCTATTGTGGAGTGTTACCGTAGCTAATGAATGTTGATTAATCGGGTCAAAGAGTTTGACAGGTTAATCTCGAATCATTGGAGCCCGTCACTGTAGGTCCATTAGGTCCCTCGGTTGGCTCAATCTTGGTTAAAAGAAGGGTTAATGTCTTGGTATGAAATTGAAGTGTTCAATTTCACTTTAAGGGCATTTATGTCATTTATATAAGATATGAATGATATAATATATAGTTTAATGTGAATGAGATTCATAATAAACTATAGGTTAGCCTAATTGTTGAATTAGGGCTAATTGGAGAAATTAATTGAGAGAAATTAAATTGGATGTGATTCAATTTAATTAATCCACATTTATTGCAAATGAGATTTGTAATATGAGATATGAGATATCTTATATTATGTGGTTATGCAAATGAGATTTGCATAACCCATGGTTGTGGTAAAGTGGTAATTATGTGGAGATTTTAACTCCATCAATTTCACTATTTATACCCTTTGCTAGAAGGGATTGTAAGCTCACTTTCTCATTTTTTATTTTCATTAAAGAGAAGAAAAGATTTCTCTCAACTCTCCTCCCTTTCCAAAGGAAGAACAACCGAGAAGCTTTTAGTGGTTGTGTTCGGTTCTTGATCGTGAAAAGAGAACGAGTTCGTTGAGATCGAGTTTTTCACGAAGGGTTCGTGATTTTCTGGGAAGGAGTTCTTGAAGAGGGTCTTCAACAAGTAAGTTACTTCATCTTACTGTTTTTCCTTTCCATTTTGCATGTTTAGCCTTTATCTAATGGTTAGATCGTTTTAACAAAACTCGAGTAGCGTAATGATACCATGATGATTCCATCATCTTCCGCTGCGCAGGGATTCTCATTCCCTTCAATTGGTATCAGAGCCATTTCGATGGTTCTTCATTATGCACTGTTTTTGTTAAAATAGGTGAGTAAATTGCCTTAAATTTCATGAGATGAATGATGGTTTGCATAATGGATGTTTCGGTTTTTGACACTAGAATAGATTTACAATTTATGTTGATGAGATCAATGTAAGGGCCCGTTGTTTTTGGGCATAAAGTGTATGAGATACATTTGAATTTCCAACCACAAATCTCCTTTAAGTCCGCACCGTGAGATCTATACTCGGCCTCTTGGCGCAAATGGGAGCGTCCCCCTTCGGGTGGCATTTGTATAGGTCAATATCATTGTGGATGGAGAGAGTACTTATCAGTGGGAGCGGGACTTGTGAAAACTAGACCCACGGTCGCTTCTTTCGATTCACACCGTGAGACGCCTATGATCCGTCTGCTAGTTTGGCCTGGACCAGACAATCCCTTCGAAGGGCCTGATCATGGGAGTCGGAACACCGTGAATTCCTGAAAGGGATACAGTTTCGTGGTTGGTTTTCCTTCTTGGTTCACCCTTCGGTGGCTATTGTTTGGACGAATGCTTGGAAACTTAAAGATTGAGGGTGACATTCACGAACTGCGTTAAGTGTTAATGAATTCGACAGAACAATGGTAATTGGACGCCTGATGGAATAAGAGTTATTTTGGGATTAGGGTCTGATCGAGAAAGTCTCGTCCTAGAGGAGGAGTATTCTATTCACCCTTCGGTGGCGGTCATTCTAAACCTTTAGGGTATCATTGCAAAATTTTGAATGACCTAGGGATCATGAAACGATTTTGCTAAAACTTGATTGGATTTCAAAAGTTTTTTGCGAGACTAACACAAAGTTTTCTTAATTTTTCAGCTTAAAACATGTCTAGCGCAATAATAGCTCTACTACGCGTCCGATAAATTAGTGGGAGATAATTACCAAAGTTGGAAAAACAACATTAACACACTCGTAATCGCGGCGTCATTAAGTTTGTGGCCGCCATGCGAGGAGTGTCCTCAGATGTCAGGCTCGACAGCGTCGCGAAGTGTTCGCGATGCATACGATCGGTGGATCAGGGCCAATGAAAAGGCCAAGGTCTACATTATTGCCGCATGTATCGATGTATTGGCAAAGAAGCATGAGTCGATGGTCTCGCCAAGGAGATCATGGAGTCCTGCAGAAATGTTTGGACAACGATCCTTTCAAGTCCGGCATGACTCATTTGAAATACTTCTTCAACGCACGGATGAAGGATGGGTCGTCTATCCGTGAACATGTTCTAGACATGATGATCCACTTTAATCATTTGAGATGAGCGGGGCTTCGATCGACGAGTCGAGCCAAGTCGATTTTATTTTGGAGACTCTTCAGAAGAGTTTTCTTCAGTTTCGTAGCAATGCTGTTATGAACAAAATTAGCTACACTCTGACTACCCTCCTCAATGAGCTACATAATTTCCAATCCTTGAACAGGTCAAGGAATCTAAGGCAAATGTTGCCTCATGAGGTCTTATCACGGGGGTTCGACCTGCGGGACGAAACTCGTTGCTCCTTCACACGCCGAAAGGGAAGAAGAGGATGAAGAGGTAAAATCGACCGAGCCGCGCCCACAAGGGCAAGAAGGTCAAGGACGTTGCGAGAGAAAGGAAAGTGTTTCCCACTGCAATGGGGCGGACAATGGAAGAGGAACTTTCCAAATTCTCAGTCGAGAGGAAGAATCAAGGTAAATGTGATTTACTTGTGATGAGAAACTCGTTTAGTGGAGAGTAGTGACTGCACCGGATATTGGATTTGAGCGCCACTAATCACGTTTGTTCTTCTTTTCGGGGATTGATTCGCGCACCACCGCGAGAGGGTGAGGTGACTCTACGAGTTGGATACGGGGAGCTTGTCTCTGCTGCGCGCGATCACGCAGTGAAGCTACACTTTGGCATGAAGTACTTATTAAAAGCGATTGCATTATGCAATCGTTCTTCATATATGCACTGTTTTTGTTAAAATAGGTGAGTAAATTGCCTTAAATTTCATGAGATGAATGATGGTTTGCATAATGGATGTTTCGGTTTTTGACACTAGAATAGATTTACAATTTATGTTGATGAGATCAATGTAAGGGCCCGTTGTTTTTGGGCATAAAGTGTATGAGATACATTTGAATTTCCAACCATAAATCTCCTTTAAGTCCGCACCGTGAGATCTATACTCGGCCTCTTGGCGCAAATGGGAGCGTCCCCCTTCGGGTGGCATTTGTATAGGTCAATATCATTGTGGATGGAGAGAGTACTTATCAGTGGGAGCGGGACTTGTGAAAACTAGACCCACGGTCTCTTCTTTCGATTCACACCGTGAGAGCGCCTATGATCCGTCTCGCTAGTTTGGCTCGACGGACAATCCCTTCGAAGGGCCTGATCATGGGAGTCGGAACACCGTGAATTCCTGAAAGGGATACAGTTTCGTGGTTGGTTTTCCTTCTTGGTTCACCCTTCGGTGGCTATTGTTTGGACGAATGCTTGGAAACTTAAAGATTGAGGGTGACACTCACAGAATTCGTTAAGTGTTAATGAATTCGACCGAACAATGGTAATTGGACGCCTGATGGAATAAGAGTTATTTTGGGATTAGGGTCTGATCGAGAAAGTCTCGTCCTAGAGGAGGAGTATTCTATTCACCCTTCGGTGGCGGTCATTCTAAACCTTTAGGGTATCATTGCAAAATTTTGAATGACCTAGGGATCATGAAACGATTTTGCTAAAACTTGATTGGATTTCAAAAGTTTTTTGCGAGACTAACACAAGGTTTTCTTAATTTTTCAGCTTAAAACATGTCTAGCGCAATAATAGCTCTACTCGCGTCCGATAAATTAGTGGGAGATAATTACCAAAGTTGGAAAAACAACATTAACACAATTCTGGTAACTGACGTCATTAAGTTTGTGCTGTCTGAGGAGTGTCCTCAGATGTCAGGCTCGACAGCGTCGCGAAGTGTTCGCGATGCATACGATCGGTGGATCAGGGCCAATGAAAAGGCCAAGGTCTACATTATTGCCAGCATGTCTGATGTATTGGCAAAGAAGCATGAGCTGATGGTCTCCGCCAAGGAGATCATGGAGTCCTTGCAGGAAATGTTTGGACAACAGTCCTTTCAAGTCCGGCATGACTCGCTGAAATACTTCTTCAACGCACGGATGAAGGATGGGTCGTCTATCCGTGAACATGTTCTAGACATGATGATCCACTTTAATCTGGCTGAGATGAACGGGGCTTCGATCGACGAGTCGAGCCAAGTCAGTTTTATTTTGGAGACTCTTCCAAGAGTTTTTTCGCCATTTAATAGCAATCTTTGTTATGAACAAAATTAGCTACACTCGACTACCCTCCTCAATGAGCTACATAATTTCCAATCCTTGAACAGGGTCAAGGAATCTAAGGCAAATGTTGCCTACAGGTCTTATCACAGGGGTTCGACCTCTGGGACGAAACCTGTTGCTCCTTCACGCCCGAAAGGGAAGAAGAGGATGAAGAGGGGTAAAACTGACCGAGCTGCCGCCCACAAGGGCAAGAAGGTCAAGGACGTTGCAGAGAAAGGAAAGTGTTTCCACTGCAATGGGGCGGACTTTGGAAGAGGGCTCATTCCAAATTCACGGTCGAGAGGAAGAATCAAGGTAAATGTGATTTACTTGTGTGACAAAAACTGTTTAGTGGAGAGTAGTGACTCTGCCTGGATATTGGATTTGAGCGCCACTAATCATGTTTGTTCTTCTTTTCAGGGGATTGATTCCTGGCAGCCGCTGCGAGAGGGTGAGGTGACTCTACGAGTTGGATACGGGGAGCTTGTCTCTCGCGCTTGGCGATCGGCACGGTGAAGCTACACTTTGACGGGAAGTACTTATTAAAAATAGTGCATTATGCACTGTTCTTCATTATGCACTGTTTTTGTTAAAATAGGTGAGTAAATTGCCTTAAATTTCATGAGATGAATGATAGTTTGCATAATGGATGTTTCGGTTTTTGACACTAGAATAGATTTACAATTTATGTTGATGAGATCAATGTAAGGGCCCGTTGTTTTTGGGCATAAAGTGTATGAGATACATTTGAATTTCCAACCATAAATCTCCTTTAAGTCCGCACCGTGAGATCTATACTCGGCCTCTTGGCGCAAATGGGAGCGTCCCCCTTCGGGTGGCATTTGTATAGGTCAATATCATTGTGGATGGAGAGAGTACTTATCAGTGGGAGCGGGACTTGTGAAAACTAGACCCACGGTCTCTTCTTTCGATTCACACCGTGAGACGCCTATGATCCGTCTGCTAGTTTGGCCTGGACCAGACAATCCCTTCGAAGGGCCTGATCATGGGAGTCGGAACACCGTGAATTCCTGAAAGGGATACAGTTTCGTGGTTGGTTTTCCTTCTTGGTTCACCCTTCGGTGGCTATTGTTTGGACGAATGCTTGGAAACTTAAAGATTGAGGGTGACACTCACAGAATTCGTTAAGTGTTAATGAATTCGACCGAACAATGGTAATTGGACGCCTGATGGAATAAGAGTTATTTTGGGATTAGGGTCTGATCGAGAAAGTCTCGTCCTAGAGGAGGAGTATTCTATTCACCCTTCGGTGGCGGTCATTCTAAACCTTTAGGGTATCATTGCAAAATTTTGAATGACCTAGGGATCATGAAACGATTTTGCTAAAACTTGATTGGATTTCAAAAGTTTTTTGCGAGACTAACACAAGGTTTTCTTAATTTTTCAGCTTAAAACATGTCTAGCGCAATAATAGCTCTACTCGCGTCCGATAAATTAGTGGGAGATAATTACCAAAGTTGGAAAAACAACATTAACACAATTTCGTAATCGGCGTCATTAAGTTTGTCTTTATGCGAGGAGTGTCCTCGGATGTCGAGCTCGGCAGTGCGTCGAAGTGTTCGCGATGCATACGATCGGTGGATCGGGGCCAATGAAAAGGCCAAGGTCTACATTATTGCCGGCATATGTCCGATGTATTGGCAAAGAAGCATGAGTGATGGTCTCTCGCCAAGGAGATCATGGAGTCCTTGCGAGAAATGTTTGGACAACGATCCTTTCAAGTCCAGCATGACTCATTTGAAATACTTCTTCAACGCACGGATGAAGGATGGGTCGCGTCTATCCGTGAACATGTTCTAGACATGATGATCCACTTTAATCTGGTTTGAGATGAGCGGGGCTTCGATCGACGAGTCGAGCCAAGTCGATTTTATTTTGGAGACTCTTAGAAGAGTTTTCTTGGGCCAGTAGCAATCTTTGTTATGAACAAAATTAGCTACACTCGACTACCTCTCAATGAGCTACATAATTTCCAATCCTTGAACAGGTCAAGGAATCTAAGGCAAATGTTGCCTATGTGTCTTATCACGGGGTTCGACCTGCGGGACGAAACTCGTTGCTCCTTCACGCAAAGAAAGGGAAGAAGAGGATGAAGAGGGGTAAACCGACCGAGCCGCCGCCCACAAGGGCAAGAAGGTCAAGGGCGTTGCGAGAGAAAGGAAAGTGTTTCCACCTGCAATGGGGCGGACCTTTGGAAGAGGAATGTTCCAAATTCTCGGTCGAGAGGAAGAATCAAGGTAAATGTGATTTACTTGTGATGAGAAACTGTTTAGTGGAGAGTAGTGACTCTGCCTGGATATTGGATTTGAGCGCCACTAATCACGTTTGTTCTTCTTTTCAGGGGATTGATTCCTGGCAGCCGCTGCGAGAGGGTGAGGTGACTCTACGAGTTGGATACGGGGAGCTTGTCTCTGCTGCGGCGATCGGCACGGTGAAGCTACACTTTGGCGGGAAGTACTTATTAAAAACAGTGCATTATGCACTGTTCTTCATTATGCACTGTTTTTGTTAAAATAGGTGAGTAAATTGCCTTAAATTTCATGAGATGAATGATGGTTTGCATAATGGATGTTTCGGTTTTTGACACTAGAATAGATTTACAATTTATGTTGATGAGATCAATGTAAGGGCCCGTTGTTTTTGGGCATAAAGTGTATGAGATACATTTGAATTTCCAACCATAAATCTCCTTTAAGTCCGCACCGTGAGATCTATACTCGGCCTCTTGGCGCAAATGGGAGCGTCCCCCTTCGGGTGGCATTTGTATAGGTCAATATCATTGTGGATGGAGAGAGTACTTATCAGTGGGAGCGGGACTTGTGAAAACTAGACCCACGGTCTCTTCTTTCGATTCACACCGTGAGACGCCTATGATCCGTCTGCTAGTTTGGCCTGGACCAGACAATCCCTTCGAAGGGCCTGATCATGGGAGTCGGAACACCGTGAATTCCTGAAAGGGATACAGTTTCGTGGTTGGTTTTCCTTCTTGGTTCACCCTTCGGTGGCTATTGTTTGGACGAATGCTTGGAAACTTAAAGATTGAGGGTGACACTCACGCGAATTCGTTAAGTGTTAATGAATTCGACCAAGAACAATGGTAATTGGGCCTTGATGGAATAAGAGTTATTTTGGGATTAGGGTGCGATCGAGAAAGTCTCGTCCTAGAGGAGGAGTATTCTATTCACCCTTGGTGGCGGTCATTCTAAACCTTTAGGGTATCATTGCAAAATTTTGAATGACCTAGGGATCATGAAACGATTTTGCTAAAACTTGATTGGATTTCAAAAGTTTTTTGCGAGACTAACACAAAGTTTTCTTAATTTTTCAGCTTAAAACATGTCTAGCGCAATAATAATAGCTCTACTCGCGTCCGATAAATTAGTGGGAGATAATTACCAAAGTTGGAAAAACAACATTAACACAATTACGTGGCGGCGTCATTAAGTTTTGGCTTTATCGAGGAGTGTCCTCGGATGTCGAGCTCGAGCGGCGCAACCGTCGCGAAGTGTTCGCGATGCATACGATCGGTGGATCAGGGCCAATGAAAAGGCCAAGGTCTACATTATTGCCAGCATGTCTGATGTATTGGCAAAGAAGCATGAGCTGATGGTCTCCGCCAAGGAGATCATGGAGTCCTGCAGGAAATGTTTGGACAACAGTCCTTTCAAGTCCGGCATGACTCATTGAAATACTTCTTCAACGCGCACGGATGAAGGATGGGTCGTCTATCCGTGAACATGTTCTAGACATGATGATCCACTTTAATCTGGCTGAGATGAACGGGGCTTCGATCGACGAGTCGAGCCAAGTCAGTTTTATTTTGGAGACTCTTCAGAAGAGTTTTCTTGGGCCAGTAGCAATCTTTGTTATGAACAAAATTAGCTACACTCGACTACCTCTCCTCAATGAGCTACATAATTTCCAATCCTTGAAGCAGGTCAAGGAATCTAAGGCAAATGTTGCCTACAGTGTCTTATCACGGGGGTTCGACCTGCAGGGGACGAAACTGTTGCTCCTTCACGCCGAAAGGGAAGAAGAGGATGAAGAGGTAAAGCGACCGAAAGCTGCCACTGAGGGCAAGAAGGTCAAGGGCGTTGCGAGAAAGGAAAGTGTTTCCACTGCAATGGGGCGGACACTTTGGAAGAGGAACCATTCCAAATTCTGGTCGAGAGGAAGAATCAAGGTAAATGTGATTTACTTGTGACTGAAACCTGTTTAGTGGAGAGTAGTGACTCTGCCTGGATATTGGATTTGAGCGCCACTAATCACGTTTGTTCTTCTTTTCGTGGGATTGATTCGCGGCCCATTGCGAGAGGGTGAGGTGACTCACGAGTTGGATACGGGAGCTTGTCTCTGCGCGCGATCGACGCAGTGAAGCTAATCTTTGGTCGGAAGTACTTATTAAAAAAAAGCGATTGCATTATACCTTTCTTCTTCGATATCTCTGTATTTTTGTTAAAATAGGTGAGTAAATTGCCTTAAATTTCATGAGATGAATGATGGTTTGCATAATGGATGTTTGGTTTTGACACTAGAATAGATTTACAATTTATGTTGATGAGATCAATGTAAGGGCCCGTTGTTTTTGGGCATAAAGTGTATGAGATACATTTGAATTTCCAACCATAAATCTCCTTTAAGTCCGCACCGTGAGATCTATACTCGGCCTCTTGGCGCAAATGGGAGCGTCCCCCTTCGGGTGGCATTTGTATAGGTCAATATCATTGTGGATGGAGAGAGTACTTATCGGTGGGAGGCGGGACTTGTGAAAACTAGACCCACGGTCTCTTCTTTCGATTCACACCGTGAGAGCGCCTATGATCCGTCCGCTAGTTTGGCTTTGGGACCTGCGGACAATCCCTTGAAGGGCACGATCATGGGAGTGAACACCGTGAATTCTCGAAAGGGATCTGATTTCGTGGTTGGTTTTCCTTCTTGGTTCACCCTTCCGGTGGCTATTGTTTGGACGAATGCTTGGAAACTTAAAGATTGAGGGTGACACTCACGAGAATTCGTTAAGTGTTAATGAATTCGACAGAACAATGGTAATTGGGCGCTGATGGAATAAGAGTTATTTTGGGATTAGGGTCCGATCGAGAAAGTCTCGTCCTAGAGGAGGAGTATTCTATTCACCCTTCCGGTGGCGGTCATTCTAAACCTTTAGGGTATCATTGCAAAATTTTGAATGACCTAGGGATCATGAAACGATTTTGCTAAAACTTGATTGGATTTCAAAAGTTTTTAAGTAGACTAACACAAAGTTTTCTTAATTTTTCAAACTTAAAACATGTCTAGCGCAATAATAATAGCTCTACTCAAGCGTCCGATAAATTAGTGGGGAGATAATTACCAAAGTTGGAAAAACAACATTAACACAATTCTCGTAATCGACGTCATTAAGTTTTGCTTTATCGAGGAGTGTCCTCGGATGTCGAGCTCGGCAATGTCGCGAAGTGTTCGCGATGCATACGATCGGTGGATCGGGGCCAATGAAAAGGCCAAGGTCTACATTATTGCCGGCATGTCCGATGTATTGGCAAAGAAGCATGAGTGATGGTCTCGCCAAGGAGATCATGGAGTCCTCTGCAGAAATGTTTGGACAACGATCCTTTCAAGTCGGCATGACTCATTGAAATACTTCTTCAACGCACGGATGAAGGATGGGTCGTCTATCCGTGAACATGTTCTAGACATGATGATCCACTTTATCTGGCCGAGATGAAGCGGGGCTTCGATCGACGAGTCGAGCCAAGTCGATTTTATTTTGGAGACTCTTAGAAGAGTTTTCTTGATTTCAGAGCAATCTTTGTTATGAACAAAATTAGCTACACTCGACTACCCTCCTCAATGAGCTACATAATTTCCAATCCTTGAGCAGGTCAAGGAATCTAAGGCAAATGTTGCCTCTGTGTCTTATCACGGGGTTCGACCTGCAGGGAATGAAACTCGTTGCTCCTTCACGCCGAAAGGAAGAAGAGGATGAGAGAGGGTAAATCGACCGAATTTGCGCCCACAAGGGCAAGAAGGTCAAGGACGTTGTTGAGAGAAAAGGAAAGTGTTTCCACCGCAATGGGGCGGACTTTGGAAGAGAATCCATTCCAAATTCCTGGTCGAGAGGAAGAATCAAGGTAAATGTGATTTACTTGTGACAGAAACCTGTTTAGTGGAGAGTAGTGACTCTGCCTGGATATTGGATTTGAGCGCCACTAATCACGTTTGTTCTTCTTTTCAGGCGATTGATTCCTGGCAGCCGCTGCGAGAGGGTGAGGTGACTCTACGAGTTGGATACGGGAGCTTTGTCTGCACGCGCGATCGCGCGGTGAAGCTACACTTTGGCGGGAAGTACTTATTAAAAACAGTGCATTATGCACTGTTCTTCATTATGCACTGTTTTTGTTAAAATAGGTGAGTAAATTGCCTTAAATTTCATGAGATGAATGATGGTTTGCATAATGGATGTTTCGGTTTTTGACACTAGAATAGATTTACAATTTATGTTGATGAGATCAATGTAAGGGCCCGTTGTTTTTGGGCATAAAGTGTATGAGATACATTTGAATTTCCAACCATAAATCTCCTTTAAGTCCGCATACGTAGTGAGATCTATACTCGGCCTCTTGGCGCAAATGGGAGCGTCCCCTCTGGTGGCATTTGTATAGGTCAATATCATTGTGGATGGAGAGAGTACTTATCAGTGGGAGCGGGACTTGTGAAAACTAGACCCACGGTCTCTTCTTTCGATTCACACCGTGAGACGCCTATGATCCGTCTGCTAGTTTGGCTTTGGACCGGACAATCCCTCGAAGAAGGGCGATCATGGGAGTCGGAACACCGTGAATTCTGAAAGGGATCTGATTTAAGTGGTTGGTTTTCCTTCTTGGTTCACCCTTCCGGTGGCTATTGTTTGGACGAATGCTTGGAAACTTAAAGATTGAGGTGACACTCACAGAATTCGTTAAGTGTTAATGAATTCGGCCAGAACAATGGTAATTGGACGCTGATGGAATAAGAGTTATTTTGGGATTTAGGGTGCGATCGAGAAAGTCTCGTCCTAGAGGAGGAGTATTCTATTCACCCTTCGGTGGCGGTCATTCTAAACCTTTTAGGTATCATTGCAAAATTTTGAATGACCTAGGGATCATGAAACGATTTTGCTAAAACTTGATTGGATTTCAAAAGTTTTTAAGAGACTAACACAAAGTTTTCTTAATTTTTGACTTTAAAACATGTCTAGCGCAATAATAGCTCTACTCGCGTCCGATAAATTAGTGGGAGATAATTACCAAAGTTGGAAAAACAACATTAACACAATTCTGGTAACTGACGTCATTAAGTTTGTGCTGTCTGAGGAGTGTCCTCAGATGTCAGGCTCGACAGCGTCGCGAAGTGTTCGCGATGCATACGATCGGTGGATCAGGGCCAATGAAAAGGCCAAGGTCTACATTATTGCCAGCATGTCTGATGTATTGGCAAAGAAGCATGAGCTGATGGTCTCGCCAAGGAGATCATGGAGTCACTGCAGAAATGTTTGGACAACAGTCCTTTCAAGTCCGGCACGACTCGCTGAAATACTTCTTCAACGCACGGATGAAGGATGGGTCGTCTATCCGTGAACATGTTCTAGACATGATGATCCACTTTAATCTGGCTGAGATGAACGGGGCTTCGATCGACGAGTCGAGCCAAGTCAGTTTTATTTTGGAGACTCTTCCGAAGAGTTTTCTTCAGTTTCGTAGCAATGCTGTTATGAACAAAATTAGCTACACTCTGACTACCCTCCTCAATGAGCTACATAATTTCCAATCCTTGAACAGGGTCAAGGAATCTAAGGCAAATGTTGCCTACAGGTCTTATCACAGGGGTTCGACCTCTGGGACGAAACCTGTTGCTCCTTCACGCCCGAAAGGGAAGAAGAGGATGAAGAGGGTAAAGCCGCCCCCGAGCTGCCGCCCACAAGGGCAAGAAGGTCAGGGCGTTGCGAGAGAAAGGAAAGTGTTTTCCTCGCAATGGGGCGGACTTTGGAAGAGGGCTGTTCCAAATTCACAGTCGAGAGGAAGAATCAATTTAAATGTGATTTACTTGTGACAGAAACCTGTTTACTGGAGAGTAGTGACTCTGCCAGGATATTGGATTTGAGCGCCACTAATCACGTTTGTTCTTCTTTTCAGGGGATTGATTCCTGGCAGCCGCTGCGAGAGGGTGAGGTGACTCTACGGGTTGGATCCGGGGAGCTTGTCTCTGCTGCGGTGATCGGCACGGTGAAGCTACACTTTGCCGGGAAGTACTTATTATTAGATAATTTGTACATTGTACCAGGGTTTACTAGAAACCTTGTTTCCATTTCCGGCCTAATTGAACAATGTATATCTGTTTCCTTTGAATCTATTAAAGCGTTTATTTCTTTCAAAGGCAATCTTATTTGTTCTGCTTCACTTGAGCATAATCTATATGTTTTGAAACCTAATTCGGTCAAATGTGTTTTGAATACTGAATTGTTTAAAACTGCAGAAACACGAACTAAGAAAGTGAAAGTTTCTCCTAAAGAAAATGTCCATCTTTGACATCTACAATTAGATCACATTAATCTCAATAGGATTGAGAAACTAGTGAAGAGTGGACTTCTAAACGTGTTGGAAGAAAACTCTTTGTCGGTGTGTGAGTCATGCCTTGAGGGCAAGATGACCAAACGTCCTTTTAGTTGAAAAGGATATAGAGCCTAAGAGTCTCTTGAGTTAGTACATTCTGACCTTTGTAGTCCGATGAATGTTAAAGCTCGGGGCGGTTATGAGTACTTCGTGTCTTTCATAGACGATTACTCGAGGTGTGGGTATATTTACCTAATGCACAGGAAGTCTGAAACTCTTGAAAAGTTCAAGGAGTACAAGATTGAGGTTGAGAACCTCTTAGGTAAATCGCTTAAAACACTTCAATCGGATCGAGGTGGAGAGTACATGGACACTGAATTTCAGGACTATATGATAGAATACGGAATTACGTCTCAACTCTCAGCACCTGATATGCCACAGCAGAATGGTGTATCAGAGAGAAGAAACAGAACCTTGTTGGACATGGTTCGGTCAATGATGAGTTATGCTCATCTCCCTGATTCTTTTTGGGGATATACAGTGGAGGTTGCGGTCTATATTTTGAACAAAGTTCCGTTGAAGAGTGTTTGTGAAACACCTTTCGAGCTCTGGAGTGGACGTAAAAGCAGTTTACATCACTTCAGAATATGTGGATGCCCGACCCACGTG
The DNA here is from genome assembly GCA_036507285.1 of Trichosanthes cucumerina. Classification (NCBI taxonomy): domain Eukaryota; kingdom Viridiplantae; phylum Streptophyta; class Magnoliopsida; order Cucurbitales; family Cucurbitaceae; genus Trichosanthes; species Trichosanthes cucumerina. The sequence continues at coordinate 30,893,994 of CM071839.1, forward strand.
TTGGTGTCAAACTCGAAAAAGTTGGAACCCCGTTCGAAATGGTGCCTATTCGTAGGATACCCTAAAGAGACTAGGGGTGGTCTGTTTTACGATCCTAAGAAAAATAGGGTGCTTGTGTCGACAAACGCCACTTTCTTAGAGGAGGACCACGTCAGGGATCATTTACCAAGGAGTAAAATTGTGCTAAATGAAATGGACAGTACATCAGCAAGAGTTGCTGATGAGGCTAGTACGTGAACAGGTGTTGTTGATCCTAGCACGTCTAGTCAAATCCGTTTCCAAAAGTTGGGAATGCCTCGACGTAGTGGGAGGGCTGTGAGACAGCCTGATCGATACATGGGTTTAGCTGAAACCTTAGTTGTCACTCCTGATGATGACTGTGAGGATCCATTGACCTATGAACAGGCAATGGTTGATGTTGACAAAGACGAATGGATTAAAGCTATGGACCAGGAAATGGAGTTTATGTACTCCCAGTGCATGCAGGAGCTTGTGGATCAGCGGATGGGGTAAAACCTATTGGTTGCAAGTGGATCTACAAGCGTAAGCGTGGCGTAGATGGGAAGGTGCGGACCTTCAAAGCCCGACTAGTGGCAAAGGGTTTTACCCAGGTTGAAGGGGTTGACTATGAGGAGACCTTTTCACCTGTTGCCATGATAAAGTCGATCAGGATCCTTCTTGCCATTGCCGCGTATTATGACTACGAGGTATGACAGGTGGACGTCAAGACAACCTTTCTGAATGGCAAACTTGATGAGACCATCTACATGGACCAGCCCAAAGGGTTCATTGCCCAAGGCCAAGAGCAAAAAGTTTGCCGGCTTCATAGGTCCATTTATGGGTCAAACAGCTTCGAGGTCTTGGAATATATGGTTTGATGAGGCGATCAAATCTTATGGCTTTGATCAAAATGTCGACGAGCCTTGTGTTTACAAGAAAATCGTTGATAAAACTGTCGCATTTTTGGTGTGTATGTGGACGATATTCTTCTCATTGGGAATGAGGTAGAATTTCTTACTGACGTTAAGAAGTGGCTAGATTCGCAATTCCAAATGAAAGATTTGGGAGAAGCTCAATACGTTATAGGTATCCAGATTGTCCGAAACCAAAAGAACAGAACGCTAGTCTTATTTCAGGCGTCTTATATTGACAAGATGTTGTCTAGATATAAGATGCAGAACTCCAAGAAGGGCTTATGCCTTTCAGGCATGGGGTTCACTTGTCTAAGGATCAGTGTCCTAAGACTCCTCAAGATGTTGAGGATATGAGACGGATTCTATATGCTTCGGCTGTAGGGAGCCTAATGTATGCTATGTTGTGTACTAGGCCCGACATCTGTTATGCAGTAGGAATTGTCAGTAGATATCAGTCCAATCCAAGATTAGATCACTGGACAACCGTAAAGGAAATCCTCAAGTATCATAGGAGAACGAGGAACCACAGCTTAGTGTATGGAAGTGGGGATTTGATCCTTACGGGATACACGGATTCTGATTTTCAGACTGATAAGGATTCTAGGAAATCCACTTCGGGGCCAGTCTTCATTCTGAATGGAGGAGATGTAATATGGCGAAGCATCAAGCAGGGATGCATCGCTGATTCCACTATGGAAGCAGAGTATGTTGCGGCTTGTGAAGCTTCAAAGGAAGCTGTTTGGCTTAGAAAGTTTATGACGGATTTGGAAGTTGTTCCAAATATGAATTTTCCAATCACACTGTTCTGTCATAACAGTGGTGCAGTAGCCAACTCACGTGAGCCTCGGAGCCATAAGAGAGACAAATACATTGAGCGCAAGTATCATCTGATACGGGAGAATGTGCACCGCGGAGACGTGACGGTCACGCAGATAACGTTGGAGCACAACGTAGCTAATCCATTTACAAAGCCCCTCACGGCTAAGGTGTTTGAGGGTCACCTATAGAGTCTAGGTCTTCGAGAGCTTCTTGACTAGGGCAAGTGGGAGAAGGTCTTCGAGAGCTTCTTGACTAGGGCAAGTGGGAGATGTGTAAAAACGGGTATTCAATGCCCTAGTTTATTGTATTACTTCAGTGTAATTTATGTACATTTAAGAAATGTATTTTCTCCACTAGCTTAGTCCAAGTGGGAGTTTGTTAGGATTTTTGTCCTAATCTCGTGTTTGTAAATTACTGTTTGAAATTAATAAGAGTTTTCATTTCATCACTTTGTGTCTCGCAATATTTATAAACTTTTGTAATAAACTAAGCTCCAGGGTCATTGAATTTATGAGAGAACTAGAACTTGAACGGTGTGTAGTGGACACACAGGAAGGATCACGTTCGAGTTAATGACCCGAACGGTCTACAGTATATGGATAGGGTTGGAGACCTAATCCTGGATACACTGTGGATGCGACCCGCTTTGTATTAGATACAAACAAGGTGATCTGACTCGTTCATGTGGTTGACATGCGAGTGGGGGAATCTTGTGCAATGAGATTGTACAAGACCGGACCGTGAGTTATTAGATCTAATGATGTAACTTCGTTGACAGTAAGGACTAATAATATCGTAGATGACCATTAGTGACTCGACCTGAATCCTAAGCGTGTTACGGACTCACATCTGCGAAGTGCGTCCTTTGACTAGTACGGGTGAAGGTGGTCACAGTTACTCGCCCAATATGCCTATCTTCTCAGGGACAGGACCAAGTAGGGAGTTGGGAACTTAACTACGCGAGATGGAATTCACTCGTTCCCGCTTTTAGGGAAACTAGAGGGGTTGTTCCCTTAAGTGTTGTCTCCAAGACTTGGACAATGGGCGCCCACCTTCTCACTGGCCCGAGAAGGGTGTTGTGTATGGTTGGACCATCACAATATGTTGTTCATTAGAGGAGCAGTGGGGACTTAAGGAACAAGAGGTAGACACAGGGGTAAAACGGCAATTTGACCCAACCGCGTCTACGAACAACCTGTGAAGGGTCGAGTCATGGGCATTGGTTATATCAGTGGACACGTAATATTGCCAGCGGCGGGAGTGCGGCTCACGAGCTATAGTGGAGTGTTACAGTAGCTAATGAATGTTGATTAACCGGGTCAAAGAGTTTGTGAGTTAATCTCGGATTATTGGAGCCCGTCACTGTAGGTCCATTAGGTCCCTTGGTTGGCTCAATCTGGGTTAAAAGAAGGGTTAATGTTTTGGTATGAAATTGAAGTGTTCAATATCACTTTAAGGGCATTTATGTCATTTATATAAGATATGAATGATATAATATATAGTTTAATGTGAATGAGATTCATAATAAACTATAGGTTAGCCTAATTGTTGAATTAGGGCTAATTGGAGAAATTAATTGAGAGAAATTAAATTGGATGTGATTCAATTTAATTAATCCACATTTATTGCAAATGAGATTTGCAATATGAGATATGAAATATCTTATATTATGTGGTTATGCAAATGAGATTTGCATAACCTATGGTTGTGGTAAAGTGGTAATTATGTGGAGATTTTAACTCCATTAATTCCACTAGATGTTCTCGTCAAGATTACCATTCAAAAAGGCAGTCTTGACGTCCATTTGCCAGATTTCATAGTCATAAAATGCAGTTATGGACAAGAGTGTCCTTATAGACTTCAGCATAGCAACAGGGGAAAAAGTTTCTTCATAGTCAACTCCTTCCCTTTGGGTAAAACCCTTTGCTACAAGTCTAGCCTTAAAGGTTTGTACCTTTTCGGCTGCATCTCTCTTTCTATTATAGATCCATTTCACCCTATGGGTCTAACCCCTTCAGGTTGGTCTAAAAGTTCCCATACTGAATTGAAGTCCTTGACTCCATTTCAAGGTCCATGGCTTTGATCCATTGGTCCTTGTCTACGTCATTCATCGCCTGTTTATAAGACATGGATCTTCTACGCCGTCATCACGTATGACAACTTGAGTTTCAGCTAAACCCAAGTAGCGGTCAGGTTGGGAAACAACTCTCCCACTGCGTCGAGGCATTCCCAACGATTGAGAAGGGCGAGACTGACTTGAGGTGCTGGTTCCTCCATCAACTCTTGAGGAAGGTCCAGCTTGATCAACAACTCTTGTTGGTTCATCTGTAGCTTCATTTAGTACTAGTTTACTACGCGGTTTGTGGTTCCTCATGTGATCTTCCTCCAAGAATGTGGCGTTTGTCGATACAATCACCTTGTTTTCTTGTGGGTCATAGAAAAGACCACCTCTCGTTTCTTTGGGATAGCCAACAAATTGGCACAATCTTGAACAAGGTTCCAGTTTCTTTGAGTTTGTCATGAGCACATGTGTCGGACAACCCCAGATCCTGAACTGTTGTAAACTAAGTTTATGCCCCTTCCACAGCTCAAAAGGTGTTTCTGAAACACGTTTTGATGGAACAGTGTTCAAGATTTGAACTGCAGTCTCAACTGCGTATCTCCAAAACAAGGCAGGCAATTGAGCATAACTCATCATAGAACGAAGCATGTCCAACAAGGTTCTATTTTTCCTTTCTGATACACCATTTTGCTGTGGTGTATTAGGTGCTGAGACTTGAGATTTAATTCCATGTTCTATTAGATCGAAGTGTTTTAATTGTTTTCCCTAATGCATTCTCTACTTCCGCCTTATACTCTTTTAACATTTCAAGAGCCTCAGACTTGTGATGCATTAGATATAGATAACCATACCTCGAATAATCATCTATGAAAGAGATGAAATATTCGTACCCTCCTCGAGCATTAACATTCACCGGGCCACAAAGATCCGAATGTACAAGTTCTAAGGGCTCTATGGCTCTGTAACCTTTTCCAATAAAAGGTCGCTTGGTCATTTCACCTTCCAAGCAAGACTCGCAAGGCAGTAAAGAATCATCTTCTAACTTGTTTAGAAGTCCATTCTTATAGAGTCTCATGATAGGTATTATTATTTGGAGAAATTCTTTGCCTTTTACTTTGAGTGTTAGCATTCTTAAACATCTCATGATTTAAAATTGCTTTAGTTTGATTCGGTTTAAGTACATACAAGCCGTTTTCTAACTTAGCACAACAAATATTTACACCTTTCTTTGAAATGAACGCTTCATTAAATGAAAAGGTAATACAGTAGCAAGTTCAATTAAACAAGAGATAGAAATTAAGTTCCTCTTAATTTTTAGGAACTATATACAGATTTTCTAAAAATAAAAATCTATCTCTAAAAAGCGACTTGGCATCTCCCCATGCACGCAGTGAGGCAGCGTCTCCGTTAGATCCTGAGTGTCATCTCACCCTCTTCGAGCTCTTTGAAGGAACTAGTTTCCTGAAACGAAGAGCAAACGTGATTAGTGGCTCCTGAATCAAGTATCCAAGTCAAATAATCATTTTCCACTAAACAAGTTTCAAGAATAAGTAAATCTAATTTACCTTTCTTCTCTTTGAGCTCAGCAAGGTATTTTGGGTAGTTTCGCTTCCAGTGCCCATCCACGTTGCAGTGGAAACATTTTCCTTTATCTGCAACCTTGGTTTTTTCCTTGCCTTTGTCAGCAGCAGGTGCCTTCCCTTTCCCTCCTATCTTCTTCTTTTGGGTCTTCTTAAACCCAGAAGATGAACCACAGGACTTAGTCCCAGAGGATGAACCCTTCTGGAACCTTCTGGAATGGGCAAACAGATTTGCCTCTCCATCAGCCTGTCCCTTATTCTTCATAAGATCTTTGGAAAGTTTGTAGTTCATTAAGGAGAGTAGTCGGGTTATACTCTATCTTGTTCATCATCGCATTGCTCTGATTGCGCGAGAAAACTCTTGGAAGAGATTCGGGATGAGCGATACGAGTTTGCTCGTCAATGACCGCTCCGTTCATCTTAGCCACGTTGAAGTGGACCATCAGATCGAGAACGTGTTCTCTCACCGATGACCACTCCTTCATATGGGAGTTATAAACGTAATTGAGGGATTCGTGCCAAATCTGTCCAGACGGTTGTCCAAACATTTCCTGCAGCGAACTCATGATCTCACGAGCTGAGACCATGGCCTCGTGCTTTTTGGCCAGAACTTCAGAAACACTAGCCAAAATGTAGACCTTGGCCTTATCATTGGCCTTGATCCAGCGGTCGTACTCCTCCTTAACAGATTGAGGAGCATTACGAGTAGGGATCTAAGGACATCCCTCAATCAGTACAAACCGTAGGTCGTCAACAACGAGAATCGTATTCAAGTTGGACTTCCACGTAGTAAAATTCTCACCATTTAAACGATCGGTTTTATGTAAGGCTATTATTGAGGACGATATGCTGAAAAACCAAAATAGTTCTAATTAGTTATGCGTTTTAACCCATCATAAAACCAATCATATTTAGCAAAATTATTAAAGAACCCTAGTGTTTAAACTAAACCCAATGTTTAAATTAAACCTTTAATTTTGCAACGATACTTCAAGGGTTTAGAACAAAAGCCTCGCGTCAGCGATGATCAGTCATTCCTCCCTTGAATTGAGACTTTCTCAGCCAATTCTCACTACCAGAACATCTCATGTCCCAATGGTTCTTAGCTACCGTTTGTTTGGTCAAGCACTTGTTAACTAGCTTAACTCATCTCGTAAATGTGACCCTACCATTTTCAGATCCAATAGGTCCGAGCCAACAGGCTACTATTAAGAAAGGCAACTGTTGACAAATTACCTAAGAGACCCTATCCATTTATGGAGTTCGCGGTGTTCTGATCCCTATAGTATGGCCCTCCGTAGGGTTTGGCTGTTCCAGGACAACCTAGCAAGCCGACTATAGAAATCTCACGGTGCGACCTAATGGAGGAGACCGTAGGATACGTTGACACGCGTCCTGCTCTCATTTACTATGGATACTTCCCTCATTCATCTAAGTATTGAACCATGCAAACACATATCGTAGGGGGACGCCCTATTGACGCCACGTAGCCGAGCATGGAACTCACGGTGTGAACTCTTGAGAACGTGAGAGTAAACTCGATGCGAACATCTCGTTTTCTCCCACTGAAGCTCCTAAAATTAGGGTATAGGTTTAACTTAGTTGGATTCCGGCTAAAAGAATCTATCTAAGTTTATGTCTATTATAACTATTATAACTAGGTCTTTTAATCTTATGTCTAGGTGAATAAACATTTTAATTACCTAGAGATAAAATAGAACTAAGGTTAATTCAACTCAGGCTCCGGGTCAGTTCTCAAGTAGGTGGTGTTCCGTTAACCGTCAGCTTAAGTACCCCCAGTCTTAGACAGAACTTCACCAGTAGAGTTCCCTTATAACCATAATTATAACATCCTACTAGATTTTAAACTATTTAAAATACTACGTAAGACTAATTTCTAATCCTATTAGAAATTAAAACTTAGGTCTAAATTAATTTTAAACGATTTGAAACTAATTTAAAATTTTAACCCAAGTTCATATGTTTGCATGCATTTCTTTATTATAGGTTATGGTTTCTAAAACCCCTTTAATTTACAACTTTTATAAATTTAATAATTAACCTATGATAAAGAAGCTATATTATAAATCCAAAAATCATTATTCAAATTGGAATTATAAAAGATTCAACTAATTGAATAATAAAATTACTTAAATAAAATAACATTTATTTTAAACTAAATAATTTCTCCATGCAATTTATTTTCCATATAATCTAATTATAACACTTATAATAAATTACTTATGAAAAATAAATTAATCATGCATATAACCATATTCATAGAACATTTATACAAATAAAATGCATGAACATGCTTATCCTAAGGTGGGAAAAATCTAAATGACATTCATAAAGATATATAGCTGTAAAACCTGAATAATTTGGCCCCTAAAGTGCAAAAAAAAGAATTACATTAATTTTATTTCATGAAATCGGTCCAAAAACACCTTGAACCGGCCTTGAACCACTTGAACCGAACCAAAACTAACGAACCAGCTTTAACCGGCCTGCTACTGTTGGAATTGTCTCGCGGCATTGCAACGCTGATGCTAGCATTGCAACGCCAACTACATCTATGTGCGCTACCGCTTTATCGGGGTGGCGGCGTAACCGTGGCGAGGCGGCGTTGCAACGCCATGACCCCTGGCGCGCGCGTCGATAGGAGGCGGCGGCATTGCGATGCCGTTCTTCAGCGTTGCAACGCTGATGAAAAGCGTTGCAACGCTACTGCTTCGACAATAGCTTTCTTCTTCGAACACAGCAGCTTCCATCTTCAATATCTCCTTCGATTCTCAACCAAATTTCTTGAAATTTGTCCCGAACGACTCGTAACTCAATTACAGACTCAATAATGCACTTTTTTTCCCCAAAACGCAGAGGCCTTTGCATACAAATTGATTAAATCAAAAGAAGTAAACTAAGGCCAAACACTCCTAAACAGTTTTATAGCAAACCAATGCAATTCTCATCAAATCAATGCAATTTTGTTTCAACAAAAACAAATCAAGCAATGCTCTGATACCAATTGATGGAGATCTGATCTCCTTGAGCAGCAGAAACGTGGTTTGGGATCGTAATTTGCTTGATAGTTTAGGTTGAATCAAACCGATACATTGACAAAAAAAAATGAAACAAGCATGCGTTTAATCTAATTAAAAACATGGAAATATACATGCAAACATACCTAAATTTAACTATTAAATTAAGAAGAGAAAGAGATTATTACCTTTGTAGTTTCGCAGAACAGCAATTCCTTGCTCCAATGTTCGGCAACTCAAGAACTTCAAAAGTTCTCTGTTTTTCACCAACAGGAACACAACCAATAGAGAAAACCCTTTATCCTCTTAATGCTTAGATCCTCCTTGGTGGGAAGGATTCCAACTTTTGGAAGAAGAAGGGAAAGAGAGAGTCAGAGAGAAAAATGACAGCAATTCACCAATTGTCAGTTACTCAATTGATCGATCGATCTCGAGATCCATCAACCCCCTTCTCCCTATTAAACTATCGATAGGGAGAAGAAGGGGGTAGTGGGAACGTGTCTGGATGACACGTTCCCTTATTTTATTATTAAAATAATATTAATAATTAAATCATATTTAAATAAAACAAATTAAATATCATATATTTAATTTGGATTAAATCTCATTTAATCATATTAACCCTTTAACCTATAGTTTTAATGTACATCTTATGCACATTAAATTTTAACCTATAGTTTTCAAATATGAATCACATTCATATTTGAATTTAACATTTGAACTTTTTCAAATATTTAATTCTCTCACATAATTTAATATGAATCATATTCACATTAAATTTATAATATATAGTTCCAAAACTATATATTATATCGTATCCATATTCATTAAATATATTCCCTAATGAATTTGAACATTTCAAATTCAAATTATCTAAGAACCCTTTACGAGCTAGAAGGTGGACCTAATGGACCTACAAATCAGAAGCTCCAACAATACGAGATTGCTCGGTTAATCTCATTACCTCCCAATCAACATTCGTTAACTGCAGGAACACTCCACTAAAGTCCCACAGCTGCACTCTTCTCACTGCAGATATATTTCTGTGTCCACGTATATTGACCAATAACAGCAAGTCAATCCTCCACTAATGTTAGTAACACCAGCTGGGTCAAATTACCGTTTTACCCCTGGGTTACATCTTGTGCCTTAAGTACCAGTGCTCCTCTAATGAACAATTTGTTTGTGATCCTACCAACAAACAGAGTCCCTCTCGGGCCAATGAGAGGGTCGGGCCCTTTGTTCAAGTCCCAGAGACACCACTTAAGGGAACATTCCTCTACTTACCCTAGTAGGTGATAAGGAGTGAATTCCATCTTGCTAAGTTAAGTTCCCAGCCGCTCACTCGGTCCTGTCCCCAAGAAGGTAGGCATATTGAGTCGGTGAATCTGGTCACTCTCACCTATACTAGTCAAAGGACAATCCCTCGCGAACAGGAGTTCGTAACCTGCTCAGGATTGAGATCAAGTTACCTAGGTCATCCTAGTGAAATAGAAACCTAACTAGTCAATGGAGTTACAGCTAGAGGTTGCTATTTCGTGGTCCGGTCTTGTGTAATCTCATTACATAGGATATTCCCACTCACATGTCATCTACACGAACACGTTAGGATCACAGTATTTGCATCAAATACAAAGTGGGCCACATCCATAGTTTTACCAGGTTAAGGTACCCAAACCTTATCCCCCTAACTATAGACCCTTTAGGATGTATCTCGAACCGAGATCCTTTATATGTACACTACATTCAGTTAAAGATTCATATAACAACTTTGGATGTTTAGTTTATTGGATCTAGGGTTTAAATAAAGGCAAACCCGGAGATAACGAACAATAACTCTTTATTGAAAAAATAACACTTTATTACAAAAATGAGAACATAATTACAAACTACGGGTTTTAGGGCACAAATCCCAACAAGGGATGCCTTCTCAATGCTCTCATCCCAATGAAGAATCCACTATGGAGCAATTACACTACCTGAACAATAGAAGGAACAACTATGGAGGAAACCAGACTCAGAATAACCTCCCAACACATTACGATCCAGGTTTGAGGTATCATGAGAATTTCTCGTATGCTAACAACAAAAATGTGTTGAATCCTCCTACAGGGTATGCTTCTACATCATAGAGGAAACCATCTCTGGAAGAGACATTGCACTCCTTCATAGCTTAATCCAGAAGTCGGTCTAACCAGCTAGAGAATGCAGTCACCAGTCTATCTGGTATAGTGACTAGTCATGGAGCTGCAATAAAGAATATTGAGACCCAGATTGGCCAAATGAACACATCACTCCGAGCACTGCAAGAAAGGAAAGAAACACCTTGAGGGAGTACGGTTTAGCTAAAGACGTTAAACAAAGCGCTTCTTGGGAAGCAACCCAAGCTTTACTTACTTTTATTTTTCTGTCTTTAGCTTGCTTTAGTTCGTTTTAGTTGTTTTTCAGTTCTTAGTTTATTTATTAGTTGTTTGTTTTGCTTTGTAGGTTGTGATGATGTCATCCTTCATTGAAATCCATGCTCCCGTTCTGAGGAACTCCAACACACATGCTTTGGATATCCAAGGAACTCAAAAAGATCTCCATAACTCAAGACAGTATTGTTCACTCTTACCCTTATATTTAATTTGTGCTTATTTCTGCAAACATTGGGGACAATGTTTAGTTTAAGTTTGGGGTGGGATGTTGTTTATTTGTTGTGACTGTCCTGAGTATGTGCTGGAATTGCTGATTGATCTTCTACATAAGTATGAGTATGATAGCCTAGGATGAGATATAATTGGAAATCTTTGTGATTCTGTTGAAACCTGAGAGCATGGCATGAATTTTAGTTAATTTAAAAATTTTCTTGAGTCTTTCCTGTAGTTTTGAAAGGCTTAGAACAAAGTTATTAGGCTTACAAGTTTGATGTTACCTCGATAGGTCTAAGAACTGATTTGAGAGTAAACTGCAGGATAGGGTGAATGACAATATGAAGTGCATAACCTGTATAGTATGTGAAATAGTTGGTTTTTGTTGTTTGTTTGCTAAAGAAAAACATTCGTGAGGGCAAAAAGAGCTACCTTCAATGTGATCAGTTAGGCCACTCATTGAGCGAGTGCTCTGGTTAAGGGTCCCTGCAGTGGATGTGTGAAAGCTAGTGTCCTTGCACAAAAAAAAGAAGAAAATAGAAAAAGTGATAAAAAATTAGTAAGTGCTGAATAGATTTATATAATTCTTGAATGTGGGGAGGCTCAAAGATTAGTAATTATGACCAGTGTAGGGGGAAGTTGAATGGAGAGCCCAATAAAGTTGATCCGGGCTTAGTAAAAATGAAGGGAACGTAGGCTAATCACATACACACGTAGGAACACTTAGGAAAAGATTTAAATTGCTTGTTGAAGTGTTATGTTTGAATGTTTAATGTGATTACTAGATTTTCTCTTAAATATTTGAGGCTTGAATCAATTGTATGTATAAGAACAATCCGATGTTTAATTCTGTTTTTGCTCGGGACTAGCGAAAGTTTAAGTATGGGGGTGTTTGATAGCACACAAAATGTGTTATCCTTAGACTTAATTATTGCTAGTTTTGTAATGATTTCAGAGCTTTTACGTGTCTAAATTATTCAATTTCAGGTTAAGAGCTTAAACAGAATAATTGGTGACATTTTGGATCACTCGGGATCGAAACGAGGCTATTTGGAGCTTAAAATAACATCAATTGGGAGTGAAAGGATCAAACCAAGCTTGAAGACCCGAGGTGATGGCGTTGCAACGCTACGCAAAGCGTTTCAACGCCGAACGTGCAGCCACGAAGCATTGAAGAACACTGCCGATAACGTTGCAACGCTGGCTTTTAGCGTTGCAATGCCAGATCGATAAGAGGCGCGCGCGTTAAGGTAGCAGCGTTGCAACGCTATCCCAAGCAGGTAGGCATATTGAGTCGGCGAATCTGACCACTCTCACCCATACTAGTTAAAGGACAATCCCTCGCAAACAGGAGTTCGTAACCCCCTCAGGATTGAGATCAAGTTGCCTAGGTCATCCTAGTGAAATAGAAACCTAACTAGTTAACGGAGTTACATCTAGCGGTTACTATTTCGCGGTCTGGTCTTATGCGATCTCATCACATAGGATATCCCCACTCACATGTCGTCTACACGAACACGCTAGGATCACTGTGTTTGTATCAAATACAAAGTGGGTCATATCCATAGTATTACCAGGGTAAGGTATCCAAACCCTATCCCCTTACTATAGACCCTTTAGGTTGTATCTCGAACCGAGATCCTTTACAAGTACACTACATTCAGTTCAAGAGACATTTTATAGCCTTCGATGTTAGTTTATTGGATTTAGGGTTAAAACACGGGCAATATCGTAAATAACGAACAAGAACTATTTATTGAAAATTATAACTCTTTATTACATTAATTAGAACAAAATTTACAAACTACGAGTTTTAGGGCACAAACCCCAACATAATGCCTAAAACAAGGGCCCTTACATCGATCTCATCAATGAAAAATGTAAATCTAGTCTAAGTGCCAAAACCGAACACATCCATTTTGCAAACCATTAACATTCATCTCATGAAATTAATGCTAGCCACCTTAATTTTAAGAAATTACAGAATACACAACGAAAAGAAACGTTGGGCTCTGATACCAATTGAATGGAATCGATTTCCCGCAGCGGAAGATGTTGTGAAACGTCGTTAATTCGTTGTGTGTGTAATTTCTTAAAAATAGAATTTATCTCATAAAAATCTTGAAGGGAATCGAAGTCCCCGCAGCGGAAGCGATTGCGAATCGCGCGCTCTTGATTTAGTTACAACGGAAAATTCAAGAATGTAAACATGGATTAAGCATATAATAAGAGTATGGACAACAAGTATATACCTTTGAAGAACCTTTGTTCAAGTGCGCCTCTCTCCACGGTCACGATCTCAGCAACAAGAACTCGTACGAACACCGACACCACCACCGGATCTTCTCCGTTGTTCTCTAGGTGAGGGAGGAAGGTGGGTTCCCTTTAGGAATAGTGAGGTATTTTGTGAGAGAGATTTGTGTTTTGGAACTCTTCCAACAACACAACAAGAAGGCTAGGAATACACTAAGAAGTCTTAACCTAGTTGCATCTCATGCAACTATATATAGAGGAATGGGATAGAAATGACCATTCTACCCCTCATTTAATATCTCTTTAGTATATAGTTTATATATGAATGTAATTCACATTAAAACTATATATTATATCAATTACATCATATATAATTGATATAACTCCTCATGTATGAAATTGAACACTTCAATTTCACTTCTAACTTTATACCCTCAATATTATCATGTTGAGCCAGCGGAGGATCTAATGGACCTATAGATCATGAGCTCCAATGATGTGAGATTAGCCGATCAAACTCTTTGATCTAGTTAATCAATATTCATTAACTACAAGTCACTCCACTATAGACTTGTAGTTGCACTCTCCTCACTTGTAGATATTATTGTGTCCCTTTGATATAGTCATTACCCATGAGTCGACCCTTCACGGGTTGTTCGTAATCACGGCTTGGTCAAATTACCGTTTTACCCCCGTGATTACCTCTTTGCTCTTAAGCACCACCGATCCTCTAATGAACAACAAGTCTAAGGTCCTACCTTAGACTCATACCCTTATAGAGGCGGGCCCGTTGTTCAATAGCTGAGTCGATTTTAAGGGAACAACCTATCTAATTCCTCGATAGAAAAATGAGTGAATTCCATCTTGCACTGATTAAGTTTCCAGCTACCTCTACGAGGTTCGTCACGAGAAGGTAGGCTTATTGAGAGTCGGCCACTGTGCCACTCTAACCCATACTAGTCTAAGGACAAACCCCTATAAGCAAGAGTTCTTAACTTGCTAAGGATTCAGGTCAAGTCACTAATGACCATCTATAAATTACTAGTCTTATCCTGTTAACGGTGTTATATTGGTTAGACTAATAATTTGCGATCCAGTCTTGTATGAACTCTTCATACAGGATGCCCCCACTCGCATGTCAACTACATGAATGAGTTGGATTACCTCATTTGTACTAATTACAAAGTGGGTCGCATCCATGGTGTTACCAGAATGAAGTTTCCAACCTTATTCTTATACTATAGACTATTTAGGTTATAATCTTGAATTCAACCCAAATAGTGTCTGCTACACTAATTTCAAGATAAACGTTATAACCTTGGAGCTTAGTTTATTGGATTTATAAAAGCAAGACTGTAATCTTATCAAAACAAATAACACTTTATTTAATTGATCAAGATTACACAAGTTTAGGGCATAAATCCCAACAAATCTAAGTTAAGCATGTTGATTTGAGAAGGAAAAATTGAAAGTAAACTCTTTACTAACCTCTTGTAGACAACTTCTTGTAATTCCTCCTCGATCTCTCTCGATCCAACGAACTTCACGAACAAAGACACTTCCAGAAGCTCTTCTCGATTGTTCTCGGGAGGTTGAGGCAGAGTTGTGGAACTCCCTTTGGAGTTTGGGATGGAGAAAATATTTAGAGAATTGAGAGAGGCTAGAGAGAGTTTTGGTGTGTTCTTTTGATGGAATTCAAAAAATGAGAACCCTTAGTTCACCAAGTGCTTCACAAAGCACTTATTTATAATGGTGAGTGGTGGAGTTAAAATCTCCACCAATTCACCATTTTACCACAACCATATGATATGTAAATCATATTTGCATATCACATAATATAAGGTATCTCATACCTTATCATACAAATCCTATTTGCATAATTGTGGAATAAATTGAATCACATTCAATTTAATTTCTCTCAGTTCAATTTCTCCAATTTAGCACTAATTAATCAATTAGGCTATTCTATAGTTGATTATGAATCTAATTGACATCAAACAATATATTATGTCAACTATATCACATATAATTGACATAACTACCCAATTAATGAATTTGAACACTTCAAATCCACTCCAAACTGTAAACTCTCAATTTGTCCAATTGAGCCAATCGGGGGACCTAATGGACCTACACCTGATGAGCTCCAATGATATGAGATTAACCAATCAAACTCTTTGATCCGGTTAATCACTATTCATTAGCTACGGTAACACTCTACTAAAACCTGTAGCTGAACTCCCACCACTGTATGACAAGTTGTCCATCGATGTAACCAACCCCCGCGAGTCGTTCCTTCACAGGTTGTTCGTAGCCACTGTTGGGTCAAATTACCGTTTTACCCCTGTGTCTACTTCTTGTTCCTTAAGTCCCACTGTTCCTCAAATGAACAACTTTGTTGTATGGTCCAACCATAAACAATGTCCCTCTCGGACCAGTGAGAGGGTGGGCGCCCGTTGTTCAAGACCTGGAGACAACACCCCATGAGGTCGTGTCCCCAAGAAGGCAGGCATATTGGGTGTATTCATACCACCCTCACCCGGACAAGTCAAAGGAAAAACCCCCGCAGACAGGTATCCGTGACACGCTCAGATTAAAGACGAGTCATTATTGGTCATCTACGAACTTATTAGTCTTAGTGTTCACGGTGTTACATCAGTAGGTCTAATAATTCACGGTCCGATTTTGTACAATCCGTTGCACAGGATGCCCCCACTAAAGGGATTTGAAATTCCCGCAGCGAAAGACGTTGTGAAACTTCGTTGATTCGTTGTGTAATTCTTATCTTAAAATGAATTAAGCTCATTAATTCCTAGGTTAAACATGCATACAAGAACAAGAAAAACAGTAAGGTTGCAAGTTACTTACTTGTTGAAGAACACTTCTTCAACGCTTTCCTCCTCAGGTCACGATCTCTCTCGAACCAACAAACTCCTCGAACTCGATCCTCGATCCGAACAGCAAGACACATCCAAAGGGTCTTCTCGGTTGTTCTTGGGAGGTTGAAGGAGAGTAGGTGGGACTCCCTTTGGTTTTGGGTGAGGAGAGTTTGAGAGAATTGAGAGAGAGTTGAGAGAGAATCAATTGCTCTCTTTGGATCAAAATCCAAAAAATGGCAATTGGCATACCAAAGGCTTCTTGCAAAGCCTCTAAATACTATTGTGTAATGGAGTTAAAACCTCCACCAAATCACAATTTTACCACAACTATATAATATGCAAATCATATTTACATATCACATAATATAAGGTATCTCATACCTTATTATACAAATCTCATTTGCATAATTATGGAATTTTAAATTGAATCACATTAAATTTAATTTCTCTCAATTTAATTTCTCAAATTAGCACTAATTAATCAAATAAGCTATATTAAAGTTTATTATGAATCTCATTCACATCAAACTATATATTATGTATGTCATCTATATCACATATAAATGATATAAATACCCAAATAATGAATTTGAACACTTTAAATTCACACCAAACTGTAAACCCTCAATTTGTCCAATTTGAGCCAACCAAGCGACCTAATGGACCTACAAGTAACGAGCTCCAATGATCCGAGACTAACCTGTCAAACTCTTTGACCCTATTATTCAACATTCATTACCTACGGTAACACTCCACTAAATCTCGTAGTTGCACTCTCACCACTGTAGGACAAGTTATGTCGATCGATATAACCAATGCTCGTGAGTCGACCCTACACAGGTTATTCGTAGACACTGTTAGATCAAAGTACCGTTTTACCCCTGTGTCTACCTCTTACTCCTTAAGTCCCACTGCTCCTCTAATGAACAACAACATTGCATGGTCCAACCATAAACAACAACCCTCTCAGGCCAGTGAGAGGGTGGGGCCCCGTTGTTTAATCCTTGGAGACAGCACTTAACGGAACAACCCCTATAGTTTCTCTAAATCGGGAACGAGTGAATTCTGTCTCGCGTAGTCAAGTTCCTAACTCCCCACGTGCTCCTGTCCCCAAGAAGATAGGCATATTGGGCGAGCCACAGTGGCCACCCTCACCCGTACTAGTCAAAGGACAGATCTCCGCAGATAGGAGTCCTTAACACATTAAGGATTAAGGTCGAGTCACTAATGGCCATCTACAAATTTATTAGCTCTATACAGTTAACGGTGTTACATCAATACGTCTAATAATTCACGGTCTGGTCTTGTACAATCTCATTGCATAGGATGCTCCCACTTGCATGTTAACTGTTGGGATGTTTGTCCTAATCTCGTTCTGTTTGTAAATATACGTTTGAAATTAATAAAGGTTATTTATTTCATCATTTTCTGTCTTGCATTTATTACAAACTTTTTCCAATAAACTAAGCTCCAGGGTCATTGAATATATAAGATAACTAGAACTTGAACGGTGTGTAGTGGACACATAGGGAGGATCACGTTCGAGTAAATGACCCGAACGATCTACAGTATATGGATGGGGTTGGAGACCTAATCCGAGATACACTATGGATGCGACCCCCTTTGTATTAAGATACAAACGAGGTGATCTGACTCGTTCATGTGGTTGACATGCGAGTGGGGGCATCCTGTACAATGAGATTGTACAAGGCCAGACCGTGAATTATTAGACCTATTGATGTAACACCGTTAAGAATATGGACTAATAAGTCCGTAGATGACCATTAGTGACTCGACCTGAATCCTGAGCGTGTTACGGACTTCTATCTGCGGGGGTCTGTCCTTTGACTAGTACGGGTAAGGGGTGGTCACAGTTAGTCGCCCAATATGCCTATATTCTCAGGGACAGTACCAAGTAGGGAGCTGGGAACTTAACTACGCGAGATGGAATTCACTCGTTCCCACTTTTAGGAAACTAGAAGGGTGGTTCCCTTAAGTGTTGTCTTCAAGGCTTAAACAACGGGTGCCCACCCTCTCACTGGCACGAGAGGGTTGTTGTGTATGGTTGGACCATTACAACGTTGTTGTTCATTAGAGGAGCAGTGGGGACTTAAGGAGCAAGAAGTAGACAGAGGGGTAAAATGGTAATTTGACCCAGCAGTGTCTGCGAACAACCTGTGAAGGGTCAACTCATGGGCATTGGTTATATTAGTGGACACGTAATATCTTGCATTGACGGGAGTTCAGCTACGGGCTTTAGTTGAGTGTTATCGTAGCTAATGAATGTTGATTAACCCAGTCAGAGAGTTTGATAGGTTAATCTTGGATCATTGAAGCTCGTCACTATAGGTCCATAAGGTCCCTCGATTGGCTCAAACTGGATTAAAAGAAGGTTTACATTTTTGGTGAGAATTGAAGTGTTGAAGTTCACTAAAGGGTATTTATGTCATTTATATGAGATATGAATGATATAATATACTTTAATGTGAATGAGATTCATAATAAACTATAGGTTAGCCGAATTGTTGAATTAGAGCTAATTGGGAGAAATTAGATTGAAAGAAATTAAATTGGATATGATTCAAATTAAAAATCCACAATAATGAAAATGTGTTTTGTAAAATGAGATATGAGATATCTTATTGTTGGGATTTTTGTCCTAATCTCGTGTTTGTAAATTACTATTTGAAATTAATAAGAGTTATTTATTTCATTACTTTGTGTCTCGCAATATTTACAAACTTTTCCAATAAACTAAGCTCTAGGGTCATTGAATTTATGAGAGAACTAGAACTTGAACGGTGTGTAGTGGACACACAGGGAAGATCACGTTCGAGTTAATGACCCAAACGATCTACAGTATATGGATAGGGTTGGAGACCTAATCCTGGATACGCTATGGATGCGACCCGCTTTGTATTAGATACAAACGAGGTGATCTGGCTCGTTCATGTGATTGACATGCGAGTGGGGGCATTCGGTGCAATGAGATTGTACAAGACCGGACCGTGAGTTGTTAGACCTACTGATGTAACACCGTTAACAGTAAGGACTAATAACTTCGTAGATGACCATTAGAGACTCAACCTGAATCCTGAGCGTGTTACAGACTCCTGTCTGCGGGGGGTCTGTCCTTTGACTAGTACGGGGAAGGGTGGTCACAGTTACTCGCCCAATATGCCTACTTCTCAAGGACAGGACCAAGTAGGGAGCTGGGAACTTAGCGAAACTAGAGGGGTTGTTCCCTTAAGTGCTGTCTCCAAGGCTTGGACAACGGGCGCCCACCTTCTCACTGGCCCGAAAAAGGTGTCGTGTATGGTTGGACCATCACGATATGTTGTTCATTAGAGAAGCAGTAGGAACTTAAGGAACAAGAGGTAGACACAGGGATAAAACGATAATTTGACCCAGTCGTGTCTACGAACAACCTGTGAAATGTCGACTCATAGGCATTGGTTATATCAGTGGATACATAACTACACTGACGGGAGTGCAGCTACGGGCTTTAGTGGAGTGTTACCGTAGCTGAAGGTTGATTAACCAGATCAAAGAGTTTGATAGGTTAATCTCGGATCATTGGAGCTCGTCACTGTAGGTCCATTAGGTCCCTCGGTTGGCTCCATCTGGGTTAAAAGAAGGGTTAGAGTTTTGATATGAAATTGAAATGTTCAATTTCACTTAGAGGCATTTATGTCATTTATATGAGATATGAATGATATAATATATAGTTTAATGTGAATGAGATTCATAATAATCTATAGGTTAGCCTAATTGTTGAATTAGGGCTAATCGGAGAAATTAATTGAGAGAAATTAAATTGGATGTGATTCAATTTAATTAATCCACAATTATTGCAAATGTGATTTGCAATATGAGATATGAGATATCTTATATTATATGGTTATGCAAATATGATTTGCATAACCTATAGTTGTGGTAAAATGGTGATAATGTGGAGATTTTAACTCCATGATTATTCCACTATTAAACCCTTCTTGCAAGAAGGATTGTATCAATCATACTCTCATTTTTTTGATTTCACCAAAGAGAAGAGTCTCAAGTTCTCTCAATTCTCCTCCCTCTCCAAAACCAAAAAGTCCCACCACTTTCCATTTTCCAAAAGAAGAACAACCGAGAAGGCCATTGGTGGTGTTCGGTTTTCGTCCGAGAGAAGCGTTCGTTGAGATCGAGAAGCACGTAGTGTTCGTGACCAAGGAAGGAACTTTGAAGAACTGTCTACAACAAGTAAGCACGTTCTTCTCGCTGTAATTTCCTTCTTCTTTTGTATGTTTAACAAATTTCAAGTAGCGTAACGATACCTTGACGATTCGATCGTCTTCCGCTGTGCGAAGATTTGCATTCCCTTCACTTATAATATATGGTTATGCAAATATGATTTGCATAACCTATTATTGTGGTAAAATGGTAAATAAGTGGAGATTTCAACTTCATCTATCTCAATTATTTAAACCCCTTTTGCAAGAAGGGTTGGAGGTTCTTACTCTCATTTTTGGAAATCTCACTAAAAGAAGAGTTCTTTATTCTCTCAAACTCTCTCTAAAAGCTCTCCTCCCTAACCAAAAAGAAGACAATCCCATAATTCTCCTTCTTCCAAAAGAAGAACAACCGAGAAATCGAGTGGAAGGTGTCTGTTCGTTGAATTTGTTCGAGGAGTTTGAGATCGTTGGGAGAACTCGAAGAGTTCGTGATCATCGAAGGAATGAACTTTGAAGACGGTATTCAACAAGTAAGTAGACCTAACTTGTTGTTTTTCCTCCCTAATTTGCATGTTTAATCTAAATTATGTGATAATTAGTTTTAACTTAATTAAGTAGCACAATATCACCACGATGATTCGATCGTCGTCTGCTGCACGGGGAGTTTCATTCCCTTCAATTGGTATCACAGCCAATCGTTGGTTCTTGTTGTGCACTTATTTTCGTTAAAATTAGGTGGGTATTGCCTTTAATTCATGAGATGAATGTTGGTTTGCAAAATGGTCGTTTATTATTTTGGCACTGTTTTAGACTTACATTTTATGTTTATTTGATCAATGTAAGGGTCCGTTGTTTTTGGGAAATTTTAATGTAAATCGAGTCTGTAAGTCTGTGTCGTTCGTGGCATGGAATGCTGTGAAGAAATCGGAGCAGAAATGGACGAGAAATGACGAAGAACAGCAAGAGGTGCTTGTTGTTCTATCGACAACGTTGAGACGCTGTTCATAAGCGTCTCAACGCTGGACATGCGGACGGAGACTTGGCTGTAGAGCATCGTTGCAACGCCGAGGCATGGAGTGCGTGGATCGCAACATCGCGAGCCGCTGCGGCGTTGCAACATCGCCACGGCGTTACTGCGCGCCACGTGCGCGTTGAGGCGGTTCAGTGCCTAGTTCGCGAGAAAATTGGGGCATGAAGGCATGTTGCATCGTGGGTGGTTTACTAAATTCATTTTATTTAATTATTTAAATTTAAAATATATTTTATTTATTTTATTTTATTAAATAATATTAATATTAATGTTATATTATTGTTATTTAATTAAATAAATGCCCCTAAGTGCCAAAACCAGTCCATTTTTGCTGTTTAATTATTTTTATGCATGAGATGTATGATTTAATTAAATTCTATGTGCATAATGTATGTCATATAGATTTAAAATCCCAACTTAGGTTAAACATATTCATGCATCATTTATATTATAACTGTTATAATATATAGTTTGCATGATAGGTTATATTATAAGCGTTATAATATAATTAAATGCATGTTTTAATTTAATTAATATAAGTGTTATATTTTTTAG
This sequence comes from Trichosanthes cucumerina, assembly GCA_036507285.1. NCBI lineage: Eukaryota > Viridiplantae > Streptophyta > Magnoliopsida > Cucurbitales > Cucurbitaceae > Trichosanthes > Trichosanthes cucumerina. Next base: position 30,915,971 of record CM071839.1, read on the forward strand.
ATTAAAGTATGGTCATGCATTTTAATTTCATGTGATGAATTATTATGTTATATTATAGTTATTCATGTGATGAATGATCAAGCACTATAACATAGAAATGCATGTAACCTAAGTTAATTATTAGTTTTAAAGTGTTTAGAACTTGAATAATTAGACTTAGGTTTTCTAGTTCTAATAAGATTAGAATTAGGAAATCAAAATGTAATCTTTGAATGATGACTGATTAGTAACTCTGTCTAAGGAAGATTTTGTCTAAGATTGGGGTATTTAAGTTGACGTTTGTGGAACACCCCTACCTGAAAATCGACCTGGGAGTGAATTCGGTCCGGAGATTCTTAGATTATATTTTTCGTGAGTATTGTTAATTAAAAGTTGATTAATTTACTCACATAGACCTGAGTAATAATGTGATTATAAACTTAGGCTAAATACCATATAAGAGTTATATTGGTAGACTTAGGTAAATTTTAGCCGGTTTATCTAGGTCAATCCCGAAAATTATAAAGTGTTGAATGAGTGGAAATAAAGTGTATAAGATACATTTAATTTTCCGACCACAAATCTCCATTAAGTCCATACCGTGAGATCCATACTCGGCCTCGTGGCGCGAATGGGAGCGTCCCCCTTCGCATGGTATTTGTATGGGTCAATATCAAAGTGGATCGAGAGAGTACTTATAGTGAGTGGAGCGGGACCTGTGAAAACGGGACCTACGGTCTCTTCTTTCGATTCACACCATGAGACCCCTATGATCCGCCTGCTAGTTTGGCCTGGGCCAGACAATCCCTTCGGAGGGCCTTAATCATGGGAGTCGAAACACCGTGAATTCTCGAAAGGGATACAGTTTCCTTGTTGGTTTTCCTTCGTGGTTCACCCTTCGGTAGCTATTGTATGGACGGATAGTTGAAAACTTAAAGATTGAAGGTGACACTCACAAAATTCGTTAAGTGTTAATGAATTCGACCAAATAATGGTAACTAGACACCTAATGGAATAAGAGTTATTCTGGGATTAAGATCTGGTCGAGAAAGTCTCGTCCTAGAGGAGGAGTGTTTTTGTTCACCCTTCGGTGGCGGTCATTCTAAACCTTTAGGATATCATTGCAATTTTTAAAATGACCTAGGGATCATAGGATTAAATTTTGTTAAAACTTTATTGGATTTCAAAAAGTTTATGCGAGACTGACACAAAATTATTTTTTGAATTTTTTTCAGCAAAAATGTCTACCTCAATTATCGCTTTACTCGCTTCCGACAAGTTAGTGGGAGATAACTTCCAAACGTGGAAGAATAATATAAACACAATTCTTATAACCGACGACCTGAAGTTCGTGCTTACTGAGGAGTGTCCTCAGTTGGCGACCTCGACTGCATCACGAAGTGTTCGTGATGCATACGATCGATGGATCAGGGCCAATGAAAAGGCCAAGGTCTATATAATTGCCAGCTTATCTGTGATGGAGATCTAGTCCCCTTGAGCAGCGGAAACGAGTTTGGAATCGTAATTTGCAAGTTTGTTTTGGTTGAAATACAAAAATCCATACATTGATAAAAACAGAACAAACATGTGTTTTCTAATTTAATTAGTCATGGAGATATACATGCAAACATGTTGAAAATAACAATGAAACTAAAAGGAAGAGAAGTTACCTTTGTAGTTTCAGTTTCCAACAACTCGTTTCTCCTATTGCAGCAACACAGCAAGTAAGAACACTTCTCTGTTTTCTTCAACAGAACAGCACCACGAGGAAAACCCTCTATCCTCTGAGTGCTTAGATCACCCTAGGTGGGAAGGGTTACAACTATTGGAGAGTAGGGAATTTGAGAGAGAATTTTTCTTTTCGGAAGCAATTCCAAATCGCTTCATCGATTCATTACTCGTCTCTCTTAATTCGAGAAGAATAAGAGAATCGCAAGGGTAACTCCCCACTCCCTATCGATAAGGGAATGGAGAGTGATGGGAACGTGTCATCGTGACACGTTCTCAATTAATTAATTAATTTAATTAATCGAATTAATTAAATTAAATTATATTTAATTAAATAACATATTATAAATAATGATTAAATCTCATTTAATCATTTTACTCCTTAACCTATAGTTTTAATGCACAATAAATGCACATTAAATTTTAACCTATAGTTTTAAATATGAATCACATTCACATTTAAATTTAATATTTGAACTCTTTCACATTAAATTTATAATATATAGTTCCAAAACTATATATTATATCGTATCAATATACATGAAGTTTATTCCAACTATATATTGTATCGTATCAATATACATGAAGTTTATTCCCTTATGAATTTGAACATTTCAAATTCAAACGATCTAAGAACCCTTTACGAGCTAGAAGGTGAACCTAATGGACCTACAGATCAGAAGCTCCAACGATACGAGATTGATCGGTTAATCTCATTAACCTCCCAATCAACATTCGTTAACTGCGGGAAAACTCCACTAAAGTCCCGCAGCTGCACTCTTCTCACTACAGATATGTTTCTGTGTCCACGAATATTGACCAATACCAGCAAGTCAATCCTTCACGAATGTTCGTAACACTAGCTGGGTCAAATTATCGTTTTACCCTGGGTTACATCTTGTGCCTTAAGTACCAGTGCTCCTCTAATGAACAATTTGTTTGTGGTCCTACCAATAAACAGAGTCCTTCTCAGGCCAATCAGACGGTCGGGGCCTTTGTTCAAGTCCCGAAGGCACCACTTAAGAGAACATTCCTCTACTTACCCTAGTAGCCGGAAAGGAGTAAATTCCATCTTGCTAAATTAAGTTTCCAGCCGCTCACACGGTCTTGTCCCCACGAAGGTAGGCATATTGAGTCGGCGAATCTGACCACTCTCACCCATACTAGTCAATGGACAGTCCCACGAACAGGAGTTCGTAACCTGCTTAGAATTGAGATCAAGTTGCCTAGGGCATCCTAGTGAAATAGAAACCTAACTCATCAACGGAGTTCCAGCTAGACGTTAATATTTTGGGGTCCGGTCTTATGTAATCTCATTACATAGAATATCCCCACTCACATGTGATCTACACGAACACCTTAGGATCACTGTGTTTGTATCGTTTACAAAGTGGGTCACATCCATAGTTTTACCAGGGTAAGGTACCCAAACCTTATCCCCTAACTATAGACCCCTTAGGCTGTATCTCGAACCGAGATCCTTTATATGTACACTACATTCAGTTAAAGATACATTTAACAGCCCTGGATGTTTAGTTTATTGGAGTTAGGGTTTAAACAAAGGCAATATCGAACAATAACTCTTTATTAAAATAATAACACTTTATTACATTAATTAGAACATAATTACAAACTAAGAGTTTTAGGGCACAAACCCCAACAATCTGAAGTCTTGGCAAAGAAGCACAAGTTGATGATGACCGCTAAAGAGATCATGGAATCGTTGCAGGACATGTTTGGACAACAGTCCTTTCAGGTTAGGTGTTGCGTGATATTTATGATATTGCAATACCGCAGTGTACGGGTCAAGTTTTAGTATAGTGATTTATGAGTCCAAGTATCGTCCTCGGGAATGGGTTTCTAGATTAATTAATTACTAAGGTACTAATTCTCAATTTTAACTAAAGAAACATAACATGGATAGGTGTATGACGAATAAGACAACCAAACAAACAAACATGTGGAGACACGAATTGATAGAATTAAAGGAAGTGATTTTACAAGTTAATAACCTAACTACACATGCATTGACTTCATGAGATGAATTTATAAACAAGAAGTAAATTACTCAAGAAAACCTCTCGGTTCTTAGTGAGCCTCACACATGCAATAGAATTCATAGTCTCCATACGAACCTAAAACATGCATGGCTTTAAGTAACTTCTTGAAGTGTTTCCTTAAGAATTCTAGGTCACTCTCGTGCCAGACTACTAAGGGTTTTGACAATTTTGCTCTAATTCAAGCTTTATCTCTCGAGTCCACTTAAATCAACAAATTAAGAAGTAAAGAACGAATTGCCAAAATAAGGACAAAACATGCTTCAAAACATAGCAATAAAGTCATAACAAGCAAATCAAATCCTAACTACAATGTTTAGTTACTCTAAATCACATGAAAATCAAACTAAACAAGTAGAAAACGTCTTAAAACACTACAAATTGAAAGAAAAGGAAATTAAACTTAGGTGTCGATGTCGGTCCTTCGTCTCCAAGCTCCCGTCGTCGATCTCGAACCTCCACGAATGCTTTGGCTCCAAAAAACACTCTTTTCTCTCTTCTTACAAAGTGTATTTCGAAATTAGGGCTAAAAACTACCAAATTCGGCTCTCCTTTTGCAAGAAATATAAGGTTGTATTTATGGGAATCAATAGGGCAGCGTTGCAATGCTAGGGACAGCATTGCAACGTTGTACCCTAAACGCGTGGTAAATATGGAAAGTATCGGCAGCGTTGCAACGCTAGGGACAGCGTTGCAACGCTGCTACCTTAACGCGTTGCAACGCTGCTACCTTAACGCGTTCCTCTTAAGGCGGTAGTAAATTGTAAGCCCTAAACTCTATTCTCTTTTATCATTGAGCACTCGTTCATGATGTTTTGAAATATGCAAAATCGTATAGGTTGCACTAAATGATGTTGTGATCGAATTTGGGAATCTATTGAATTTGGAGCTACAATATGTCCAAACTTCATAAGGGGATAGGTAAACCATTGAAATAAGCATATTAGAAGGTTAGTTGAAGTATGTTAATATCATTAGCAAATTAGGCAAATTTTAGGTGCATTACATATTGAATGAAAAGCTCATATCTTTTATAAACTTAGGTAAAGTTGGTTAAATGCTTTAGATTGACTTATCTACTTATTTTGGTGTTTTAAAAAGGAGATTATGATGTAAATAATAAAGTAGGAGCTGGCCAAAGGAGGAGAAGGCTCGGAGTTAAGTTTGGCAAGAAGGTGGTGTCAAATTCTTACTAAGACAGCAAGCAGCTGGAAAATGGGGCAACTTCAATCGATCATATCTCTATGTCTACTGAACCAAATTCGATGATTTTTGAGTCCAAATCTCAGAAATTGAGTGTAGAATACGAAACTGGTCGGCTTTGCAGAAAGAAACAAGAGGACAAAGGAGAAAAGTGCAGAACAGGGAAGGGTGTTCATGTTTCCCGTGTAGCAGAACAGTATGAGGAGATCAGTCTGTTTTGAGCTCTTGAGGAGGAATTAGAAGCTGACATTTTGAGGTAAGTAAGATAAGATGTTGTCCTTGAGGTTTATCAAAAAATATTTGGTGGTTGTGTTGATAAATTTTGAGGAACCCAAGCTGGAAGTTGAACCTGTAATTTTAGGTGAAAGGGAAAAACTTCTAACAAGAGATTGAAGGAGATTCTCTTCTTTTTTTTATATACCTTACAACCAATTGTGTGTATGGTTATTCTGAATTGAGTTATGGGACTGAGTTAGACCTGTTTCTAAGGTGCATAAGGAAAGGAATTGATGCTCTTGTTTTTTTGAAGAGGAAAGCGTAAGATGAAGTATGTTGTCAAATCCGGGAAGTCTCTGATGTTTTGGTTGTTCTTATCTTCATACTTGGAGTTAGAAGCTCTAATTGGTATGGTTCGAAAGCTTATTGAATTTCCTAAAACTTTCGTGAAGCAATCGTGAGTAGAAAATGTCTAGAGGATGTTTTAAATATCAGATTAAATTTATTGTGCAGCAGAAAATCCGAATTTGGAAACAGCAGAAGTCTGTTTTGAGGAAAGTAGCTTTCGAGGTATTTCTGAACAAATCCGTTTGGAATTTCAATTTTATGTCTTCATATGATTTTTAAAGGTTTCAAAAAGGAAGAGTTTGGTATAAATTACATTATTTTTGGATAAGTAATGAAGAAGTTATGGCTGTCTGAAAACAGGGCAGAAAATCTGAAAAATGCTGGAAATTTGAAAATGTGTTTTCTTGCAAGTTTTAAGGTTAAAAATCATAAGCTCAAGGTTCTAATGGTTAAGTTGGTTTGTTTGATAGGCCAAGAGCAATAGGTCAAGTTTACAAGCTAAGGTTCTAATTCTAATACTGTGAGTGACTCTATCTTAGAACTATGTTTGGCCTATGTTTTCCTTCAAAAACATATTTGTTGATCATTGAATCTTGTTTGAACTATTTATGTATAGCTTCATGAAGTTTCTAACATAAGGTTCATGATGGAGCCTAAGAATGCTTTGAATTAGTTGTAACTATAAATCCAAGTATGGAAACTAAATTATGAAAGTATGCTTTCCTTTAGAGAATGTTTTGTGTAAATCCACTTGGGAGCATGCTTAGATGATAATATGAAAATGTCAGGAAATTGTTGTATGTGTTATAAAGACATGATTTCCATGGTAAACAAGTTATGCCCTTGATCATGGTTAACCCCTAATACTGAAGGACATTCGAGAAGGTATTTAGGGGGGAATGAATCATAATTTCCCGATACTGAAGGACAATGAGAAGGTATTCGGGTAGTAAATGGTCTTGGCTTAATACTGAAGGACATAGAGAAGGTATTAGGGAAAACCAAAGGGCTAAAGGTATTCCACGTGCACGTGAGAGAGGTATGAACCTTATTGGTACAAATGTAACTCTACCACCTCTATGGTTCAGAAAATGGTATCATGCCATGTGTTTTATTGTTATGAGCTTCTACATTATTGATCTATCTACCCTCAAAATAATACAACATTATGAGTTGTGTGTTATGCATAAGTGGTGACTTTAACCTGTAAATTGGAAGCATGGTTTGTTTATGTTGAGCTATTTTCTACTTATAGTCTGCCATTCTTTTCTGTGCTTCACCTGTGAACTTATAATAGACACTCACTGAGCTTCCTAGCTCACGTTTTCTTTATGTCTACTCTTCCCAGGTAGCAGACGAGTTTCCAGTGCTTAGCCTTCACAAGACCTATTTGCCACCACGCCATTTAGCTCATTGTATATACGCTTTCTTTGGTAAATGGTTTGTAGTGAGAACACATTAGATGGGTTGTAATAAACGTGGAAACTTTCTGATTATCTAAAGAACATAGTAAAGGAAGTGAATGTGTTTCATATATAAGTATATACGAGTGCTTAATTTTGCTTGTTAAAACATGTTGTGTTACGTTTGTTTTAAGTTATGTCTTGGGTTAGTCAAGGAAGGCCAACAAGAGGTTCGGTTATCTTTGTCTTTGCATCTCTTCCTAGGTTAGGCAAGTATGCTGGGACGGGGTGTGACAACTTGGTATCAGAGCAAAAGGTTTTGGGAAGGGAACTAGGTTCATGCATTGAATTAGGAGCTTGTTGTCTTACCTATTTTAATAAGGTTGTATAATTTAGGACCATGGCTCGAGGTGGCAAACGAGGCAGGCAAGTGGAGACTAGAACTCAAGAAGCTACTGGTGATAGAGGAAGAGACGTATCAGAGGGAGAGTCTAGTCATCCTCAGCAAGAGGTGAACATGGAGGATCAGATCTTTACGCGAATAACTCAAAGATTAGCTGAAAGTGTTGGATCAACACAAGCAGATCCAGAAAAGAAGTATGGTATTGAAAGACTGAAAGCCTTAGGTGCAACAACATTTGAAGGCACGCAGCGGATCCCGCCGATCTTTGAGGTTTGGTTAAATCTGATTGAGAAGTGCTTTAGGGTCATGCGATGCCCGAAAGCGCGGGAAGGTCGATTTAGCGACATTCTTACTCCGAGAAAGGAGCGGATGATTGGTGGAAGATAACAGAGAGCGAGAAAAGGGGATGCTTGGAGTGGAAAGAGTTTCGAAAAGCCTTTGAAGATAAGTATTACCCGAGCTCATATCGTGATGCGAAAAGGAACGAGTTTCTAGGACTCGTTCAGGGGTCGATGACTATAATAGAATATGAGAAGAAGTTCACAGAGTTATCAAAGTGTGCTAGCACTATTGTTGCAAGCGAGATAGATCGATGCAAGAGGTTCGAGGATGGTTTCTGAGCGAGAGATCCGAACACTGTGTGACAGCAAGTTACGAGTGGGTGAGTTCTCCAAGCTTGTGGAGACGGCATTATGAGTATAGCGAAGCCTAGTAGATGAGAATGGGAAAAGGAGTTGTAGGTGGTGGTCATACCACTTATTACATTGGTTTACCACGAGACCGATTCCAACGAGGAGATAATAGGAGATTCACTCCAGGTGTCTCTAGAAAAGGAAGCTTTAAACCCTATCGTGGCGGGCAAACTACTCCAAGGACTGGTATAGGTGGACGTGGGGAAAGACAGAGGCAGCAGGGATCAAGTTTTACGATAGGATCGCAAGGACTCCGTCATGCAGGCAACCAGTTAGTCGGTAGCTAGTTCAAAGAAAGAAACCTTTGTGCAAACACTTGTGGAAAGTATCATTGGGGTCGATGTTTGAGTGGTGGAAATGTATGTTTCAACTGTCAGGCAAGCTGGTCACTTCAAAAGGAATGCCCCAATTAATGCAAGAAGGCACGGTGAGAGACAGAGTACTACATCGCATACTATACACAAAGAAGAAAAAATCTTGGGGCAAATTTGGAGGAGAAGGCACTAGTAGTGCAAAGCAAAAGGGCGGTAGGTCGACCCGACAACAAGGGGAAGATTTACGCCATGACACAGCAGGAGGCAGATGATGCACCATAAGTTGTTACGGGTACACTTTCTATCTATAGTAAACCTGCACATGCATTGCTAGATCCAGGAGCTACACATTCTTTTATCTCTAAAATGTTTCTTTGCTAGCATTGTTGCGAAGTTAGAACCTTTATCCGAGGAGGTGTGTATTTATACTCCTATTGGTGATATGTCGATAGTTTGTAGTGTTTATACTAATTGTATGGTGGAAGTGAATGGTATGACCATGACAAATGAATCGATTCCCTTAGATCTCCAAGAGTTCGACGTTATTTTGGGGATGGATTTCTTATCTAGGTATCATGCCTTAATGGTGCCATAGGAAGGAAGTTGTGTTGAGGAAATCAAAGCAAGACGAGGTTGTGTTTAAGGGGCATAGGAAGATATTGCCTCCTTGTATGATATCAACTATTAAAGCTAGAAAATTATTGAAGAAAGGTTTATCTGACATATCTTGCATATGTAGTTTGTGCACCGAGTGAGTAAATCGAAACACAGAAGACATTCCAGTAGTATGTGAGTATTTAGATGTCTTCCCGGAAGAGCTATGAGGTTGCCACGATAGAGAGAGGTGGAGTTTACCATAGACTGATGCCGAGAGCAGCGCCAATATCTCAAGCCCCGTATAGGATGGCATCAGAAGGAATTGAAGGAATTGAAAACTTCGATTTGCAGGAGTTGGTGGATAAGGGTTATATTCGACCAAGTGTATCTCCGTGGGGAGCACCTGTGTTGTTTGTTAAAAAGAAGGATGGGACATTACGATTATGTATTGATTACCGACCAGCTGAATAAGGTAACAATACGTAACAAATATCCTTTGCCCGCATAGATGACTGTTCGATCAACTAAATGGTGCCTCGGTGTTTTCCAAAATTGATTTACGATCGAGTTACCATCATTGAAGATCAATGATTCTGATGTACCAAAAACAGCTTTCAGGACAAGGTATGGGCATTATGAATTCTTGGTAATGCCATTCGGGTTAACTAATGCCCCAATGACATTCATGGATCTCATGAATCGGGTATTTCATCCTTATCTTGATCAGTTTGTGATAGTATTTATTGATGACATCTTGGTGTACTCAGAAAGTAGAGAGAAGCATGCAGAACATCTCAGAATAGTGCTACAAACATTACGAGATCGGAAGTTGTATGCTAAATTTAGTAAATGTGAGTTTTGGCTGGAACATGTTGTGTTTTTGGGACACGTAGTGTCAGCAGCTGGGGTTCAAGTGGATCCTCAAAAGACAGAAGCTATAGTAAAGTGGGAGCAACCCACCTCAATAAAGGAAGTCCGTAGTTTTTTGGGACTTGCAGGATACTATCGACGTTTTGTTGAGGGATTTTCGAAGATAGCTCTTCCATTAACCAGTTTGACAAAGAAGAATACGAAGTTCGAGTGGAGTGAAAAGTGTGGAAAAAGTTTTCAAGAGTTAAAGAACAGACTTGTCACAGCACCGGTACTAACTCTACCCACCACGGGAAAAGAGTTTGAGGTTTACTGTGATGCCTCACATCAGAGCCTTGGGTGTGTACTTATGCAGGATTGGAAAGTGATTGCTTATGCCTCAAGACAGTTAAAAAAGCATGAATGTAATTATCCTACTCATGACCTGGAGCTCGCAGCAGTTGTGTTAGCTTTAAAGATTTGGAGGCATTATCTGTTTGGTGGAAATGTTGTATTTACACAGATCATTAAAGTTTAAAATATATCTTCGAACAGAAAGAGTTGAATTTGAGACAGTGGCGGTGGCTTGAATTGATAAAAGATTATGAGCGCACGATGGAATACCACCCGGGGAAGGCTAATGTTGTAGGTGATGCACTCGAGTAGGAAGTCGAAGCAACGTGGGGTTCACTTAATCTTTGTTAGAGTGGCTCTATTTGAGGAACTCAAAAGTTCTAATGCAAAAGTGAATGTTGGTGACATAGGAAACTTGTTAGCTCATTTTCAGGTAAGACCCACCTTGATTAATGATGTTATCACAAGTCAAGCTAAAGACCCTACCCTGAAGAAATTGATAGAAGAGGTGAACTTGAATCAGAGAGCAGATTATGAAGTAAGGCGTGATGGAGCGTTGATGAAGTATGGTAGATTTTGTGTATCTAAAGATGAAACTTTGAGAAATGCGATACTAGAAGAAGCACATAGTTGACCTATGCGATGCATCCAGGAGAGGTACAAAGATGTATCGGACCTTAAAGAACCATTATTGGTGGGGGGAATGAAACGAGAAATAGCAGTATGTCTCTAAATGTTTAATTTGTCAACAGTGAAACACGAGCAGCAGAGAAACCGGGAGGGTTTCTAAATCCACTCCCAATACACAATGGAAGTGGGAGCATGTAACCATGGATTTCTTATTTGGACTTCCCCGAACACCGAGTGGTTATGACGGGATTTGGGTGATAGTAGACAGATTGACTAAGACTGCTCGATTTTTACCCGTCAAGGTAACTTTTACTCTTGATAAGCTTGTTAAATTATATGTTGACAGGATTGTAAGCCAATACGGAGCCCCAGTATCTATTGTGTCGGATAGGGATTCGAGATTTACTTCCAAGTTCTGGTCGAGTCTCAAAGAGGCCTTGGGAACTAAGTTGCACTTTAGTACAGCATTTCATCCACAAACCGATGGTCAGTCAGAAAGAACCATTCAGACCCTCGAAGACATGCTTCGAGCATGCGTATTGCAATATAAAGGACGCTGGGAGACTCACCTATCATTGATGGAGTTTGCATACAATAATAGTTATCATTCTAGCATCGGAATTGCACCGTACGAGGCATTATATGGAAGGAAATGTAGAACCCTATTTGTTGGGGGAGGTAGGAGAAAGAAAGGCGTCGGCGAGTTGGTCCAAGTTACCTCGGAGAATGTTAAATTTATCAGAGAAAGATCAAGAAAACGAGACAAGATAGACAAAAAAAGAGCTACTGACAAGCGAAGAAGAGATTTAGAATTGAAATCGGAGACAAAGTTTTTCTGAGACTATCCCCATGGAAGAGTATTTTGCGGTTCGGAAGGAAGGGAAATTGAGCCGAGATATATAGGGCCTTACGAGATTACTGGGCGTGTAGGGCCATCGACTTACAGATTACCTTTACCGATAGAATTGTCTCGGGTACATAATATTTTCCATGTATCAATGTTGAGGAAATACATTTTTGATCCATCACATGTGCTCAAGGTAGAACCAATACAACTTAAGGAGAATCTATCATATGAGGAAGAACCTCTACAAATACTGGATCAGAAAGAACAAGTGCTTAGGAACAAGTCGATACCACTGGTAAAGGTGTTGTGGAGAAATCACGACGTCGAGGAAGCAACATGGGAGAGCGAAGACCAAATGAAAGAAAAGTACCCAAAACTTTTTCGTCTTTGAATTTCGAGGCGAAATTCCTCTTAAAGCGTGTAGTAAATTGTAAGCCCTAAACTCTATTCTCTTTTATCATTGAGCACTCGTTCATGATGTTTTGAAATATGCAAAATCGTATAGGTTGCACTAAATGATGTTGTGATCGAATTTGGGAATCTATTGAATTTGGAGCTACAATATGTCCAAACTTCATAAGGGGATAGGTAAACCATTGAAATAAGCATATTAGAAGGTTAGTTGAAGTATGTTAATATCATTAGCAAATTAGGCAAATTTTAGGTGCATTACATATTGAATGAAAAGCTCATATCTTTTATAAACTTAGGTAAAGTTGGTTAAATGCTTTAGATTGACTTATCTACTTATTTTGGTGTTTTAAAAAGGAGATTATGATGTAAATAATAAAGTAGGAGCTGGCCAAAGGAGGAGAAGGCTCGGAGTTAAGTTTGGCAAGAAGGTGGTGTCAAATTCTTACTAAGACAGCAAGCAGCTGGAAAATGGGGCAACTTCAATCGATCATATCTCTCTGTCTACTGAACCAAATTCGATGATTTTTGAGTCCAAATCTCAGAAATTGAGTGTAGAATACGAAACTGGTCGGCTTTGCAGAAAGAAACAAGAGGACAAAGGAGAAAAGTGCAGAACAGGGAAGGGTGTTCATGTTTCCCGCGTAGCAGAACAGTATGAGGAGATCAGTCTGTTTTGAGCTCTTGAGGAGGAATTAGAAGCTGACATTTTGAGGTAAGTAAGATAAGATGTTGTCCTTGAGGTTTATCAAAAAATATTTGGTGGTTGTGTTGATAAATTTTGAGGAACCCAAGCTGGAAGTTGAACCTGTAATTTTAGGTGAAAGGGAAAAACTTCTAACAAGAGATTGAAGGAGATTCTCTTCTTTTTCTTATATACCTTAAAACCAATTGTGTGTATGGTTATTCTGAATTGAGTTATGGGACTGAGTTAGACCTGTTTCTAAGGTGCATAAGGAAAGGAATTGATGCTACTATTTTGAAGAGGAAGGCAGAAGACAGAAGTATGTTGTCAAATCCGGGAAGTCTCTGATGTTTTGGTTGTTCTGATCTTCATTCTTGGAGTTAGAAGCTCTAATTGGTATGGTTCGAAATCTTATTGAATTTCCTACAACTTTCGTGAAGAAATCGTGAGTAGAAAATGTCTAGAGGATGTTTTAAATATCAGATTAAATTTGTTGTGCAGCAGGAAATCCGAATTTGGAAAAAGCAGAAGTCTGTTTTGAGGAAAGTAGCTTTCGAGGTATTTCGGAACAAATCTGTTTGAGATTTCAATTTTATGTCTTCATATGATTTTTAGAGGGTTCAAAAAGGAAGAGTTTGGTATAAATTACATTATTTTTGGATAAGTAATGAAGAAGTTATGACTGTCTGAAAACAGGGCAGAAAATCTGAAAATGCTGGAAATTTGAAAATGTGTTTTCTTGCAAGTTTTAAGGTTAAAAATCATGAGCTCAAGGTTCTAATGGTTGAGTTGGTTTGTTTGACAGGCCAAGAGCAATAGGTCAAGTTTACAAGCTAAGGTTCTAATTCTAATACTGTGAGTGACTCTATCTTAGAACTATGTTTGGCCTATGTTTTCCTTCAAAAACATATTTGTTGATCATTGAATCTTGTTTGAACTATTTATGTATAGCTTCATGAAGTTTCTAACATAAGGTTCATGATGGAGCCTAAGCATGCTTTGAATTAGTTGTAACTATAAATCCAAGTATGGAAACTAAATTATGAAAGTATGCTTTCCTTTAGAGAATGTTTTGTGTAAATCCACTTGGGAACATGTTTAGATGATAATATGAAAATGTCAGGAAATTGTTGTATGTGTTATAAAGACATGATTTCCATGGTAAACAAGTTATGCCCTTGATCATGGTTAACCCCTAATACTGAAGGACATTCGAGAAGGTATTTAGGGGGGAATGAATCATAATTTTCCGATACTGAAGGACAATGAGAAGGTATTCGGGTAGTAAATGGTCTTGCCTTAATACTGAAGGACATAGAGAAGGTATTAGGGAAAACCAAAGGGCCAAAGGTATTCCACGTGCACGTGAGAGAGGTATGAACCTTATTGGTACAAATGTAACTCTACCACCTCTATGGTTCAGAAAGTGGTATCATGCCATGTGTTTTATTGTTATGAGCTTCTACATTATTGATCTATCTACCCTCAAAATAATACTACATTATGAGTTGTGTGTTATGCATAAGTGGTGACTTTAACCTGTAAATTGGAAGCATGGTTTGTTTATGTTGAGCTATTTTCTACTTATAGTCTGCCATTCTTTTCTGTGCTTCACCTGTGAACTTCTAAGTCTAAAAGGCTATCCTGCTTTTCTTGAGCCCTAGATAAAAAATTATTTTTGGGATTTTTATTTATCAAAAGAAAGGAACTGAAATCAAAGCAAGACTCGTGAGTATATGACAAATGGTTATCAAAAATAAAGGAAATTTCTTGGATAAAGGGAAAGAAGACTTCTCACCCTTTAATTCTATCACCTGGATCTCTCCTATGGAACTAAGTGTATCACTAGTGTCCTCCTCACTAACCTGATCATGGTGTGCCTCAGTCTCCCCCAAACTATCCTCATTGTCTTCTGAACAAATCCTCCTAGGTGGCATCTCTTGAGTGGTAAGGATAAGAAATTGCTCCTGTAAGGCATTAAGGGAAACTACTAGCTGGTTAAGATATTGAGCTCTATCCTGTACTATTTCCCAAAGTCCTACCACCTCAGTTTCTAACCTATCCAACCTCTCTAATTCACTATGGATCAAAATTTTTAATTTCAATTCTAATGTGTATTCAGCCAATTGGTCCATCAGAGAAGATTTTTCTAAGGTACGTTAAGGTACGAAAACTTCTGGTTCCAAGTGCCTAAATAACTACCCTCATGTGAGTTTTCATATATGTCAGGTACAGAATGGTAAAAATTAGACACATGGTATTTAGAGAAATCATGATGCACAAAACTAGGGTCCTGAGAGGGACAATAGAATGATGGAAACTCAAAATTATGCAAAGTCATACTTGAAAAATCAGTAATTTCACAACCAGACTTCACATAATATCAACACAACCAAAACAGGAAACAAAGACTCAAAACCACACAAAACTACGATAACACAAATAAGGAAACAAACAATCACACAAAATAATTAAGGAAAGACAAACAAACAAGCTTTAGTCTAAAATTTTAAATTTTCTCCTAATATTAATTAATCTAAATAATCGTCATTCCCCGGCAACAGCGCCAAAAACTTGTTGCGTGATATTTATGATATTGCAATACCGCAGTGTACGGGTCAAGTTTTAGTATAGTGATTTATGAGTCCAAGTATTGTCCTCGGGAATGGGTTTCTAGATTAATTAATTACTAAGGTACTAATTCTCAATTTTAGCTAAAGAAACATAACATGGATAGGTGTATGACGAATAAGACAACCAAACAAACAAACATGTGGAGACACGAATTGATAGAATTAAAGGAAGTGATTTTACAAGTTAATAACCTAACTACACATGCATTGACTTCATGAGATGAATTTATAAACAATAAGTAAATTACTCAAGAAAACCTCTCGGTTCTTAGTGAGCCTCACACATGCAATAGAATTCATAGTCTCCATACGAACCTAAAACATGCATGGGTTTATGTAACTTATTTAAGTGTTTCCCTAAGAATTCTAGGTCACTCTCGTGCCAGACTACTAAGGGTTTTGACAATTTTGCTCTAATTCAAGCTTTATCTCTCGAGTCCACTTAAATCAACAAATTAAGAAGTAAAGAACGAATTGCCAAAAATAAGGAAAAAACATGCTTCAAAACATAGCAATAAAGTCATAACAAGCAAATCAAATCCTAACTACAATGTTTAGTTACTCTAAATCACATGAAAATCAAACTAAACAAGTAGAAAACATCTTAGAACGCTATTACAAATTGAAAGAAAAGGAAATTAAACTTAGGTGTCGATGTCGGTCCTTCGTCTCCGAGCTCCCATCATCGATCTCGAACCTCCACGAATGCTTTGGCTCCCAAAAACGCTCTTTTCTCTCTTCTTACAAAGTGTATTTCGAAATTAGGACTAAAAACTACCAAACTCGGCTCTCCTTTTGCAAGAATCATAATGTTGTATTTATAGGAATCAATGGGGCAGCGTTGCAACGCTAGGGACAGCGTTGCAACGTTGTACCCTAAACGCGTGGTAAATATGGAAACTATCGGCAGCGTTGCAACGCTAGGGACAGCATTGCAACGCAGCTACCTTAACGCGCGCGTCCCTATCGATCTGGCTAGCGACGCTTCAAGGCAGCGTTACAACGCCCAATGTGCGGCTTCTCATGCGTGCACCCTTATCGATCTAGCGTTGCAACGCTGCTCTTCAATGCTGTTTGGCTGCATGTTCGGCGTTGCAACGCTCTATATGGCGTTGCAACGCCATCACCTCGGGTCTTCAGCTTGGTTTGTTGTTCTCTCTTCCATTTGATGTTATATTTAGCTCCAAATAGCCTTGTTTTGATCCCGAGTGATCCAAATTGTCTCCAAGAGCTCCGTTTAAACTCTTAACCTGAAATTGAATAAATTAACCACGTAAAAGCCCTGAAATCATCATAAAACTAGCAATAATTAAGCCTAAGGATAACACATTTTGTGTGCTATCATTGGGCACGATTCGCTCAAACACGTTTTCAACGCCCGAATGAAAGAAGGGACGTATGTCCGTGAACATGTTCTGGACATGCTGACCCACTTTAATTTGGCGGAGATGAACGAGGGCTTCGATCGACGAGTCGAGCTAGGTCAGGTTTATTCTTGAGACTCTTCTAAAGAGTTTTCTTCAGTTTCGTCACAATGTTGTTATGAACAAAATTAGCTACACTCTGACTACCCTCCTCAATGAGCTACAGAACTTCCAGTCCTTGATGAGGATCGGGACACCGGAAGTAGAGACAAATGTTGCCTACAGATCATATCACAGGGTTTTGACCTCTTTGGACCAAATCTATCGCCCCTTCTCGCCCGAAAGGGAAGAAGAAAATGAAGAAGGGTAAAGTTAACTGAGTTGCCGCCCAAAAGGGCAAGAAGGTTAAGAAAGTTGCAGAGAAAGGAAAGTGTTTCCACTTCAATGGGGATGGTCCCTGGAAGAGAACCTGTCCCAAGTTCCTTGCCGAGAGGAAGAATCAAGGTAAATATGATTTACTGGCAACTGAAACTTGTTTAGTGAAGAGTAGTGACTTTGCATGGATATTGGATTCGGGCGCCACTAACCACGTTTGTTCTTCTTTTCTGATAATTGATTCCTGGCAACAGGTGCGAGAGGGTTAGGTGACTCTACGGGTTTGATCCGGGGAGATAGTCTCTGCTGCAACTATCGGCAAAGTGATATTTTTCTTTAACAGGAATTACATTTCGTTAGACACTATGTATATAGTTCCAGGGTTTACTAGAAACCTCGTTTCTATTTACAGTTTATTAGAACAATGTATTTTCGTTTCTTTTCATGGTAATAAAGCGTTTATTTCAAGAAATGGTAATCTTATTTGTTCTGCTTCACTTAAGTCAAATTTGTATGTTTTAAAGCCTAATTTGGTCAAAAGCGTTTTGAATACTGAATTATTTAAAACTGCAGAAACACGAACTAAAAGAGTAAAAGTTTCTCCAAAAGAAAATGCCCATCTTTGGCATCTAAGGTTAGACCACATTAATCTCAATAGGATTGAGGGACTAGTGAAGAGTGGACTTCTAAGTTAGTTGAAAGAAAACTCTTTACCGGTATGTGAGTCATGCCTCCAAGGCAAAATGACCAAACGTCCTTTTAGTGGAAAAAGATAGAGAGCCAAGGACCCCCTTGAGCTTATACATTCTAACCTCTGTGGTCCGATGAGTGCTAAGCACGAGGTGGTTACAAATATTTTGTATCTTTCATAGATGACTATTCGAGGTATGGGTATATTTACTCAATGCATAGGAAGTCTGAAACTCTTGAAAAGTTCAAGGAGTATAAGACTGAGGTTGAGAAGCTGTTAGGTAAAACCATAAAAACACTTCGATCGAATCGAGGTGGAGAGTATATGGACACTGAATTCCAGAATTATATGATAGAACACGGAATTACGTCCCAACTCTCAAGACTGGTATGCCACGCCAGAATGGTGTATCGAGAGGAGAAAGCAGAACCTGTTGGGCGAGTTGGTCGATGATGAGCTATGCTCGTCTCCCTGATTCTTTTTGGCGTTACGCAGTGGAGATTGCAGTTTATATTTTGAATAACGTTCCATCGAAGAGTGTTTGTGAAACACCTTTCGAACTCTGGAATGGCCGTAAAGGTAGTTTACACCATTGCAGAATTTGGGGATGCCCGACTCTTGTGTTGGTGTCAAACCCGAAGAAACTAGGTTTCTAGTAAACCCAGGAACTATGTACATATTATCCTATAATAGGTACTTCCCGCCAAAGAACAACTTCACCATGTCAATTGCTGCAGCTGAGACAACTTCTCCGGATCCAACCCTGAGTGTTATCTCACCCTCTTGCAGTCGCTTCCAGGAACTTAATCCTTGACAAAAAGAGCAAACATGGTTAGTGGCGCCTGAATCCAATATCCAGATAGAGTCACTACTCTCCACTAAACAAGTTTCTGTGACAAGTAAATCACATTTACCTGTCTTCTTCTTTTCGTCAAGGAACTTGGGACAACTCCTTTTCAGTTGTCTGTCCCTGTTGCGGTAGAAACAGTTTCTTGCAATTTTCCTGATCTCTTTACCCTTTAGGGCGGCAACGCGGTCAACCCTAACCTCCTTCAACTTCTCTTTCTTTCCTTTCGGGCCTGAAGAATCTACAAACTTTGTCTCAAAGGTCAAACCCCTGTGAAATGGTCCAAAGGCAACACTTGCCTCAGCTTCTTGTCCCCTAGTTTGCACTAAGGACTGGAAGGTTTGTAGATCATTGAATAGGACTGTTGAACCGGGCACCTGAGGACCCTCCTCAGTGAGCGCGAACTCTTGATCGTCATTTACCAAAATCGTGTCAATATTGTTTTTTCACAAAAAATTATCGCCGACTAACTTAACAGAAGCTAAAGGAGCGATAAAAGCATTTGACATTTTGTTGCTGAAAAAAATGAAAACTTTGTATTAGTCTCGCAAAAACTTTTGAAAATCCAATTTGGTTTTAGCAAATTTTTATCCTATGATCCCTAGGTCATTTAAAAATTGCAATGATACCCCAAAGATTTAAAATGACCGCCACCGTAGGGTAAACAAACCCACTCCTCCTCTGGGACGAGACTTTCTCGACCAGACCATAATACCAGAATAACTCTTATTTCATTAGGCATCCAGTTACCATTTTTCGGTTTGAATTCATTAACTCTTAATAAATCCTGTGAGTGTCACCCTCAATCTTTAAATTTCCAAGTATCCGTCCAAACAATAGTTTTCGTAGGGAGGACTACGTAGGAAAACTAACAAGGAAATCGTATCCCTTTCGAGAATTCACGGTGTTTCGACTCCCATGATCAAGGCCCTCCGTAGGGATTGTCTGGTCCAGGCCAAACTAGTAGGCGGATCATAGGCGTCTCACAGTGTGAATCGAAAGAAGAGACCGTGGGTCCCGTTTTCACAGGTCCCGCTCCAACTCACTATAAGTACTCTCTCCATTCACATTGAATATTGACCCATACAAATGCCACCCGTAGGGAGACGCTCTCATTTGCGCCAAGAGATCGAGTATGGATCACACGGTGTGAACTTAACGGAGATTTGGGGATGGAAAATTAGATATATCTCATACACTTTATTTCCTCCCACTCTTCACTTTAGGTTAATCGGGATTGACCTAGATAAACCGGCTAAAATTTACCTAAGGCTACCAATATAACTCTTATATTGGATTAGCCTAAGTCTATAATCACATTATTAACTTAGGTCTATGTGAGTAAATTAATTAACTCTTAATTAACGACACTCACGAAAATATAATCTATGAATCTCCAGACCAAATTCACTCCCAGGTCGGTTCCAAGGTAGGGGTGTTCCGCAAAGCGTCAGTTTAAATACTCCAGCCTTAGACAGAACCTTCCATAGACAGAGTTACTTATCAGTCTCTATTCAAAGGTCATATGGATTTCCGAATTCTAATCTTATTAGAACTAGAAAACGTAAGTCTAATTATTCAAGTTCTAAAAAATTTAAAACTAATAAGTAACTTAGGTTACATGCATTTCTATGTTATAGTGTTTGATCATTCATCACATGAATAATACTATACTATAACATACATTCATCACATGAATTATGCATAAGCATGCTTTTAATCTAAAAAATATAACACTTATATTTAAATAAATTAAAACATGCATTATATTATAACACTTACAATATAATCCTATCATGCATACTATATATTATAACTCTTATAATATAAATATGATGCATGAAATGTTTAACCTAAGGTGGGATTTTAAATCTATACGACATACATTATGCACATAGAAAAATATTTCACACATCTCATGCATAAAATAAATAAATAGCATTATTGGACCGATTTTTGGCACCCTAGGGACATAAAATGAAATTAAGTAACATTAATATAACATTTATATTAATATTAATTAAAATAATTAATAAAATACATTTTATAAAATCATTTTACAAAGTAAATAATTAAAAATTAAATTAAAAACGGCAGCACGTCCACTAGGGCTCAAACCGCCAACCTCATGCCCCCCATGCACACGTTGCCACTTTTCGTGAACCGCCCGTTGGAATTGTCCTCTTCGCGACAGCATTACAACGTCGTGGCCAGCATTTCCTCTGCATTCTCAATGCCCACAGCGTTGCAATGTCGCGCCTGGCGTCGCAACGCTATGCCTGCAGCGCGCTTGGATCCGCATGGACAGCGTTGAGACGCCGATGAACAACGTCTCAACGTCGTCGACAGAACAGCAACAACTTTGCTGTTCTTCGTCATTTTTTGTCCGTTTTCGCTCCGATTTCTTCACACCATCTCATGCCACGAATGAAACAGACTTACAAACTTGATTTACATCAAAAAATGCCCAAACACTGGGCCTTTACATTGATCTCATCAACTTTAATGTAAATCTAAACTAAGTGCAAAAAACTGAAAACACCCAAAATTGCAAACCATTAACATTCATCTCATGAAAATTAATGCTACCCACCTAATTTTAAGAATTCATAGAATACACAACGAAGAGCAACGATTGGCTCTGATACCAATTGAAGGGATTTAGAATCGCGCAGCGGAAGACGTAGTGAAACGTCGTTGATTCGTTGTGTATTTCTTATCTTAAAACGAATTAATCTCATTAATTCCTAGGTTAAACATGTGTACAAGAAGAAGAAAAACAGTAAGGTTGCAAGTTACTTACTTCTGGAAGAACTCTTCTTCAACGCTTTTCTCCTCCGGTCATGATCTCTCTCGAACCAACGAACTCCTTGAACTCGATCCTCGATCCGAACAACAAGACACCTCCAAAGGGTCTTCTCGGTTGTTCTCGGGAGGTTGAGGGAGAGTAGGTGGGACTCACTTAGGTTTTGGGTGAGAAGAGTTTCAGAGAATTGAGAGATAGTTGAGAGAGAATCAATTGCTCTTTTTGGATCAAAATCCAAAAAAATGGCAATTGGCATACCAAAGGCTTCTTGCAAAGCCTTTAAATACTATTGTGTAATGGAGTTAAAACCTCCACCAAATCACAATTCTACTACAACTATATGATATGCAAATCATATTTGCATATCACATATTATAAGGTATCTCATACCTTATTATACAAATCGCATTTGCATAATTGTGGAATTTTAAATTGAATCACATTCAATTTAATTTCTCTAAATTCAATTTCTCCAATTACCACTAATTAATCAATTAGGCTATACTACAGTTTATTATGAATCTCATTCACATCAAACTATATATTATGTCATCTATATCACATATAAATGACATAAATACCTAAATAATGAATTTGAACACTTCAAATTCACACCAAACAGTAAACCCTCAATTTGTCCAATTTGAGCCAACCGAGGGACCTAATGGACCTACAAGTGACGAGCTCCAATGATCCGAGACTAACATATTAAACTCTTTGACCCGATTATTCAACATTCATTAGCTACGGTTGAAGGGAATGAAACTCCCACGCAGCGGGAGACGATTGAATCGTCGTGGTGAAGTTGTGCAACTAAGATTCGTTAAAACAATTTAACACTTAGATTAAGGCTAAACATGCATAATATGGAAGAAAAACAGTAAGTTAAAGTTAATACTTACTTGTTGAAGACTTTCTTCAAGATTCCTTCCAACGATGATCACGAACTCTTCGTGTTCTCCTCGATCTCTACGATCCCGAATTCTTCTCACGAACAAGAACGAACACAACCACTTGGCTTCTCGGTTGTTTTTCTTTTGGAAGAAGGAAGATGGTGGGATCTTAATTTGGTGAAGGGAGGAGAAGATGAGAGAATTTGTGAGAGAGAGATCTCTTCTTTTGGTGAGATTTCCAAAAATGAGAGAATGATTCATGAACCCTTCTTGCAAAGGGGTTTATATAATGGTAATAGGTGGAGTTGAAATCTCCACTTATTTACCATTTTACCACAACTATAGATTATGCAAATCATATTTGCATAACCATATATTAAAAGAAATCTCATACCTCATTTTACAAATCACATTTGCAATATTGTGGATTTATTAAATTAAATCACATCCAATTTAATATCTCTCAATCTATTTCTCCCAATTAGCCCTAATTCAAGAATTAGGCTAATCTATAGTTTATTATGAATCTCATTCACATTAAACTATATATATTATATCATTCATATCTCATATAAATGACATAAAAGCCCTTTAGTGAACTTGAACACTTCAATTCACACCAAAACATTAAACCTTCTTTTAACCCAGTTTAGGCCAACCGAGGGACCTTATGGACCGATAGTGACGAGCTCCAATGACCCGTGATTGACCTATCAAACTCTTTGACCCGGTTAATCACCATTCATTAGCTACGGTAACACTCCACTAAAGTCCGTAGCTGCACTCCCGTCAGTGCAAGACATTACGTTTCCACTGATATAACCAATGCCCATGAGTCGACCCTTCACAGGTTGTTCGTAGACACTACTGGGTCAAATTATTGTTTTACCCCTGTGTCTACTTCTTGCTTCTTCAGCCCCCACTACTCCTCTAATGAACAACATCGTTGTAATGGTCTGACCATACACAACAACTCTCTCGTGTCAGTGAGAGAGTGGGCGCCCGTTGTCCAAGCCCTGGAGACAACACTTAAGGGAACAACCCCTCTAGTTTACCTAATGGCGGGAACGAGTGAATTCCATCTCGCGTAGTTAAGTTCCCAGCTCCCTACTTGGTCTTGTCCCTGAGAAGATAGGCATATTGGGCAAGTAACTATGACCACCCTCACCCGTACTAGTCAAAGGACAGACCCTCGCAGATAGGAGTCTCTAACAAGCTCAAGATTCAGGTTGAGTCACAAATGGTCATCTACGAAGTTATTAGTCCTTACTGTCAACGGTGTTACATCAGTAGGTCTAATAATTCACGGTCCGGTGTTGTACAATCTCATTGTACAGGATGCCCCCACTCGCATGTCAACCACATGAACGAGTCAGATCAACTCGTTTGTATCTTAATACAAAGTGGGTCGCATCCACAGCGTATCCAGGATTAGGTCTCCAACCCCATCCATATACGGTAGACCATTCGGGTCATTTACTCGAACGTGATCTTTACTATGTGTCCACTACACACCATTCAAGTTCTAGTTCTCTCATGTATTCAATGACCCTGGAGCTTAGTTTATTGGAAAAAGTTTGTAATTTACAAAATATACGAGATTAGGACAAACATCCCAATAAACTCTCACTTGGACTAAGCTAGTGGAGCAAATACATTTCTGAAATGTACATAAATTACAATGAAGTAATACAATAAACTAGGACATTGAATACCCGTTGTATATCTCCCACTTGCCTTAGTCAGGAAGTACTCGAAGACCTAGACTCTCTAGGTGACCCTCAAACACCTTAGCCGTGAGGGGCTTTGTAAATGGATCAGCTACGTGGTGCTCCGACGCTATCTGCGTAACTGTCGCGTCGCTGCAGTGCACAATCTCCCGTATCAGGTGATACTTCCGCTCAATATGTTTGACTCTCTTATGGCTCCGAGGCTCCTTGGAGTTTGCTACTGCACCAGTGTTGTCACAGAACAGAGTGATCGACAAGTTTATACTTGGAACAACTTCAAAATCTGTCATGAACTTCCCAAGCCAAACAGCTTCCTTTGCAGCTTCACAAGCCTCAACGTACTCCGCTTCCATAGTAGAATCAGTGATGCATCCCTGCTTGATGCTTCGCCACACTACAACTCCTCCATTCACAATGAAGGTTGACCCCGAAGTGGATTTCCTAGAATCCTTATCGGTCTGAAAGTCAGAATCTGTATATCCCGTAAGGATCAAATCCCCACTGTCATACACTAAGTTGTAGTTCCTCGTTCTCTTAAGATACTTGAGAATTTTCTTTACGGTTGTCTAGTGATCTAATCCTGGATTGGATTGATACCAACTGACAATCCCTACTGCATAACAGATGTCGGGCCTAGTACACAACATGCATACATCAGGCTCCCTACAGCTGAAGCATAAGAGATCCGTCTCATATCCTCAACCTCTTGAGGAGTCTTAGGACACTGATCCTTAGACATGTGAACCCCGTGCCTGAAAGACAACAAGCCCTTCTTGGAGTTCTGGATCTTATATCTAGACAACATCTTGTCAATATAAGACGTTTGAGACATGGCTAGCGTTCTGTTCTTCCAATTTCGGACAATCTGGATACCTAGAACATATTGAGCTTCTCCCAAATCTTTCATTTGGAATTGCGAAGCTAGCCATTTCTTTACGTCAGTAAGAAATCCTACCTCATTCCCAATGAGAAGGATATCATCCACGTATAAAATCAGAAATGCGACAATTTTGTAGATGATTTTCAGGTAGACACAAGGCTCGTCAACATTCTGATCAAAGCCATAAGATTTGATTGCCTCATCAAACCTTATATTCTAAGACCTCGAGGCTTTGTTTCAGTCCATTAATGGACTTATGAAGCCGGTAAACTTTTTGCTCTTGGCCTTGGGCAATGAACCTTTTGGGTTGGTGCATGTAGATAGTTTCGTCAAGGTGGCCATTCAGAAAGGCGATCTTGACATCCATCTGCCATACCTCGTAGTCATAATACGCGACAATGGCCAGAAGGATCCTGATCGACTTTACCATGGCAATAGGTGAAAAAGTTTCCTCATAGTCAACCCCTTCGACCTGGGTAAAACCCTTTGCCACTAGTCGTGCTTTGAAAGTCTGCACCTTCCCATCTACGCCACGTTTACGCTTGAGATCCATTTCCAACCTATAGGTTTTACCCCATCAGGTTGATCCACAAGCTCTCAGAAAGAATTGAAGTACATCGACTCCATTTCCCTGTCCATAGCTTTAATCCATTCATCCTTGTCAACATCAGCCATAGCCTGATCATTGGTCAATGGATCCTCACAGTCATCATCAGGATTTACGACTTGGGTTTCAGCTAAACCCATGTAACGTTCAGGCTGTCTAACAACCCCTCCACTACGTCGCGGCATTCCCAACTCTTGGGAACGGACTTGACTTGACGTGCTAGGATCAACAACACTTGTTGACGTACTAGCTCCATCAGCAACTCTTGCTGACGTATTGTCCATTTCGTTTAACACGATTTTGCTTCTAGGCAAATGATCCCTGATGTGGTCTTCCTCAAGGAAAGTGGCTTAGTCGACACAAGCACCCTATTTTCCTTAGGATCGTAAAATAGACCACCTCTGGTCTCTTTTGGGTAACCTACGAATAGGCACAATTTTCAACGGGGTTCCAATTTTTTCGGGATTGATACCAAACGTGAGTCGAGCATCCCCAAATTCTAAAATGGTGTAAACTACCTTTACGGCCATTCCAGAGTTCGAAAGGTGTTTCACAAACACTCTTTGATGGAACGTTGTTCAAAATATACACCGCAGTCTCCACTGCGTAACTCCAAAAAGAATTAGGGAGACGAACGTAGCTCATCATCGATCGAACCATGTCCAACCGGGTTCTGTTTCTCCTCTCCAATACACCATTCTGCTGTGGCATACCTGGTGCTGAGAGTTGGGACATAATTTCTGAAGGGAATCGAAGTCCCTGCAACGGAAGCGATTGTGAATCGCGCGCTCTTGATTTAGCTACAACGATATAATTCAATAATATATATATATATACAGATTAAGCATAGAACATAATGGACAACAAGAATGTTACCTTTGAAGAACCTTTCTTCAAGTGCTCCTCCTCTCTCACGATCAAGATCACAACAACACGAACTCGTACGAATACCGACACTACCACCGAATCTTCTCCGTTGTTCTCTAGGTGAGGGAGGAAGGTGGGTTCCCTTTAGGAGTGGTGAGGTATTTTGAGAGAGATGTGTGCTTTGGAACTCTTCCAACAACACAACAAGAGAGCTTGTGAAAACCTTTTGATTCGTTCACCTAGTTGCATCTCATGCAACCATATATATATGGGAATGAGATGGAAATGACCATCCTACCCCTCTTTTTTTCTCTCTTTAATATATAGTTTATAGATGAATCTAATTCACATTAAAACTATATATTATAACAATTATATCATATATAATTAATATAACACCTCATGTATGAAATTGACCACTTCAATTTCACTCCTAACTTTATACCCTCAATATTACCATATTGAGCCAACGGAGGGATCTAATGGACCTACAGATCATGAGCTCCAATGATGTGAGATTAACTGATCAAACTCTTTGATCTAGTTAATCAATATTCATTAACTAAGAGTCACTCCACTATAGACTTGTAGCTGCACTCTCCTCACTGTAGATCTTATTATGTCCACTGATATAGTCATTACCCATGAGTCGACCCTTCACAGGTTGTTCGTAATCACAGCTGGGTCAAATTACCGTTTTACCCCTGTGATTACCTCTTTGTTCCTTAAACACCACTGATCCTCTAATGAACAACAAGTCTAAGATCCTACCTTAGACTCATACCCTCATAGAGGGTGGGGCCCGGTTGTTCAAGACACGAGTCGATTCTAAGGGAACAACCTATCTAATTCCTCAAAAGAGGAATGAGTGAATTCCATCTGCACAGATTAAGTTCCCGCCTACCTCACGAGGTTACGTCCCTCGGAAGGTAGGCTTATTGAGTCGGCTTCAGGCCACTCTCACCTATACTAGTCTAAGGACAAACCCCTATAAGCAGGAGTTCTTAACTTGCTCAGGATTCAGGTCGAGTCACTAATGACCATCTATAAATTACTAGTCTTATCCTGTTAACGGTGTTACACTGGTAAGACTAATAATTTGCGATCCAGTCTTGTATGAACTCTTCATACAGGATGCCCCCCACTCGCATGTCAACTACATGAATGAGTTGGATTACCTCATTTGTACTAATTACAAAGTGGGTCGCATCCATGGTGTTACGTAATGAGGTTTCCAACCTTATTCTTATACCATAGACTATTTATGTTATAATCTTGAATTCAACCCAATTAGTGTCCACTACACTGATTTCAAGAGATAAGCGTTATAACCTTGGAGCTTAGTTTATTGGATTTATAAAAGCAAGATCAGTAATTTTATCAAAATAAATAACACTTTATTTAATTGATCAAGATTACACAAGTTTAGGGCATAAATCCCAACAATCTCCCACTTGACCTAAAGCTTGTGGAGTACTAAATATTACATTAATGTAAATACAATAAACTAGGGCATTTAAACCCTTTGTGCAAAATACTCTCACTTGCCTTAGTTGGGGAAGACTTGTAAACCTAGACCTTCTAGGTGACTCTCAAATACTTTAGCCGTGAGAGCTTTTGTAAAAGGATCAACAATGTTGTGCTCCGAGGCTATCTTCGTGACAATCACGTCTCCTCTGTGCACGATCTCCCGGATGAGATGATACTTCCGCTCTATGTGCTTTCCCCTCTTGTGACTTCGGGGTTCCCTCGAATTAAACACTGCACCACTGTCATCTCAATACAGTGTGATGGGCAAAATCATATTTGGAACAACTTCCAAATTTAGCATAAATTTCCTTAACCAAACGGCCTCCTTAGCTACTTCACAAGCTGCTACATATTCGACCTCCATGGTTGAACCAGCGATGCATCCTTGCTTGACGCCGCCATACTACTGACTCCTCCGTTAAGAGTGAAAATCGACACGATGTAGATTTTCGAGAATCTTTATCAACTGAAAGTCGAATCAGTGTATCTGTAAGGATCAAATCCTTAGCCCCATACACAAGCATGTAGTTCCTTGTTCTCCGAAGATACTTAAGGATTGTTTTAACCGTTGTCCAGTGTTCAAGTCCTGGATTAGATTGATACCTACTGACCATCCCAACTACAAAACAGATGTTAGGCCTAGTACACAACATGGCGTACATCAGGCTCCCAACAACCGATGCATAAGGAATCCGTCTCATATCCTCAACTCCTTGAGGTGTCTTAGGACCTTGTTCCTTAGACAAATAGATTCCATGTCTAAAAGGCAACAAGCCCTTTTTGGAATCTTGCATCTTAAACCTTGACAACACTTTGTCTATGTATGATGCTTGAGACAAGGCTAGTATTCTATTCTTGCGGAACCGGACAATCTGGACCCCAAGAACAAACTGCGCATCACCTAAATCTTTCATTTGGAATTGTGTAGCTAGCCATTCCTTGAGGTCAGTAAGATATCCTACATCATTCCCAATGAGTAGGATATCATCCACATAGAGAATTAGGAAAGCGACAGAACTATTGATGATTTTCTTGTAGACACAAGATTCATCATCATTCTGGTCAAAACCATAAGATCTGATAGCCTCATCAAATCTTATATTCCAGGACCTAGAGGCTTGTTTCAGTCCATAAATCGACCTTTTAAGCCTGCAAACCTTTTGTTCTTGTCCTGGTTCAATGAACCTTTTGGGTTGGTCCATGTAAATGGTTTCCTCAAGATTGCCATTCAAAAAGGTTGTCTTGACATCCATTTGTCATACCTCATAGTCATAATATGCGGCAACGGCAAGAAGGATACGGATAGACTTTACCATAGCAACAGGTGAAAAGGTTTCCTCCAAGTCAACCCCTACAACCTGGGTATAACCCTTTGCTACTAGTCTAGCTTTAAAGGTTTGCACCTTCCCATCTACACCACGTTTTCTCTTGTAGATCCACTTACAACCTATAGGTTTTACCTCATCAGGCTTATATACAAGATCCCAAATAGAATTGAAGTGCATAGACTCCATTTCTTGGTCCATGGCTATGACCCATTTGTCATTGTCAATGTCAACCATTGCTTGATTATAAGTCAATGGATCCTCACAGTTGTCACCTGGTATAACAACTTGGGTTTCAGCTAAACCCATGTAACGGTCAGGCTTTATCACAACCCTCCCACTACGTCGAGGCATACTCAACTCTTGAGATGGACCCTCTTGACTAGACAAACTAGTATCAACAACTCTTGTTGACGTACTAGTGTTCTTATTAGCAACCTTTGTTATTGTTCCGTCTAACTCACTCAACACTACCTTACTTTTTGGTTTGTTGTCCCTTATGTGGTCCTCCTCCAAGAAAGTGGCATTTATCGACACAAAGACCTTATCTTCCTTTGGATCATAGAATAAAGCACCTCTTGTTTCTTTTGGGTATCCTACGAATAGGCACAACTTTGAACGTGAATCCAACTTATTTGGATTTGTCACAAGCACATGTGCTGGACAGCCTCATATTCTGAAGTGACATAAACTACCTTTACATCCTTTCCAGAGTTCAAAAGGTGTTTCAGAAACACTTTTGGAGGGCACACTATTCAATATGTATACTGCAGTCTCCACTGCATAACCCCAAAAGGAACGAGGGAGATGAGCATAACTCATCATTGATCGAACCATGTCCAACAAGGTTCTATTTCTTCTTTTTGATACACCGTTTTGTTGTGGTGTGCCGGGAGCTGAGAGTTGGGATGTAATTCCATGTTCTATCATATAGTTCTGGAATTTTAAATCCATGTACTCTCCACCTCGATCCGATCGAACTGTTTTGACTCTTTTACCTAATTGATTTTCAACCTCAATCTTGAATTCCTTGAACTTTTCAAGTGCTTCAGACTTGTGGTGCATTAGGTAAATATTCCCATATGTAGAATAATCATCTATAAAAGAGATGAAATATTCATATCCTCCCCTGGCTTTAACATTCATCGGACCACAAAGGTCTGAATGTATAAGCTCTAGAGGATCTTTGGCTCTATAACCTTTTCCACTAAAAGGTCTTTTAGTCATTTTCCCTTCTAGGCAGGGTTCACATACTGGCAAGGAATTTTCTTTTAACTTGGTTAGAAGTCTGTTCTTTACCAATATCTCAATCCTATTGAGTTTAATGTGACCCAATCTTAGACGCCAAAGATGAGCATTTTAGGAGAAATTAGTTCGTGTACTTGGAATTTTGTAAAATTCACTTGTTAAAACTATTTTAACTGAATTAAACCATTTGCAAATAATTCTCAAGAAGAGCAACACATAGTACAATAATTTTCCAATGAAATAAACACTTTATTTAATTGAAAAGTAAAAGAAGTACAATGTTCTCTAAGGTAAGAAATAAGGTTTCTAATAAACCCTTAAGCTACATGTTATCAAATAACAGTTTTTCTTTGCCAGACAGTTGCTCTTTATCTGCTTCTTTTCCTCTTCTTCTGTATATTCTTAAGTCCAAAAGTATGGCTGCAGTTCTTAGTCCCAGAGGATGAATCCTCATGAGAACTTTTGGAATGAGCAAACAAATTTGCCTCTCCATTTTGTTGTCTCTTATCATCCATAAAGAGATCGATAATTTCGCAGACTCATGTAGCAGAGAAGTCGAGATCATACTCTATGTTGTTCATCATTTGCATTGCTACTGGAATCGTTGAATACTCTTGGAAGAGATTCTAGGATGAACAAAATCTGACATTTCTCATCTATGACCGCTCCGTTTAATTCCGCTATATTGAAGTGGGCAATCAGATTAAGAACATGTTCTCTCACCGATGTTCCTTCCTTCATACGTGTGTTATAAACAAATTTTAGGGCTTCATGCCGAATTTGTTTAGACAGTTGTCTAGACAAATTTAGCACAAAATCCATGATCTCTCGAGCTGAGACCTTGCCCTCCAGCCTCGTGGCTAAAGCATCAGGTATGCTAGCCAGGATATAAGCTTTCGCCTTTTCGTTGGCATTAATCCAGCGGTCATACGCATCCTCAACAGCTTGAGATGCATTTTGAGCAGGAAATTGAGGACACTCCTCATTGAGAACGAACTCAAGATCATGTGTAACCAAGATTATGTTGAGTCCATCCCTCCAAGTCACTATGTTCTCTCCGTTTAACTTTTTCGCACCCAATAAGGAAATCATAGACCTAGACATCATTGCTGAAATATTTACAAACAAACTTGTATGAGTTTCTTGCTATAACTCTAATCCAATAATGTTTTAGCTAATTATCAAATGATTCCTAGGCCATTTATAATTTGCAATGATACACCAAAGGTTTAGAATGTATGACACCGAAGGGTAATCAAAAACACTCCTCCTCTGGATCAAGACACTCTTGACCAAAACCTAACACCAGAATAACTCTTATTCCTATAGGTTTTAGTTACCATTTTTCAGTCTAGATACATACACAACTTATGTACCTCGTGAGTGTAACCCTTTGTCTTTAGATCCCATAGTCTCGATCCAATAAAATCCACCGAAGGAAGGACTAGATTGGAAAATAGTCTAAGGAAATCTTTATCCCTTTTGGGTGTCTACTGTGTTCGATCCCCTATGATCAAGCCCTCCGAAGGGATTGTGCAGTCCGAGCCAAACAAGCGGTGACCATAGTGGTCTAACGATGTAAACCGACAAAAGAGACCGTAGGTTTTGTTTTCACTAAACCTGTTCCCACTCACTATAAGTACCCTCTCCATTCACCTTGATATTGACTCATACAAACACCATCCGAAGGGGGACGCTCCCGTTTGCGCCACGAGGCCAAGTATGAGTCTCACGGTGTGAACTTCCCAGAGATAGCGTAGTTGGAAAAATATGTATCTCATACACTTTTTCCTCCCACTGAATACTTTTAGTCTATAAGAATCTTTCTTAGGCTAAAACCCGGCTAATGGTTTTACCTAACTCTATCAACATAACTCTTATATTGATAATCAATATAACTCTTATATTGATTTTATCCTAAGTTTGTTAATATAACTCCTTATATTAAACCTAAGATTTCTAGTTTATTAACCACTTAATAAACTCGCTCACGCTACTGTAATTTATAAGACTCTCTTATTAAATTTCACTCCCAAGTCAGTTCCCAGGTAGGGGTGTTCCGTTTCCGTCAGCATAAATACCCCAGCCTAGACAGAACTTTCCTTAGACAGAGTTCCTCTTTTAATCATAGCTTATAAAGTACTTGGTTCCTAATTCTAATCTAATTAGAACTAGATAACCTAAGGTCTATTATTTCCAAGTTCTAAACACTTTAAAACTAATAATTAACTTTAGGTGACATGCATACTATGTTATAGTGCTTGATCATTCATCACATGAATAATAAAACATTCATAGCATATTCATCTCATGAAATATAATACATGTCAATGTTGTCCAAATATTAATATAACAAATTTATATTAATTAATCATGCAAACTATATAATATAACTCCTTATATTATAAATGATGCATGAAAATGCTTAACCTAAGGTGAGATTTCTAAAATACAAACATACACTATGCATGGCAATAATTACACAACAATTGCATAATTAAAATAGCAAAAATTAGACCAATTTTGGCACCCTAGAAATAATTTCAATTAATATAATCTAATTATATTAATTAAAATTAAAATTATTAAATTTATTAAAATAAAACGTTTTTATAATTAATATAAATAATAAAATTTTGTTTTTTCTTTGTTGCTCCTCGTGAAACGGCCCAGGCGCTGCAACGCTTTTTGTCGTTTTCTGCGGCGTTGCTTGGCTGAGGCGCGTTGTTGTCTTCGGCGCGCGCTGCAGCAGTGGCGTTGCAACGCCATTCACAGAACAGCCATAGGAATCTCCATTCTTGCTCGTTTTCGCTCCGATCTTCTCAGCAACCGCTTTGCCTCGATCGATACGGACTTACAGACTCGATTTACAATTAAATTTGCCCAAAACACCATGCCCTTACATTGAACATTTCAATGAAATTGTAAATCTAAGTGCCAAAACTGAAAACATCTAATTTCGCAAAAACCGTTACATCTCATGCACAAAACAGTACATCCCACCTTGTTCTTGAAAAATCCAGGACATAAATCAAGAACGCAATTGGTCTCTAATACCAATTGAAGGGAATCGAAGTCCCCGCAGAGGAAGCGATTGCGAATCGCGCGCTCTTGATTTAGTTACAATGGAAATTTCAAGAATGTAAAACATGGATTAAGCATAAAATAAAAGTTTGGACGGCAAGAAGTTACCTTTGAAGAACCTTTCTTCAAGTGCTCCTCTCTCCACGATCCACGATCTCAAAGAACAAGAACTCCAACGTGCGAAGACACGACCACCGGATCTTCTCTGTTGTTCTCTAGGTGAGGGAGGAAGGTGGGTTCCCTTTAGGAGTGGTGAGGTATTTTGTGAGAGAGATTTGTGTTTTGGAACTCTTCCAACAACACAACAAGGAGGCTAGGAATTCTATGAAAAACCCTTAACCTAGTTGCATCTCATACAACCATACATATAGAGAATTGGGATGGAAATGACCATCCTACCCCTCCTTTAATCTCTCTTTAATATATAGTCTAATTCACATTAAAACTATATATTATATCAATTATATCATATATAATTGATATAACTCCTCATGTATGAAATTGAAAACTTCAATTTCACTCCTAACTTTATACCTTCTATATTACCATGCTGAGCCAACGGAGCGATCTAATGGACCTACAGATCATGAGCTCCAATGATGTGAAATTAACTGATCAAACTCTTGGATCCAGTTAATCAATATTCATTAACTACAAGTCACTCCACTATAGACTAGTAGCTGCACTCTCCTCACTGTAGATATTATTGTATCCACTAATATAGTCATTGCCCATGAGTCGGCCATTCACAGGTTGTTCGTAATCACAGCTGGGTCAAATTACCGTTTTACCCCTGCGATTACCTTTTTGCTCCTTAAGCACCACTGATCTTCTAATGAACAACAAGTCTAAAGTCCTACCTTAGACTCATACCCTCGTAGAGGGCGGGACCCCGTTGTTCAAGACCTTGAGTCAGATCTTAAGGGAACAACCTATCTAATTCCTCAGTAGAGGAATGAGTGAATTCCATCTTACACATTTAAGTTTCCAGCTACCTACGAGGTTCTATCCCTCATAAGGTAGGCTTATTGAGTCGGCTACAGGCCACTCTCACCCATACTAGTCTAAGGACAAACCCCTATAAGCAAGAGTTCATAACTTACTCAGGATTCAGGTCGAGTCACTAATGACCATCTATAAATTACTAGTCTTATCCTCGTTAGCGATTGTTACACCGGTAAGACTAATAATTTGCGATCGATCTTGTATGAACTCTTCATACAGGATGCCCCCACTCGCATGTCAACTACATGAATGAGTTGGATTACCTCATTTGTACTAATTACAAAGTGGGTCGCATCCATGGTGTTACCAGAATGAGGTTTCCAACCTTATTCTTATACCATAGACTATTTAGGTTATAATCTTGAATTCAACCCAATTAGTGTCCACTACACTGATTTCAAGATAAGCGTTATAACCTTGGAGCTTAGTTTATTGGATTTATAAAAGCAAGACAGTAATTTTATCAAAACAAATAACACTTGATTTAATTGATCAAGATCACACAAGTTTAGGGCATAAATCCCAACATGATGCATCGCTGCTTGATGCTTCGCCATACTACAACTCCTCCATTCAGAATGAAGGTTGACCCCGAAGTGGATTTCCTAGAATCCTTATCTGTCTGAAAGTCAGAATCTGTGTATCCCGTAAGGATCAAATCCCCACTCCCATACACAAGGCTGTAGTTCCTCGTTCTCCTAAGATACTTGAGGATTGCTTTTACGGTTGTCCAGTGATCTAATCCTGGATTTGATTGATACCTATTGACAATCCCAACTGCATAACAGATGTCGGGCCTAGTACACAACATGGCATACATGAGGCTCCTACAGCTG
Source organism: Trichosanthes cucumerina (assembly GCA_036507285.1). Taxonomy (NCBI): domain Eukaryota; kingdom Viridiplantae; phylum Streptophyta; class Magnoliopsida; order Cucurbitales; family Cucurbitaceae; genus Trichosanthes; species Trichosanthes cucumerina. The sequence continues at coordinate 30,951,408 of CM071839.1, forward strand.
AAGCATAAGGGATTCGTCTCATATCCTCAACCTCTTGAGGAGTCTAAGGACATTGATCCTTAGACAGGTGAACCCCATGCCTGAAAGGAAACAAGTCCTTCTTGGAGTTCTGCATCTTATATCTAGAAAATATCTTGTCAATATAAGACGCCTGAGACATGGCTAGCGTTCTTTTCTTCCGGTTTCGGACTATCTGGATACCTAGAACATACTGTGCTTCTCCAAAATCATTCATTTGGAATTGCGAAGCCAGCTATTTCTTTATGTCAGTAAGAAATCGTACCTAATTCCCAATGAGAAGGATATCATCCACATACAATATCAGAAATGTGACAGTGTTGTTGATGATTTTCTTGTAGACACAAGGCTCGTCAACATTCTGATCAAAGCCATAAGGTTTGATCGCCTCATCAAACCTTATATTCTAAGACCTCGAAGCTTGTTTCAACCCATAAATAGACCTATGAAGCCGGCAAACCTTTTGCTATTGGCCTTGGGTAATGAACCTCTTGGGTTGGTCCATGTAGATCGTCTCGTCAAGGTTGTCATTTAGAAAGGCGGTTTTGACATCCATCTGCCATACCTCATAGTCATAATATGCGGCAATGGCCAGAAGCATCCTGATCGACTTTACCATGGCAACAGGTGAAAAGGTTTCCTAATAGTCAACCCCTTCTACCTGGGTAAAACCCTTTGTCACTAGTAGTGCATTGAAGGTCTGCACCTTTCCATCTACGCCACGTTTACGCTTGTAAATCCATTTGCAAACTATAGGTTTTACCCCATCCGATTGATCCACAAGCTCCCAGACGGAATTGAAGTACATCGACTCCATTTCCTGGTCCTTAGCTTTAATCCATTCGTCTTTGTCAACGTCTGCCATTGCCTGATCATAGGTCAATGGATCTACGCAGTCATCATCAGGGGTGACAACTTGGGTTTCAGCTAAACCCATGTAACGTTCAGGCTGTATTACAACACTCCCACTACGTCGAGGCATTCTCAACTCTTGAGAACGGACATGACTAGAAGTGTTAGGTGAAGGGAATCGTAGTCCCGCAGTGGAAGCGATTGTGAATCGCACGCTCTTGATTTAGTTACAACGATATAATTCAAGAGCACATATATAACTAGATTAAGCATATGAACATAATGGACAGCAAGAAAATTACCATTGAAGAACCTTTCTTCAAGTGCTCCTCCTCTCTAACGATCAAGATCACAACAACACGAACTCGTACGAACACCGACACTACCACCGGATCTCCTACATTGTTCTCTAGGTGAAGGAGGAAGGTGGGTTCCCTTTAGGAAAGGTGAGGTGTTTTGTGAGAGAAATGTTTGTTGTCTTGGAACCTTTCCAACAACAACAAATGTTAGGAATCACTTAGAATGACTTGACCTAATTGCATCTCATGCAACCATATATATAGGGGAATGGGATGGAAATGACCATCCTACCCCTCCTTTATTCTCTCTTTAGTATATAGTTTATATATGAATCTAATTCACATTAAAACTATATATTATATCAATTATATCATATATAATTGATATAACACCTCATGTATGAAATTGAACACTTCAATTTCATTCCTAACTTTATACCCTCAATATTACCATATTGAGCCAACGGAAGAACCTAATGGACCTACAGTTCACGAGCTCCAATGATGTGAGATTAACTTATCAAACTCTTTGATCCAGTTAATCAATATTCATTAACTACAAGTCACTCCACTATAGACTTGTAGTTGCACTCTCCTCACTGTAGATAATATTGTATCCACTGATATAGTCATTACCCATGAGTCGACCCTTCACAGGTTGTTCGTAATCACGGCTGGGTCAAATTACCGTTTTACCCCTTTGATTACCTCTTTGCTCCTTGAGCACCACTGATCCTCTAATGAACAACAAGTCTAAGGTCCTACCTTAGACTCATACCCTCATAGAGGGCGGGGCCCCGTTGTTTAAGACCTGGAGTGAGTTCTTAAGAGAACAACCTATCTAATTCCTTAGTGTAGGAATGAGTGAATTCCATCTTCCACAGTTAAGTTCCCAGCTACTTACGAGGTTCTGTCCCTCAGAAGGTAGGCTTATTGAGTCGGCTACAGGCCACTCTCACCCATACTAGTCTAAGGACAAAGCCCTATAAGCAGGAGTTCTTAACTTGCTCCGGATTCAGGTCGAGTCACTAATGATCATCTATAAATTACTAGTCTTATCGTGTTAACGGTGTTATACTAGTTAGACTAATAATTTGCGATCCAGTCTTTTATGAACTCTTCATGAAGGATGCCCCCACTCGCATGTCAACTACATGAATGAGTTCGATTACCTCATTTGTACTAATTACAATGTGAGTCGCATCCATGGTGTTACCAGAATGAGGTTTCCAACCTTATTCTTATACCATAGACTATTTAGGTTATATTCTTGAACTAAACCCAAATAGTGTCCACTACACTGATGTTCAAGATAAATGTTAATAACCTTGGGGTTTAGCTTAATGGATTTATAAAGCAAGACTGTAATTCTATCAAACCAAATAACACTTTATTTAATTGATCAAAATTACACAAGTTTAGGGCATAAATCGAAACACTCTCCCACTTGACCTAAAGCTTGTGGAGTACTAAAACATTACAATAATGTAAATACAATAAACTAGGGCATTTAAACCCCTTTGTACAAAATACTCCCACTTGCCCTAGTTGGGAAAGACTTGTAAACCTAGACCGTCTAGGTGACTCTCAAATACTTTAGCCGTGAGAGCCTTTGTAAAAGGATCAACAATGTTGTGCTCTGAGGCTATCTTCGTGAGAATCACGTCTCCTCTATGCACGATCTCCCGGATGAGATGATACTTTCGCTCTATGTGTTTTCCCCTCTTGTGACTTCGGCGTTCCCTCGAGTTTGCCACTGCACCACTGTTATCGCTATACAGTGTGATGGGCAAAGTCATATTTGGAACAACTTCCAAATTTAGCATGAATTTTCTTAACCAAACGACCTCCTTAGTTGCTTCACAAACTGCTACATATTCAGCCTACATGGTGGAATCAGCGATGCATCCTTGCTTGACGCTTCACCATACTACAACTCCTCCGTTAAGAGTGAATACTGACTCTGATGTAGATTTTCGAGAATCTTTATCAGTCCGAAAGTCAGAATCCGTGTATCCCGTAAGGATCAAATCTTTAGCCCCATACACAAGCATGTAGTTCCTTGTTCTCCGAAGATACTTAAGGATTGTTTTAACCGTTGTCCAGTGTTCAAGTCATGGATTGGATTGATACGCATCGACCATCCCAAGCGCAAAAATGGATGTCGGGCCTAGTACACAACATGACGTACATCAGGCTCCCAATTGCCGATGCATAAGGAATCCGTCTCATATCCTCAACTCCTTGAGGTGTCTTAGGACCCTGTTCCTTAGACAAATGGATTCCATGTCTAAAAGGCAACAAGCCCTTTTTGGTATCTTGCATCTTAAAACTTGACAACACTTTGTCTATGTATGATGCTTGAGACAAGGCTAGTGTTTTATTCTTGCTGATTCAGGACAACTGGATCCCAAGAACAAAGCGCGCATCACCAAAATCTATCATTGGAGCTGCGTAGCTAGCCATTCCTTGATGTCGAAGAAGATAACCTACATCATTCCCAATGAGTAGGATATCATCCACATAGAGAATTAGGAATGCGACAGAACTATTGATGATTTTCTTGTAGACACAAGGTTCATCATCATTTTGGTCAAAACCATAAGATCTGATTGCCTCATCAAATCTTATATTCCAGGACCTAGAGGCTTGTTTCAGTCCATAAATTTACCTTTTAAGCCTGCAAACCTTTTGCTCTTGTCCTTGTTCAATGAACCCTTTGGGTTGGTCCATGTAGATATTTCCTAAAGATTGTCATTCAAAAAGGTTATCTTGACATCCATTTGCCATACCTCATGGTCATAATATGTGGCAATGGCGAGAAGGATACGGATAGACTTTACCATAGCAACAGGTGAAAAGGTCTCCTCATAGTCAACCTCTTCAACCTGGGTATAACCCTTTGCTACTAGTCTAGCTTTAAAGGTTTGCACCTTCCCATCTACACCACGCTTTCTCTTGTAGATCCACTTACAACCTATAGGTTTTACCCCATCAGGCTTATCTACAAGATCCCAAACATAATTGAAGTACATAGACTCCATTTCTTGGTCCATGGCTATGACCCATATGTCTTTGTCTTTGTCAACCATTGCTTGATTATAAGTCAATGGATCCTCGCAGTTGTCATCTAGTATAACAACTTGGATTTCAGCTAAACCCATGTAATGGTCAGGCTGTATTACAACCCTCCCACTACGTCGAGGCATACTCAACTTTTGAGATGGACTTTCTTGACTAGACAAACTAGTATCAACAACTCTTGTTGACGTACTAGTGTTCTTATTAGCAACCTTTGCTATTGTTCCGTCTAACTCACTCAACACTACTTTACTTTTTGGTTTATGGTCCCTTATGTGATCCTCCTCCAAGAAAATGGCATTTGTCGACACAAAAACCTTATCATCCTTAGGATCATAAAATAAACCACCTCTTTTTTTTTTTGGGTATCCTACTAATAGGCATAATTTTGAACGTGAATCCAACTTTTTTGGATTTGTCACAAGCACATGTGCCGGACAACCCCATATTCTGAAGTGACATAAACTACCTTTACATCCTTTCCAGAGTTCCAAAGGTGTTTCAGAAACACTTTTGGAGGGCACATTATTCAACATGTATACTGCAGTCTCCACTGCGTAACCCCAAAATGAACTAGGGAGATGAGCATAACTCATCATTGATCGAACCATGTCCAACAAGGTTCTATTTCTCCTTTTCGATACACCGTTTTGTTGTGGTGTGCCGGGAGCTGAGAGTTGGGACGTAATTCCATGTTCTATCATATAGAATTTTAAATCCATGTACTCTCCACCTCGATCCGATCGAAGTGTTTTAATAGTTTTACCTAATTGATTTTCAACCTCAGTCTTGAATCCCTTGAACTGTTCAAGTGCTTCAGACTTGTGGTGCATTAGGTAAATATGCCCAAATCTAGAATAATCATCTATAAAAGAGATGAAATATTCATATCTTCCCCTGGCTTTAACATTCATCGGACCACAAAGGTCTGAATGTATAAGCTTTAAAGGGTCTTTGGCTCTATAACCTTTTCCACTAAAAGGTCTTTTAGTCATTTTGCCTTCTAGGCATGATTCACATACTGGCAAAGAATTTTCTTCTAACTCGTTTAGAAGTCCGTTCTTTACTGATCTCTCAATCCTATTGAGATTAATGTGACCCAATCTTAGATGCCAAAGATGAGCATTTTCTTTAGGAGAAATTTTACGTTTCTTAGTTTGTGCGTTTACAGTTTTAAATAATTCAGTGTTCAAAACCATTTTGACAGAATTAGGCCTTAAAACATACAATCCATTTTCTAACGAAGCTGAACATATTTCTAAACCTTTCTTCAAAATAAACACTTTATTCATCAAAAAGGAAACAAAAATACATTGTTCTATAAGGCAAAAAATGGAAACAAGGTTTCTAGTAAACCCTAGTATCACTAATATATTGTCCAACAATACATATTTCTTGCCAAAATAAAGCTTCATTGTGCCTACTGCTACAGCTGAGACGACTTCTCCATTTCCATCCCAGAGCGTTATCTCTCCTTGTTGTAGCTGCTGCCAAGAATCAATTCCCTGAAAAGAAGAGCAAACATGATTAGTGGCGCCTGAATCAAGTATCCAAGTTGTTTTATCATTATCCACTAAACAAGCTTCTAGGCAAAGTAAATCATATTTATCTTCCTTCTTCTTTTCTGCAATGTACTTCGGGCAGTTCCGTTTCCAATGTCGTCTTCGTTGCAGTGGAAACACTTTCCTTTGTCAGCAACGTCTTTGACTTTCTTACCCTTCTGGGCGGCAGATTTGTCAGCCTGTTTCCCTTTACCAACCTTCTTCATGTTCTTCTTCTTTCCTCTCAGGTTAGAAGAAGATGAAACCACTGTTTTTGTCCCAGATATCGAACCTCTGTGATAACTCCTACTGGCAACATTTGCCTCACCTTTCGATCCCTGAATTTTCATCAAAGACTGAAAGGTTTAGAGTTCATTCAGAAGGGAGGTAAGATTAAAAGTAAGCTTGTTCATAACAACATTACTTCTAAAGCATAGGAAACTATCGGAAGGATTTCGAATGAAAGTCGACACCGCTCGACTCATCGATGGAAGCACCATTCGACTCCGCGATGTTAAAGTGCACCATCATATCCAGGACATGATCCCGAACAGATGTACCCTCTGGAATCCTCGAGTTGAATATGTACTTTAGGGCATTATGTCGGGCCTGTGTGACTGTTGTCCAAACATACCCTGCACAGAATCCATGATTTCCTTGGCAGTAATCATGCCCTCATGTTTCTTGGCTAATATGTCAGACATACTTGCCAGCATGTAGACCTTGGCCTTATCATTGGCCTTGATCGATCGATCATATGCATCACGAACATTTCGTGACGCATTCGAGCCTGGCACCTGAGAACACTCCTCAGTTAGCACAAACTTAAGACCATCCACTACAAATATAGTATTGAGTTTGTTTTTCCATGTCATCATATTCTCTCCGGTTAACTTTTCCGCACCCAATAAGGAAATAATAGAGCTAGGCATTTTTGCTGAAAAATTTACAAACAAACTTGTATGAGTTTCTTGCTATAACTCTAATCCAATCATGTTTTAGCTAATTAACAAATCATTCCTAGGTCATTTATAATTTGCAATGATACTCCAAAGGTTTAGAATGTATGACACCAAAGGGTAATCAAAAACACTTCTCCTCGAGATCAAGACACTCTTGACCAAAACCTAATACCAGAATAACTCTTATTCCTATAGGTTTTAGTTACCATTTTTTGGTCTAAATACATACACAACTTATGTATCCCGTGAGTGTAACCCTCTGTCTTTAGATCCCAGAGTCTCCATCCAATAAAATCCGCCGAAGGGAGGACTAGATTACAAAATAGTCTAAAGAAATCTTTATCCCTTTCGGGTGTCTACTGTGTTCGATCCCCTATGATCAAGCCCTCTGAAGGGATTGTCTGGTCCAGGCCAAACTAGCAAGCTGACCATAGTGGTCTAACGGTGTAAACCGACAAAAGAGACCATAGGTTTTGTTTTCACTAAACCTGCTCCCACTCAATATAAGTATCCTCTCCATTCACCTTGATATTGACTCATACAAACACCATCAGAGGGGGACGCTCTGTTTTGCGCCACGAGGCCAAGTATGAGTCTCACGGTGTGAACTTCCCGGAGATAGCGTAGGTGGAAAAATATGTATCTCATACACTTTTTCCTCCCACTGAATACTTTAAAGTTTATAGGAATCATATTTAGGCTAAAAGCCGGCTAATGGTTTTACCTAACTCTATCAACATAATTTTTATATTGATAATCAATATAACTCTTATATTGATTTTATCCTAAGTTTGTTAATATAACTCCTTATATTAAACCTAGGATTTCTAATTTATTAACCCCTTAATAAACCATTGACGCTCATTGTAATTTATAAAACTCTCTCGATTAAATTTCACTCCCAGTCGGTTCCTGCAGGGTGTTCCGCTTTAAATCGACTTAAATACCCAAACCTAGATAGAACTTTCCTTAGACAGAGTTCCTCTTTTAATCATAGTTTATAAATTACTTGGTTCTTAATTCTAATCTAATTAGAACTAGATAACCTAAGGTCTATTATTTCCAAGTTCTAAACACTTTAAAACTATTAATTAACCTTAGGTGTTATGCATACTATGTTATAGTGCTTGATCATTCATCACATGAATAATAAGACATTCATAGCATATTCATCTCATGATATATAATGCATGTCAATGTTGTCCATAAATTAATATAACAAATTTATATTAATTAATCATGCAAACTATATAATATAACTCCTTATATTATAAATGATGCATGAAAATACTTAACCTAAGGTGGGATTTCTAAAATATAAGCATACATTATGCATGGTAATAATTACACAACAATTGCATAATTTTAATAGAAAAAATAGACCAATTTTGGCACTCCAAACTCAATTTTAATTAATATAATATAATTATATTAATTAAAATTATATAATTAAATATATTAAACATATTAAATATAAAATGTTTTTATAATTAATATATATAATAAAAACTGATTTTTCGCCCGTTGCTCCTTTGCGTGAAACGTATCTGGCGTTGCAACGCTGCTTCTTGTCGTCTTTTGCCAGTTGAAACGCGCCTCTCGTCAAGCGTTGCAACGCTGCCTCCTGTGCGCGCCTTCTCCCGCAAGCGTAGCGTTGTAACGCCAATGAACATCGTTGCAACGCTGCACACAGACAGCAACTTGGAATCCTCATTCCTTGCTCGTTTTCGCTCCGATCTTCTCAGCAACCACTTTGCCTCGATCGACACAGACTTACAAACTCGATTTACAATTAAATTTGCCCAAAACACCGGGCCATTATATTGAACGATTCAATGAAAATTATAAATCTAAGTGCCAAAATTGAAACCATCTAATTTTGCAAAACCGTTCATACATCTTATGCAAAAAAAGTAAATCCCACCTTGTTCTTGAAAAAATCCAGAACATAAATCAAGAACGCAATTGGGATCTGATACCAATTGAAGGGAATCGTAGTCCCGCAGCGGAAGAGATTGTGAATCGCGCACTCTTGATTTAGTTACAACGATATAATTGAAGAGCGCATATAACTAGATTAAGCATATGAACATAATGGACAACAAGAAAATTACCTTTGAAGAACCTTTCTTCAAGTGCTCCTCCTCTCTCACAATCAAGATCTCAAAGAACACGAAGTGCACGAAACACCGACACTACTACCGGATCTTCTCCGTTGTTCTCTAGGTGAGGGAGGAAGGTGGGTTCCCTTTAGAAAAGGTGAGGTGTTTTGTGAGAGAGATGTTTGTTGTCTTTGAACCTTTCCAACAACAACAAATGCTAGGAATCACTTAGAATAACTTGACCTAGTTGCATCTCATGCAACCATATATATAGGGGAATGGGATGGAAATGACCATCCTACCCCTCTTTGATCCAGTTAATCAATATTCATTAACTACAAGTCACTCCACTATAGACTTGTAGCTGCACTCTCCTTACTGTAGATAATATTGTGTCCACTGATATAGTCATTACCCATGAGTCGACCCTTCACAGATTGTTCGTAATCACGGCTGGGTCAAATTACCGTTTTACCACTGTGATTACCTCTTTGCTCCTTAAGTTCCACTGATCTTCTAATGAACAACAAGTCTGCGGGGCCCCGTTGTTCAAGACCTGGAGTCAGTTCTTAAGGGAACAACCTATCTAATTCCTTAGTGTAAGAATGAGTGAATTCCATCTTGCACAGTTAAGTTCCCAGCTACCTACGAGGTTTTGTCCCTCAAAAGGTAGGCTTATTGAGTCGGCTACAGGCCACTCTCACCCATACTAGTCTAAGGGCAAACCCCTATAGCGGGAGTTCTTAACTTGCTCAGATTCAGTCGAGTCACTAATGACCATCTATAAATTACTAGTCTTATCCTGTTAACGGTGTTACATTGGTTAGACTAATAATTTGTGATCCAGTCTTGTATGAACTCTTCATACAGGATGCCCCCACTCGCATGTCAACTACATGAATGAGTTAGATTACCTCATTTGTACTAATTACAAAGTGAGCCGCATCCATGGTGTTACCAGAATGAGGTTTCCAACCTTATTATTATACCATAGACTATTTAGGTTATATTCTTGAACTCAACCCAAATAGTGTCCACTACACTGATATTCAAGATAAATGTTATAACCTTGGAGCCTAGTTTATTTGATTATAAAGCAAGACTGTAATTCTATCAAAACAAATAACACTTTATTTAATTGATCAAAATTACACAAGTTTAGGACATAAATCCCAACACTAGGATCAACAATACTTCTTGGCGTACTAGCCCCATCAGCAACTTTTGTTAATGTACTGTCCATTTCGTTTAACACGATTTTGCTTCTAGGTAAATGATCCCTGACGTGGTCTTCCTCAAGGAAAGTGGTGTTTGTCAACACACGCACTCTATTTTCCTTAGGATCGAAAAATAGACCACCCCTAGTCTCTTTTGGGTAACCTAAAACTATGAACAATTTTGACTACAAATAGGCACAATTTTGAACGGGGTTCTAACTTTTTTAAATTTGACACCAACACATGGGTCGGGCATCCCCAAATTCTGAAATGGTGTAAACTGCCTTAACGTCCATTCTTGAGTTCGAAAGGTGTTTCACAAACACTCTTCGATGGAACGTTGTTCAAAATATACACCACAGTCTCCACTGCGTAACCCTAAAAAGAATCAGGGAGAAAAGCATAACTCATCATCGACCGAACCATGTCCAACAGGGTTCTGTTTCTCCTCTCCGATAAACCATTTTGTTGTGGCATACCAGGTGTTGAGAGTTGGGACGTAATTCCATGTTCTATCATATAGTCCTAGAATTCAGTGTCCATATACTCTCCACCTCAATCCGATCGAAGTGTTTTTATAGTTTTACCTAACAGGTTCTCAATCTTAATCTTGTACTCCTTGAACTTTTCAAGAGTTTTAGACTTCTTATGCATTAGGTAAATATACCCATACCTTGAATAGTCATCTATAAAAGATACAAAGTATTCGTAACCACCTCGTGCTTTAACACTCATTGGACCACAAAGGTCAGAATGTATAAGCTCAAGGGTCTCTTTGGCTCTATATCCTTTTCCACTAAAAGGACGTTTGGTCATTTTGCCTTTAAGGCATGACTCACACACCTGTAAAGAGATTTCTTCCAACTCTCTTAGAAGTCCACTCTTCACTAGTCTCTCAATCCTATTGAGATTAATGTGGCCTAACCGTAGATGTCAAAGATGAGCATTTTGTTTAGGAGAAACTTTCGCTCTCTTAGTTCGTGTTTCTGTCGTTTTAAATAATTCAGTATTCAAAACACTTTTGACCGAATTAGGTTTGAAAACGTACAAATTAAACTCAAGTGAAGCAGAACACAGTAAGTTGCCTTTGAAAGAAATAAACGCTTTATTCGATTCAAAAGAAACTGTAATACAATGTTCAATAAGGCAGAAAATAAAAACTAGGTTTCTAGTAAACCCTGAAACTATATACAAATTATCTAATAAAATGTAATTCCTGCCAATATAGCTTCACCGTGTCGCTCGCTGCAGCAGAGACAACCTCCCCGGATCCAACCCGTAGCGTTATCTCAGCCTCTTGTAGCTGCTGCAAGGAACTAATCCCCTGAAAAGAAGAACAAACATGATTAGTGGCGCCCGAATCCAATAACCAGGCAGAGTCATTACTCTCCACTAAACAAGTTTCAGTTACTAGTAAATCACATTTACCTTCTTTCTTTCTCCGGCAAGGAACTTGGGACAGTTACGCTTCTAGTGGCCATCCCCATTGCAGTGGAAAGACTTTCCTTTCTCTGCAACTTCCTTGACCTTTTTGCCCATTTGGGCGGCAACACGGTCAGCTTTTCCCTTCTTCATCTTCTTCTTCTTCCCTTTCGGGTGTGAAGGAGCTACAGATTTAGTCCCAATGGTCGAACTCCTGTGAAAGGACCTGAAGACAATATTTGCCTCAGCTTCTGGTGTCCTGATCCTCATCAAGGACTGGAAGTTTTGTAGTTCATTGAGAAGGGTGGTCATAGTGTAGCTAATTTTGTTCAAACAACATTGCTACAAAACTGAAGGAAACTCTTCGAAAGAGTCTCCAGAATAAAGCTGACCTGGCTCGACTCATCGATCGACGCCCCGTTCATCTCCGCTAGATTAAAGTGGGTCATCATGTCTAGAACGTGTTCACATACATACGTCCCTTTCATCCGAGCCTTGAAGACGTGTTTGAGCGAATCATGCCGGACTTGAAAGGACTGCTGTCCAAACATTTCCTGCAAGGATTCCATGATATCCTTAGCGGTGACCATTAACTCATGCTTCTTTGCCAAAACTTCAGACAAGCTGGCAAGGATATAGACCTTGGCCTTTTCATTGGCCCTGGTCCATCGATCGTACACATCACGAACAATTCGTGATGCGGTCGAGCCCGGCACCTGAGGACACTTCTCAGTGAGCACGAACTTTAGGTCGTCAGTTACTAGAATTGTGTTTATATTGTTTTTCCATGTTTGAAAATTATCTCCCACTAATATTTCGGAAGCTAGTAAAGCCATTATTGAGCTAGACATTTTGCTGAAAAACAAGTAAAACTTTGTGTCAGTCTCGCAAAAACTTTTTGAAATCCAATCAAGTTTTAGTAAAAATTTATCCTATGATCCCTAGGTCATTAAAAGTTTGTAATGACCGCCATTGAAGGGTGAACAGAAACACTCCTCCTCTGCGACGAGACTTTCTCGACCAGACCTTAATGCCATAATAACTCTTATTACATTAGGCGTCCAGTTACCATTATTCGGTCTGAATCCATTAACTCTTAATGAATCCTGTGAGTGTCACCCTCAATCTTTAAGTTTCCAAGTAGTCGTCCAAACAATAGCCACCGAAGGATGAACCAAGAAGGAAAACCAACAAGAAAACTGTATCCCTTTCGAGAATTCACGGTGTTTCGACTCCCATGATCAAGGCCCTCCGAAGGGATTGTCTGGTCTAGGCCAAACTAGCAGGCGGATCATAGAGGTCTCACGGTGTGAATCGAAAGAAGAGACCGTAGGTCCCGTTTTCACAGGTCCCGCTCCCACTCACTATAAGTACTCTCTCCATCCACTTTGATATTGACCCATACAAATACCATCCAGAGGGGGGCGCTCCTATTTGCGCCACGAAGATGAGTATGGATCTCACGGTGTGAACTTTACGGAGATTTGTGTTTGAAAAAACAAATGTATCTTATACACTTTATTTCCTCTCGCTCAGCACTTTATATTAATCGGGATTGACGTAGATAAATCGGCTAATATTTACCTAAGTCTATCAATAGAACTCTTATATTGAATTAACCTAAGTGTATAATCACATTATTAACTTAGGTCTATGTGAGTAAATTAACCAACTTTTAATTAACGACACTCACGATAATATAACCTAAGAATCTCCTAACCAAATTCACTCCCAGGTTGGTTCCAAGGTAGGGGTGTTCCGCAAAGCGTCAGCTTAAATACCCCAGCCTTAGACAGAACCTTCCTTAGACAGACCTACTTATCAGTCACCATTCAAAAGGCATATTTGATTTCCTAATTTTAATCTTATTAGAACTAGAAAACCTAAGTCTAATTATTCAAGTTCTAAACAATTGAAAACTAATAATTAACCTAGGTTACATGCATTTCTATGGTATAGTGCTTGATCATTCATCACATGAATTAAATGCATGAGCATGCTTTTAATCTAAAAATATAACATTTATATAAATTAAAACATGCAAACTTTATATTTTAACTCTTATAATATAAATCTATCATGCATACCATATATTATAACTCTTATAATATAAATATGATGCATGAAATGTTTAACCTAAGGTGGGATTTAAATCTATGACATACATTATGCACATAGAATAAATATTTCATACATCTCATGCATAATATAAATAAATAACAAAAATTGGACCGATTTTGGCACTTAGGGACATTTATTTAATTAATTAACATTAATATAACTATTATATTAATATTAATTAATAAATAAATTTAATAATACATTTTACAAATATAAATTAAATAATTAATTAAAAATTGAAAATAACTAAATGTCCCACGAATGCAAACTGATGCACCTCCCACTATCGCGCGAAACTGCTTCGCAAACTACTCATCAACGCACGTAATGTTGCAACGCCATGGGCAGCGTTGTCCTCAACGCGCCCAATGCCTCGGCAGATCAGCCAGTATCACCTGATACGAAAGATTGTGCACCGCGGAGACGTGACAGTCACGCAGATAGCGTCGAAGCACAACGTTGTTGATCCATTTACAAAGGCCCTCACGGCTAAGGTGATTGAGGGTCACTTAGAGTGTCTAGGTCTTCGAGTGCTTCCTGACTAGTCCAAGTGGGAGTTTGTTGGGATGTATGTCCTAATCTTGTACATGTTTGTAATATTAGAATTGAAATAAATAAGAATTGTTTTTTCATCACTTTGTGTCTCGCATATTTACAAACTTTGTCCAATAAACTAAGCTCCAGGGTCATTGAATTATGAGAGAACTAGAACTTGAACGGTGTGTAGTGGACACACAAGGAGGATCACGTTCGAGTAAATGACCCGAATGGTCTCTGAAGATCTGAATAGGGTCGGAGACCTAATCCACAGATATCTTTGTGGATGCGCCCGCTTTGTATTAGATACAAACGAGTTGATCTGACTCGTTCATGTAGTTGACATGCGAGTGGGGGCATCCTGTGCAATGAGATTGTACAAGACCGTACCGTGAATTATTAGACTTACTGATGTAACACGTTAACAGTATAAGACTAATAACTTCGTAGATGACCAATAGTGACTCGACCTTAATCCTTAGCGTGTTACGAACTCCACGTCGGCGAGAGTACATCGCCCTTTGACTAGTACGGGTGAGGGTGGCCACAGTTGCTCGCCCAATATGCCTATCTTCTCAGGGACAGGACCACGTGGGGAGCTGGGAAGTTGACTACGCGAGATGGAATTCACTCATTCCCGACTTAGGGAAACTAGAGGGATTGTTCCCTTAAATTTTGTCTCTAGGGCTTGGACAACGGGCGCCCAACCTCTCACTGGCCCGAGAGGGGTGTTGTTTATGGTTGGACCATACAACATTATTGTTCATTAGAAGAGCAGTGGGGACTTAAGGAGCATGAGGTAGACATAGGGGTAAAATGGTAATTTAACGCAACAGTGTCTACAAACAACCTGTGAAGGGTCGACTCACGGGCATTGATTATATCAATATGTTGGGATTTATGCCTTAAACTTGTGTAATTTTGATCAAATAAATAAAGGGTTATTTGTTTTGATAAAATTATATTCTTGCTTTATAAATCCAATAAACTAAGCTCCAAGGTTATAATATATCTTGAACATCAGTGTAGTGGACACTGTTTGGATTGTGTTCAAGAATATAACCTAAATGGTCTATGGTATAAGAATAAGGTTGGAACCTTATTCTTGTAACCCCATGGATGCGGCCCATTTTGTAATTAGTACAAATGAGGTAATCCAACTCATTCATGTAGTTGACATGCGAGTGGGGGCATCATGTATGAAGAGTTCATACAAGACCGAACTGCAAATTATTAAGTCTAATCAGTATAACACCGTTAATAGGATAAGACTGATAATTTATAGATGGCCATTAGTGACTCGACCTGAATCCTGAGCAAGTTAAGAACTCCTGCTTATAGGGGTTTGTCCTTAGACTAGTATGTGTGAGAGTGGTCTGTAGCCGACTCAATAAGCCTAACTTCTCAGTGAAAGAACCTCGTAGGTAGCTGGGGACTTAACTGTGCAAGATGGTATTCACTCATTGTTGCACTAAGGAATTAGATAGGTTGTTCCCATAAGAACTGACTCCAGGTTTTGAACAACGGGGCCCCGCCCTCTATGAGGGTATGAGTCTATCTATGAGGGTATGAGTCTATGGTAGGACCTTAGACTTGTTGTTCATTAGAGGATTAGTGGTGATTAAGGAATAAAGAGGTAATCACAGGGGTAAAATGGTAATTTGATTGATCCGTGACTACTAACAACCTGTGAAGGGTCGACTCATGGGTAATGATTATATCAATGGACACAATATAATCTATAGTGAGGAGAGTGCAGCTACAAGTTTATAGTCGAGTGACTTGTAGTTAATGAATATTGATTAACTGGATCAAAGAGTTTGATCAGTTAATCTCACATCATTGGAGCTCATGAACTGTAGGTCCATTAGGTTCCTCCATTGGCTCAACATGGCAATATTGAGGGTATAAAGTTAGGAATGAAATTGAAGTGTTCAATTTCATATACATGAGGTATTATATCAATTATATATGATGTGATTGATATAATATATGGTTTTAATGTGAATTAGATTCACATATAAACCATATAATAGTGGGAGAATATAAGAGGGATAGGATGGTAATTTCCATCATATTTCCCTATATATAGTTGAATGAGATGCAAATAGGTTAAGCTAGTGATTTCATCTCTTTGAGAAACCCAAGAGAATTCTCCCACATAGTGTTGGAAAGAGTTCCAACTAGACTTTCAGAAAATACCTCATCTCACCTAAAGGGAACCCACCTTCCTCCCTCACCTAGAGAACAACGGAGAAGATTCGATGGTAGTGTCGGTGATTGTTCAGGTTCGTGCAGCTGAGATCGAGAACGTGGGAGAAGGAGCACTTGAAGAAAGAGTTCTTCAAAGGTAATATCTCGTTGTCCATATTGTTATTATATGCTTAATCTATATAGAATTGTTCTTGAATGTAATCCTTGTAACGAAATTAAGAACGCGCGATTCACTATTGCTTCCGCTGCGAGATTCGATTCCCTTCACAATAGACACAACTTGTCCTACAGTGATGGGAGTACAGCTACGGGTTTTAGTGGAGTGTTACCGTAGCTAATGAATGTTGAATAACCGGGTCAAAGAGTTTGACAGGTTAGTCTCGGATCATTGGAGCTCGTCATATGTAGGTCCATTAGGTCCCTCGGTTGGCTCAAACTGGATAGATAGAGGGTTTACAGTTTGGTGTGGATTTGAAGTGTTCAAATTCATTAAAAGGGTATTTATGTTATTTATATGAGATATGATTGACATATTATATAGTTTATTGTGAATGAGATTCATAATAAACTATAGGTTAGCCTAATTGATTAATTACTGCTAATTTAGAGAAATTGGATTGAGAGAAATTAAATTGAATGTGATTCAATTTAAAATCCACAATTATACAAATGTGATTTGTATAATAAGGTATGAGATATCTTATTATACGTGGTTATGCAAATATGATTTTCATAACCTAAGGTTGTGGTAAAATGGTAAATAGGTAGAGATTTCAACTCCACCAATCACCATCATATAATGCCTTTGTGAGAAGGCATTGGTAAGGTTTTTGCTCATTTTTTGGATTCTCACCAAAAGAGCTCTTCAAACTCTCTCAATCTCTCTCAAATTCTCTCTACCCTAAACCAAAGGGAGTCCCACCACTCTCCCTCTACCGACCGAGAACAACCGAGAAGATCTTTCAAAGGTGTCACTGTTCGGTTCGAGAGATCGTGAACGTAGAGATCGAGATCGGAGAAGGAATTCTTGAAGAAGTGTTCTTCAATAAGTAAGTATACTCATCTTACTATTTTTTCCTTCTTAGAACAACATGTTTAACCTAATTGCTATAGGATAGGTTAAATTTTATCTTTTCCACAACGATCACCACGACATTCCAAATTGTTTCCGCTGCGGGAGTTTTATTTCCTTCACATACCACGCTGTTGTTCATTAGAGGAGCAATGGGGACTTAAGGAGCAAGAGGTAGACACAGAGATAAAACGGTAATTTTATCTAGTAGTGTCTACGAACAGCCTGTGAAGGGTCGACTCACGGGCATTGGTTATATTAAATCGACGTCCTACAGTGATGGGAGTGCAGCTACGGGCTTTAGTGGAGTGTTACCGTAGCTAATGAATATTGAATAACCAGGTCAAAGAGTTTGATAGGTTAGTCTCGAATCATTGGAGCTCGTCATCTGTAGGTCTATTAGGTCTCTCGGTTGGCTCAAACTGGATAGATAGAGGGTTTACAGTTTGGTGCGGATTTGAAGTGTTCAAACTCATTAAAAGGGTAATTATGTCATTTATATGAGATATGATTGACATAATATATAGTTTAATATGAATGAGATTCATAATAAACTATAGGTTAGCCTAATTTATTAATTAGTGCTAATTTAGTGAAATTAAATTCAGAGAAATTAAATTGAATGTGATTCAATTTAAAATCCACAATTATACATATATGTTTTGTATAATAAGGTATGACATATCTTATTATATGTGTTATGCAAATATGATTTGCATAACCTAAGGTTGTGGTAAAATGGTAAATAGGTAGAGATTTGAACTCCACCTATCACTATTATATAAGCACCTTTGCAAGAAGGATTGCAAAAAAAGGTTTTTGGATTTTCCATCCAAGAGCTCTCTCTCATTCTCTCAACTCTCTCTCAAATTCTCTATACCCTAAACAAAAGGGAGTCCCACCACTCTTCCTCTACCGACCGAGAACAACCGACAAGATCAATTGGAGGTTTCCAATTTATTCGTTGTTCGAGAGATCGTAATCGTAGAGATCGAGAGCACGAAGAGTTCGTGACCGGAGAAGGAATTCTTGAAGAGGCGTTCTTCAACAAGTAAGTAAAGTTTCTTTACTGTTTTTTCTTCAATTACAGCATGTTTAGCCTAGGATCTATGTGATAACTTCGATTTTAAGAAAATATTTTTCACAACGATCACCACGACATTCCGAGTCGTTTCTGCTGCGGGAGTTTTATTCCCTTCAATTGGCATCAGAGTCAATCGTTGGTTTTTCGTTGTGCAAACTAATTTTCTTAAAATTAGGTGGGTTATGCTTTAATTCATGAGATGAATTGTGGTTGTTGCATATTGGATGTTTCGATTTTGACAC
Source organism: Trichosanthes cucumerina (assembly GCA_036507285.1). NCBI lineage: Eukaryota > Viridiplantae > Streptophyta > Magnoliopsida > Cucurbitales > Cucurbitaceae > Trichosanthes > Trichosanthes cucumerina. Next base: position 30,970,172 of record CM071839.1, read on the forward strand.
TTAAATTTAGATTTACTTTTCTGCTGTTGAGATCAATGTAAGGGCTCGTTGTTTTGGCCATTTAGAAAGTAAATCGAGTCTGTAAGTCCGTGTCGTTCGTGGCAAGAGTTGTTGTGAAGAAATCGAAGCGAAATTAGGCGAAAAACGACGAAAAATAGCAAAGGGGTTTGTTGTTCTGTCGACGGCGTTGAGACGCTGTTCTTCGGCGTCTCAACGTTGTCCACGCGGTTGGAGGCTGAGCTGCAGGTCAGCGTTGCAACGCTGAGGCGTTGAGCGCACTAAGTACAACACTGCACGCTGCGAGCGTAGAGGGGCAGTTCGCGACCAGTTCGCGCGCAGAGTGGCAGCATGGGTGGTTTTCCATCGTGGGGCGTTATTTTAATTTATTTAATTTTTTTTGATACGTTGTGGATGCGGCCCGCTTTGTATTAAGATACAAACGAGGTGATCTGACTCGTTCATGTGGTTGACATGTGAGTGGGGCATCTGCATAATGAGATTATACAGGACGCACCGTGAATTATTAGACCTCATCGATGTAATCATCATTAATGGTATGGACTAATAACTCGTAGATGACCATTAGTGACTCGAACTAAATCCTAAGTGTGTTACGGACTCCTGTCTGCGGGGGTCTGTCTTTTGACTAATACGGGTGAGGGTGGTCAGAGTTACTCGCCCAATATGCCTATCTTCTAAGGGACAGGACCAAGTAGGGAGCTGGGAACTTAACTACGCGAGATGTAATTTACTCGTTCCCGCCTTTAAGGGAACTATAGGGGTTGTTTCCTTAAGTGTTGTTTCCAGAGCTTGGACAACGGGCGCCCACCCTCTCACTGGCACGAGAGGGTTGTTGTTTATGGTGGGACCATTACAGCGTTGTTGTTCATTAGAGGAGCAGTGGGGACTTAAGGAGCAAGAAGTAGACACAGGGGTAAAACGGTAATTTGACCCAACAGTGTATACGAACATCCTGTGAAGGGTCGACTCATGGGCATTGGTTATATCAGTGGACACGTAATATCTTGCACTGGCGGGAGTGCAGCTACAGGCTTTAGTGGAGTGTTATCGTAGCTAATGAATATTGATTAATCGGGTCAATGAGTTTGACAGGTTAATCTCGGATCATTGGAGCTTGTCACTGTAGGTCCATAAGGTCCTTCGATTGGCTCAAACTGGATTAAAAGAAGGTTTACTATTTTGGTGTGAATTGAAGTGTTCAAATTCACTAAAGGGTATTTATGTCATTTATATGAGATATGAATGATATAATATATAGTTTAATGTGAATGAGATTCATAATAAACTATAGGTTAGCCTAATTGTAGAATTAGGGCTAATTTGGAGAAATTAGATTGAGAGAAATTAAATTGGATGTGATTCAATTTAAAAATCCACAATTATGCAAATGTGATTTGTAAAATGAGATATAAGATATCATATAATATGTGGTTATGCAAATATGATTTTCATAACCTATAGTTGTGGTAAAATGGTAAATAGGTGGAGATTTCAACTCCACCTATCACCATTATATAAACCCCATTTGCAAGAAAGGTTGAATGATCATACTCTCATTTTTGGAATTCTCACCAAAAGAAGAGTTAACTTCTCTCTCAAAGCTTCTCCTCCCTAACCAAAAGAAGGATCCCACCATCCTCCTTCTTCCTAAGGTAGAACAACCTTGTAACCAAGTGGAGTTATCCGATCGTTGTTCGTGTGAGGAGATCGAGATCGTTGAGATCGAGGAAGGCACGAAGTGTTCGTGAACGAAAGAAATCTTGAAGAAAGTCATCAATAAGTAAGTATCATCTTTAACTTGTTGTATTTCTTCCTTAGATTGCATGTTTAATCTATAACTATGTGATAGTTAGTTTTAATTTAATTATGTTGCACAACATCACCACGACGATTCAATCGTCTTCCGCTGCATAGGGACTCTCATTCCCTTCAATTGGTATCAGAGCCATTCGTTGGTTCTTGTTGTTGCACTTAATTTTGTTAAGATTAGGTGGGTATTTCCTTAAATTCATGAGATGAATCTTGGTTTGCAAAATGGTCATTTTCGGTTTTGGCACTGTTTTAGATTTACATTTTATGTTGATGTGATCATGTAAAGGCCCGTTGTTTTGCGCATTTTTAATGTAAATCGAGTCTGTAAGTCCGTGTCGTTCGTGGCATGAGATGCTATGAAGAAATTGGAGCGAAAACGGGCGAGAAACGACGAAGAACGACAAGAGTAACTTGATGTTCTGTCTACGGCGTTGAGACGCTGTTCATCGGCGTCTCAACGCTGCGATTGCTGGAGCATGGCGCCGCGTAAAGCGGCGTTGCGGCGCAAGGCGTTGCGCTTGCGCTGGAACGCCGCTTTGGCGTTGGGAGCGTTGGCACAACAACGAATCGAATGCTGCAACGTTGTAACGCTGCTCACGGCGTTGCAACGCTGCGAGTGTTTGTGGGTAGTTCGCGAGGTTGGAGCATACAACGTGGGCGGTTTCTCAAACTTCTACAACGTGGTGCATTTTCTAATTTCATTTTTTATTTTATTTTAAATGTAAAATGTATTATTTTCATTTTTATTTATTTATTTTATTAAATAATATTAATATTAATGTTATATTAATGTTATTTAATTAAATAAATGCCCCTAAGTGCCAACACCGGTTCATTTTTGCTATTTAATTATTTTATGCATGTGATGTATGATTTAATTAAATTCTATGTGCATAATGTATGTCATATAGATTTAAAATCCCACCTTAGGTTAAACATATTCATGCATTATTAATATTATAAGTGTTATAATATATAGTTTGCATGATAGGTTATATTATAAGTGTTATAATATAATTAAATGCATGTTTTAATTTAATTAATATAAGTGTTATATTTTTAGATTAGAGTTGATCATGCATTTTAATTTCATGTGATGAATTATTATGTTATAGTATAGTTATTCATGTGATGAATGATCAAGCACTATAACATAGAAATGCATGTAACCTAAGTTAACTATTAGTTTTAAAGTGTTTAGAACTTGAATAATTAGACTTAGGTTTTCTAGTTTTTATAAGATTAGAATTAGGAAATCAAAATGTAATCTTTGAATGGTGACTGATAAGTAACTCTGCCTAAGGAAGGTTTTGCATAAGGCTGGGGTATTTAAGTTGACGCTTGCGGAACACTCCTACCTAGAAACCGATCTGCGAGTGAATTCGGTCTGGAGATTCTTAGATTATATTTTTCATGAGTGTCGTTAATTAAAAGTTGATTAATTTACTCACATAGACCTAAGTAATAATGTGATTATAAACCTAGGCTAAATACCATATAAAAGTTATATTGGTAGACTTAGGTAAATTTTAGCCGGTTTATCTAGGTCAATCTTAAAAATTATAAAGTGCTGAGTGGGAGGAAATAAAGTGTATAAGATACATTTAATTTTCCAACCACAAATCTCCGTTAAGTCCGCACCGTGAGATCCATACTCGGCCCGTGGCGAAAATGGGAGTGTCCCCCTTCGGATGGTATTTGTATGGATCAATATCAAAGTGGATGGAGAGAGTACTTATAGTGAGTGGGAGCGGGTCCTGTAAAATGGGACCCACGGTCTCTTCTTTCGATTCACACCGTGAGACCCCTATGATCCGCCTACTAGTTTGGCCTGGACCAGACAATCCCTTCGGACGACCTTGATCATGGGAGTCGAAACACCGTGAATTCTCGAAAGGGATACAGTTTCCTTTTTGGTTTTCCTTCGTGGTTCACCCTTCGGTGGCTATTGTTTGGACGGATACTTGGAAACTTAAAGATTGAGGGTGACACTCACAGGATTCGTTAAGTGTTAATGAATTCGACCAAATAATGGTAACTGGACGCTTAATGGAATAAGAGTTATTCTGGAATTAGGGTCTGGTCGAGAAAGTCTCGTTCTAGAGGAGGAGTGTTTCTGTTCACCCTTCGGTGGCGGTCATTCTAAATCTTTAGAATATCATTGCAATTTTTAAATGACCTAGGGATCATAGGATTAAATTTTTTTAAAACTTGATTGATTTTCAAAAATTATGCGAGACTGACATAAAATTATTTGATTTTTTCAGCTAAAAAATGTCTAGCTCAATTATCGCTTTACTCGCTCCAGACAAGTTAGTGGGAGATAACTTCCAAATGTGAAAAAATAATATAAACACGATTCTTGTAACCGACGACCTGAAGTTCGTGCTTACTGAGTAGTGTCCTAAGTTTCCGACCTCGACTGCATCACGAAGTGTTCGTGATGCATACGATCGATGGATCAGGGCCAATGAAAAGGCCAAGGTTTATATCATTGGCGTTTATCTGAAGTCTTGGCAAAGAAGCACGAGTTGATGATCACCGCTAAGGAGATCATGGAGTCGTTGCAGGACATGTTTGGACAACAGTCCTTTCAGGTCAGGCACGATTCGCTCAAACACGTCTTCAACACCCGAATGAAAGAAGGGACATCTGTCCGTGAACATGTTCTGGACATGATGACCCACTTTAATTTGGTTGAGATAAATGGGGCTTCGATCGATGAGTCGAGCCAGGTCAGCTTTATTCTAAAGACTCTTTCGAAGAATTTCCTTAAGTTTCATAGCAATGTTGTTATTAACAAAATTAGCTACACTCTGACTATCCTCGTCAATGAGCTACAGAACTTCCAGTCCTTCATGAGGATCAGGACACCGGAAGCTGAGGCAAATGTTTCCTACAGATCATATCACAGGGGTTCGACCTCTAGGACCAAATTTGTCGCTTCCTCTCGCCCGAAAGGGAAGAAGAAAATGAAGAAGGGTAAAGTTGATCGAGCTGCCACCCAAAAGGGCAAGAAGGTCAAGGAAGTTGCAGAGAAAGGAAAGTGTTTCCACTATAATGGGGATGGTCACTGGAAGTGAAACTGTCCCAAGTTCCTTGTCGAGAGGAAGAATCAGGGTAAATATGATTTACTGGTAACTGAAACTTGTTTAGTGGAGAGTAATGACTCTGCCTGGATATTGGCCACTAACCACGTTTGTTCTTCTTTTCAGGGAATTGATTCCTGCCAACAGCTGCGAGAGGGTGAGGTGACTCTACAGGTTGGATCCAGGGAGATAGTCTCTGGTGCAGCTATCGGCAAAGTGAAGCTTTTCTTCGGCAGCAATTACTTATTGTTAGATAATTTGTACATAGTTTCAGGGTTTACTAGAAACCTCGTTTCTATTTTCTGTTTATTAGAACAATGTATTTACTTTTCTTTTCATGGTAATAAAGCGTTTATTTCCAGAAATGGTAATCTTATTTGTTTTGCTTCACTTAAGTCAAATTTGTATGTTTTAAACCCTAATTCGGTCAAAAGCGTTTTGAATACTGAATTATTTAAAACTGCAGAAACACGAACTAAAAGAGTAAAAGTTTCTCCAAATGAAAGACTAGTGAAGAGTGGACTTCTAAGTCAGTTAGAAGAAAACTCTTTACCGGTGTGTGAGTCATGCCTCGAAGGCAAAATGACCAAACGTCCTTTTAGTGGAAAATGATATAAAGCCAAGGAGCCCCTTTAGCTTATACATTCTGACCTCTGTGGTCCGATGAGTGTTAAAGCGCGAGGTGGTTACGACTACTTCGTATCTTTCATAGATGATTATTCGAGGTATGGGTATATTTACCTAATGCATAGGAAGTCTGAAACTCTTGAAAAGTTCAAGGAGTACAAGACTGAGGTTGAGAACCTATTAGGTAAAACCATAAACACATTTCGATTGGATCGAGGTGGAGAGTATATGGACACAGAATTCTAGGACTATATGATAGAACACAGAATTACGTCTCAACTCTCAACACCTGGTATGCCACAGCAGAATGGTGCATCAGAAAGGAGAAACAGAACCCTGCTGGACATGGTTCGGTCGATGATGAGTTATGCTCGTCTCCCTAATTCTTTTTGGGGTTATGCAGTGGAGACTGCAGTTTATATTTTGAACAACATTTCGTCGAAGAGTGTTTGTGAAACACCTTTCGAACTGTGGAATGGACGTAAAGGTAGTTTACACCATTTTAGAATTTGGGGATGTCCGACCCACGTGTTGGTGTCAAACCCAAAAAGTTGAAACCCCGTTCAAAGTTGTGCCTATTCGTAGGTTAGCCAAAAGAGACTAGGGGTGGTCTATTTTTCAATCCTAAGGAAAATAGGGTGCTTGTGTCTACAAACGCCACTTTCCTTGAGAAAGACCACATCAGGGATCATTTGCATAGGATAAAAATCGTGTTAAACGAAATGGACAGTACGTCAGCAAGAGTTGCTGATAGGGCTAGTACATCAGCAAGTGTTGTTGATCCTAGCACGTCAAGTCAAGTCCGTTCTCAAGAGTTGGGAATGCCTCAACGTAGTGGGAGGGTTGTTAGACAGCCTGAACGTTACATGGGTTTAGCTGAAACCCAAGTCATCACTCCTGATGATGACAACGAGGATCCATTGACCTATGATCAGGCAATGGTTGATGTTGACAAGGACGAATGGATTAATGTTATGGACCAGGAAATGGAGTCGATGTATTTCAATTCTGTCTGGGAGCTTGTGGATTAACTGGATGGGGTAAAACCTATAGGTTGTAAATGGATCTACAAGCGTAAACGTGGCGTAGATGAGAAGGTGCAGACCTTCAAAGCACGACTAGTAGCAAAGGGTTTTACCCAGGTCGAATGGTTTGACTATGAGGAAACCTTTTCACCTGTTGCCATGGTAAAGTCGATCAGGATCCTTCTGACCATTGTCGCATATTATGACTAGAGATATGGCAAATGGATGTCAAGACCGCCTTTCTGAATGGCAACCTTGACGAAATCATCTACATGGACCAGCCCAAAGGGTTCATTGCCCAAGGCCAAGAGAAAAAGGTTTATCAGCTTCATAGGTCTATTTATGGACTAAAACAAGCCTCGATGTGTTGGAATATAAGGTTTGATGAGGCAATCAAATCTTATGGCTTTGATTAGAATGTTGACGAACCTTGTGTCTACAAGAAAATTGTCGACAAAACTGTCGCATTTCTTATATTATACATGGATGATATCCTTCTCATTGGGAATGAGGTAGGATTTCTTACTGACGTAAAGAAATGGTTGGCTTCGCAATTCCAAATGAAAGATTTGGGAGAATCTCAATATGTTCTAGGTATCCAGATTGTTCGGAACCGGAAGAACATAACGTTGGCCATGTCGCAAGCGCCTTATATTGACAAGATGTTGTCTAGATATAAGATGCAAAACTCTAAGAAGGGCTTGTTGTCTTTCAGGCACGGGGTTCACCAGTCTAAGGATCAGTGTCCTAAGATGAAACCCAAGTTGTTATACCAGATGACAATTGCGAGGATCCATTGACTTATAATCAAGCAATGGTTGACAAAGACAAAGATAAATGGGTCATAGCCATGGACCAAGAAATGGAGTCGATGTACTTCAATTCTGTTTGGGATCTTATAGATAAGCCTGATGGGGTAAAACCTATAAGTTGTAAGTGGATTTACAAGAGAAAACGTGGTGTAGATGGGAAGGTGCAAACCTTTAAAGCTAGACTAGTAGCAAAGGGTTATACCCAGGTTGAAGGGGTTGACTATGAGGAAACCTTTTCACCTGTTGCTATGGTAAAGTCTATCCGTATCCTTCTTGCCATTGTCGCATATTATGACTATGAGGTATGGCAAATGGATGTCAAGACAGCCTTTTTGAATGGTAATCTTGAGGAAAACATCTACATGGACCAACCCAAAGGGTTCTTTGAACCAGGACAAGAGCAAAAGATTTGCAGGCTTAAAATGTCAATTTATGGACTGAAACAAGCCTCTAGGTCCTGGAATATAAGATTTGATGAGGCAATCAGATCTTATGGTTTTGACCAGAATGATGATGAACCTTGTGTCTACAAGAAAATCATCAATAGTTCTGTCGCATTCCTAATTCTCTATGTGGATGATATCCTACTCATTGGGAATGAAGTAGGATATCTTCATCGACATCAAGGAATGGCTAGCTACGTGATTCCAAATGAAAGATTTGGATGATGCGTGATTTGTTCTTGGGATCCGCATTGTCCTCGGAACCGCAAGAATAAAACACTAGCCTTGTCTCAAGCATCTTACATAGACAAAGTGTTGTCAGGTTTAAGATGCAAGATTCCAAAAAGGGCTTGTTGCCTTTTAGACATGGAATCCATTTGTCTAAGGAACAGTGTCCTAAGACACCTCAAGGAGTTGAGGATGTGAGACAGATTCCTTATGCATCGGTTATTGGGAGCCTGATGTACGCCATGTTGTGTACTAGGCCAGACATCTGTTTTGCAGTTGGGATGGTCAGTAGGTATCAATCCAATCCAGGACTTGAACACTGGACAGCGGTTAAAACAATCCTTAAGTATCTTCGAAGAACGAGGAACTACATGCTTGTGTATAGGGCTAAGGATTTGATCCTTACAGGATACACGGATTCTGACTTTCAGACTGATAAAGATTCTCGTAAATCTACATCAGGGTCAATATTCACTCTTAACGGAGGAGATGTAGTATGGCGAAGCGTCAAGCAAGGATGCGTCGCTGATTCCACCATGGAGGTCGAATATGTAGCAGCTTGTGAAGCAGTTAAGGAGGTCGTTTGGTTAAGGAAATTCATGCTAAATTTGGAAGTTGTTCCAAATATGACTTTGCCCATCACACTATATTGCGATAACAGTGGTGCAGTGGCAAATTCGAAGGAACCCCGAAGTCACAGGAAGGGAAAACACATAGAGCGGAAGTATCATCTCATCCGAGAGATCGTGCATAGAGGAGACGTGATTGTCACAAAAATAGCCTCAGAGCACAACATTGCTTATCCTTTTACAAAGGCTCTCACGGCTAAAGTATTTGAGAGTCACCTAGAAGGTCTAGGTTTACAAGTCTTCCCCAACTAGGGCAAGTGGGAGTATTTTGTACAAAGGGGTTTAAATGCCCTAGTTTATTGTATTTACATTACTGTAATGTTTTAGTACTCCACAAGCTTTAGATCAAGTAGGAGATTGTTGAGATTTATGCCCTAAACTTGTGCTATTTTGATTAATTAAATAAAGGGTTATTTGTTTTGATAGAATTACAGTCTTGCTTTATAAATCCAATAAACTAAGCTCCAAGGTTATAACTTATATCTTGAACATCAGTGTAGTGGACACTATTTGGGTTTAGTTCAAGAATATAACCTAAATAGTATATGGTATAAGAATAAGGTTGGAAACCTCGTTCTGGTAACACCATGGATGCGGCTCACTTTGTAATTAGTACAAATGAGGTAATCCAACTCATTCATGTAGGTTACATGCAACTGGGGGCATCCTGTATGAAGAGTTCATACAAGACTGGATTGCAAATTATTAGTCTAACCAGTGTCACACCGTTAACAGGATAAGACTATGGTCATTAGTGACTCGACCTGAATCCTGAACAAGTTAAGAACTCCTGCTTATAAGGGTTTGTCCTTAGACTAGTATGGGTGAGAGTGGCCTGTAGTCGACTCAATGAGCCTACCTTCTCAGGGACAGAACCTCGTAGGTAGCTGGGAACTTAACTGTGCAAGATGGAATTCACTCATTCCTACACTAAGGAATTAGATAGGTTGTTTCCTCAAGAATCGACTCGTGTCTTGAACAACGGTCGTGCCTCTATGAGGGTATGAGTCTAAGGTAGGACCTTAGACTTGTTGTTCATTAGAGGATCAGTGGTGCTTAAGGAACAAAGAGGTAATCACAGGGGTAAAACGGTAATTTGACCCAGCTGTGATTACGAACAACCTGTGAAGGGTCGACTCATGGGTAATTACTATATCAGTGGACACAATATTATCTACAGTGAGGAGAGTGCAGCTACAAGACTTGTAGTTAATGAATATTGATTAACTAGATCAAAAAGTTTGATCAGTTAATCTCACATCATTGGAGTTCATGAATTGTAGGTCCATTAGGTCCCTCCGTTGGTTCAATATGGTAATATTGAGGGTATAAAGTTAGGAATGAAATTGAAGTGTTCAATTTCATACATGAGGTGTTATATCAATTATATATGATATAATTGATATAATATATAGTTTTAATGTGAATTAGATTCATATATAAACTATATACTAAAGAGAGAATAAAGGAGGGGTAGGATGGTCATTTCCATTCTATTTCCCTATATATATGGTTGCATGAGATGCAACTTGAAGAAGGAATTTCAAGCTCTTTGTTGTGTTGTTGGAAGGGTTCCAAAACACACATCTCTCTCACAAAATACATCACCTCTCCTAAAGGGAACCTACATTCCTCCCTCACCTAGAGAACAACGGAGAAGATCCGGTGGTCGTGTCTTTGTACGTTCGTGTTCCTGTTGATGAGATCGTGATCGTGGGAGAGTGGAGCACTTGAAGAAAGGTTCTTCAAAGGTAATGTTTCTTGATGTCCATTACATTATATGCTTAATCTAGTTGTATATGTTCTTGAATATAATCGTTGTAACTAAATCAAGAGCGCGCGATTCGCAATCGCTTCCGCTGCGGGACTCTGATTCCCTTCATAAACCTGATGGGGTAAAACCTATAGGTTGTAAGTGGATCTACAAGAGAAAGTGTGGTGTAGATGGAAAGGTGCAATCCTTTAAAGCTAGACTAGTAGCAAAGAGTTATACCCAGGTTGAAGGGGTTGACTATGAGGAAACATTTTCCTCTGTTGCTATGGTAAAGTCTATCCGTATCCTACTTGGCATTGCCACATATTATGACTATGAGGTATGGCAAATGGATGTCAAGACAGCATTCTTGAATGGGAATCTTGACGAGAACATCTACATGGACCAACCCAAAGTTTTCATTGAACCAGGACAAGAGCAAAAAGTTTGCAGGCTTAAAAGGTCAATCTATGGACTGAAACAAGCCTCTAGGTCCTGGAATATAAGATTTGATGAGGCAATCAAATCTTTTGGCTTTGATCAGAATGATGATGTACCTTGTGTCTACAAGAAAATCATTAATAGTTCTGTCGCATTCCTAGTTCTATATGTGGATGATATCCTACTCATTGGAAATGATGTAGGTTATCTTACTGACATTAAGAATTGGCTAGCTACGCGATTCCAAATGAAAGATTTGGGTGAAGCGCAGTTTGTTCTTGGGATCCAGATTGTCCAGAACCGCAAGAATAAAACACTAGCCCTGTCTCATACATCTTACATCGACAAAGTGTTGTTGAAGTTTAAGATGCAAGACTCCAAAAAGGGTTTATTTCCTTTTAGATATGGAGTTCATTTGTCTAAGGAACAGTGTCCTAAGACACCTGAAGGAGTTGAGGACATGAGACAGATTCCTTATGCATCAGTTGTTGGGAGCCTAATGTACGTCATGTTGTGTACTAGGCCAGACATTTGTTTTGCAGTTGGAATTGTCAGTAGGTATCAATCCAATCCAGGACCTGAACACTGGACAGCGGTTAAAACAATCCTTAAGTATCTACGGAGAACAAGGAACTACATGCTTGTGTATGGGTCTAAGGAGTTGATCCTTACAGGATACACGGATTCTGACTTTCAAACTGATAAATATTCTTGAAAATCTACATCAGGGTCAGTATTTACTCTTAACGAAGGAGTTGTAGTATGGTGAAACGTCAAGCAGGGATGCATCGTTGATTCCACCATGGAGGTCGAATATGTAGCAGCTTGTGAAGCAGCAAAAGAGGTCGTTTGGTTAAGGAAATTCATGTTAGATTTGGAAGTTGTTCCAAATATGAGTTTGCCCATCATGTTGTATTGTGATAACAGTGGTGTCGTGGCAAATTCAAGGGAACCCTGAAGTCACAAGTGGGGAAAGCATATTGAGGGGAAATATCATCTCATCCGGGAGATCGTGCATCGAGAAGACGTGATCATCACAAAGATAGCCTCAGAACACAACATTGTTGATCCTTTTACAAAGGCTCTCACGGCTAAAGTAGTTGAGAGTCACCTAGAAGGTCTAGGTTTACAAGTCTTCCCCAACTAGGGCAAGTGGGAGTGTATTGTACAAAGGGTTTCAATGCCCTAGTTTATTGTATTTACATTATTGTAATGTTTTAGTACTCCACAAGCTTTAGGTCAAGTGGAAGATTGTTGGGATTTATGCCCTAAACTTATGTAATTTTGATCAAACAAATAATTTGGTAAAATTATATTCTTGCTCTATAAATCTAATAAACTAAGCTCCATGGTAATAATGTATCTTGACATCAGTGTAGTATTTTAGGCACTATTTCGATTGTGTTCGAGAGTATAACCTAAATGGTCTATGGTATAAGAATAAGATTGGAAACCTTATTCTGGTAACACCATGGATGCAGTCCACTTTGTAATTAGTACAAATGAGGTAATCCAACTCATTCATGTGGTTGGCATGTGAGTGTAGGCATCCTGTATGAAGAGTTCATACAAGACCGAACTGCAAATTATTAGTCTAACCAGTATAACGTCGTTAACAGGATAAGACTGATAACTTATAGATTGTCATTAGTGACTTGATCTGAATCCTGAGCAAGTTAAGAACTCCTTCTTATAGGGGTTTGTCCTTAGACTAGTATGGGTGAGAGTGGCTTGTAGCCGACTCAATAAGCCTACCTTCTCAGGGACAGAACCTCGTAGGTAGCTGGGGACTTAACTATGCAATGGAATTCACTCATTCTTACACTAAGAAATTAGATAGGTTGTTCCCTTAAGAACTGAGTCCAGGTCTTGAACAATAGGGCCCCGCCCTCTAAACTGACTTAAGAGGGTATGAGTCTATGGTAGAACCATAGACTTGTTGTTCATTAGAGGATCAGTGGCGCTTAAGGAACAAAGAGGTAATCACAGGAGTAAAACGGTAATTTGACCCAACTGTGATTACGAACAACCTATGAAGGGTCGACTCATGGGTATGATTATATCAATGGACACAATATAATCTACAGTGAGGAGAGTGCAGCTACAAGTCTATAGTGGAGTGACTTGTAGTTAATAAATATTGATTAACTGGATCAAAGAGTTTGATCAGTTAATCTCACATCATTGGATCTCATGAACTGTAGGTCCATTAGGTCCCTCCATTGGCTCAACATGGTAATATTGAGGGTATAAAGTTAGGAATGAAATGGAAGTGTTCAATTTCATATATGAGGTGTTATATCAATTGTATATGATATAATTGATATAATATGGTTTTAATGTGAATTAGATTCACATTTTAACTATATACTAATGAGAGAATAAAGGAGGGATAGAATGATAATTTCTATCCCATTTCCCTATAAATAGTTGCATGAGATGCAATTTTTGGTTAAGGCTTTTTGACAAAATCCTAGAATTCTCTCAAATTGTGTTAGAAAGAGTTCCAAACACAATTCCATAAGATCACCTCACCTCATCCTAAAGGAACCCACCTTCCTCCCTCACCTAGAGAACAACGGAGAAGATCTGGTGGTGGAACTTCACAAGGTTCAAGTTGTTGCTGAGATCGTGATCTATTCAGGAGGGATTCGTGAAGAAAGTAATCTTCAAAGGTAATTTTCTTGTTGTCCTATGTTGTATAACATGATTAATTTTACATATTTTGTTCTTGATTGAAATCTGTGTAACAAAATAAAGAACACGTGATTTACAATCGTTTCCGCTGCGGGATTCGATCCCTTCAATTGTGTCATACAAAAATTGATAGTTATATCACATATACTTGTCGGTTTAAAACTCCTTTCCTAATTCGAACAATTCGAATTAATCCAACATACTGTTCTAAGTTTAATCCATATGAGTTAGAAGGGGGACCTAATGGACCTACAGATCATGGGCTCCAACAATCCGAGATTAACCGGTCAAACTCTTTAACCTAATTAATCAACATTTGTTAACTAACGGGTCATTCCACTGAAGTCTCGTAGTTGCACTCCCCTCACTATAGATATATTTCTTTCCGCCTGATATAACCGTAACCAGTAAGTCAATCCTTCACAGGTTGTTCGTGATCTTGGCTGGGTCAAAATACCATTTTACCCCCGAGAACACTTCTTTTTCCTTAAGTCTCACTGAACCTCTATAGAACAATTGATTTGTAGTCCAACCAACAAATCTAGTCCCTCTCAGCCTAGTGAGAGGGTGGGACCCCTTGTTCTAGTTCCGAAGTTAACACTTAAGAGAACAACCTATCTACTATCCCTAGAGTCGGTAGGAGTGAATTTCGTCTTGCACTCTATGTCTCCAGCTATCTACCCGACCTTACCCTTGAAATGAGAGGCTTATTGAGTCAGTGTTGTTGAGCTGCTCTCACCCATGAAGATCTAACGATAATCTCGAATAAACAGGAGTTCATAGTTAGCTCAGGATTGAAATGGTGTTACCTAGGTCATCAAAATTAAATTAGTCAGTTTTATATAGTAAACGGTGTTATAAAGCAAAAGTGATTAAGTCGTGGTCCAGTTTTATACAAACTCATTGCATAGGATGCCCCCACTTACATATCTCTATATGAACAATTCAGGATCACATCGTTTATACTAACTACAAAGTAGGTTGTATCCATAGTGTCCCCAGAATAAGGCGCCCAACCTTATCCCTATACTATTGACCATTTCAGGCTATATACTCGAACTTGATCCATGTTTTATGTCATCACATCACATAAAGTTCAAGTCTACATTAAATAGTCTGGGGACCTTAGTTTATTGGATTCAAGATTATAACATACTAATTCAATAACAATTTTATTGAAAAAGAAACACGAAAAATGTTTATCAATTACAAGCTACGAGTTTTAGGACATAAAATCCAACAAAACTAGACTAATTCTAAGCTAGAATTTAAGAAAATATAGAGAAAACTAAGTTCTAACGATAGTTGCTCTCGAAAAACCTCTCTCTTTTAACCTAAAAAAGGAAAAGAAGTATATATAGAAATTAAAGTAACGTCGAGACGTTGGACACAACGTCTAATTTTTCTAGCATCAAGAGGGGCTCGCTGCAACGTCGAGCGAGGCTCACGCTTCAGCGTTGAGACGCTATGGAAAGCGTTGAGATGTCTTATTCCGCGTGCATCAGCCTTCGATGGAGCATCGAAACGCTACAAACAGCATCTTGACGTTGCCTAGTTTTTCATCATTTTGTCTTCAAGTGTGAAGGGGGGCTCCACGCGGCGTCTAGACGCTTCGCCTATACCAAAAATAACTATTCCACCCTCCTAAGCTCCAATTTGTGCTAAATTGGCTTTCGAATCACTTCAAACTCTTCCCGAACACGCTAAAATAACTCCAAAAATGGTGTAATAACTCCAATCGCTTCTCGGACTAAAATATTTATAATATAGACATTGAGCACATTTAAACGATCAAGACCGCAAGGAAAATGCATATAAAAATAGGACTATTTTGAGTCCTATCAATGATTGATTTATTTTTAGTTGTCTCTAACTTCCCTTTCCTGACTTCTTTCTTTGTTTCTTTCTAGCTCTTTTATGATTATGAATTACCATAGTGAATTATCAGTTCCTTAAGTCTTGCTTCATTTTGAATAAACATACTTTATAATTCATGCACATCTCATTTATCTTTTATAGTATTATAGTTCATATAGAATGAAAACCATACTCTGGAATTAAGAAGTTAGGGATAAACATCATCAGGGAATTTTTATTAATTTCCATTTCTCCTATGGTCTTTAGTCTTATCGCTAAGTTTTTCATTTCAAGGATATGCTCATGCATAGTATAAGAACCATCAAACTTAATGGTGGTTATGGTACTCATCAATGTCCCTAGCAAGTGACTCATCAGCCGACTTAGATTGGGAACAATGTTCCACAAATTTCATAAATTTCTTACCACTTTCAACTTTTGTAATTGTTGACTTGGCATTGTTTACTACATTCATTGCATAAACATTAAGTTCAATTTATTTGATCCTTCCCAAGCTTTATAGAATGATCTTTCCTCAGCTCTATTGGCATTAGTAAATGCAACAAGTTTCTTATTTAGGAGTATCAAATCAAGATCCAAAACACTAAGATGGAATCAAATTTGTTTGCACCAATAAGAAAATTGAGTCCATTAAGCTTACTAATAGATGTGGTTTGCGAATGAAATGTGATAACTCTTAGACATAAGAGTTACTGGTTGTTATTTTATAATGATTTTCCATAGATCTATGTGACTTTATGCATGAAATCCCCTAGAAGTGTATACTTTGCTCTTTTATTAATTTTGAGACTGAAAATTTTGTTTGAGCATAATTACCTTAATTAATGAGTTTAATGTCTCTTAATTAGATTTGGGTTAAAGATGATTGCTCAAGGATCACGGGAAGCAAAATTTGAATTATTTGCTAGAGAAAAATGTCTTCCCCCTAGAGGCAAACATAATTCGCACGGGGGAAAAAGAGCTCATTAATTGACGTAGAGGTTGCCAAGGGGTTTAGCTCCAATTGACCTTAGAGTTGCTGCCACGTGGATTATGATGTCTATTCAGCCCTGATTTGCCCAAAAAGAGAGGAAAATGATTAGGAAAACTGCAATAAAGGGGAGAGATATTCATTTTTTACAAGGCATCAGAGAAAAAGCCCTGATAAGGAAAGAGAGGGAGGTGATTTCTGCATTGAAGATTCCGGAATGGTGGTTTTTGTCTAAAAAGAAAGGGTCCTTGCTGGAGAATCTTAGAGCTACAACGGAGGATTCGACGCAACATTCTTCTCTTCTTTTCCTGCATTTTTAGTTATTTAGTTTTGTTGTTGTGTTTATTCATGGATTTCTTTTTATTCCTTTGTTTTTCTTTATTTTCGAGTATGAACTAGTTCACCACAAGGTGAGGTTAGAGGATGATTGTATTTTAATTGCAGTTTAGTTAAGTAAAGTTCATTGTTAATTGATTTGATTTTTATGTGTGCTTAATCCTAGCTCGATTTTGGTTGGCCAACCATTTTGTTGTTTTGTCCTCTTGATTTCTAGAAAGAATAGGAAGGGTCGATTTCATAAAAACCACATTAGCTCCATAGTTAGGGTTAACGGCTAGTTAAGTGAGGATATTAGGGATAATCATTCACATAATGCACAAGCAGTACAATGGGTTTAATATCGTTGGAGTATTGGGAATGAAACAACATTCATTCAGTGAATTCGAGAGAATATTGTGTTCACTGTAGTGATTTGATTAATGTGAACATTTACTTAATGATATTGTAATTAAATGCATGAATCCCTCTCATTCGAACCTTGCCTTTGCCATTTATCATTCTTCATCTTTAAGTTTATATTGTTTTGTTAACTTAATAATTGGTTACATCTGAGTTTTCTGAGTGTTAATTTGGATAAAATAGAAGATTACAAATCTTTATGGATACGATAATTTACTTGTTGCTAGCTACAAATTTATGTGTATACTTGCGCATAAGACAACGTGCAAAGCTAGATCATATGTATTGTTGTAGCAAATCTATAGCTCGAGCATAAAAAAGAAATTGAAATAGTTACTTGCAAATACATAATGGTTACATATAATTGTTTTGAAAATAAACTTAAATATATAATTCATATTCATAAAAAATTAAACGAACATTAAGAGTACATTGAAGTTCTCCTTTGGGAGATACAACAATATACAACATTCACATATTAACTGAAACTAGATTTAATTTCATTTAATTGATAACTAAAATACGCAAATTAGATACATCAGTTATCTTTTGATATACTAAAAGTATCTAATCAAGTGTTTCAATTAACAACGGTAATTTTTAGAATTATAAGACTACTAATCAACCTTTGGGCGATTCAAAATGTTTTATAATAATGAATGTCAATATACTCCTAATAAAATCATTAATACCATCTCATTTATTAGCATCACATAAACATGAGTAATTGAATTAATTTTAATTTGATATTTATAAAATATACTAATTCAGTTACTTTGGTGACTAACAAATTATTCATAACATAGATATCACAATAATGACAAATAATTTTCGTCACATAATTTGCAAGACAATAATATTGCAAATAACTTTATCAATAGAGAATTTAGAAAAAAAAAATCATGCAATTCCAAATCGTATAATTAAAATAACTTTAATTTGATATCTATAAAACATTCTAATTCGGCTACTTTGTTAACTAACAAATTATTTATAACATAGATATCATGATAAATTTAATGAATTACATTACACAATTTGTAAGACATTAATATAACAAATAATTTTACCAACAGAAAACTTAGGAAAACTTCGTATATTCCAAATTGTGTCATTGACTTAACTTTAATTTGATGTCTATAAACTTATTAATCCAATCACTTGGCAGCTAACAAATTATTCATAATATAGATATCATGATAAAATAATGATAATGATAATTTACATGATGCAATTTGAAAAAAATAATAATGATAGTAGATTTCGATAAATCAAACAAATTATTATCATCATTATTTTAAACATTTATTTGATTAAAAATAATAATAATAATCAAACCATCAATAACTTGTTTGAATTCCACGAATTTGAATCTTTTAAAATTTAAAACGAAGTTTTGAAATCCTATGGAACTCATCCATAATAATTTAATATTTTTTGTAATCAAGAACATAATTAACCCAAACAAAATCCAATTAGGAAACTTATTGGGATTTAAATTCTTAAAT
The DNA here is from genome assembly GCA_036507285.1 of Trichosanthes cucumerina. NCBI lineage: Eukaryota > Viridiplantae > Streptophyta > Magnoliopsida > Cucurbitales > Cucurbitaceae > Trichosanthes > Trichosanthes cucumerina. The sequence continues at coordinate 30,988,843 of CM071839.1, forward strand.
ACAAGATTTTCAATCAGAGAAAAAAATCTTAATTGGTGAACACAAGTGAAATTCATATGAATTCTTGCCTATAGTAACTTAAAATAAATCATAAACAAAAGAGAATTATTTCTTAATCAAGAATTCATATGAAAATCACATAAAATCTTGAAAACAAGAACTTAATTTGAAATTGCATTCTGGTTGGATTTAGATCACATGATACATTAAAACTTAATATTAATTTAAATCAATCATGAAAAAATCGATTCTGGAATGCAATAACAATAAATTCTTGAATATAAGAATGAAAAAAATTAAGATACAAAATTCTTGAATGCAAGAACGAAAAAATAATTAATATGCAAAATTCTTAAATGCAATAACAATAAATTCTTTACCATCATAATTTGATTACTTATTTATTAGGGAAAATCCAAACATAGTTATTTGCAACGGAAACATAAATTCATACATAAAACATTAGTGGTAAACTTGAGATTGCATGATTATACAATAAAATCCTAACATTTTATTTCAATAAAAGTCAAGATCTTTGAACTAGTGATTTTCACAATAACATAAGTTAGAATAACATATTTTGTCTTACAATATCAATCTTGTAGAGAAAGATTGTGTTTCTCTATCTTGATTTTCTTTTAGAATTTGAACTTGATTCGGTTTCTTGATGGAGAGAAACTTCTACTTTATTAGGAAGAGATCATGGAACAAATCCATGGGGTTTTATTTTTATATATAAATTTTTTCATCATGGTATTTAATTAGAGAAGTTATGTTTTACTTAATTGACTCACTTTATCATAAGACCTAAAATATAAAGTGTAAAAAAATGTTAATGGATTACACTGATGATTATCTTATATTTAAATAAGCTAACACACACCTCTAGACATTCTTAAATCAAAACGTCATAAACCGGCTGTAAACTTTAAACAAAGAATAAAGATAATAATCAAACTCTTAAAAGCATAAGAACCAAAATGAAACTCGAATGTTAAGAATATACATAGCTTATTCATAATAATTAATCTTTTCTTAAAACCAGTTTTAAGTACTCATTCAAAAAAAAAAAATAATCCTTTGCAAAAATACCCCTCGAATATGAGTATTGTGGGTCGATGGTCCTTTGAGGTAAGAAGAGAGGGCATGGCGCATAGTAAGAACCAGATGGGATGGTTGCTAAATTCAAGAAATGTGTGGTCCAAATGCATACGGAATTCGGGGGCCCATTAATCTCTAACCCTAAAGCAAAAAAAAAAAAAATGTTTTATTAAGATTTTGATTCAAATGAACTTCTTTCACTGAGATCGTTATTTAAATATTGATGGACCAGGTTGATTGGACGTAAAATAATCATTTAATTTGATATAACACATATGAATACATGGTAGATTTGCCAACAAGAGTATAATTCAATTGACATTAAGTAAAATTTATGATCAATAGGTTATGAGTTCGAATCTTCCACTCCCAAATGTTGTATATATAAAATGTTATATTAATTTTACAAATTTTATCTTGGTTTAGTGGCAATTTTGCATATAAAAATAAAAGCTCTTAATGCGTTAAATTCTATAAATCATATTTCTTTTTTAGTACAATAAATCATATTTTAAAATTCTATTAAAAAAATCTAATATATCATACTTTTGGTTAGGAGGATTCGATATGTCAGTTGAGTCATGTTCTCTTTTGCTCATACTTTTTGTTGTAATCTATTCTTAAAATTATTTATTTTTTAAGAATATATTTTTCTTCCCGATATCAAATATATATAAAATGAATGCAAATATTTTTTAATTTTAAGAAAAATATTTTTAAAAGTTAATTACATAAAAAAATGATTAAATGAATTCTTATGAAACAAAAAAAAAAAAATCTTATTATTTGCAATTTTTCTCATATATTTACATAAAAAAATTTAATCATACTTCTTATATCAAAATATATAAACTATTAAATTAAGATGTCATTTTCATCCATGCACTTTGTGATTTATTTTATTTTAGTCTCTATACCTTCAAAGTTCATTTTCTTAATTTAGTAAACCAGAACAATGGAATAAGACGATATACCACCAATATTAATGCTTTCAAAATAATTTTATACAAATTCAAGTTTTTCCTAACTTAAAGTTATGGATCTGCCACTAGGGGTGAGCAAAAGGAGACCGAAAACTGACTCGACCGACCGAATCGAGGGCGGTCGGTCAGTTTTGTCCCTTTTTCAGTCAGGGTTGATTTTATGCTTCACAAAATCGACCGAACCGATCGATATTTAAAAAAATTATATATATATATATATATATATATATATATAATAATTAAAAAACTAAAAAACTAAAAAGATTTTCTCAAAATATATTAAATAATAATTATTATAAATTATTAAATAATAATAAAATAATAATTATAAATATTAAATAGTTAATTAAATAAATATTTAAATATATATAAAAAACCGACCAAACTGACCGACCGAACCAACCGGTCGGTCGGCCGGTTTTGGTAAGTTTAAAAAAAAAAATGTCCGGCCGAACCGACCGACCTTGATTGGTTCGGGAGTCGATTGGGGTCGAAAACCGACTCCAACCGACCGATGCTCACCCCTGTCTGCCACTGCATATTAATAGATATATCCCAAGCTTAAATTGTTTTTGTGCTAACAATTAGTATGACGAGAATCAAAATACTAATTTTTAAAAACTACCCTGAGAGTAAAGTAAAGATTGTGAAAGCACGTGAATAAAAGTGAAACAAACCAAAAAATATTCACATTTTAAAAGTTTAAAATGAACAAAAGTGCATTACAATAATTTTTATCTAGTGCACTTCTAGAAAAAATCAATGGTAACATGGAGTAATTTAGGATAAAGTAGAAAATTTTCATGAAGTAATCGAGGACAAAGTGGAAATCTCCTACAAATCTGTTAAAAGAGACACCCAATTTTTAAAGAGAAATTCTAGTCAATTTTTAACAATCACCCCAATTAAAAAAAAAAACTTTATTTAAATTAATATATAATCGATTTTACCGAACAGTAAACACTAAAAAATAGTTATCAAAATGAGCCAAACTTGATATTGACTAGATATTGAGATGAGTTTTGGCAATGATATAATAAAAATCATGTGTGTTTCATAGATATTTACTTTATAAAATCCAAGTAATTATTATACAAAGATAAAATATTTCATGAACCATGAGATTTTATTATCCAGCCAGAGAAAAGTATTCATTCTCAATAGGATAGAGAAAAGTATTCATTAATATATATAAATTGATTTTAATTATTTTAAAATCAATATTTATTTATTAATTAATGATCTAATATAAATATTTTAATTAATTAATATATTTTTTTAATTAAATAAGATAATTTAAATTATTTTTCATAAACAAAACTATAAAACAAACATAAACATTTAACTCTTAGATATTAATTATCTTGTATATCTAAATACAAGCATTTATTTAAATCCTAAGTTTTTAACTTTCAAATATTTAAGGTACCGTTTGATAACTATTTAGTTTTTTATTTTTGAAAACTGAGTTTATAAATACAACTTCTAACTATGAGTTCTCATGTGTTTCTTATCTACTTTTTATATATGTTTTTTTAAAATCAAGCCAAGTTTTAAAAATTAAGACCCTGTGTTGATAACTATTTTATTTTTTATTTTTTGTTTTTGAAAATTAAGCCTAAAAATACTATTTCTATCCATGAATTTCTATGTTTTCTTATCTAGTTTGTATCTATGTTTTTCAGAAACCATGCTAAGTTTTGAAAACTAAAAAAAAATAATTTCCAAAATTTATTTTTGGTTTTGAAATTTACCTAGAAACTTAAATGGTACCCCAAGAAAGATGAAATCATTGTAAATAGATGAAGAGAAATTGTGAATTTGAAAAAACAAGCATAATTTTCAAAAACCAAAAACCAAATTGTTATAAAATGGGGCCTAAAAAAAGTGGTTTCTAAAAACTTGTTTCTATTTTTTGAATTTGACTAGAAACTCAAATATTTTCCTAGAAAAGATAGAAATTATTGTAGAAAAGATGAAAAATTATTGTAAAGAAATTGTGAAAAAATAAGCATAATTTTCAAAAACTAAAAATAAAAACTTTTTATAATCATTTGATTTTTTGTTTTTAGGTTTGTTTTCTCACAATTTCTCTACAATAGTTTTCAACTTTTCTACCACGGTTTTCATCATTCTTAAGAAAACATTTGAATTTTTAATCAAATTTAAAAAAAAAACAGAAAATCTTACAAACTACTCATTTTAGTTTTCAAAACTTGATTTAGTTTTTGAAAAAATATATAAAAAGTAGATAAGAATTTGTTTGCTAGGCAATCCGAAAACAGAAATTTGAAAACAATTCAATGAAAACAGAGTTGTATTTCATGTTTTCAGATTCGTAGTTGTAAAGCTAAATATTAAGTTGAATATAAGACATCATTTATTAATTTATGAACCTGAGTTTTTTTTAATAAATTTTATATAGTTATTATTTTATAATATAATATTTTATATTTTATAATATATTATATTATACATATTTTAATTTAACAAAAGTAAATTAAATTTATAAACATGAAATACTATATTTATTAAAATTTTATTTTTGTGTCAATACAATTCTGCATTTTAAAATTTCAAATTCAGAATCTGGATACAATAAAAACATAAAAATGTTGTTTTCAGAATTTCTTCTATTTGGATCACAAAATTCGAAAACGATTTTCAAAAACACGTCTGCCAAACATGTATTCATTGAATTCAAAAACATAAACACAGAATCCGAATTGTCTACCAAACAGATTCTAAGATAACATGAAAACTCACACGTAAAAGTAGATTTAAATGGTTGCCAAATAAAACGTTAAGATAGAGAAAAAAAAAAGGTACGAAGTCCCAAAAAAGTGAAAGGGGTCCTTGTGGGAGAGAATTAGATGGGTGGGCCCAGATTCGAATGTCACCTGCATTCCGGCAAGGAGGCGGGCCGTAGGAAAAACCGGCAGTAGCAGGTAACAGGTAAGCAGTTGGGCCTAAAAAGAGGGCCCAGTGTATGGACCAGCCCATCACGTGTTGTTGCTGTCAGCTAAAGAGGTAGCAGTGGGTGGGTGAGGGGACAAATTAATTATTAAAACATAACCCTCCCACCCAATTTTAAACACAACATTTTTCATTTTATTTAAATATATAAATTTATGTTACAAATATCCTCACCACACATAAAAAGTGATAAAGAGATAAAGCTCTAGAAAGTTTAAAAGAAATTAGGGTATCTGAAAAGTCAAGTCACTACAAAATATCTATTGGAGATTTGATTTAGTTTTGATTTATAGGTATATGAACTTTTAAAATTGTGTTGATGGTACCTGTACTAGTTTAGAATGTGTATAATATGTTTCTAAATTTTGTATTGGATAGATTTATATTATTGGTGCTCTTAATTCAATATTACTATATTACTGTAGTATTTGACCCTATTCGTGATATTTAAGAATTAGCAGATTAATTTCACATAAGTTTAGGAGTTTATGACATAAATGTTAAATTGAGATAGTTTATAATAGGTAATTGAAAATATAGGGGTGTATTAAAATATATCTCGAGTATAGATTAAATAAACAAAAACTTAAAAGCAATTTGGATCTGTTAAAAACTTTTAAGTAGACATAAAGTGACCTAACTTATAATTTGACATATTTTCTCTTCTCGATAAATTTTAAGTTACCCATGTCATTTATTTACTTGGCCAATGTTAGGTTCTTAAATCAACTGGCTTATTTTTTAGTTCGACAATGTTTGGAAGTGAGTGATTCGAACCTCTGACCTTTTGATCAAATGTACATGTCAATTATCGCTAAGCTAAAACCACTTTCGCAATATTCATTTTTAACTTTCACTTCAAAAATATCTTTTAAAATCATTTTCTCTCTTTAATTCATAGGGAAGCAAACATTTATTGTTAGGATCGGAGGGCTTGTGAGCAGTGGAGCTAAGTAAGGAATACTTGAAATTGGAAGAAAAAAAAATCTCGTGGGATCTGAAGAAAATCGTCGGTCTCCCTACTTATGGCTATAGAACTTAGAAGATAGGACATAAAAAAAATTAAAAAATTAAAAAAAAAAAATTATATGCTGAAGCCTAGCTTAATAGAAAATTACAATTGCACTCACCAACCAAGAATAAAAATTTAAGAGCAACAAAGACTTGTGTGTTTAAAACCACTTGTAGCCCTAAGTTTGCTGTTCCATCTATGTGGGCACACCAAAATTGACTATCTCATAACCTCTACAAAATAAGAAATCTAAAAAATTCTATTAACACACATTAGACTCCTATCTGTACAAAAGCTTTTAATTTATACAAGAGTTACATTCACCCTAAGTAGAAAACATAAGAAAGAGATGTTCAACTATTTTAATATATGCTGGTAAAATAGAAAGAATATAAAAGCATGCACTAATATATGTTGCTTCAATGGGACTCAAAAGATTAAGTGATGCTCAATGTGATTTCATTGATTGATACAACAAAAATATGGTGAATTTTGCATTTGGGCAGAGCTTCTTTTGGCTTATTCATCAAATCCATCTTAATCACAATGGAAGAGGCCTTAGGCCAAGAGGACCTTGCTTTACATGAGCTAGATTTGTTAGAGAGAACGAGCATATATCCTAATGACTTTGTTTTTGGTTTTACCCAACAGGTCTCATCCCTCACTTATATATCAATAATCTTCACCTTATCTAGCTGATGTGGGATTTTGGTCCTCTATCCGTCTAGCTCTTATCTTCAATAGAGCTCTCTACCACTACCGATCACGACTAAGGGGCATGGCTTTGATACCATGAGATTGTCCACTTTGGGCATATGCCCTCATGGCTTTGCTTTTGGTTTCACCCAAAAGGCATTCTTATCAATGGAGATAATGTCGCTCACTTATATAACATGATCTTCTCCTTATCTAGCCGATGTGAGACTTTGGTTGCACTCCCAATAAGATTATGTTTTTAAGTGGCTCGTCTTTTAACTTATAAATCAAAGTATTGACAATTTAGAAAAAAATATAAGGTTATTAATCATAAATCTTAAAGTCATGATTAAGATTCATTCTATAAATCTTTAGCCCTGTTTTAATGATACTACATATTTACTTTTAGCGAACATTAAGTTAAAAGCAGGACATTACATGAATATAAATTAGATTTTAATTTTAGAGGACGATATGCTTCTATCATCACTCTACCAAAACTTGACAAATGTAATTAACACTATGCTTCTATTTTTTACTATTGTTTTTTCATTTAATATATTTTTTGTACTATAAAAAAATAAAATAATTTCTAAGAAAAAAAATTAAAGTAGAAGAATAACCAAGAATATTACTTATGTTTTCTAAATCTAGTTTTTTAAAAGAAAAAAAACGTAAAAAAAAAAAGTCTATATTGAGTGAGTTAGGCAGTGTGTTTTAAATCTCATGGGTTATTTAGGGTGTTGGATGAGTTATAGTCTGTTGAGTTAAATAACTTTATACCTCAAACACATACTATTATAACACAAACTAAATAACTCTGCACTCTAAATACAAATTATATAACTTCAGACATTATTGTAATTCACTTAGCGCCTCAAACTACTTCTTAATATTTTTATAGATATCATAATCCAAATAAAGAAATGGCTCGACAATCCAATCCAAATCTACTTTTGCAATTGGATCACATGTTGTGATGTAATATTAGTGTCATAGGCAATGACTTTACATAACAAAGAATATTAAACCTCATAAAGTTGAGAAAGATGGATTTAGATTTGAAGAAGATACTTTGAGTTTAACATAGCTCTTGGAAAGCTAACCACTTGAGAATAAATGTTGATGGGAAGTTCCAACTTCAAATGCTCCCTTGTCCTTTCTTTTCACAACCCGTTGTTTTGATCTTTCTTCACTTTTTTTTTCCTTTTCTTTTCCTTAGATGGGCAAATACAAATGAAGAAAACTATGCATGAGTGTGTATCCTTTTTTATGTTTTGGATCTATATATATTTTTACAACAATTTCAAGCTTGTTCTGCCTCTGTTTTGAAGCTATTTTATAAAATAAAAAGGAGAAGAATTCAATTTAAAAACACACAAGTTGATCTAGCACCTAGCATATGAACTGGTTTTGACATGATGTGTTCTAAATTTGGATGAGTTTTCTAGATTACATCATCAATATCGAAATTTCAAAAAATAAGGTATTATATTTTTATCTTGTTAATTAGTTAGGGATAAACTAAAAGAAATCATAAGAAAGAAATGGAAAGTTTTTAAAGTTTAAAGATGGAATAAATAGTAATTGATAAATAAATAAATAAATAAGACAATTTTAACCCAAACAAAATATAAAAAGATTTTGGAAATAACTCCTAAAGAAAGAAGCTACAAAAACTGATAACAAATTTCTTCTCCACTAAACATCTAAGCTCATTTGACTTGACTCACCAATGAATAAGACTAGATTCATCTTTCATTGGATACATCAAGGAGCAAAGAGTGAATATCTTAAAGTAACAATTGTGTTTGACACCTAAAATATATGTGACTTGAATAGATATAACTAATAGTTAAAACTAATGTGATTGTATTAGAAAAAGTGCATCAAATGGCATAATATTGGACCTAGTGTTGAGTGTCACATCAATAACTAATAGGTAACTTATGATAGGCATGTAACAAGTCCATCCTTATCCTAAATCCTAACCTAACACGTATATTCTAGCAATAATCTTTGCATTCATTATCTCTTATATAAATATAGAGGCAAGAAGTGTCAAATTTATCATCACTATGTTAATTAAGGCTCTACCTTAGTAAGGATTCTAATCCAAAGATGTTAACCTAATAGAAATATAAGCTAATAGACTTACACGAACAGGTTGATTGGTCTCGAAGAGATAAGTTCAAGAGGTTAAAAGACATATCAATAAAGTGTCGAGACACTTACTCTAATAGCTAAATAACGACTATGACGATGTATGACACCACAAAAAAAATCTAATCAAGTATATAATGTCCTTGGAGCAAGTGGAAGAATCTACAAGAAAGATGATTGAATGGAGTGGATGAGACTAATTAAGCACATGACACATAGACTCCTTGATCGCTATACACGCAAGCACACGTGATCAAAATAATAATTAAACGGTAAATTTTTTCGAGCATCGAATCCTCAGAGAAATGGAGAGGTTTAATCAATTAGTTATTGTTCTGAATCACATCTAATTTTATTTAGGAAAATAAACCACTAGAAGAACAAGCAACGAAACCAACTAAAATTAAGCCAATAAAAGAATAAACGAATGGAGCGTAAATTTAAGGGTCGAGTTTAGGACATTAACCTCACTAATGTACCATTTATCAAGTCTAATGGGCATTTGTTCTTTATTAATCAATTTAATTGAATCTAAGAGTAATGTATCAAGGAATTCTCTGTCTAGCTCTTCCAATTCTCGAGTGTAATTAATTAGATCACTTGTCTGTCTCATTCATTAATTCTCGCTCGTCATTAACAAACCCTATTATCGGCCTTAATTGATGTTCTTATCATTGTCGTGTCCAAACGTCAATTATCAAAGAATTAAAACTCTAACTTATAAATTTTTTGTCAAGCAATAACATAAACCAACAGTTCATTAGATCCTTGATCAAGGGATTTAAAACATTAAGGACATTGCATCAAATTAAATGGAGTAATTCAATCACAAATCTCCAATTAAGCTAAATTACATGGTCCAAAAGCTTAATTAAGCCCTAAACTCTACAATCTAAGCCCTGTAATACAACCAAAATCCATCGCAAAGCACTTAATTACAACAAAGAATTATAGGAAAAAGAAAAAGAAAGAACCCATTATGTGTATTATTGCTCTCGCTACAATCTCTGTGAATCTCGATCAACACTAGATCTTTAAGAATTCTGCTCTAAATCACCCTTGACCCTCTCTAAACTCTCTCCAATCATGGATTAGGGTGTAAAACCCTCAATTCGCCCCCTCTTTCAGTAATAAAATCACTAATTTCAATCTAAAAATGACATAACGTCGAGACACTAAGAACATCGTCTCGATGCCATCCAAAATAATAGCATTTCTCTAAGCTGCGCACAGGTAGCGTCTCAATGCTACAGGTAAAAAAATTGATTTTGCGTATTTCTAGCGTTAAACATGACGTTGCGACACCACCTGATGGCGTTGAGACGCTTGGACAACGTCTTAACACTATTCGCTTAGTTTTAGGTTTCAAATTGAGCTGCAAATGAGCGTTGGAGTGCTTTAGATAACATCTCAATGCTCTCTTCTGTTCTCAACATTGCAAAACTCATCTCTTCTTTCTTGATTTTCCTAAATGGCTCCAAAAGGCTCTAAATAATCATCATACTAATCCCGAACACTCACTATAAGCTCAGTTTCTGCAAAATCAACAAAAATAGACATCAAAGTCAACTAATTCAACACAAAACCAGCTAATAAACTGGCATAAGTATAACAATAAATTAGTATTATCAAATAGCCCCACATTTAAACTTGTGCTAGTCCTGAGCAAAGTAAAATAAAACTCTCCATGTTTTAGAACAATACATTCATACGTGACTCAATCGTCAATAATCTCAACAGTGGAATAAGAGAACAAGAATAATGGAATGAGAACATGTCTAAATCTCGAGCAATTTAAAGAGAACTCTACACTTTTTGCGTGTGTGGGCAAAACCTAAGTATTGACTCATTTACCAACTTAGAGTAATATTATGCTCTTCTTTATTTTAACTTTCCCCTAAACTGGTCCTAAGATTCAATCATCCAACTAACTTACACAAAACTAAGGTAAAACTAAACTAGGATGCCTAAATTTATTGGTCAACCTTCACAATCCTAGCACCACTCTAACACCGAGGAATGATAGAAATGGGAGCAATAGATCAATGTAAAACGCCTACACTAGCTAACTACGGTAAAAGTAAAGAAAAAAATAAATAAAGAGAATTTGATGCCTAGTTGACTCTAGGAAATGCAAGTTTTTAATGTCAATTGCTCGACGTTGCGTTAACACAACTCATGCATCGCCCAAAATAATCTTCTCCAGGTGCCTTCTCTCAACGCCATAATTATGTTTTATCCTCTGTGCATTTACTTTGAAAGTTTTACCTTCGCTATCCATGAGCTCGACTGCACCATGTGAGAATACATCTATATTGTAAATAACCCTGCCCATCTCAATTTCAACTTACATGGAAACAAACGCAAATATGAGTTAAATGGATTTGTTGACCCCATATGGAAGAACTGTAATGAATCATCTTGTCGTGTCATCTCGTCCTCCTCTCCTTGTACAACTTGACATTCTCATATGATTGGGTTCTTAACTCCTCTAATTCATTCAGTTGAAGTAGGTTTTGTTCTCCAGCTCTTTTTGGATCAATATTCAACTTCTTGATTGCCCAATATGCTTTATGCTCCAACTCCAAAGGTAAGTGACAAATCTTTTCAAACACCAATCGATATACCTCACCTATTAGTGTTTTGTAGGTTGTTTTATACACCCAAAGAGCATTGTCAAGCTTCCAAGCTCCAGAATTTATCTCACTGCCTTCTCCAATATCTGCCTAATCTCTCTGTTAGAAATTTCAGTTTGTCCATTAGTCTAGGGATGATAAGCTAAAGATATCTTATGTTTGACATCATATTTGATCACAATCAAATAATTTATTACAAAAATGAGACCCATCATCATTAATAATAGGTCGTGGTATACCAAATTTAATGAATATGTACTTTTGTAGGAATTTTAATACCACACTTGCATCATTAGTCTTATTTCCTATAGTCTCTACTCATTTAGACATGTAATCAACAACTACCAAGACATACAGATAACCATTAAAATATGGGAAGGGACCTATAAAGTCCATACTCCAAGCATCAATTAACTCAACTTCAAGAATAGGGGTTAGGGGCATTTCAAGGCGACGAGAGATATTTCTTGTTTGTTGACACCTATCACATGTGTTTACAAAAGTATTACAATCCTTAAACAAAGTAGGTGAGAAAAAACAAGACGGGAATATCTTTGCAGTTGTTCTTGAAGAACTGAAGTGTCCACCATGTGGAAAAAAGTGGCAATCATGTAAAATTTTGGTCACTTCCTCCATAGGTACACACCTCCTAATGATCTAACCAGAACATACCTTGAACAACAATAAGTCTCCCCACAGGTAAGACTTCGTGTCATGCAAGAATTCCTTCCTTAAGTGGGCATTCAAGTTAGGTGGAAGATTCCCTGAAGCAAGATAATTCACAATATCTACATGAAGGGAATCGAATCCCGCAGCGAAAGCGATTGTTAATCGCGCGCTCTTGATTTAGTTACAACGATTTCATTCAAGAACGAAAACAACTAGATTAAGCATATAAAACTAGATGGACAGCAAGAAATATTACTTTTGAAGAACCTTTCTTCAAGTGCTTCTCCTCTCTCACGATCAAGATCTCAGCAACACGAACCACGAACGGACTAAGATATGACCACTGGATCTTCTCCGTTGTTCTCTAGGTGAGGGAGGAATGTGGGTTCCCTTTAGGTAAGATGAGATGTTGTGAGAGAGAGAGATTGTGGTCTTTGGAACCTTTCAAACAACACAACCAAATGGCATCCAATATCTCTTAACCTAGTTGCATCTCATGCAACCATATATATAAGGAAATAGGATGGAAATGACCATCCTACCCTTCCTTTATTCTCTCATTAGTATATGGTTTATATGTGAATCTAATGTTGGGATTTATGCCCTAAAATTCGTAGTTTGTAATTATGTTCTAATTAATGTAATAAAGTGTTATTATTTCAATAAAGTGTTATTGTTCGCTATCTACAAGTTTGCCTTTATTTAAAATCCTAAATCCAATAAACTAAACATCCAAGGTTGTTAAATGAATCTTTAACTGAATGTAATGTACATAAACAGGATCTCGGTTCGAGATACAGCCTAAAGGATCTATAGTTAGGGGATAAGGTTTGGGTACCTTACCCTGGTAAAACTATGGATATGGCCCACTTTGTATTTGATACAAACCTTTGTGATCCTAACGTGTTCGTGTAGATGACATGTGAGTGGGGATATCCTATGTAATGAGATTACATAAGAGCCAGGACCACGAAATAGTAATCTCTACACCAGTAACTCAGTTGACTAGCTAGGTTTCTATTTCACTAGGATGACCTAGGCAACTTGATCTCAGTCTCGAGCGGGTTAGGAACTCCTCATTCGCGAGGGATTGTCCTTTGACTAGTATGGGTGAGAGTGGCGGTCTCGGCGACTCAATATGTCTACCTACTTGAGGACAAGACCGAGTGAGCGGTGGGGACTTAACTTAGCAAGATGGAATTCACTCCTTCCCGCCTACTAGGGTAAGTAGAGGAATGTTCCCTTAAGTGGTGTCTCCGGGACTTGAACAAAGGTCCCGACCCTCTCATTGGCCCGAGAGGGACTCTGTTTGTTGGTAGGACCACAAACAAATTGTTCATTAGAGAGCACACTGGTACTTAAGGCACAAGATGTAACCTGGGGTAAAGCGGTAATTTGACGGTGGTGTTACGAAACATTCGTGAAGGATTGACTTGTTGTTATTGGTCAATATCTATGGACATAGAAATATATCTGCGAGTGAGAAGAGAGTGTTTGTGGGACTTTTAGTGGAGTGTTCCATGACTAACGAATGTTGATTGGGAGGTTAATGAGATTAATCGAGCAATCTCGTATCGTTGGAGCTTACGATCCAGAGGTCCATTAGGTCCACCTTCTAGCTCGTAAAGGGTTCTTAGATCATTTGAATTTGAAATGTTCAAATTCATTAGGGAATATATTTAATGTATATGGATACGATATAATATATAGTTTTGGAACTATATATTATAAATTTAATGTGAATATGATTCATATTAAATTACTTGAGAGAATTGAATATTTGAAAGAGTTCAAATATCAAATTCAAATGTGAATGTGATTCATATTTGAAAACTATAGGTTATAATTTAATGTGCATAAGATGTACATTAAATTTAGGATAAAGGGTAAAATGATTAAATGTGATTTAATCATTTATTTAATATTATATATGAATTAAATATGATTTAATTTAATGTATTTAATTATTAATTAAATATTAATATAATATTAAATGGGAACGTGTCAAGAGGACATGTTCCCACCACTCCCCATCTCCCTCTCGATAGGGAAGTGGGGAGTTACCCACTGAATCCTTTTTCTCTGGTAGAAGAAGGCATTGATCGAGGAATGACAGCAGACTGTTTTTTTGGAGAATTGCTCTCTCTCTCTCACACTCTAAAAAATTCCCTTCATCTTTCAATTGTTGGAAACCTTCCCACCAAGGAAGATTTAAGATCTCAGAGGATAAAAGGTTTTCCTCGTGGTGTTGTTCTTGTTGAAAGAAAAACAGAGAACTTTTGGAAGTTCTTGAACTACTGGAATTTGCTTGGAGCAAGGAGTTGCTGTGAATCTACAAAGGTAACTTCTTTATCCCTTTTAGTTTAATCGTTAAACTTATTGTATGTTTGTATGCATTTAATCCATGCCTAATAGGATTAGAATCCATGCTTGTTCTGTATTTTTTATCAATGTACTTGTTTTTGGTTTTTAAGCAAAACAATCAAGCAAATTAACGATCCCAATCACGTTTTCGCTGCTCAAGGAGATCAGATCTCCATCAATTGGTATCAGAGAAATGCTTATATTGTTTTGTTTTGAAACAAAATTACATTGATTTTGGTGGGAATTGCATTGGTTTTCTTTGTAATCTTTGTTTAGGAGTTTTTTGGCCATAGTTTACCTTTGATTTTGATAAAATTGTATGTAAAAGCCCCTGCGTTTTTAGGTAAAAAGTGCAAAATTGAGTCTGTAATTTAGTTACGAGTCGTTCGGGACAAGTTTCATTCAATTTGGTTGAGAATCGAAGGAGAAATTGAAGAACGAAGGCTGCTTTGTGTCGAGTGAGTTTCATCTCTTTGAAGAAAAGCGTTATGGTAACGTTGAAAAAAAGTCGCCGCGCGCCGGCGCTCCCCTATCGACGCGCTGGCGCTCAAGGGGTCGGTGGTGTGTTAACGCTGTGTCCTCGCGCGTTGCAACGTCATCCCGATACTAGGCGCGCAAGACGACAAAGCGGGCGTAGCAACGCTAGCCTCAGCGTTGCAACGCCGTGGGGCATTCCAGCAGCTGCAGACCGGTTCGGTTGGTTCAAGTTTTTTTTGGTCCGTTTCGAGCGATTCAAGGTCGGTTCAGGGTGTTATTGGACCGGTTTCATGAAATAAATTAATGTAATTTTTTTTTTTTTTGCACTTTAGGGGCCAAATTATTCCGGTTTTACAGTTTTTTATCTATAAGAATGTCATTTAGATTATTCCCACTTTAGGATAAGAATATTCATGCATTTTATTTATGTAAATGTTATATGTATATGGTTGAATGCAAGACTAATTTATTTTTTCATGAGTAATTAATTATAAGTGTTATAAATGGAAAATAAATTGCATGGAGCATGAAATTACTTAGTTTAAAATAAATGGTATTTTGTTTAAGTAATTTTATAATTCAAGTAGTTGAATTTGTTTTATAATTCAAAATTTGAATATTGATTGTTGGATTTACAATATAGTTTCTTTATCATAGGTTAATTATTAAAATTTATAAAAGTTATAAATTAAAGGGGTTTTAGAAACCATAACCTATAATAAAGAAATGCATGCAAACATAGGAACTTGGGTTAAATTTAATTAGTTTTAAATCGTTTAAAATTAATTTAGACCTAAGTTTCAATTTCTAATAGGATTAGAAATAAGTCTTACATAATATTTTAAATAGTTTAAAATATAGTAGGACTTTAGGACTTTGGTTATATAAGGAACTCTCTGGGTGAAGTTCTCTGTCTAAGGTTGGGGGTACTTAAGTCGACAGTTAACAGAACACCTCTGCACAGGAAGGCGACCGGAACCCGAGTTGAATTAACCTCGATTCTTTTATCTCTAGGTAATTAAAATGTTTATTCACCTAGACATAAGGTTTTAAGACCTAGTTATAATAGTTATAATAGGCATAGACTTAGATAGATTCTTTTAGTCGAATCCGACTAAGTTAAATATCATACCCTAGTTTTAGGAACTCGGTGGGAGAAAGCGAGATGTTCGTGATCGAGTTTACTCTCACGTCCTCAAGAGTTCACACCGTGAGTTCCATGCTCGGCCACGTGGCGTCAATAGGCCCCCCCTACGGTATGTGTTTGCATGGTTCAATACCAAGGCGAATGAGGAAGTATCCATAGTAAATGGGAGCAGGGCGGCGTGTCAACGTATCCTCACGGTCTCCTTCATTAGGTCGCACCAGTGAGATTTCTATAGTCACTTTGCTAGGTTGTCCTAGAAACGGCCAAACCCTACGGAGGGGCGACTATAGGGATCGAAACACCATGAACTCTAGAAATGGATAGGGTCTCTTAGGTTGTTTGCAACAGATTTGTCTTTCTTAATAGTAGCTGTTGGCTCGGGCCTATTGGATCCGAAAATGGTAGGGTCACATTTACGGGATGAGTTAAGTTAGTTAACAAGTCCTTGACCAAACAAACGGTAGCTAAGGACCATTGGGACATGAGATGTTACAGTAGTGGGAATTGGCCGAGAAAGTCTCAATTCAAAGGAGGAATGATTTGATCGCCCAACTGAGGCTTTTGTTCTAAACCCTTGAAGTATCGTTGCAAAATTAAAGGTTTAACTTAAAGCGGTGGATTTTAGTTTAAACACTGGGGTTCTTTAATAATTTTGCTAAATTAGATTGGTTTTACAATGGGTTTAAAGGCATAACTAATTAGAACTATTTTGGATTTTCAAAGCATGTCGTCCTCAATAATAGCCTTACTTAAAAGCGACCGCTTAAGCGGTGAGAATTTTACTACGTGGAAGTCCAACTTGAATACAATTCTCGTTGTTGACGACCTTTGGTTCGCATACTAATTAAGGAATGTCCTCGATTCTCGCTCGTAACGCTCCTCAATCTGCATTGAGGCGTCGGCATCACTGGATCAAGGCCAATGATAAGGCCAAGGTCTACATTTTGGCTAGTGTTTCGAAGTTCGGCCAAAAGCACGAGGGCATGGTCTCTCGTGAGATCATGAGTTCACCTGCAGAAATGTTTGGACAACCATTTGGGATGATTCGCACGAATCCCTCAAATACGTTTATAACTCCCGTATGAAGGAGGGGTCATCGGTGAAAGAACACGTTCTTGATCGATGGTCCACTTCAACGTGCATTTGAGATGAACGGAGCGGTCATTGACAAGCAAAGTCGGTATCGTTCATTCGGAATCTCTTAGAAGAGTTTCTGCAATTCCACAAACAATGCGGTGGCGAACAAGATAGAGTATAACCCGACTACTCTCCTTAATAAACTCTGAGACTTTCCGGTCTCTTATGAAGAATAAGGGACAGGTGATGGAGAGGCATGGGTTCATCCTGCGGGACTAAGTCTCAGTAACTCTTCTTACGGGCTTAAGAAGACCAAAAAAGAAGAAAATAGAGAGGAAAGGGAAGGCACTGCTTTGACAAAGGCAAGGGAAAAGCCAAGCTTGCAGATAAAGGAAAGTGTTTCCACTGCAACATGGATGGGCACTGGAAGAGAAACTGCCCAAAATACCTTGCTGAGCTCAAAGAGAAGAAAGGTAAATTAGATTTACTTGTTCTTGAAACTTGTTTAGTGGAAAATGATGATTTAACCTGGATACTTGATTCAGGAGCCACTAATCACGTTTGCTCTTCATTTCAGGAAACTAGTTCCTTCAAGGAGCTCGAAAAGGGTGAGATGACGCTCAGGGTCGGAACAGGAGACGTCGTCTCAGCTCGTGCAGTGGGAGATGCCAAGTTATTTTTCGGAGATAGATTTCTTTCTTTAAAAATTTGTATATAGTTCCTAAGCTTAAAAGGAACTTAATTTCTATCTCTTGTTTAATAGAACTTGGTTATTGTATTTCTTTTTCAATCAATGAAGCGTTCATTTTGAAAGAGGGTGTCAATATTTGTTCTGCTAAATTGAAAAATGGCTTGTACGTACTGAAACCGAATAAAACCAAAACAATTTTAAATCATGAGATGTTTACGAATGCTAACACTCAAAATAAAAGGCAAAGAATTTCTCCAAATAATAATACCTATCTATGGCATCTTAGACTTGGTCATATTAATCTCAACCGGATTGAGAGACTTTCTAAGAATGGACTTCTAAACAAGTTAGAAGATGATTCTTTACCGCCTTGCAAGTCTTGCTTGGAAGGTAAAATGATCAAACGACCTTTTACTGGAAAAGGTTATAGAGCCGTAGAGCCCCTAGAACTTGTGCATTCGGATCTTTGTGGTCTGGTGAATGTTAAACCTCGAGGAGGGTTTGAATATTTCATCTATTTCATAGATGATTATTCAAGGTATGGTTATCTATACCTAATGCATCACGAGTCTGAAGCTCTTGAAAAGTTCAAAGAGTATAAGGCTGAAGTAGAGAATGCATTAGGAAAAACCATTAAAACACTTCGATCCGATCGAGGTGGAGAGTATATGGATTTGAGATTTCAGGACTATATGATAGAACATGGAATTAAATCTCAACTCTCAGCACCTAATACACCACAACAAAATGGTGTGTCAGAAAGGAGAAATAGAACCTTGTTAGACATGGTTCGTTCTATGATGAGCTATGCTCAATTGCCTGCCTCGTTTTGGGGATACACAGTAGGGATTGCAGTTCAAATCTTGAATAGTGTTCCGTCAAAAAGTGTTTCAGGAACACCTTTTGAACTTTGGAAGGGGCGTAAACCTAGTTTACAACACTTCAGGATTTGGGGCTGTCTGGCACACGTGCTTGTGACAAACCCAAAGAAACTGGAACCTCGTTCAAGATTGTGCCAATTTGTTGGCTATCCCAAAGAAACGAGGGGTGGTCTTTTCTACCACCCACAAGAAAATAAGGTGATTGTATCGACAAACACCACGTTCTTGGAGGAAGATCACATGAGAAACCATAAACCGCGTAGTAAATTAGTACTAAATGAAGCTACACATGAACCAACAAGAGTTGTTGGTCAAGCTGGACCTTCATCAAGAGTTGATGGAAGAGCCAACACCTCAAGTCAGTCTCGTCCTTCTCAATCGTTGGGAATGCCTCGACGCAGTGAGAGGGTTGTTTCCCAACCTGACCGCTACTTGGGTTTAGCTGAAACTCAAGTTGTCATACACGATGATGGCGTAGAAGATCCATTGTCTTATAAGCGGGGAAATGAATGGCGTAGAGACAAGGACCAATGGATCAAAGCCATGGACCTTGAAATGGAGTCAATGGACTTCAATTCGGTTATGGAAACTTGTAGACCAACTTTGAAGGGGTTAGACCCATAGGGTGTAAATGGATCTATAAGAGAAAGAGAGATGCAGCCGGAAAGGTACAAACCTTTAAGGCTAGACTTGTAGCAAAGGATTTTACCCAAAAGGAAGGAGTTGACTATGAAGAAACTTTTTCTCCTGTTGTTATCTTTCAAGTCTATCGGGATACTCTTGTCCATAGCGCGTTTTATGATTATGAAATTTGACAAATGGACGTCAAGACGCTTTTTGAATGGTAATCTTGGCGAGAGCATCTATATGTCTCGGCCAGAAGGGTTCATAGCACAAGGTCGAGCAAATAGTTTGCAAGCTTAATCGATCCATTTATGGATTGAAACAAGCATCAAGATCTTGGAATATAAGATTTGATATCTGCGATCAAGTCTTACGGCTTTGACCAAAAGCGTTGGCGAGCCTTGTGTTTACAAGAGGATCGTCAAGCGACAAAGTAGCTTTGTTAGTATTGTATGTGGATGATATCCTACTAATTGGGAATGATGTAGGATACCTAATCGACATAAAGAATTGGTGGCGACCAGTTCCAAATGAAAGATTTGGGAGAGCGCGATATGTTCTTGGGATTGAGATATTTAGGAATCGCAAGAACAGTAACGCTAGCACTCGCCTCTCAAGCGTCTTATATCGACAAAATGTTGTTCGGATATTCGATGCGAGAATTCCAAGAGGGCTTATTACCCTTGAGGCACGAAATTCATCATCTAGAGAGCAGTGTCCCAAGACACCTCAAGAAGTTGAGGATATGAGACATATTCCCTATGCCTCTCTGGTGAGGTAGCTTAATGTATGCTATGCTATGCACGAGGTCGGACATTTGTTATGCAAAGTGGGAATAGTCGGTGAGGTACCCGCCCAATCCGAGGTTAGACCCTTTGGACAACGATTAAAAATATCCTCAAGAATCTAAGGATAACGAGGGACTATATGCTTGTGTATGGGTCTAAGGATCTGATCCTTACTAGATACACTGATTCTGATTTTCAGACCGATAAGGATTCTCGAAAATCCACATCGGGATCAGTTTTCACCCTTAACCGCGGAGCTATAGTATGGCGAAGCATCAAGCAAGGATGCATCGCTGACTCCACAATGGAGGCTGAGTATGTCGCTGCTTGTGAAGTAGCTAAGGAGGCTATTTGGCTAAGGAAATTCCTTACTGATTTGGAAGTTGTTCCAAATATGGAATCTCTCATCACCTTATACTGTGACAACAATGGTGCAGTAGCCAATTCGAAGGAACCTCGCAACCATAAGCGAGGTAAGCACATCGAGAGGAAGTATCACCTGATACGAGAAATAGTGCAACGAGGAGATGTGACAGTCACGAAAATCGCTTCGGAGCACAATATTGCTGATCCGTTTACAAAGACTCTCACGGCTAAAGTGTTCGAGGGTCATTTGGAAAGTCTGGGTCTACGAGAAATGTACATAGGCTAATCTAGGGCAAGTGAGAGTTATGTAATGGGGTATATGGATGCCCTAGTTTATTGTATTTCTACTGTTTTAGATTATGATGTACCCCACTAGAGTTTTAGTTCAAGTGGGAGTTTTTTGGGATTTATGCCCTAAAACTCGTAGTTTGTAATTATGTTCTAATTAATGTAATAAAGTGTTATTGTTCGCTATCTACGAGTTTACCTTTATTTAAAACCCTAAATCCAATAAACTAAACATCCAAGGTTGTTAAATGAATCTTTAACTGAATGTAATGTACATAAAAAGGAGCTCGGTTCGAGATACAACCTAAAGGGTCTATAGTTAGGGGATAAGGTTTGGGTACCTTACCCTAGTAAAACTATGGATATGGCCCACTTTGTATTTGATACAAACACTGTGATCCTAACGTGTTCGTGTAGATGACATGTGAGTGGGGATATCCTATGTAATGAGATTACATAAGACCGGACCACGAAATAATAATCTCTAGCTGTAACTCCGTTGACTAGTTAGGTTTCTATTTCACTAGGATGACCTAGGCAACTTGATCTCAATCCTGAGCAGGTTACGAACTCCTGTTCGCGAGGGATTGTCCTTTGACTAGTATGGGTGAGAGTGGCCAGATTCGCCGACTCAATATGCCTACCTTCTTGGGCACAAGATCGAGTGAGCGGCTGGAGACTTAACTTAGCAAGATGGAATTCACTCCTTCCTGCCTACTAGGGTAAGTAGAGGAATGTTCCGTTAAGTGGTATCTCCGGGACTTGAATAAAGGGCCCGACCCTCTCATTGGCCCGAGAGGGACTCTGTTTGTTGGTAGGACCACAAACAAATTGTTCATTAGAGAGCACTTTGGTACTTAAGGCACAAGATGTAACCTGGGGTAAAAGCGGTAATTTGACCCGGTGGTGTTACGAAAATTCGTGAAGGATTGACTTGTTGTTATTGGTCAATATCCATGGACACGAGAAATATATCCGTAGTGAGAAGAGTGCGGTGTGGGACTTTAGTGGAGTGTTCGCGATGAAACGAATGTTGATTGGGAGGTTAATGAGATTAGCGAGCAATCTCGTATCGTTGGAGCTTCTAATCTGTAGGTCCATTAGGTCCACCTTCTAGCTCGTAAAGGGTTCTTAGATCATTTGAATTTGAAATGTTCAAATTCATTAGGGAATATATTTAATGTATATGGATACGATATAATATATAGTTTTGGAACTATATATTATAAATTTAATGTGAATATGATTCATATTAAATGTCTGGAGAGAATTGAATATTTGAAAGAGTTCAAATATCAAATTCAAATGTGAATATGATTCATATTTGAAAACTATAGGTTATAATTTAATGTGCATAAGATGTACATTAAACTATAGGATAAAGGGTAAAATGATTAAAAGTGATTTAATCATTTATTTAATATTATATATGAATTAAATATGATTTAATTTAATGTATTTAATTATTAATTAAATATTAATATAATATTAAATGGGAACGTGTCAAGAGGACACGTTCCCACCACTCCCCATCTCCCTCTCGATAGGGAAGTGGGGAGTTATCCACTGAATCCTTCTTCTCTAGTAGAAGAAAGCATTGATCGAGGAATGGCAGCAAACTGTTTTTTTGGAGAATTGCTCTCTCTCTCACACACTCTAAAAAATTCCCTTCATCTTCCAATTGTTGGAAACCTTCCCACCAAGGAAGATTTAAGATCTCAGAAGATAAAAGGTTTTCCTCGTGGTGTTGTTCTTGTTGAAAGAAAAACAGAGAACTTTTGGAAGTTCTTGAACTACTGGAATTTGCTTGGAGCAAGGAGTTGTTGTGAATCTACAAAGGTAACTTATTTATCCCTTTTAGTTTAATCGTTAAACTTATTGTATGTTTGTATGCATTTAATCCATGCCTAATAGGATTAGAATCCATGCTTGTTCTGTATTTTTGATCAATGTACTGGTTTTTGTTTTTTAAGCAAAACAATCAAGCAAATTAACGATTCCAATCACGTTTTCGCTGCTCAAGGAGATCAGATCTCCATTATCTAATTCACATTAAAACTATATATTATATCAATTATATCATATACAATTGATATAACTCCTTATTTATAAAATTTGAATACTTCAATTTCATTCCTAATTTTATACCCTCAATATAATCATGTTGAGCCAATGGAGGGACCCCTAATGGACCTACAGTTCATGAGCTCCAATGATATGAGATTAACTGATCAAACTCTTTGATCCAGTTAATCAATATTCATTAACTACAAGTCACTCCACTATAGACTTGTAGTTGCACTCTCCTCACTGTAGATAATATTGTGTCCACTGATATAGTCATTACCCATGAGACGACCCTTCACAGGTTGTTCGTAATTACAGTTGGGTCAAATTATCGTTTTACCCCTGTGATTACCTCTTTGTTCCTTAAGCACCACTGATCCTCTAATGAACAACAAGTCTAAGGTCCTACCTTAGACTCATACCCTCATAGAGGGTGGGGCCCCATTGTTCAAGACCTAGAGTCAGTTCTTAAGGGAACAACCTATCTAATTCCTTAGTGTAGGAATGAGTGAATTCCATCTTGCACAGTTAAGTTCCCGACTACCTCACGAGGGTTGTCATCACGAGAAGGTAGGCTTATTGAATCGACTCTGTGCCACTCTCACCCATACTAGTCTAAGGACAAAACCCCCTATAAGCAGGAGTTCTTAACTTGCTCGAGATTGAAGTCGAGTCATTAATGACCATCTATAAATTACTAGTCTTATCTTGTTAGCGGTGTTACCTTTGGTTAGACTAATAATTTGCTTGATCCGGTCTTGTATGAACACTTCATACAGGATGCCCCTACTCGCATGTCAACTACATGAATGAGTTAGATTACCTCATTTGTACTAATTACAAAATGGGCCGCATCCATGGTGTTTCCAGAATGAGGTTTCCAACCTTATTCTTATACCATAGACCATTTAGGTTATGTTCTTGAACACAATCCAAATAGTGTCCACTACACTGATGTTCAAGATATAGACAAATGATTAGCCATGACGACATTCTCACAACCCTTCCTATCACTGATCTCAAAATAAAATTCATGCAACAAACGAATCCACTTAATTAGGCGAGTTCTCGAATCTTTCTTACTATAGAGATAACAAATAATTGCATGATTAATATGCATAATTACCTTTGAACCAAGTAAATAAGGCCTAAATTTATTAAATGCAAACACAACAACAAACATCTCTTTCTCAATGGCAGTATAAGTTTGTTGAGCACTATCCAAAGTTCTATTTGCATAATAGATGACCCTAAAAAACTTGTCTTTACATTGTCCTAAGACTGCTCCTAATGCATAATCACTAGCGTCACGCATGATTTCAAAAAATTGACTCCAATTAGGTACAACTATCATTAGTGCAGAAGTCAACCTATCCTTAAGAATATTAAATGCTAGCATGCAATCCTCATAAAAAAAACATCTTTCTCAAGTAAATTACAGGAGTCTTATAATTTTAGTAAACTCCTTAATGAAACAACGATAAAGACATTCGCATTGTAGGAAGCTCACTTAATATTTAGTAGAGGTGGCAATTGTTCAATCACAGAAATCATAACTTAATCCACCTCCAGCTCTTTCGCAGATACCTTGTGGCCAAGAACTATACCTTCTTTTATCATAAAATGGTATTTCTTCTAGTTATGAACAAAAATAGTTTCTTGACACCACTGTAACACACAAGAAAGATTATACAAACAAGAATCAAAAGAGAAACCAAAAACATTAAAATCATCCATAAAAACCTCAATAATCTCCTAGATAAAATCTGAAAAGATAGCTATCATGCATTGTTGGAAGGTGGTAGGTACATTACACAACACAAATGGCATTCGTCTGAAGGTATATGTACTATAGATACTGATAATTCTCATTTACGAGAATTATTTAGCCTTTAAACTTAGTTATACTTGTATGTTTTCTTCATTTACTTAGGTAAAAGTGGATAAAGTGGAGTCAATTGCATATAATTAAGGAAGAGACAAAGATTCTTGAAGAATGAGAGAACATAAGCAAACATGAAGCAAAATCTCATATTTTTTTTAGTTTTGAATGCAGAATGCAAATGTAACGCAATTGCGCTACGCAATTGCATAGCACGCAGATCTGGAAAATCCAGAAAATCACAGGAAATTCGGGAATTCCGTGATTTTGGGGGATTTTATTCTGATTTTCTCTATAAATTCAGCAAGATAAGTTGATCCACCATGATGAAAACCCTAGCATGTAAACTCTATATATTTTGGAGGAGGGAGCCGTCAAAAGGGAGCTCGTCTTCGAAGGAGATTCCATTTCTTTAGTTTTGGGTTTTTCTTCCAGTTCTGTAATTTCTTCTTTTTAGTTTCTGTTGTAGCTCCTTCTACTTCTTAGCTTGCTTCTCTTATTCAATCCCATCTCAACAAAAGTTGTTGTTGGAGTTGAACTAAGAGCTCGGTTTAGAAGTTTTATTTTTGTTTCCTGTATTTTCTTCGTTTTATTACAGAGTTTAGTTTCTGTTGTAGTTGTTTTATTACAGAGTTTAGTCTCTTCGATTTTCATTCTTGTATTCTCGTCAGTTTGATTTACTTTTTTCAATGATACTTTTCTTTACGAATAATAAAGATTCACTGTTTCCTTTCACTTACAAGTATTCTTGGTTAAACGCAAGGTTCTGTATTAATCTCTTCTGCAACTTACATTAGCAATCTGAAGTTGTTCTCTCGGTTCTTGCTAAACTGTGGTACACCGAGAGAAAGCTTGAAGTTTATGTTTTCGACTGCTATGTTAAAGTTCTCTTTTACTGTTTTATCAATGAGAAGCTAACTTTCCTTAGGGATTCAAGATGTGAATGCCCTAAGGAAAGACAATGTACTCCAAAGCAAGTGTTTCGACTAACCTTTAATGAAGTTTACTTTTGGTGAGTTTATTACGGGTAGCCTTAGCCGTCCATCTAGAGTTACCCATTAAGCTTTAGCTTGGCACCGAAAGGGTTGAGCTAAAGCAGATTTCCCAAAAGTAATAGAGTAAAATGGCTTAAACATAAGACCTGAACTTTGACCCTAGGCATAGGGCAAGACTCCAAGATCTTAGAGTTGAGTGCACAAACATCTGGGATAGATTAACCATAGAAATATAGGATTGATCACTAAGTCTCCTAAAGATACTTCAAAGAAGGTCGAATAGGAGTAGAACTCGGTTTACATCATTTGAAGGTTAGTTCGAATCACATTGTACTTGCAGAAACATTGCCTTTTGCCGCACCATGCAATTACGTTGCAATGGCAGTGTTATGCAATTGCAGTGCACTAGCAGTGTGTTGTGGTGCAACGCTAAACAACTGTGTTGTCGCGGTAACGCTACGCAAATGTGTCGTGGTGGCAGCCTAACGCAATTGTGTTGCAATTGCAGTGGCAGCATGACGTAAATGCGTTGCAAGTTTGTTCTCACGTAAGTGTGATGCGCGATCGAACTACGTAGCGGTGATGTAACTGCAATGCAAAGCAATTGCATCGGGTTGTGTTGTCTTTCCAATTTAGTGGAACAATCAATTCTTGAATCCCTTACTTTTCCATTGTTTTCATTTCTTCTTACCTTAGTCAAAATCACCCCAAAAATCATCTTTTTATACCCTTGGTTACCTTTCAATTGTAATTTGCCAACAATTTGTGTTTTTCTCAATTCATTTTATTAAAATCGTTCCCTTGGGTACGATACTCTGGAATACTTCCAGTTCTTATTACTTCGATTGCGTGCACTTGTGTGTTTCGTTATCAGGGACACATGAATGTCATCTTCTCTTAGTCTTCAGGTGTTATCACAATCTGATTATAACTTGAATAACTATCAAGAAAACAGTAATAGGGATAACTTGCTAAACTGTCCAACATATGGTCAATAAGAGGCAGGGAGAAATAATCTTTTTTGGTTCCTTAGATGAGCTTCCTATAGTCGATGCATACACGTTATCCAGTCATTGTTCAGGTCGAGATATCCTCATTGTTTTCATTCTTAAGTCCACCATCTCTCCTTTTTTTAGGTGCTACATGCACTGAGCTTATCCAAGAACTATCAAAAATAGAAAAAATAATACTTGCATTAATTTAAGCACCTCATTTTTTTACCACTTCATTCATGATAGAGTTCAATCTCCTTTGGTGTTATATAGTGGGATTAAAGTTATCATTCATCAAAATTTTATGCATGACAATCGAAGGGTTCAAACCTTTAATATCACTAATAGGCCACCCTAAAGAAGACTTATGTGCACGCAACATATTCAACAATTTCTCCTTTTACTTTATGAAATTCTATAACAATAATCACAGGGAAAATAAAAAAAAAGTCGCCTAAGAAAGCATTACATAGGTGAGCAGGCAATTATTTTAATTCAGGAGAAGGAGTATCAACGTATGCACAACACAGACTCAAAAATCATTTCCTCCTCCCTACTATGTCCTAAAGATGCCTCCACAACTTTATCACAAAAATAGGCATGATCAATATCCAAATTTCAGATTATTTACCACACAGATAAGGAATGCCAACTTAAACTTATTAGCAAGAGTCACTAACTCAATACATTCATCCATAATAGTGTCGATCGCATCATTATATGGCAAATACTAACTTCATAGGGGTGTTTTAATGCCTTAAGCATGTTGAACATTACTCTTTCATTATTTACACATAGAGTTAGAGTACCTGTGTAAATAGAGTACCTGTGTAAACCTCGATCAGATTGAATCCTGTTGCCATAAATGGCCTCTCCAAGATGATTGTGACCTCAATATCTTCCTCCATGTCCAAGATAACAAAATTTACAAAAAAATAAACTTATCAGCTTTAACTAAAATATCCTCTACAATACCTTTTGGGTACGTCAAAGAACGGTCTGCCAACTGAAGCACACTTATTGGTTTAAACTCCTATGTTCTAAGTTTTCTAAAAAAACACTAAAAAGCATTAAATTAATACTCGCCCCTAAATCACAAAGTTCCTTTTTTTATATGAACACTACCAATAATATAAGGGATAGTGGAACTCCCTAGATTGTTCCTTTTCTGTGATAGTCTCCTCTAAATGATAACACTGCACTCAACGTTCATCTACACTCTTTTTTATCCTTCTCAAACTTCCTCTTATTTGCAAAGTTTTCCTTCATAAAATTTGCATAATTGGCTACTTGTTCGAGCATATTAGCAAAAAGTATATTCATGTGAAGTTTCTTAAAATACTTTAGAAATTTAGCAAACTCATCATCTAACTTTTTCTTTCTCAATATCTTAGGATATGAGATTTCATTGGAAACAAAAAGGTATAGAATCAGATAACTTCTCTAAATTAAGCTCAAGAGGTGCTTTTGCTTTCTTTGATACCTCTTCAACAATATCTCGTTCCTTACTTGTGCTTTGCACATCTTCCTTCTTACGCTCGTGCTCCTTCAGTTCTTTTCTACTTCTTAAAGATATAGTTGTACATTCCACAAGTGGGTCAATAGGAATAATATGTGAATCACTCTTACCTCTTTGTAAGATATCCAAGAGCGATGTGTGTCTTAACGTGCATCGACATCACCATATTGTTCATATTATGAGAACTGCTCCAAGTCTCCTCTAAAAATCTCCCTAGAATACCATCAACCGAATTCCTCTTCTCTTGAGATTCTATGGATTCTACTTCTGAAACAGACTACACAACACTCTCATGAGTAACATAAGAGGATTTTAATTGAACTTTTTTATTTGGGTAGTTCTCACATCTCCATGCTTAACTTTTTTAGCACAATTACCTTCATCTCTCCATGCGCGCTCATGGATTTAACATACTCAGAACTCAATTCCTCAGAATCCTCATTTGGTTCAATCCTTGTCAATTTACTCAATGCCTTTATTAATGTTTCAACATAGAATTTAAGAGCACTAACCTAATTAGCTTCAAAAGCTCCCTTTTTAGGTGTAAAATCTTCCGACAGTCATTAGTAGCTTGTGATGGTCAATTCTTCTATGAGAGCTCGAGCTTCCTTCACTGGCTTAGCTACAAAGTTCCCTCCAGTTGCAGTGTGAAGAGTAATCTTGTTAATATCAAGCAACCCATTATAAAAAAGTTATACTTGAAGCCAGTTGAGAAATTCATGTGGTGGCCATTTCCTCAATATATCTTTATAGCGTTTCAAATGCCTCGTAAAGCTACTCCTCTTCTTTTTGCTTGAACATGCAAATTTTTGCTCTGAGCTTCACTATCATGGCAAGAGAGAAGAATTTTGTGAGAAACACCTTCTTCACTCCAAGTCAAAATACCTCTAGGGGTTAAAGAATTGAACCAATCTCTCGTTCTATCCTATAAAGAAAATGGAAACAAGCTTAAATTTAATAGCATCAAAACTAACATCATTGATTCTTAATGTTCCACTGATATCTAAAAACGTGTGTAGATGATAGTATGGATCCTCTGATAGATGCCCTCGAAATGCCTTGTCTCGAATCATCGGGATTAGACTAGCTTTTAGCTTAAAAGTTTCTGCAATAGTAGGCGTGTACGCTATTTCAAAGTAGTCTACATGTAACTCCAACAGAAAATAGTCCCGGATCGCCTTATTTTCCTTATCCATGATTTTAGATTAACAACACTACAATGTTGAGGTGTATGCCCTAATCTCGTGTAGTTTGTAATACTCATTGTTGTAGATAAATAAAAGTTATTTATTCAAACTTTGTGTCTCGCAGTTTTATAAACTTAATCCAATAAACTAAGCTCTAGGATCATTATATTATGAGAGAACTAAGACTTGAACGGTGTGTACTTGACACACGAAGAGGATCACGTTCGAGTTAATGACTCGAATGGTGTACAGTATATGGACAAAGTTGGAAACCTAATCCTGGTTACACTGTGGATGCGACCCGCTTTGTATTAGATACAAACGAGGTGATCCAACTCGTTCATGTGGTTGACATGCGAGTAACACCATCCTGTGCAATGAGATTGTACAAGATCGAACTGTGAATTATTAGACCTACTGATGACAATTAGTGACTCGTCCTCAATCCTGAGCGTGTTACAGACTTCTGTCTGCGGGGGTCTATCCTTTGACTAGTACGGGTGAGGGTGGCCATAGTTGCTCGCCCAATATGCCTACCTTCTTGGGGACATGACCACGTGGGGAGCTGAGAACTTAACTACGCAAGAAGGAATTCACTCGTTCTCGAATTAGGGAAACTAGAGGGGTTGTTCCCTTAAGTGTTGTCTCTAGCGCTTGAACGACGTGGCCTCACTCTCTCATGGCACGAGAGGGGTGTTGTTTATGGTTGGACCATGCAATAATGTTGTTCATTAGAGGAGCAGTGGGACTTAAGGAGCAAGAGGTAGACATTGGGGTAAAATGGTAATTTGACCCAGTTGTGGCTACAAACAACCTGTGAAGGGTCGACTCACGGGCATTGGTTATATCGATAGATACAACTTGTCCTATAGTGATGGGAGTGCAACTACGGGTTTTAGTGGAGTGTTACCGTAACTAATGAATGTTGAATAACCTGGTCAAAGAGTGTGACCGGTTAATCTCGGATCATTGGAGCTCGTCATCTGTAGGTCCATTAGGTCCCTCGATTGGCTCAAACTGGACAAATTGAGGGTTTACAGTTTGGTATGGATTTGAAGTGTTCAAATTCATTATTTGGGTATTTATGTCATTTATATGTGATATAGGTGACATAATATATAGTTTAATGTGAATGAGATTCATAATAAACTATAGTATAGCCTAATTGATTAATTAGTGCTAAATTGGAGAAATTGAATTGAGAGAAATTAAATTGAATGTGATTCAATTTAAGATTCCACAATTATGTAAATGAGATTTATATAATAAGGTATGTGATACCTTATATTATGTGATATGCAAATATAATTTGCATATCATATGGTTGTGGTAAAATGGTGAATTGGTGGAGATTTTAACTCCATCACTATTGCGTATAATTTTGATAATGCAATACCGCAGTGTACGGGTCAAGTTTTAGTATAGTGATTTAAGAGTCCAAGTATCGTCCTCGGGAATGAGTTTCTAGATTAATTAATTATTGAGGTACTAACTCTCAATTTTAGCTGAAGTAACAACACATGGATAGGTGATTGAAAATAAAGACAAACAACAGACTAACACATGGAGACACAAATTGATAGATTAGAGGAAATTGACTTTACAAGTTAATGGCTTAATCAACACATGCAATGATCCAAAAAGATGAATTTATAAACAAGAAGATACTCAAGAAAATATCTCGATTCTTAGTGAGCCTCGAACATGTAATAAATTCTAAGTCTCCTTAAGAAAACTAAAACATGCACAACATTAAGCAACTTCTTTATGTGTTTCCCTTAGACTTTTAGGTCATTCTCATGTCAGACTCCTAAAGGTTTTGACAACTTTGCTCTAATTCAAGTTTTATCTCTCGAGTCCACTTAAACCAACAAAATTAAAAGTTAAAAAACGAATTGCCAAAAATAAGAACAAAACATGCTTCAATACATAGCAGAATAAGTCTTAACAAGCAAATCAAATCCTAACTACAATGTCTAGCTACTCTAAATCACATGAAAACTAAGCTAAACATGTAGAAAGCGTCTTAAACGGAGTTACAATCTGAAAGAAAAAGAAATTAAACTTATGTATCGATGTCGGTCCTTCGTCTCCGAGCACCCGTCTTCGATCTCGAACCTCCACAAATGCTTTGGCTTCCAAAAATGCTATTTTATCTTTTCTTTCAAAGTGTATTTCGAAAATAGGGAAAAAATCTAGCAAATTCGGCTCCCCTTCTATGAGAATGTAAGGATGTATTTATAGGCTTCAACGGTACAACGTTGCAACGCTAGGGACAGCGTTGCAACGCTGTATCCTAACCGCGTGATATATGGAAGCGATTGGCGGCGTTGCAACGAGAGGCGTTGCGTTGCAACGGCGCTACCCTAACGCGCGCGTTCCTATCGATCTGGCGTTGCAATGCTTGAAGGCAGCATTGCAACGCCCTCGACACTGGTCTTCTACTCATTTTTCTTATCGCGATAGCGTTGCAACGCCCAAAGGCATCGTTGCAACGCTACCTGCATAGGCCTTCAATGCACCAAAGCCGCACGCTCGGCGTTGCAACGCCATCACTTCGGGTCTTCATGCTTGGATTGATCCTTTCTCTTCTAATTGATGTTATTTTTAGCTCCAAATAGCCTCGTTTCAATCCCGAGTGATCCAAAATGTCTCCAAATGTCCTGTTTGAGCTTTTTACCTGAAATTCAATGATTTCAACACATCAAACCCCTGAAATTATCTTAAAACTAGCAATTATTAAGCCTAAGGATAGCACATTTTTTGTTCTATCAAACACCCGCAAACTTAAACTTTTATTAGTCTCGAGCAAAAACAACATTAAACATTAGATTGTTCTTATACATATATTTGATTCAAGTCTCAAAGATTTAAGGGAAAATCTAGTAATCACAGGAAACATTCAAACATAACATTTCAGAAAGCAATTTAAAACTTTTCCTAAGTGTTCCTACGTGTGTGTGTGATTAGCCTATGTTCCATTCTTTCTTACTAAGCCCGGACCAACTTTATTAGGCTCTCATTCAACTTCCCCCCTACACGGGTCATAATTACTAATCTTTGAGACTCCCCACATTCAAGAATTAAATAACTCTACTCATCACTTAATCATTTCTTATAACTTTTTCTATTTTTTTTTTGTGCAAGGACACTAGCTTTCACACATCCACTGCAGTGACCCTTACCTAGAATACTCGCTCAATGAGTGGTCTAACTGATCACAGTGAATGTAGCTCTTTTTGCGCTCACGATTTTTTTTCTTCTTAAACAAACAAACAAACAACAAAAATAAAAACTCTTTCACATAATGCACATATTACACAGATCATGCACTTCATATTGTCATTCACCCTATCCTGCAGTTTAACTCTCAAATCAGTTCTCAGACCTATCGAGGTGACATCAAACTTTTAAACCTAATAACTTTGTTCTAAGCATTTCAAAACTACAGGAACACAGGCTATGTGCATAATGGTGTACGAAAAAGTCAAGAAAATTTTTAAATTAACTCAAATTCATATCATGCTCTCAAGTTTCAGCAGAATCACAAAGATTTCCAATTAATTCTCATCCTAGGCTATCATAATCATACTTATGTAAAGATCAATCAACAATTCAACACATACTCAGGACAGTTACAACAAATAAACAACATCCCACCCCCAAACTTAAACTAAACATTGTCCCCAATGTTTGCAGAAATAAGCACAAATTAAGTAGAAGGGTAAGAGTGAACAATACTGTCCTGGGTGATGGAGATCTTTCTGAGTTGCTTGGATAACTAAAACATGTGTGTTGGAGTTCCTTAGAACGGGAGCATGGATTTCAACGAAAGCAGACATCATCACAACCTACAAAGCAAAACAAAAAAAACTAGTAAATAAACTAAGAACTGAAAAACAACCACAACAAGCTAAAGGCAGAAAACAACAAAAAATGTAAAGCTTGGATTGCCTCCCAAGAAGCGCTTTGTCTAACGGCTTTAGCTAGACTGTACTCCCTCAAGGTGTTTCTTTTATATCCTGCAGTGATCGGAGCGATGTGTTCATTTGACTGATCTGGGTTTCAATGTTCTTTATTGCAGCTCTATGACTAGTCACTATACCAGATAGACTGGTGACTGCATTCTCCAGCTGGTTGGACCTACTTCTGGATTCAACTATGAAGGAGTGCAATGTCTCTTCCAGAGATGGTTTCCTCTCTAATGTAGAAGCATACACTGTAGGAGGATTCAACACATTCTTATTGTTAGCATAAGAGAAATTTTCATGATACCTCAAACCTGGATTATAATGTGTTGGAAGATTATTCTGAGTCTGGCTTCCTCCATAGTTGTTACTTCTGTTGTTCAGGTAGTGTAGTTGCTGCATAGTGGATTCTCCATTGGGCTGGGAGCATTGAGAGTGCATCCTTATTTGTGATGATCCTGCAAAATTATTCAGAGCATGAGTGAGAGATGCCATATGAGATCTAAGGGAGGTTACCTCATCCAGTTGATATAATCCATCTACTGGCTTAGATCTGTCATTGTCTGTAGGCCACTGGTAGCTGCCAGTTGACACTTCCTCGAAGAGGGCACGTGTTTCTTGCACAGTCTTCGCCATGAAAGCCCCTCCAGCAGTGGCATCCAGAATGGTCCTGTTCTTACCTTCCAGTCCATTATAAAACAGTTGTACCTGGAGCCAATCTGGATAGCCATGTTGTGGGCACCTCCTAAGCATGTCCTTGTACCTTTCCCAAGCCTCGAATAGCTGCTCTCCCTCTTGCTGCCTGAATGTTCCTATCTTTATCCTTAACTTTGCAGCTTTCACAGGTGGAAAGAATTTGGTCATGAAGACTTGGGCCAACTCCTCCCAAGAAGTGATACTGCCTGAGGGAAGGGACCCTAGCTATTTCTTAGCTCTACCCTGTAAAGAAAAAGGAAAGAGGCGTAAGCGAATATTATCAGCAGAGATACAATTCATTTTAATTGTACCACAGATTTCTAAGAAATTTTGCAGGTGTGAGTTAGGATCTTCTATGGCTACTCCTCGAAAAGCACCTTCCCTAACCATCTGTAT
The DNA here is from genome assembly GCA_036507285.1 of Trichosanthes cucumerina. Lineage (NCBI taxonomy): Eukaryota > Viridiplantae > Streptophyta > Magnoliopsida > Cucurbitales > Cucurbitaceae > Trichosanthes > Trichosanthes cucumerina. The sequence goes on from CM071839.1 coordinate 31,023,484, forward strand.
AAGCCCTATCTTAAGTTCAAAGTTGTTAGCATTTATAGGGGCATAGACTATTCCAGCCTGCTCAGAATCAAACACAGGTTGGAAATACTCCCTGATAGATTTAGGGTTATTGATGAGTTCCTGATCAACCATTGCTTGAGGTTCTGCTCTTCCTTCCCTTAGGAGTCTCCTACATGTCCTCTCGATCTCAGGATCAAAAGGGTGCAAGTCTGCAGCTCTCCCCTTGGGCATACACCTGGAGGTACAAAAAGAGAAGAAATTAGACAAAAACATAAAAACCAGAAAATGAAATAAAACATAGAAAGAAAACACAAAAACAGAGACATAAAACATAAAACTTGGGTTGCCTCCCAAGAAGCGCTTTCTTTAACATCTTTAGCTAGACGGTGACTTATTAGGACACATAAAATTACTCATATTTCTTCGGGCTCTTGTTGCTTGAATTGATGTAACCTTCTAAGTCTAAAAGGCTATCCTTCTTTTCATGGGCACCAGAGAGAGAATTATTTTTGGTATTTTTGTTTATCAAAATAAAAGAACAAAAATTAAAACAAGACTCGTGAGTGTAAGACATTTGACTATGAAGATTAAAGGAACTTTCTGGAGACAAAAGGGGGAAGGACTTCTCAGCCTCGACCTCTATCACCTGAATCTCCCTTGTGGAAGTAATTGTATCACCAATGTCTACCTCACCACCCTGACTATGGTGTGTCTCAATCTCTCCCAAACTATCCTCATAATCGTATGAATAAGTCTTCCTAGAGTGCACATTCTCAGTGGTAAGAATAAGAAATTGTTCCTGTAAGGCCTTAAGGGAAATTACTAGTTGATTGAGATATTGAGCCCTATCCTGTACTATTTTCCAAAGTCCTACCACCTCAGCTTCTAACCTATCCAACCTCTCTAATTCATATGAACCAAAATTTTAATTTTTAACTCTAAGGTATATTCCATTAATTGATCCACAAGAGAAAATTTTTCTAATAGTTGGTCAGGGTACAAAAAATTATGGTCCCAAGTGCCTAAATAACTACCATCTCATGAATTTCCATCAATTTTAGGTACAGACTGGTAAAAATTAGACACATGGTATTCAGAGAAATCATGATGCACATACTTAGGTTCCTGAGAGGGACAATATAATGGTGGAGGATCAAAATCATGCAAAGTCATACTTAAAAAATCAGAATTTCACATGAAGACTTCTACACAATAGCAACACAACCAAAACAAGGTATAAAGACTCAAAAACACACAAAGCAAAATAGAACAAATATGGAAACAAACAAACACACAAAAACAAATAAGGAAAGACACACAAACAGGTTTTAGTCTAAAATCTCAAATTTTCTCCTAATATTAATTAATCTAAATAATCGTCATTCCCCGACAACGGCGCCAAAAACTTGTTGCAGATAATTTTGATAATGCAATACTGCAGTGTACGGGTCAAGTTTTAGTATAGTGATTTAAGAGTCCAAGCATCGTCCTCGAGAATGAGTTTCTAGATTAATTAATTATCAAGGTACTAACTCTCAATTTTAGCTGAAGTAACAACACATGGGTAGGTGATTGAAAATAAAGACAAACAACAGACTAACACATGGAGATACGAATTGATAGATTAGAGGAAATTGACTTTACAAGTTAATGACTTAATCAACACATGCAATGAACCAAAGAGATGAATTTATAAACAAGAAGTAAAATACTCAAGAAAATATCTCGATTCTTAGTGAGCCTCACACATGCAATAAATTCTAAGTCTACTTAAGAAATCTAAAACATGCACGACATTAAGCAACTTTTTTATGTAACTTAGACTTCTAGGTCATTCTCATGCCAGACTCCTAAATGTTTTGACAACTTTGCTCTAATTCAAGTTTTATCTCTTGAGTCCACTTAAACCAACAAAATTAAGAGTTAAAGAACGAATTGCAAAAAATAAGAACAAAACATGCTTCAATACATAGCAGAATAAGTCTTAACAAGCAAATCAAATCCTAACTACAATGTCTAGTTACTCTAAATCACATGAAAACCAAGCTAAACATGTAGAAAGCGTCTTAAACGGAGTTACAATCTGAAAGAAAAGAAAATTAAACTTATGTATCGATGCCGGTCCTTCGTCTCCGAGCTCCCGTCTTCGATCTCGAACCTCCACAAATGCTTTGGCTCCCAAAAATGCTCTTTTCTCTTTTTTTACAAAGTGTATTTCGAAAATAGGGCAAAAATCTAGCAAATTCGACTCCTCTTGTATGAGAATGTAAGGATGTATTTATAGGCTTCAACGGTACAACGTTGCAACGCTAGGGACAGCGTTGCAACGTTGTAACCTAACCGCGTTGTATATATGGAAACAGTCGGCAACATTGCAACGCTGAGGGCAGCGTTGCAACGCCGCTACCCTAACGCGCGCGTTCCTATCGATCCGACGTTGCAACGCTTGAAGGCAGCGTTGCAACGCCCTCGACACGGGTCTTCTACTCATTTTTCTTATCGCGATAGCGTTGCAACGCCCAAAGGCAGCGTTGCAACGCTACCTGCATAGGCCTTCAACGCACCAAAGCTGCACGCTCGGCGTTGCAACGCCATGGACAGCGCTGCAACGTCATCACTTCGGGTCTTCAAGCTTGGATTGATCCTTTCTCTTCCAATTGATGTTATTTTTAGCTCCAAATAGCCTCGTTTCGATCCCGAGTGATCCAAAATGTCTCCAAATGTCCTGTTTGAGCTCTTTACCTCAAATTCAATGATTTTAACAGATCAAAGCCCTGAAATTATCATAAAACTAGCAATTATTAAGCCTAAGGATAACACATTTTGTGTGCTATCAATCACACACCATTATAAATAGATGCATTCAAAGGCATCTCATAACTCAAACTTTAATTTTTTGGAAAATCACTCCAAGTGAAAGAAGCTCTCTCTCAATTCTCACATTTCCTCTCCAAACCCAAAACCAAAGGGAGCCCCACAACTCTCTCTCAACCTCCCGAGAACAACCGAAAAGACTCTTTGGAAGTGTCTTGCCGTTCGGTTCGAGGATCGAGTTCGTGGTTCGATTGGATTGAGAGAGATCAAGGAGGAAATCGAAGAAAAGTTTCTTCAAGAGGTTAGTATGACTTATTATTTTTCCTTCTCTTTATAGCATGTTTAACCTAGATTGTATGCAATACTTTCAATTTTAAGAAATGCGTTTCACAACGCATCAACGATATTTCACGATGTCTTCCGCAGCGGAAAATTCCATTCCCTTCATACAGAGCGCCCTATAAATCAAAAGCAAGATAAAAACTCCACAAATGTTATTAATCACTTATTGCTCCACAAAAATGCCACAGATTACCTAACAAAAATAAAACAAAGAAATAAATAAAACTAACGAAAGCAAGAACAAAAACTCCTAAATTAAGATAAGACACTTTTAGTACAATATTAATTGAATCAAACGGCAAACGCCAATTCTCTGACAACGACGCCAAAAACTTGTTCGGTTACACGCAAACATACATGATCAAAGTAATAAAAAAAATGATAATTGTTACTGAGTATTGAATCATCAGAGAAATGATGAGGTTTTATTAATTAATTACTGTTCTGAATCACATATAATTTTATTTAGGAAAATGAATCACCTAGAGAACAAGTAACTAGAGAACAAGTAACATAACCAACTAAATTAAAGCATGGAGCGCAAATTTAAGGGTCAAGTTTATTACATTAACTTCACCAATGGACCATTTATCGAGTCTAGTGAACATTTGTTTTTAATTAATCAATTTAATTGAATCTAAGAATAATGTATTAAGGAATTCTCTGTCGAGCTTTTCCATCTCTCCTCTGTAATTAATTAAATCACGTGTCTGTCTCATTAATTAATTCTCACCCCACATTAATACACCATACTATCGACCCTAATTGATGCATTCTTTGTCAAACAATAATATAAACAACCCGTTCATTAGACCATTGATCAAGGGATTTAAAGCATTAAGGACATTGCATCAAATTGAATATAGTAATCAATAAAAGATGCCCAATCAAGCTCAATTACATGGTTCAAAGGCTTAATTAAGCCCTAAACTCTACAATCTAATCAAAGTACATCATAATTTAGTGCAGTATAATCAAAATCCATCTCAAAACACTCAATTACCGTAGAAAATTACTAGGAAAACTGAGAGAAAGTACCCGTTATGTGTTGATCAATCGCTCTCGCTACGATCTCATGAACCTCTGTGTTAGATCTTCAAGAATTCCACTTTAAATCAGCCTTGACCCTCTCTAAACTCTCTCCAATCATGGATTAGGGTATAAAACCCCCAAATTCACCCCCTCTTTCCATAATGGAATTGCTAATTTCAATCTGAAAAATCGATACAGTGTCTCAACGCTGTCCAAAATGATAGTATTTCTCTTAGGTACGCAGAGGTAGCATCTCGATCCTACGAACGAAAAATAGATTCTTCGTGTTTCTAGCATTAAGTATGGTGTTGTGACGCTACCCGATGGAATTGAGAAGTTATGGACAACATCTCAATGCTACTCCCTCAATTTTGGCTTTCAAATTGATCTGCAAATGAGCGTGAGACACAATCTCATGTTCTCAACATTACAAAACTAATCTCTTCTTTCTTAAATTTTAAAAAATGGCTTCAAAAAGCTCCAATATTCATCATATTAATCCCAAACACTCAGTTTTGCTCTATAAGCTCGGTTTCTGTAAAATCAACAGAAATAGGCATCAAAGCACACTAATTCAACACACAACTAGCTAATAAATGTGCATAAATATAACACTATCACTTCTCTTGTCCAAAGTCTTCTTATCCGAAAGAAGAAATAGACTTCTGTAAGGTGCTCAAACAAAAGAAAAAAAGACAAGGTACAATAGATTTTATAGATGTCAAAATATATTATTGATCATTTGCGAAAATAAAAAAAAAATTGCTTGAGAGGTTCAACTTACATCCATGTGGTGAAGCTTATATATTGTATGGTGAAAAATTTCCTTAAATAAGTATTTCACCAATGTTGGAACTCCTAGGTAGATAAGATTGCTTATCAAATTAAGAAATTATTCCATTGATAAATTATTGTAGAGACCGAACTCTAATTAAAAAGTGTAAGATAATACCAGTCTTCTAAAAATAAGAGCTATGGATAGAAGAGAGTCTACTTTTTAGCAACAAAGGATGAGTAAAGTACCTAATCCAAATGGTAAAAGACATCTATGCTATACAAGCAATGACATGATGAATAGAATTAAGTGATTGTGAGTGGAAACAAGACATACTACTATGTAGCAAATTAAAGAGTTTCCAAGTTAGACATGAATCAAGAGAGGTGTGCTTTGATGGTTGTTTAATTGAGTTATGTTGAACTAATTTGAGCTATGACAAAAGGAATGTTGAATTAAAATAGGGTGAGGGAACATACTAGTGTATGTTGCCATCAAATAATCTAGTTTTGTTGCCAACTATCGTATTGAGTGGATAGGCAAAATTTGTCCATATAGATTCTACCATTGAAAGCCAACTCTAGAGGCTACTATTGATAGGTGTTGATGTGCATCGTACAAATCTAGTCTATCCGTCCAAACCAAAAATTTATCAACACTTTCCATTTTCTTTTTATGTCCTTAACCAAAACTATTTTTGTAATCATATCCAAATCTAAAAATATAAGGGTTTGTTTGGTATGCAATCCAAATTCTGTTTTATGTTTTCGGATACACTGAATTAAGTGAATATGTGTTTGACAGATGTGTTTTTTAAAACTATTTTCGGATTCTGGGATCCAAATAGTAGAAGTTCTGAAAACAACATTTTTATGTGTTTCATTGTATCCAGATTCTGAATTTAAAATTTTAAAATGCAGAATTATATTAAACAAAGATAAAAATCTTAATAAATACAATATCAATTTATTTTTGTTAAAGTAAAATATATATAATATAATATATTATAAATTACATAATATTATATTACAAAATTATAATTCTATAAAATTTACAAAATCATGTTCATAAATTAATTAATAATAACATATATTCAATTTAATTATTAGTTTTGCAACTACAACTAATTTCATGATCTATAAATATGTTATAAGACACACTTTAAATAACTATTTAGAATGAAATCAAATTTCGAAATCACTACCAAATGGATATCCAAAAACATGAAATACAACTCTGTTTTTATTGAATCCCTTGTTTTCAAATTTCTGTTTTCAGATTACTTATCAAACATACCCTAAATAACTAGTCTACAATAATTTGTTTTTAGAATTTAGTTAAAATTTTTCTAGGATTTCTTTAAAATAAACATAAACCCATTTCCAAATTGGAAAAAAAAACAATAAAAAAACAATATATAGAACTAAATTTCTTAAAAAAATATACTTACATTCTACCAACACAACTAAAATTTAAAAAAGTGAAGACATCATAATATTTGACATGAAATATATTTTAAACACAAATTTAGAATGACAAAAAAAAAACAATAAAGAAAAAAAAAGGAGTTATGAATATAGGGGTCAGAAGCTAATTGTTAAAAAAAAAAAAAAGAACAAAAACAAAAACAGATATGGCTGTGATAGAAGTAGCAAATCTTATTTTACAAAATAAAATAAAATAAAATATGATTCGAAAATTTTACCAATTGAAAAAGGAAGAAAGAAAGGAGGAGAAGAAGAAATAGCAGCCATTCCAGTCCAATGGCTGGTGAAAAGAAACCGCGAGTGTGGGGCTGAAATTCAATTCACCCATCTTTAAGGAAAAGAAAAGGGAAAAAAAAAAACAGCACAGCACAGCCATGATTGGGAACTCTTCCCCCTAAACAAAGAAGCCCGTCTCCCAGATTCCAATGCCAAAAACAATCATGGGTATGTGTTTAATGAAAAAACCCCTTTGATTAATTAACCAAACACCCATTACAATCAAGATCAGCAAAGGCAAAAAAAAAAAAAAAAAAAAGTAATCTTTTAAAGCCAAAATCCCCAAATTCCCAAATTCCCAAAAAAAAAAAAAAAATGAGACCAAACTTGGGCTCCTTCGGTTCCTCCACAGATACAGATACTGCCCCCCCTTTACCCACACAAACCTTCGGACACTAAAAACAAACACTACAGAGAGTGACAGTGAGAGCAATCCAGATGGTGGAGACAGAGGCTGATCTATGTCCCATGATTTTCTTTTCTCTCTCAGATTATGTTTGAGGCTTTCTTGGTGTTTTAGCTAAACGGGTTCTGCTGGGTTTTGAAGGAGGATTAGTTACAGAGAAGTGGTGGTGGTGGTGGGTCGGCGGCGGCGGCGGTGGCGGAGGAGGATAAAACTGGTTATTATGAATAGCAGTGGCGGTGGCGGTGAGGATGGGAGTAGGACAGTAGTTATAGGGGGAACAGCAGCAGCCAGTGGAATGATGGGGATGAATAGGTCACCTTTCACAGTGTTACAGTGGCAGGAGCTGGAGCATCAGGCTCTGATCTTCAAATATATGATGGCAGGTCTGCCTGTGCCACCTGATCTTGTACTCCCTATTCAGAAGAGCTTCGAGTCCATTTCTCATAGGTTCTTCCATCATCCCACCAGTAATCTTACCTCAACCCTTTCTTTCCTTTTTTTTTTTTTTTTTAATCTCTCTTTCTTTCTCTCTCTCTCTCTCTCTGGATGTTGTCAGTTTGATTGGTTTCTGTTTGTGTTTGATTTGATTTTGGGGATCTTGTTGTTCACTTCTAGTTTTTCCCCCTCCTTTCTTTTGCTCGGTGTCTTTTTTTAGCTACTGTTTTTTTCCTTGACTATTGGGTTTGTTTGGATTCGTGAATGGTGCTTTTTTGAGGTTCCCTTGCTTCCAACTCTTCAATATCCTGTATTTCCCCACCCCTTTTGTCTAGTTTTGTGTTGCCATGTATTCTAGAAGCTGTAAATCTGTGAGTTATGTAAGGAATGATGGCATTTTTGAGGTGAATGAATAAGGGGTTTGGCGTTTTGTTCTTCTCTTGGAGATAAATTTTGGGCAATGGCGATGTTTACTCTGGTTTCAATTCCAACTAAAGCACATGCAAATAACCCTTCATTAGTTTCAATCTTGGACTGTAATTTCATTTTTTGAGGTTTCTTTTTTACGGGATCTAATAGCATAATGAAGCCCCAAATCTTTAGTCTAGAATCAATATAGTCATTGTTTAGCATCTTCATTTTGGGTATGGAAAGCCAAGAGTATGTTTGTGTTATCTTTTTTTACGTTTAGTTCATGTTTTGATGTGGGAGATTTGTGAGGTTTGAGGTGCAATTTGTGCAGTGGCGTATTGTTCATTCTACGGGAAGAAGGTAGACCCAGAGCCTGGAAGATGCAGGAGGACTGATGGCAAGAAATGGAGGTGCTCCAAAGATGCATACCCAGACTCCAAGTACTGTGAGCGCCACATGCACCGTGGCCGCAATCGTTCAAGAAAGCCTGTGGAATCTCAAACAATAACACAATCGTCATCCACTGTGACATCTCTTACCGCTACAGGAAGCAGCAGCACCGGAACTGGAAGCTTCCATGGCCTTCCATTGAATACCTTAAGCAATTCTCAGGGTACTGCCACTGGGACCAGCCAGCCTCATTATCCCTTGGACTCCATTCCCTATGGAATCCCAAGCAAAGATTATAGGTATCTTATAAATTCCCACTGCAACTTCATTTTGTCAAATCATATGGTAGTGCAAGAATTACGAACATTCATATCCAATTGCCATGATGAGTTCAATATTTATTTACTGATGAAAAGCATGTTGTTGACCACCCTCTCCCATCTCTTAAGGAGAAAGTGCATATGTTTGTATATGGGAGCTGATTTTCAAATGGGTGTTAAATTTCTGTCTTTCCATTGGGTATTGCATGCATTTATTTGCTAGAAAAGAAAAAAGCTCAAGTGTAGCTGTGTTTTGAAGCAGGCACATAATGTTTGCACTCTTGGGGACCATATTGAAGTTATGTGGTGGGAGCCCAAACTGTGCCCTTCTCTGCCATATGTTTTATTGAATGTTTCAACAAACCTTTTTCAATTCTTTTGGATCCAAGTCTTTGGGCCCTATTAATTTCTTTTGTGCATAAATTTTTCTTTGTTACCTTAAGTATGCAGGCCTCACAGACTCTTTTTTTTCTACTCTCTGCCTATGGTGCCTTGCTTTTATATGTCATCTCTAATTGATGCAGGCCTGACATAACAATAAAAATTGTCTTGCTGTTAAACAACTGTACTAACCCTATTGGTTATACCTTAGCTCTATGTTAAAAGATATGAAGACAGAGAAAAAGAAATGTCAGTGCTGCTCCAATTGTAATGGTCTGTAAAGTTAAATTTGTCTCTTTTTTTTTCTCTCTCTTTGGCTTTTCTCATCTCATTTTTTTTCCCTCCTAAAAATCAAATTGTGTCTGATGTAGACTATGGTAATATTTCATATTTTGCTGACATTCTGCAATCAATATTTGCTGAAGAGTTATATCCTTTTCCCTCACTGCATTCTGATGATCGTTGGCATTAACTTTTATAAACTTTAGCTGCTAAATTTTTGCCTCATCTGGTTTATCCTAGGCCAATTCTTTAAATTTTAGGTACGTGCTGGAAAATTCTCATCATTGTCTGTTTTCTTTTCTTCATGGTCCAACACATTGGGTCCTAATGTCCGCGAGATGGCTGCGGAGTTCAGTTTTGCTTCTCACAGGGAACAACTCTGACAATCATTATGTGTTCTTTTGAACTCTTGCTATTTAGTTCTAATTCTTCCTATCTGCCCTTTCTACTTTATAAAGGAAGCAGTTAGTGTGTGAGCTGATTGATCTTATGGAGCTTTATGGTCAAACCATGCTTAGCTCTCAGTTCATGTCATCTCATTTTTGAGTATTCTCAGGTTCAATACCTTGGGGTTTGGACCGGTATTAGGTGCTTTGCTCTCTCCTAGTTAGCATCATAGTTCAACATTTTAACTTAATATATTGTACTTCACTTCTTGCTTCTTGCTTATTTGTTCATTTATGCCATGCTTTTAGTTTTCTTTGTTTACTTCTGTTTAAAAAACTAAACAAAGAAAATCTAGGTACAAGTAGTTTTCATAAGCTTACTTTTCAGAAACGAAGTTATTATGAAATAGAGGCTAATGTTTCTAGTTTTCAACTTGACTTTGTTTACAATCTCTTCTAGTCTTGAAAGGAGGCTATTTGACATATTTTACTTTTCCATCTTTTACCACTTGGTTGTAATGGAGCTATGTGAGGAAAAAGTTACAAGTTTGTGAACTATTTTGATTTTTCTTTCATATTATTTTGGACTCCTTACTCTTCTGATGTTTTGAGGTAAGAGAAACTGCTATATATTTTGAATCTATCTATTGTGTAATTCTTAGCATTTTCAATGCCCTTGGTCATAGTCACAAGATGTGTGAGAACCACAAAATGCAACCTCAAAACGACATTATGTAAAAGAAGTTCTTGATTTTACTGTTTTTAACTTTGGATCATCATTGATTCATTTATAATTTTGATTATTTGTGTATTTGAAGGTAAATTTCTTCAAGAAATGTGACATTAATGGCCTTAATCCTCCTTTAATATCTCATCTTTTCCATTTTTGCACGGCATCTGTTGGTTAATTTTATTTCTACTGCTCCCCTGGTTTCCTTTGGAGTTAATTTCTTCAACCTTTTCTTTTTTGGGTCAATTTAGAGTTGTGATATGCTCTTAATAAGTCGACTCGATATTCGAGTCTTCTTGGTCAAAACTCATGATAGCTTCATTTTGCTAGTTTCTTAGAAAACGTGAAAAATGAGTCGAAGGGGCATTCTGTTAGGGAACAAAGAAGAAAAGAGCTTGTACCATTTCGAACTAGACATTATCCATCCTACAAAGAAAACTTAACTGGTTAGAGCGCAGATCAGCTGATGCATTATCCCTTCCCTATATCATTATAGCTAAAGGTAGTAAGGTACACAAAGACCTTATTGGAGCTTACTGGTCGAAGAATCTACAGGACGTAGGCAGAGAAGAACAAGGTTACAGTCTGAAATCTCATCATACTGTTATGGGTACATATATGAAAATTGAGTAACTGAAAGCTACTTCAATGCCCTGTCGTGCCAACCATTGTAGTTTTTGTTTTTTACTAGTGAAAATGGAAGAATTAACATGGCTACATATGTGTTAGAGGTTAAAGTTGCAGTGAAGTTAAGGATTTAGATGCCAATTCTCTCTTCACTTATTTATATATTTGTTGGATTACAGGTATCTTCAAGGGCTTAGACCTGAGGCTGGAGTGCATAGTTTCTTTTCTGAGGCATCAGGAAGCAGCAGGGCCGTTCAAATGGATGCACCAATGGACAACACATGGCCAATGATGCCATCTAGATCCCCATCTTTCCCGGCATCAAAATCGACTGAAAACTCTATCTTCCAAAGCGGATATCCGCAGCATTCGTTCTTTGGTGGTGAATTTGCATCTGGGGAAACTCTGAAACAAGAGGGCCAATCTCTTCAGCCATTCTTTGACGAGTGGCCAAGAACTAGGGAGTCATGGACCGGACTCGATGATGAAAGGTCCAATCAAACTTCCTTCTCCACAACACAGCTCTCCATATCAATTCCAATGGCTTCGTCCGACTTGTCGACCACAAGTTCGAAATCTCCTCATGGTTAGTACCTGCTACTGCCACGTTTGTTCGGTTTCTTCTCGCATATTCTTAGTTCATCCTCAAATATTATTCTCCACAGATAATTGAAAGCAGCATGATGCTTTGAGAAATTTTCAAGTTTTATCTCTCAACTTCGATGCCTGAATTTTGAAAGCTAGTCGTCCACATTCGGTATATGTGAGCGAGTGTGTGGTTGGAGAATTCTGTTGTATTCTTGTCTTGTTTTTCCCTTTATTACAGCTCTGTTTCTATGGGTATCAAAAACTTGGTTGTGTAAGCAATTTAGAAGCTGAATGTTGTTATTAGGCATGGAATAATACAAAACTGTGGTTTGAAAATTTAGAGAAAAAGTAAGATGATAAGGAGGATGACAACAAAAGGATATTTGTAGTATTGTTTGTTCTTTAATTTTATGTTATATTTTTGTTGAACAAAGTTGCTCTGCTTACAATGGACAGCCTCAGAAACTCATGCTTGTTTCAGTGTTTGCAAATTATGAGCAATACTACTAAAGCAGGGTCTAAAGTTGTTTTTTTTTCATTAGTGTTAAACATGTTTTAAACTTGTATAAAAGTAGTTATTTCGTATATCAGTTTAAAACTTATAAGAATTTTGTCTATGTAACAGCTAGTTTTATAATTTATAATGATTCTGTTATTACAGTGAAAAATTTTAAATATTGTTCAAGATTTTAATAAATGTAAATTGATGAATTACTTAGGCCTCAGATGACCATTTGGTTTTTGAAAATTCTATTTGTTTTCTCACAAATTCTCTACAATAGTTTTCATCCCTGTACAATGGTTACCATCTTTTTTAAGAAAAGATTTAGGGCGATTTGAGGCATTGAATAGGTTATAATAATAATTTGTGGAATTATATAATATTATTTAAAATGTAGACTTATTTAGTTTGAGATTATAATAATCTGTGTTTGAGATGTAGAGTACTTTGCAAGTTATTATAACCCACACCCTAAACACCACCTTAAGTTTTTAGCAAAATTACAAAGACAAGAACAAATTTTTGAAAACTATTGATAACATTTTGATTTTTGGTTTTTAAAAATTGTGCTTGTTTTCTTATAAGTTTTTTTTTTTTATAATTCTCTACCATGACTTTCATCTTTTTTAAGGAAATAAAACCAAGTTTTTGAAAATTATGTTTTTTAAGTTTTCATAATTTGGGTTTGTTTTTTAAAACATATGTAAAAAGTGGATAACAAAACAAGAAAACCTATAAATGGAAGTAATACTTATAAACTTAGTTTTTAAAAACTAAGAATAAAAAACCAAATAGTTATGAAACGGTGTTTATTTTTTTTTTTTAATTTTCAAAACTTGCCTTGATTTTTGAAAACATATGTAAAAAGTAGATAAGAAAAAATGGAAACCCATAGATCGAAGTAGTATTTTTAAACTTAATTTTCAAAAACCAAAAATTAAAAATCAAATAGTTATTAAACGAGGTTTCGAAGATTAAATGTGTTTTCAAACTATAAAAATTAAATTGACTTTGCCATATCTTATGAGGCCGGGACATTTATGATTTATGGATATAGAAAAAGAATTGTTGTATATTTCTTTTTTTAGTATATATGGGTTGAGAGATTTGAACCACAGCCCTGTTAACACATTCAATATGCCAATTGAGCTATGTTCTTTTTAACGATTATTGTGTATTAAAGTTCAAGAGCTAAATCTTTAGAAATTTTTAAATGTAAGACCTGTCATTATGCACTAAAGTCTAGAAACTTAATAATTATTTTAATGAAATTATATCGAGACTTTGAATTATGCTCATTTTTATTTTTGCTATTAACATGATTGCTAAAATAAAGATATGAAATTTTAGGCCCCATTTGATAACAATTTGGTTTTTAAAAATTAAGCTTCAATGCTCCCTTAAACAAACATTTGGATTCTTACCCAAATTCTAAAAACAAAAACAAGTTTTTGAAAATTACTTTTTTTAGTTTTCAAAATGTGGTTTGGTTTTGAAAACATAGGTAAAAAGTAAATAACAAAACAAGTAAATCTTAGGTAGAAGTAGTATTCATAAGCTTAATAGTTTTCATGTAAAAGATTTTGAAGGTAATTCATTGTAATTTTGCAACTAAATCTTTAGTTACCTTTTCTTTTGCTAAACGTATGTTTTTAATAATCAAAATATAGATCTACCAACATTATTTTAACTTTCTCAAATTTAATCTTGCAAAGGAAAAAAACAAAATTCAGTTATTAGAACTTTGTAGAACTCCTGAATATATAAACGTTGTATAGAATTATAAACAACTAACAAATTAAATGTGCAGAGAATTGCAAACTTGAGTTTCATATTTAGAGAAGAAAAGAAATTAGCTTTAAAATCTCGTCTTCAAAATTCACAATGTGGAAAACCAGTTTTTAAATTTGTGCCCTGAATAATTTTCTTTTATTAAACCATTTCGACTGAGTTTATTTCGTTTGAGGATGTTGTCGGCTTGAAATTAGTTTTCGGAAGCAAAAATTCAATAAACGAACTTCCTGTGAGAATAAACTAAAGAGTAGTTGTTTAATTTATTTACATTGGACTTTCATGGTAGATTGCATTCTTTATTTTTCGAAAAAACGTTGATTTAGTTGTATGAAAGTTTGAAACTATCATTTGGACCCGAACAATTACAAACTGTGGAAAGAGGATAGGGAGCCAGAAGAAGAACATTGAGATCTAGCTAAATCAAAGACTTCAACTTAACACCTAGATTTATCACAAGAGACCCCATACTTGGTCATTCGAACCGCCAGATAACAGATTCAACGCATCTTTACAATTATAATAGTTGGGTCCATATTTTTTTCTGTTGAATTCATGCATGAAATGAATTTTATGAATTATAACAATTTAGGTAAATCAAACTTATTTGCTTACTCCATTATCTTTTGATGTGTTATTTATTAAGCATATATGATGTATGTTTATTTGATGTGTTTTTCTTTTGTGCTTATTGTTTGAAAGATATAGAAATTATGACTTTATTGTTAGAAAAAACTTAGTGTCTCGTTTCAACGTTTGTTATTGAATCGTGAGTATTTGTTCTTTGTCCACTTACAATTTTTCTTGCAATTTTTTTTTGTTAAAACACCATGTTATTCTACTTCTTTTGGGACTTAGATTGAATTCATTAAGTGAAAAATATCTATTGACTTCATTTGATTAGGTTATAACATAATGGACAAATTATGGATGTCGAAAGATAGGTTTTCTAAAGTGTATGAAGAAGGTGTAGACACTTTAAAATGATTAGTAAATTGAAGTTTGATTGAGTTATCTAGATGTTGAGTTTAGAAGCGTGTTTTTATTTCAGACAGATACATGTAAAATTTTGGTATTATTGTAATTATGTTGTTATGCTATCGAAATTTTTGGGACATAAAGGTAGTAAGTTTAGTAATCTTTCCTTATTTAATTTTAGGTACTTATGTCAATTTGAACCCATCATATTAGAGCAATATGCATTCCTTCAACCATCCTTGATTTCACATGACTCTGGACCTGAAAAGCAACACTCTCGATTCCTATGTAATAGGCTACGAGAGACCAAGAACAAACTTTTGATCTGTCCTTGTAATTCAGTGTATGTAAAACATATTCTTATTAATTTATTTGTATTTTGTATATATTCTAACTCTTATAATTTGTTGGTAATTCTATATTTAGAAACCATTGGTTGTTGGTGGTTATCTCATTGAAAACTTCTACAGTTTGGTCCATTTACTCCATAGGACATGACATATGCGATTATGTGAAAAATATAGTAAACACGTAAGTATATGAAACTTCTACCATTGATATATTTCTGATTGAAAACGTTATTCACTTATTTTTATGTATTTGTACTTTATAGGGCTATTAGGATGTTCTATGCTCAAGCAAACGTTAGAAGTCCAATTCTTAATTGGATAGCTGTTCAGGTAATCATTTCAAATCTACCATTTTTTACTACTATTTTGTTTATTTATTCGAGTCTTGCTTGTTACATGTTTTTATCTATTTATATAGTTTGCTAAGCAACTGGGGAATACAAAGTGTGGGTACTATACTATGAAGTTCATTCAAGATATAGTAACATAAAGAAGTCAAGTGATTACAGACGTGGTAATACTTTGATCTTATTTTATGTGTTTTAAAATTTCTTAATTTATTCAATTTTTATAATGTATTATGTACACTTATTTGTTTGTAGTTGACTAGAAAAGGTAAGTACACCCAATATGAGTTGAACGAGATGAAAGTTGAGTTATGTGAATTTGTATCTGGGTACTTATGAACATCTTTGTTATCATACTTCATTTATGTGATTTTCAGGAGTTAGTCTTATGTTTTTAACAGTTTTCTTGGAACGATATGTAATTTTAACTTATTAATTAGTCAATGGAAGTTTACTTAGTTCATTTGCAATTATGTTTTATTTTCATAAAATTTGTACTTATATAGTTTTGCAATCATTGAGTCTCCAATTACATTGTTACCTAGTTTTATTTGAATTACATGTTGATAATGACTACCTTAATGAGAAAAACATGAATTGATAGAGTTGTTCATACAGATACAGGTGGTAAAGGATGAGTGAATAATATCTATTTTTTTATACATAATTAAAGTTGACGGTTAAAAAACGACATTAAAATCGGTAGCATTGACGATTCAAAATTGTCAACATATATGTCATAGTCAACAACGTAAAACCTCAAGCGAAGTTATAAATGACAACTAAAATACGTAAAAATATATTTATATTGATAGACAACAAGTGTCAATAAAAGGGGTATTATTGACGGTTGACTAAAAATGTTGACGGTTAAATATCAACTATACATGATGTTGACGGCTCACAGATGTCAATAAAGTGGTTATTGTTGACGCTTTGACCTAAATATTGACGGCTTAGAACCATCAACTATACCCTATGTTGACGGTCCATAAGTGTCAATAAAGAAGTTTTTGTTGACAAATTTACGTCATAGTTGATGGCTAATAGGTGTCAACATTCATATTATTGACAGTTAAAATCTGTCAATCAAGACATACTCGTTGACATTTAACGACCATCAATTATCAACTTAAAGTTGACGCTTAGATTTATTGACACCACTTTCATTGACGACAAAAAAATGTCAATTGAAGTGAATGTTGACAGTTTTTAGTTGTCAATAAAGGTCAATTTTGTAGTAGTGATCTTTCAGGTCTTCAAGAAGTCTGAGCGTGTATTTCACTGCAAGTGGCAACTTCACTCGTGACACATAATTTCTAGATCTCTTCTCTCTTAATACTGCTAGCTAACGATGATGTTTCTTATGTTCCTATGTACACAATGTTATATATTAAAAATCATAGACATTAATTTTAACAACAACGAATGTTTACAAATAAATATAACTTTTCTATTTTATCTAATATTACAAGATTCTTTGGCCATGGAACGTGAGAGCCAATTTCATTTGAAACTATCTCAATACTCCCAACTACAGGTCTGGGCAATGCAAAATTGAAGGTAGATACAACAATGATAAGTACTCTCACATCGTTCGATGTGAGAGGTACACCATAAACAACTTCATTCGACCTTAACTTCTCAAAAATCAATCCCAATGCCACAATATTATTTACATTTCCAACAGCTAAATCAAAAGATTTCCCCTACAAAGTATATTAGAAATTATGACTTAGTATTTATATACATTTTCTTAATATGCAATTAACGAAGATTTAGAATAAGAGTTACCTATTCAAGATTTTCATTAGATGTCAAAGCAATGAGTGGTTGTAGTTGGCAACTACCCCTATTTGACAACAGAATGACATCGCCACACTATTTTCCCTCATCTTTTTCATTCACGTATTTTATTGTCATTCGACTATATCAAGTCATCAGTTCTTTCTTTTCTTTCTTCCAACTTGTTTCTTTGTTAGTCATGACGTTACTTTTTTGGATCGATGAAATGGGTTTGTGAAAGAAGAAAGATTGTGCGATTAAACCTCTCACGCCTCTTATACGTCATGAGTGCTCAGGAGTACCTAATCCCTTTGTCAAGATATCATCATGTTTATTTTCTTGATGTTCCGTAGCTCGTCCTATAATTTAATAGAAATATAAATATATATTTACCATTCTAGTATAAAGTACTAATGCATAACAATATATAAACATAACTCCTTACAATTCTCACTGCAACATTTGCAATCCCTTTATTCAAAAATTCACCATCCTTTCCTTTTCGAGCTTGTTCCATAGTCTAGGTCGATCTACTTCAAGATCTGCTCGTCCTTCCTTATTCTACAAAAGTATGTAATCATCTAATTAATAAATGAGTAGACATAGCATTAGTGTATAAATTCACAAATTAAAACATACCAACTATTCCACAAAATTTGCGTATCCCTAACGAGCAAGCCTATGATTGTATTTGTTTTTAGAACATCTGTCCTCTTGCAAACTGCTTAATTTCTACCTCACATATTTATAACACAACACAAGGTTAATTAGTATCTTCGTGTAAACATTTACAAACAAAAAAAACATATCATTTTCTAATACTTGAAACTCTTCAGATAAAACTTTACTAACAAATAATACATTCCGATGAGTTTGCTCAATGTTGTTATATGTTGGTAGTGGAAACTTCAAACATTCTGGCATGTCTTGAAATGGAAGAATGTATTTTGTTCTTAAGATGCTCGTAAACTATCAGAATGAAATTTCAGCTTTCATCAATATGTCCTTATTTTATTTAAGATCTACTACGAATGAATGTTGACAAATACAATGTAATATATAAGTATATTTCAATGAAACTAGTAGCATATGATATTTAATGAGTTGGTGAAATAATAAATTACCTCAATGCAATAATAATTTTTTTCTTTCAACTCTCTTGGTTTTGGCCTTGCCATGAGTCATATGTAATTGGAATGTGGTGTTGCACACACGTTTCAATATAGTTCACCATTTTAGTGGCATTCCTACCAATCCATTGCCCTTAAGCATTATATTTGATAACTTTTCGATCAACTTCATTTCTTGTGCAAGCTTAATCATCGCGGTAGCATCTCAAGTAGGCCGCAGACTAGGAGGCTTCATAATATCATGACTACTTGCCTCATCTTCACTACCAATTGTCATGCGATCATCATCATCAGAGTATTGATCCATGAGACGATATCCTGCTAAGTATCTGCAATACATTAGTGGAGTTAAATATAAGTAATAAAAATATCAAGTTGTATCAACAACTAAATTTAGCAGTGAAAAAGTTATACCATTATAATTTATGCTTCATTTTCATTTTCGATTCAAATGCCATCACAGTCAATACGAACGTGTGTTGAACTATCATCGTCTATTTCATCAGATTCATTAGTAGTAGGAACGTAGTTAGAGTTATTGTAGTTTAAAATTATGTCTCCGAGCTCATCTTTGTTAATATGATCTTTGTACTCTCTATTTGGAGGATGCAACACAATAGACCATCGAGAATCACTTGGATCTTCTATATAGAATACTTGTTTAGCTTGTGAAGCTAAAATGAAATAATCAAATTTATATCCAATATGTTTAAGATCAACTAGTTTAAATCCAAGTTCATTTGTTTTAACACCCCCATTACTTTCAATCCAGTTGCACTTGAACATTAGAATCTTAAAATTATGGTAATTTAATTCTCATATCTCTTGAATCACGTAATAAAATGACATGTTTGTGGTTATTAGATTTTTATCTTTTGCACTAGATACCTGCATCGTCTTAGCTACTAAACATACTCCACTATTTTGAACATTTTGAGTACCACCACGAAACTCTGTATTGTAGCGAACACCATTCACTACGTAGCTTAAATAGGTTATCACAGTGGGGGATGTACCATGTGATATCTATCTCAATGTATTAGATATAGTATGATTGGTACTTCAAGATTTGTAGCAACCGATACACATAAATCACTAATATTTAAGTATAAGTCGTTAAAAAATAAAAAAGAAAAAAGAAAAAAATGAGTAGAATTGTTATAACCAAGAAATGAAGGTTCTATTTTGTTGATCTTGTAACCACTTCTAATTTCTTGATCTTGATGGATAGATGCGTTTCAAATAGTTCATATGCTTTCTATAATATACATATAAGGATTGGTATTAGTATATTAAGTTTAAGGATTAACTTTAAATTAGTATAAGAAGTCAACGTACTCTATGAATGGTTGAGCATCAACTGTATTCTTTAAGACATATAGATGAGCCTGCTTGAGTTGTTTCTTATCAGGCTTCATATGAGAAGTTGTCGATGTAGGCCTCCAAAATTTATCATTCTGAGCTCGTTCACTAACCTTTCCGAGTCTAATAGGTTACACATCATGCAAAACTTCGATACAAAACTCTATAGCTTCTTCGACAATATAACCTTTAGCAATACAACCTTCAGGTCAATTCCTCTTTCTCACATATCCTTTAAGATTTTTCATGTCGTTCAAAAGGATACCACCATCGAAGATACATAAGACCACAAAGTCGCACTTCTCTAACTAGATGTACTGTTAAGTGCATCATTATCGTGAGAAATGATGAAGGGAAGTATTTTTCAAACAGACAGAGTACTATTACGATCTCGTTGTCCAACTCACTTAAATGTAAACACATCGATCACTTTATTGCATATTGTATTGAAAAACAAGCAAAATCGTGTGATAAAAATTCTCACATGCTTAAGTAGTGCAGATCGAATTGCAATTGATAGCAATTGTTGCATGAGCACGTGACAATCATGTGACTTCAAACCATTAACTTTTAGATTATCAAGTGATATGAGGTTCTTTATATTGGAAGAATAATCTTTAGGAACTTTCATTTTTAACATCGATTGGCAACTCACATGTTTCTCATGCTTGGATAATGTGTAGCAAGTCCGCGGTATGAATGTCCTTCTTCCTATAACTTTTGAGGCAAACTCGGGACGAATACCTAATCGTTCTAAATCATGTCGAGTTTGCAATCCATCCTTTGTCTTATCGGAGATGTCGAGTAAAGTGTCTATTAAATTCATACAAATATTTTTCTCGATGTGCATTACATAAAGCAATGTCGAACGTGAAACTTCTTCCAATATTCAAGTTCAAAAAATAAAGATTTTTTCTTCTAACAAGGATGTAAGAAACCTATTGGTTTCTTTTCTTTTGACATATTTTCATTGGAACATTCGCTGTTGATTAATTTTTCAATAATTTATTCCCCTGACAATGGTTGTGGAGTCTTTCCAAATTATTTTTCAATATTGGTTGCTTTCATGTGTCTTTTGAATGAATGATATAGTGGCAAAAATTTTACGTGTCCAAGATATGCCATCTTCTTTCCAAATTTTAAATACACGGTTGATGTGTGTTCTTCGCATATGGGGCATGCACAATATTCTTTGACATTACAATTGACTAAATTACCATATTTAGAAAAATCGTTAATTATCCATAACAATACTGATTTGAATGTAAATACTTCATCTCGATATGCATCATAACAGGGTACTCCATCATTCCAAAGAACTTTTGAATCATCTATTAGGGGAGCTAAATATACATCTATGTTGTACCCCGGTTGCTTTGGCTCAGATATTATCATGGTTAGCATCAACAACTGTACTTGTTATTCATCTCACTATGAGGATTTATCCCATCAGTTGATAGGGCAAGACGAAGGTTCCTCTATTCACTTCCAAATCAGGCCACAAATGATCGATAAATTTCGAAGATGGAGTATCAGCAGGATGTCGTGACTTATGATCAATTAATCTCTCGTTAGCATGCCAAGTTAAATCCTTTGAAATTAACGCACTGTTGAACGTTCTTTGAAATTGTGGAATTTGGGGAAAGTACCATACAACTTTAACAGGGGCTCCTTCTTTCACTTCCAACGAATTCTTATGCTTCATCCATCTTGACTTGTTACCGTGAGAACAAGGAGATGCATCTGCATATTCTTTCCTATATAAGCAACCATCATTAGGACATGCATGAATTTTTTCATACGTCATTCTCAAAGTGACTAACGTCTTCTTTGATTCATACGTAGATATGGAAAATTCATTTTTTTCAAGTAATATATCTTTCAATAAGGTCAATAAATATGTAAAGTTAGTATCACTTCACTCAAATCTGGCTTTTAGGTGATACAATCTAACTAATGTACCTATCTCAGATCAAACACTCACTGACCTGTAACAACCCGATGAAGCAGAATCAGCGACGACACCAGAATCGCTAGATAAAAGAGACGACGACCACTAGAATCATTTTGGTGAAGGAGACAACGGTAGCTTGGGTGCTTTGTTCACGGGGTAGGAGCTTGGGTGATCGACACCAAAGATTTTTCGGTGAAGCAGACATCGACACGAGACTTTCTCAGGTGAAGCAGATGCCGACACTAGACTTTCTCTAGTGAAGCAGACAGCGTAATGAGGTTCGACAATCGACACCAGACTTATTCTGGTGAAGCAGATGATGGCAACGTGCGACAAATGACGGATCTATTAGATATCGACACAAACTAGTTTCGATGAAGCAGACAACAACAAGAAGATGATGGTCCGTTCACAGAGGGTAGGGGTTGCATTGTCGTCGAAAAAGATCACAATGAAGGAGAGAGAAGTCACTTCCTTTTCGAAAAAGGATATAGGGTTTTAAGATCCAATTTTTGTAATAATAATACAAATAAACGACGTTGTTTCTACCAGAATAAAAGAAAAAGGCTTATGTTGACGGGCAATAACTGTCAATGAAAAGATACTATGTTGATGGCTTTTCACCGTCAATTATACCCGTCAATATATGCCCCTTATGTTGATGGGTCCCAACTGTCAACTAAAGCCACTTTATGCACATCAATGAAAACCAAGAAATGATGACGGTTATGAGCCGTCAAGAAAACCAAAACACGAAATTTTCACAATTCTAACAGCATTTTTTGTAATTAATGTCAATAAAGCTACAAATATTGACGGTTTAATGTGTCAACTTAGATATATACCTTAAATGACGACCGATAACCATCAATATATATATTTCATAATTAATAATTAATTTTAAAGTGAATTTGAGTCTTTTATTGATAGTTTTTTTATCCAACCATCAACAATTTGAGCGTCAATAAAGACCTAATTTGTAGTAGTATTATTTGAGGATGAGACGAGCTCGATCCTATTTGAGGATGAGACGAGCTCGAACATATTTGAGGATGAGACAAGCTTGAACATATTTAAGGATTAGGAAAGCTCAATCCTATTATCTGACTCAACTTTGAACCTTGGCTCGACCAATTGTGCTCGACTCGACTCAGTTGGGCCATCATTATGTTTAGCTTGACGAATCTTCACATGATTCAACTAGTCTTCAAATAATATTTTGAATTGATATTGGACAACAAGATGAGACAATCTTGGCTTCGAACATGGCTCAGGTTGGGTCGGCCAACATGGCCTCAACTTGGCTAATGATGTATTGGCTTGGTCACGGATGCTTTGGCTCAAGCGACGACCTTCAATTTTGAACCTCTTGCCCCTTTTTTCTTTTTGTTTAACAAGGATGCATATCTCCTTTTGAATCTTCTTAAGTTATCTTTTGTTTAATAGAGAAACATATCCCTGTTGAATCTCCTTGGGGGTTCTTTTATTTAATAGGGAAGCATATCCCCTATTGAATCTGATGAGATTGAATCTCGTAGTGGAAGCGATGTGAATCGCCTTGTCCCGTTGTGTTAAAAAAATTATACTAAAAAACACATACATCACATGTATAATCTAGGTTACATGTATAATCTAGGTTAAGTATAGAAGGGGGAGGAAATAGAAAAATACCTTTGAAGAACTTCCTTTCTTCTCGTAATCCTTCCCGCAATCTTCCTCGTTCTCAACGATCTCCCGATCTCAAACAAAACAATGAACCAGACACCTCCACTAGAGTAACACGGTTGTTCTCTTTTGGATGTGGGAGGAAGGTGGGTTCCCTTTGGGTGGAGCGTTGTAGAAAGAATTTGGGAGAAGAGAAAAAGTCTTTTAGTTCCAAAACCAAAAATGACTTGAGTTGTTGTAAAATGCTTCTCCAAGCACTCTTTTATAGTGGGAGGGGGTGGAGAGAATTTCTCCGCCCATTTTGCCCACTTAATCCACACATCATATAATACGCAAATCATATTTGCATAATGTGGAATTAAATTGAATCAATTTCAATTTTACACATCTCTCAAATTAATTTCTCCAATTATGCCATAATTCCATAATCAGGCAATAATATAGTTTAATATGAATCTCATTCACAACAAACTATATATTATATCAATTATATCACATATAATTGACATAAAGATCCTTTATATGAATTTGAACACTTCAAATTCATTCAAACTTTCTCCCTTATTAATTCCAGAATTGAGTCAATTAAGGGACCTAATGGACATATAGATCATGAGCTCCAATGATCCGAGATTAACTGATCAAACTCTTTGATCCCATTAATCAACATTCATTAACTACGAGTCACTCCACTATAGACTCGTAGCTGCACTCTCCTCACTGTAAGACAAGTTGTGTCCATTGATATAACAAATACCCATGAGTCAACCCTTCACAGGTCGTTCGTAGTCACAGTTGGGTCAAATTACCATTTTACTCCTGTGACTACTTCTTGTACCTTAAGTACCATTGATCCTCTAATGAATAACTTGTTTATGGTCCTACCATAAATAACGTCCCTCTGGGGCCAGTGAAAGGGTGAGACTTTGTTGTTCAAGACCTGGAGTCAACCCTTAAGGAAACAACCGATCTAGATTCCCTTGCTTGGGAATGAGTGAATTCCTTCTTGCGTAGTTAATTCTCAGCTACCCATGTGGTTCTGCCCCTGAGAAGGTAGGCTTATTGAGTCGGCGACTCTGACCACTCTCACCCGTACTAGTCAAAGGATAACCCCCTGTAGACAGGAGTTCGTAACTTGCTCAGGATTAAGGTCGAGTCACTAATGGTCATCTACGAATTTATTAGTCCTAAACTGTTAACGGTGTTACATCAATTGGTCTAATAATTAACGGTCTAGTCTTGTACAATCTCATTGCACAAGATGCCCCCACTCGCATGTCAACTACATGAACGAGTTGGATCGCCTTATTTGTGTCAAATACAAAGTAGGTCACATCCATAGTGTTACCAGGATGAGGTTCCCAACCTTATCCATATACTATAGACCATTTGAGTCATTTACTTGAACGTGATCCTAACTGTGTATCCACTACATACCGTTCAAGATCTCATTAATATATGACCCTAGAGCTTAGTTTATCGGATTAAATTTCAAATGCGAGAATACAAGGTTTGATGGAAAAATAACTTTTATTTATATACATCAAAATGTTACAAGCTTTACGAGTTTAGGGCATACGCCCGAACAGAATCTCCTTGGATTGCCTTTTGTTTGATAGGGAAGCATATCCCTATTGAATCTTTTTGGGATGACTTTTGTTTCAAAGGAAAATGTATCTCTCTTTGAATCTCCTTTGGTTTCCTTTTGTTTACTAGGGAATCATATACCTTGATAAATCTTCTTGAGTTGGCTTTTTTTTAATAGGGAAGCATATCCTCTGTTGAATCTCCTCGAGTTGCCTTTTGTTTAATAGTAAAGCATATCCTATGTTTAATTTCCTTAGATCCCATGTTTAATTTCCTTAGATGTTGTTTGTGATTGGAGTATTCTTCCTCCAAGGAACGATTTTGATTCAATTGATTCATCTTTAGTATTGGTTATGCAAGTTTCTTTGACAAAAACCCTATCGTTCCCACCAGACGGTGTCAACTGTTGATGCACAAATTCGAGCAGAGGGACGCACCCGATTTGTACGTGAGACCAACAATGAATTTGTAATTTGGGAGAATGAGGTGGCTTGCAAAACAAAGAAGAAACCTGCACCTTAGTGTGACGCTTGCCACATCCACTTCGATGCTTAAGTCAGAGAGGTTTTAGTGTAGTAAGTAGTGTCGTCAAAAGACTGAGAATGAGTTAGCTACCTCCAATGGAGTTATAACGAGGTATTTATATGAGGATCCTTTTTTCTAAACCTTACTGGATAAGGTTTTTCAGGGAAAGAGGCAAGACTCATCATGTGGCGCGTGTTTGAGCGGAGAAATGAAAAATGGAACTGAATCGATCGGATTGATTCAACTCGTCCTTGGTCGGCTTGGCCCGATCGGTTTGGGTCGATTCGGGTTGAGTCGGTCGTCTTGCTCCTCTTGCTTGTCTCCTAGACTTCTCCAACCCCATCCTATTTTGGATCTCGATCGGATTTGGCCTGTATTTGGCCAAATTGTCTTATGTAATTGGGTTTAACCTAGTTATCCAAATTTACCTATAACAGCTCGTATACAATGTTTGTTAGAACATGTCTTGAGTTTAAATACAAAATATGTTACAAACAATGAGAAAAAAAAATAAATGGATAAATATTTGAATTTTTAGATTCAATTCAGATTTTAAAAATGTCTAAATCTTGAGAGATTTTTTTACCAACTAAAAAATTTGTGACATAAAGCGTATTCTGATGAAATGAAATATGCAATAAAATGTTTTTTATGTTGCATATATTTGCAATGACACATTTTTTTCGCACCCAGCCTTGCAACAAAATGTTGTTTACGTTGCATATGTTTGTGACAACAAAAATTTTTCATCACAAGTCTTGGTACAATGATCTTGGTGTTTCGTTAAAACAGAATTGCAACATAAATGTTGATTCGTTGAAACCTTATGACATATTCTCTAACTATGTTTTAGCGACGTTTTATGCGATGCCTTTATTTACATTCTTAAAAAATTTATGTATCAAATTTTGGATTTTAGCAATGTTATTTTCACACTTAGAGGCTTTATTTTTTTGTAGCGAAGATGTAGAGGTGGTTGCCATGAGGAAGAACCCAAGAAATTTTAATAAATATATCTCTGATGCCATAAAAGAACGAAGAGCGGGAGGTATGAATGAATGACTTTATTTTCACTTGATTTTTTTATTCGTTGTACAAAGGAGATTTTATACCATTTTAAATGATCAATTACTAAGACAATAATATCGAAGAGAGCATAGTTCAACTGACATATCGAAGCTATTAACGATTACGAAGTTAGTGGTACGAATCTTCTAACCGCTATTGTACTAGAAAAAAATTACAGATAATGACCCAAATATGGCTTCAATATTTACAATAGATTGGAACAATTAAGACAAAAAATATTACAACAAAATTTAAAAATAGCTAAAAGAATGAGATACTTCATAAAAAGAATAATTTTAGTTCAACAATTATAGAGTGTGAGATCAGTCATCAACCTTTAAAATAGTAATCGATGTTTTATCCAATAAACTATGCTTAAATTAACTTTATCACAACAACTTATATCAACAAAATATTTTGATTAAAAAGATATCATTTTTCTATATTTTTAATGGATGTGAATTTTGGGACATATGGAACGTTTTCTTTTTTTTTTCAATTTTGATATGGAGATGAATCACTACTTTGTTTATGAGTTTAAAAAATGATTGAAGATTGAAGTTGTTTGAATATAATTAATCCCTTGCTATTAGAAAAAATAAAGTAAGAAATAAGATAAATTGATAATATATTTATTTGTTAAAGTGAAAATAGTTGAGAGGTAATTGATATGTTCTATCGATAAAAAATTAGAATTTTGAGTCTCTTCTTAATTGTTGTTAAACTCAAATAATAATAAAAATAATAATAATAGTCTAACCTTTTCTCAATGATCAATAAAAGACAACCAAGGAGCCTATGGTGATGTTTATGATAGTATTTTATAGCTAAATATAATTATTTAAGAATGAAGACAATAGTATGACACAAATTTAGTCTATATAAAGACAATAGTGGGACACAATATTATTTAATGTATATAAAGACAATAGTGTGACACAATTATAATTCATTATAATAGCACACTATCATGACTTAAGCATTTATTTTAAAGTAGAAAAGTTTACATGTATTACGTGCAATATATTTTAATATTTTAAGACTTTATTGAATTAAATAATGATTTAATATTTTGTTTTATAAGTTATTTTTAAAATTATTTTAAAAAATAAATCATAAACTTTTAAATCTTTTTCTTTTTTTCAAACTTAAACCTATTTCAATTATTAAAACATTATATTACTGATTTGATCGAAGTGGAATGCTTACTCATACATTTTGTTGAACTTAAAAAAAAAAAGAAACTTACTTGATAAGGAGACAACGCCTCCATCCACTCACCCACTAAATCCACCATTTATGCATTATATAAATCAAATTTGCAATATGCATTTAATTAAGTATCATACACTTAATTAAATTCACATTAAATCATATTCCAAAGTATATCTCTCATATAACTTATAGTTTTAATTTGATTCTTATTCAAATAATTTTTTTTCCTATCGATCAAATATCGAACTTAATTCATATTAAATAATATTAGAATTTTAATTCAAATATACTATATAGTTCAATTTTGAATCTTACTCTCCCTATATCAATTTGAACACTTCAAATATTCTACAAAACAATTGATCCATTTTAACTCATGGTGAGGTAGTAGGGTGTTGGGAGAAAAAATAATGATAATAATAATAATAATCACCACAATAAAATTATTACAATATTAAATCTCCCCTTCCACAGGATAAGCCAACCAATAAACTAGAGTCACAAAATATTAAATATAACGAGATAGGAAAAAGAGAACGACACCGAAATTTATACTGGTTCGCCCCAAACTTGGGACTACGTCCAGTCTTCTGCAACTGCAGGTTCTACTATAATGGGAGATTACAAATGAGCTCTCAAAACTGGCGCCACAAACTAACCCTAGCCCAATAATGACTATTGACTTCCAAGTATCACAACTCGATAGCTTGGGATAAACAACAAGGAAATAACCCACAAAACTACAAAGAGAAAACTCACTTGTTTTTCTCTCAAAGCTTACTGCTACACAATAATTACAATAGAAATTTCTCCTTCTCTTCTCACTATGTTGGTCACGGCAAGGAGAAAAAAATAAACATATATATATATGTTTGTAAAAGAACCCTAAAACAAATGATGGGCCTTGGCCCATTCCTTATTTCTTCTTTTTTTTTTTATTTTGTTTTGGCTCCAACCCCAACAATCTCCCACTTGGAGACAAAACGACGATCTTGCCTCACACTTCAACAAAGCTCTGAACACCTTGGTAAACTCCAAGGCACAAACTCCCACTCCAACTGTTATTTCTGATCTTCTTGGCAAACTCCAAGGCTCAAATAAAAGATGCCTGAAAACACAACAAACTCACAAAAACCAGGCAACCATCAGAATATAAACTGTAGTGCATCTGTGTTTGCCCCGAGGTATGGGCTCACTACGTGGATCTGTCTCCCAGACGAAAAAGACAGACACGTACTCCCACTTCAGCTAAGTGGTACCAACTAACATCTTCTTCAACCCTGAACCATTGTTCCTGAAGAAGATACACTCTGAGAAGGGCTTGAATCCTCTATTCAAGCTTGCTGCCAATTTAGAGACTTTACCTTTGACCTTAGTAACTGCTTTGGCCTTCCACTTTGATGCCTACACTCGCCTAGGCGACTTCTTCAATTCAACTGTCCGTCTGACAATTGGGGGTTCATGATAGCCATCAATTTTCTCTCCTAGACTTCCCAATTGTTCATGGTGAAGGATCTCGATCGGTGATCAAACTTGGCTATCATTCTTTCTTTGGCTCAACTGTACCTCTACTATAACCATCTGCGGCTTTAAGCGGCATCCACTTGTCTCTTCAAACTTTTCTTGGCAACATTTAACCGACATCTGTACAATGTAGATTTCCTGTGCCAATCGCCACTACAGGATCTCGACTGAGTACATCGGCTTTACTACCAAACTCACAAATGTAGCCATCATCTGCCAACTTGCCAGTAGAGATAAGATTCATCTTGACACTGGGCACAAATCTGACATCTCGCAGTACCAAGTTATTCCCACATTCTGTCTCCAGACTAACCTCTCAAATCCCATTGGTCTTGGATATTTCACCATTTCCCATCCTCACTAAACCATGGCGGCCTCCTGTGAAGGATGTGAACAAACTCCTATCTGAAGCTATGGGAACAGTAGTTGCGCTGTCTAAAATTCACTCAGATGAACTATTACTACTCTCTGTGTCACTCCCAACACAGACACATGCATCTAGCACTACATTTGCTTTTTGATTTTGTCTCCTTTCCAGATCCTCTTTCAATTTTCTACACTGACTCTTAAAGTGACCTTTCTTGTGACAGTAAAAACATTCTATCTCTTTATTCCTATTATTCCACTTTTTCCTACTGCTACTCGATGTATTTTCCTCATTAATCTTCTCTTTTCCCTTAGTCATAACCAGAGCAGATCATATAGTAGACTCCTTACTACTATCTTTTCTACGAATTTCCTCAGCTATGGCTAAATTACAAACACCAGAAAAGTGTAGAGTATTTTCACCTACTGAATTACACACTGTTGTCTTCATAGTTTCCCAACTATCAGGCAAAGAGGTTAATAACAGAATAACATTTACTTCATCAGTAAACTCTATTCTAACTGATTTCAACTGATTTATCAAAGTGGTTACCTCATTTATATAGGAATTCACAGAAGCATCCTCAGCTATACGCATATTGAAAAACTTCCTAAGTAGATAGATCTTATTATTTGTGCGGGGTTTTTCATACATTTCTAAGCGCTTTCATTAACTCAATCGCAGCTTGTCTCATTGGCTACTGGATCGCCACGTCCATCGCGGACACATTACGATTGCAAAGAATCGCTTCTTCATCAAGAATCTCCCAATCTCCATCTCTCATTCCTTCCGGTCTCTTTTTCAAAGCCTTACCCAGCTTTTTAACAGTCAAGTAGTCTTTGACCATCATCTTCCAATATTCAAAATTGTCCCCATTAAACTTCATGACTCCATCAAAACTTGTTGGCTCCACGCCCATGACTCCTGAACCAAAAGCTCCGATACCACTTGTTGGGAGAAAAAATAATGATGATAATAATAATAATCACCACAATAAAATTATTACAATATTAAATCTCCCCTTCCACAGGATAAACCAACCAATAAACTAGAGTTACAAAATATTAAATATAACGAGATAGGGAAAAGAGAACGACATCGAAATTTATACTGGTTCGCCCCAAACTTGGGACTACGTCCAGTCTTCTGCAACTGCAGGTTCTACTATAATGGGAGATTACAAATGAGCTCTCAAAATTGGCGCCACAAACTAACCCTCAATAGCCCAATAATGACTATTGACTTCCAAGTATCACAACTCGATAGCTTGGGATAAACAACAAGGAAATAACCCACAAAACTACAAAGAGAAAACTCACTTGTTTTTCTCTCAAAGCTTACTGCCACACAATAATTACAATAGAAATTTCTTCTTCTCTTCTCACTATGTTGGTCACGGCAAGGAGAAAAAAATAAACATATATATATGTTTGTAAAAAAACCCTAAAACAAATGATGGCCTTGGCCCATTCCTTATTTCTTCCTTTTTTTTTTATTTTGTTTTGGCTCCAACCCCAACAATAGGGACACCTATGGACCTACATATGAGAAACTCCAATGATTCGAAATTAATTAATTAAACTCTTTAATCAAATTAATCAACATTCATTAACTATGGGTTACTCCACTAAAGACTCGTTGGTGCACTCTTCTCACTATTATGTTTATTGATATAACCGTTTTCCATTGGTCATCCTTTCACGAGTCGTTTGTGATGGTTTTGATAAACCAATTGCAGCGAAAGCCAATTGGATCTATCGTATCGATACTTATTTCTAAAATACTAGTACATTAGCAAAAAGACTATAAGCAGTAAAGCATGGATTTTAAAAAAACAGAAGCTTTTAGAAACTTTCCCTAAACTAAAAGGAAAAAAAGTTTTACCTTTTAGACTTCTGAATTTTTATACAACAATGGTCCTCTGTGAAAACAACAATACCAACTCCCAAAAGACTTCTTTCTGGAGAAACTGCAGGACACCACGCGCCAACTAAGAGAACTTCTTATTTTCTGAGTCCTCTTGATTGAGGTTTGTGGGAAACCTTTCTCAAAAGTTTGGGAAAGAAAAATTTTTTTAGAGAGAAAAAATTCTTTAAAAAACAACAATTTTTGTTTTTGTCAATCCAATTGTTCCAATCCATCTCTCCCAACTCCCCTTTGTTTTATCGATAGGGAAGGGGAGAGTGGGAACGTGTGTAATATACGTTCCCTTAATTTTAATTTAATAAAATTAAAATTAAAATAATTTAATTAACCTTGAATCAAATTAGTTAACATTTAAATCATATTAAATGCATATATATTATAACTTATAGTTTTAATTAATTTAATTAAATCAAATTTGGTTAAGTTAATTAAACTTACAAATTAATTAATTCTCTAATTAACTAATATATAAATTAAATATCATATATTTAATTTAGGTTATTCCGATTAAATAACATTTAATCATTCTCCCTTAACCTATAGTTTTAATGTACATCCTATGATCATTAAAATTTAATGTATAGTTTTTAACATGAATCCTATTCATATTAACACAATACTTGAATTCTTTAAAATATTTAATTATCTCAAACTTTAACTTTGAATCATATCCAAAATTTATATAATAAAGTTTTAATCAACATAAAAAATTTATATTATAATGTATCTTCATATTTTAAATTAATTCCCAAAGTGAATTTGAATATTTCAAATTCTAATTAAGATATAACAATCTTAGAACCCTTTACGAGCTAGGAAGTGGACCTAATGGACCTACAAATCAGAAGCTCTAACGATAGAAGATTAATTGGCTAATCTCATTAACTGGTTAATAAACATCTGTTAACGGCAGGTACACTCCACTAAAGACCCGCAGTTGCACTCTTCTCACTGCAAATATTTTTCTATACCCATGGATAAAAGACCAATAACAACAAGTCAATCCTTCACGAGTGTCTGAAACACTAGTTAGGTCAAATTATAGTTTTACCCCTAGGTTATATCTATTGCCTATGTATCAATGCTTCTCTAATGAACAATTTGTTTATGGTTCAACTGATGGAACACGAGACATACAAAACGGAAAAAGAATCTAATGACACTCTAATTGCATCTAACTTAATAGAAAATTAAAATGCAAACATACAAAAAAGAGTGAACTAAAAAAGGGAAGAGAGTACAACCTTTGTAGCTCGATTTCTTCACGATCTCCTTGCCTAAGCACAATCCGAACACAACCGGACCACCACTAGAGCTTCCTCGCTATCCTCTAGACTCAAAACTGAATTGTGGGACTCGGTGAATGAAAGAATGAAAAGGAAGAATTGGAGGGTCAAAGGTTTATGTGAGAAAAAAGGATTTTTGGTGAGACTCTTTGGGAAAAATCTAAAAACTTTCAGCAAGAAAAAACCTTTGTTTTAAAACCATTCCTATTTATAAAACAATTACATGCATCAAATGCATGTAAAAGCTCACCAAAATGCAACAGCTCACAAAACACTAACTAAAGTGGGTTATGTGTCATTCTATAATGTTTACACATAGTCCACTTAAGTTAGTGGGATTATCAAACAAAAATATTGGATAATTCCACTAACTATAGTCAAGGGTAAAATAGTTTTTTCTATTTGGTCAAAGTCCAACTTTGACTTCTCTTGAGCAAAAAAAGTCAACTCTTTGACTTTTACGGTTTTGACCCTCTTGACTAATTTTGACCTCCCGAACATGAATCCGCATTCATATTTTTGAAATTCAAATCACATTTGAATATAAAGTGTCATACAAAAGTCGATAGCTATATCACATATACTTGTCGGTTTAAAACTCATTTCTTAATTCGAATTAATCCAACATATTGTTCTAGGTTTAATCCATATGAGCTAGCAGGGGGACCTAATGGACCCACAGATCATGGGCTTCAACAATCTGAGATTAACCGATCAAACTGTTTAACCTAATTAATCAATATTTGTTAACTAATGGGTCATTCCACTAAAGTTCCGTAGTTGCACTCCCCTCACTATAGATATATTTCTATCCACCTGATATAACCGTAACAAGTAAGTCAATCTTTCACATGTTGTTCGTGGTCTCGGTTGGGTTAAAATACCGTTTTGCCCCCGAGAATACTTCTTGTTCCTTAAGTCCCACAAAACCTCTATAGAACAATTGATTTATGGTCCAACCAACAAATCTAGTCCCTCTCAGCCTAGTGAGAGGGTGAAGCCCCTTGTTCTAGTTCCGAAGTCAACACTTAAGGGAACAACCTATCTACTATCCGTAGAGTCGGGTAGGAGTGAATTTCGTCTTGCACCTCATGCCCCTAACTATTTACCCGGTCCTACCCCTGAAATGGGAGGTTTATTGGGTCAGTGTTATCGAGTTGCTCTCACCCATGCAGATCTAAGGATAATCCTGAATAAACAGGAGTTCATAGTTAGCTCAAGATTGAGATCGAGTTACCTAGATCATCAAATTTGAATTAGTCAGTTTTACACTGTAAACAGTGTTATAAAGAAAAAGTGACTAAGTCGTGGTCCAGTCTTATACAAACTCATTGCATAGGATGCCCCCACTTACATATCTCTATATGAACAATTCAGGATCATATCGTTTGTACTAACTACAAAGTAAGTCGCATCCTTAGTGTCCCCAAAATAAGACACCCAACCTTATTATTGCGTAAAAGTATATTGCAATACCGCAAGTGTACGGGTCAAGTTTTAGTATAGTGATTTTAGAGTTCCAAGTATCGTCCTCGGGAATCGGTTTCTAGATTAATTAATTAATAAGATACTTATTCTCAATTTTAGC
The DNA here is from genome assembly GCA_036507285.1 of Trichosanthes cucumerina. Lineage (NCBI taxonomy): Eukaryota > Viridiplantae > Streptophyta > Magnoliopsida > Cucurbitales > Cucurbitaceae > Trichosanthes > Trichosanthes cucumerina. The sequence continues at coordinate 31,058,116 of CM071839.1, forward strand.
TAAAGTAAACAAAACATGGATAGATGATGAAAACAAAGATAAAAGATAAACAAATAAATGGAGACACGAATATGATAGATTTTGAGGAGATTGACTTCACAAGTTAATAACTTATTTAACACATGCAATGAATTAATATGATGAATTTATAAACAAGAAGTAAGATACTCAAGAAAATCTCTCGATTCTTAGTGAACCTCACACACACAATAAATTCTATAGTCTCCATATGAATTTAAAAGTATGTATGACATTAAACAACTTCTTTATGTGTTTCCCTTAGACTTCTAAGTCATTCTCATGCCAGACTTCTAAGAGTTTTAACAACTTTACTCTAATCTAAGCTTGTTCTCTCGAGTCCACTTAAACCAACAAGATTAAAGAGTTGAAGAACGAATTGCCAAAAATAAATAACAAAATATAGTTCAATACATAAGCAAATAAGTCTTAAATAGGTGAATCAAATCCTAACTACAACGTTTAACTACTCTAAATCACAATAAAACCAAGCTAAAGTTATAGAAAACATCTTAGAACGGTGTTACAATCTAAAAGAAAGAGAAAATAAACTTATGTGTCGATGTCGGTCCCTCGTCTCCGAGCTCTCGTCACGATCTCGAACCTCCATAAATGTTTTGGCTCCCAAGGAATGCTCATTTTTCTCTTCTTAGAGAGTGTATTTCGAAATTAGGGTGCAAAGACTATCAAATTCGACTCCCTTTGCAAAAAGAGAAAGTGTTCTATTTATAAGAATAATCAACACAACGTTGCAATGCTAGGGACAGCGTTGCAATGTTGTACCCTAAATGCGTAGCAAATATGGAAAGTATCGGCAACGTTGGCAGTGTTGCAACGCCGCTACCCTAAGCGTGTGCGTCCTTATCCATATGGCGTTGCAACGCTAGTAAAGAGCGCTGCAACACCCTCGCTACGACCCTTCACAATATTCTTCTTATCGAGATAGCGTTGCGACGCTGCAAGGCAGCATTGCAACGCTATCAACATGGCTCTTCTATGCTTCAAAACAGCAAGCATGGCGTTGCAACGCTAGGGACAGCGTTGCAACGCCATCACCTCGGGTCTACTAGTTAGATTTGTCAATTCTTCTTCCAATTGATATTATTTTAAGCTCCAAAAAGGCTCGATTCGATCCCGAGTGATCCAAAATATCTCCAAATATTTTGTTTAAGTTCTTTCCCTGAAATTAAGTGATTTAAACACATCAAAGCTCTGAAATTAACATAAAACTAGCAATAATTAAGCCTAAAGATAGCACATTTTGTGTGCTATCATTTATCCCTATACTCTAGACCATTTTAGGCAATATACTCACACTTGATCCATGTTTTATGTGATGGATAGATGATAGCTATCAGAGTTAGTGTATCTAGAAAGGATCAAATCGGTTTAGAAAGTAGAGTCAGTGTATCCAATAAGGATCAAATCCTTAGCACCATACACGAGCATGTAGTTCCTCGTTCTCCTAAGATACTTGAGGACATTCTTAACGGCAGTCCAATGATCATATCCAGGATTGGACTGATACCTACTAACTATCCCCACTGCGTAGCATATGACAGGTCTAGTACATTACATTGCATACATCAGACTCCCAACTGCGGAAGCATAGGGAATGTGTTTCATATCCCCAACCTCTTATGGTGTCTTAGGGTATTGTTCCTTTGAAAAATGAATTCCATATCTATAAGGTAGCAAACCTCTTTTGGAATTCTACATCTTTATACCTAGACAACATTTTTTCTATATAACTTACTTGAGACATGGATAGTGTTTTGTTCTTACGGTTCCGAACAATTTGAATCCCTAGAACATACTGTGGATCTCCCAAATATTTCATTTGGAACTACGTAGCTAGTCATTTCTTGATGTCAGTTGTTGCATAAAATTATTTTGCAATATCGCAAGTGTACTGGTCAAGTTTTAGTATAGTGATTTAGAGTTCTAAGTATCGTCCTCGGGAATGAGTTTCTAGATTAATTAATTACCAAGATACTTATTCTCAATTTTATCTAAAGTAACAAAACTTTGATGGATAGTAAAAACAAAGATAGAAAATAAATGTACAATTGGAGACACGAATATGATAGAATTGAAGGAAGATGATTTCACAAGATAATTCCTTATTTAACACATGCAATGAACTAATTTATGAATTTATAAACAAGAAGTGAAAATACTCAAGAGAATCTCTCGATCCGTAGTGAGCCTCGCACACACGATAAATTCTAAAGTTTCCTTATGAATTTTAAAAACATACACGACATTAAGCAACTTTTTTATGTGTTTCCAAAGAACTCTAGGTCATTTTCATGCCAGATTTCTAAGGATTTTGACAACTTTGTTATAATCTAAGTTTCTTTCTCTCGAGTCCACTTAAACCAACAAGATTTATGAAATTAAGAACGAATTGCCAAAAATAAATAACATAACAAAGTTCAATACATAATCAAATAAATCTAAAAGATGCTAATCAAATTCCAACTACAACGTTTAGCTACTCAAAATCACCATAACAACAAGCTAAAGTCATAGGAAAAGTTTTTAAACTCAATTACAAACTAAAAGAAAGAGAAATAAACCTATGTGTCGATGTGGGTTCCTCGTTCCCGAGCTCCCGTCACGATCTCGAGCCTCCATAAACGCTTTGGCTCCCAAGGAATGCTCTTCTTTCTCTTCTTAGAGTGTGTATTTCGAAATTAAGGCTAAAAACTATCAATTTTGGGTTCGTTTGTAAGAAGGTATAAGGTTCTATTTGTAATGGTCTTCGGTACAGCGTTGCAACACTAGGCACAGCGTTGCAACGCTGTACCCTAAACGCGTGGTAAATAAGAAATGTATCGACAGCGTTGCAACGCCGATACCCTAACAAGCGCGTTCCTATCGATCCGGCGTTGCGACGCTGCAAGACAGTGTTGTAATGCTCTCTGTGCGGCCTTCCAGCTTGTATTCTTATCGATATAGCGTTGCGACGCTGCAACGCTATCAGTAGTGATCTTCAACCCCACTACACAACACGCTCGGGGTTGCAACGCTATCAGTAGTGATCTTCAACGCCACTACACTGTGGATGCGGCCCGCTTTGTATTAGATACAAACGAGGTGATCTGACTCGTTCATGTGGTTGACATGCGAGTGGGGGCATCCGGTACAATGAGATTGTACAAGACAGGACCGTGAATTATTAGACTTACTGATATAACACCGTTGACAGTAAAGATTAATAAATTCATAAATGACCATTAGTGACTCGACCTGAATCCTGAGCGTATTACGGACTCCTGTCTGCGGGGGTCTGTCCTTTGACTAGTACGGGTGAGGGTAGTATCAGTTACTTGCCCAATATGCCTATCTTCTCAGGGACAGAACCAAGTAGAGAGCTGGGAACCTAATTACGTGAGATGGAATTCACTCGTTTCCGCCTATAGGGAATCTAGAGGGGTTGTTCCCTTAAGTGCTGTCTCTAGGGCTTGGACAACGGGCGCCCACCTTCTCACTGGCCCGAGAAGGGTGTTGTGTATGGTTGGACCATCACAATATGTTGTTCATTAGAGGAGCAGTGGGGACTTAAGGAACAAGATGTAAACACAGGGGTAAAACGATAATTTGACCCAGCCGTGTCTACGAACAACCTGTGAAGGGTCGACTCATGGGCATTGGTTATATCAGTGGACACGTAATATTCTACAATCGATGGGAGTACAACTACGGGCTTTAGTGGAGTGTTATCGTAGCTAATGAACATTGGTTGACGAGTCAAAGAGTTTGGTGGTTAACCTCAAATCATGGGAAATCACTTTGTAGGTCCATTAGGTCCCTTGGTTGGCTCAACTGGGATAAAAGAACGGTTAATGTTTTGGCATGAAATTGAAGTGTTCAATTTCACTTTAAGAGTATTTATATCATATAGATGATATAATATATAGTTTAATATGAATGAGATTCATAATAAACTATATATTAGCGTAATTGTTGAATTAAAGGCTAATTGGAGAAATTGATAGAGAGAAAATAAATTGAATGTGATTCAATTTAATTAAATCCACAATTATTGCAAATGAGATTTGCAACATAAGATATGAGATATCTTATATTATATAATTATGTAAATGAGATTTACATAACATATGGTTGTGGTAAAGTGGTAATAATGTGAAGTTGTAAAATTCATCATTCCACTATTTAAACCCTTTGTAAGATGGGTTTGGTAACCTAAGTTGTCATTTTTGGATTTTGCCCTAAGAATCCAAAAAGTGAAATTCTCTCTTCTCTCTCAATTCTCTTCACCTTCCAAAACACAAAAGTTCCCACCAACTTCCCTTCTCCATAAGAGAACAACCAAGAAGATCATTTGGTAGTGTTTGGGATCTGATCGTGGAAGAGTTCGTAGAGATCGAGAAGCACGAAGAGTTCGTGATTAACAAGGAGAGTTTGCTGAATTGGTCTACAACAAGTAAGTGTTTTTCTTCTTGCTGTAAAATTTCAGCATGTTTAGCCTAGATCTAATAGTTAGATCAATTTTAATAAGCATGTTGCATGATGATACCACGACGATTCGATCGTCTTCCGCTGCGCGGGGATTCTCATTCCCTTCAATTGGTATCAGAGCCAAGTTGATGGTCATTCATCTATGCACTGTTTTATTAAGATTTAAGGTGGGTATTTTACCATGTTTTCATGAGATGAATATTTTGGTTTGCAAAATGGATGTTTTCGGTTTTTGGCACTAGATTAGATTTACAATTATGTTGATGAGATCAATGTAAGGGCCCGTTGTTTTGAGCAATTTTGTTGTAAATCGAGTCCGTAAGTCCGGATCGCGTTTGTAGCAAGAGTTCTTGTGAAGAAATCGGAGCGAAGCAAAGAAAAAAAAGCGGGAAAAAACAGCAAGAAGGTTGTTGTCTGTCGATGGCGTTGAGACGCTGCCCAACGGCGTCTCAACGCCGTGCTCGCGGTTGAAGGCCCTGAAAACCGATGGCGTTGCAACGCGTCGGGCGAAGCGTTACCAACGCCATCGGCGCTGAGGACGCGCCTCGACGCCATGGGCAACAGCGTTGCAACGCTGTATGCGTTAAGGAGTTAATGCGCACGACGTAGGCGTTTTCTATCCGTTGTTTTTAATTACTTTTCAGTTTTTTTTATAAAAATGTTTTTTAATTTATTTATTTAATTATTTTATTAAATATTATTAATATAAATGTTATATTAATTTTATTTAATTAAATAATTACCCCTAGGTGCCAAAAACTGGTCCAATTTTGCTATTTAATTATTTTATGCATGAGATGTATAATTTTAATTAATTTCTATGTTCATAATGTATGACATATAGATTTAAAATCCCACCTTAGGTTAAACATATTCATGCATCATATATATATTATAAGAGTTATAATATAGTTTGCATGATAGGTTATGTTATAAGAGTTATAATGTAATTAAATGCATTTTTAATTTAATTAATATAAGTGTTATATTTTTAGATTAAAGTATGCTCATGCATTTATATTCATGTGATCAATGATATTATGTTATAGTATATAGTTATTCATGTGATGAATGTTCAAACACTATAACATAGAAATGCATGCAACCTAAGTTAATTATAAGTTTTAAAGTGTTTAGAACTTGAATAATTAGACTTAGGTTTTCTAATTTTCTAATTAGATTAGAAATTTAGGAAATCAAATATAATCTTTGAATGGAGACTGATTAGTAACTCTGTCTAAGGAAGGCTTTATCTAAGGCTGGGGTATTTAAGTTGACGCTTGCGGAACACCCCTACCTGGAAACCGATCTGAGAGTGAATTCGGTCCGAAGATTCTTAGGTTATATTTACGTGAGCGCCGTTAATTAAATGTTAATTAATTTTCTCACATAGACCTAAGTTAATAATGTGATTATAGACTTAGGCAAAATACCATATAAGAGTTATATTGATAGACTTAGGTAAATTTTAGCCGGTTTATCTAGGTCAATCCCTATTAAAATTAAAGTACTGAGTGGGAGGAAATATAGTGTATGAGATACATTTCAATTTCCAACCACAAATCTCTTTTAAGTCCACACCGTGAGATCTATACTCGGCCTCGTGGCGCAAATGGGAGCGTCCCCCTTCGGATGGCATTTGTATAAGTCAATATCATCGTGGATGGAGAGAGTACTTATAGTGAGTGGGAGCGGGACTTGTGAAAACGAGACCCACGGTCTCTTCTTTCGATTCACACCGTGAGACACCCATGATCTGCCTGCTAGTTTGCCCTGGACCAGACAATCCCTTCGGAGGGCATGATAATGAGAGTCGAAACACAGTGAATTCTCGAAAGGGATACAGTTTCCTGGTTGGTTTTCCTTCTTAGTTCACCCTTCGATGGCTATTGTTAGGACGGATACTTGGAAACTTAAAGATTGAGGGTGACACTCACAGAATTCGTTAAGTGTTAATGAATTTGACCGAACAATGGTAATTGGATGCCTAATGGAATAAGAGTTATTCTGGGATTAGGGTCTGATCGAGAAAGTCTCGTCCGAGAGGAGGAGTGTTCTGTTCACCCTTCGATGGCAGTCATTCTAAACGTTTAGGGTATCATTGCAAAATTTTGAATGACCTAGGGATCATGAAATATTTTTTGCTAAAATTAGATTAGTTTTCAAAAGGTTTTTTTGAGACTAATACAAAATTTTTCTTAAATTTTCATTAAAAATGTCTAGCGCTATTATAGCTTTACTTGCTTAGATAAGTTAGTGGGAGATAATTACGGAGAATTTGGAAAAACAACATCAATACAATATTGGTAAGCGGCGACATAAAGTTCGTGTTATCTCGAGGAGTGTCCTCGGATGTCGGGTGCGACCGCATCGCGAGTTGTTCGTGATACGTATGATCGATGGATCGGGGCCAATGAAAAGGCGGTCTACATAATTGCCGCATGTCCGATGTCTTGGCAAAAAGCATGAGGTGATGGTTTCGCTAAGGAAATCATGGAGTCCTTGCAGGAAATGTTTGGACAACGATCCTTTCAGTCCGGACGTGACTCGCTCAAATACATTTTCAACGCCGGATGAAAGAGGGGTCGTCGTCCGTGAACATGTTCTAGACATGATGACCCGCTTTAATCGGCCCGAGATGAATGGGGCTTCGATCGACGAGTCGAGCCAGTCGATTTTATCATGGAGACTCTTCCAAGAGTTTCTTTGCCAGAGCAATCTTTGTTATGAACAAAATTAGCTACAATCGACTACCCTCCTCAATGAGCTACTGAATTTTCGGTCCTTGAAGCGAGGTCAAGGAATGCGAGGCAAATGTTGCCTACATGTGTCTTATCACGGGGTTTGACCTGCAGGACAAAATCTGTTGCTCCTTTACGCCCGAAAGGGAAGAAGAGGATGAAGAGGGGTAAAACTGACCGAGCTGCCACCCAGAAGGGCAAGCAGGTCAAGGAGGTTGCAGAGCAAGGAAAGTGTTTCCACTGCAATGGAAGCAGACACTGGAAGAGAAAGCGTCCCAAATTCTCGGTCGAGAGGAAGAACCAAGGTAAATGTGATTTACTTGTGGTAGAAACATGTTAGTGGAGAGTAATGACTCTTCCTGGATATTAGATTCAGGCGCCACTAACCACGTTTGTTCTTCTTTTCAGGGGATTGATTGCTGGCAGCCGCTGTGAGAGGGTGAGGTGACTCTACGGGTTAGATCCGGGGAGCTTGTCTCTGTTGCAGCAATCGGCACAGTGAAGCTGCATTTTGGCGGGAAGTACTTATTGTTAGACAATTTGTACATAGTTCCAGGGTTTACTAGAAACCTTGTTTCTATTTCTGCTTAATTGAACATCAGTATTTAGATTTCTCTTCCGAATTAAATAAAGCGTTTATTTCCTTCAAAAGGAATGTTATTTGTTGGGATTTCACTTGAAAATAATCGTATGTTTTAAAACCCAATTCGGTTAAAAGTATTTTGAATATGAATTGTTTAAAATCATGAAACACGAACTAAGAAAGCAAAAATGTCTCCAAAAGAAAATGCTCATCTTTGGCATCTACGGTTAGGCCACATTAATCTCAATAGGATTGAGAAACTAGTGAAGAGTGGACTTCTAAACGAGTTGGAAGAAAACTCTTTGCCAGTATGTGAGTCATGCCTTGAAGGCAAAATGACCAAACGTCCTTTTAGTGGAAAAGGATATAGAGCCAAAGAGCCACTCGAGTTAGTACATTCTGACCTCTGTGGTCTGATGAATGTTAAAGCTCGGGGCGGTTATGAGTACTTCGTGTCTTTCATAGACGATTACACCAGATATGGGTATATTTACCTAATGCATAAGAAGTCTGAAACTCTTGAAAAGTTCAAGGAGTATAAGACTGAAGTTAAGAACCTCTTAGGTAAATCGCTTAAAACACTTCGATCGGATCGAGGTGGAGAGTACATGGACACTAAATTCCAGGACTATATGATAGAACACGGAATTACGTCCCAACTCTCAGCACCTGGTATGCCACAGCAGAATGGTGTATCGGAAAGGAGAAATAGAACCTTGTTGGACATGGTTCGGTCGATGATGAGCTATGCTCGTCTCCCTGATTCTTTCTGGGGGTACGCAGTAGAGACTACAATTTACATTTTGAACAATGTTCCATCAAAGAGTGTTTGTGAAACACCCTTTGAGCTCTGGAGTGGTCGTAAAGGAAGTTTACATCACTTTAGAATTTGGGGATGCCCGACCCATGTGTTGGTGTCAAACCCGAAAAAGTTGGAACCCCGTTCGAAATTGTGCCTATTCGTAGGTTACCATAAAGAGACTAGGGGTGGTATGTTTTACGATCCCAAAGAAAATAGGGTGCTTGTGTCGACAAACGCCATTTTCTTAGAGGAAGACCACATCAGGGATCATTTACCACGGAGTAAAATTGTATTGAATGAAATGGACAGTACATCAGCAAGAGTTGCTGATAAGACTAGTACGTCAGCAAGCGTTGTTGACCCTAACACGTCTAGTCAAATCCCTTCCCAAGAGTTGGGAATGCCTCGACGTAGTGGGAGGACTGTGAGACAACCCGATCGCTATATGGATTTAGCTGAAACCTCAGTTGTCGCTCCTGACGATGACTGTGAGGATCCATTGACCTATGATCAGGCAATGGTTCTTGTTGATAAAGACGAGTGGATTAAAGCTATGGACCAAGAAATGGAGTCTATGCACTTCAATTCTGTCTGGGAGCTTGTGGATCAACCGGATGGGGTAAAACCTATTGGTTGTAAATGGATCTACAAGCGTAAACGTGGCGTAGATGGGAAGGTGCAAACCTTTAAAGCCCGACTAGTGGCAAAGGGTTTTACCCAGGGTGAAGGGGTTGACTATGAGGAGACCTTTTCACCTGTTGCCATGGTAAAGACAATCAGGATCCTTCTGGTCATCGCCGCGTATTATGACTACCAGGTATGGCAGATGGATGCCAAGACAGCCTTTCTGAATGACAAACTTGATGAAACCATCTACATGGACCAACCCAAAGGGTTCATTGCCCAAGGCCAAGAGCAAAAGGTTTGCCGGCTTCATAGGTCCATTTATGGACTGAAACAAGCTTCGAGGTCTTGGAACATAAGTTTGATGAGGCAATCAAGTCTTATGGCTTTGATCAAAATGCCGACGAGCCTTGTGTCTACAAGAAAATCGTTGACAAAATTGTCGAATTTTTGGTGTTGTATGTGGACGATATTCTTCTCATTGGGAATGAGGTAGAATTTCTTACTGACGTTAAGAAGTGGCTAGCTTCACAATTCCAAATGAAAGATTTGGGAGAAGCTCAGTATGTTCTAGGTATCCAGATAGTCCGGAACCGAAAGAACAGAATGCTAGCCTTGTCTCAGGCGTCTTATATTGACAAGATGTTGTCTAGATATAAGATGCAGAACTCCAAGAAGGGCTTGCTTCCTTTTAGGCATGGGGTTCACTTGTCTAAGGATCAGTGACCTAAGACTCCTCAAGATGTTGAGGATATGAGACGCATTCCATATGCTTCAGCTGTAGAGAGCCTGATGTATGCAATGCTGTGTACTAGGCCCGACATCTGTTATGCAGTAGGAATTATCGGTGAGATATCACCCAATCCAGATTAGATCTTTGGATAGCCAGTAAAGACAATCCTCAAGTATCTTATGAGAACGAGGAACTACGACTTAGTGTATGGGCGGTGGGGATTTGATCCTTACAGGATACACAGATTCTGATTTTCAAACCGATAAGGATTCTAGGAAATCCACTTCGGGGTCAACCTTCGTCTTGAATGGAGGAGTTGTGGTATGGCGAAGCATCAAGCAGGGATGCATTGTTGATTCCACTATGGAAGCAAAGTATGTTGCGGCTTGTGAAGCTACAAAGGAAGCTGTTTGGCTTAGGAAGTTCATGACTGATTTGGAAGTTGTTCCAAAATGAACTTGCCAATCACGCTATTGATCTGTGATACTTGATGGTGCAAGAGCCAACTCACGTGAGCCTCGAAGCCATAAAAGAGGTAAACACATTGATCGCAAGTATCATCCGTCACGAGAAATTGTGCACCATGAGGCGTGTGATCACATGCAGATAGCATCAGAGCACAATGTAGCTGATCCATTTACAAAGCCCCTCAAGGCTAAAGTGTTTTAGGGTCACCTAGAGAGTCTAGGTATTCGAGAGCTTCCTGACTAGGGCAAGTGGGAGATGTGTAAACGGGTATTCAATGCCCTAGTTTATTGTATTTTTTATTGTAACTCAAATACATTTTGAAATGTACCTTCTCCACTAGCTTAGTCCAAGTGGGAGTTTGTTGGGATTTCTGTGTCTAATCTCGTGTTTGTAAAATATTGTTTTGAAATTAATAAGAGTTATTCATTTCTTTACTTTGTGTCTCGCAAATATTTTAAACCTTTCCAATAAACTAAGCTCTAGGGTCATTGAATATATGAGAGAACTAGAACTTGAACGGTGTGTAGTTGACACACAAGGAGAATCACGTTCGAGTTAATGACCCGAACGGTCTCTGATATAAGGATGGGGTTGGAGACCTAATCCTCGGATACACTGTGGATGCACCCGCTTTGTATTAGATACAAGCGAGGTGATCTAACTTTCGTTCATGTGGTTGACATGCGAGTGGGGGCATCTGTACAATGAGATTGTACAAGGCGGGACCGTGAATTATTAGACTTACCGATATAACACCGTTGTGGTAAAGATTAATAAATTCATAGATGACCATTAGTGACTCGACACGAATCACGAGCGTATTACGGACTCACATCTGCGAAGTCCATCCTTTGACTAGTACGGGTGAGGGTAGTATCAGTTACTTGCCCAATATGCCTATCTTCTCAGGGACAGAACCATGTAGAGAGCTAGGAACCTAATTACGCGAGATGGAATTCACTCGTTCCCGCCCATAGGGAATCTAGAGGGGTTGTTCCCTTAAGTGCTGTCCCAAGGCTTGGACAACGGGCGCCCACCTTCTCACTGGCCCGAGAAGGGTGTTGTGTATGGTTGGACCATCACAATATGTTGTTCATTAGAGGAGCAGTGGGGACTTAAGGAACAAGATGTAGACACAGGGATAAAACGATAATTTGACCCAACCGTGTCTACGAACAACCTGTGAAGGGTCGACTCATGGGCATTGGTTATATCAGTGGACACGTAATATTCTACACTGATGGGAGTACAACTACAGGCTTTAGTGGAGTGTTACTGTAGCTAATGAACATTGGTTGGCCGGGTCAAAGAGTTTGGTGGTTAACCTCAAATCATTAGAGCTCGATCACTTTGTAGGTCCATTAGGTCCCTTGGTTGGCTCAATCTGGGATAAAAGAAGGGTTAATATTTTGGCATGAAATTGAAGTGTTCAATTTCACTTTAAGAGTATTTATATCATATAGATGATATAATATATAGTTTAATATGAATGAGATTCATAATAAACTATATATTAGCGTAATTGTTGAATTAAAGGCTAATTGGAGAAATTGATAGAGAGAAAATAAATTGAATGTGATTCAATTTAATTAAATCCACAATTATTGCAAATGAGATTTGCAACATAAGATATGAGATATCTTATATTATATAATTATGTAAATGAGATTTACATAACATATGGTTGTGGTAAAGTAGTAATAATGTGAAGTTGTAAACTTCATCATTCCACTATTTAAACCCTTTGTAAGATGGGTTTGGTAACCTAAGTTGTCATTTTTGGATTTTGCCCTAAGAATCCAAAAAGTGAAATTCTCTCTTCTCTCTCAATTCTCTTCACCTTCCAAAACACAAAAGTTCCCACCAACTTCCCTTCTCCAAAATAGAACAACCAAGAAGATCATTAGGTAGTGTTTGGGATCTGATCGTGGAAGAGTTCGTAGAGATCGAGAAGCACGAAGAGTTCGTGATTAACAAGGAGAGTTTACTGAATTGGTCTACAACAAGTAAGTGTTTTTCTTCTTGCTGTAAAATTTCAGCATGTTTAGCCTAGATCTAATAGTTAGATCAATTTTAATAAGCATGTTGCATGATGATACCACGACGATTCGATCGTCTTCCGCTGTGCGGGGATTCTTATTCCCTTCAGATTGATCTACAAGGACCCAGACAGAATTGAAGTACATAGACTCCATTTCGAGGTCCATGGCTTTGACCCACTGGTCACAGTCCACATCTTTCATCGCCTGTTTATAGGTCGATGAATCCTCTATGTCGTCATCGGGTATGGCGATTTGAGTTTTAGTTAAACCCAAGTAACGGTCAGGCTGATGAACAACCTTCCCACTACGTCGAGGTATTCTCAACTCTTGAGAAGGATGTGACTAACCAGATGTACTAGTTTTATCTACTACTTTAGTAGATGAACTAGCTTTATTTGTAGCGTCTTTGGAAAGTTCATTTAATACTAGTCTACTGCGAGGTTGATGACTTCTGATGTGGTCTTCCTCTAAGAATGTAGCATTTGTCGAAACAAACACTTCATTCTCTTGAGGATCGTAAAACAAACCACCTTTTGTTTCTTTTGGATAACCTACAAATAGGCATAACTTTGAATGACTTTCTAATTTTTTAGGATTTTGCACCAACACGTGTGTCGGGCATCCCCAAATCCTAAAGTGATGTAAACTGCCTTTACGCTCTTTCTACGCTCATAAGGTGTTTTTGAAACACTTTTAGAGGGAACGTTATTCAAAATATAGACAACAATTTCTAATGCATGCCCCCAAAAGGAATCAGGTAACTTAGCAAAGCTCATCATTCAGCGAACCATGTCCAACAAGGTTATGTTTCTTCTTTCAGATACACCTTTCTGCTGAGCCATATTAGGTGCAGAGAGGTGTGACTTGATTCCGTGTTCTATCATATAGTCCTAGAATCTTTAGTCCATGTATTCCCCACCTCGATCTGATCGGAGTATCTTAATCGTTTTACCTAACTGGTTCTCAACCTCAATCTTATATTCTTTGAACTTTTCAAAAGAATCAGACTTGTGATGCGTTAGGTAAATATGACCATACCTTGAATAATCAAGAATGAAACTGATGAAATATTCATACGCACCTCGAGCTTTGACATTCATCGGTCCACAGAGCTCCAAATGTACGAGCTCTAAGGGCATTGTTGCTCTGAGACCTTTTCCAGTAAAAGATCTCTTAGTCATTTTTTCCTCAAGACAAGACTCACATGGAGGAAAAAAATTGTCTTCTAACTGATTTAGGAGTCCATTCTTAACCAATCTCCCAATTCTATTGAGCTTTATGTTTCTAGTATAGCAGAACAAATTTGAATACCTTTTCTGAAAATGAACGCTTCATTGATTTCAAAGGATATTTTATACATTTGTTCTAATATAAATGTGATAGATATTAAATTTCGTTTCATTTTAGGAGCATACAAAACATCTTTAAGTATGATATATCTATCGTCGAAATACAACTTCAAGTCTCCCACTGCGTCGACTGAGACAACCTCTCTTGTTCCAACCTTGAGGGTGATCTCACCTTCTTCTAGCTTTTTCTAGGAACTAGTTTCCTGAGAAGAGAAGCAAATATGATTAGTGGCCCCTGAATCCAATATCCAGGTTGAGGTATCATACTCTACTAAACATGTTTCAACAACTAGTAAATCACATTGACCTTGTGCTTCTTTATCTGCTTTTTTCTCATCAAGGTACTTTGGGCAGTTCCTCTTCCAGTGTCCGTTTTGGTTGCAGTGAAAATATTTTTCTTTTTCTGCAACTTTCTTTCCCTTGTTTGTCATGAGAATCTTCCCATTGCCCTTTTTTTTCATTTGAACACTCTTGGTCTTTGAAGGCCCAACTTTTGTTTTAGAGGATGATCCTCTTAAAACTTTCTTTGTGTGACAACATTTGCCTCCACCTCTTTCTCCTTAGACTTTGTAAGAGTTTGAAAACGCTGGAGCTCATTCACAAGAGTTGTCAGATTAAACTCTATCTTATTTAGAGAAACATTCTTCTGAAATGGTATGAAACTCTTTGGAAGAGACTCCATAATAAAGCTAACCTGGTTTTCCTTGTTGATGACGCCGCCATTTACTTCAACAATATTAATGTGGACCATCATGTCCAGGACATGTTCTCTAACAGAGATCCCTTCCTTCATACGCTTTTTGTAAATGTACTTAATAGTCTCGTGTCTTAGAACTGATGGTGGTTACCCGAACATCCCTTTTAACGAATCCATGATAGTCTTAGCTATGCCAAGGATTCGTATTTATTCGTCAATACATCAGTCATGCTGACAAGAATATAGACACGGGCTTTATCGTTAGCCTTAACTCATCGATCATAAGCTTCCCGACTAGTTTGGTTAGCATTCGAGGTCGGGGCCTGAGAACATTTCTCAGTTAAGACAAATCTCAGGTCATCCATTACTAGTAAAGAGCTAGTCATGCTGAAAAAGAAAACATATCAGTTTTAGTAAAAACATTAACCTTTAAAATCCAATGAAGTTTAACAAAAAATAATGTACTCATCATTATTATGTTTCCAACGATATTACAACAGTTTAGAATAACCTTCACCCCGGGGTGACCGACTATTCCTCCATTGAACGAAGACTATCTTGACTAAATACTATCACCAGAATAACTCTTATTCCTATAGTAACTTAGTTATCGCTACTTTGGTCGAGAATTTATAAATACTTAGTAATTTTTGTTAGTGTAATCTTCCACTTTCAGACCTCAAAGATCAGGATCATTATATGCTCCCAAATTTGAAAAGACAAGAATGAAAACGAACCTGAGAGACCGTATCTATTTGTGGAGTTCGCGGTGTCCCAAATCCTATAATACAACCCTCGGATTGGTAAGGTCGCTCCAGGGCAGACATGCAGGTGCATTATAGGAATCACATGGTGCGACCTAATGGAATGGATTGTAGGATGCGTTGGCACACTTCCTTCTCCCACTTACTGTGAATGTCTTCCCCTATTCACCTTGATATTGACTCATGCAAACACTCTCCGAATGGAGTCCACTCCCAAGGCGACCCAAAGCCAAGCATGATTCTCATGGTGTGAACTCTTAGGGACGCTAGAGTTAAAAGTACATTACTTCTCCAGCTAAAGTGTTCTAGACGGTTAGGGTATCAATTACTTAGCAATACATTTTGCTAACTTAAACATATCCTAAGTGTAGGTGAAACATCCGAGTATAACTTTTATACTAGATTTTAACCTACGATGTCTAGGTGATAAACAAATTTTATTACCTCACACCGCTCACGCATGCTCATAAAACCGATTTAACCTAACTCAGACGCCAGCTCGATCTCCAGGTAGTAGGTGTTCTGTGAACGGTCAACTTAAAAACCTTTCAACCTTAGTCATCTTATCTAACGTTTTGCCAAGATCTTGTCGGGTGAGTTTTCTTGTAACTTCGGTTTTACAAGATATCGACCTATTTTCTATGAAAAGTGGGATTGTCCGATAGTTCATCCTAAGTGAGCACGCATCTTATCTTTGTTATAGATTTAAAAAGTATAATTAATTTTATAACACTTATAAAAAGAATTAACAGACCTATAACATACATTCCACATTCATTACATAACAATTATATAATAAAAAATTAATTTAGATTTAATTTACTTAATTTAATCAAATTAAATTAAACAAATTAAATTAATTAATTAAACATTAATTAATAAATTACCATATTAAGTTACTTAAAGAAATCATGAATTATATATAACTTTTACATTAATTCATGAAAACCAACATGCATACTATATATATTATAACCATTATAACATACTTTCAATGCATGTGCATGTTAACCTATGGTGGGAGTTTAAATCTACATGGCATACTTTAAGCACAATAAATATTTAAACAATTAAACACATTCATAATGCACAAAAAAAAAAAACATAAGATTGGACTGGTTTTGGCTCCTAAAAAAATAATTAATTGAATTATTACAATATTAATTTGAAAACAAGGCCGAACCAATCTAGAACCCTTCAAACCGGTCCAAACCAGCATGAAATAGGCAACAACTTCACACGGACATCGGTTGAAAAAAGGTTAAAAAAAACAGCACAATGCAGTTTTTTTTCGGTAGTGCGCAACTTTCGTTGAAACTCAAATTACAACCTAATTTTAACTCTATTGACTTCTAAATTTTACAGACTCCTTAGGCACACATTAAGGCTCAAAACTCTTGAGTAAATTAAAAATTATAACAAGAAAATAAATTCGATTTACTTATTCTTGGACGGGCACTGGAAGTGAAACTGCCCAAAATACCTTGCTGAGCTCAAAAAGAAGAAAGGTAAATCCAATTTACTTATTCTTGAAACTTGCTTAGTGGAAAATGATGATTTTACCTGGATACTTGATTCAGGAGCCACTAATCACGTTTGCTTTTCTTTTCAGGAAACTAGTTCATTCAAGGAGCTCGAAGAGGGTGAGATGACGCTCAGGGTCGGTACGGGAGATGTCGTCTCAACTCGTGCAGTGGGAGATGCCAAGCTGTTTTTAGAGATAGATTTATCTTTTTAGAAAATCTGTATATAGTTCCTAAGATTAAAAAGAACTTAATTTCTATCTCTTGTTTAATAGAACTTGGATATTGTATTTCTTTTTCTATCAATGAAGCGTTCATTTCGAAAAAGGGTGTCAATATTTGTTCTGCTAAGTTAGAAAACGGCTTGTATGTAGTTAAACCGAATCGAACTAAAGCAATTTTGAATCATGAGATGTTTAAAACTGCTAATACTCAAAGTAGAATGCAAAGAATTTCTTATAATAAGACATATCTATGGCATCTTAGACTTGGTCATATAAATCTCAACCGGATTGAGAGACTCTCTAAGAATTGACTTCTAAACAAGTTAGAAGATGATTCTTTACCTCCTTGTGAATCTTGCTTGGAAGGTAAAATGACTAAGCGACCTTTTACTTGAAAATGTTACAGAGCCATAGAGCCCTTAGAACTTATACATTCGGATCTTTGTAGTCCGGTGAATGTTAAAGCTCGAGGAGGGTACGAATATTTCATCTCTTTCATAGATGATTATTCGAGGTATGCTTATTTATACCTTATGCATCATAAGTCTAAGGCTCTTGAAAAGTTCAAATAGTAGAAGGCTGAAGTAGAGAATGCATTAGGGAAAACCATTAAAACACTTCGATCCGATCGAGATGGAGAGTATATGGATTTGAGATTTCAGGACTATTTGATAGAACATGGAATTAAATATCAACTCTCAGCACCTAATACACCACAACAAAATGGTGTGTCAAAAAGGAGAAATAGAACCTTGTTGGACATGGTTCGTTCTATGATGAGTTATGCTCAATTGCCTGCCTCATTTTGGGGATACGCAGTAGAGACTGCAATTCAAATCTTGAACACTATTCAATCAAATAGTGTTTCAGAAACACCTTTTGAATTGTGGAAGGGGCATAAACCTAGTTTATAACACTTCAGGATTTGGGGTTGTCCGACACACGTGCTGGTGACAAACCCAAAGAAACTGAAACCCCGTTCAAGATTATGCCAATTTGTTGGCTATCCCAAAGAAACGAGAGGTGGTCTTTTCTACGGCTCATAAGAAAATAAGGTGATTGTATCGACAAACGCTACTTTCTTGGAGGAAGATCACATGAGGAACCATACACCACGTAGTAAACTAGTACTAAATGAAGCTACAACTGAACCAACAATAGTTGTTGATCAAGCTGGACCTTCATCAAGAGTTGATGAAGAAGCCAACACATCAAGTCAGTCTCGTCCTTCTCAATCGTTGGGAATGCCTCGACGTAGTGGGAGAGTTGTTACCCAACCTGACCGCTACTTGGGTTTAGCTTAAACTCAAGTCGTCATACCTGATGACGGTGTAGAAGATCCTTTTTTTATAGACAACCAATGAATGACGTAGACAAGGACCAATGGATCAAAATCATGGACTTTGAAATGGAGTCAATGTACTTCAATTCAGTATGGAAACTTGTAGACCAACTTGAAGGGGTAAGACCCATAGGGTGCAAATGGATCTACAAGAGAAAGAGAGATGCAACAGAAAAGGTACAGACCTTTAAGGCTAGACTTGTAGCAAAGGGTTTTACCCAAAGGGAAGAGGTTGACTATGAGAAAACGTTTTCCCCTGTTGCTATGCTTAAGTCTATTAGGATACTCTTGTTCATAGCCGCATTTTATGATTATGAAATTTGGCAAATGGACGTCAAGACTGCCTTTTTGAATGATAATCTTGACGAGAGCATCTATATGTCTCAGCCCGAAGGGTTCATAACCCAAGATCAGGAGAAAAAAGTTTGCAAGCTCAATTGATCCATTTATGGGTTGAAACAAGTATCCAGATCTTGGAACATAATATTTGATACTGCGATCAAGTCTTATGGTTTTGACCAAAATGTTGATGAGCCTTGTGTTTACAAGAGGATCATCAACAACAAAGTAGATTTCTTAGTGCTTTATGTGGATGATATCCTACTCATTGGGAATGATGTAGGATACCTTACTGACATAAATAATTGGCTAGCGACCCAATTCCAAATGAAAGATTTGGGAGAGGCACCGTATGTTCTTGGAATTCAGATTTTCAGGAATCGCAAGAACAGAACGCTAGCTATGTCTCAAGCATATTATATCGACAAAATGTTGTCCCGATATTCGATGCAGAATTCCAAGAGGGGCTTATTATCCTTCAGGTATAGAGTTCATCTGTCTAAGGAACAGTGTCGTAAGACACCTCAAGAAGTTAAGGAAATGAGACGTATTCCTTATGCTTCTGCAGTAGGTAGCTTAATGTATGCTATGTTGTGCACGAGGCCATACATTTGCTATGCAATGGGAATAGTCAGTAGGTATCAATCTAATCTAGGGTTAGACCACTGGACCGCAGTTAAAAATATCCCCAAGTATCTTAGGAGAACGAGGGACTATACGCTTGTGTATGGAACTAAGGATTTGATCCTTACTGGATACACTGATTCTAATTTTCAGACTGATAAGGATTCTAGGAAGTCCACATCGGGATCAGTTTTCACCCTTAACGGGGGAGCTATAGTATGGTGAAGCATCAAGCAAGGATACATCCCTGACTCCACGATGGAGGCTGAGTATGTCGCTGCTTGTGAAGCAGCTAAAGAGTTTGTTTGGCTAAGGAAATTCCTTACTGATTTGCAAGTTGTTCCAAATATGAAATTTTCCATCACCTTATACTGTGACAACAGTGGTGCGGTAGCCAATTCGAAGGAAACTCGCAGCCATAAGCGAGGCAAGCACATCGAGAGGAAGTATCACCTGATACAAGAAATAGTGCAACGAGGAGATGTGACAGTCACGAAGATCGCTTTGGAGCACAACATTGTTGATCCGTTTACAAAGACTCTCACCGTTCGAGGGTCATCTGGAGAGTCTAGGTCTACAAGACATGTACATAGACTAATCTAGGGCAAATGGGAGATATGTAATGGGTATATGGATGCCCTAGTTTATTGTATTTGTATCTCTGTAACCATTGTTTTAGATAATGATGTACCTCACTAGAGTTTTAGTTCAAGTGGGAGTTTGTTGGGGTTTGTGCCCTAAAACTCGTAGTTTGTAAGTATGTTCTAATTTTTTGTAATAAAGTGTTATTATTTCAATAAAGAGTTATTGTTCGATATTGCCATTGTTTTAACCCTAAATCCAATAAACTAAACATCCAAGGCTGTAAAATGTATCTTTAACTGAATGTAGTGTACATATAAAGGATCTCGGTTCAAGATACAACCTAAAGGGTCTATAGTAAAGGGATAAGGTTTGGGTACCTTACCCTGGTAAAACTATGGATGTGACCCACTTTGTATATGATACAAACACTCCGATCCTAACATGTTCATGTAGATGACATGTGAGTGGGGATATCCTATGTAATGAGATTACATAAGACCGGACTGCGAAATAATAACCACTAGATATAATTTCGTTGACTAGTTAAGTTTTTATTTCACTAGGATGACCTAGGCAACTTGATCTCAATCCTGAGTGGGTTACGAACTCCTGTTTGCGAGGGATTGTCCTTTGACTAGTATGGGTGAGAGTGGCCAGATTCGCCAACTCAATATGCCTACCTTCTTGGGGACAAGACTGAGTGAGCAGCTAGGGACTTAGCCTAGCAAGACGGAATTCACTCCTTCTCGCCTACTAGGGTAAGTAGATGAATATTCCCTTAAGTGGTGTCTCCGGGACTTGAAGAAAGGGCTCGACCCTCTCATTGGCCCGAGAGGGACTTCTGTTTGTTGGTAGGATCACAAAAAAATTGTTTATTAGAGTAACACTGGTACTTAAGGTACAAGATATAACCCAGGGGTAAAACGGTAGTTTGACCCAGCTGGTATTACGAACATTCGTGAAGGATTGACTTGCTGTTATTGGTCAATATCCGTGTACACATAAATATATCTGCAGTGAGAAGAGTGCAGCTGCGGGACTTTAATGGAGTGTTCCTGCAGTTAATGAATGTTGATTAGGAGGTTAATGAGATTAACCGAGTAATCTCGTATCGTTGGAGCTTCTGATCTGTAGGTCCATTAGGTCCACCTTTTAGCTCGTAAAGGGTTCTTATATCGTTTGAATTTGAAATGTTCAAATTCATTAGGGAATAAATTTAATGTATATAGATACGTTATATTATAAAGTTTTGGAACTTTATATTATAAATTTAATGTGAAAATGATTCATATTAAATTATATGAGTGAATTAAATATTTGAAAGAGTTCAAATATTAATTTAAATGTGAATGTGATTCATATTTAAAACTATAGGTTAAAATTTAATGTGCATAAGATGTACATTAGAACGATAGGTTAAAAGGGAATATGATTAAATGTGATTTAATCATATATATATATATAACCTAATTGAAATATAAGATATTTGAATTAATTAATTAAGAATTAATTAATTATTTTAATTAAATTTGATTTAATTATATTATTATTAATTAAAATAGGGGAACGTGTAGATGACACGTTCCCCACTTCTCTGTTTTGTCTCCACTCCCTATCGTTAAGTGTAAAGAGTTGGGAGATGAAGTGGAATCGATCATTGAGTGCAATTAACGAATTGCTGGAAAATTCTCTCCTCTCTACCTTTCCATCTTTTCTTCCAAAAGTTGGAATACCTTTTCACTAAGGTTGATCTAAGTGGAATCCAGAGGATAGGAGGTTTTCCTCGTGGTGTTGTCCCTGTGGAGAAGAAAGAATAGAAGAGAAGAACATTGCTGAGTTGCTGTGCAAAAGGAGCAAAAACTTGTTGTTGGAAAAAACTACAAAGGTAATTACGAATTCCCTTTTAGTTTAGTTAGTTTTCTAAAGTATGTTTGCATGATTAGTTCCATGTCTAATTAGATTAGGAAATGTATGCTTGTTCTGTATTTTTACCAAATGTACATGTATTTGTTTTTCAACCAAAATAAACTTGCAATTACGATTCCAAAACACGTTTCGCTCAAGGAGATCTGATCTCCATCAGCACCAACAAACTCCCATCCCCCTTATTATATTGACTTGAATAAAACAAGTTAACGATGAAAATATTGTGCATGTTCCCCGTGGATCAACTTGGCCACTAGACTACAAATCTAGTTGGTTAGATTATAAATATTATTTTGTGAATGTTTGTCAAAAAGCTCATCAGGAGTCAAATTGGGAAGCCAGGAAGAGAAGAAATCATTTTAGCATTGTCAACAACATCTCAACCCTATGTTGAAGCTCTCTCTGATAGCCAAAATCGAAGGGAAACTCAATACTTAAAACACGCGTCTATTATTTTCTCTCTGTAGCATTGACATGTTGTCACAATGTCTTAACGCTGCCTCGACCAGCATAAATCAAAATGGTACATTTTTACAACATTGAGACAAACAACGTTTCAACATTCACAAATTGCAATTGTGCATTTCTACGTCTCAACGTTGCCTCGATAGACAGTATGTAAACATCGCTTGCTCTATAGAAAAAGGGGGACCATTTAAAGGGTTATCACCCTAATTTTGATAAGCTACCATGGAACTAGTAGAACTACTACGAGGTGATCAAAATCAGCGTTCTAGGCTCGATGATTGCATAATTCGAGGTAGAGGTTGAGAATTTTAGCCTTGATGGTCATTTTTCCATTTCCACCTCTCTGTTTTATGTTTTTACTAGTATTTAGGAAACTCTTTTGTTCTATTTCAATGATATATAAAGGGATCTAATCCCGATGCAGAAGTATGTGATCACTCTCGCTTTGAAAGTTACAAGAATTTTTAAATAAAAGTAAACTAGTTAAGCATGCAAAAGGGAAGAAATATGAAAGATTTGAAAAAGGAAGTAGGGTATTTTGTTCAATTTTTTTTCCTTTAAAGAAATTTATAAAATAAACCTAAATTAATAATTAAAAAAATCTCAATCTTTGAATTCATGGAACAAATTCTTAATAATACAAATTTGAGAAATTGTAAAAAAAAAAAAAAAAAAGCTAAAATCAACTCATACTTCAAACTTCAGATTTAACAAATTTGCACTCGAAACACATATTTTAGAACTCCTACTCCTTGTAACTTCCCACTAGTAGAAATTTTCCCCACGTGTGTTTTGCCTACTAAGTTAAAGCTTTAACACAACATTTTATTCCCGAACTTACTTTACATAATTGACATTTTAAAGGAAGAAATTAGGAAACATGATTCAATATGACCGCAGTAAGGTAATGGTCGTTTCAGTTTCTTTCTCATATATTTAATATTAGTCCAGCTCTTCAAATGATTTCTCCACCTGGACAAGATATTTCGTACCTTTTTTCTTTCTTTTTTATATAATTAATTTATTTTCCATATATATATATATCCCGCGTCGTCTTCTTCTAGCGAGCTGAAATGCGAGCCTGCAATGGCGTTTTCATGACGATCGAAACCTCAAGCTTCTCCTCAAGATCAACTTCCTCCACCGCATCCCATTTGAACAACCACACCAAATTCCCCACAAAGTACTGCAAATGAAGTATCGAAATCCCAATCCCAGGGCAGATTCTTCTCCCTCCCCCAAATGGCATAAACCTAATCTCCTTCTTCCCCGTCAATACCTCCACCGCATCCTCTTCTTCATTCCTCAAGAATCTCTCCGGCCTGAACTCCATCGCCTCCTCCCACACCTCCCCGTTCCTCGCCATCTCCGCCGCCGCAAAATGCACTGTCGTTTTCTCCGGCACCACGAATTTCCCGTCCAACACCACTTCCTCTGTTACCAAATGCGGCAGAGCCAAATGCCCCGGTGGATGCCGCCTCAACGTCTCCATTATCACCGCCTTCAGGTACGGCATCTTCTTCACATTCTCCTCTGTTACCTGTTCTTTCAATGATGATCGATCGATCACTCCATCGATCTCTGTATATAGCTTCTCTTGGATTTCTGGATATTTGACGATGTTCGCCATTGCCCATTGCATAACCACCACCGTTGAATGGACGATTCCGTTGAGAAATTCCGCGCATAGACTGACGATTTCACCTTCTTCCAGCTTCCGATTCTCTTCCGGGAGGTGTAGGTTCATCAATGTATCGAGATAGGGCAAAAGGCGTTTTGTTTTTTCTGTTTCTGATTCTAATTCTTTCTGCTTCTGTTCGATTTCGCGTTGTCTTTCGTCGAATCTGGCTTTAATTAGAGGAATGATTGCGGTTTCCATTTCGTTTCGAAGCGTGGAGAGTTCGTTCCATAGATTAGGGTAGAGGAATTTCCCCAATTTCAATGGGTACTGATTGAGTTTGTTTTGGCTACTGGAATACAGCAGAACGCGATGAAGGAGATCGGCAAGGGCCTTGATTCGCTCCTCTTCGATCTTCAACCCAAAGCACATGAACACCGACAACTCCATCATAGTCGGCCAGAAATGGTCGATAAGACGAATAACGGCGTCGCTGCTCCGGGAGTGCGATTTCAGGCGGGAGACGAGGGACTGCAGGCTCAACCAGCGGGCGTCGGAGAGGAGTCTGATGCGAGAAGGATGGAGAATTTCGGAGATGAGGTTGCGGCGGAGGAGGTTCCAGTTGGGGCCGTGGAAGGCGGTGAAGATGGTGATGTGATTGCTGTAGAGGATCTTAGTGGTGGTGGAGGCGGGGGGACGGTCGGCGAAGGCGGCGCCGTGGTGGACGAGAGCTTGATGGGCGAGGGAATGACCGGCGATGAAGATGACAGGGCGAGAGCCGAAGTGGAGGGTGAAGATGGGGCCGTAGTGGACATGAAGATTGTGAATCAGTGTGAAGAAAGATGAAGAGTGTTTGCGGAGTAGGAGGATGTTGCCCAGAAATGGGAGAGGGGATGGGCCTGGTGGAAGGTTCTTGAAGGAGCGGCCATGGCGGAAGAGTTTGAAGATCGTGATGATGAAGATGATGGTTATGATGAGAATTGGAAGCCATGCAATTTCCATTTTGAATGTACGCAAAAATAGCAGAAGCCAGGAGGAGCTTTAAGTTTGATCCCTTATGAAGGAAGACAAGCCCTGAACTATTATTAATTAATTATGAACCTATTTTTTTTAATAGATTTTGTATAATTATTATTTTACAACAACATCAGGTAACTTATAATATATTATATTATACTTGTACTCTAAATATATATAAATCATGTTTTATATATATTTTAATTTAACAAAAAATTAGATTGAGTTTATAACTGGAAATATTTTATTTAATAAAATTTTTCTTTTTTAATTTAAATTTTAAATTCAAAATAAAAAATAATGAAAATATAAAAATGTTGTTTACAAAATTTTCACTATTTGAATCACAGGAATCCATAAATAGTTTTCTAAAACACATATACTAAACTCATATTAATTAAACAAAATCCAAATTACCTACCAAACAAATCGTTGTTTAGTTGAATTATAAATTTGAGGGTTGTATATCTGTTTGGCCTCTCAACTTTTAAAATTTTTAAAATTCACGAATAGATTAGATACAAAATTGAAATTTTAGAGTTTCAATAATAGACATAAAATTTAAATTTATATCTAATGGATTAATTAATTTTAAAAAATTTGGACAAAAATCTAATAGACACAAAATTAAAAGTTTGAAATCTATTAAGGACAAAATAAACAGGAACAAAGTTTAGAAATAAAATTATAATTTAACCTAATTTTTTCAAAGATAAGAGATATTCAATGCACTTTTCTTAAATAGTTGGGTTTTTGCGAGTCTACTATTAATGTTTTCCTTAATAAAAAAAAAAAAAAAAAAAAAAAAAAACTTAGCGAGATATGAGTAGAGATGTCCACGGGGTGGGGTCGGGGAATGACTTCTCGTCCCCGTCCCCGCCTCCCATTTCATTCCTCGTCCTCGCGAAATTCCCCATTTAATTTCACAGAGAACGGGGCGGAAATTCCCGGGGATTGGGTTCTCCACGAGGAGTAATTCCCCGTTTACCATTTCTATTTTTCTAAATTTTATTACATATTTTTTTTTTGAAAAATTTTATTTAAATAGTTAATTACTAATTAGAAATTTCTATTTAAGAGACAATTTTTTTTCAATTTTCTTAAAAAAGTAAAATCATATTTAATAAAAATTTAGAATATATAAAAATATATATATTTAAATAATAATAATAAATCGAGGCGGGGACAGGGACGGGGAGCGAGACGGGGACGGTGTTGTGGTCAGAGACAGGAAATGTCTTCCCCGTCCCCGTTTAGCCAATGGGGGAAAAAATCTTCCCCGCTCCCTCTCCCATTCTCCACCTAAACGGGGATTCGGACCCGCCTCCGTGGGGAAAATTGACATCCCTACATATGAGTGGTTGGGTTTTTAATATTTTTATTTATTTAATATTATATTGCAATTGGGGGATGTGGACTTAGCATCCACGAAGTGGTATAATTGTTTTTTTTTAAAAAAAAAAAAATCTAAAAGGGTGCAATACCGGAGTGGTATAGTTGTTGAATTATTTGATTTGTTATGTTGTTGTCAATTCTTATTTCGAATCTTTAATTAGCTACTTATTATTAGATTAATCAACTTGAATTATTAGACTTTACTTTATATGCAAAATGTAAAAAAAAATGCAAATATAGCAAAATTGGTTGTTCAACCCATTTAAATTACAAAAAAACCCACAACCCACATTAGTGATAGAAGTATACCGTTGGTAGAAGTCTATCACTATTTTGATTAAAGTCTATTAATATCACTATCACTGATAGACTGAGTTTGAGTTTTTATTTGTTCTGATAGAAGTTTATGACTATCGCCGATAGACTTCTATTTGTGTTGTCTATATCTTCTAATTGGAGTCTATCACTATCGCCAATAGACTTTTATATGTGTTGTTTTATATGTTCTGATTGGAATCGATTAGTTATAGAAATCTATCACTATCATCGATATACTTCTATTTGTGTTGTTTATCTCTTTTTATTGGGTCTATCAGTAATAGAAGTCTATCATTATCCCTAATAGACTTCTATATGTGTTGTTTACACTTCAACAAATCTGGGCTTCTTGCACTGACATTGAACTCATATAATGTCGGTTTTGCCAACCGACATCTTTCTAGGTGTCATTGTATGGGTACGATGTCGGTTGGATTTAATGTCGGTTTACAACCGACATTGTAGTGAAGCAACATCATACCTATACGATGTTGGTTGGATACGATGTCGATTTATAACCGACATCAAACCCAATGGCATCTTACCCATACGATGTCGGTTTGATACCATGTCAGTTTTAAACCAACATCTATGTCAGTGTCATCTTATCCATACGATGTTGGTTTAAAACCATGTCAGTTTAAAATTGACATCAAATCCAGTGACATCTTATTCATACAATGTCGGTTGGCTACAATGTCGGTTAGAAACTGACATCGAAGTTTGATTCGAGGTACACATATGATGTCGGTTTAGTACGATGTCAGTTACAAATCGACATAAAAGGTGGTATCGAGGACGGTCTGAAACCGACATTGTACTTTCACCTAAATACTAATGCTACGATGACAGTTTATTTTAATGTCATTTATCACCATCATTATTGAAATATATGATGACAATTTTTAACCGACATTATTTCTTATACCACTAAAAATATATTTATTAGCATTTAATTTGAATTCGAAACATGAAAAAAAATCTATAGCAATGATTTTACAATAATTCTTAGCTCTCAAACACAATTATTAACTTCATTCAATTGAAAACAAAATACACAAATCAACAAAGAAACATATACGCAAAACAAAATATATTTTATTTCATTTAATTTAGTAAAAAACAACACAATTTTCTGACATAAACCAGTTCTAACTAAAACTCTCGTAACAGAGTTGTGTAGCTAAATAATTGTCGTAAAGAGCAACACAATTCTATATTTACAAATTTTCCTAAAAAAAACTATTAAAATTTAAAATATAAATCTGCCCATTCAGCTCGTAACTCCTCCAGTTGTGCTTGTGCAAAACTCTTCTTAGTATTAATCTACATGAAAACAAAAAAAAAAGTTATTGTAATTATATGTAAAAAAGTACAATGATAAACAATATAATAATAGAACACAATACTAATTGAAATAATGAACAAAAATACTCAAATTTACAATAGAATGATAACAAAGACGAAAGAGAGAAATATTTAGATCTCAACCAATAAGCCACCTTCATCCTCAATAAAATATATATAAGTATAATTGAAATTTTAGGAACAAAACAAGTCACCTCCACCTCAAGACTTAGCAAATAGATTAACAAGAAAACTTAAATTTCTTAGATATAAAGCAAAACAAATACTCAATATTCACACAACTCCAAACATCCATATCACTCTCTCTAGTCTTTCTCTACACTTTAGAAATTTCTAACCCATCTTTCAATTTTCAATTCTTAAACTAAGATCAAATAACACAAAATTCTAAAACTTTTTAATTACAAAATTCTTAAAGTTACTAAATAAAAGTGTTCAAACTCTAAAACTTCATAGATCAAATTAGGAAAGGTTCGGAAGTAGGGGCACGGGTCCTATAAGACAATCAACCAAAAATAGTACTTCAATCTACCACAAATTATTCATCAAATAATTCTCAAGCAACAACCAACAATGGACAACAACAAACCATAAACAAAAGCAAAAAACCAAATGCAAGAATGTGAAGAGTAAAAACTACGGGATTTGTGAGGAGTCAACCCTTGCCACCTTCTCTTATTAGGATAAAATTGAGGGAAAAAGAACCCAAATCAGTTCTACAAAGATTCACAACCCACCAATAGTTCCATACATAAGAGAACAACAATTGATCAGAGATGAAAGAAAGGATAAATATCACCCAGTTTTTGCAGGTTCTGTTCGACAACAATATTCGATAAACCAAAGCTAAAAACAACGATCCAATCGTTCAAAACGAGGCAAATCCAACGGTTGAAACTCCGACAAACGACAATTTTGTGAACGTCGTTTGTGAAAAAACGAACTGCACTGATCTCCTAACATTTTCTATATTTCTCTTCCGTTTTCTTCCTTTATTTTTAGGTTATATCCTCCTAAAAAACCTATGCTTTCTAGATAAGCCAATTCATTTAACCTCATGTGGGTTAAATGTATAACCCGATATTTTGGGCCCACAAACATAAGAAAACTCTTGTTTGTCTAACAAATGGGTTGGACACCCATAATAAACTCATGTTTGCAAATTTTTATCCTAAGCTTTTAATTTCATCAAATTCTACCCGAAACTTAGATAAGTATTGCAATATTAGCTGAAACTTAAAAAATATGCAATTCTAATGAGCTTTCATTTGAAAGATTATTAAAAAAAATATTTTCACATGCATTCTTAGAATTCTAAAACATATATATATTGTAAAATTTGAAAAAATTTAAAAGAAAAATGACATTAGAGCTAATTTTTTTTTTTTGAAATTTGTAGATTTTAGAAAAATTTTCAATATTTAATTTGTACATTGATCAAATTAAATTGTGTACAAAGTTTAATTTATTGAAATTGGTAATGGAGATTTCTACATTACTTTTGTTAAATTTAGTACGTGAATTAGTTGAAATTGAATAGAGATTAAAAGATGCAACATAAGTATGAGTATATGGTTTAATTTGATTAAACTAAGAGTTTATATTAAAAATAATATAACTATATAAATTAAGGAGTGAAATTGAATATTTTCTTAAAAAAAGAGAGAAAACAAATATTACTTTTGGGAAAAAAAGTCTACGGAAAAAATAAAAAATAGAAAAATGTATAAAAATAAAAAATAAAATAAATTAGATCCCAAAGGGGGGAAAGAACAAAAAAAAGAAAACAAAAAAGTAAAACAAAAAAAGAGTGGAAAAAATAGAAAAATAAGTCGGAAAGAAAAAAGAGAAAAAGGAAAACGAAATGGAGATAAAAACGAAATCAGCAAAATAAAAAAAAATAAAAAAAAAATCTAGTAAGCATGAGGTTTAAACTAAAGACCTTAAGTTTATAAGAATATCAAAAGTGGCTTACACCAACATGTCATGTATTGACAATAAAAATGATTAAGACATTTAATAATTATTTGTAAAGATTAAAAGTTGAGAGGGGGTCAACGTTAAAACCTAACATCGAATCGCCTCTTTGACGACTCTTACATGACGGTGAACAACCGACATCGAAGGTCACGTTTAAAACGACGTCATTTTGTAAGAGTCTTTAGTGACGGTTTTTCACTGACATCGCAAGGTTGTATTTCATGACGAATTACAATCGACATCAAAGACCACAAATTTCGCGGTAATTTTAAAGAGTCTTTAATGATAGTTTGTAACCGACATCATAAGGGCATATTTGATGACAGTTTCAAACCGACATCAAAGGGTAAAATTCATCCGCCAACCAACCCAAATTCTGCAATAGTTTTAAAAGAGTCTTTAATGACGGTTGTTAACCGACATCGTAAGGTTGTCTTTGATGACGGTTTATAACTGACATAATAGGGTAAAATTCGCCCACCAACCAACCACAAATTTTACGATAATTTTAAAGAGCCTTTAATAACGGTTTTTAATCGACATCGTAAAGATATATTTGATGACAGTTTAAAACTGACATCAAAGGCCGCGATAATTTTAAAGAGTGTTTAATGACGGTTTGTAACCGACATCGTAAGGGTATATTTGATGTCGGTTTTAAATCGTCATCAAAGGTCGCGATAATTTTAAAGAATTTTTTATGACAGTTTGTAACTGACATCGTAAAGGTATATTTTATGATGGTTTAAAACTGACATCAAAGGTCGCGATAATTTTAAAGAGTCTTTAATGACGGTTTGTAACCGACACCGTAAGGGTATATTTGATGACAGTTTAAAACTGACGTCAAAGGTCGCGATAATTTTGAAGAGTTTTTAATGTCGGTTTGAAACAAATCAAAAGCTCCAACGATACGAGATTATTCGGTTAATTTCATTAACCTCTTAATAAACATTCGTAAACTGCGGGAACACTCCACTAAAATCTCGCAGTTGCACTTTTCTCACTGCAGATATATTTTTGTGTCAACGGATATTGACCAATGACAACAAGTCAATCCTTCACGAATGTTCGTAACACCAGTTGGGTCAAATTAGCATTTTACCCCTGGGTTACATCTTTTAACTTAAGTCCCAGTGCTCCTTTAATGAACAATTTTTTTGTGGGCCAATGAGAGGGTCAGACCCTTTGTTCAAGTTTCGGAGACACCACTTAAGGGAACATTCATCTACTTACCCAAATAGGCGGGAATGAGTGAATTTTATCTTGCTAGATTAAGTCCCCACCTACCTGCTCGGTTTTGTCCCCAAAAAGGTAGGCTTATTAACGGCGACTCGAGCCACTCTCACCCATACTAGTCAAAGGATAATCCCTCGCAAACAGGAGTTCGTAACCTGCTCAGGATTGAGATCAAGTTGCCTAGGTCATCTTAATGAAATAGAAACCTAAGTAGTCAACGAAGTTACACCTAGTAGTTTTCATGGTCCGGTCTTATGCAATCTCATCACATAGGATATCCTCATTCACATGTCGTGTACACGAACACGTTAGGATCACTGTGATTGTATCACATACAAAGTGGGTTATATCCATAGTATGACCAGAGTAAGGTACCCAAGCCTTATCCCCTTACTATAGACCTTTTAGGTTTTATCTCGAACTGAGATCCTTATATGTACACTTCATTCAGTTCAAGAGACATATTACAGCCTTGAATGTTAGTTTATTGGATTTAGAGTTAATAAAAGGGTAATATAGTAAATAATGAACAATAATTCTTCATTAATAATAATAACTCTTTATTAAATTAATTATAACATTACTTATAAACTACGAGTTTTAGGGCACATATCCCAAAAAACTCTCACTTGAACTAAAATCTAGTGGGGTACATTACAATCTAAAACAGTGGTTACAAAGATACAAAATACAATAAACTAGGGCATCCATATACCCATTATATATCTCACACTTGCCTTAGATTATCCTATGTACATGTCTCGTAGACATAGACTCTCCAGATAACCCTAGAACACTTTAGCTGTGAGAGTCTTCCTAAATGGATCAACTATGTTGTTCTTCGAAGCGATCTTCGTGATTATCACGTCTCCTTGATGCACTATCTCCCGAATGAGATGATACTTCTTCTTGATGTGCTTCTCTCGCTTGTGGCTACAAGGTTCCTTTGAGTTGGCTACCGCACCACTGTTGTCACAGTATAAGGTGATGGAAAATTCCATATTTGGAACAACTTCCAAATCAGTCAAGAACTTCCTGAGCTAAACAACCTCTTTAGCTGCTTCACAAGCAACTACATACTCTGCCTCCATGGTGGAGTCGGCGATGCATCCTTGTTTGATGCTACACCACACTATAACTCCCCCGTTAAGAGTGAAAACTGATCTCGATGTGGATTCCCTAGAATTCTTATCGATTTGAAAATCAGAATCAGTGTATCCTGTAACGATCAAATCCTTAGATCCATACACAAGCGTATAGTCCCTTGTTCTCCTAAGATACTTGAGGATATTTTTAACTACGGTCCAGTGGTCATTTCCCATTGCATAACAAATGTCTGGCCTCGTGCATAACATAACATACATTAAGCTACCTACTGCCAAGGCATAGAGAATACGTCTCATATCCTCAACTTCTTGAGGTGTCTTAGGACACTGTTCCTTAGACAAATGAATTCCATGCCTGAAAGGCAATAAACCCCTCTTGAAATTTTGCATCGAATATAGGATCAACATTTTATCGATATAGGACGCTTGAGACAGAGCTAGCGTTCTGTTCTTGCGATTCTTGAAAATTTGAATCCCAAGAATATACTGCACCTCTCTCAAATCTTTCATTTAGAATTGGGTCGCTAGCCAATTCTTTGTGTCAGTTAGGTATCTTACATCATTTCCAATGAGTAGGATATCATCCACATAAAGTACTAAGAAAGCTACTTTATCGTTGATGATCCTCTTGTAAACACGAGGCTCATCAACATTTTTGTCAAAACCATAAAACTTGATCGCAGTATCAAATCTTATGTTCCAAGATCTGGATGCTTGTTTCAACCCATAAATGGATTGGTTGAGCTTGCAAACTTTTTGCTCCTAACCTTAGGCTATGAACCCTTCGGGTTGAGACATATAGATACTCTCGTCAAGATTACCATTTAAAAAAGGCAGTCTTGACGTCCATTTGCTAGATCTCATAGTCATAAAATGCAGCTATAGACAAGAGTATCCTAATATACTTAAGCATAACAACAGGGGAAAAAGTTTCCTCATAGTCAACTCCTTCCTTTTGGATAAAACTCTCTGCTACAAGTCTAGCCTTAAAGGTCAATACCTTTCTGGATGCATCTCTCTTTCTCTTATAGATCCATTTGCACCTTATGGATCTTACCCCTCCAGGTTGGTATACAAGTTTCCAAACTGAATTGAAGTATATTGGCTCCATTTCAAGGTCCATTGCTTTTATCCATTGGTCTTTATCTACGTCATTCATTGTATGTTTGTAAGACAATGAATCCTTTACGCTGTCATCTGGTATGACAACTTGAGTTTCAGCTAAACCCAAGTAGCAGTCAGATTGGGAAACAACCCTCCTACTGCGTCGAGGCATTACCAATGATTGAGACGGACGAGATTGACACGATATGTCGGCTTCTTCATCAACTGTTGATGAAAGTCCAACCTAGGTCAACAACTCTTGTTGACTCCTTTGTAACTTCATTTAATACTAACTTACTACGTGGTTTATGGTTCCTCACGTGATCTTCCTCCAAGAAAGTGGCGTTTGTCGATACAAACACCTTATTTTCTTGTGGATCGTAGAAAAGACCACCTCTCGTTTCTTTGGGGTAGCCTATAAATAGGCATAATCTTGAACAAGGTTCCAACTTTTTCGAGTTTGTCACTAGTACGTGTGTCGAACAACCCAAAATCTTGAAGTGATGTAAACTAGGTTTACGTCTCTTCCACAACTCAAAAGGTGTTTCTTAAACACTTTTTGATGGAACAATGTTCAAGATTTGAACTGCAGTCTCTACTGCATAACCCCAAAACGAGTCAGGAAACTGAGTATAGCTTATCATAGATCAAACCATGTCTAACATGGTTCTATTTCTTCTTTCAGATACGCCATTCTGTTGTGGTGTATTTGGTGCTGAGAGTTGTGACTGGATTCCATGTTATATCAAATAGTCTTGGAATCTCAAGTCCATATACTCTCCACCTCGATCGGATCGAAGTGTTTTAATGGTTTTCCTTAATGCATTTTCAACTTCATCCTTAAACTCTTTGAACTTTTCAAGAGCCTCAGACTTATGATGCATTAGGTATAGATAACCATACCTCGAATAATCATCTATAAAAGAGATGAAATATTCATACCCTCCTCGAGCTTTAACATTCACCGGACCACAAAGATCCGAATGTATAAGCTCTAAGGGCTCTTTGCCTCTATAACCTTTTCCTGTAAAAGGTCGCTTGGTCATTTTTCGTTTCAAGCAAGACTCGCAAGGAGGTAAAGAATGATCTTCTAACTTGTTTAAAAGTCCATTCTTAGTTAATCACTCAATCCGGTTAAGATTTATATGACCAAGTCTTAGATGACAAAGATAGGTATTATTCTTTGGAGAAACTTTTTTCCTTTTACTTTGAGTATTAGCAGTTTTAAACATCTCATGATTTAAAATTGCTTTTGTTTGGTTCGGTTTTAGTACATACAAGCCGTTTTCTAATTTAGTTGAACAAATATTGACACCCTTTTTGAAAATGAACGTTTCATTGATTGAAAAGGAAATACAATGTCCACATTCAATTAGACAAGAGATAGATATTAAGTTCCTCTTAAGTCTATGAACTATATACCGGTTTTGCAATAATAAAAATCTATCTCTAAAAAACATGAGCTTCGCATCTCCCACTGCACGAGCTGAGACGACGTCTCCCTTTCCGACCCTGAGCGTCATCTCACCCTCATCGAGCTCCTTGAAGGTGAAGGGATTTGGAATTCCCGCAGCGGAAGACGTTGTGAAACGTCGTTGATCCGTTATGTAATTCTATCTTAAAATTGAACCTATCTCATATATCCTAGGCTAAACATGCAAAAAGGAGAAGAAAACAGTAAGAAAACAGTACTTACTTGTTGAAGAACACTTCTTCAATCCTCTTCTCCTCCGGTCACGATCTCTCTCGAAACTACGAACTCCTCAAACACGAACCTCGATCCGAACAAGGAGACACCTCCAAAGGGTCTTCTCTGTTGTTCTCGGGAGGTTGAGGGAGAGTGAGTGGGACTCCCTTTGGTTTTGGGTGAGGAGAAATCTTAGAGAGATGAGAGAATTCTAGAGAGAATTGCCTTGCTCTCTTTGGATGGAAATCCAAAAAATGGCAAAATGGCACACCAAAAGCTTCTTGCAAAGCCTTTAAATACTATTGTGTGATGGAGTTAAAACCTCCACCAAATCACAATTTTACCACAACCATATAATATACAAATCACATTTGTATATTATATAATATAAGGTATCTCATACCTTATTATACAAATCTCATTTGCATAAATGTGGAATTATAAATTGAATCACATTCAATTTAATTTCTCTCAATTCAATTTCTCCAAATTGCACTAATTAATCAATTAGGCTATACTATAGTTTATTATGAATCTCATTCACATCAAACTATATATTATATCATCTATATCTCATATAAACGACATAAATATCCAAATAATGAATTTGAACACTTCAAATTCACACCAAACTGTAAACCCTCAATTTGTCCAATTTGGCCAACCGAGGGACCTAATGGACCTACACGTGACGAGCTCCAATGATATGAGACTAACTCACAAACTCTTTGACCCGGTTATTCAACATTCATTAGCTATGGTAACACTCCACTAAAGCTCGTAGCTGCACTCTCATCACTGTAGGACAAGTTGTGTCCATCGATATAACCAATACCCGTGAGTCGACCCTTCACAGGTTGTTCGTAGACACTGCTGGGTCAAATTACCATTTTACCCCTGTGTCTACCTCTTGCTCCTTAAGTCCCACTGCTCCTCTAATGAACAACTACGCTGCATGGTCCAACCATAAACAACAACCCTCTCAGGCCAATGAGAGAGTGGGGCCCTGTTGTTCAAGCCCTAGAGACAACACTTAAGGGAACAACCCTTCTAGTTTCCCTAAGTCGGGAACGAGTGAATTCCTTCTTGCGTAGTCAAGTTCTCAACTCCCCACGTGGTCCTGCCCTGAGAAGATAGGCATATTGGGCAAGCAATAGTGGCCACCCTCACCCGTACTAGTCAAAGGACGGATGCACCCCAGATGCGGAGTCCGTGACACGCTCAGGATTAAGGTTGAGTCACTAATGGTCATCTACGAATTTATTAGCTCTATACTGTTAACGGTGTTACATCAGTAAGTCTAATAATTCACGGTCCAGTCTTGTACAATCTCATTCCACAGGATGCCCCACTCGCATGTCAACTACATGAATGAGTTGGATTACCTCATTTGTACTAATTAGTAAGTCTACTGCACCACTGTTGTCACAAAACAGTGTGATTGGCAAGTTCATATTTGGAACAACTTCCAAATCCGTCATGAACTTCCTGAGCCAAATAGCTTTCTTTGCAGCTTCACAAGCCGCAACATATTCGACTTCCATCGTGGAATCAGCGATGCATCCCTGCTTGATGCATCGCCATACTACAACTCCTCCATTCAGAATGAAGGTTGGCCTCGAAGTGAATTTCCTAGAATTCTTATCAATCTGAAAGTCAGAATCTGTGTATCCCGTAAGGATCAAATCCCCACTCCCATACACAAGGCTGTAGTTCCTCGTTCTCCTAAGATACTTGAGGATTGCCTTTACTACCGCCCCGGTGATCTAATCCTGGATTGGATTGATACCTACTGACAATCCCAACTGCATAACAGATGTCGGGCCTAGTACACAACATGACATACATCGGGCTCCCTATAGCTGAAGCATAGGGGATTCGTGTCATATCCTCAACCTCTTGAGGCGTCTTAGGACATTGATCCTTAGACAGGTGAACCTCATGCCTGAAAGGCAACAAGCCCTTCTTGGAGTTCTGCATCTTATATCTAGACAACATCTTGTCAATATAAGACGCTTGAGACATGGCTAGCGTTTTGTTCCGGTTCCGGACAATCTGGATACCTAGAACATACTATGCCTCTCCCAAATCTTTCATTTGGAATTGCGAAGCCAACCATTCCTTAATGTCAGTAAGAAATCCTACCTCATTCCCAATGAGAAGGATATCATCCACATACAATATAAGAAACGCGACAAGATCAAGTAACGATTTTCTTGTAAACACAAGGCTCGTCAACATTTTGATCAAAGCCATAAGATTTGATCGCCTCATCAAACCTTATATTCCAAGACCTCGAGGCTTGTTTCAGTCCATAAATAGACCTTTTAAGCCGACAAACTCTTTGCTCTTGGCCTTGGGCAATGAACCTATTAGGCTGGTCCATGTAGATGGTCTCGTCAAGGTTGCCATTCAAAAAGGCGATCTTGACATCCATTTGCCATACCTCATAGTCATAATATGCGGCAATGGCCAGAAGGATTCTAATCGACTTTACCATGGCAACAGGTGAAAAGGTTTCCTCATAGTCAACACCTTCCACCTGGGTAAAACCCTTTGCCACTAGTCGAGCTTTGAAGGTTTGCACCTTCCCATCTACACCACGTTTACGCTTGTAGATCCACTTGCAACCAATAGGTTTTACCCCATCCGGTTGGTCCACAAGCTCCCAGACGGGATTGAAGTACACCGACTTCATTTCCTGGTCCATAGCTTTAATCCATTCGTCTTTGTCAACATCTACCATTGCCTGATCATAGGTCAATGGATCCTCACAGTCATCATCAGGGGTGACGACTTGGGTTTCAGCTAAACCCATGTAACGTTCAGGCTGTCTCACAGCCCTCCCACTACGTTGAGGCATTCCCAACTCTTGGGAACAAACTTGACTAGACGAGCTAGGATCAACAACACCTGTTGACGTACTAGCACCATCAACAACTCTTGCTAATGTACTATCCATTTCATTTAACACAATCTTACTCCTTGGTAAGTGATCCCTGATGTGGTCTTCCTCAAGGAAAGGTGCGTTTGTCGACACAAACACCCTATTATCCTTAGGATCATAAAAGTAACCACCTCTTGTCTCTTTTTGGTAACCTACAAAGAGGCACAACTTTGAACGGGGTTCCAGCTTCTTCGGATTTGACACCAACACATGGGTCGGGCATCCCCAAATTCTGAAATGACGTAAACTTGTTTTACGACCATGCCAGAGTTGAAGAGAATCGTAGTCCCGTAGCGGAAGCGATTCTGAATCGTGCGCTCTTAATTTAGTTACAACGATATAATTCAAGAACATATATAACTAGATTAAGCATATGAACATAATGGACAACAAGAAAATTACCTTTGAAGAACCTTTCTTCAAGTGCTCCTCCTCTCTCACGATCAAGATCTCAAGAATACACGAACTCGCATTTAACACCGACACTACCACCAGATCTTCTCCGTTGTTCTCTGGGTGAGGGAGGAAGTTGGGTTCCCTTTAGGAAATGTGAGGTGTTTTGTGAGAGAGATGTTTGTTGTCTTGGAACATTTCCAACAACAACAAATGCTAGGAATCACTTAGAATGACTTGACCTAGTTGCATCTCATGCAACCATATATATAGGGGAATGGGATGGAAATGACCATCTTACCCCTCCTTTATTCTCTCTTTAGTATATAGTTTATATATGAATCTAATTCACATTAAAACTATATATTATATCAACTATATCATATATAATTAATATAACACCTCATGTATGAAATTGAACACTTCAATTTCATTCCTAACTTTATACCCTCAATATTACCATATTGAGCCAACGGAGGGACCTAATGGACCTACAGTTCATGAGCTCCAATGATGTGAGATTAACTGATCAAACTCATTGATCCAGTTAATCAATATTCATTAACTACAAGTCACTCCACTATAGACTTGTAGTTGCACTCTCCTCATCAGAGATAATATTGTGTCCACCGATATAGTCACTACCCATGAGTCGACCCTTCACAAAGTTGTTCAGTAATTACTACTGGTCAAATTATCGTTTTACCCCTGTGATTACCCCTTTGCTCCTTAAGCACCACTGATCCTCTAATGAACAACAAGTCTAAGGTCCTACCTTAGACTCATACCCTCATAGAGGGCGGGGCCCTGTTGTTCAAGACCTGGAGTCAGTTCTTAAGGGTCCGTTTGATAACGTTCCCATTTCCTGTTTCTTGTTTCTGTTTCTCATTTTTTAAGAAAAAGACTTGTTTGATAATCCGACCCGTTTCCTGTTCCCAAAATTTGAGAAACGTTTCTAAAATTTGGACTAAATTTGAGAAACTTCAAATAGTAGTTTCTTTCTATTCCGTTTCTTTTTATATCAAACGTTTCCCAAATTCATCAATTTTAGTCTCCAGCTTGTTGAAATGCATGTCAATTCTATTCTTCTTATTCCATTTTGAGCCCCAAGTTCGATCCTTTGTCAGTACATATTTTTTATTTCCTTTTTTATCAAGTTCGATCCTTTGTCAGTACATATTTTTTATTTCCTTTTTTATCAATTTCGTTTTTTTTGCAATATATATAGTTTTAATTTTTATACATAATAATAATATAAATATATAAATTTATTTTTTTTATTTCATTTCTTCATTTTACAATCTCCATATTTATATTATTTTAATTTGAAATTATATATATATGTATTATTTGAATTTTGAGTTTTAATTTCGCAATCTTTATATTTATATATTATTGTAATTTTGCAATAAATAAATTTTGTTCACTAAAACATGCCTTTAACCTCATTTTAATATTTTACAAACTACAACATTTATCAATATAATTGAGTTTGATCTAAGTCGACATCATTTAAGACGAATGGTTCGAGTAAAATATAAGATTGCAGATCAAATTTGAACAACATTTGAAGAATAAAATAATTTTATTTATTTACTTTTATTATTAATTAATTTTGCATCGAGACTTATTGGTATTTGATAATATAAATTTGTTGTAATTAATTGTATATTTATATATTTTAATGCATGTTATATATTTTATATTATATAACTAAATTCTTTTTAAACTATAAAAAAAGAAAAAAAAATGAGATAAAAAAACATTCAAGAACAAGAAA
Source organism: Trichosanthes cucumerina (assembly GCA_036507285.1). Taxonomy (NCBI): domain Eukaryota; kingdom Viridiplantae; phylum Streptophyta; class Magnoliopsida; order Cucurbitales; family Cucurbitaceae; genus Trichosanthes; species Trichosanthes cucumerina. The sequence continues at coordinate 31,098,408 of CM071839.1, forward strand.
CAAGAAAAGGTTATCAAATAAATTTATGTTTCTATTTCTTGTTTTCAAAGAAACAAGAAATAGAAATAGTTATCAAACATATTCTTGTTTCTTATTCTTAAAAAATGAGAAAAAAGAAACGAGAAATAGGAAACAAGAAACAGGAAACAAGAAACATGAACGTTATCAAACGGGGCCTAAGGGAACAACCTATCTAATTCCTTAGTGTAGGAATGAGTGAATTCCATCTTGTACAGTTAAGTTCCCAGCTACCTACGAGGTTCTGTCCCTAAGAAAGTAGGCTTATTGAGTCGGCTACAGGCCACTCTCACCCATACTAGTCTAAGGACAAACCCCTATAAGCAGGAGTTCTTAACTTACTCAGGATTCAGGTCGAGTCATTAATGACCATCTATAAATTACTAGTCTTTTCCTGTTAACGGTGTTACACTAGTTAGACTAATAATTTGCGATCCAGTCTTGTATGAACTCTTCATACATGATGCCCCACTCGCATGTCAACTACATGAATGAGTTGGATTACCTCATTTGTACTAATTACAAAGTGAGCCGCATCCATGATATTACCAGAATGAGGTTTCCAACCTTATTCTTATACCATAGACTATTTAGGTTATATTCTTGAACTCAACCCAAATAGTGTCCACTACACTGATGTTCAAGATAAATGTTATAACCTTGGAGGTTAGTTTATTGGATTTATAAAGTAAGACTGTAATTCTATCAAAACAAATAACACTTTATTTAATTGATCAAAATTACACAAGTTTAGGGCATAAATCCCAACAAGAGTTCGAAAGGTGTTTCACAAACACTTTTCGACGGAACTGTGTTCGAAATGTAAACTGCAATCTCCATCGCAGAACCCCAAAAAGAATCGGGAGGAGACGAGCATAGCTCATCATCGACCGAACCATGTCCAACAGTGGTTCTGTTTCTCCTCTCCGATACACCATTCTCGCTTGTGGCATACCAGTCTTGCGAGAGTTGGGATGTAATTCCATGTTCTATCATATATTCCTGGAATTCAGTGTCCATATACTCTCCACCTCGATCCGATCGAAGTGTTTTAATCGATTTACCTAACAAGTTCTCAACCTCAGTCTTGAACTCCTTGAACTTTTCAAGTGGTTCAGACTTCCTATGCATTAGGTAAATGTACCCATACCTCGAATAGTCATCTATAAAAGATACGAAGTAGACGTAACCTTCTCGTGCTTTAACATTCATCGGACCACAGAGGTCAGAATGTATAAGCTTAAGGGGCTCCTTGGCTCTATATCCTTTTCCACTAAAAGGACGTTTGGTCATTTTGCCTTCAAGGCATGACTCAAATACCGATAAAGAATTTTCTTCTAACTCGCTTAGAAGTCCACTCTTCACTAGTCTCTCAATCCTATTGAGATTAATGTGGCCTAACCGAAGATGCCAAAGATGGACACTTTCTTTTGGAGAAACCTTTAATCTCTTAGTTCGCGTTTCAACTGTTTTAAACAATTCGGTGTTCAAAACACTTTTGACCGAATTAGGGTTCAAAACATATAAATTACTCTCAAGCGAAGCAGAACAAATCAAATTTCTATTTCGAGAAATAAACGCTTTATTACTCTTGAAAGAAACGAAAATATTTTATTTTAATAGGCAGAAAATAGAAACTAGGTTTCTCGTAAACCCAAGAACTATATACATATTATCCAATAATAAGTACTTCCCGTCAAAGAACAACTTCACTATGCCTATTGCTGCAGCCGAGACAACTTCTCCGGATCCAACCCTGAGTGTTATCTCACCCTCTTGCAACCGCTGCCAGGAACTTAATCCTTGAAAAGAAGAGCAAACATGGTTAGTGGCGCCTGAATCCAATATCCAAGCTGAGTCATTACTCTCCACTAAACAAGTTTATGTGACAAGTAAATCACATTTACCTATCATCTTCTTTTCATCAAGGAACTTGGGACAACTCCTTTTCCGGTGTTCGTCCCGTTGCGAGAGAAACACTTTCTGGCAACATCCTGGATTTCTTTGCCTTTTAGGGCGGCAATGCGGTCAACCTTAACTTTCTTCAACTTCTCCTTCTTCCCCTTAGGGCCTGAAGAGTCTATAAACTTTACCCCATAGGTCGAACCCCTGTGAAAAGGTCTTAAGGCAACACTTGCCTCAGCTTCCTGTCCTCTAGTTTGCACCAAGGACTGGAAGGTTTGTAGATTGTTGAATAGGACTGTTGAACCGAGCACCTGAGGACCCTCCTCAGTGAGTGCGAAGTCTTGGTCGTCATTTACCAAAATCGTGTCTATATTGTTTTTCCACGAAATACTATCGCTGACTAACTTAACAGAAGCTAAATGGGCGTTAAAAGCGTTTGACATTTTGTTGTTGAAAAACGAAAAAAAAACTTTGTATTAGTCTCGCAAAAAACTTTTGAAAATCCAATCAGGTTTTAGCAAATTTTATCCTATGATCCCTAGGTCATTCAAAATTTGCAATGATACCCTTGTTGGGTTTTTTGTCCTAATCTCGTGTTTGTAATATATTATTTGAAATTAATAAGAGTTATTTATTTCATCACTTTGTGTCTCGCAATATTTATAAACTTTTCCAATAAACTAAGCTCCGGTGGTCATTGTATACATGAGAGAACTAGAATTTGAGCGGTGTGTAGTGGACACACAGGAAGATCACGTTCGAGTTAATGACCGAATGGTCTCTGATGATATGGATAGGGTTGGAGACCTAATCCACGGATACATTGTGGATGCGACCCGCTTTGTATTAGATACAAACGAGGTGATCTCGACTCGTTCATGTAGTTGACATGCGAGTGAGGGCATCTGTGCAATGAGATTGTACAAGACCCGACCGTGATTTATTAGACCTCACCGATGTAACACCGCTTGTGATGAAGGGACTAATAAGTTTGTAGATGACCATTAGTGACTCGACACGAATCTCGAGCGTGTTACGGACTCCGCTTGCAAGGATCTGTTCTTTGACTAGTACGGGTGAGGGTGGTCACGATTACATCGCCCAATATGCCTATCTTCTCGTGACGAACCAAGTAGGGAGTTGGGAACTTAACTACGCGAGATGGAATTCACTCGTTCCCGCCTTTAAGGAAACTAGAGGGGTTGTTCCCTTAAGTCTTCGTCTCTGTGGCTTGGACAACGGCGCCCACCTTCTCACCGCCCGAGAAGGGTGTTGTGTATGGTTGGACCGTCACGATATGTTGTTCATTAGAGGAGCGGTGGGGACTTAAGGAACAAGAGGTAGACACAAGGGTAAAACGGTAATTTGACCCGGTAGTGTCTCACGAACAACCCGTGAAGGGTCGACTCATGGGCATTGATTATATCGGTGGACACGTAATATCTCGCACTAACGGGAGTGCAACACGGGCTATAGTGGAGTGTTACCGTAGCTAATGAATGTTGGTTAACCGGGTAAAAGAGTTTGGCAGGTTAATCTCGGATCATTGGAGCCCGTCACTGTAGGTCCATTAGGTCCCTTGGTTAGCTCCATCTGGATTTAAGAAAGGATAAAGTTTTGGTATGAAATTGAAGTGTTCAATTTCACTCTAAGGGCATCTATGTCATTTATATGAGATATGAATGATATAATATATAGTTTAATGTGAATGGATTCATAATAAACTATAGGTTAGCCAAATTGTTGAATTAGGGCTAATTGGAGAATATGATTGAGAGAAATTAAATTGGATGTGATTCAATTTAATCAATACACAATTAATGCAAATGAGATTTGCAATATGAGATATGAGATATCTTATATTATGTGGTTATGCAAATGAGATTTGCATAACCTATAGTTGTGGTAAAGTGGTAATTATGTGGACATTTTAACTCCACCAATTCCACTATATAAACCCTTCTTGTAAGAAGGATGGGAAAGACTTCTCTCATTTTTTAGATTTTCACAAAGAAGAGAAGAGAAATTCTCTCCATCCTCTCTAAATTCTCCTCCCTCACCAAAACTCATAGGTTCCCACAAACCTCCTTTCTCCAAAAGAGAACAATCGAGAAGGCGTTTTGGTGGTGTTCAATCACTTTTGTTGGAGGCGTTCGTTGTGTACGAGAAGCACGAAGAGTTCATGATTTTGAAGAAGAAACCTTGAAGAAAGTCTTCAACAAGTAAGTAAACACTGTTTGCTGTATTTTTCTTCTTCTTTCAAGCATGTTTAACCTAGATCTAGTGTTAGATCATTTTAATAAAAGCATGTTGCATAATTGATAACTCGACGATTCAATCGTCTTCCGCTGCACGAGATTTTCATTCCCTTCAACCCTAAAGGTTCAGAATGACCGCCACCGTAGGGTAGACAAACCCACTCCTCCTCTAGGACGAGACTTTCTCGACCAGACCCTAATACCAGAATAACTCTTATTCCATTAGGCATCCAGTTACAATTTTTCGGTCAGAATCCATTAACTCTTAATGATCCTGTGAGTGTCACCCTCAATCTTTAAATTTCCAAGTATCCGTCCAAACAATAACCGCCGTAGGGAGGACTAAGAAGGAAAACCAACAAGGAAATCGTATCCCTTTCGGAAATTCACGGTGTTTCGACTCCCATAATCAAGGCCCTCCGTAGGGATTTTCTGGTCCAGGCCAAACTAGCAGGCGGAGAATAGGCGTCTCACGGTGTGAATCGAAAGAAGAGACTGTGGGTCCCGTTTTCACAGATCCCGCTCCCACTCACTATAAGTACTCTTTCCATTCACGTTGATATTGACCCATACAAATGCCACCCGTAGGGGGACACTCCCATTTGTGCCACGAGGCCGAGCATGGATCTCACGGTGCGAACTTAACGGAGATTTGTGGATGGAAAATTAAATGTATCTCATACACTTTACTTCCTCCAACTCAGCACTTTAAAATATTCGGGATTGACCTAGATAAACTGGTTAAAATTTACCTAAGTCTACCAATATAACTCTTATATTGGATTAGCTTAAGTATATAATCACATTATTAACTTAAGTCTAAGTGAGTAAATTAATTAGTCACTCACGAGAATATAACCTAAGAATCTCCGAACCGAATTCACTCCCAAGTCGGTTTCTAGGTAGGGGTGTTCCGCAAGCGTCAACTTAAATACCCCAGCCTTAGACAAAACCTTCCTTAGACAGAGTTACTTATCAGTCTCCATTCAAAGGTCATATTTGATTTCCTAATTTCTAATCTTATTAGAAATAGAAAACCTAAGTCTAATAATTCAAGTTCTAAACCATTTAAAACTAATAATTAACTTAGGTTACATGCATTTCTATGTTATAGTGCTTGATCATTCATCACATGAATAATACTATACTATAACATACATTCATCACATGAATTAAATGCATGAGCATGCTTTTAATCTAAGAAATATAACACATATATTAAATAAATTAAAACATGCAAACATTATATTATAACTCATATAATATAATCCTATCATGCATACTATATATTATAACTCTTATAATATAAATATGATGCATGAAATGTTTAACCTAAGGTGGGATTTTAAATCTATATGGCATACTCTATGCACATAGAAATAATTAAATCATACATCTCATGCATAAAATAATTAAATAGCAACATGGCACCGATTTTTGGCACCCTGGGGACATAAAATTAAATTAATTAACTAATATATAACATTTATATTAATATTAATTAAAATACATTTATAAAATCATTTTTACAAAGAAAAAAATGTAAATGACAGTTGCAGCAACCAAGATTCGAACCGCTGCCCACGTACCACACCCGCAAATTTTTCACGCTCCACGCACCACTACGCCATGGTGTTCAGACAATATTCATTCGTTGCAACGCTGTAATGTATAGCATCATGCCTGGCGTTCTTCTGGCGTTCTTAACGCTGTGGCATTGCAACGCCACCGCTACCATTGCAACGCTGCACTGCAACACCCTCCAGCAGCATGGATGGCGTCGCAACGCTGATGAACAGCATCGCAACGCTGATGAACTTCCAGCAAACAACTTTTGTTATTTTTCACCGAAATCGCCCGTTTTTGCTCCGTTTTCTTCACGAAAACTCTTGCCACGAACGACACGGACTTATAGACTCTATTTACGTTAAAAAATGCCCAAAACAACGGGCCCTTACATTGATCTCATCGACTTTAATGTAAATCTAAACTAGTGTCAAAAACTGAAAACATCCAAAATTGCAAACCATTAACATTCATCTCATGAAAATTAATGCTACCCACCTAATTTAAAGAATCCACAAAATACACAACGAAGAGCAACGATTGGCCCTGATACCAATTGAAGGGACTTGGAATTCTCCCATCGGAAGACGTTGTGAAACGTTGTTGATCCGTTGTGTAATTCTATCTTAAAATCGAACCTATCTCATAGATCCTAGGCTAAACATGCAAAAAGGAGAAGAAAACAGTAAGGAAAACAATACTTACTTGTTGAAGAACACTTCTTCAATCCTCTTCTCCTGCAGTCACGATCTCTCTCGAAACTACGAACTCCTCGAACACGAACCTCGATCCGAACAAGAAGACACCTCCAAAGGGTCTTCTCTGTTGTTCTCGGGAGGTTGAGGGAGAGTGAGTGGGACTCCCTTTGGTTTTGGGTGAGGAGATATCTTAGAGAGGTGAGAGAATTCTAGAGAGAATTGCCTTGCTCTCTCTTTGAATTGCCCTGCTGGGTCAAATTACCGTTTTACCCCTGTGTCTACCTCTTGCTCCTTAAGTCCCACTGCTCCTCTAATAAACAACTACGTTGCATGGTTCAACCATAACAACAACCCTCTCAAAGTCAATGAGAGAGTGGGGCTCTGTTGTTCAAGCCCCAGAGACAATAGTTAATGGAACAACCCTTCTAGTTTTCCTAAGTCGGAACGCAGTGAATTCCTTCTTGCGTAGTCAAGTTCTCGGCTCCCACGTGGTCCCGCCCCAAGAAGATAGGAATATTGGGCAGAAACTTGGTGGTCACCTCACACCGTACTAGTCAAAAGGCGGACCCCGGCCCCGCAGAGTCCGTGACACGCTTAGGATTAAGGTCGAAGTCATTAATGGTCATCTACGAATTTATTAGCTCTATATCATTAACGGTGTTACATCAAGAAGTCTAATAATTCACGGTCCACTCTTGTACAATCTCATTTGCAGGATGTTTCACTCGCATGTCAACCACATGCGCGAAGTTGGATCACCTCGTTTGTATCTAATACCAGCGGGTCGCATCCACGAGTGTATCCAGAATAGTCTCAAACCTATCCATATATCGTAGATCGTTCGGTCATTAACTTTCGAACGTGATTCTTCTGTGTGTCCACTACACACCGTTCAAGTTCTTACTTCTTTCATAATGCAATGACCCTGGAGTTTAGTTTATTGGATTAAGTTTATGAAATATGCGAGACACAAAGTTTAAATAAATAACTCTTATTTAATACAAAATGTTGAAATAAATAACTCTTATTCATTTACAACTTAGAATATTACAAACTACACGAGATGAGGACATACATCCCAACAGAAGGAACTAGTTTCCTGTAAGGAAGAGCTGTTGGGATGTATGTCCTAATCTCGTATTTGTTTGTAATATTCATGATTGAAATAAATAAGAGTTATTTTTTCATCACTTTGTGTCTCGCATATTTACAAACTTTGTCCAATAAACTAAGCTCCAGGGTCATTGAGTTATGAGAGAACTAGAACTTGAATGGTGTGTAGTGGACACACAGAGAGGATCACGTTCGAGTTAATGATCCGAACGGCTTCACGTGATACCTGATAGGTTGGAGACCTAATCCTGGATATGCTGTGGATGCGACCTGCTTTGTATTAGATAAAAACGAGGTGATCCAACTCGTTCATGTGGTTGGCATGCGAGTAGGGGCATCCTGTGCAATGAGATTGTACAAGACCGGGTCGTGAATTATTAGACTTACTGATATTACACCATTAACAGTATAGGACTAATAACTTCGTAGATGACCATTAGTGACCCGACCTTAATCCTAAGCGTGTTACAAACTCCTGTCTGCGGGGATCTGTCCTTTGGCTAGTACGGGTGGGGTGGTCACAGTTACTCGCTCAATATGTCTATCATCTCAGGGGCAAGACCACGTGGGGAGCTGGGAACTTGACTAAGCGAGATGGAATTCACTCATTCCCGACATTGGGGAAACTAGAAGGGTTGTTCCCTTAAGTGCTGCCCCTAGGGCTTGGACAACGGGCACCCACCCTCTCACTGGCTCGAGAGGGGTGTTGTTTATGGTTGGACCATACAACGTTGTTGTTCATTGGAAGAGCAGTGGGGACTTAAGGAGCAAGAGGTAGACACAGGGGTAAAGCGGTAATTTGACCCAACAGTGTCTAGGAACAACCTGTGAAGGGTCGACTCATGGGCATTCGTTATATCAATGGACACAACTTGTCCTATAGTGATGGGAGTGCAACTATGAGCTTTAGTGGAGTGTTACCGTAGCTTATAAATGTTGAGTAATTGGGTCAAAGAGTTTGACAGGTTAGTCTCGGATCATTGTCGCTCGTCATCTGTAGGTCCATTAGGTCCCTCGGTTGCCTCAAACTGGATAGATAAAGGGTTTACAGTTTGGTGTGGATTTGAAGTGTTCAAATTCATTAAAAGGGTATTTATGTCATTTATATGAGATATGATTGACATATTATATAGTTTAATCTGAATGAGATTCATAATAAACTATAGGTTAGCCTAATTGCTCAATTAGGGCTAATTTAGAGAAATTGGATTGAGAGAAATTAAATTGAATGTGATTCAATTTAAAATCCACAATTATATAAATGTGATTTGTATTATAAGGTATGAGATATCTTATTATATGTGGTTATGCAAATATGATTTGCATAACCTAAGGTTGTGGTAAAATAGTGAATAGGTGGAGATTTCAACTCCACTTATCACCATTATTTAAAGCCTTTGTGAGAAGGTTTTAGTGATCTCACAAGTCAATTTTTGGATTTCATCCAAGATCACTCTATCAAACTCTCTCAACTCTCTCACAAAGTTTCTCTCTTCCCTTTACTAAAAGAATCTCACCACTCTCCCTTTACCAAAGGAGAACAACCGAGAAGACCTTTTGGAGGTGTTCGAATTGTTCGTTGTACGGGAGATCGTGAACGTTAAGATCGAGAGCACGAAGAGTTCGTGAATGGAAAAGGATTTCGTGAAGAAGGGTTCTTCAACAGGTAAGTACTATCTCTTACTATTTTTCCTTCAATTTTCAACATGTTAAGCCTAATTTCTATAGGATAGATTTAATTTTAAGAATTATTTTCACAACAAAAACTACGACGATTCTAAGTCGTTTTTCCGCTGCAGGAGTTTCATTCCCTTTAAGAGCAAACGTGGTTAGTGCCTCCTGAATCAAGTTTCCAAGTAAACTCATCACTTTCTACTAAACATGTTTCAAGAACAAGAAAATCACATTTACCTTTCTTTTCTTTAAGCTCAGCAAGGTACTTTGGGCAATTCGTTTCCAGTGCTTGTCCATGTTGTAGTGGAAACACTTTCCTTTGTCTGCAATCTTGGCCTTTCCCTTACCCTTATCAGCAGCGATAGGTGCTTTCCCTTTCCCTCTTTTCTTTTTCTTCTAGAACTTCTTAAGGCCAGAAGAAGAGTTGCAGGACTTTGTTCCAGAGGATGATCCCTTCTGAAACTTTCTGGAATGGGCAAACAGATTTCCCTCTCCATCAACCTGCCCTTTATTCTTCATAAGAGACTGGAAAGTCTATTGCTCGTTTAGGAGAGTAGTAAAGTTGTATTCTATCTTGTTCATCACCGCATTATTGATGAATTACAGGAAACTCCAGGATGAACGATACCTGACTTTGCTCGTCTATGACTGCGTCGTTCATTTCTGCCACGTTGAAATGGACCATCAGATCGAGAACTGAAGGGAATCAGAATCCCCGAGTAGCGGAAGACGATTGAATCGTCATGGTATCATTACGGTACTTGGTTTGGTTAAAACGATCTAACTCTTAGATCTAATTTAAACATGCTAGAAAGGAAGAAATTTACAGCAAGAAGAAGTCTACTTACTTGTTGTAGACAAACTTCAAGGATTTCTTCCTCGGTCATGAACACTTCGTGCTTCTCGATCTCAACAAATGCTCTCCACAAACGGAACCCGAACACTACCACTTGGAGTCTCGGTTGTTCTTCCTTTGGAAAGAAGGAAGTTTGTGGGAACTTTTGGTTTTGGAGAGGGAGGAGAATTAAGAGAGAGGAGAGAAGAGAGAATTTTAGTTTTTCTCTTTTGTCAAAACCAAAAAAATGAGAAAAGCTTCTTCAATCCCTTCTTGCAAAGGGTTTAAATAGTGGAATGATGGAGTTAAAATCTCCACATTATTACCAATTTACCACAACCATAGGTTATGCAAATCTCATTTGCATAACCACATAATATAAGATATTTGCAATAATTGTGGATTAATTAAATTGAATCACATCCAATTTAATTTCTCTCAATTAATTTCTCCAATTAGCCCTAATTCAACAATTAGGCTAACCTATAGTTTATTATGAATCTCATTCACATTAAACTATATATTATATCATTTATATCTCATATAAATGACATAAATGCCCTTAAAGTGAAATTGAACACTTCAATTTCATACCAAAACATTAACCCTTCTTTTAACCCAGATTGAGCCAACCGAGGGACCTAATGGACCTAAAGTGACGGGCTCCAATGATCCGAGATTAACCTGTCAAACTCTTTGACCCAGTTAACCAACATTCATTAGCTACGATAACATTGCACTATAGCCCGTAGCTGCACTCCCGTCGGTGTAGAATATTACATGTCCACTGATATAACCAATGTCCATGAGTCGACCCTTCACAGTTGTTCGAGAGACACGGTGGGTCAAATTATCGCTTTACCCCGTGTCTACCTCTTGTTACTTAAGTCCCCACTACTCCTCTAATGAACAACATATTGTGATGCTCCAACCATACACAACACCCTTCTCGGGCCAGTGAGAAGGTGGGCGCCCGTTGTTCAAGCCTTGGAGACAGCACTTAAGGGAACGACCCCTCTAGTTTCCCTAAAGGCAGGAACGAGTGAATTCCATCTCGCGCAGTTAAGTTCCCAGCTCTCTACTTGGTCTTGTCCTTGAGAAGATAGGCATATTGAACGAGTAAATCGTGACCACCCTCACCCGCGTACTAGTCAAAGGACGGACCCTCGCAGACAGGAGTCCGTAACACGCTCGTGGATTCGTGTCGAGTCACTAATGGTCATCTCGACGGTTATTAGTCTCACTTTTGTCAGCGGTGTTACATCGAGAGGGTCTAATAATTCCACGGCCGGTCTTGTACAATCTCATTGCACAGGATGCCCCCACTCGTATGTCAACCACATGAACGAGTCAGATCACCTCGTTTGTATCTAATAGAAAGCGGGTCGCACCCACAGTGTATCCAAGATTAGGTCTCCAACCCTATCCATATACTGTAGACCGTTCGGGTCATTAACTCGAACGTGATTCTCCTTGTGTGTCCACTACACACCGTTCAAGTTCTAGTTCTCTCATAAATTCAATGACCCTGGAGCTTAGTTTATTGGAAAAGTTTATAAATATTGCGAGACACAAATTGATGAAATAAATAACTCTTATTAATTTCAAATAGTAATTTACAAACACGAGATTAGGACAAAACTCCCAACAAGAACGTGTTCTCTCATCGAAGACCCCTTCTTCATACGAGAGTTATAAACGTACTTGAGGGATTCAAGTCGAAGTTGTCCAGACGGTTGTCTGATCATGTTTTACAATGAACTCATGATCTCACGGGCTGAGACCATGCCCTCGTGCTTTTTAGCTAGAACTTCAGAAACACTAGCCAAAATATAGACCTTAGCCTTGTCATTAGCCTTGATCCAGCGATCATACACATCCTTAACACCTTGAGGAGTGTTAGGAGCGTTTCGAGCAGGGACCTAAGGAAACTCCTCAGTCAATTCAAACCGAAGGTCGTCAACAACAAGAATCGTATTCAAGTTGGACTTCCACGCAGTATAATTTTCGCCAGTTAAACGTTCACTTTTGAGTAAGGCTATAATAGAGGACGATATGTTGAAATTACAAAATAGTTCTAATTTAGTTATGCCTTTTAAAACTCATTACAACTCAATCAATTTTAGAAAAATTATTAAAGAACCCTAATGTTTAAATTAAACCTTTAATATACTTCAAGGGTTTAGAATAAAAGCCACCGTCGGGTGGTCAGTTACTCCTCCCCTGAATTGAGACTTTCTCAGCAAATTATCGCTACTAGAACATCTCATTTCCCAATGATTCTTAGCTACCGTTTGTTTGGTCAAAGACTTGTTAACTAGCTTAACTTATCCCATAAATGTGAACCTACTATTTTCAGATCCAATAGGTCTGAGCCAACAAGCTACTATTAAGAAAGACAACTGTTGGCAAATTACCTAAGAGACCTTATCCATTTCTAGAGTTCACGGTGTTCCGATCCCTATAGTAACGCCCTCCGTAGGGATTGGCTGCTCCAAGGCAACCTAGCAGGAGGACTATAGAAATCTCACAGTGCGACCTAATGGAGGAGATTGTAGGATACGTTGGCACGCTTCCTTCTCTCATTTACTATGGAGACTTCTCTCATTCACCTTGGCATTAACCATGCAAACACTTACCATAGGGGGACGCCCTATTGACGCCATGTAGCCGAGCATAGAACTCACGGTGTGAACTCTTGAGGATGTGAGAGTAAACTCGATGCAAACATCTCGTTTTCTCCCACTGAAGTTCTTAAAGTCAGGGTATAGGTTTAACTTAGTCGGATTTCGGCTAAAGGAATCTGTCTAAGTCTATGCCTATTATAACTGTTATAACTAGGTCTTTTAAACTTATGTCTAGGTGAATAAACATTTTAATTACCTAGATATAAAGCATGCTAACAACACTATGGTTAATTTAACTCAAGTTCCAAGTCAGTTCCCAGGTAGGAGGTGTTCCGTTAACCGTCAGCTTAAGTACCCCCAACCGTAGACAGAACATCATCGGTAGAGTTCCCTTATAACCAATGTCCTATTTCCTACTATATTTTAAACTATTTAAAATACTATGTAAGACTAATTTCTAATTCTATTAGAAATTAATCTTAGGTCTAATTAATTTTAAACATTTTAAAACTAATTTCATTTTACCTAAGTACCTATGTTTGCATGCATTTCTTTGTTATAGGTTATAGTTTCTAAAAACCCATTTATAACACTTATAAATTTTAATAATTAACCTATTATAAAGAACTATGTGAAATTTCCAACACTCGTATTCTAATTGGAAATATATTGTCATTCAACTTTTTGAATCATGCAAATTACTTAAATAATATAACATTTTATATTAAACTAAGTAATTTCATGCTCCATGCTTTTCATTTTTCATATAAATTAATTATAATATTTATAACTAATTACTCATGAAAAATAGACATGCATACTTATCATTCTCATATAACAATTATATAGATGAAATGCGTGAACATGCTTATCATAAGGTGGGAATAATTCTAAATGACATTCATAAAGAAAATAGTCGTTAAACCGAAAAAATTGGCCCTTACAGTGCAAGAAATAATAAAATTATACTAATTTTATTATAAAAATGGTCCAAAACGTCTTGAACTGGAGTCGAACCGCTCCAATCGGACCAACCACAACTCGAACCGCTCGAACCAACGCTGAACTGGTATGCTTCAGTCAGCTACTGCCACGGCGTTGCAACGTCGCCTCCCTCGCGCTCGCGTCCAACATCGGACTAGGCGTTGCAACGCTCCTACCCCTCAGATCCCTTATCGATAGGGATCATCAGCGTTGCAACACCATTCTCTAGCGTTGCAACGCTGCTGGTGTAGCAACAGCTTGTTCCTTTGAAAGCAACAACTTCCAAATGCAATTTTTCACCCGAATCTCATCCGAATTGCCTAAATTTTGTCACGAACGACTCAATAATTCTATTACAGACTCAGTATTGCACTTTAATGCCAAAAAACATAGGGGTCTTTACATCAATTTGATCAAATAAAAAAAAACTTAAGGTCAAACTTTCCTAAACAGTTTAACAACAAACTAAATGCAATTCCCACCTAACTAATGTAATTTTGTTTCAACCATAACAAAACAAGCATTGTTTTGATACCAATTGAAGGAAATTGAATCCCCATGAGCAGCGAAAACGTGTAACTGAGATCGAATCACTTGTTTATTTTGGTTTATTCCAAAAACTCATACATTGGCAAATTATCAAAGATAAGCAAATTAAACTAAAACATGGATTAAAGTTAAATTAAACATGTTCTACATAACCTAAACTAAAAGGAATGAATGAATTACCTTTATAGTTTCACAGGTTGACAACAACGCTTTGAAATGCAATTCTAAAGCAACAAAGACTCGTTCTACTTTTCTCTGTAAAACAGGTCAACACCACTTGGAGAACTTCCTATCCTCTGAGTTTCCTAGATCCAACCTTGGTGGGAAGATTTCCAACAATTGAAAATACAGGGAATTGTTTTTCAAGAGAGAGAGAATTCTTTTTTGTGTTTTGGCAATTCACAATTGCACCAAAAAACCAATCAACCAACCTTCTCCCAACTCTCCATACTTATCGATGGGGAAAGGGAGAAGAACAGAGAAGTGGTGGGGAACGTGTTGATGACACGTTTTCATTTTTTTTAATTAATTTAAAATTAAAAAATTAAATTAATTAATTAAATATAATTAATTAATATTTAATTATATTAATATAAAAAAACTTTTTAATTAAATAACAATTAAGTAATTTAATTAATTAACTCCTTAATTAATTAATTAAACATCATATGTTTAATTTGGTTATTTAATCACATTCCCTTATAACCTATAGTTTTAATGCACATCTTATGTACATTAAATTTTAACATATAGATTTTAAATATGAATCTCATTCACATTTAAAATAATATTTGAACTCTTTCAAATATTTAATTCTCTCATATAATTTAAAATGAATCATATTCAAATTAAATGTATAATATAAAGTTCTAAAATTTTATTATTATAATGTATCTTTATACATTAATGTTTATTCCCTAATTGAATTTAAACATTTCAAATTCAAACGATCTAAGAACCCTTTACGAGCTAGGAAGTGGACCTAATAGACCTACAGATCAAAAGCTCCAACGATACGAGATTATTCGGTTAATCTCATTAACCTCCTAATTAACATTCGTTAACTACGGGAACACTCGACTAAAGTCCCGTAGTTGCACTATTCTCACTGCAGATATATTTATGTGTCCACGGATATTGACCAATGAAAATAAGTCAATCCTTCACAAATGTTCATAACACCATCTGGGTCAAATTACCGTTTTACTCCTAAATTACACCTTTTACCTTAAGTCCCAGTGGTTCTCTAATGAACAATTTATTTGTGGTCCTACCAACAAACAAAAGTCCCTCTCGGGCCAATGAGAGGGTTGGGCCATTTGCTCAAGTTTAAGAGACATCACTTAAAAGAACATTCATCTACTGACTCAAATAGGCGGGAAGGAGTGAATTCCATCTTGCTAGATTAAGTCCCCACCTGCCTGCTTGATTTTGTCTCCAAGAAGGTAGGCTTATTGAGTCACGACTCGGGCCACTCTCACCCATACTAGTCAGAGGATAATCCCTCATAAATAGGAGTTCGTAACCTGCTCAGGATTGAGATAAAGTTGCCTAGGTCATCCTAATGAAATATAAATCTAACTAGTCAATAGAGTTACACCTAGTAGTTACTATTTCGTGGTCTGGTCTTATGCAATCACATCACATAGGATATCCCCATTCACATGTCATCTACACGAACACGTTAGGATCACTGTGTTTGTATCACATACAAAGTGGGTCATATCCATAGTATTACCAGGGTAAGGTAACCAAGCCTTATCCCCTTACTATAGACCCTTTAGGTTGTATCTCGAACTGAGATCCTTATATATTTATTACATTCAGTTCAAGAGACATATTACAACCTTGGATGTTAGTTTATTGGTTTTAGAGTTAATAAAAGGACAATATAGTAAATAATGAACAATATAGTAAATATTGATAATAATAACTCTTTATTAAATTAATTAGAACACTATTTACAAACTACGTGTTTTAGGGTACAAATCCCAACAGGTCATGCCTCCCGGTGCACAATCTTCCGTAGCAGGTGATACTTGCGTTCAATATGCTTGCCTCTCTTGTGACTCCAAGGTTCTCTCGAGTTGGCTACTGCACCACTGTTGTCACAAAACAGGGTCACTCGCAAGTTCATATCTAGAATAACTTCCAAATCTAGCATGAACTTCGTAAGCCAAACCGCTTCCTTAGCAACTTCACCAGCTGCAACATATTCGACCTCCATTGTGGAATCAACGATGCATCCCTGCTTGATGTTTCGCTACACTACAACTCCTCCATTAAGAGTAGACACTGACCCCGATGTGGACTTCCTAGAATTCTTATCCGTCTGGAAGTCAAAGTCTGTGTATCCCATAAGGATCAAATCTCCAC
Source organism: Trichosanthes cucumerina (assembly GCA_036507285.1). Classification (NCBI taxonomy): domain Eukaryota; kingdom Viridiplantae; phylum Streptophyta; class Magnoliopsida; order Cucurbitales; family Cucurbitaceae; genus Trichosanthes; species Trichosanthes cucumerina. Next base: position 31,115,011 of record CM071839.1, read on the forward strand.
TTCCATACATAAACATGTAGTCCCTCGTTCTCCTAAGATACTTGAAGATTACCTTTATGGTTGTCCAGTGATCTAATCCTGGATTGGATTGATACCTACTGACAATCCCAACTACATAACAGATGTCGGGCCTAGTACACAACATAGCGTACATCAGGCTCTCTACAGCTGAAGCATAAGGGATGCGTCTCATATCTTTAACCTCTTTAGGACACTGTTCCTTAGACAGATGAACCACATGCCTAAAAAGCAGCAAACCCTTATTGGAGTTTTGCATGTTATATCGCGACAATATATTGTCGATATAAGATGCCTGAGACATGGCTAACGTTCAGTTCTTTCGGTTCCAGACTATCTGGATACCTAGAACGTACTGAGCTTCTCCCAAATTTTTCATTTGGAATTGCAAAGCCATCCATTCCTTTACGTCAGTAAGGAAACCTACATCATTCCCAATGAGTAGGATATCATCCACATACAATATAAGAAATGCGACAATGTTGTTGAAGATTTTCTTGTAGACACAAGGCTCATCAACATTCTGATTAAAGCCATAAGATTTGATAGCCTCATCAAACCTTATATTTCAAGACCTTAAGGCTTGTTTCAGTCCATAAATAAACCTTTGAAGCCTGCAAACCTTTTGTTCTGGGCCTTGAGTAATGAACCCTTTGGGTTGGTCTATGTAGATGGTTTCGGCAAGATTGCCATTGAGAAAGGTCGTCTTGACATCCATCTACCATACCTCATAGTCATAATATGCGACAATGGTCAGGAGGATCCTGATAGGCTTTACCATGGCAACAGGAGAAAAGGTTAGTCAACCCCTTCTTTCTAGGTAAACCCCTTTGCCACTAGTCTAGCTTTGAAGGTCTACACCTTCCCATCTACACCACGTTTACGCTTGTAGATCCATTTGCAAACAATAGGTTTAACTCCATTCGGTTGGTCCACAAGCTCCTAGATGAAATTGAAGTACATAGAGTCGATTTCCTGGTCCATGACTTTAATCCATTCGTCTTTGTCAATGTCATTCATTGCCTGATCATAGGTCAATGGATCCTCGCAGTCATCATCATGTATGACGACTTGGGTTTCAGCCAAACCCATGTGACGTCCAGGCTGTCTCACAATCCTCCCACTACGTCGAGGCAACTCTTGAGAACGTACTTGACTAGACGAGATAGGATCAACAACACTTGTTGATGTACTAGCACCATCAGCAACTCTTTTTGATGAACTTCCCATTTCGTTCAACACAATCTTACTCCTTGGTTTATGATCCCTAATGTGGTCTTCCTCAAGGAATGTGGCGTTTGTCGACGCAAACACCCTATTTTCCTTAGGATCATAAAATAGACCACCTTTCGTCTTTATTGGGTAACCTACGAAGAGACACAACTTCGAACGAGGTTCCAACTTCTTTGGATTTGACACTAACACATGGGTCGGGCATCCCTAAATTATGAAATAACGTAAACTTCCTTTACGACCATTCCAGAGTTCGAAAGGTGCTTCACAAACACTCTTCAATGGAACATTGTTTAAAATGTATACCACAGTCTCTACTGCGTAATCCCAAAACGAGTCAGGGAGATGAGCATAGCTCATCATCAACCGGACCATGTCCAACAGGGTTCTGTTTCTCCTCTCCGATACACCATTCTGTTGTGCTATGCCATGTGCTGAGAGTTGGGACGTAATTCCATATTCTATCATATCGTTCTGGAATTCAGTGTCCATATACTGTCCACCTCGATCTGATCGAAGTGTTGTAATCATTTTACCTAACTGGTTCTCAACCTCAGTCTTGTACTCCTTGAACTTTTCAAGAGCTTCAGACTTTCGATGCATTAGGTAAACGTACCCATATCTCGAATCGTCATCAATAAATGAGATGAAGTATTCATAACCTCCTCGTGCTTTAACACTCATCAGACCACAGAGGTCGGAATGTATAAGCTCTAGAGGCTCTTTGGCTCTATAACCTTTTCCATAAAAGGTCGTTTGGTCATTTTGCCTTTAAGGCATGACTCACGGTAAAGAATTTTCTTCTAACTCGCTTAAAAGTCCATTATTAACTAGTCTCTCAATCCTATTGAGATTTATGTGACCTAACCTTATGAAGGAGATTGGATCCCCGTGAGCAGCGGAAACGTGATACGAGATCGATTTGCATGCTTGTTTTTGGTTTATTCCAAATACCAATACATTGGTAAAAACAGAGAATAAGCAATAAATTACTAATCTAATTAGAGCATGGATTTTAGACATGCAAACATGTTGTATAGTAATTAAACTAAAAGGAAAGATACTGATTACCTTTGTAGATCAAATCTAGCAACAACTCCTTGCTCCTTCAAAATTTGCACAACAATAAAAAAACAAGAAATCTCCTCAGTATTTTCCAAGTAAGACACTACCAAAAAAGAGAACCTTCTATTCTCTGAGTTTCTACTTAGATCCAACCTTGGTGGGAAGGATTCCAACAATTTGGAAGTAAAGGAAATTTTTTAGAGAGAGGATTTCGACAACAATTCACCTAATTGCACAAAAAAAACTTATCGATAAAAAATTGATCTCTCTTCTCCCTGTATAACTATCGATAGGGAGACGAAGAGGGGTAGGGGGAACGTGTCTGGATGACACGTTCCCTCAATTAAACCAATTAATAAATAACTAATTATTTATTAATTTAATTAATAATTAAATCATATTTAATTATATATTAATATCAATTAAATAATATTTAACCAAAATTAAATTAAATATCTTATATTTAATCATGATTAAATCTCATTTAATCAATTTTCCCTCTAAGATATAGTTTTAATGCACATCTTATGCACATTAAATTTTAACCTATAGTTTTCAAATATGAATCTCATTCACATTTAAATTAATATTTGAACTCTTTCAAATATTTAATTTTCTCATATAATTTAATATGAATCATATTCACATTAAATTTATAATATAAAGTTCTAAAACTTTATATTATAACGTATCTATATACATTAAATTTATTCCCTAATTGAATTTGAACATCTCAAATTCAAACGATCTAAAAATCTTTTACGAGCTAGAAGGTAACCTAATGGACCTACAAATCAGAAGCTCCAACGATACGAGATTACTCGGTTAATCTCATTAACCTCCTAATCAACATTTGTTAACTGCAGGAACACTCCACTAAAGTCTCACAGCTGCACTCTTCTCACTGCAGATATATTTCTGTGTCCACGAATATTGACCAATAACAGCAAGTCAATCCTTCACGAATGTTCATAACACCAGCTGGGTCAAATTACCGTTTTACCTCTGGGTTACATATTTTACCTTAAGTATCAGTGCTCCTTTAATGAACAATTTGTTTGTGGTCCTACAAACAAACAGAAGTCCCTCTCGGGCCAATGAGAGGGTCGACCTTTTTTTCAAGTCCCGAAGACACCACTTAATGGAACATTCATCTACTTACCCTAGTAGGCGGGAAAGAGTGAATTTCATCTTGGGTTAAGTCCCCAATCGCTCACTCGGTCTTGTCCCCAAGAAGGTAGACATATTGAGTCGGCGAATCTGGCCACTCTCACCCATACTAGACAAAGGACAATCCCTCGTAAATAGGAGTTCGTAACCTACTCAGGATTGAGATCAAGTTGCCTAGGTCATCCTAGTGAAATAAAAACCTAACTAGTCAACGAAGTTACACCTAGTGGTTACTATTTCGTGGTCCGGTCTTATGCAATCTCATTACATAGGATATCCCCACTCATATGTCATCTACGCGAACACGTTAGGATCATAGTGTTTGTATCATATACAAAGTGGGTCACATCTATATTATTACCCCAAGGTACCCAAACCTTATACCCTTACTATAGACCCTTTAAGTTGTATCTCGAACCGAGATCCTTTATATTTACACTACATTCAGTTCAAGAGACATTTTACAGCCTTGGGTGTTAGTTTATTGGATTTAGGGTTAATGCAAGGACAATAACGTAAATAACGAACAATAACTCTTTATTGAAAAATAATAACACTTTATTACAAAAATTAGAACAAAATTTACGAACTACGAGTTTTAGGGCACAAACCCCAACACCTTAGATGTCAAAGATGGACGTTTTCTTTTGGAGAAAATTTTAATCTTTTAGTTCGTGTTTCAGTTGTTTTAAACAATTCAGTATTCAAAACACTTTTGACCGAATTAGGCTTTAAAACATATAAATTATTCTCAAGCAAAGCAGAACACAACACATTTCTTTTATGAGAAATAAACATTTTATCATGCACAAAAGAAATGGGCATACAGTGTTCGATTAAACAGGAAATTGAAACAAGGTTTCTAGTAAACCCTGGAACTATGTACATGTTATCCAATAAAATGTACTTCCTGCCGAAGAAAAGTTTCACCGTGCCCACAGCTGCAGTCGAGACAACTTCTCCAAATCCGACCCTAAGTGTTTCTCATCCTCTTGCAGTCGCTGCCAGGAGCTAATTCCTACTACTGTGGAACAGACTATTATTGCGAAAATCGGTGAATACAACCAACTATGATTAAGAATTTCATCTTTGGACCAAAAGCAGGTGCATGAGTTAGTGGGGAAGGGGAGAGGTGAGGTGGGCCAATTCTATAGAGGTTTCGACCTATTTTAGGTTTTCCAGGGTCTTTTTGAGGAGTTGTTTAACTCTGTAATATACTGCCTCAGAATTTCCTCCCCAAGAAGAACAAACATGGTCAGTGGTGCCTGAATCAAGTATCCAGACATAGTCACTACTCTCCACTAAACAAGTTTCAGTAACAAGTAAATCATATTTACTTTCCTTCTTCTTGTCGGCAAGGAATTTGGGGCAGTTCCTCTTCCAGTGGTCGTCCCCGTTGCAGTAGAAACACTTTCCTTTATCTGCATCTTCCTTGACCTCCTTACCCTTCTCGTAAAAACTTTTGAAAATCCAATCATTTTTAAGAAAATTTTATTCTCTGATCCCTGGGTCATTAAAAATTGGAATGATACCCCAAAGGTTTTGAATGACCGCCACCGAAGGGTAGACAAAATCACTCCTCCTCTGGGGCGAGACTTTCTCGACCAAACCCTAATACCAGAATAACTCTTATTCCTATAGGCGTCAAGTTACCATTTTTTTCGGTCCGGACTCATTAACTCTTAATGAATCCTGTGAGTGTAACCCTCTATCTTTAAATCTCAAGAGTTTCCATCCAAATGATAGTCGCCAAAAGGAGGACTATGAGGGAAAACAAACAAAAGAAATCGTATCCCTTTCGAGAATTCACGGTGTTCCGACTCCCATGATCAAGGCCCTGCGAAGGGATTGTCTGGTCCAGGCCAAACTAGCAAACGGATCATAGGCATCTCACGGTGTGAATCGATAGAAGAGACCGTGGGTCCCGTTTTCACAGGTCCCGCTCCCACTCACTATAAGTAATCTCTCCATTCACCTTGAATTTTGACCCATACAAATACCATCCGAAGGGGGACTCTCCCATTTGTTCCACGAGGCCGAGTATGGATCTCACGGTGTGAACTTAATGGAGATTTGTAGATGGAAATTAAATGTAACTCATACACTATTTATCCTCTCACTCAACACTTTAGTTTAACGGGATTGACCTAGATAAACTGGCTATATTTACCTAAGTCTACCAATATAACTCTTATATTGGATTATCCTAAGTCTATAACAAATTATTAACTTAGGTCTATGTGAGTTTATTTTATTAACACTTAATTAACGCCAGTCACGGGAAATATAACCTATGAATCTCCGGACCAAAGTCACTCCCAGCTCGGTTCCCATGTAGGGTGTTCCGCAAAGCGTTAGCTTAAATACCCCAGCCTTAGACAAAACCTTCCTTAGATAGAGTTACTAATTAGTCACCATTCATAATTCATATTTGATTTCTCAATTATAATCTTATTAGAACTAGAAAACCTAAGTCTAATTAATTTAAGTTCTAAACCATTTTAAACTAATTAATTAATGTAGGTTACATGTATTTCTATATTATTGTGTTTGATCATTCACCACATTGTCAGGATGTTTGTCCTAATATCGTATAGTTTGTAAATTACTATTTGAAATTAATAAAGAGTTATTCATTTCATCATTTTGTGTCTCGCATTTTATACAAATTTTGACCAATAAACTAAGTTCCAGGGTCATTGAATACATGAGAGAACTAGAACTTGAACGGTGTGTAGTGGACACACAGGGAGGATCACATTAGAGTAAATGACTCGAACGGTCTACAATATATGGATAGGGTTGGAGACCTAATCCTGGATACGTTGTGGATGCGACCCGCTTTGTATTAAGATACAAATGAGGTGATCTGACTCGTTCATGTGGTTGACATGCGAGTGGGGGCATCCTGTGCAATGAGATTGTACAAGACCGGACCGTGAATTATTAGACCTACTGATATAACACCGTTGACAGTAAGGACTAATAACTTCGTAGATGACCATTAGTGACTCGACTTGAATCCTCAACGTGTTACGGACTCATGTCTGCGGGGGTCTGTCCTTTGACTAGTACGGGTGAGGGTGGTCACAGTTACTCGCCCAATATGCCTATCTTCTCAAGGACAGGACCAAGTAAGGAGCTGAGAACTTAACTACGCGAGATGGAATTCACTCGTTCCCGCCTTTAGGAAAACTAGAGGGGTTGTTCCCTTAAGTGCTGTCTCCAAGGCTTGGACAACGGGCGCCCACTCTCTCACTGGCACGAGAGAGTTGTTGTGTATGGTCGGACCATTACAACGTTGTTGTTCATTAGAGGAGCAACGGGGACTTAAGGAGCAAAAAGTAGACACATGGGTAAAACGATAATTTGACCCAGTAGTGTCTACGAACAACTTGTGAAGGGTCGACTCATGGGCATTGGTTATATCAGTGGACACGTAATATCTTGCACTGACGGAAGTGCAGCTACGGGCTTTAGTGGAGTGTTATCGTAGCTAATGAATGTTGATTAACCAGGTCAAAGAGTTTGATAAGTTAATCTCAGATCATTGGAGCTCGTCACTGTAGGTCCATAAGGTCCCTCGGTTGGCTCAAACTGGGTTAAAAGAAGGGTTTACTGTTTTGGTGTGAATTGGAGTGTTCAAGTTCACTAAAGGGTGTTTATATCATTTATATGAGATATGAATGATATAATATATAGTTTAATGTGAATGAGATTTATAATAAAGTATAGCTTAGCCTAATTGTTGAATTAGGGCTAATTGGAGAAATTAGATTGAGAGATATTAAATTGGATGTGATTCAATTTAATAAATCCACAATGTTGCAAATGTGATTTGTAATATGAGATATGAGATATCTTATAATATGTTGTTATGCAAATATGATTTGCATAACCTATAGTTGTGGTTAAATGGTAAATAGGTGGAGATTTCAACTCCACCTATCTCCATTATTTAAACCACTTTGCAAGAAGGGGAACTCAAGCATTCTCTCATTCTTGGAATTCTCACCAAAAGAAGAGATCATTCTCTCTCAAGTTTTCTCTCTACTTTTCTCATCTCAAAAATCAAAACACAAAGATCCCACCATCTTCCCTCTTCCAAAAGAAGAACAACCGAAAAGCCAAGTGGTGGTGTTCTTACTCGTGAGAAGAGTTCGGATTTGTAGAGATCGAGGAGAACACGAAGAGTTCGTGATCGGAAAGGAAAATTTGAAACACGTCTTCAACAAGTAAGTATTCTCTTTAACTTATTGTTTTTCTTCCATATTATGCATGTTTAGCCTAGATCTAAGAGTTAGATTTATTTTAACGAATAATAGTTGCACAATTTCACCACGACGATTCGATCGTCTTCCACTGCGTGGGAGTTTCATTCCCTTCACACATGAATAATTAAACTATATAACATACATTCATCACATTAATAAATGCATGTGAATGCAATTATCTAATTAATATAACACTTACATTAATTAAACATGCATATCTTATATTATAATACTTATAATATAAATATGATGCATGACATGCTTAACCTAAGGTGAGATTTTAATCTATATGACATACATTATGCATATAATAATTTCATACAACACTTGCATAAAATAAATAGCAATTTGGACCGGTTTTTAGCACCCTAGGGACATTAATTTAATTAATTAATACTAATATAAAAATTATATTAATATAAATTAATATAAATTAATTTAACTTAATTTTACAAAAAAAAAATTAAATTAAAATACTAAAAACGGATAAAAACCGCTCCACTATGTCCCATTTCCCACTTCCATGCGAAAAACTCTCGACAATTAGCCACTATGCGCATGGCGTTGCAACGTCGTGGCCTCTGTTGCAACGTCATGCGTCTCAACTCCGAGCGATTTTGCAACGCTAGTCTGCAACGCACCATTCTTCTGCATGCATGGCGTTGCAATGCTGATGAACAGTGTTGCAATGCCATGCTCTATACAACAACATACCTTATTTTTTTTCGTCGGTTTCTCCCGTTTCTTCACAACAACTCTTGCCACGATCGACATGGACTTATAGACTCGATTTACATACAATCATACCCAAAACAACGGGCCCTTACATTGATCACATCAACGAAATATGTAAATCTATTATAAGTGCCAAGAACCGAAACATCCAATTGCAAACCAAAACATTTATCACATGAATTATTAAGGCAACCAACCTAATTTTAAGAAAAATACAAAACCAACAACGAAGAGCAACGTTAGGCTCTGATACCAATTGAAGAAAATAGATTTCCTGCAACGGAATTGCGATGTGAATCGTCGTTGATTCGTTGTTGTATTAATTTACTTAAAATTGAAAGAAACACTTTCTATCTAGATTAAGCATGCAAAATGAGAAGAAAACAGAAATGTTTTCAACACTAACCTCTTGAAGAACCGTTCGTCGAGTTTCCTCCTCGGTCACGATCTTAGATCTCTCGAACCACGAACGGATCAATCGAATACTTCCACTTGATCTTCTCGGTTATTCTTGGGAGGATGAAGGATAGTTGTGAGACTCCCTGTGAATTTCGGGGTGGAGAGATTCGTAGAGAATTGAGAGAGAAGTAGAGAGATTTTTTTTTTTCTTTGGATGGAATTCCAAAAAATGAGAACAATCCTTATGGAATATCACACATTCCACTTATTTATAATGGTGTGTGATGGAGTTAAAATCTCCACTAATTCACCAAAATACCACAACTATATAATATGCAAATCATATTTGCATATCATATAATATAAGGTATCTCATACCTTATTACACAAATCACATTTGTATAATTGTAGAATTTTAAATTGAATCATATTCAATTTAATTTCTCTCAATCCAATTTCTTCAAATTATCCCTAATTAATTAATTAGGCTATACTATAGTTCATTATGAAACTCATTCACATTAAACTATATATTATGTCAATCATATCTCATATAAATGACATAAATACCCTTTTATTGAATTTGAACACTTCAAATCCACTCCAAACTGTAAATCCTCATTTAGTCCAATTTGAGCCAACCGAGAGACCTAATGGACCTACAGATGATCGGCTCCAATGATACGAGATTAACTGATCAAACTCTTTGACCTGATTAATCAACATTCATTAACTACAGTAACATTCCACTAAAGCCTGTAGTTGCACTCTCGTCACTGTAGGACAAGTTGTGTCCATCGATATAACCGATGCCCATGAGTCAACCCATCACAGGTTGTTCGTAGTCACAACTGGGTCAAATTACCGTTTTACCTCTATGCCTACCTCTTGTTCCTTAAGTCTCACTGCTCCTGTAATGAACAATTTTGTTGCATGGTCCAACTATAAACAACATCCCTCTCGGACCAGTGAGAGGGTGGGCGCCCGTTGTCCAAGCTATGGAGACAACACTTAAGGGAACAACCTCTCTAGTTTCCCTAGCTCGGAAACGAGTGAATTCCTTCTTGCGTAGTTAAGTTCCCAGCTCCTCACGTGGTCCTATCCCCAAGAAGATATGCATATTGGGCGAGCGACTCGGGTCACCCTCACCCATACTAGTCAAAGGTCAGACCCCTGTAGACAGGAGTCCGTAACACGCTCAGGATTAAGGATGAGTCACTAATGGTCATCTACAAAGTTATTAGTTTTATATTGTTAACGGTGCTACATCAGTAGGTCTAATAATTCACGGTCTGGTCTTGAACAATCCCATTGCACAAGATGCCCCCACTCGAATGTCAACCATATGAACGAGCTCGATCACCTCGTTTGTATCTAATACAAAGCGGGTCACATCCACACAGTGTTGCCAAGATGAGGTTTCGACCTCTATCCGTATATTGTAGACCATTCGGGTCAATAACTCGAACGTGATCCTCCCTGTGTGTCAACTACACACCGTTCAAATTTTATATCTCTCAAATAATATGACCCTAGAGCTTAGTTTATTGGATTAAGTTTATAAAATGTGAGATACACAGTTTAATAAATAAACAACCTTTATTTATTAAATCAACAAATATTACAAGCTACACGAGATTAGGGCATACACCCCAACAAGGGTGAATCGGTCGAGCTGGGTGGGTTGTTAGGTTGGGACGTTGATTGAGACTCTTAAGACAGACACAAAAAATGACGGCTAGAATGGCTTAGGAGGAGCCTCGGGGGTTGCAAGAGAGTTAAACCGAGTAGGATAACATTTCAAATTCCCTGAATCACCTTGGGTGAGTTCGAACTTCTAAGTTGGTGATTCTGTGTGGGCATTAGGACTGGGCACCCTTTTGCGAGTTGTATGGGCATTAGGGTCGAGCACCCTTTTGTGATATGTGTGAACATTAGGGTCGTGCACCCTCTTATGATCTGTGTGGGCACTATGGTTGGCTGCCCTTGTGTGATCTGTGTGGGCATTAGAGTAGCTGGCTCTTTTGCATTATATGTGGGTGTTAGAGTGCTCGCTCTTTCGCATTGAGGTATGTCCCCGTTACGACCACCTAAGTTCCTGGATCGTCGGTATGACTCGAGGTGAGGTATGCGTAGTGAGGTGCCTATTGGTGTGAAGAGTCCTAAGACAAGTTGGTTGTGGGTTTGACTTATTTCTGTTTGTGTAGTAGTAGCTCTGACGTATGTGGCCTATTTACTAAGTATTTTAATACTCATCCATCTACTTTATTGTTTTTTGTTGCAAGTAAGGGTAAACAGTGAGCTGAAGGGCAACAGTGGCGACGTGATGAAGCTATGGGGCCTCTATCTGGACTAAAGAATCTTATTTGTACTTAGGACTTCTGCTTCGTGCTTTAGGACTAGTCTTCCCGTGTTGTTTAGTTTCATGTACTTGTTGGATCAGATGAACCTATTTTGGAATATCGTATGCATGTTCTTTCCTTTTGGTTTTGGATAGTTTGCATGTAGGACTAAATTGAGTTGTGTTTGCTTCCGTATATGGATCTGGATGTTTGGATTTTGTTATTTGTGTTCTGTTAGAGCCCTGCCTATTATTTAAGTGTAGTTTGGAGGAGGTTGGAAATTGTGAAACCGTTTTGAAGTGCTTTTGTGCTTGAAACAAGTCAAGCAAAATTTTGATTTTATCCGAGTAGCGCCGTTATGCTGTTGAAATGTTGGCACAGAGGGCTCTGCCTAATGACGTCCCTAGCTGAAGTTTGGTCTGAAAACTAGTGGCGTTATAAATATTCTATAAATAAATAGATATTCAAGTATATTAAGAATAGTTTAAATTAAAGTTTAGTCCATGAACTTTCAAGTTTGTGTTTAATAAATCTTTAAACTTTAAAAAACATAAGACCTTGAACTTTCAATTTTGTGTATATGAGATCTTTGAACTTTAAAAATATCTAATAAATTCTAAAACTTTCAATTTTTAGTTCAATAGGACTTTGACATATTTGAAATCTTTGAAATTAATTGATTTACTAGACATAAAATAAAATTGTTGTCTAATAAGGTATTAAACTTTTAATTTTGTGTCTAATAAATTTGTGGATTTAAAGAATTATCGAAAAAGTCAATGATTTGTTTTATACAAAATTGAAAGTTTAAGTATATATTACACATATATACCATGTTTAAACTTTAAAGCCTTATTAGACACAAAAATGAATGTTCAAAATCTTCTGACACTTTTTAAAGTTCTAGAACCAAATAGATATAAATCTTAAAGTTAGGAACTAAACATGTAATGTAACTTTAAAAATAGGATTACATCTGAAAGTGAAGGCTTCTAAACTAAGTAGTGCAGTTTAATCAAATCATACCAATCAAATTAAAAGTTTTAAAATCACACGACCAAATTAAATGGAGCTCAAAATTTTAACATCACAAAGATTACGCAGAAAATTTTAACCCCACAGGAAGCAAATTTTAATTATACCTTATAGGGACCAAATATTTGTAATTTAATCTGGTCATGATTCAATTGAAATTATTGCTGTAACCAATTATTTTAGACCATTTTTCAAATTTTATAATTGTCAAATCATATACTGAACAAATGATTTTAGAAAAAAAAAACATTAAATTTTAACCATGAATTTTTAATTTCATCCCTTTAAAACTCAAATTTAGTAGACTGTATCAATTTAAACTTTCAATTTAATCAATTTAAACCTCAAACTAGGGATGATCATCGGTCGATCGAGATCGGTTTTCGACCCCAACTGACCCCGAACCGACCAAATTCGATCGGCCTCTTTTATTAAATTTTTTGGCCTTAAACCGATTAAAACCGAATGACCGGCCGGTCGGTTTGGTCGGTTTCTTTATTTATTTTTTAAAATTTTTTAATTATTTATTTTTAATTATTTACTGTTTTTTGTCATTTAATTATTTAATTATTTAATTATTTAACAAAAAAAATGCAAAGATATTTATAGTTTTTACTTCTTTTACTGTTTTCTATATTATTATTATTATTATTATTATTATTATTATTATTATTATTATTATTATTATTATTATATATATATTTATTTCTGATTTCTTTTTCTTTGTTTCATTTGTTGTTATTATTATATATTTATATATTTTTATTATTATTTTTAAATTTCGGTCGGTTTTATCAAAGGAAAAATCGACCCTGACCGACACCTTCAATAAACCGACCGACCGAGGTCGATTCGATCGGTTTTCGATCTTTTTTTGCTCACCCCTACCTCAAACTTAGCCGAATGTATCAATTGTAACCCTAAACTTTCAATTTCATCAATTTAAACATCAAACTTGAATAAGTGTATCAATTACACCTTTGGTTAAAACTTATTTTCACCATATTTCTTCTCAATGGAGTACTCTCATTCTTGAATCGGTCGCCAATATTAATTTTTTTTTTAATTTCTCATAGGTCTCGAGCTTGATTTGTCTTCCATCCACTGTAATAGAAATATGGATTTTGACCCCTCGTCAGAATCTTTGTTCTCTTCCTCTCTAACATCAATGTCACTTTAATCCTTCATAAGACTATCAATGAGATTGACAAGGTCGGCTATGATTAGTTCATTGTGTTCATGCGCGTCACTTTGTCCACCATTGCCTTTCCTGTTCATTCTCGCATTTTAGTCGAGTTGAAATCCCTCACCAACAAAGTCAATGAAACCACCATGGTCATTGTCGTTTTAATTGATGTCACCGCTTGGATCTTATTCACACCTGTCATCGCTGGTATTAATACCAAATGCGAGAAAAACACAAGAGTCCATTTTTTTTCTTATGGGTTCTTACTTCTTTGAGTCGAATTCGGGGGTTTCATGATAGTGGGGACCCAATCCAGAATGATTTAATAATTTTTTAGGTATTATTTTTAAAGAACAAATTAGTACATATCATAAAGCTGAGTGACTTTTGATATGTGTGAGAAACCTTTCTAATGGTGATGGAAACACAAGAACTTAACCGAGGGTATAAATTGATATACTTGTTCAAGTTGAGGTTTACATTGATGAAAATAAAAGTTTAGGATTAAAATTGATACAGTCTACCAGTTTGAGTTTTAAAATGATTAAATTTAAAGTTTAAGATTAAAATTGATACAATTTACCAAATTTAGGGGAAAAAAATGTTTGTTTCCCATAATTTTATATAAAATGTACTCTATGAGTTAAAAAGATACTACTAAATTTATATAATTCTTTTTCTCTAAAAAGGAATAATATTCTCAATTAGTTTTTTGATTTTTCGTACCAAATAGATACATATTGAAAGATAAACAAAGCATTAATTTGTATGGATCTTGTTGAAGATCCTACATTAGAAGAGTGGAGAGAAACTTCACAATATATAAGATATATAGATTACTCCAGTCATTGCCAATTGATTTTGTGCTGGAACATCATATAATCTAATAGGGCTTGTTTGGCCCACTGGTTATTATAACACGTGTTATAATAACTTGTGAAATATTTTGCACCCCAAACACCCAGACTATACTACTCTGCATTATTTAAAATAATATTATATGTTTCACAGACTATAATAACCCACAGACAATTATAACTCCCTGTTATTCTAACCCACTCATCATCCCAAACAACCCCATATGGTATCAGAGCGTCCATTAAACCTAAACGATCTCAAGAATGATGAACTCAAAAAGGTACCATCTTAAGAGGACATGTTGAGAATTTTACATTAAAAAAGTGGAGATAAAATTCAAAAGATATTCATCACTTTGTTGGATACGAATGGGATGGACATTGATAAACCATTTTTCTTTTTAATTTTGATGGGGATGAAACATAATGATTGATGACAATTTTGAATTGAGGTGGGTCCCACATGATTAGATTGGGGTGTCTACCATATTCTGCTTTATTCAATCCTATAATCTAATTAGGTTTAAAAGGGCATAGGAAAATATTTGGTACACTCTATCTCTCAATGATGCCCACTTTTTGATTATATAAAAAAAAGTGTTTTTAAACATGGAAAATTTCATCATTTAAAATGGAGTAGAATGAGAGATGAGTGCAACCTAAATAGTACCCATGTTTTTCTCAACGATATATATCCTTTTATCTTTGAATTTTAGGTGGTTGGTCATATATTTGAATCTGCATTTTACTTATTATCATATTTTTCTTATGTGTGAATTTTGTCAACAATATTTGGGATGAAGTTTCGAACCTATAACCTCTAGGTCATAAGAATGTCGTTGAGGTAAGCTCTTTTGGCTGCCAGACATATTGATATCAATATCAATATTTAGATGAAATCGATAATTGATTTTTTTGTGTGGTTAGACTATATTTTAATTTTTTGTATGCGTGAGTTTTGGCCATATATTAATTTTAATCGATAATGATAACAATATAATTTGATTTTTTATGTGTAGGTTTCGATACATATTTTTATCGAGAAATATTGATCATTTTTTATAGGTGACAAAAAAACATTTTAGAAAATTTGAATAAGTAAATAAAATTGAAGGAGAAAATCTTAATTATGTGACGTTTTAATCAATATATAAATATATAAGGACATAATTGTTATCTATTTCATCTCACCTCTATAAGGTAAACACACTCCATCACATTTTAATTGCATTACATCCCATTTTATCCGAATTATATTTTCCACACAATCGATTGCGCCTAAATTCATTAGGGTTTAGGTTGGATAACTTTAATGATTTTTTAATTAATCATAAATTAAATATAAATTAGTTTGGGGACCATAAATCATTTATTATTGTTATAATTATTAAAAATACAAAGTGGTCCTTCAATTAAAAATTTGTATATTTGGCTAGCCAAATGACTCATCTTGCTAAATATTATATTTGCTTGTATTTCTACCGCATTTTTTTTCAAGTTTGATTATTGTTTAGAATGCCTTTATGGTGAGTGCTTACAAAATTAGTGTGTCAACGAAAATGGTAGATATTTTGGTAAAAGAAATAAACGAAACCAAAGAAACTATAAGAAAAGCTAGAAAAAGAAATCACTTCAGTGTTTGGTTGTCCTATCTAAAAAAAAGTAGTAAATGGGAAAATCATTTTTGGACATTTTTATCCCTTCCAAGTCTTAAATTTATAATCATGCCATTAATAAATTATAATATTTTTATATTTAATTTATGTCCTGAATTTAAAATCTAAAATATGAAATATTTTTTTTAGACAAGGTCGTCATTCATTTTAAAAATAATACCTAAATTGTCCCTACTAAATTATTTTTGATATTTAAAAATAAATTACTAAAAAACAAGTTCACACTCACCACGCTGGGCTACTATATTTGTAATTATTATATATTTTATGATTTTTTTTTTAGTACAACAAGAGTTGAGAGATTTGAACCATTGAGCTCGTGGTCGCTAATACATTCAATATGTCCGTCGACCTATGCTTTCTTTCACATATTTTATGATTGTTTTATCACTTATTATTATTTAATTAAAAATATATTAAAATATTAACATTAATTGTTTAACCTCTTTTCATATTCTCACATTCATACCTAACATACACATAATAAGTATATTTCATAAAAATCTAAAAGTGAGAGTTACATGATATTTTTAAAATTGTAAATCAAAATTTTAATAATAAAAAAAACATAATATTGAGAGAGTATGAGAAGGTAGAAAAATATTTGAATATAAGGAGAGAATGGGTAAGTTGAATAGAAATGATGGGTAAGTTGATTACATAAAGGAGATACTAAATAGTCACAAAAGTTATATAGACTTTTTAATTAGATAGAAGAATCAATGGACTAATGTTGTGGATATTTATCAAGAATTTCTCTTTTATTTGGTTTCATCAAAACATGATTTCATCCACCTGATTAAACAAAAAAATTATTTATAAACAATATTTTTCAAAATAAGTTTTACAAAATATATTAAGAATTGTTGTGAAATTGAGAGCCAAAACCGGATACCGAAACTTTACCAAATCATATAATAATAATAATAATAATAATAATAATAATAAACTAAAATTAAAAAAAAGAAATTGGTAATTGAATCTATGCATACATATAAAAAAAATAAAAAGATATTATATAAAGCAATTAAAAGAGAAAGTGGAGAATTTAGAGATTTTTTATCAAATGTTTTCTTTTTATTTTCCACTATAAACCACTATTTATAGGCAATTTAGAGAGCATGATGTGGTCCATTTGGACACCAATCAATGGAGTTTATTAGACACATGGGAGATATTTTGGTTATGGGAATCAAAGTGGCATATGGAATGATCATTTACATGTGTAATGTTTACAATACTCCCCCTTAAATGCTCATTTATATAAAATATGCCTCGTTAAAACCTTACTAGGGAAAAACCCAATGGGAAGAAAAACCTTAGTGAAGGAAAAAGAGTACATATTTTATATAGTCTACTATAATACATTCACTCCCCCTCATAAAGACATCACTTAAAGTCTCTGAGTCGTCGTATTCTAATGATATGTACTAATTTCTCAAAGGTTGCAGTTGGTAATGCCTTCGTAAATAAGTCGGCCAGGTTATCCTTCGAATAAATTTGTTGTACATATTATCATTTTCTTCAAGATCATGAGTGTAGAAAAACTTTAGTGAGATATGCTTTGTTCTATCTTCTTTGATATATCCTCCCTTGATTTGAGTTATACAGGTTGTGTTGTCTTCGTATAATATTGTTGTAAGATGTTTACTAGAAGACAAACCACCTGTTTCACGAATATGTTGAGTCATCGATCTTAGCCATACACATTCTCGACTTTCTTCGTGAATTGCAAGGATTTGACATGATTTGAAGAAGTGATTGTTACGGTTGTTTTACTGATCGCCATGATATAACAGTTCCTCCACATGTGAACAGATAACCTGTTTGAGATCTAGTTTTGTGTGGATCAGATAAATATCCAGAATCTGCATAACCAACTATATCAAAATTGGATTTGTTAGAATAAAACAACCCCATATCAGTTGTTCCTCGGAGATAACGAAGTATATGTTTAATTCCATTACAGTGTCTTTGGTTGGACAAGAACTATATTTCGCTAATAAATTTACTGAAAATGCGATATCTAGTATTGTATTATTAGCAAGATACATAAGTGCACCAATTGCACTAAGATATGGTACTTCAGGACCAAGAAGTTCTTTGTTATCATCTCGAGGTCGCTTTACATCCAGTGAACGAACTTCCATCGGAATGTACAATGGATGTGTTTTGTCTATATAAAATCTTTTTAAAATTTTCTCTATATAAGTTGAGTAATGAACAAATATCCCATCTGCTAAATGTTGAATTTGTAAATCAAGGAAAAATTTTGTGTTTCCAAAATCTTTCATCTCAAATTCTTTCTTAAGATATTCTATTGCCTTTGATAACTCTTCAGGAGTTCCAATTATATTTAAGTATCAATATATACAGTTATAATAGCAAATCCTGATTGTGATTTCTTTGTAAAAACAAACAGACATATTGGATTATTTTGATATCCCAAATATGTACTTAGGCGATTATACCACATTCGTCCTGATTGTTTTAATCCATATAGTGATCTCTGTAACTTTATTTAATACAATTCCCGAGAATATGTTTCTGGCATTTTAAATCCTTCTCGAATCTTCATAAATGTCATTATCTAGAGATCTATATAAATATGTCGTGACTACATCCATTAGATGCATGTCAAGTTTTTCATATACGGTCAGGTCAATTAGATATCTTAATGTTATTGCATCCACCACAAAAGAATATGTCTCATCATAATCAATATCAGGTCTTTGCGAGAATCTTTGTATAACAAGTCTCACTTTATATCTTGTGATCTCATTCTTTTCATTTCTCTTCCTTACAAATACTCATTTGTATCCCACAGGTTTGACACCTTCTAGTGTCTGGACTACTGGTCCAAAAACTTCACGTTTTGAATGTAAGTTTAATTCTACTTGGATTGCTTCTTTCCATTTAAGTCAATCATTTCTATGTTGACATTCTTCTATGGATTTTGGATCAGAATCATCATCTTCATGAATAATATCATCAACAATATTGTAAGCAAAAATGTTGTCAACAACTATATCATTTTGGTTCCATCTTTTTCCTGTTATAACATAGTTTATAAAAATTTCATTATTATCCTCAAGTATTGGACTTTCATCAATGCTTTTATCAGTAGTTGTATTCTAGATTTCTTCTGAAACATTCATATCTTTCATTGGATCATTTTGATTCTTAACTACTTTTCTTTTCTGATGATTTTTATCTTTGGAACCCATTGATCTACCACGCTTCTCGCATACCCCAGACTTATTACTGACAACTTGTTGTATTGGGATATCAATTTTTGATGGAACTTATAAAATTGCATGAGTTCCAAAAGGGCTTGAAATAGTCTTTTTGTCTTTTGAACTTCCTACTCAAAGTGTTGCATGTTTAATCTTGAATTAATTGACTAAGGCATTAGTTTAGTTGATGAAATCATCCCTCTTATTCTCCTAAATCGTGTCTCCCGTTATCTTTTGTTATTTAGTTTAATTCTTAGGTTTAGACTATTTTCATTTGATTCGGTTCTCTAAAGAAAGTTAATTGGGAGTAATTATGATAATTAAATGAATTAAGAAACTCAATTCCTGAGCTCGACCTTGGCCACTTTTACTGCAAATTCAAGAGGTCTAGGTAAATAAATTATTATTTGATACGGTCTTCAGCAAATCCTTTATCAAATTGGCGTCGTTGTCGGGGATTGGCGCATTTTAATTCGTTTCATATTGTAAAGAAATTTGTTGCTTTAATTTAGAGGTTTTATTTTTTTCATTTTTCATTTTATTTTTTTATTTTTAATTTTATTTTTGTTGTTTTCTTTGTTTGTTTTGAGTCCTTATCTCCTGCTCTTGGTTGTGTTGACTTTTGTGTGAAAGTTGTAATTTAATTTTCTATGAATTTGAGTATGCCTTTGTAAAATTCCAATTATTCCCCAATATACTATCCTTTTTATGACCCTAGGAACATGAACTATGACTTTTTAGTCCAACCAATCTTTAGAAAATCATTCATTTGAAGACTTATAAAGGTTAAAATTTTTTATCAGACTAAATTAGAGAGGTTGGATAGGATAGAGGCTAAAGTGATAGAAAATGAGGCAGCACTAAATATAATAACTCAACAATTTTGGGTCAAATAATTGAGTCCCTTGAAGTAGGGGTGAGCAAAAAAAAGATCGAAAACTGATCGAACCGACCTCGGTCGGTCGATTTAGTGAAGGCATCGGTCGGGGTAAGTTTTTTCCTTGGCAAAACCGACAGAAAATTAATATATATATATATATATAATAATAATAATAATAATAATAATAATAGAAAAGAGAAAACGGTAAAAAATTTACATATTTTTTATTAAATATTAAAAACGGTAAATAATTAAAAAAATAATTATATATATATATAATGATGATGATGATAAGAAAAGAGAAAACTATAAAAATTTTACATATTTTTTATTAATTAATTAATTAATTAAATATTAAAAAAATGTAAATAATTTTAAAAATAATATATATATATATAGAGACCGAATCGACCGGTCGGTCGATTTGTTTTAGTCAATTTAAAGAAAAAAAAGGGTGGACCGAACCAACCGAATTTGGTCGGTTCGGGGTTGGTTGGGGTCGAAAACCGACCCCGACCGATCGATGATCACCCCTACCTTAAAGGCCTACATGAGCAAAATTTTTTCGTTACCACTAAGGAAAAGCATCCTTGGAGGACTTATGCTGATAATGGTGGGGATAAGTTGGAGCAAATTGACACACACCAAGAGTAGGTTTGTGAGATTAAAAAAGGTAGTACCATTTTACCAGAAGAAATTTAGGTGATAGAGTACGAGGTTATAAAGCCTCTCGTTCCTTTATCTCCAATTATTTTTTTAATTCATGAAATATCTTTTTCATATACTCATGAGTCTTGTTTGCTTTCTTTTAAATTTTATTTTTTTTATTTCATTAATTAAAAATAACAAAAATATTTATCTTTTAGCCGCCCAAGAGAAGTTGAAGAGCTTTCTAGACTCAGAAGGTTATATTAACTCGATCAAAAAGAGGTCGAAGAAATATGATCAATTCAATGTGCCTTAATGCAAGCCATGGGTTCAATCTAGCTAAAAATGTTAAAAAAAGCGCTTCTTGGAAGGCAACCCAAGTTTCTAGTTTTTTATTTCAGTTTGTTTATTTTTTTTAGTAGTTTCTTGTGTTGTGTCTTTACTTTGTCTCATTTTCCTTGCTTCGTAGGCACTCGAATCTTTCTACCTTGTCAATTAAAAAGATGATTAGATCAGATCTCCCTTACTTAGGACAATATTGTATACTTTCTTCCATTTATTTATTCTTATACACACGTAGTTTATTGTATATATTGAGGACAATGCATAGTTTATGTTTGGGGCTTGCACTTATTGTTTAATGTCCTGAGCATGTATTGTTAAAAGTTGATTTATCTTATGCACAAGCATGATTAGGACGACCTAGGATAACATTTAATAAACAAATTATGTGATTTTAGTGTAATATGAGAGCATGCCCTAAAATTTAGTAAATTTAAAAATTTTCTTGATTTTCCTTGCAAATCTCTATGCACTTAGCCTTCGAGTCTCATAGTTTGGAATGCTTAGAACAGATTTATTGGGTTTGAAAATTTGATGTCACCTCGATAGACTTAAGAACTGATTTGATCGTCAACCTACATGATAGTATGTAAAGGTCAATAATAATTACAATGCCTATATTGCTTTTTTTTGTACGTTGAAAAAAAAATAATTTTTGCATATTTCAATCAATGTGTGCTTAAAAGAATCAGGGACAAAAAGAACTACATTCAATATGATCAGTTAGACCACACATTGAGTAAGTGCTCTGAGTAAGGCTCCCTACAGTGAATGTGTGAAAGTTAGGGTCCTTGAAATAAAATGAAAAAAAGCAAGTTTGGGTGTTGATTAACCCCCTTTAAATAATAAAAGTTGCTTTAATGATGTATTTCTTTCTTGAGTGCTTGGGGATTTAAAGATTTGGAATTAGAGCCCATGCAGGGAGAAATTGAATCGAGAACCCTAAAAACTTGTTCCGGGCTAGTAAAAATAAAATACATAAGGCTAACCACACACATACGCAGGAATAATTAGGAAGAATTTTGAATTCCTTAATGAATGGCCTTGTTTAAATATTTTCTTGGTTTACTTGATCTCCTTAATTAGATCTTTGAGGCTCCAGTTCTGTTTATGCATGAGTAAAATTGATATATATTTTTGTTTTGTTTTGCTCAAGACAACAAAATTGTAAGTTTGGGGTATTTGATAGCACACAAAAATGTGTTATTCCTAAGCTTTAATTTCGAGGCTTTCACGGGTTTATTTAGATCAATTTCAGGTATTAGGCAAAGAAGGAGCATAAGTGGAGAATTTGTAGATATCATGACAAGTATGGATTTATTGGAGCATACTTTATGATGTTATGTGAAGAAAATGACTAAAAAAGCTATAAAATCCAAGAGGGCAGCATTGAGATGCTACCACCATTGGATTTAACCAATTCACATATTTTGGAGAGTTTGTAATTTTTTGAAGTTAATTCGAACCAAATCAAATAATTTAGGGTTTCTTGCTTGCAAGACTATTTAAGCCTTCTTTTGGAAAACTACAAGGAAAAACCAATTTGAAGATCTAAAATACCCTAAATTCAATTTGCATACTGATTTTGGGGTTGAGAAGACTATTTTTGAAGGCTAGGAACGTGAGTTTGAGCTAGAGAACGAGGTGAGGTTTAGGAATAAAGATCGACACGACCCATTAGAGTTTTTCTTTCTCTTTCTCAGTTGTATTTCTTTTTATGGATTTTAGTGATAATTTTAGTAGTTTTTTTTTTCAAATCATGTGGAACTAAACTTAGTTTACGGATTGAATAAAGTTTAGTAGTTCTATTTGTAAATCCTTTCATGATAATGAAGGGTTCTCTTAGAAGCAACATAGAAAGTAATTTAAATCCATGATATTTTATTAAAGTTTAGACAAACATGTTATGCTTATAAAATTGCATGAGTTCCAATTGAGCTTGAAATAGTCTATTGGTCTTTTGAACTTCCTGCTCAAATTGTTGCATGTTTAATCTTGAATTAATTGACTAAGGCATTAGTTAAGTTTGTGAAATCAATTCTTAAATTCTTCTAAACTTGTCTCCCATTATCTTTTGTTTTTTAGTTTAATTCTTAGGTTTAGACTAGTTTCATTTGATTCGGTTCTCTAAATAAAGTTAATTGAGATTAATTACGGTAATTAAATGAATTAAGATAAACTCAATCCCTGAGATCGACCTTGACCACTTTTATTGCAGATTTAGGAGATCTAGGTAAATAAATTATTATTTAATAGGGTCTTTGACATGCCCTTTATCAAATTGGCGTCGTTTAATATTGTGAAAAAATTAATTGGAGGTTTTATTTTTTTTCATATGTTTGATCCATCTACTCCACATAACCTTGGCCTTATTTTTTTTCGACAAACCAGGAGCCCACAACT
The DNA here is from genome assembly GCA_036507285.1 of Trichosanthes cucumerina. NCBI lineage: Eukaryota > Viridiplantae > Streptophyta > Magnoliopsida > Cucurbitales > Cucurbitaceae > Trichosanthes > Trichosanthes cucumerina. Next base: position 31,138,510 of record CM071839.1, read on the forward strand.
CTAACCTTACCTTTAGCTAATTTACCCCCACAACAACAACCTTTGATGTTAATTTCTATTGAGCCTCTTAATCCTTCCTCTTTAAAATCTACAGAACCCAAATCCTTTGCAAGACCATAAAAAATATCCCTTTCTATTATTAATTCCTTCCTTCTTATCTCTGTCATTTAGCCAATTCTAAGCAAACACGATCTATGCATTCTAGCCCTTCCAACCATTTCTCAACCATAAGAAAAATGTCAAAACTTAAAAGGGAACTTCAAAATCTCTATATGATCGTCCATTATGATAAAACTTGTTTTGGCACTAGTGGAGGGAGAACTTGTCAATCAATGAAATTTTTAACCTGGAATGTTCGTGGTTTAGGGTCATAAATGACCATTAAGCAGCAAAATCCAAGCTTCATATTTATACAAACAGACAAAAAAAAATTCATAAAGGTATTTTTTCTGCCTTTATTCATGTTTTTATGGCTGACGATTTCTCTTTTGGCTTTCCGCTATCTATGATCCTCTAAGGCGTGAGTTTTTTTGCTGATTTTTTTCAAGGAGCTTCACAATTTAGGAGGAGATTTTAATGTCACTCGTTGACCTTAGAAGAAGTCTCATGATTGATCAACCACCAAAAGTATGTGCACTTTCAAGCAATGGATTACAAACTATCAACTCATTGACATCCCTTTACAAAATGGTTGTTATACTTGGTCTAGTTTTGGTGACACTCTATCTCTCTTTGATAGATTGATTTTTGTTGATCAATGACTATCTTAACAAATTTGGGACAATGCATATCTTATTCGACTTGATAGAGTTACATCAGATCATTATCCTTAAGCACTTTCTCTTCGACACCTCTCTCGGAGACCCATGGTTTAATGATGAAACTTAAAGGGCTAAAATTGGAGCTTCGAAAATGGAATTCTTCATTACGTTTTGTAACTTCCAAACTTTCTTCTCTTTTCTTGCAATTAACATTTTTTTACAGTAATAAAGATAATTGCTCTTTATCTTCAAATCAGGTTGAAGGTCGACAATGCTTGCATGAACAAATGGAAGATTTAACAGCTCAAGAATACACCTTTTGGCATCAACATTGTACATTAAATTGGCTCAAAGATGGTGATGAAAATACCAAAATTTTCTATCATGGTTGCTCGCAAAAGAGAAAACTCAAATTTCTAGGTGTTTTCTAGAGATGGGGTCAGTTTACTTACAATTAGAGAAATCATTGAAAAGAAGCTGAAAGGATCTAATTATCTGCTAATGGTTAGATTATGTTTTAGAAACTTAATCAATGAATATTTAAATCATTTATCGAATGTAACCGTGAATTAAAAAGGTAAAACAATTCAAAAGAGACGATACAAAGAGGTTTTTTAACCCGGTTTTGGTTTTTCAAATTCAAGCTACTCCAGCCATGTCAGAGAATAATATTAATTAATCAAACGATAGTACAATGTACAATTAATATTAACTTATGCATAAGAAAAAGTCTCTTCTTAAATCATGCCACAATAGTTGATCGACTTCCTTGGATTAAATCTTTTCAAACACAAACATCCCTTGTGTTTATGGAATGATAGCTCTTAAAATAGGAGTTATAGGCTATCATTTTAGGATTGAAGTGACATATGTTGTTGAAAGAGTCTAGATTAAGAAAGCGAAAGCAATTTTGCATCATGAACGCTCTAAATTGATCAATTTTGTAAAATAAAATGCATGCTCAAAACTGGAAAAACAGAGGGATATAAAACTCAACTTTGAAGATCAAATTCTCTCCACCCGGTGGATGGTTTTCAACACGAACACTTCGTGGACAACCGTTAGAGTCTTCCCTACTATCCTCAAGCCTTGGAACGGATTGTGAGATCCTAGGTTGAGAAAATTTGGAAGAAAAAACCTAAAAGGTCACTAACTCGGGCCAGAAACGTTTTCTGCAAAATTCTCTCAAAACACCATTAAATAAAGCTTCATCAAGCTTCATTTGAGTGACAACTCAAGGGTGATGAGGATGCTTTGAGATGGAGATGGCCAAATTTGGTGAATTTGAAGATGATAGGGATTGGGCAAATTGCAACTTGGATTTCATGGATAATCCACGAAAATCCACTATTTTTCATTTAATTTTAATTCAAAAAATAATATTAAATTGATTTTAAATTAAAATTAATTTAATTAATTAAAATAATTCAAAAATTAATTAAATTAATTAATTTTTAATTTAATTTAATATGAAATATTAAATTAAATAAATTGTCCGATCCCGATTGATTTTCCGAACATGAATCCTTATTCATGCTATAAACCGATCCAATATTTAAATCATATTTAAATATATCCACCTCCTTTTAATCATATTTTAATTCATAATTAAGCTATGACTCGTTAAATATATCACATATAATTAACGATTTCTCCCAAAACCGAATTTGAACAATTCAAATTCTTTTCTCTCAAAATGTTACAAGGCTTAGTCTGAGCTAGTAAGGAGGACCTAATGGACCTACAGATCATGAGCTCCAACGATACGAGATTAACCGGCCAAACTCTTTAGCTTAGCTAATCAACATTAGTTAACCACAATGACACTCCACTAAAGCCCAGTGATTGCACTCTCCTCACTGTAGATATATTTCTGTCCACTCGATATAACCATGATTAGTAAGTCGATCCTTCACAGGTCGTTCGTATTACAGCTGGGTCACAATTACCGTTTTACCTCTGTAATTACCTTTTATTCCTTAAGTCCCACTGATCCTCTAATGAACAATTGGTTTGTGGTACAACCAGCAAACCGAATCCCTCTCGGGGCAATGAGAGGAGTGGGCCTTTTGTTCAAGATCCGGAGTCAGCACTTAAGGAAACAACCTCTTTACTAATCCCTAAAACAGGTTGGAGTGAATTCCATCTTGTAGAACTATGTTCCCAGCTATCTACCCAGACTTATCCCTGAAATGGGAGGCTTATTGAGTCAGCTATCTCGGGACACTCTCACCCATGCAAATCTAAAAATAATCTGAATAAACAGAAGTCCATAGAACGCTCAGGATTAAGATCGAGTTACCTAGGTTATCGTATGAATATAGTCAGTTAAGACAGTAAACGGAGTTATAAAGTCTAAGTGACTATTTCGCGGTCCAGTCTTATGCAAACTCATTGCATAGGATGCCCTACTCACATATCTCCACATGAACGATTTACGAACAAATCGTTTGTACTCTACAAAGTGGGTCGCGTCCATAGTGTCCCCAAGATAAGGTACCCAGCCCTATCCTTATACTATAGACCGTTCTGGCTATAACTTGAACTTGATCCACTTTTATGTCACACAGAAAGTTCAAGTATTCATCTTATAGCCAAGGGTTCTTTATTGGATTAAGGTTACACAATACACAATTCACTATATTCAAAAATATGTTTACTGAATAAATCTCAATAACATCTTTATTGCAAAATAGAATATAAATTCAGTTTACAAAACCACGAGTTTTTGGACATAAAACCCAACAAACTCCCACCTTGACTAAAACGTTTGTGGGGTAAAATATGCTGAAAAAAGAAAAACTGCCCTACTGTACAACCAGTAGTCCTAGACTCTCTAGGTGTCCCTCAAACACTTTAGCCGTGAGGGGCTTTGTAAACGAATCAGCAATGTTGTGCTCCGAAGCGATCTGTGTGACGATCACGTCTCCTCGTTGCACAATCTCCCTGATGAGATGATATTTGCGCTCTATGTGCTTTCCGTGCTTATGGCTTCTAGGTTCTTTAGAATTTGCCACTACACAACTATTATCACAATAAATGGTGATAGGAAAAATCATATTTGGAACAACTTCCAAATAAGTCAAGAACTTCCTAAGCCATACAGCCTCCTTCGCTGCTTCGCAAGCTGCGACGTACTAAGCCTCCATGGTGGAGTCAGCAATACAACCTTGCTTTATACTCCTCCATACTATAACTCCTCCGTTAAGAGTGAACACTGATCCTGATGGTGATTTCCTCGAATTTACATCAGTCTAAAAATCAGAGTCAGTGTATCCTACAAGGATCAAATCGTTTGCGCCATACATAAGAATATAGTCCCTCGCTCTCCTAAGATACTTGATGATGTTCTTAACAGCAGTCCAGTGATCATATCCTGGATTAGACTGATACCTGCTGACTATTCCCACTGCATAGCATATATCGGGTCGAGTACATAACATGACATACATCAGACTACCGACAGCTGAAGCATAGGGAATGCGTCTCATATCCTCAACTTTTTGAGGTGTCTTAGGACACTGTTCCTTAGACAAATGAATTTCATGCCTGAAAGGTAATGAACCCTTCTTGGAATTTTGCATCTTATATCTAACTAACATCTTGTCAATATAAGATGTCTGAGACAGTGCTAGCGTTTTGTTCTTGCGATTCCGAACAATTTGGATTTCAAGGACAAACTGAGCCTCTCCCAAATCTTACATTTGGAATTGGGTTGCTAGCCATTGCTTAACGCCAGTTAGGAATCCTGCATCATTCCCAATGAGCAAGATATCGTCTACGTATAGAACTAAGAAAGCTACAGTGGTATTGACTATCTTCTTGTAAACACAAGGCTCGTCAATATTCTTTTCAAAGCCATAAGATTTGATCGCAGTATCAAATCTTATATTCCAGGATCTAGAAGTTTGCTTCAATCCATAGATGGATCGTTTAAGCTTGCAAACCTTTTGCTCTTGACCCTAAACTATGAACCCCTTTGCTTGATCCAGATAGATACTCTCCTCAAGATTGTCATTCAGAAAGGTTGTCTTGACATCCATTTGCCAAATTTCATAGTCATAAAACGTGGCAATGGACAAGAGTATTCTAATGGACTTAAGCATGGCAACAGGGGAGAAAGTTTCTTCATAGTCAACCCCTTCCCTTTGAGTATAACCCTTTGCCACAAGTCGAGCCTTAAAGGTTTGCACCTTACCGGCTTGATCTCGTTTGCTCTTGTAGATCCACTTGCAACCAATAGGTCTTTTACCATTTGGTTGATCTATAAGTTTCTAGACTAAATTGAAGTACATTGACTCCATTTCGAGGTCCATGGCTTTAATCCACTGGTCCCTATCTATATCATTCATTGCCTGTTTATAGGTCAATGGATCCTCAAGGCCATCTTCAGGTATGACGACTTGGGTTTCAACCAAACTCATGTAACGGTCGGGTTGTCTAACATCCCTCCCACTACGTCGAGGCATTCTCAACTCTTGAGAAGGACCAGCTTGATCAACAACTTTTGTTGCTTTATCTGTAGCTTCCCTGGAAATTTCACTCAAGACAATCCTGCTACGAGGCCGATGATCTCTCATGTGGTCTTCCTCTAAGAACGTGGTGTTTGTCAACACAAGCACCTTGTCCTCTTGAGGATCATAAAATAGACAACCTTTCGTTTCTTTGGAGTATCCTACGAATAGACATAATTTTGAACGATGTTCCAATTTCTTTGAATTGGACACCAGCACATGTGCAGGACATCCCAAAATCCTTAAGTGGCATAAACTACCTTTACGCCCTTTCCATAACTCATAGGGTGTTTCTGAAACACTCTTAGAGGGAACCATGTTCAAAATATATACAGCAGCTTCTACTGCATATCCCCAAAACGAACTAGGCAGCTGAGCGTAGCTCATCATAGATCGAACCATGTCTAACAAGGTTCTATTTCTCCTCTCAGATACACCATTATGCTGAGGTGTATCAGGCGCTGAGAGTTGGGATACAATTCTATGTTCTATCATATAGTCTTGGAATCTCAAATCCATGTACTCTCCCCTCTATCTGATCGAAGTGTTTTAATTGTTTTACCTAATGTGTTTTCAACCTCTGCCTTATACTCCTTGAACTTTCAAGGGTTTCGGACTTATGATGCATTAAGTAAAGATAGCCATACCTAGACTAATCATCAATAAAACTGATGAAGTATTCATACCCTCCTCGTTCCTTGACATTCATAGGACCACAGAGATCTGAATGCACGAGTTCCAAGGGTTCTTTGGCTCTATAACCTTTTTCAGAAAAAGGTCTTTTAGTCATTTTTCTCTCAAGACAGGACTCACATGGTGGTAAAGAGTTGTCCTCTAACTGACTTAAGAGACCACTCTTGACCAATCTCCCAATCCTATTGAGATTAAAGTGGCCTAGTCTCAAGTGCCAAAGATAGGTACTAGGAGAAAGCTTCTGCCTTTTATTTTGAGTATCAGCTGTTTTAAACATCTCGGTGTTCAAAATAGCTTTTACCTCTGTTGGTCTTAACACATATAAGTTGTTGTCAAGTTTAGCAGAACATATTCGTACACCCTTTTTGCAAATGAACGCTTCATTATGATCAAAAGATACTTTATACATATGTTCAAGCAAACAAGAGATAAATACAAGATTTCTTTTGATTTCAGGAACCAAAAGTACATTTTCTAATAAAATGAATCTATCTCTAAACAACAATTTCACCGCTCCCACTGCTTTGGCTGAGACAACCTCTCCCGTTCCAACCCTGAGAGTTATCTCCTCATCAGAAAGCTACTACCAGGAACTATTTCCCTGAAAAGAAGAACAAACATGGTTATTGGCTCCTGAATCTAATATCTAGGCGGAATCATCATGTTCCACTAAACATGTTTCAACAACAAGTAAATCATATTTACCTTGTTTTTCCTTCTTAGCTTTCTTTTCTGCAAGGTACTTCAAGCAATTCCTCTTCCAATGCCCGTCACCACCACAATGGAAATATTTTCCTGTGGCTTTAGCCTTCGTGTGGGAGCTTGACCCTTCCCTTTATCCTTCTTGTTCTTCTAAATACCCTTATTCTTGGTAAAAGAATGACCAAACTTGGTCCCTGAGGACGATCCTTTTAGGAACTTCTTTGAAATGACAGCATTTGCCTCATTCTCTTTTCCCTTTGATTTTATCAGGGATTCAAAAGTCTGAACCTCATTGAGGAGAGTGCTCAGGTTATATTCTATTTTATTCATCACCACATTAGTGCGGAATTGCAGGAAACTCTTCGGAAGAGATTCCATAATGAAGCTAACTTGACTTTTCTCATCTATGACAATGCCATTTACTTCTGCCACATTGAAGTTGTAGGGAATGAGAATCCCCGCGCAACGGAAGACGATCGAATCGTCGTGGTATCAATACGCAACTCAATTTTGTTAAAAACGATCTACTATAGATCTAGGCTAAATATGCTGAAAAGGAAGAAAAAAATAGTAAGAATAGAGGTACTTACTTGTTGAAGACTTTCTTCAAAGTTTCTTCCTCAAATCACGAACTCTTCGTGCTTCTCGATCTCAACGAACTCTTCCCACGAACAGAACTCGAACACCACCACTTGGAGTCTCGGTTGTTCTCTTTTGGAAAAGGGAAGTTTGTGGGAACTTTTGGAGTTTTGGAGAGGGAGGTGAATTGAGAGAGAATAGTGAGAATTCTTCTTCACTTCTTTGATGAAAATCAAAAAATGAGAGAATGGTTTACAAATCCCTTCTTGCAAAGGGTTTAAATAGTGGAATGATGGAGTTAAAATCTCCACATTATTACCACTTTACCACAACCATAGGTTATGCAAATCTCATTTGCATAACCACATAATATAAGATATCTCATATCTCATATTGCAAATCTCATTTGCATTAATTGTGGATTAATTAAATTGAAACACATCTAATTTAATTGCTCTCAATTAAATTCTCCAATTAGCCCTAATTCAACAATTAAGCTAACCTATAGTTTATTATGAATCTCATTCACATTAAACTATATATTATATCATTCATATCTCATATAAATGACATAAATGCCCTTAAAGTGAAATTGAACACTTCAATTTCATACCAAAATATTAACCCTTCTTTTAACCCAGATTGAGCCAACCGAGGGACCTTATGAACCTACAGTGACGGGCTCCAATGATCCGAGACTAACCTGTCAAACTCTTTGACCCGGTTAATCAATATTCATTAGCTACGGTAACACTCCACTATAGCCCGTAGCTGCACTCCCGTCAGTGCAGAATATTACGTGTCCACTGATATAACCAATGCCCATGAGTCGACCCTTCACGGGTTGTTCGTGAGACACACGGTGGGTCAAATTATCGTTTTACCACGTATGCGCCTCTTGTTCCTTAAGTCTCCTTTGCTCCTCTGATGAACAACATATTGTGATGGTCCAACCATACACAACACCCTTCTCGGGCTAGTGAGAAGTTGGGCGCCCGTTGTCCAAGCCCTGCAGACAACACTTAAGGAAACAACCCCTCTAGTTTTCCTAAAAGCGGGAACGAGTGAATTTCATCTCGCGTAGTTAAGTTCCCAGCTCCCTACTTGGTTCTATCCCTGATAAGATAGGCATATTGGGCGAGTAACGGTGACCACCCTCACCGTACTAGTCAAAGGGCCGGACACTTCGCAGATAGGAGTCCGTAACGCGCTCGGGATTGTGGTCGAGTCACTAATGGTCATCTACGAAGTTATTAGTCCTTCACACATCAGCGGTGTTACATTAGTAGGTCTAATAATTCACGGTCCGGTCTTGTACAATCTCATTGCACAGGATGCCCCCACTCGCATGTCAATCATATGAACGAGTCTGATCACCTCGTTTGTATCTAATACAAAGCGGGTTGCATCCACAGTGTATCCAGGATTAGGTGTCCAACCCTATCCATATACTATAGACCGTTTGGGTCATTAATCCACTCGTCTTTGTCAACATCAACCATTGCCTGATCATAGGTCAATGGATCCTCACAGTCATCATCAGGAGCGATAACTGAGGTTTCAGCTAAACCCATGTAGCGATCAGGTTGTTTCACAATCCCCCCACTACGTCGAGGCATTCCCAACTCTTGGGAACGGATTTGACTAGACGTGCTAGTTTAACAACACTTGTTGACGTACTAGCCCCATCAGTAACTCTTGTTGATGTACTGTCCATTTAATTCAACACAATTTTACTCCTTGGTAAATGATCCCTGACGTGGTCTTCCTCTAGGAAAGTGGCGTTTGTCGACACAAGCACCCTATTTTCCTTAGGATCGTAAAACAGACCACCCCTAGTCTCTTTAGGGTAACCTACGAATAGGCACAATTTCGAACGGGGCTCTAACTTTTTCGAGTTTGACACCAACACGTGGGTCGGGCATCTCCAAATTCTGAAGTGATGTAAACTGCCTTTACGTCTACTCCAGAGCTCGAAAGGTGTTTCACAAACACTCTTCGACGAAACATTGTTCAAAATATAAACTGCAGTCTCCACTACGTACCCCCAAAAAGAATCAGGGAGACGAGCATAGCTCATCATCGACCGAACCATGCCCAACAAGGTTCTGTTTCTCCTCTCCTATACATCATTCTGCTGTGGCATACCAGACGCTGAGAGTTGGGATGTAATTTCGTGTTGTATCATATAGTCCTGGAATTCAGTGTCCATGTACTCTCCACCTCGATCCGATCGAAGTGTTTTAAGCGATTTACCTAAGAGGTTCTCAACCTCAGTCTTGTACTCCTTGAACTTTTCAAGAGTTTCAGACTTCTTGTGCATTAGATAAATATACCCATATACGGAGTAATCGTCTATGAAAGACACAAAATACTCATAACAGCCAGAGCTTTAACATTCATCGGACCACGAGAGGTCGAGAATGTACTAACTCAAGAGGCTCTTTGGCTCTATATCCTTTTCCACTAAAAGGACGTTTGGTCATCTTGCCCTCAAGGCATGACTCACACACCGGTAAAGAGTTTTCTTCCAACTCGTTTAGAAGTCCACTCTTCACTAGTTTTGCAATCCTATTGAGATTAATGTGGTCTAACCGTAGATGACAAAGATGGGCATTTTCATTTGGAGAAACTTTTGCTTTCTTAGTTCGTGTTTCTGCAGTTTTAAACAATTCAGTATTCAAAACACTTTTGACCGAATTAGGTTTCAAAACATACAAATTATGCTCGAGTGAAGCTGAACAAATAAGATTGTCTTTGAAAGAAATAAACGCTTTATTTGATTCAAAGGAAACAGATATACAATGTTCAATTAAGCAGGAAATGGAAACAAGGTTTCTAGTAAACCCTAGAACTATGTACAAATTGTCCAACAATAAGTACTTCCCGCTAAAGTGTAGCTTCACCGTGTCGATCGCTGCAGCAGAGACAAGCTCCCCGGATCCAACCCGTAGAGTCACCTCACCCTCTCGCAACGGCTGCCAGGAATCAATCCCCTGAAAAGAAGAACAAACGTGGTTTGTGGCGCCCGAATCCAATATCCAGGCAGAGTCACTACTCTTCACTAAACATGTTTCTTTCACAAGTAAATCACATTTACCTTGATTCTTCCTCTCTGCAAGGAATTTGGGACAGTTCCTCTTCCAGTGTCCGCCCCCATTGCAGTGGAAACACTTTTCTTTCTCTGCAACGTCCTTGACCTTCTTGCCCTTGTGGGCGGCAGCTCGGTCAGTTTTACCCCTCTTCATCATCTTCTTCCCTTTCGGGCGTGAAGAAGCAACAGGTTTCGTCCCGCAGGTCGAACCCGTGATAAGACACTGTTAGGCAACATTTGCCTCAGATTCCTTGACCCTGTTCAAGGATTGGAAATTTTGTAGCTCATTGAGGAGGGTAGTCAGAGTGTAGCTAATTTTGTTCATACAACATTGCTACGAAACTGAAGGAAACTCTTCAGAAGAGTCTCCAAAATAAATCGACTGGCTCGACTCGTCGATGAAGCCCCGTTCATCTCGGCGATTAAAGTGGGTCATCATGTCTAGAACATGTTCACGGACGGACGACCCTCTTCATCATCGTGCGTTGAAGACGATTTGAGCGCGAGTCATGTCAGACCTGAAAGGACTGTTGTCCAAACATTTCCTGCAAGGACTCCATGATCTCCTTAGCGGAAACCATCAACTCATGCTTCTTTGCCAAGACATCATACATGCTGGCAATTATGTAGACCTTGGCATTTTCATTGGCCCTGATCCACCGATCGTACGCATCGCGAACACTTCGCGACTTGATCGAGCCGACATCCGAGGACACTCCTCGATAAAGACAAACTTTATGTCGTCAGTTACCAAAATTGTGTTAATGTTATTTTTTCAATTTTGGTAATTATCTCCCACTAACTTATCAGACGCGAGTAATGCTATTATTGCGCTAGACATTTTTAGATGAAAAATAAGAAAAACTTTGTATTAGTCTTGCAAAAAACTTTTTGAAAATCCAATCAAGTTTTAGCAAAAACTGTTTCATAATCCCTAGGTCATTCAAAATTTTGCAATGATACCCTAAAGGTTTAGAATGATCGCCACCGAAGGGTGAACAGAACACTCCTCCTCTAGGACGAGACTTTCTCGATCAGACCCTAATCCCAGAATAACTCTTATTCCATTAGGCGTCCAATTACCATTGTTCGGTCGAATTCATTAACACTTAACGAATTTTGTGAGTGTCACCTCAATCTTTAAGTTTCCAAGCATCCAGTCAAACAATAGCTACCGGAAGTGGTGAAGAAGAAAACCAACCAGAAAACTGCATCCCTTTCGGGAATTCACGGTGTCCGACTCCCATGATCAAACCCTCCGAAGGGATTGTCTGGTCCAGACCAAACTAGCAGGCATATCATAGGCGTCTCACGGTGTGAATCGAAAGAAGAGACCGTGGGTCTCATTTTCACAAGTCCCGCTCCCACTCACTATAAGTACTCTCTCCATCCACGATGATATTGACCTATACAAATGCCACCCGAAGGGGGATGCTCCCATTTGCGCCACGAGGCCGAGTATAGATCTCACGGTGCGGATTTAACGGAGATTTGTGGATGGAAATTCAAATGTATCTCATACATTATATTTCCTCCCACTCAACACTTTAATTTTAATAGGGATTGACCTAGATAAACCAGCTAAAATTTACCTAAGTCTACCAATATAACTCTTATATGGTATTTAGCCTAAGTTTATAATCACATTATTAACTTAGGTCTATGTAAGTGAATTAATTAACTCTTAATTAACGACACTCACGAGAATATAACCTAAGAATCTCCGGACCGAATTCACTCCTGTGTCGGTTTTTCGGTGTAGGGTGTTCATGCAAGCGTCAACTTAAATACCCCTGCCTTAGACAAAACCTTCCTTAGACAGAGTTACTAATCAGTCTCCATTCAAAGGTTATATTTGATTTCCTAATTTCTAATCTCATTAGAAAATAGAAAACCTAAGTCTAATTATTCAAGTTCTAAACACTTTAAAACTAATAATTAACTTAGGTTGCATGCATTTCTATGTTATAATGCTTGATCATTCATCACATGAATAATACTATATTATAACATACATTCATCACATGAATTAAATGCATGAGCATGCTTTTAATTTAAAAATATAACACTTATATTTAAATAAATTAAATCATGCTAACATTATATTATAACTCTTATAATTTAATCATATCATGCATACTATATATTATAACTCTTATAATATAAATATGATGCATGAAATGTTTAACCTAAGGCGGGATTTTAAATCTATATGACATGCAATATGCACATAGAAATTAATTAAAATATACATCTCATGCATAAAATAATTAAACAGCAAAAATGGACCGGTTTTTGGCACCTAGGGGTAATTATTTAATTAAATAACATTAATATAACACTTATATTAACATTATTTAATAAAATAATTAATTAAATAAATAAATTACATTTTACAAAATATAAAATAATTAAAATTACAAAAATAAACTGTCGCACTACGATTAACTCACACGTCTTCGCGAATCCGCCTCCAGCAACTACTCCTCAACGCGTGCGGCGTTGCAATCTTTGTCGCCTCGGCGTCGAAAGTTGCGTTCTCAACGCCGGTAGCCGTAACGCCGTAACGCTGCAGCAGGGCCTCCGTCGCAAAGAGCGTTGTTGAGGCGCCGTGAGGCGGCGTCTCAACGCCGTCGACAGAACAATAAACTCTTTGTTGTTCTTTCACCGAAATCTGCCTGTTTCCGCTTCGATTTCTTCACAGCAACTCTTGCCACGAACGACCCGGACTTACAGACTCGATTTATTTTCTAAAATGCCCAAAAACACGGGCCCTTTAAATTTGATCTCATCAAACAGAAAATAAATCTAAAATGCCAAAAACTAAAAATATATATTTTGCAAACCAACATTCATCTCATGAAATTAAGGCAAATATCCACCTAATTTTAACAAAAACAGTGCATAAATGAAGAACCATCGACCTGGCTCTAATACCAATTGTAGGGAATGAGAATCCCCGCGTAGCGGAAGACCATCGAATCGTCGTGGTATCAATACGCAACTCGATTTTGTTAAAAACGATCTACTATAGATCTAGGCTAAACATGCTGAAAATCAAGAAAAAACAGTAAGAATAGAGGTACTTACTTGTTGAAGACTTTCTTCAAAGTTTCTTCCTCAAATCACGAACTCTTCGTGCTTCTCGATCTCAACGAACTCTTCCCACGAACGGAACTCGAACACCACCACTTGGAGTCTCGGTTGTTCTCTTTTGGAAAAGGGAAGTTTGTGGGAACTTTTGGAGTTTTGGAGAGGGAGGAGAATTTAGAGAGAATAGAGAGAGTTCTTCTTCACTTCTTTGATGAAAATCAAAAAATGAGAGAATGGTTTACAAATCCCTTCTTGCAAAAGGTTTAAATAGTGGAATGATAGAGTTAAAATCTCCACATTATTACCACTTTACCACAACCATAGGTTATGCAAATCTCATTTGCATAACCACATAATATAAGATATCTCATATCTCATATTGCAAATCTCATTTGCATTAATTGTGGATTAATTAAATTGAATCACATCCAATTTAATTGCTCTCAATTAAATTCTCCAATTAGCCCTAATTCAACAATTAAGCTAACCTATAGTTTATTATGAATCTCATTCACATTAAACTATATATTATATCATTCATATCTCATATAAATGACATAAATGCCCTTAAAGTGAAATTGAACACTTCAATTTCATACCAAAATATTAACCCTTCTTTTAACTTGATTGAGTCAATTGAGGACCTTATGGACCTACGGTGGCGGGCTCAATGATCCGAGATTAACTTGTCACACTCTTTGACCCGGTTAATCAACATTCATTAGCTACGGTAACACTCCACTATAGCCCGTAGCTGAACTCCCGTCAGTGCAGAATATTACGTGTCCACTGATATAACACCAATGCCCATTAGTCGACCCTTCACAGGTTGTTCGTAGACACGGCTGGGTCAAATTACCGTTTTACCCCTGTGTCTACCTCTTGTTCCTTAAGTCCCCACTGCTCCTCTAATGAACAACATATTGTGATGGTCCAACCATACACAACACCCTTCTCGGACCAGTGAGAAGGTGGGCGCCCGTTGTCCAAGCCCTGGAGACAACACTTAAGGGAACAACCCCTCTAGTTTTCCTAAAAGCAGGAACGAGTGAATTCCATCTCGCGTAGTTAAGTTCCCAGCTCCCTACTTGATTCTGTCCCTGAGAAGATAGGCATATTGGGCGAGTAACGGTGACCACCCTCACCCGTACTAGTCAAAGGACGAGGCCCCAGACAGAGTCCATAACACCTTTCGGGATTGTGTCGAGTCACTAATGGTCATCTGCGAAGTTATTAGTCCATACTGTCAACGGTGTTACATCAGTAGGTCTAATAATTCACGGTCCGGTCTTGTACAATCTCATTGCACAGGATGCCCCCACTCGCATGTCAATAACATGAACGAGTCAGATCACCTCGTTTGTATCTAATACAAAGCGGGTCACATCCACAGTGTATCCAAGATTAGGTCTTCAACTCTATCCATATACTGTAGACCGTTCGGGTCATTAACTCGAACGTGATCCTCCCTGTGTGTCCACTACACACCGTTCAAGTTCTAGTTCTCTCATAAATTCAATGACCCTGGAGCTTAGTTTATTGTAAAAGTTTATAAATATTGCGAGACACAAAGTGATGAAATGACTAACTCTTATTAATTTCAAACAATATATTACAAACACGAGATTAGGACAAAAATCCCAACAGAAGTCGACCATCATGTTAAGGACATGTTCCTTAACAGAAGCTCCCTCTTTCATACGGGAGTTGTAAACGAACTTGAGAGCATCATGTCGGACCGATGAGGACGGTTGTCCAAACATCGCCTGCAATGATCCCATGATCTCCTTCGCGGTGACCATGTCTCATGCTTCTTAGACAACACATCAAATATGCTGGCTAAGATGTACACTCGGGTCTTCTCATTAGCCCAAATCCATCTGTCATATGCATCCCGAATAATTCGGTTTGCAGTCGAGCTGGGAGGGGGAGGACATTCCTCCGTTAAGACGAACCTCAGATCATCAACAACAAGAATCGTATTCAAGTTTGATTTTCAGGTTCCGTAGTTATCGCCGTTAAGTTTGTCGAAGGCGACTAATTGGATAAAAGAGCTCGACATGCTGAAAAAGAATGAATTTGAATAGCTTGTAACCTATCCAATTAAGAATTTAAGCAAAAGTAATAATGTACCCATAAACTCATTATTGTTTTTGCAACGACACTTTAGTGAGTCAGAGCAACTGCTACCAAGGGGCAGTCAATCACTCCTTCACTGAACCATGACATTCTTGACTAAATGTTAACACCAGAATAACTCTTATTCCTATAGCATTCTAGTTATCTCTACTTTGATCAAGAATTTACTAACACTTAGCAATTCTTGTAAGTGTGACCCGCCATTTTCAGACCTCAGAGGTCAACAATGCTACCGAATTGGAGAGACAAAGTTGGGAATGAACCTGAGAGACCCTATCCATTTCTGGAGTTTGAGTTGTTTTGAATCCCATGTTACATCCCTCTGAATGGATGGTGCTACTTCAAGCAACCTGCAGGCGGAACATGGGAATCTCACGGTCAACCTAATGGAGGAGACCGTAGGATGTGTTGACACACTTCCTTCTCCCACTTACTATAAATATTTTCTCCATTCACCTTGCTCTTGATTTATGCAAACACCATCCGAATGGAGATGCCCTATTGACATCACGAGACCGAGCATAAATCTCACGGTGTGAACTTCGCGGAGAGCGTAAGAGGAAATTGATATATCATATATATTTTTTCACTCCCACTAAGTATTTTAAATAACTTGGGTATACTTTTACTTAGGCATATTCCGGCTAAAACAATATGACCTAAGTCTACCAATATAACAATTATAGTGGAATTACCTAAGTCTATTTACCTTTTCATAAACATAGGTCTATGAGTTCAATTTATTAACTTTTAATAAACGCCACTCACGAAAGATAATTTATAAACCTCTAGATTAAATTCACTCCCAGGTTAGTTCCTAGGTAGGGGTCGTTTCCGTCAGCTTAAGTACACCAGCCTACCCAGAACCTTTCTTAGTCAGAGTCCTTCTTTAATCAAAGTTTAAAAATTATTGGTTTTCTAATTCTAATCTTATTAGAACTAGATAACGTAAAGTCTAATTAATTCCAGTTCTAAAATCATTTTAAAACTAATTAATTAACCTTATGTTACATGCATTTCTATGCTATAAATTGTTTGATCATTCATCACATGAATAAACATACATTTATAACAAATCCATCACATGAATAAATGCATCGCAATTATATGTTTAATTTTTAATTAATATAACCCTTATATTAATTATAATTAAAACATATAATATTTGTTTCATAAATTAATATAACTCTTATATTAATTCTTATGAAACCCAATAAACATGCATATAATATATTATAACACTTATAACATACTTTCAATGCATGGAGCATGCTTCCTATGGTGGGTTTTTAAAATCTATATGGCATACTTTATGCACATACAATCAGGGATTTTAATTAAAACATACATTCACAATGCATAATTAATTAAACACATTAAAGTGGACTGATTTTGGCATCTAATGCAAGCAAACAACTAAATTATTACAATAATAATCTAGAATTAAAATCGAACCACTTCGAACTCTTCGAATTTGGGTCGAACCAGCTTGCAAATGTGTGAATCGGACCTTTAAAAGGTTGAACCGGGCTGTAAAAGGCTGAATTGGGCCTTCAATTGGTGAAACACACCTCCAAAATGGAAGAACCATCGTCAAAATAGTCAGAACCAATCTGAAATCACCCGACACAGACCAAAATCAAGTCGAACCGATCCAAAATGACTTGAACCGGTCAAAGTCAACTGGACCGATCAAAGTCAACGGTCAGAAATCAACTTCTTCAATTTGGAAAAACACAGGCTGGAGGAATATTTAGTGTAGCAATTTTGCAGAAATAGAAAAACAACCTCTGTTTTGTTGTTTTGTGGACCTCTTGAGCTTCTTTCATTAAATTGAAGGTCTTCCCGAACTTTGATCGATCCGAAACTTTTACAGATTATTTTTCACACAATAATGCTCAAACACACTCGAGCAATATGAAAATAAAGCACAAATTGATACTCAATTTAAATGTCAAAACCAGAAAAATACTTTAGACGCCCAGAATAATTATATTTCAAAAAACACTCACAGATCAAATAGAGTGCTCAAAATTGTTCTGATACCAATTGAAAAAGTCTAGATTAAGAAAGTGGAAGCAATTTTGGATCATGAACACTCTAAGTTGATCAATTTTGTAAAATAATATGCATGCTCAAAGCTGGAAAAATAGAAGGATAGAAAACTCAACTTTGAAGATCAAATTCTCTTCACCCGGTGGATGGTTTTCAACATGAACACTTCGCTCGTGGACAACCGTTAGAGTCTTTCCTACTATCCTCAGGCCTTGGAACGGATTGTGGGATCCTAGGTTGAGAGAATTTAGAAGAAAAACCCTTAAAGTTCACTAACTGAGGCCAGAAACGTTTTCTGCAAAATTCTCTCAAAACATCTCAAAAGACTATTAAATAAAGCTTCATCAAGCTTCATTTGAGTGTCAACTCAAGAGTGATGAGGATGTTTTGAGATGGAGGTGGCCAAATTTGGTGAATTTGAAGATGAGAGGAATTGGGCAAGTTGCAACTTTGATTTCATGGATAATCCATGAAAATCCACTATTTTTCATTTAATTTTAATTCAAAAAATAATATTAAATTTATTTTAAATTAAAATTAATTAAAATAATTCAAAAATTAATTTAATTAATTAATTTTTAATTTAATTTAATATCAAATATTAAATTAAATAAATTACCCGATCTCGATCGATTTTTCGAACATGAATCCTTATTCATGCTATAAACCGATCTAATATTTAAATCATATTTAAATATATTCACCTCGTTTTAATCATAGTTTAATTCATAATTAAGCTATGACTCGTAAAATTTATCACATATAATTAACGATTTCTCCCAAAACCGAATTTGAACAATTCAAATTCTTTTCTCTAAAAATGTTACAAGGCTTAGTCTGAGCTAGTAAGGAGGACCTAATGGACCTACAGATCATGAGCTCCAACGATACGAGATTAACCGACCAAACTCTTTAACCTAGCTAATCAACATTCGTTAACCACCGGGACACTCCACTAAAACCCAGTGGTTGCACTCTACTCACTGTAGATATATTTTTTGTCCACTTGATATAACCATGATTAGTAAGTCGATCCTTCACAGGTCGTTCGTAATTACAACTGGGTCAAAATTACTGTTTTACCCCTGTAATTACCTCTTGTTCCTTAAGTCTCACTGATCCTCTAATGAACTATTGGTTTGTGGTCCAACCAGCAAACCAAATCCCTCTCGGGCCAATGAGAGGGGTGGACTCTTTGTTCAAGACCCGGAGTCAACACTTTTGGGAACAACCTCTCTACTAATCCCTAAAGCGGGTAGGAGTGAATTCCATCTTGCAGAACTATGTTCCCAGCTATTTACCCAGACTTATCTTTGAAATTGGAGGCTTATTGAGTCGGCTATCTCGGGCCACTCTCACCCATGAAAATCTAAGAATAATCTGAATAAACATGAGTTCATAGAACGCTAAGGATTAAGATCGAGTTACCGAGGTCATCTTATGAATATAGTCAGTTAAGACAGTAAACGGAGTTATAAAGTCTAATTGACTATTTCGCGGTTCAGTCTTATGCAAACTCATTGCATAGGATGCCCCACTCACATGTCTCCACATGAACGATTTAGGATCACATCGTTTGTACTCTACAAAGTGGGTCGCGTCCATAGTGTCCCCAGGATAAGGTACCCAACCCTATCCTTATACTATAGACCGTTCTGGCTATAACTTGAACTTGATCCACTTTTATGTCACACATAAAGTTCAAGTATTAATCCTATCGCCAAGGGTTCTTTATTGGATTAAGGTTAAACAATACACAATTAACTTTATTCAAAAACATCTTTACTGAATAAATCTCAATAACATCTTTATTGCAAAATAAAATATAAATTCACTTTACAAAACCACGAGTTTTAGGACATAAAACCCAATAGTTGTCTCATCTTATCATGGAAATCCCCTAGCTTTTATTTCTTTTTTCGAGGTTACTTTTAATGTAATAAAATTCTTATTAGAACAAGATTTTAGTAATTAATAAGTTTTATTTGATTAATTCAAGATATGATTAAAGTTTAGATAATTGTTGGGGAAGGAAGACTCTTGAAGTGGAGGGCATGTAGTTCTATAACGTTTTGTTTGAGCAAATCTGATAGTTCAAGATAACATGAATTTCACAAGTGAAAAAGGAAGCTCATTAAATGAGTTGGAAGATGTCAGAATGGCCAACTTATTTCAGTTAATAGAAGCTCCTCATTTCATGAGTCTTGTCTAATTAGCCATGATTTGCATAAAGGATGTGATATAATTGTTAGGCTACCATTTTTAAGAAGGAAGAATAGAGAGGGGTTTGAAAAGGAAAATAGAGAAAAAAGGAGAAGAACTTCCGATTTGGAGGCCATCGACGAATGTTTTCCAAATAAGGAAGGAATCTCCTATTAAGTTAAAGTTTAGGTTGTATTGAGCTTGTTGAGGCAACATTTTGTTTATTTCTTCTTCTTCTATTTAATTTTCTTGCACCGTTCTACATTATGTCTGTATTTTGTTTTATTGGTTGTATTTCTTGCATTATGAACTAATCCCCTTAAGATGGGGATTAAGGAATGATTGTTTTTAATTCATTTTATAGCTTAGTACATTTAATTACCTTAATCTAGTTTTAAATTTTTTTTATTCCATTAGCTCGATTCCGTTTGGTCAATTGACTTGCAGTAGTGTTTCTCTAAATTCCTGGAAAAAAACTATCATGCAATTATGCTATCTTATTTTCCATTAATTGTGCTAGTTTTGTGATGATTTTGTGCTCTGTTATGCCCATTTATCTTAATTTTGTAGAAATCGAGCTTGATGAGCAAAATCGAGTGTTTGAGAGTATTTTAGTGGATATTGGAGCATTTTTTAGAGTAATATATTTAATTTAAGCATAAAACATGTTTTGGGAGATTCTACATTGAATAACGGTTCCAACGCATCAAATAGGAGGTCATTCAGAACCCAAGTAAGGAGATATAACAAAAACGGTTAGGGTTGTCTACATAATAGCAAAAACGAAAAAAATGCAAAAACAGTAATTTCCATATGAAAACATGCAAGTGGACCATTTTTCCGTAGCGTTAGTGTCTCAACGCTACTTTGAGGTTTCATATAAAAATATCATTTTGAGAACTATTTTGGAAGGCAAAATCGAGGGTTAAGCCCTATTTTGTGATTCAAGATTTATTTTGAGGGTAATTGGGAGGTTTTGTGAGCATTTTGGAGCGAAATTGAAGACCTTGAAGCTCTGGTTCAAGATTGATCACCTCGAGAATTCGAGATCGGTATTTGTTTGTAATTTCTTTCCCTTTTCCTTTCAATTTAATTAATTTTTATGTTTATAATTAGGGGATTTTGAATTATAGTTGTTGTAATGTTGAGATAAACCCTTAAATTCTATAGGTTGTTGTTTATTCTTGGACCATTGCACTTAATTTTACGTATTTAGTTGGTAATTTTAGCTTAATTGATGTTTTAATGCATTTGTGTTTTGTGTGCTTAATGTAATTAACAAGGCAAGGAATATGAGTTAATTGATCGATAGTTTAATTGAGTTTGACAGTGTAGATTAAGCTTTGAAAAACAAAGCATGACTATAGATTAATTACCTAAGTGACAACGGAAGTAATAATTAATCTATAGAGGTCAGTGACAAAGAGTCTTAATGTCGCTTGTTAGTTAATTAATTAGACGAATACATAATTTAATTAATTACATTTGAGATTAGGAGGAGACCAACAAGAGATTCCTAAACATTAGGCTTGAAATGTATGAATTCAATATTTGATTTTGCCTAACTACTAGCTAAAGTAAACTAAGGTCTAAGAATACAAATAACACCCATAGAATTACCCTTCGATTTGTGTCTCCCATTTATTTGCTTTCTGGGTTTAGAATTTATTTTTCCCTGTTTATCCCTGTTTTCTTTTCTCTAAATAATTCAAAGTAAGATTGTTTGTGATAATTAATTGAATTAAAAACCCATCTTATGGATTCAATACTCAGTACTCACATATTGTTTTATTATTACTTCGATCACATTGGCTTGCGTGTATGTCCGATCAAGTTTTTGGTGTCGTTGTTGGGAATTGGTGTATTTTAATTTGATTAATATTGTGGAGAAAAATTGTTTGCTTTAATTTAGAGATCTATCTTTATTTTTTTGCTTGTTTTTATTTTTATTGAGTCACGATCGTTTGTTTCTAGTTGCATTGCATAGTGTGTTTGATTGAGTCTGCTTGAATTTGTTTTATTATTTTTAGATGGTTTCTAATAAATTTGAGTGGCCCTTTAGGGAATCTAAGCACGAAGAACAAACACCATCTTCTAGTTTTTTTTTTTTAATTATCCCTTTGTTAGTTTTTTGCCTTCTAGTGAGGGGTATGGGTCTCATGGATATCAAATGCTCAATTATTTATGAGGATTATTTATCTCTATACTTAGTCATTTTTTGTCTAATTTATTCAATTTTTCATGATATGACAAGCTAAAATCATTATTTGGAGTAAAATTTCTAAAACTTGCTAAAATATGAGAAAAATGAGAAATGAAGGAAAAATGAGTGAAAACAAACTAATTTGATGTGTTTTAGTAGGAAAAGAGGAACAGAAAAAAAATGTCAGAGAAATTGCAGTTGCATTTTAACCAGCAAAGTTGAATAGAAATGCTAGACAAAATGTTGGACAAAGTTGCTGGCAAACTTTCCAGACTTAAGAGCACGCCTCAATTTTTGGGATTGCAAGATTTTTGGAGATTTTCACTCACTTTTGGAAAGAATATGGCCTAATATTATACCCAATCAATCACCCACAATTTAAGGATGGATTCTTGGAGAAAACTCCTACTTGCATCATCTATAAAAGGCTACAAATCGAGGGTTTTGAAGGGAGACAAAGAGGAGACCCAAGCTCGGATTCTCTCCATTTTTCTTTCTAGTTTTCCTTATGTTTTTCTTCAAGTTTTCGTACTTTTTACAATAGTTAGATTCATCTTTTTCCAGCAGCTTTGTATTCATTTTAATAGTTGTAAGAACCCTAAGTTAATCACTCCTTGCGAAAGTATTGGAGGTTAAGGCTTCTAACCCAAGTGTGGGTAGAATCGATTAACAAATCAGGTTAGAGTTGTAGTTCAAGTTCTGTTTTTCCTTACTGTTTGCACACTTTAAGTTTCAATAAAGTTTCGATTTTACCTTTTAATCTTGTATGCTTTTGTACTTAGTTTAAAACCTGTTTCCTTGAATAAAGTAGGAGAAACCGAGAGCTTCACTTCAGTTTAAGTTACTGTTTTTCTTCTTTGTGTTTTATGTTCTTTTCTTCTTTCTCTTCCCCTTCATTTAGTTTAATATTCAGCTCGGTTTCCTTGCTTTTTCATAAATAAAGAGGAAGAAAATCGAGGGGCTTTGCATGCAATAAAAACAAACTTTTTCTTCTTTTCGGTTTCATCTACTTTCCTTTGCTTTCGTTTCTGTTTTCCTTTGTTTTACAGCAACTAAAATGGTGTTTTCTTTAGTTTTAATCATGAGCTAATTTTCTCTTTAGGGGTTCAAGTGTGAATGCCCTATAAGAGAGATGCCTAACTTAAAGTAGCAAAGTAGTTGTGTTAGCAACCGAATCGGAGTTTATTTTTAGTGAATTAATTTGGACAACCTTAGCTAACCGCTAGGTCGTGTTCAACAAGCTCGAACTTGGTACCTACAGGGTCAAGGAACAGTGGATCTCCTAAAAACAACGGAAGAAAGAACTTAGACATATGATCTGAAACTTCGAACCTAGACATAGGGCGAGACTCCAAAATCGAGATGATTGTGTGTGAAAACCATCTAAGCTCAATTAGCCACAAACATGTAGGTTTAATTGTTTAGTTTCCTAAAGGATTTGAGAGTAAAACCGAATAGGAATTGAACCCGATTTACTTAGATTTGAATTTGCTGACACAATTGTTGCAACATTTTCTCCGAAGGGGCAAAAACACTTGAATTCCCTTCTTTTAAGTCATTGATCTTTCTCTTCATTTACAACAATTTAAAACCCCAAGATTCAACCATTTATACCTTTGGTTACCTTACTTGCATTTTCACTAGCATTTCTTTGTTTTCCAATTTGGCTTGTAAACCCGTTCCTTGTGGGTTCGATACTCTGGAATACTCCAATTTCTATTACTTCGATCACGTGCACTTGCGTGTCTACGCCCGATCAAGGTAGAATCTCCCTTAGATAGGAGTTTTAGAGAGTCGATGGAGGAGTCTAGAGCTTTATATGCACGAATAGGTGAGATAGAGAAGAGACTCAAGCCTTGAGGGAGGATAGTGATTAGAATCCACTTCTTTAGGATGTTTAGTGAGTCAATTAATCACTTATTCACTAATAGCCTTTCAGGAACCTATTTCTTCCCATTCTGCTGAGATTGGGCAGTCGAGGGAGTGTGTCATAGATATTGGGGATGAGCTAGAGAGTTTAGATGCACATCAGGATTGAGTCAGAGGATGAGAGAGGAGATGAGCCTAGTTTTGTTCATAAGGTTCAAGAGATAGAGTTGTTGGTAGACCTTTGTCAGTTTTATCTTTTTATTCTTCTCTTTATCTTGAGTGTTCTTCTTCTTCCTCTCACGAATCCATGTCAGAGTCAGATTATTTTGATCTTTCTCCTTTCTTTTTATTAATTAAAAATACAAAAAATATTTCTGCTTCAGGGTCCTATGAGGAGCTAATATTCTTGCTAGCTTTAATCTCCTTTGTTGACTTTAGAAAAATGGGTCTGAAGAAATGAGAGAACTTTTTTGTACCTTGAGAGTCCACACGAATCTTGTCTAGCAAAGACGTTAAGTGTTGGGATATTACTCTAATTAATATTACTCTCTTATATATATACTTTGAGAGTCCACACGAACTTTTTTGTACCTTGAGAGGCACTCTAGTTAGATATTACTCTCTTACGTGTTGGGATGTTGGATAATTGGTGCTTAAGGCTAGTGTACGGGAAGATGAACGAAGGATTTTATAAGGTTGATTAAATAAGGAAGGCCATGCACATATTTGCCAGGATTGAAGAGCTTAAAATTTAAAACTCGCTTGATGATTTGATAAGTTTGAGTGTTTTCTTGAATAGTGATAATTTCTCTATTTAAAACTTTGAGGTTTGAGTCATTATAATGTGATTGTTCATTCATATATGCAGTTTTGTTTTGCTTTGCTCGGGACTACCAGAGGTTTAAGTGTGGGGATATTTGATATCATGCAATTATGTTATCTTATTTTCCATTAATGTGCTAGTTTTGTGATAATTTTGTAAAATTTTATGCTTATTTCTCTTAATTTTGTAGAAACCGAGCTTGAAAAGAAAAATTGAGTGTTTAAGAGTATTTTGGTGGATTTTGGAGCTTTTTTTAGACTAATTGAGGATTCAAAAATAATAGATATGTAATTTGAGCATAAGGTACATTTCAAGAGATTCTACATCAAATAATGGTTCTAATGCATGAAACTGAAGGTCATTCGAACACCCGGGCAAAGAGAAATAGTAAAAACGGTCAGAGTTGTCTGCATGATAGCATTGAGACACTGTCCATAGCGTCTCGACTCTACGAAAAATGCAAAAACGATATTTTTCGTCAGAAAACACGCATGCTAAACCTTTTTCCGTAGCATTGAGATGCTATAAGTAGTGTCTCAACGCTACTTTGAGGTTTCATATAAAAATGTCATGTTGGGCACTATTTTGGGAGGCCAAATTGAGGGTTATGTTGGGGTGTATGTCCTAATCTCGTGTAGTTTGTAATATTTATTCTTGAAATAAATCAGAGTTATTTATTTAAGCTTTGTGTCTCGCATATTTATAAACTTAATCCGATAAACTAAGCTCAAGGGTCATTGTATTTTGAGAGAACTAGAACTTGAACAATGTGTAGTGGACACATGGGGAGGATCTTGTTCGAGTTAATGACTCGAACGGTCTACAGTATACGGATAGGGTTGGAAACCTAATCCTGGTTACACTGTGGGTGTGACCCGCTTTGTAATAGATACAAACGAGATGATCCAACTCGTTCATGTGGTTGACATATGAGTGGGGGCATCCTGTGCAATGAGATTGTACAAGACCGGACCGTGAATTACTAGACTTACTGATATAACACTGTTAACAGTATAGGACTAATAACTTCGTAGATGACCATTAGTGACTCATCTTTAATCCTGAGAGTGTTACGGACTCTTGTCTACGGGGGTCTGTCCTTTGACTAGTACAGGTGAGGGTGGCCACAGTTGCTCGCCCAATATGTCTACCTTCTTGTCGACAGAACCACGTGGGGAGCTGGAAACTTAACTACGCAAGATGAAATTCACTCGTTCCCGAATTAGGGAAACTAGAGGGTGATGGGTATCTGATCCCCTTAAGCAGCGAAAACGTGTTTTAAGATCGATTAGCTTGATTGTTTTGGTTTACTAGAAATACGAGTACATTGGGTAAATAAAATAGAGATAACCATACAATCTAATCTAATTAGAGCATGGATCCTAAACATGCAAACATGCTGTAAATTAAATAAACTATAAGGAAAATCTAAGTTACCTTTGTAGTTTCGAATCAACAGCAACTCCTTGCTCCTTTTGCACAACAATACAGCAACAAAAAAAAATCCTCTGTTCTTTTCCTCAGGACAACACCACAAAGGAGAACCTCCTATCCTCTGAGTTTCTACTTAGATCCAATCCTTGGTGGGAAGGATTCCAACTGATTTGGAAAGAAGAAGGGAATTTGAGAGAGAGAGAATTTTTTTTTAAGCAATTCACAAATTGCACACCATCATCGATCAATTCCATTGATCTCTCTTCTCCCTGTATAATTATCGATAGCGAGAAGAACATGGGTAGTGGGAACGTGTCTGGATGATACGTTCCCTTAATTTAATTAATAAAATAATTAAATTAAATTAAATATAATTAAATCATATTTAATTATATAATTATCAATTTAAATCACATTTAAGTAAATCAAATTAAATATCATATATTTAATTTGGAATAAATCAAATTTAATCAAATTTTCCCTCTAACCTATAGTTTTAATGCACATATTATGCACATTAAATTTTAACCTATAGTTTTCAAATATGAATCTCATTCACATTTAAAATAATATTTGAACTCTTTCAAATATTTAATTCTCTCACATAATTTAATATGAATCATATTCATATTAAATTTATAATATAAAGTTTCAAAACATTATATTATAACGTATCTATATACATTAAATTTATTCCCTAATGCATTTGAACATTTCAAATTCAAACGATCTGAGAACCCTTTACGAGCTAGAAGGTGGACCTAATGGACCTACATATCAGAACCTCCAACGATACGAGATTACTCGGTTAATCTCATTAACCTCCTAATCAACATTCGTTAACTGCGGGAACACTCCACTAAAGTCCCGTAGTTGCACTCTTCTCACTACAAATATATTTTTGTGTCTACGGATATTGACCAATAACAGCAAGTCAATCCTTCACGAATGTTCGCAACACCAGTTGGGTTAAATTACCGTTTTACCCCTGGGTTACATCTTGTACCTTAAGTACCAGTGCTCCTCTAATGAACAATTTGTTTGTGGTCCTACCAACAAACAGAAGTCCCTCTCGGGCCAATGAGAGGGTCGGACCCTTTGTTCAAGTCCCGGAGACACCACTTAAGGGAGCATTCATCTACTTTCCCTAGTAGGCGGGAAGAAGTGAATTCCATCTTGCTAAGTTAAGTCCCCAGCCGCTCACTCGGTCTTGTCTCCAAGAAGGTAGGCATATTGAGTCGACGAATCTGGCCACTCTCACCCATACTAGTCAAAGGACAATCCATCAGAAACGGGAGTTCGTAACCTGCTCAGGATTGAGATCAAGTTGCCTAGATCATCCTAGTGACATAGAAACCTAGCTAGTCAACGAAGTTACATCTAGTGGTTACTATCTCGCAGTCCGGTCTCATGTAATCTCATTACATAGGATATCCCCACTCACATGTCATCTACACGAACACGTTAGGATCACAGTGTTTGTATCATATACAAAGTGGGCCACATCCATAGTGTTACCAGGGTAAGGTACCCAAATCTTATCCCCTTACTATAGACCCTTTAGGTTGTATCTCGAACCGAGATCCTTTATATGTACAGTACATTCAGTTCAAGAGACATTTTACAGCCTTGGATGTTTAGTTTATTGGATTTAGGGTTAAAATAAAGGGCAATAGAGTAAATAACGAACAATAACTCTTTATTGAAATAATAACTCTTTATTGAAATAATAACTCTTTATTACAATAATTAGAACAAAATTACAAACTACGAGTTTTAGGGCATAAACCCCAACAGAGGGGTTGTTCCCTTAAGTGTTGTCTCCAGGACTTGAACAACGGGACCCCATCCTCTCACTGGCACTAGAGGGTTGTTGTTTATGGTTGGACCATGCAAAAATGTTGTTCATTAAAGGAGCAGTGGGACTTAAGGAGCAAGAGGTAGACACAGGGGTAAAACGGTAATTTTGACTCAGCTGTGGCTATGAACAACCTGTGAAGGGACGACTCACGGGCATTGGTTATATCGATGGACACAACTTGTCCTACAGTGATGGGAGTGCAGCTATGGGCTTTAGTGGAGTGTTACCGTAGCTAATGAATGTTGAATAACCGGGTCAAAGAGTTTGACAGGTTAATCTCGGATCATTAGAGCTCGCAATCTGTAGGTCCATTAGGTCTCTCGGTTGGCTCAAATTGGACAAATTGAGGGTTTACAGTTTGGTGTGGATTTGAAGTGTTCAAATTCATTAATTGGGTAATTATGTAATTTATATGTGATATAGTTGACATAATATATAGTTTGATGTGATTGAGATTCATAGCAAACTATAGTATAGCCTAATTGATTAATTAGTGCTATTTGGAGAAATTAAATTGAGAGAAATTAAATTGAATGTGATTCAATTTAAAATTCCACAATTATGCAAATGAGATTTGTATAATAAGGTATGAGATACCTTATATCATGTGATATGCAAATATGATTTGCATATCATATAGTTGTGATAAAATGGTGAATTAGTGGAGATTTTAACTCCACCACACACCATTATATAAAGGCTTTGTGAGAAGCCTTTGTGAGATCACTTGTCATTTTTTGGATTTTGGCATCCAAGAGAAAAGCTCTCTCTCTAAAAAAGATCTCCCAATTCTCATATCTTTTCTCTACAAACTCAAACCAAAGGGAGTTGCACCACTCTCCCTCAACCTCCCGAGAACAACCGAGAAAACCTTTTGGAGGTGTCATTATTGTTCGGTTCGAGGAACGAGATCGTAGAGATCGTTGGTTCGAGAGAATACGTGACCGGAGGAGAAAAAACATCGAAGAAGAGTTCTTCAACAAGTAACAAATTACTTTCTGTTTTTCTTCTCTTTACAACATGTTTAACTTAGAATGTATGTGATATATTAAATTTTAAGAAAACCGTTTCACAACGAATCAACAACATTTCACAATGTCTTACGCTTCGCAAAATCGATTCCCTTCAATTGGTATCAGAGCCAATCGTTTGCTCTTCGTTGTGCGTTCTGTGATTTCTTAAAATTAGGTAGGTAGCCTTAATTTCATGAGATGAATTTGTTGTTTGCATGTTGGATGTTTCGGTTTTTGGCACTTAGAATAGATTTACTTTTCTGTTGATTTGATCAATGTAAAGGTCTTATTTTTTGGGCATTTTAGAAAGTAAATCGAGTCTATAAGTTCGTGACGTTCGTGGCATGAGATGTTTTGAAGAAACAGAGCGGAAACGAGCGAAATCGGCGAAAAATAGCAAAACAGTGTTGTTGGATAGGCGATGGCGTTGAGAGGTTGTTCTTCGGCGTCGCAACGCCATCCGTGCGGGAGCAAGGCATGCTGCAGTGCAGCGTTGCGACGTAAGGCGTTGCAACGTTGGGCGTTGCAGCATTGCAACGCTGGCTACGGCATCGCAATGCCGCTGCGTAGTGGAGCAGTTCGCGAGACTTTTTCGCGCGTAGTGGCATTATGGGGCGTGAGGTCGGCGATTCGAGACGTGCTAAGCAGTTTCAGCCGTTTTTTATTTTTTATTTTTTTTCTTTTTGTAAAATTAAGTTCTTAATTAATTTATATTAATTAATATTAATATAAATGTTATATTAATGTTAATTAATTCAATTAATGTCCCTAGGGTGCCAAAACCGGTTCAATTATGCTATTTATTTTTTATGCAAGTGTTGTATAATTATTCTATGTGCATAATGTATGTAATATATATTTAAAATCCCACCTTAGGTTAAACATTTCATGCATCATTTTTATATTATAAGAGTTATAATATATAGTATGCATGATAGGATTATTGTTGGGTTTTATGTCCTAAAACTCGTGGTTTTGTAAACTGAATGTATATTTTATTTCACAATAAAGTTGTTATTGATACTTATTCAGTAAAGGTGTTATTGAATGTTGTGTATTATGTAACCTTAATCCAATAAAGAACCTTTGGCTATGGGATGAATACTTGAACTTTATGTGTTACATAAAAGTGGATCAAGTTCAAGTTATAGCCATAACGATCTATAGTAGTATAAGGATAGGGTGGGTACCTTATCTCGGGGACACTATGGACGCGACCCACTCTGTGAGAGTACAAACGATGTGATCTAAATCGTTCATGTGGAGACATGTGAGTGGGGCGTCCTATGCAATGAGTTTGCATAAGATCGACATGAAATAGTCACTTAGACTTTTTAACTCCGTTCACTTGCCTTAAGCGACTATATTCATACGAGACCTAGGTAACTCGATCTTAATCACGAGCGTTCTATGGACTCCTATTTATTCGGATTATCCTTAGATTTGCATGGGTGAGAGTGGCTCGAGCTGCGACTAAATAAGCCTCCCATTTCGAGGATAAAATCGGGTAGATAGTGGGAACATAGTTCGCAAGATGGAATACATTCCTACCCGCTTTAGGGATTAGTAGAGAGGTTGTTCCCTTAAATCGACTCGTGTCTTGAACAATGGGCCCACCCTCTCATTGGCCCGAGAGGGATTCGGTTTCTTTGGTTGGACCACAAACCAATTGTTCATTAGAGGATCAATGGGACTTAAGGAATAAGAGGTAATTCAGAGGGTAAAGCGGTAATTTTGACCCGGTTTGTAATTACTGAGCGACTGTGAAGGATCGACTTACTAATCATGGTTATATTGAGTGGACAAAAATATATCTACAAAGTGAGGAGAATGCACCACCTTTGGGCTTTAGTGGAGTGTCACGGTGGTTAACGAATGTTGATTAGCTAGGCTAAAGAGTTTGGCCTGTTAATCTCGTATCGTTGGAGCTCATGATCCGTATGGGTCCATTAGGTCCTCCTTACTAGCTCGGACTTAGCCTTATAACATTTTGAGAGAAAAGAATTTGAATTGTTCAAATTCGAGTTTGGAAGAAAGCGTTAATTATATGTGATATATTTAACGAATCATAGCTTAATTAAACTATGATTAATAAGAGGTGAATATATTAATTATGATTTAAATATCGGATCGGTTTATAGCATGAATAAGGATTAATGTTCGAAAAATCGATCGAGATCGAGCAATTTATTTAATTTAATATTTGATATTAACTTAAATTAAAAAATTAATTAATTAAATTAATTTTGAATTATTTAATTAATTATATTAATTTTAATTAAAATCAATTTAATATTGATTTTTGAATTAAAATTAAATGTAAAATGAGGATTTTCATGATTTTCATGAAAAACAAGTTGCCAACTTGCTCAATCTTACTCATCTTCAAAATTCACCAAAATTGGCCACCTCCATCTCAAAGCATCCTCATCACCCTTGAGTTGTCACTCCATTGAAGCTTTTTGAAGTTTTATATAATGGTGATTTGAGGTGTTTTGAGAGAATTACACAGAAAATTCAATATTCCCGAATTAGTGACCTTTGAGGTCTTTTCTTCCAAATTCTCTCAACATAGGATCCCACAATCCGTTCTAAGGCACGAGGGTAGTAGGGAAGACTCTAACGGTTGTCCACGAAGTGTTCGTCTTTGAAAACCATCAACCGGGTGAAGAGAATTTGATCTTCAAAGTTGAGTTTTCTATCCCTCTGTTTTTCCAGCTTTGAGCATGTTTTTTATTTTACAAAATTGATCAACTTAGAGTGTTCAAGATCCAAAATTGCTTCCGTTTTCTTAATCTACACTCTTTCAATTAGTATCAGAGCAATTTTGAGCACTCAATTTGATCAATTGTGTTATGTGGTGGGTGTTTTTTGAAATACAATTTTTCTGGGCGTCTAAAGTGTTCTTCTGACTTTGGCATTTAAATTGAGCATCAATTTTTGCTTTATTTTCAAATTGCTCAAGTGTGTTTGAGCATTAATGTGTGTAGAATAAGCTGTAAAAATTTGAAGTCGATTGGAGTTCGGGAAGGCCCTCAATTTGAAGAGAGGATCATGAAAGGTCTTGAAAATAAAAAAAAAACAGAGCTGCTGGTTTTTGTTTTTTTTTATTGCTACAGTAAAATCAATTCTTCAGCCCGTGTTTTTAAAAAAAGGAAGAAGAAAGAGTTGAGCAGACATTGACCGTTGACTTTGACTCCGGTTTGGTTGACTTTGACCGATTCAATGGTTTTTGGACCGATTCGGCTCGTTTTTGGTCCGGTTCGGGTGTTTTTAGACCGATTCTGACTATTTCGAGGCCGGTTTTTCCATTTTGGAGGTCTGTTTCACCAATTGGAGGCTCGATTCACTCTTTTACAGCCCGGTTCAACCTTATGAAGGTCTGGTTCACACATTTGCAAGCCGGTTCGACCCAAATTCGAAGAGTTCGAAGTGGTTCGATGTTAATTCTAGATTATTATTGTAATAATTTAGTAGTTTGCTTGCAATAGATGCCGAAACCAGTCCACTTTAGTGTGTTTAATTAATTATGCATTGTGAATGTATGTTTTAATTAAAATCCCTAATTATGTGTGCATAAAGTATGCCATATAGATTTTAAAATCCCACCATAGGAAGCATGCTCCATGCATTGAAAGTATGTTATAAGTGTTATAATATATTGTATGCATGTTAATTGGGTTTCATAAGAATTAATATAAGAGTTATATTAATTTATGAAACAAATATTATATGTTTTAATTATAATTAATATAAGGGTTATATTAATTAAAAATTAAACATATAATTGCTATGCATTTTTCATGTGATGGATTTGTTATAAATGTATGTTTATTCATGTGATGAATGTTCAATCTATTTATAACATAGAAATGCATGTAACCTAAGCTTAATTAATTAATTTTAAAATGGTTTTAGAACTGGAATTAATTAGACCTTAGGTTATCTAGTTCTAATAAGATTAGAATTAGGAAACCAATAATTTATAAACTTTGATTAAAGAGGGACTCTGACTAAGGAAGGTTCTCGCTAGGTTGGGGTACTTAAGCTGACGGAAACGGAACACCCCTACCTGGGAACTGACCTGGGAGTGAATTTAATTCATAGGTTTATAAATTATCTTGAGTGAGTGGCGTTTATTAAAAGTTAATAAATTAAACTCATAGACCTAGGTTTATTAAATGGTTAATAGACTTAGATAATTCCAGTATAATTGTTATATTGGTAGCCTTAGGTCATATTATTTTAGCCAGAATATGCCTAAGTAAAGGTATACCCAAACTGTTTAAAATACTTAGTGGGAGTAGAAAAGGTATATATGATATATCAATTTCCTCTTACGCTCTCCACGAAGTTCACACCGTGAGATTTATGCTCGGCCTCGTGATGTCAATAGGGCATCCCCATTCGGATGGTGTTTGCATAAATCAAGAGCAAGGTGAATGGAGAAAGTATTTATAGTAAGTGGGAGAAGGATGTGTGTCAACACATCCTACGGTCTCCTCCATTAGGTTGGACCGTGAGATTCCCATGTTGCGCTGCGCAGTTGCCGAAGTAGCACCATCCATTTGGAGGGATGTAACATGGGATTCGGAACAACTCAAACTCGAGAAATGGATAAGGTCTCTTAGGTCCATTCCGGCTTTGTCTCTCGGTTCGGTAGCATTGTTGGGGCCGACCTGCGAGGTCCGAAAATGGCGGGTCACACTTACAAGAATTGCTAAGTGTTAGTAAGTTCTTGACCAAAGTAGCGATAACTAGAATGTTATAGGAATAAGCGTTATTCCGGTATTAGCATTTAGGCAAGAATGTCTTGGTTCAGTGAAGGAGTGATTGACTGCCCCTCGGTAGCGATTGCTCTGACTCACTGAAATATCGTTGTAAAAACAATAATGAGTTTATGGGTACATTATTACTTTTGCTAAATTCTTAAATTGGATAGGTTACAAACAATTCACTAATAGAATTCATTCTTTTTCAGCATGTCGAACTCTTTTATCCAGTTACTCGCCTTCAATAAACTTAGCGGCGATAATTATGGAACCTGGAAATCAAACTTGAATACGATTCTTGTTCTTGATGATCTGAGGTTCGTCTTAACGGAGGAGTGTCCTTCCCCTCCCAGCTCGACTGCAAACTGAATTGTTCGGGATGTTTATGACAGATGGATTAGGGCTAATGAGAAGGCCCGAGTCTATATCTTAGCCAAAGCATATCGATGTCTTTGTCTAAGAAACATGAGACCATGGTCACCGCAAAGCGGATCATGGGATCATTACAGCGATGTTTGGACAACCGTCCTCATCGGTCTATTATGATCTTTGTCAAATACGTTTACAACTCCCGTATGAAGGAGGGAGCCTCTGAAAGGAACATGTCCTTGACATGATGACCCACTTCAACGTAAGCGTATAAAGCGGGCGATTATAGATGAGAAAAGTCGGGTAACCTTTATTATGGAATCTCTTCCAGAAGAGTTTCTGCCATTCCGCACAAATGCGGTAATGAATAAAATAGAGTATAACGACTACTCTCCTCAACGAGCTACTGAGACTTTTGAGTCCCTCATGAAATCAAAAGGAAAAGAGAAGGAGGCAAATGTTGTCACTTCAAAGAAGTTCCTAAGAGGATCATCCTCTGGGACCAAGTCCAGTCCTTCTTTTCTAAGAATAAGAGTATTCGAGAAGAAGAAGAAGAAGAAGGACAAAGGAAGGGACAGCTCCCACACGCAAGGCCAAAGCCACGGGAAAATGTTTCCCCTTTGTAGTGCAGACGGGCACTAGAAGAGGAAGCGCAGAAATACCTTGCGAGAAAAGAAAGGAGAGAAGGAAACCAAGGTAAATATGATTTACTTGTTGTTGAAACATGTTTAGTGGAACATGATGATTCCGCTTTGGATATTAGATTCGGGAGCCACTAACCATGTTTGTTCTTCTTTTCAGAAACTAGTTCTGGCAAAGACTTGCGGATGGGGACATAACTCTCGGGGTTGGAGCGAGAGAGGTTGTCTCAATTCTAAAGCAATGGGAGCAGTGAAGCTGTTGTTTAGAGATAGATTTATTTTATTAGAAAATGTACTTTTGGTTCCTGGAATCAAAAGAAATCTTGTATCTATCTCTTGTTTGCTTGAACATATGTATAAAGTATCTTTTGATCATAATGAAGCGTTCATTTGCAAAAGAGGTGTACGAATATGTTCGCTAAACTTGAAAACAACTTATACGTGTTAAGACCAATGAAGTAAAAGCTATTTTGAACTTCGAGATGTTTAAAGCAGTGATACTCAAAATAAAAAGGCGAAACTTTCTCCTAGTACCTATCTTTGGCACTTGAGACTAGGCCACATTAATCTCAATAGGATTGAGAGATTGGTCAAGAGTGGTCTCCTAAGTCAGTTAGAGGAAAACTCTTTACCACCATGTGAATCCTGTCTCGAAGGAAAAATGACTAAAAGACCTTTTTCAGAAAAAGGTTATAGGGCCAAAGAACCCTTGGAACTCGTGCATTCGGATCTTTGTGGTCCAATGAATGTTAAGGCACGAGGAGGGTATGAATATTTCATCAGTTTTATTGATGATTATTCAAGATATGGCTATCTTTACCTAATGCATCATAAGTCCGAAACCCTTGAAAAGTTCAAGGAATATAAGGCAGAGGTTGAGAATTCATTAGGTAAAACGATTAAAACACTTCGATCAGATCGAGGTGGAGAGTATATGAATTTAAGATTCCAAGACTATATGATAGAACATGGAATCGTATCCCAACTCTCAGCACTTGGTACACCTCAGCAGAATGGTGTATCTAAAAGGAGAAATAGAACCCTGTTAGACATGGTTCGATCTATGATGAACTACGCTCAACTTGCTAGTTCGTTTTGGGGATATGCGATGAGAAGGCTTTGCATATATTTTGAACATGGTTCCCTGTAAGAGTGTTTCAGCAACACCCTATGAGTTATGGAAAGGGCGTAAAGGTAGTTTACGTCACTTCAGAATTTGGGGATGTCCGGCACATGTGCTAGTGTCCAATCCAAAGAAACTGGAACATCGTTCAAAATTATGCCTATTCGTAGGATACTCCAAGGAAAGCGAAAAGGTGGTCATTTTATGATCCTCAAGGCGACAAGGTGCTTGTGTGTCGACAAATGCCACGTTTTTAGAGGAAGACCACATGAGATATCATCGACCTCGTAGTAGAATTGTCTTGAGCGAAATTTCCAGGGAAGCTGCAGATAAACCAACAAAAGTTGTTGATCAAGCTGGTTTTTCTCAAGTGTTGAGAATGCCTCAACGTAGTGGGAGGGATGTTAGACAACCTGACCGTTACATGGGTTTGACAGAAACCCAAGTCGTCATGCCTGATGATGGCGTCAAGGATCCATTGACCTATAAACAGGCAATGAATGATATAGATAAAGACCAGTGGATTAAAGCTATGGACCTTGAATTGGAGTCAATGTACTTCAATTCGATGCGAGAACTTGTAGATCAACCGGATGGTGAGAGACCTATCGGTTGCAAGTGGATCTACAAGAGGAAGCGAGATCAAGCGGTAAGGTGCAAACCTTTAAGGCTCGACTTGTGGCAAAGGGTTATACCCAAAAGGAAGGGGTGGACTATGAAGAAACCTTCTCCCTGTTGCCATGCTTAAGTCTATTAGAATACTCTTGTCCATTGCCACATTTTATGACTATGAAATTTGGCAAATGGATGTCAAGACAGCCTTTCTGAATGGCAATCTTGAGGAGAGTATTTGTATGGATCAACCAGAGGGGTTCATAGTTCAGGGTCAAGAGCAAAAGGTTTGCAAGCTTAAACGATCCATCTATGGATTGAAACAAGCATCTAGATCACGGAATATAAGATTTGATCTGCGATCAAATCTTATGGCTTTGAAACGAGAATATTGACGAGCCTTGTGTTTACAAGAAGATAGTCAATACCACTGTAGGTTTCTTAGTTCTATATGTAGACGATGTCTTGCTCATTGGGAATGATGCAAGGTTCCTGACTGGCGTTAAACAATGGCTAGCGACCCAATTCCAAATGAAAGATTTGGGAGAAGCTCAGTTTGTTCTTGGAATCCAAATTGTTGGAATCGCAAGAACAAAACGCTAGCATTATCTCGAGGCATCTTATATCGACAAGATGTTGGTTAGATATAAGATCTGAGAATTCCAAAAGGGTTCATTACCTTTCGGGCATGAAATTCATTTGTCTAAAGAGCAGAGTCCTAAGACACCTCAAGAAGTTGAGGATATGAGACGAATTCCCTATGCATCTGCTGTCGGTAGTCTGATGTATGTCATGCTATGTACTCGACTCGACATATGCTATGCAGTGGGAATAGTCAGCAGATATCGATCTAATCCGAGGATATGATCACCTGGACCGTTAAGAACATCCTCAAGTATCTAAGTAGAACGAGGACTATATGCTTGTGTATGGTGCAAAGGATTTGATCATTGCAGGATATGCGACTCGATTTTTCCGGATGATGTAGATTCTAGGAAATCCACATCAGGATCAGTGTTCACTCTTAACGGAGGAGCTATAGTATGGAGGAGTATAAAGCAAGGTTGTATTGCTGACTCCACCATGGAGGCTGAGTACGTCGCAGCTTGTGAAGCAGCGAAGGAGGCAGTATGGCTTAGGAAGTTCTTGACTGATTTGGAAGTTGTTCCAAATATGAATTTGCCTATCACCCTTTATTGTGATAATAGTGGTGCAGTGACAAATTCCAAAGAACCTAGAAGCCATAAGCGCGGAAAGCACATAGAGCGCAAATATCATCTCATCAGGGAGATTGTGCAACGAGGAGACGTGATTGTCACGCAGATCGCTTCGGAGCACAACATTGCTGATCCGTTTACAAAGCCCCTCACGGCTAAAGTGTTTAAGGGACACCTAGAGAGTCTATGACTACGGGTTGTATAGTAGGGCAATTTTGCTTTGCTCAGCATGTTTTATCCCACAGACGTTTTAGTCCAAGTGGGAGATTGTTGGGTTTTATGTCCTAAAACTCGTGGTTTTGTAAACTGAATGTATATTTTATTTCACAATAAAGTTGTTATTGATATTTATTCAGTAAAGGTGTTATTGAATGTTGTGTATTATGTAACCTTAATCCAATAAAGAACCTTTGGCTATGGGATGAATACTTGAACTTTATGTGTGACATAAAAGTGGATCAAGTTCAAGTTATAGCCATAACAGTCTATAGTATAAGGATAGGGCTGGGTACCTTATCCTGGGGACACTATGGACGCGCCCCACTCAGAGTACAAACGATGTGATCTAAATCGTTCATGTGGAGACATGTGAGTGGGGGCGTCCTATGCAATGAGTTTGCATAAGACTGAATCACGAAATAGTCACTTAGACTTTTTAACTCCGTTCACTGTCTTAACTGACTATATTCATACGAGACCTAGGTAACTCGATCTTAATCCTGAGCGTTCTATGGACTCCTATTTATTCGGATTATCCTTAGATTTGCATGGGTGAGAGTGGCTCGAGACTGCCGACTCAATAAGCCTCCCATTTCGAGGATAAAATCGGGTAGATAGTGGGAACATAGTTACGCAAGATGGAATTCATTCCTACCCGCTTTAGGGATTAGAAGAGAGGTTGTTCCTAAATCATCGACTCAGTCTTGAACAATGGGCCCACCCCTCTCATTGGCCCGAGAGGGATTCGGTTTGCTGGTTGGACCACAAACCAATTGTTCATTAGAGGATCAATGGGACTTAAGGAATAAGAGGTAATTACAGGGGTAAAACGGTAATTTTGACCCAACTGTAATTACGAACGACCTGTGAAGGATCGACTTACTAATCATGGTTATATTGAGTGGACAAAAATATATCTACAGTGAGGAGAATGCAGCCACTGGGCTTTAGTGGAGTGTCCTGGTGGTTAACGAATGTTGATTAGCTAGGCTAAAGAGTTTGGCGGGTTAATCTCGTATCGTTGGAGCTCATGATCTGTAGGTCCATTAGGTCCTCCTTACTAGCTCGGACTTAGCCTTATAACATTTTGAGAGAAAAGAATTTGAATTGTTCAAATTCGAGTTTGGAAGAAAGCGTTAATTATATGTGATATATTTAACGAATCATAGCTTAATTAAACTATGATTAATAAGAGGTGGATATATTTAAATATGATTTAAATATCGGATCGGTTTATAGCATAAATAAGGATTCATGTTCGAAAAATCGATCGAGATCGGGCAATTTATTTAATTTAATATTTGATATTAACTTAAATTAAAAAATTAATTAATTAAATTAATTTTGAATTATTTAATTAATTATATTAATTTTAATTAAAAATCAATTTAATATTGATTTTTGAATTAAAATTAAATGTAAAATGAGGGATTTTCATGATTTTCATGAAAAACAAGTTGCCAACTTGCCCAATCTTACTCATCTTCAAAATTCACCAAAATTGGCCACCTCCATCTCAAAGCATCCTCATCACCCTTGAGTTGTCACTCCATTGAAGCTTTTTGAAGTTTTATATAATGGTGATTTGAGGTGTTTTGAGAGAATTACACAGAAAATTTAATATTCCCGAATTAGTGACCTTTGAGGTCTTTTCTTCCAAATTCTCTCAACCTAGGATCCCACAATCCGTTCTAAGGCCTGAGGGTAGTAGGGAAGACTCTAACGGTTATCCACGAAGTGTTCGTGCTGAAAACCATCAACCGGGTGAAGAGAATTTGATTTTCAAAGTTGAGTTTTCTATCCCTCTGTTTTTCCAACTTGGAGCATGTTTTTTATTTTACAAAATTGATCAACTTAGAGTGTTCAAGACCCAAAATTGCTTCCGTTTTCTTAATTTACACTCTTTCAATTGGTATCCGAGCAATTTTGAGCACTCAATTTGATCAATTGTGTTCTGTGGTGGGTGTTTTTAAAATATAATTTTTCTGGGCGTCTAAAGTGTTGTTCTGACTTTGGCATTTAAATTGAGCATCAATTTTTGTTTTATTTTCAAATTTCTCAAGTGTGTTTGAGCATTAATGTGTGTAGAATAAGGTGTAAAAATTTCAAGTCGATTGGAGTTCGGGAAGGCCCTCAATTTGAAGAGAGAAGCACGAAAGGTCTTGAAAATAAAAAAAACAGAGCTGCTGGTTTTTGTTTTTTTTTATTGCTACAGTAAAATCAATTCTTCAGCCCGTGTTTTTTTAAAAAAGGAAGAAGAAAGAGTTGACCAGACATTGACCGTTGACTTTGACTCCGGTTTGGTTGACTTTGACCGTTTCAATGGTTTTTAGACCGATTCGGCTCGTTTTTGGTCCGGTTCGGGTGTTTTTAGACCGGTTATGACTATTTCGAGGCCGATTTTTCCATTTTGGAGGTCCGTTTCACCAGTTGGAGGCTAGGTTCACTCTTTTACAGCCCGGTTCAACCTTATGAAGGTCAGGTTCACACATTTGTAGTTTGTTCGACCCAAATTCGAAGAGTTGAAGTGGTTCGATGTTAATTCTAGATTATTATTGTAATAATTTAGTAGTTTGCTTGCAATAGATGCCAAAACCAGTCCACTTTAGTGTGTTTAATTAATTATGCATTGTGAATGTATGTTTTAATTAAAATCCCTGATTATATGTGCATAAAGTATGCCATATAAATTTTAAAATCCCACCATAGGAAGCATGCCCCATGCATTGAAAGTATGTTATAAGTGTTATAATATATTGTATGCATGTTAATTGGGTTTCATAAGAATTAATATAAGAGTTATATTAATTTATGAAACAAATATTATATGTTTTAATTATAATTAATATAAGGGTTATATTAATTAAAAATTAAACATATAATTGCTATGCATTTTTCATGTGATGGATTTGTTATAAATGTATGTTTATTCATGTGATGAATGTTCAATCTGTTTATAACATAGAAATGCATGTAACCTAAGGTTAATTAATTAATTTTAAAATGGTTTTAGAACTGGAATTAATTAGACCTTAGGTTATCTAGTTCTAATAAGATTAGAATTAGGAAACCAATAATTTATAAACTTTGATTAAAGAGGGACTCTGACTAAGGAAGGTTCTGGCTAGGTTGGGGTACTTAAGCTGACGGAAACGGAACACCCCTACCTGGGAACTGACCTGGGAGTGAATTTAATCCATAGGTTTATAAATTATCTTGAGTGAGTGGCGTTTATTAAAAGTTAATAAATTAAACTCATAGACCTAGGTTTATTAAATGGTTAATAGACTTAGGTAATTCCAGTATAATTGTTATATTGGTAGCCTTAGGTCATATTATTGTAGCCAGAATATGCCTAAGTAAAGGTATACCCAAACTGTTTAAAATACTTAGTGGGAGTAGAAAAGGTATATATGATATATCAATTTCCTCTTACGCTCTCCACGAAGTTCACACCGTGAGATTTATGCTCGGCCTCGTGATGTCAATAGGGCATCCCCATTCGGATGGTGTTTGCATAAATCAAGAGCAAGGTGAATGGAGAAAGTATTTATAGTAAGTGGGAGAAGGATGTGTGTCAACACATCCTACGGTCTCCTCCATTAGGTTGGACCGTGAGATTCCCATGTTGTGCCTGCAGGTTGCCCGAAGTAGCACCATCCATTCGGAGGGATGTAACATGGGATTCGGAACAACTCAAACTCCAGAAATGGATAGGGTCTCTTAGGTCCATTCCCAGCTTTTTCTCTCCAGTTCGGTAGCATTGTTGGGGCCGACCTTTGAGGTCTGAAAATGGCGGGTCGCACTTACAAGACTTGCTAAGTGTTAGTAAGTTCTTGACCAAAGTAGCGATAACTAGAATGTTATAGGAATAAGAGTTATTCCGGTATTAGCATTTAGGCAAGAATGTCTTGGTTGGTGAAGGAGTGATTGATCGCCTCGGTAGCGATTGCTCGACTCAACTGAATATCGTTGCAAAAACAATAATGAGTTTATGGGTACATTATTACTTTTGCTAAATTCTTAAATTGGATAGGTTACAAACAATTCACTAATAGACTTCATTCTTTTTGGCATGTCGAACTCTTTTATCCGATTACTCGCCTTCAATAAACTTAGCGGCGATAATTATGGAACCTGGAAATCAAACTTGAATACGATTCTTGTTCTTGATGATCTGAGGTTCGTCTTAACGGAGGAATGTCCTTCCCCTCCCAGCTCGACTGCAAACTGAATTGTTCGGGATGTTTATGACAGATGGATTAGGGCTAATGAGAAGGCCCGAGTCTATATCTTAGCCAGCATATCGATGTGTTGTCTAAGAAACATGAGACCATGGTCACCGCAAAGGAGATCATGGGATCATTCTGACGATGTTTGGACAACCGTCCTCATCGGTCTATTATGATGCTGTCAAATACGTTTACAACTCCCGTATGAAGGAGGGAGCCTCTGTAAGGGAACATGTCCTTGACATGATGACCCACTTCAACGTGGCAGAAGTAAACGGGGCAGTTATAGATGAGAAAAGTCAAGTAACCTTTATTATGGAATCTCTTCCGAAGAGTTTCCTGCCATTCCGCACAAATGCGGTAATGAATAAAATAGAGTATTGTTGGGATTTTTGTCCTAATCTCGTGTTTGTAAAATATTGTTTTGAAATTAATAAGAGTTATTATTTTCCTCACTTTGTGTCTCGCAAATATTTTAAACCTTTCCAATAAACTAAGCTCTGGGTCATTGAATATATGAGAAAACTAGAACTTGAGCGGTGTGTAGTTGACACACAAGGAGGATCACGTTCGAGTTAATGACCCGAAACGGTCTCTGATATAAGGATGAGATTGGAGACCTAATCACGGATACAATGTGGATGCGCCCGCTTTGTATTAGATACAAACGAGGTGATCGACTCGTTCATGTGGTTGACATGCGAGTGGGGGCATCTGTATAATGAGATTGTTCAAGGCCAGGACCGTGAATTATTAGACTTGCGATATAACACCGTTAATAAAGAAAAGACTAATAAATTCGTAGATGACCATTAGTGACTCGACACGAATCTCGAGCGTATTATGGACTCGCATGCACGGAGTCCATCCTTTGATTAGTACGGGTGAGGTGGTCCGAGCCACTCGCCCAATATGCCTATCTTCTCGAGTGATGTAACCAAGCAGAGAGTCGGGAACCTAATTACGCGAGATGGAATTCACTCGTTCCACTTATATAAGGAAACTAGAGGGTTGTTCCCTTAAGTGTGTCTCTCGTGGCTTGGACACGGGCGCCCACCTTCTCACCGCCCGAGAAGGGTGTTGTGTATGGTTGGACCATCACAATATGTTGTTCATTAGAGGAGCAGTGGGGACTTAAGGAACAAGATATAGA
The DNA here is from genome assembly GCA_036507285.1 of Trichosanthes cucumerina. NCBI lineage: Eukaryota > Viridiplantae > Streptophyta > Magnoliopsida > Cucurbitales > Cucurbitaceae > Trichosanthes > Trichosanthes cucumerina. Next base: position 31,181,883 of record CM071839.1, read on the forward strand.
CACAGGGTAAAGCGGTAATTTGACCCGGTAGTATCTATGAACAACTTTGTGAAGGGTCGACTCATGAGCATTGGTTATATCAGTGGACACGTAATATTCTACACTAATGGGAGTACAACTACGAGCTTTAGTGGAGTGTCACCGTAGCTAATGAATATTGGTTGACCGGGTCAAAGATTTTGTGATTAACCTCGGATCATTGGAGCCCGCCTTTGTAGGTCCATCGGGTCCCTTGGTTGGCTCAACTCGGGATAAAAGAAGGGTTAAAGTTTTGGTATGAAATTGAAGTGTTCAATTTCACTTTAAGAGTAATTATATCATATAGATGATATAATATATAGTTTAATATGAATGAGATTCATAATAAACTATATGTTAGCCTAATTGTTGAATTAAAGGCTAATTGGAGAAATTGATAGAGAGAAAATAAATTGAATGTGATTCAATTTGATTAAATCCACAATTATTGCAAATGAGATTTACAACATAAGATATGAGATATCTTATATTATATAATTATGTGAATGAGATTTACATAACATATGGTTGTGGTAAAGTGGTAATTATGTGATGTTGTGAACTTCATCATTCCACTATTTAAACTCTTTGTAAGATGGGTTTGGGAAGCCAAGTTTTCATTTTTGGATTTTGACCTAAGAATCCAAAAGTGTTTTCTCTCTATTCTCTCATATCTCCACCTCTTCCAAAACAAAAGGAAGTTCCCACCAACTTCCCTTCTCCTAAAGAGAACAACCAAGAAGATCTATTTTGGTAGTGTTCGAGATCCGTTCGTGGGAAGAGTTCGTGGAGATCGAGGAGCGCGAAGAGTTCGTGATCTGCAAGGAGAGAGGTTCTTTGAATCGATCTACAACAAGTAAGTTATCCTCATCGTTGTAATCTTTTCAGCATGTTTAGCTTAGATCTAATAGGTAGATCGTTTTTAATAAGTACATTGCATGATGATACCATGACGATTCAATCGTCTTCACATTGTGTGGGATTCTAATTCCCTTCAATTGGTATCGAGCCATCTCGATGGTTCTCTCATCGATGCACTGTTTTATTAAAATTTAGGTGGGTAATTTATCCTGTTTTCATGAGATGAATGTATGGTTTGCAAATTGGATGTTTACGGTTTTTGGCACTAGATTAGATTTACAATTATGTTGATGAGATCAATGTAAGGGCCCGTTGTTTTGGGCAATTTTGTTGTAAATCGAGTCCGTAAGTCCGGTCGTTCGTGGCAAGAGTTGTCGTGAAGAAATCGGAGCGTAAACAGTAAAAACGGCAAGGTGATTCTTTGTCGCCGATAGCGTTGAGACGCCGCCCAGCGCGCCTCAACGCCATGCCCGCTTGATAGATGGCCTGCAGCAGAGTGGCGTTGTAACCTTTGGATGTAGCGTTGCAACGCCGGCTGGCGTTGAGGACGCGCTCAACGCCGTAGGCGCAGCGTTGCAGTAACGCCGCCACAACGCGTAACGCTGCAGGTATGCGTTGCGGCGATAAATGCGCGAGGACATGGGTTCAAGTCTTAAGCTGCAGCGTTTTATTTCCGTTTTTAGTTTATTTTTGCTTTTTTTATAAAAACGTTTTTAATTTATTTTATTAATTATTTTATTAAATATTATTAATATAAATGTTATATTAATTTTATTTAATTAAATAATTGCCCCTAGGTGCAAAAACTAGGTCTAATTTTGCTATTTAATTATTTTATGCATGAGATGTATGATTTTAATTAAATTCTATGTGCATAATGTATGTCATATAGATTTAAAATCCCACCTTAGGTTAAACATAATCATGCATCATGTATATTATAAGAGTTATAATATAGTTTGCATGATAGGTTATATTATACGAGTTATAATGTAATTAAATGCATATTTAATTTAATTAATATAAGTGTTATATTTTTTTTAGATTAAAGTATGCTCATGCATTTATATTCATGTGATGAATGGTGATTATGTTATAGTATATACTTATTCATGTGATGAATGATCAAGCACTATAACATAGAAATGCATGCAAACCTAAGTTAATTATTAGTTTTAAAGTGTTTAGAACTTGAATAATTGGACTTAGGTTTTCTAATTTTCTAATAAGATTAGAATTTTAGGAAATCAAATATGATCTTTGAATGGTGACTGATTAGTAACCCTGTCTAAGGAAGGTTTTGTCTAAGGCTGGGGTATTTAAGTTGACGCTATGAACACCCCTACACGAAACCAACCAGGGAGTGAATTCGGTCCGGAGATTCTTAGATTATATTTACGTGAGCGCCGTTAATTAAGTGTTAATTAATTTTCTCACATAGACCTAAGTTAATAATGTGATTATAGACTTAGGCTAAATACCGTATAAGAGTTATATTTGTAGACTTAGGTAATTTTTTAGCCGATTATCTAGGTCAATCCCTATTAAAAATTAAAGTACTGAGTGGGAGGAAATATAGTGTATAAGATACATTTAAATTTCCAACCACAAATCTCCGATAAGTCCGCACCATGAGATCTATACTCGGCCTCGTGGCGCAAATGGGAGCGTCTCCCTTCGGATGGCATTTGTATAGATCAATATCATCGTGGATGGAGAGAGTACTTATAGTGAGTGGGAGCGGGACTTGTGAATTCGAGACCCACGGTCTCTTCTTTCGATTCACACCGTGAGACACCTATGATCTGCCTGCTAGTTTGGCCTGGACCAGACAATCCCGCCGGAGGGCTTGATCATGGGAGTCGGAACACGATGAATTCGAAAGGGATCTGATTTCTGGTTGGTTTTCCTTCTTAGTTCACCCTTCGGTGACTATTGTTTGGACGGATACTTGGAAACTTAAAGATTGAGGGTGACACTCACGAATTCGTTAAGTGTTAATGAATTCGACCCGAAAAATGGTAATTGGATGCCTAATGGAATAAGAGTTATTCTAGGATTAGGTCCGATCGAGAAAGTCTCGTCCTAGAGGAGGAATGTTCATTCACACCCTTGGTGGTGAGTCATTCTAAACTTTTAGGTATCATTGCAAAATTATGAATGACCTAGGGATCATGAAAACATTTTTGCTAAAATTTAGATTGGTTTTTCAAAAAGGTTTTTTGCGAGACTAATACAAAGTTTTTTTAAAATTTCAGCTAAAAATGTCTAGCGCTATTATAGCTTTACTTGCTTCCGATAAGTTAGTGGGAGATAATTACAGAAAGTGGAAAAACAACATCAATACAATTTTGGTGATTGACGACATAAAGTTCGTGTTGTCCGAGGAGTGTCCTCGGATGCCGGCTCGAAAGATTGCGTGTCGATTCGCGATACGTCGATCGATGGATCATGGCCAATGAAAAGGCCAAGGTCTATATAATTGCCGGCATGTCCGCGATTTTGGCAAAGAAGCATGGTGATGGTTTTTCGCTAAGGAAATCATGGAGTCCTTGCAAGAAATGTTTGGACAATGATCCTTTCAGTCGGCATGACTCGCTCAAATACATTTTCAACGCTTTCGGATGAAAGAGGGTCGTCTGTTCGTGAACATGTTCTAGACATGATGACCCGCTTTAATCTGGGCCGAGATGAATGGGGCTTCGATCGACGAGTCGAGCCAGTCGATTTTATCATGGAGACTCTTAGAAGAGTTTCCTTGATTCAGATAGCAATCTTTGTTATGAACAAAATTAGCTACAATCGACTACCCTCCTTAATGAGCTACAAAATTTCCGGTCCCTGAGCAGGTCAAGGAATCTGAGGCAAATGTTTGCCTCTGAGTCTTATCACGGGGTTCGACCTCTAGGACAAAAATCATTGCTCCTTCACGCCGAAAGGGAAGAAGAGGATGAAGAGGGGTAAACCGATCGAGCTGCGCCCGAGAAGGGCAAGAAGGTCAAGGAGGTTGCGAGAGAAAGGAAAGTGTTTTCACTTTGACCGAGAGCGGACATTGGAAGAGAAATTGTCTCAAATTCTGGCCGAGAGGAAGAACCAAGGTAAATGTGATTTACTTGTGGTAGAAACATGTTTAGTGGAGAGTAATGACTCTTCCCGGATATTGGATTCAAGCGCCACTAACCACGTTTGTTCTTCTTTTTCGTGGATTGATTCTGGCGCATTACGCGAGATGGTGAGATGACTCTACGGGTTGGATTCGGGGAGCTTGTCTCTGCTGCAAAGAAATCGACGCACGAGTGAATTTGAATTTTGGCGGAAAGTACTTATTGTTAGACAATTTGTACATAGTTCCAGTGGTTTACTAGAAAACCTTGTTTCTATTTCTGCCTAATTGAACATTGTATTTCCGTTTCATTTGAATTAAATAAAGCGTTTATTTCTTTCAAAGGGAATGTTATTTGTTGACTTCACTTGAAAATAATCTGTATGTTTTAAAACCCAATTCGGTTAAAAGTATTTTGAATCTTTGAATTGTTTAAAGCTCATGAAACACGAACTAAGAAAGCAAAAATTTCTCCAAAAGAAAATGCCCATCTTTGGCATCTACGGTTAGCCACATTAATCTCAATAGGATTGAGAAAGCGGTGAAGAGTGGACTTCTAAGCGAGTTGGAAGAAAACTCTTTACCAAGATGTGAGTCATGCCTTGAAGGCAAAATGACCAAACGTCCTTTTAGTGGAAAAGGATATAGAGCCAAAGAGCCTCTTGAATTAATACATTACGAACTATGTGGTCCGATGAATGTTAAAGCTCTGAGGCGATTATGAGTACTTCGTGTCTTTCATGACGATTACTCCAGATATGGGTATATTTACCTAATGCATAAGAAGTCTCGAAACTCTTGAAAAGTTCAAGGAGTATAAGATCGAGGTTGAGAACCTCTTAGGTAAATCGCTTAAAACACTTCGATCGGATCGAGGTGGAGAGTACATGGACACCGAATTCCGAGGACTATATGATAGAACACGGAATTACGTCCCAACTCTCAAAGACTGGTATGCCACGGCAGAATGGTGTATCGAGAGGAGAAAGCAGAACCTTGTTGGACATGGTTCGGTCGATGATGAGCTATGCTCGTCTCCCGATTCTTTACGGGGTACGCAGTGAGAGAGCTGCGGTTTACATTTTGAACAATGTTCCTCGAAGAGTGTTTGTGAAACACCTTTCGAGCTCTGGAGTGGGCGTAAAGGCGGTTTACATCACTTGAGATTTGGGGGATGCCCACCCATGTGTTGGTGTCAAACAGAAAAAGTTGGAACCTCGTTCGAAATTGTGCCTATTCGTAGGTTACCCTAAAGAGACTAGGGGTGGTCTGTTTTACGATCCTAGGGAAAATAGGGTGCTTGTGTCGACAAACGCCACTTTCTTAGAGGAAGACCACGTCAGGGATCATGTACCAAGAAGTAAAATTGTATTGAATGAAATGGGCAGTTCATCAGCAAGAGTTGTTGATGGGGCTAGTACATCAACAAGTGTTGTTGATCCTAGCACGTCTAGTCAAATCCGTTCCCAAGAGTTGGGAATGCCTCGACGTAGTGGGAGGACTGTGAGACAGCCCGATCGCTATATGGGTTTAGCTGAAACCTTAGTTGTCGCTGCTAACGATGACTGTGAGGATCCATTGACCTATAATCAGGCAATGGCTGATGTTGATAAAGACGAGTGGATTAAAGCTATGGACCAAGAAATGGAGTCTATGTACTTCAATTCTGTCTGGGAGCTTGTGGATCAACCGGATGGGGTAAAACCTATTGGTTGCAAATGGATCTACAAGCGTAAACGTGGCGTAGATGGGAAGGTGCAAACCTACAAAGCCCGACTAGTGGCAAAGGGTTTTACCCAGGTTGAAGGGGTTGACTATGAGGAGACCTTTTCACTTGTTGCCATGGTAAAGTCGATCAGGATCCTTCTGGCCATCGCCGCGTATTATGACTACGAGGTATGGCAGATGGATGTCAAGACAGCCTTTCTGAATGGCAAACTTGACGAGACCATCTACATGGAGCGATTTCAAAGGGTTCATTGCCCAAGGCCAAGTGCAAAAGTTTTCAAGCTTCATAAGTCCATTTATGGTGAAACAAGCTTCGAGGTCTTGGAATATAAGGTTTGATGAGGTAATCAAATCTTATGGCTTTGATCAAAATGTCGATTTAACCTTGTGTGTACAAGAAAATCGTTGACAAAACTGTCACATTTCTGGTGTTGTACGTGGACGATATTCTTCTCATTGGAAATGAGGTAGAATTTCTTACTGACGTTAAGAAATGGCTAGCTTCACAATTCCAAATGAAAGATTTGGGAGAAGCTCAGTATGTTTTAGGTATCCAGATAGTCCGGAACCGGAAGAACAAAATACTAGCCTTGTCTCAGGCATCTTATATTGACAAGATGTTGTCTAGATATAAGATGCAGAACTCCAAGAAGGGCTTCTTCGCCTTTTAGGCATGGGGTTCACTTGTCTAAGGATCAAGTGTCCTAAGACTCCTCAAGATGTTGAGGATATGAGGCGTATTCCATACGCTTGGTGTAGGGGAGCCCGATGTATGCCATGTTGTGTACAAGGCCCGACATACATTATGCGATCGAAATTGTCGTGAGATATCACCCAATCAAGGATTAGATCACCGGGATACCGTAAAGACAATCCTCAAGTATCTTAGGAGAACGAGGAACTACGACTTAGTGTATGGGTGTGGGGATTTGATCCTTACGGGATACTGATTCTCGATTTTCGGTGATAAGGATTCTAGGAAATCCACTTCAGGGCCAGCCTTCATTTTGATTGGAGTAGCTGTAGTCTCGCGAAGCATCAAACAAGGATGCATTGCTGATTCCACTATGGAAGCAGAGTATGTTGCGGCTTGTGAAGCTGCAAAGGAAGTCGTTTGGCTAAGGAAGTTCATGACGGACTTGGAAGTTGTTCCAAATATGAACTTGCCACACTCACGCTGCTCGTGATATGATGGTGCGATAGCCAATTCACGTGAACCTCGAAGCCATAAGAGAGGTAAACACATTGAGCGCAAGTATCATCGACACGGGAAATTGTGCACCGCGAGACGTGGTGATCCACGCAGATAGCATCGGAGCACAATATGGTGATCCATTTACAAAGTCCTCACGGCTAAAGTGTTTGAGGTCACCTAGAGAGTCTAGGTATTCGAGAGCTTCTCGACTAGGGCAAGTGGGAGATGTGTAAACGGGTATTCAATGCCCTAGTTTATTGTAATTTTTTATTGTAATTCAAATACATTTTGCGCCTGCAAGTTGCCCGAAGTAGCACCATCCAGGAGGGATGTAACATGGGATTACGAACAACTCAAACTCCGAGAAATGGATAGGGTCTCTTAGGTCCATTCCCGGCTTTGTCTCTCGATTCGGTAGCATTGTTGGGGCCGACGACCGAGGTCCGAAAATGGCGGGTCACACTTACAAGAATTGCTAAGTGTTAGTAAGTTCTTGACCAAAGTAGCGATAACTAGAATGTTATAGGAATAAGAGTTATTCCGGTATTAGCATTTATTCAAGAATGTCTTGGTTCAGTGAAGGAGTGATTGACTGCCCCTCGGTAGCGATTGCTCTGACTCACTGAAATATCGTTGCAAAAACAATAATGAGTTTATGGGTACATTATTACTTTTGCTAAATTCTTAAATTGGATAGGTTACAAACAATTCACTAATAGAATTCATTCTTTTTCAGCATGTCGAACTCTTTTATCCAGTTACTCGCCTTCAATAAACTTAGCGGCGATAATTATGGAACCTGGAAATCATACTTGAATACGATTCTTGTTCTTGATGATCTGAGGTTCGTCTTAACGGAGGAATGTCCTTCCCCTCCCAGCTCGACTGCAAACCGAATTGTTCGGGATGCTTATGACAGATGGATTAGGTGTCACACCCCGTCCCAGCTTACTTGCCTAACCTAGGAAGAGATGCAAAGACAAAGATAACAAAACCTCTTGTTGGCTTTCCTTGACTAACCCAAGACTTAACTTAAAATAGACGTAACACATCATGTTTGAATAAGCAAAGTTAAGCACTGATATACACTTATATATGAAACACATTCACTTCCTTTACTATGTTCTATAGATAGTCATAAAGTTTCCAAGTTTATTGCAACCCATCTAATATGTTCTCACTACAAACCATATACAAAGAAAGTGTATGTACAAGGAGCTAAATGGCGTGGTGGCAAATAGGTCTTGTGAAGGCTAAGCACTGGAAACTCGCTCTCGCTGCACAGGAAGAGTAGACATAAAGAAAGCGTGAGCTAGGAAGCTCAAGTGAGTGTCTATTATAAGCTCAAAGGTGAAGCATAATAATGGTGATTATAAGTAGAAAATAACTTAACATAAACAAACCATGCTTCCAATTTCTGAGTTTAAGTTACCACTTATGCATAGCACATAACTCATAATGTAGTATTATATTGAGTGTAAATAGATCAATAATATAGAAGCTCATAACAATAAAACACATAGCATGATACCACTTTCAAACCATAGAGGTTGTAGAGTTACATTTGTACCAATAAGGTTCATACCTCTCTCACGTGCACGTGGAATACCTTTTGCCCTTTGGTTTCCCTAATACCTTCTCTATGTCCTTCAAAGATTAAGGTAAGACCATTTACTACCCGAATACCTTCTCATTGTCCTTGAAGATCGGAAATTATGATTCATTCCCCTAAGTACCTTCTCGAATGTCCTTGAGTATTAGGGGTTAACCAAGACCAAGGGCATAACTTGTTTACCATGGAAATCATGTCTTTATAACACATACAACAATTTCATGACAATTTCATATTATCATCTAAACATGTTCCCAAGTGGATTTACACAAAACATTCTCTAAAGGAAAGCATACTTTCATAATTTAGTTTCCATACTTGGATTTATAGTTACAACTAATTCAAAGCATGCTTAGGTTCCATCATGAACTTTATGTTAGGAACTCCATGAAGCTATACATAATTAGTTCAAACAAGATTCAATGATCAACAATTATGTTTTTTAAGAAAAATATAGGCCAAGCATAGTTCTAAGATAGAGTCACTCACAGTATTAGAATTAGAACCTTGGCTTGTAAACTTGACCTATTTGCTCTTGGCCTGTCAAACAAACCAACTCAACCATTAGAACCTCGAGCTCATGATTTTTAACCTTAAAACTTGCAAGAAAACACACTTTTAAATTTTCCAGCATTTTCAGATTTTCTGCCCTGTATTCAGACAGCCATAACTTCTTCATTACTTATCCAAAAATAATGTAATTTATACCAAACTCTTCCTTTTTGAACCCTCTAAAAATCTTATGAAGACATGAAATTGCAATTCCAAACGGATTTGTTCAGAAATACCTCGAAAGCTACTTTCCTTAAAACAGACTTCTGCTGTTTTCAGATTCGGATTTCCTGCTGCACAACAAATTTAATCTGATATTTAAGACATCTTCTAGACATTTTCTACTCACGATTTCTTCACGAAAGTTGTAGGAAATTAAATAAGCTTTCGAACCATACCAATTAGAGCTTCTAACTCCAAGTGTACAGATCAGAACAACCAAAAAATCAGAGACTTCCCGGATTTGACAGCATACTTCTGTTTTCTGCCTTCTCTTAACTAAACAGTAACATCAATTCCTTTCCTTATGCACCTAAGAAACAGGTCCAATTCAGTCTCATAACTCAATTAAGAATAGCCATACACACAATTGGTTGTAAGGTAAATAGAAATGGAAGAGAATCTCCTTCAATCTCTTGCTAGAAGTTTTTCCCTTTCACCTAAAATTACAGGTTCAACTTCCAGCTTGAGTTCCTCAAAATTTATCCACACAACCACCAAATATGTTTTAATAAACCTCAAGGACAACATCTTAGCTTACTTACCTCAAAATTGCAGCTTCTAATTCCTCCTCAAGAGCTCAAAACAGACTGATCTCCTCGTACTGTTCTGCTACCCGAGAAACTTGAACACCCTTCACTGTTCTGCACTTTTCTCTTTCGTCCTCTTGGTATTTTCTGCAAAGCCGACCAGTTTCGTAGTCTACACTCAATTTATGAGATTTTGACACAAAAATCATCGAATTTGGTTCAGTAGATAGAGAGATATGATCGATTGAAGTTGGACCATTTTCCAGCTGCTTGCTTTCTTAGTAAGAATTTGACACCACCTTCTTGTCAAACTTAACTTCGAGCCTTCACTTCCTTTGGCCAGCTCCTACTTCAGTATTTACATCATAATCACCTTTTTAAAACAACAAAATAAGTGTGTAAGTAAACCCTAAGCATTTAGCCAACTTATCCTAAGTTTGTGAGACATATGATCTTCCATTCAATACTTGATGCACCAAAAACTTCTCCAATTTGCTAATGATTTGAACTTACTTCAATGCAACTTTTAATATGCTTATTTCAATGGTTTACCTATCCCCTTATGAAGTTTAGACACATTGTAGCTCCAAATTCAATAGATTCCCAAATTCGATCACGACATCATTTAGTGCAACCTATACGATTTTGCATATTTCAAAACATCATGAACGAGTGATCAATGATAAAAGAGAATAGGGTTTAGGGCTTACATTAGGGCTAATGAGAAGGCCCGAGTCTATATCTTAGCCAGCATATCTGATGTGTTGTCTCAGAAACATGAGACCATGATCACCGCAAAGGAGATCATGGGATCATTACAGGCGATGTTTGGACAACCGTCCTCATCGGTCCATTATGATGCTATCAAATACGTTTACAACTCCCGTATGAAGGAGGGAGCCTCTGTAAGGGAACATGTCCTTGACATGATGACCCACTTCAACGTGGCAAAAGTAAACGGGGCAGTTATAGATGAGAAAAGTCATGTAACCTTTATTATGGAATCTCTTCCGGAGAGTTTCCTGCCATTCCTCACAAATGCGGTAATGAATAAAATAGAGTATAACCTGACTACTCTCCTCAACGAGCTACAGACTTTTGAGTCCCTCATGAAATAAAAAGGAAAAGAGAAGGAGGCAAATGTTGTCACTTCAAAGAAGTTCCTAAGAGGATCATCCTCTGGGACCAAGTTTGGTCCTTCTTTTTCTAAGAATAAGAGTATTCAGAAGAAGAAGAAGAAGGACAAAGGGAAGGGGACAGCTCCCACACATGAAGGCCAAAGCCACGGGAAAATGTTTCCACTTTGTAGTGCGAGGCAGCACCTTGGAAGAGGGCGCCCGAAATACCTTGCAGTAAAAGAAAGGCGAGAAGGAAAACCAAGGTAAATATGATTTACTTGTTGTTGAAACATGTTTAGTGGAACATGATGATTCCGCCTGGATATTAGATTCAGGAGCCACTAACCATGTTTGTTCTTCTTTTCAGGAAACTAGTTCCTGGCAGCAACTTGCAGATGGGGAGATAACTCTCAGGGTTGGAACGGGAGAGGTTGTCTCAGCCAAAGCAGTGGGAGCAGTGAAGCTGTTGTTTAGAGATAGATTTATTTTATTAGAAAATGTACTTTTGGTTCCTGGAATCAAAAGAAATCTTGTATCTATCTCTTGTTTGCTTGAACATATGTATAAAGTATCTTTTGATCATAATGAAGCGTTCATTTGCAAAAGAGGTGTACGAATATGTTCTGCTAAACTTGAAAACAACTTATACGTGTTAAGACCAACTGAAGTAAAAGCTATTTTGAACACTGAGATGTTTAAAACAGCTGATACTCAAAATAAAAGGCAGAAACTTTCTCCTAGTACCTATCATTGGCACTTGAGACTAGGCCACATTAATCTCAGTAGGATTGAGAGATTGGTCAAGAGTGGTCTCCTAAGTCAGTTAGAGGAAAACTCTTTACCACCATGTGAATCTGTCTCGAAGGAAAATGACTAAAAGACCTTTTGAGAAAAAGGTTATAGGGCCAAAGAACCCTTGGAACTCGTGCATTCGGATCTTTGTGGTCCAATGAATGTTAAGGCACGATGAGGGTATGAATATTTCATCAGTTTTATTGATGATTATTCAAGATATGGCTATCTTTACCTAATGCATCATAAGTCCGAAACCCTTGAAAAGTTCAAGGAATATAAGGCAGAGGTTGAGAATTCATTAGGTAAAACGATTAAAACACTTCGATCAGATCGAGGTGGAGAGTATATGGATTTAAGATTCCAAGACTATATGATAGAACATGGAATCGTATCCCAACTCTCAAAGACTGGTACACCTCGTGAGAATGGTGTATCGAAAAGGAGAAATAGAACCCTGTTAGACATGGTTCGATCTATGATGAGCTACGCTCAACTGCCTAGTTCGTTTTGGGGATATGCAGTAGAAGCTGCTGCATATATTTTGAACATGGTTCCCTGTAAGAGTGTTTCAGCAACACCCTATGAGTTATGGAAAGGGCGTAAAGGTAGTTTACGTCACTTCAGAATTTGGGGATGCCCGACACATGTGCTAGTGTCCAATTCAAAGAAGCTGGAACATCGTTCAAAATTATGCCTATTCGTAGGATACTCCAAGGAAACGAAAGGTGGTCTGTTTTATGATCCTCAAGAGGACAAGGTGCTTGTGTCGACAAATGCCACGTTTTTAGAGGAAGACCACATGAGATATCATCGACCTCGTAGTAGAATTGTCTTGAGCGAAATTTCCAGGGAAGCTGCAGATAAATCAACAAAAGTTGTTGATCAAGCTGGTCCTTCTCAAGTGTTGAGAATGCCTCGACGTAGTGGGAGGAATGTTAGACAACCTGACCGTTACATGGTTTCTGGCGTCGAGGAGCCATTGACCTATAAACAGGCAATGAATGATATAGATAAAGACCAGTGGATTAAAGCCATGGACCTTGAAATGGAGTCAATGTACTTCAATTCAGTCTGGGAACTTGTAGATCAACCAGATGAGGAGAGACCTATCGGTTGCAAGTGGATCTACAAGAGGAAACGAGATCAAGCCGGTAAGGTGCAAACCTTTAAGGCTCGACTTGTGGCAAAGGGTTATACCCAAAGGGAAGGGGTGGACTATGAAGAAACCTTCTCCCCTGTTGCCATGCTTAAGTCCATTAGAATACTCTTGTCCATTGCCACGTTTTATGACTATGAAATTTGGCAAATGGATGTCAAGACAGCCTTTCTGAATGGCAATCTTGAGGAGAGTATTTGTATGGATCAACCAGAGGGGTTCATAATTCAGGGTCAAGAGCAAAAGGTTTGCAAGCTTAAACGATCCATCTATGGATTGAAACAAGCATCTAGATCCTAGAATATAAGATTTGATACTGCGATCAAATCTTATGGCTTTGAACAGAATATTGACGAGCCTTGTGTTTACAAGAAGATAGTCAATAGCACTGTAGCTTTCTTAGTTCTATATGTAGACGATATCTTGCTCATTGGGAATGATGCAAGGTTCCTGACTGGCGTTAAACAATGGCTAGCGACCCAATTCCAAATGAAAGATTTGGGAGAAGCTCAGTTTGTTCTTGGAATCTAAATTGTTCGGAATCGCAAGAACAAAACACTAGCATTGTCTCAGGCATCTTATATCGACAAGATGTTGGTTAGATATAAGATGCAGAATTCCAAAAAGGGTTCATTACCTTTCAGGCATGGAATTCATTTGTCTAAGGAACAGAGTCCTAAGACACCTCAAGAAGTTGAGGATATGAGACGAATTCCCTATGCATCTGCTGTCGGTAGTCTGATGTATGCCATGCTATGTACTCGACCCGACATATGCTATGCAGTGGGAATAGTCAGCAGATATCAGTCTAATCCAGGATATGATCACTGGACTGTCGTTAAGAACATCCTCAAGTATCTAAGGAGAACGAGGGACTATATGCTTGTGTATGGTGCAAAGGATTTGATCCTTGCAGGATACACTGACTCTGATTTTCAGACTGATGTAGATTCTAGGAAATCCACATCAGGATCAGTGTTCACTCTTAATGGAGGAGCTATAGTATGGAGGAGTATAAAGCAAGGTTGTATTGCGACTCCACCATGAGAGGTGAGTACGTCGCGACTTGTGAAGAAGCGTGAAGGAGGCGGTATGGCTTAGGAAGTTCTTGATGATTTGGAAGTTGTTTCAAATATGAATTTGCCTATCACCCTTTATTGTGATAATAGTGGTGCAGTGGCAAATTCCAAAGAACCTAGAAGCCATAAGCGCGGAAAGCACATAGAGTGCAAATATCATCTCATCAGGGAGATTGTGCAACGAGGAGACGTGATTGTCACGCAGATCGCTTCGGAGCACAACATTGCTGATCCGTTTACAAAGCCCCTCACGGCTAAAGTGTTTAAGGGACACCTAGAGAGTCTAGGACTACGGGTTGTATAGTAGGGCAGTTTTGCTTTGCTCAGCATGTTTTATCCCACAGACGTTTTAGTCCAAGTGGGAGATTGTTGGGTTTTATGTCCTAAAACTCGTGGTTTTGTAAACTGAATGTATATTTTATTTCACAATAAAGTTGTTATTGATATTTATTCAGTAAAGGTGTTATTGAATGTTGTGTATTATGTAACCTTAATCCAATAAAGAACCTTTGGCTATGGGATGAATACTTGAACTTTATGTGTGACATAAAAGTGGATCAAGTTCAAGTTATAGCCATAACAGTCTATAGTATAAGGATAGGGTTGGGTACCTTATCCTGGGGACACTATGGACGCGGCCCACTCTGTAGAGTACAAACGATGTGATCCTAAATCGTTCATGTGGAGACATGTGAGTGGGGGCGTCCTATGCAATGAGTTTGCATAAGACTGAATCACGAAATAGTCACTTAGACTTTTTAACTCCGTTCCTTTGTCTTAATCGACTATATTCATACGAGACCTAGGTAACTCGATCTTAATCCTGAGCGTTCTATGGACTCCTATTTATTCGGATTATCCTTAGATTTGCATGGGTGAGAGTGGCTCGAGCTGCGCCGACTCAATAAGCCTCCCATTTCAGGGATAAAATCGGGTAGATAGTGGGAACATAGTTACGCAAGATGGAATTCATTCTACCCGCTTTAAGGATTAGAAGAGAGGTTGTTCCCTTAAATCATCGACTCGTGTCTTGAACAATGGGCCCACCCTCTCATTGGCCCGAGAGGATTCGGTTTCTTGGTTGGACCACAAACCAATTGTTCATTAGAGGATCGGTGGGACTTAAGGAACAAGAGGTAATTGAGGGTAAAAGCGATAATTTTGACCCGGTGTAATTACGAAGCGACTGTGAAGGATCGACTTACTAATCATGGTCATATTGAGTGGACAAAAATATATCTATAGTGAGGAGAATGCGTACTTTGGGCTTTAGTGGAGTGTCACGGTGGTTAACGAATGTTGATTAGCTAGGCTAAAGAGTTTGGCCGGTTAACCTCGTATCGTTGGAGCTCATGATGCAGAGGTCCATTAGGTCCTCCTTACTAGCTCGGACTTAGCCTTATAACATTTTGAGAGAAAAGAATTTGAACTGTTCAAATTCGAGTTTGGAAGAAAGCGTTAATTATATGTGATATATTGAACGAATCATAGCTTAATTAAACTATGATTAATAAGAGGTGGATATATTTAAATATGATTTAAATATCGAATCGGTTTATAGCATGAATAAGGATTCATGTTCGAAAAATCGATCGAGATCGGACAATTTATTTAATTTAATATTTGATATTAAATTAAATTAAAAAATTAATTAATTAAATTAATTTTGAATTATTTAATTAATTATATTAATTTTAATTAAAAATTAATTTAATATTGATTTTTGAATTAAAATTAAATGTAAAATGAGAGATTTTCATTATTTTCATGAAAAACAAGTTGCCAACTTGCCCAATCTTACTCATCTTCAAAATTCACCAAAATTGGCCACCTCCATCTCAAAGCATCCTCATCACCCTTGAGTTGTCACTCCATTGAAGCTTTTTGAAGTTTTATATAATGGTGATTTGAGGTGTTTTGAGAGAATTACACAGAAAATTCAATATTCCCGAATTAGTGACCTTTGAGGTCTTTTCTTCCAAATTCTCTCAATCTAGGATCCCACAATTCGTTCTAAGGCATGAGGGTAGTAGGGAAGACTCTAACAGTTGTCCACGAAGTGTTCATTCTGAAACCATCAACCGGGTGAAGAGAATTTGATCTTCAAAATTGAGTTTTCTATCCCTCTGTTTTTCCAGCTTTGAGCATGTTTTTTATTTTACAAAATTGATCAACTTAGAGTGTTCAAGACCCAAAATTGCTTCCGTTTTCTTAATCTACACACTTTCAATTGGTATCAAAGAAATTTTGAGCACTCATATTGATCAATTGTGTTCTGTGGTGGGTGTTTTTTGAAATACAATTTTTCTGGGCGTCTAAAGTGTTCTTCTGACTTTGGCATTTAAATTGAGCATCAATTTTTGCTTTATTTTCAAATTGCTCAAGTGTGTTTGAGCATTAATGTGTGTAGAATAAGCTGTAAAAAGTTCAAGTCGATTGGAGTTCGGGAAGACCCTCAATTTGAAGAGAGAAGCACGAAAGGTCTTGAAAATAAAAAAACCAGAGCTGCTGGTTTTTGTTTTTTTTTATTGCTACAGTAAAATCAATTCTTCAGCCCGTGTTTTTTAAAAAAGGAAGAAGAAAGAGTTGACCAGACATTGACCGTTGACTTTGACTCCGGTTTGGTTGACTTTGACCGGTTCAATGGTTTTTGGACCGATTCGGCTCGTTTTTGGTCCGGTTCGGGTGTTTTTAGACCGGTTCTGACTATTTCGAGGTCGGTTTTTCCATTTTGGAGGTCCGTTTCACCAATTGGAGGCTCGGTTCACTCTTTTACAGCCCGGTTCAACCTTATGAAGGTCCGGTTCACACATTTGCAAGCCGGTTCGACCCAAATTCGAAGAGTTCGAAGTGGTTCGATGTTAATTATAGATTATTATTGTAATAATTTAGTAGTTTGCTTGCAATAGATGCCAAAACCAGTCCACTTTAGTGTGTTTAATTAATTATGCATTGTGAATGTATGTTTTAATTAAAATCCCTGATTATATGTGCATAAAGTATGCCATATAGATTTTAAAATCCCACCATAGGAAGCATGCCCCATGCATTGAAAGTATGTTATAAGTGTTATAATATATTGTATGCATGTTAATTGGGTTTCATAAGAATTAATATAAGAGTTATATTAATTTATGAAACAAATATTATATGTTTTAATTATAATTAATATAAGGGTTATATTAATTAAAAATTAAACATATAATTGCTATGCATTTTCATGTGATGGATTTGTTATAAATGTATGTTTATTCATGTGATGAATGTTCAACATTTATAACATAGAAATGCATGTAACCTAAGGTTAATTAATTAATTTTAAAATGGTTTTAGAACTGGAATTAATTAGACCTTAGGTTATCTAGTTCTAATAAGATTAGAATTAGGAAACCAATAATTTATAAACTTTGATTAAAGAGGACTACGACTAAGGAAGGTTACAGCTGGGTTGGGGTACTTAAGTATTGGAAGCGGAACACCCTACAGAGGAACCGACTGGGAGTGAATTTAATCCATAGGTTTATAAATTATCTTGAGTGAGTGGCGTTTATTAAAAGTTAATAAATTAAACTCATAGACCTAGGTTTATTAAATGGTTAATAGACTTAGGTAATTCCAGTATAATTGTTATATTGGTAGCCTTAGGTCATATTATTGTAGCCAGAATATGCCTAAGTAAAGGTATACCCAAACTGTTTAAAATACTTAGTGGGAGTAGAAAAGGTATATATGATATATCAATTTCCTCTTACGCTCTCCACGAAGTTCACACCGTGAGATTTATGCTCGGCCTCGTGATGTCAATAGGGCATCCCCATTCGGATGGTGTTTGCATAAATCAAGAGCAAGGTGAATGGAGAAAGTATTTATAGTAAGTGGGAGAAGGATGTGTGTCAACACATCCTACGGTCTCCTCCATTAGGTTGGACCGTGAGATTCCCATGTTGCGCTGCGCAGTTGCCCGAAGTAGCACCATCCATTCGGAGGATGTAACATGGGATTGGAACAACTCAAACTCCAGAAATGGATAAGGTCTCTTAGGTCCATTCCCAGCTTTGTCTCTCCAGTTCGGTAGCATTGTTGAGGCCGACCTCTGAGGTCTGAAAATGGCGGGTCACACTTACAAGAATTGCTAAGTGTTAGTATGTTCTTGACCAAAGTAGCGATAACTAGAATGTTATAGGAATAAGAGTTATTAGGTATTAGCATTTAGTCAAGAATGTCTTGGTTCGATGAAAGAGTGATTGACTGCCCCTCGGTAGCGATTGCTCTGACTCACTGAAATATCGTTGCAAAAACAATAATGAGTTTATGGGTACATTATTACTTTTGCTAAATTCTTAAATTGGATAGGTTACAAACAATTCACTAATAGAATTCATTCTTTTTCAAACATGTCGAACTCTTTTTTATCCATTACCCGCCTTCAATAAACTTAGCGGCGATAATTATGGAACCTGGAAATCAAACTTGAATACGATTCTTGTTCTTGATGATCTGAGGTTCGTCTTAACGGAGGAATGTCCTTCCCTCCCAGCTCGATTGCAAACCGAATTGTTCGGGATGCTTATGACAGATGGATTAGGGCTAATGAGAAGGCCCGAGTCTATATCTTAGCCAGCATATTTGATGTGTTGTCTAAGAAACATGAGACCATGGTCACCGCAAAGGAGATCATGGGATCATTACAGGCGATGTTTGGACAACCGTCCTCATCGGTCCATTATGATGTTGTCAAATACGTTTACAACTCCCGTATGAAGGAGGAGCCTCAGAAAGGAACATGTCCTTGACATGATGACCCACTTCAACGTGGCAGAAGTAAACGGGGCAGTTATAGATGAGAAAAGTCAAGTAACCTTTATTATGGAATCTCTTCCGAAGAGTTTCCTGCCATTCCGCAGAAATGCGGTAATGAATAAAATAGAGTATTGTTGGGATTTTTGTCCTAATCTCGTGTTTGTAAAATATTGTTTTGAAATTAATAAGAGTTATTATTTTCCTCACTTTGTGTCTCGCAAATATTTTAAACCTTTCCAATAAACTAAGCTCTGGGTCATTGAATATATGAGAAAACTAGAACTTGAGCGGTGTGTAGTTGACACACAAGGAGGATCACGTTCGAGTTAATGACCCGAACGGTCTCTGATATAAGGATGGGTTGGAGACCTAATCCTCGGATACTGCTTGTGGATGCGGCCCGCTTTGTATTAGATACAAAGCGAGGTGATCGACTCGTTCATGTGGTTGACATGCGAGTGGGGCATCTGTACAATGAGATTGTACAAGGCCGGACCGTGAATTATTAGACTTCTTGATATAACACCGTTGCGAAGAAAAGACTAATAAATTCGTAGATGACCATTAGTGACTCGACACGAATCACGAGCGTATTACGGACATCCGCTGCGGGGTCCGTCCTTTGACTAATACGGGTGAGGTGGTCCGATCACTCACCCAATATGCCTATCTTCTCGAGGGACAGAACCAAGTAGAGAGTGGGAACCTAATTACGCGAGATGAAATTCACTCGTTCCCGCCTATAGGGAAACTAGAGGGGTTGTTCCCTTAAGTCTTTGTCTCGGGGCTTGGACAACGGGCGCCCACCTTCTCACCGGCCGAGAAGGATGTTGTGTATGGTTGGACCATCACAATATGTTGTTCATAGAGGAAGCGGTGGGGACTTAAGGAACAAGATATAGACACGAGGGTAAAGCGGTAATTTGACCCAGTCGTGTCTATGAACAACCTGTGAAGGGTCGACTCATGAGCATTGGTTATATCAGTGGACACGTAATATTCTACACTGATGGGAGTACAACTACAAGCTTTAGTGGAGTGTCACTGTAGCTAATGAATATTGGTTGGACTGGGTCAAAGAGTTTGGTGATTAACCTCGGATCATTGGAGCCCGTCATTTGTAGGTCCATTAGGTCCCTTGGTTGGCTCAACTGGGATAAAAAGAAGGGTTAAAGTTTTGGTATGAAATTGAAGTGTTCAATTTCACTTTAAAAATAATTATATCATATAGATGATATAATATATAGTTTAATATGAATGAGATTCATAATAAACTATATGTTAGCCTAATTGTTGAATTAAAGGCTAATTAGAGAAATTGATAGAGAGAAAATAAATTGAATGTGATTCAATTTGATTAAATCCACAATTATTGCAAATGAGATTTACAACATAAGATATGAGATATCTTATATTATATAATTATGTGAATGAGATTTACATAACATATGGTTGTGGTAAAGTGGTAATTATGTGAAGTTGTGAACTTCATCATTCCACTATTTAAACTCTTTGTAAGATGGGTTTGGGAAGCCAAGTTTTCATTTTTGGATTTTGACCTAAGAATCCAAAAGTGCTTTCTCTCTATTCTCTCATATCTCCACCTCTTCCAAAACAAAAGGAAGTTCCCACATACTTTCCTTCTCCTAAAGAGAACAACCAAGAAGATCTATTTTGGTAGTGTTCGAGATCCGTTCGTGGGAAGAGTTCGTGGAGATCGAGGAGCGCGAAGAGTTTGTGATCTGCAAGGAGAGGTTGCTGAATCGATCTACAACAAGTAAGTTGTCCTCATCGTTGTAATCTTTTCAGCATGTTTAGCCTAGATCTAATAGGTAGATCGTTTTTAATAAGTACATTGCATGATGATACCATGACGATTCAATCGTCTTCCGCTGCGCGGGGATTCTAATTCCCTTCAATTGGTATCAGAGCCATCTCGATGGTTCTCTCATCGATGCACTGTTTTATTAAAATTTAGGTGGGTAATTTATCATGTTTTCATGAGATGAATGTATGGTTTGCAAATTGGATGTTTACGGTTTTTGGCACTAGATTAGATTTACAATTATATTGATGAGATCAATGTAAGGACCCGTTGTTTTGGGCAATTTTGTTGTAAATCGAGTCTGTAAGTCCGGATCGTTCGTGGCAAGAGTTGTCGTGAAGAAATCGGAGCAAAACAAAGAAAAACCAGGCGAAAAATGGCAAGGTGATTCTTTGCATGCATCGATGGCGTTGAGGCGGCGCCCAACGGCGTCTCAACGCCATGCCCGCGGTAGATGGCCCTGCAGCAGAGTGGCGTTGCAACGGTGGATGTAGCGTTGAGGCGCGCGCCAACGCCAGAGGGCGGCGGCAGCGTTACAGCTGTGCGTATGCTGATCTGACGATAAATAAATGCGCGAGGCGTGGGTTCAAGTCTTAAGCTGCAGGCGTTTTATTTCCGTTTTTAGTTTATTTTTGCTTTTTTTTATAAAAACGTTTTTTAATTTATTTTATTAATTATTTTATTAAATATTATTAATATAAATGTTATATTAATTTTATTTAATTAAATAATTGCCCCTAGGAGCCAAAAACCGGTCCAATTTTGCTATTTAATTATTTTATGCATGAGATGTATGATTTTAATTAAATTCTATGTGCATAATGTATGTCATATAGATTTAAAATCCCACCTTAGGTTAAACATAATCATGCATCATGTATATTATAAGAGTTATAATATAGTTTGCATGATAGGTTATATTATAAGAGTTATAATGTAATTAAATGCATATTTAATTTAATTAATATAAGTGTTATATTTTTTTTAGATTAAAGTATGCTCATGCATTTATATTCATGTGATGAATGGTGATTATGTTATAGTATATACTTATTCATGTGATGAATGATCAAGCACTATAACATAGAAATGCATGCAAACCTAAGTTAATTATTAGTTTTAAAGTGTTTAGAACTTGAATAATTAGACTTAGGTCTTATAATTTTCTAATAAGATTAGAATTTTAGGAAATCAAATATGATCTTTGAATGGTGGTGATTAGTAACTCTTTCTAAGGAAGGTTTTGTCTAAGGTCAGTATTTAAGTTGACGCTTGAGAACACCCTACACGGAAACCGACACAGGAGTGAATTCAATAGGAGATTCTTAGATTATATTTACGTGAGCGTAGATTAATTAAGTGTTAATTAATTTTCTCACATAGACCTAAGTTAATAATGTGATTATAGACTTAGGCTAAATACAAATATAAGAGTTATATTTGTAGACTTAGGTAATTTTTAGCCGATTATCTAGGTCAATCCCTATTAAAAATTAAAGTCATCGAGTGGGAGGAAATATAGTGTATAAGATACATTTAAATTTCCAACCACAAATCTCCGATAAGTCCGCACCATGAGATCTATACTCGGCCTCGTGGCGCAAATGGGAGCGTCTCCTTCGGATGGCATTTGTATAGATCAATAGCATCGTGGATGGAGAGAGTACTTATAGTGAGTGGGAGCGGGACTTGTGAATTCGAGACCCACGGTCTCTTCTTTCGATTCACACCGTGAGACACCTATGATCTGCACGCTAGTTTGGCTGGACGGACAATCCCGCCGGAGGGCTTGATCATGGGAGTCGGAACACGATGAATTTCCGAAAGGGATCTGATTTCTGGTTGGTTTTCCTTCTTTGTTCACCCTTCGGTGACTATTGTTTGGACGGATACTTGGAAACTTAAAGATTGAGGGTGACACTCACAGAATTCGTTAAGTGTTAATGAATTCGACCGAAAAATGGTAATTGGATGCCTAATGGAATAAGAGTTATTCTCGAGATTTAAGGTGCGATCGAGAAAGTCTCGTCCTAGAGGAGGAATGTTTTGTTCACCCCTTCGGTGGTGGTCATTCTAAACCTTTAGGTATCATTGCAAAATTATGAATGACCTAGGGATCATGAAAACATTTTTGCTAAAATTTAGATTGGTTTTCAAAAAGGTTTTTGTGAGACTAATACAAAGTTTTTTTAAAATTGAGATAAAAATGTCTAGCTAGCGCTATTATAGCTTTACTTGCTTAGATAAGTTAGTGGGAGATAATTACAGAGTGGAAAAACAACATCAATACAATTTTGGTGATTGACGACATAAAGTTCGTGTTGTGCGAGGAGTGTCCTCAGATCTCGGGCTCGACGCATCGCGTGTCGTTTCGCGACACGCACGATCGATGGATCGGGGCCAATGAAAAGGCCAAGGTCTATATAATTGCCAGCATGTCTGATGTTTTGGCAAAGAAGCATGAGCTGATGGTTTCTGCTAAGGAAATCATGTAGTCCTTGCAAGAAATGTTTGGACAACAGTCCTTTCAGGTTCGGCATGACTCGCTCAAATACATTTTCAACGCTCGGATGAAAGAGGGGTCGTCTGTTCGTGAACATGTTCTAGACATGATGACCCGTTTTAATCTGGTTGAGATGAATGGGGCTTCGATCGACAAGTCGAGCAGTCGATTTTATCATGGAGACTCTTAGAAGAGTTTCCTTGATTTAAGTAGTAATCTTTGTTATGAACAAAATTAGCTACAATCGACTACCCTCCTTAATGAGCTACAAAATTTCCGGTCCTGAGCAGGTCAAGGAATCGAGGCAAATGTTGCCTACTGAGTCTTATCACGAGGGTTCGACCTGCGGGACAAAATCATTGCTCATTCACGCCGAAAGGGAAGAAGAGGATGAAGAGGGTAAAAAGCGATCGTGCCGCCCGAGAAGGGCAAGAAGGTCAAGGAGGTTGCGAGAGAAAGGAAAGTGTTTTCACTTTGACCGAAGCGGACATTGGAAGAGAAATTGTCCCAAATTCTCGGCCGAGAAGAAGAACCAAGGTAAATGTGATTTACTTGTGGTAGAAACATGTTTAGTGGAGAGTAATGACTCTTCACGGATATTGGATTGAGGCGCCACTAACAACGTTTGTTCTTCTTTTGAGGATTGATTCTGGCGCATTGCGAGATGGTGAGGTGACTCTACGGGTTGGATTCGGGAGCTTTGTCTCTGCTGCAGCAAGAATCGACACGGTGAAGTTGAATTTTAGCGGAAAGTACTTATTGTTAGACAATTTGTACATAGTTCGGGGTTTACTAGAAACCTTGTTTCTATTTCCGCCTAATTGAACATTGTATTTCCGTTTCATTTGAATTAAATAAAGCGTTTATTTCTTTCAAAGGGAATGTTATTTGTTAAACTTCACTTGAAAATAATCAGTATGTTTTAAAACCCAATTCGGTTAAAAGTATTTTGAATATTGAATTGTTTAAAAAGCTATGAAACACGAACTAAGAAAGCAAAAATTTCTCCAAAAGAAAATGCCCATCTTTGGCATCTACGGTTAAGCCACATTAATCTCAATAGGATTGAGAAACCGGTGAAGAGTGGACTTCTAAGCGAGTTGGAAGAAAACTCTTTACCGAAGATGTGAGTCATGCCTTGAAGGCAAAATGACCAAACGTCCTTTTAGTGGAAAAGGATATAGAGCCAAAGAGCCTCTTGAATTAATACATTCTCAACTATGTGGTCCGGATGAATGTTAAAGCTCGAGGCGATTATGAGTACTTCGTGTCTTTCATGAGCGATTACTACTCCAGATATGGGTATATTTACCTAATGCATAAGAAGTCCAAACTCTTGAAAAGTTCAAGGAGTATAAGATCGAGGTTGAGAACCTCTTAGGTAAATCGCTTAAAACACTTCGATCGGATCGAGGTGGAGAGTACATGGACACCGAATTCCGAGGACTATATGATAGAACACGGAATTACGCCCCAACTCTCAAGACTGGTATGCCACAGCAGAATGGTGTATCGGAGAGGAGAAAGCAGAACCTTGTTGGACATGGTTTGGTCGATGATGAGCTATGCTCGTCTCCCGATTCTTTCGGAAGTACGCAGAGAGATCTGCGGTTTACATTTTGAACAATGTTCCTCAAGAGTGTTTGTGAAACACCTTTCGAGCTGGAGTGGACGTAAAGGCGGTTTACATCACTTCGGGATTTGGGGATGCCCTGACCCATGTGTTGGTGTCAAACCCAAAAAGTTGGAACCTCGTTCGAAATTGTGCCTATTCGTAGGTTACCCTAAAGAGACTAGGGGTGGTCCATTTACGATCCTAGGGAAAATAGGGTGCTTGTGTCGACAAACGCCACTTTCCTAGAGGAAGACCACGTCAGGGATCATGTACCAAGAAGTAAAATTGTATTGAATGAAATGGGCGGTTCATCGCCAAGAGTTGTCGATGGGGCTAGTACATCAACAAGTGTTGTTGATCCCTAGCACGTCTAGTCAAATCCGTTCCCAAGAGTTGGGAATGCCTCGACGTAGTGGGAGGACTGTGAGACAGCCCGATCGCTATATGGGTTTAACTGAAACCTTAGTTGTCGCTGCTAACGATGAATGTGAGGATCCATTGACCTATAATCAGGCAATGACTGATGTTGATAAAGACGAGTGGATTAAAGCTATGGACCAAGAAATGGAGTCTATGTACTTCAATTCTGTCTGGGAGCTTGTGGATCAACCGGATGGGGTAAAACCTTATTGGTTGCAAATGGATCTACAAGCGTAAACGTGGCATAGATGGGAAGGTGCAAACCTACAAAGCCCGACTAGTGGCAAAGGGTTTTACCCAGGTTGAAGGGGTTGACTATGAGGAGACCTTTTCACTTGTTGCCATGGTAAAGTCGATCAGGATCCTTCTGGCCATCGCCGCGTATTATGACTACGAGGTATGGCAGATGGATGTCAAGACAACCTTTCTGAATGGCAAACTTGACGAGACCATCTACATGGAACAACCCAAAGGGTTCATTGCCCAAGGCCAAGTGCAAAAAGTTTGCAAGCTTCATAAGTCCATTTATGGACTGAAACAAGCTTCGAGGTCTTGGAATATAAGGTTTGATGAGGTAATCAAATCTTATGGCTTTGATCAAAATGTCGACGAACCTTGTGTGTACAAGAAAATCGTTGACAAAACTGTCGCATTTCTGGTGTTGTACGTGGACGATATTCTTCTCATTGGAAATGAGGTAGAATTTCTTACTGACGTTAAGAAATGGCTAGCTTCACAATTCCAAATGAAAGATTTGGGAGAAGCTCAGTATGTTTTAGGTATCCAGATAGTCCGGAACCGGAAGAACAAAATACTAGCCTTGTCTCAGGCATCTTATATTGACAAGATGTTGTCTAGATATAAGATGCAGAACTCCAAGAAGGGCTTGCTGCCTTTTAGGCATGGGGTTCACTTGTCTAAGGATCAGTGTCCTAAGACTCCTCAAGATGTTGAGGATATGAGACGTATTCCATATGCTTCAGCTTGGTAGTAGGAGCCCGATGTATGCCATATTGTGTACAAGGCCCGACATCCATTATGCGATTGGAATTGTCGATGAGATATCACCCAATCGAGGATGAGATCTGGACGGTACCAGTAAAGACAATCCTCAAGTATCTTAGGAGAACGAGGAACTACGACTTAGTGTATGGGCGTGGGGATTTGATCCTTACAGGATACACAGTTCTCGATTTTGATCGATAAGGATTCTAGGAAATCCACTTGGTCACCTTCATTTTGAATGGAGGAGTTGTAGTCAGCAAAGCATCAAGCAAGGATGCATTGCCGATTCCACTATGGAAGCGAGTATGTTGCGGCTTGTGAAGCTTCAAAGGAAAATTTGTTTGGCTAAGGAAGTTCATGATGAGACTTGGAAGTTGTTCCAAATATGAACTTGCCACTCACGCTGCTCGTGATAATGATGGTGCGAGAGCCAATTCACGTGAACCTCGAAGCCATAAGAGAGGTAAACACATTGAGCGCAAGTATCATCGACACGGAAATTGTGCACGCGAGAGACGTGTGATCCACGCAGATAGCATCGGAGCACAATGTGGTGATCCATTTACAAAGTCCTCACGGCTAAAGTGTTTGAGGTCACCTAGAGAGTCTAGGTATTCGAGAGCTTCCGACTAGGGCAAGTGGGAGATGTGTAAACGGGTATTCAATGCCCTAGTTTATTGTAATCTTTTATTGTAATTCAAATACATTTTGCGCCTGCAGGTTGCCCGAAGTAGCACCATCCATTCGGAGGGATGTAACATGGGATTCAGAACAACTCAAACTCCAGAAATGGATAGGGTCTCTTAGGTCCATTCCCAGCTTTGTCTCTCCAGTTCGGTAGCATTGTTGGGGCCGACCTCTGAGGTCTCAAAATGGCGGGTCACACTTACAAGAATTGCTAAGTGTTAGTAAGTTCTTGACCAAAGTAGCGATAACTAGAATGTTATAGGAATAAGAGTTATTCCGGTATTAGCATTTAGTCAAGAATGTCTTGGTTCAGTGAAGGAGTGATTGACTGCCCCTCGGTAGCGATTGCTCTGACTCACTGAAATATCGTTGCAAAAACAATAATGAGTTTATGGGTACATTATTACTTTTGCTAAATTCTTAAATTGGATAGCTTACAAACAATTCACTAATAGAATTCATTCTTTTTCAGGATGTCGAACTATTTTATCCAGTTACTCGCCTTCAATAAACTTAGCGGCGATAATTATGGAACCTGGAAATCAAATTTGAATACGATTCTTATTCTTGATGATCTGAGGTTCGTCTTAACGGAGGAATGTCCTTCCCCTCCCAGCTCGACTGCAAACCGAATTGTTCGGGATGCTTATGACAGATGGATTAGGGCTAATGAGAAGGCCCGAGTCTATATCTTAGCCAACATATCTGATGTGTTGTCTAAGAAACATGAGACCATGGTCACCGCAAAGGAGATCATGGGATCATTACAGTGATGTTTGGACAACCGTCCCCATCGGTCCATTATGATCGTTGTCAAATACAATTACAACTCCCGTATGAAGGAGGAGCCTCGTAAGGAACATGTCCTTGACATGATGACCCACTTCAACGTGGTATAAACGCGGGCGATTATAGATGAGAAACGTCGGGTAACCTTTATTATGGAATCTCTTAGAAGAGTCTCTGCCATTCCGCACAAATGCGGTAATGAATAAAATAGAGTATAACTCGACTACTCTCCTCAACGAGCTACTGAGACTTTTGAGTCCCTCATGAAATCAAAAGAAAAGAGAGAAGGAGGCAAATGTTGTCACTTCAAAGAAGTTCCTAAGAGGATCATCCTCTGGGACTAAGTCCAGTCCTTCTTTTTCTAAGAATAAGAGTATTGGAAGAAGAAGAAGAAGAAGGACAAAGGGAAGGACACTCCCACACGCAAGGCCAAAGCCACAGGAAAATGTTTCCCTTTGTAGTGCAGACGGCACTAGAAGAGGAAGGCGCTGAAATACCTTGCTTGAGAAAAGAAAGCTGAGAAGGAAAACCAAGGTAAATATGATTTACTTGTTGTTGAAACATGTTTAGTGGAACATGATGATTCCGCCTAGATATTAGATTCGAGAGCCACTAACCATGTTTGTTCTTCTTTTCAGAAACTAGTTCTCGGCAAAGAACTTGCGAGATGGGGAGATAACTCTCGTGGTTGGAACAGGAGAGGTTGTCTCACCAAAGCGATGGGGAGCGATGAAGTTCGTTGTTTAGAGATAGATTTATTTTATTAGAAAATGTACTTTTGGTTCCTGGAATCAAAAGAAATCTTGTATCTATCTCTTGTTTGCTTGAACATATGTATAAAGTATCTTTTGATCATAATGAAGCATTCATTTGCAAAAGAGGTGTACGAATATGTTCTGCTAAACTTGAAAACAACTTATACGTGTTAAGACCAACTGAAGTAAAAGCTATTTTGAACACTGAGATGTTTAAAACAGCTGATACTCAAAATAAAAGGCAGAAACTTTCTCCTAGTACCTATCATTGGCACTTGAGACTAGGCCACATTAATCTCAATAGGATTGAGAGATTGGTCAAGAGTGGTCTCCTAAGTCAGTTAGAGGAAAACTCTTTACCACCATGTGAATCCTGTCTCGAAGGAAAAATGACTAAAAGACCTTTTTCTGAAAAAGGTTATAGGGCCAAAGAACCATTGGAACTCGTGCATTCGGATCTTTGTGGTCCAATGAATGTTAAGGCACGAGGAGGGTATGAATATTTCATCAGTTTTATTGATGATTATTCAAGATATGGCTATCTTTACCTAATGCATCATAAGTCCGAAACCCTTGAAAAGTTCAAGGAATATAAGGCAGAGGTTGAGAATTCATTAGGTAAAACGATTAAAACACTTCGATCAGATCGAGGTAGAGAGTATATGGATTTAAGATTCCAAGACTATATGATAGAACATGGAATCGTATCCCAACTCTCAAAGACAGTACACCTCAAATGAATGGTGTATCCGAAGGAGAAATAGAACCCTCGTTAGACATGGTTCGATCTATGATGAGCTACGCTCAACCGCCTAGTTCGTTTTGGGGATATGCGGTGAAAGCTGCTTTGCATATATTTTGAACATGGTTCCTGTAAGAGTGTTTCAGCAACACCCTATGAGTTATGGAAAAGGCGTAAAGGTAGTTTACATCACTTCAGAATTTGGGGATGCCCGACACATGTGCTAGTGTCCAATCCAAAGAAACTGGAACATCGTTCAAAATTATGCCTATTCGTAGGATACTCCAAGGAAACGAAAGGTGGTCTGTTTTATGATCCTCAAGAGGACAAGGTGCTTGTGTCGACAAATGCCACGTTTTTAGAGGAAAACCACATGAGATATCATCGACCTCGTAGTAGAATTGGCTTGAGCGAAATTTCCAGGGAAGCTGCAGATAGATCAACAAAAGTTGTTGATCAAGCTGGTCCTTCTCAAGTGTTGAGAATGCCTCGACGTAGTGGGAGGGATGTTAGACAACCTGACCGTTACATGGGTTTGACAGAAACCCAAGTCGTCATACCTGATGATGGCGTCGAGGATCCATTGACCTATAAACAGGCAATGAATGATATAGATAAAGACCAGTGGATTAAAGCCATGGACCTTGAAATGGAGTCAATGTACTTCAATTCGATGCGGGAACTTGTAGATCAACCAGATGGTGAGAGACCTATCGGTTGCAAGTGGATCTACAAGAGGAAACGAGATCAAGCCGGTAAGGTGCAAACCTTTAAGGCTCGACTTGTGGCAAAGGGTTATACCCAAAGGGAAGGGGTGGACTATGAAGAAACCTTATCCCCTGTTGCCATGCTTAAGTCCATTAGAATACTCTTGTCCATTGCCACGTTTTATGACTATGAAATTTGGCAAATGGATGTCAAGACAGCCTTTCTGAATGGCAATCTTAAGGAGAGTATTTGTATGGATCAACCAGAGGGGTTCATAGTTCAGGGTCAAGAGCAAAAGGTTTGCAAGCTTAAACGATCCATCTATGGATTGAAACAAGCATCTAGAGATCTGGAATATAAGATTTGATATGCGATTCAAATCTTATGGCTTTGAACAGAATATTGACGAGCCTTGTGTTTACAAGAAGATAGTCAATACCACTGTAGCTTTCTTAGTTCTATATGTAGACGATATCTTGCTCATTGGGAATGATGCAAGGTTCCTGACTGGCGTTAAACAATGGCTAGCGACCCAATTCCAAATGAAAGATTTGGGAGAAGATCAGTTTGTTCTTGGAATCCAAATTGTTCGGAATCGCAAGAACAAAACGCTAGCATTGTCTCAGGCATCTTATATCGACAAGATGTTGGTTAGATATAAGATGCATAATTCCAAAAAGGGTTCATTACCTTTCAGGCATGGAATTCATTTGTCTAAGGAACAGAGTCCTAAGACACCTCAAAAAGTTGAGGATATGAGACGAATTCCCTATGCATCTGCTGTCGGTAGTCCGATGTATGCCATGCTATGTACTCGACCCGACATATGCTATGCAAATGGGAATAGTCACAGATATCGATCTAATCCGAGGATATGATCACCGGATCGCCGTTAAGAACATCCTCAAGTATCTAAGGAGAACGAGGGACTATATGCTTGTGTATGGTGCAAAGGATTTGATCCTTGCAGGATACACTGACTCTGATTTTCAGACTGATGTAGATTCTAGGAAATCCACATCAGGATCAGTGTTCACTCTTAACGGAGGAGCTATAGTATGGAGGAGTATAAAGCAAGGTTGTATTGCTGACTCCACCATGGAGGCTGAGTACGTCGCAGCTTGTGAAGCAGCGAAGGAGGCAGTATGGCTTAGGAAGTTCTTGACTGATTTGGAAGTTGTCCCAAATATGAATTTGCCTATCACCCTTTATTGTGATAATAGTGGTGCAGTGGCAAATTCCAAAGAACCTAGAAGCCATAAGCGCGGAAAGCACATAGAGCGCAAATATCATCTCATCAGGGAGATTGTGCAACGAGGAGACGTGATTGTCACGCAGATCGCTTCGGAGCACAACATTGCTGATCCGTTTACAAAGCCCCTCATGGCTAAAGTGTTTGAGGGACACCTAGAGAGTCTAGGACTACGGGTTGTATAGTAGGGCAGTTTTTCTTTGCTCAGCATGTTTTATCCCACAGACGTTTTAGTCCAAGTGGGAGATTGTTGGGTTTTATGTCCTAAAACTCGTGGTTTTGTAAACTGAATGTATATTTTATTTCACAATAAAGTTGTTATTGATATTTATTCAGTAAAGGTGTTATTGAATGTTGTGTATTATGTAACCTTAATCCAATAAAGAACCTTTGGCTATGGGATGAATGCTTGAACTTTATGTGTGACATAAAAGTGGATCAAGTTCAAGTTATAGCCATAACAGTCTATAGTATAAGGATAGGGTTGGGTACCTTATCCTGGGGACACTATTGACGCGACCCACTCTGTAGAGTACAAACGATGTGATCCTAAATCGTTCATGTGGAGACATGTGAGTGGGGGCGTCCTATGCAATGAGTTTGCATAAGACTGGACCGCGAAATAGTCACTTAGACTTTTTAACTCCGTTCACTGTTTTAACTGACTATATTCATACGAGACCTAGGTAACTCGATCTTAATCCTGAGCGTTCTATGGACTCCTATTTATTCGGATTATCCTTAGATTTGCATGGGTGAGAGTGGCTCGAGATCGCGACTCAATAAGCCTCCCATTTCGAGGATAAAACCGGGTAGATAGTGGGAACATAGTTCTCGCAAGATGGAATTCATTCCTACCCGCTTTAGGGATTAGAAGAGAGGTTGTTCCCTTAAGTACTGACTCCAGGTCTTGAACAATGGGCTCACCCCTCTCATTGTCCCGAGAGGGATTCGGTTTGCCGGTTGGACCACAAACCAATTGTTCATTAGAGGATCAGTAGGACTTAAGGAACAAGAGGTAATTACAGGGGTAAAACGGTAATTTTGACCTAGCTGTAATTACGAACGACCTGTGAAGGATCGACTTACTAATCATGGTTATATTGAGTGGATAAAAATATATCTACAGTGAGGAGAATGTAGCCACTGGGCTTTACTGGAGTGTCCTGGTGGTTAACGAATGTTGATTAGCTAGGCTAAAGAGTTTGGTCGGTTAATCTCGTATGGTTGGAGCTCATGATCTGTAGGTCCATTAGGTCCTCCTTACTAGCTCGGACTTAGCCTTATAACATTTTGAGAGAAAAGAATTTGAATTGTTCAAATTCGAGTTTGGAAGAAAGCGTTAATTATATGTGATATATTTAACGAATCATAGCTTAATTAAACTATGATTAATAAGAGGTGGATATATTTAAATATGATTTAAATATCGAATCGGTTTATAGCATGAATAAGGATTCATGTTCGAAAAATCGATCGAGATCGGGCAATTTATTTAATTTAATATTTGATATTAAATTAAATTAAAAAATTAATTAATTAAATTAATTTTGAATTATTTAATTAATTATATTAATTTTAATTAAAAATCAATTTAATATTGATTTTTGAATTAAAATTAAATGTAAAATGAGGGATTTTCATGATTTTCATGATTTTCATGAAAAACAAGTTGCCAACTTGCCCAATCTTACTCATCTTCAAAATTCACCAAAATTGGCCACCTCCATCTCAAAGCATCCTCATCACCCTTGAGTTGTCACTCCATTGAAGCTTTTTGAAGTTTTATATAATGGTGATTTGAGGTGTTTTGAGAGAATTACACAGAAAATTCAATATTCTCGAATTAGTGACCTTTGAGGTCTTTTCTTCCAAATTCTCTCAACCTAGGATCCCACAATCCGTTCTAAGGCCTGAGGGTAGTAGGGAAGACTCTAACGGTTGTCCACGAAGTGTTCGTGCTGAAAACCATCAACCGGGTGAAGAGAATTTGATCTTCAAAGTTGAGTTTTCTATCCTCTGCTTTTTCCAAACTTTGAGCATGTTTTTATTTTACAAAATTGATCAACTTAGAGTGTTCAAGATCCAAAATTGCTTCCGTTTTCTTAATCTACACTCTTTCAATTATATTATAAGTGTTATAATATAATGTATGTGTTTTAATTTAATTAATATAAGATTTATATTAGTTAGATTAAAAGCATTGACATGCATTTATACATGTGATGTATGTATGTTATATAGTTTAATTATTCATGTGATGAATGATCAAGCACAATAACATAGAAATGCATGTAACCTAAGTTAATTATTAGTTTTAAATACTTTAGAACTTGAATAATTAGACTTAGGTTTTCTAGTTCTAATAAGATTAGAATTAGGAAATCAATATGATTTATGAATGGGGGCTAATAGTAACTCTGTCTAAGGAAGGTTTTGTCTAAGGCTGGGGTATTTAAGCTGACGCTTTGCGGAACACCCCTACCTGGGAACCGACCTGAGAGTGAATTTGGTCCAGAAATTCATAGGTTATATTCTCGTGAGTGATGTTAATTAAGAGTTAATTAAATATACTCATATAGACCCAAGTTAATAATGTGATTATAGACTTAGGTTAATCCAATATAAGTGTTATATTGGTAGACTTAGGTAAATTATAGTTGGTTTATCTAAGTCAATCCTGATTAATTTAAAGTGCTGAGTGGGAGGAAATAAAGTGTATAAGATACATTTAATTTTCCATCCACAAATCTTCGTTAAGTTCACACAGTGAGATCCATACTCGGCCTCGTGGCGCAAATGGGAGTGTCCCCCTTCTCATGGTATTTGTATGGGTCAATATTCAACGTGAATGGAGAGAGTACTTACGTGAGTGGGAACGGGACTTGCGAAAACGAGACCCACGGTCTCTTCTATCGATTCACACCGTGAGACGCCCATGATCCGCCTGCTAGTTTGGCTAGGACCAGGCAATCCCTTCGGAGGGCCTTGATCATGGGAGTCGAAACACCGTGAATTCCCAAAAGGGATATGATTTCCTTGTTGGTTTTCCTTTGTAGTCCTCCCTTCGGTGGCTACTGTTTGGACGGATACTTGGAAATTTGAAGATAGAAGGTGACACTCACGGGATTCGTTAAAAGTTAATGGATTCGGACCGAAAATGGTAACTGGATGCCTAAAGGAATAAGAGTTATTCTGGTATTAGGGTCTGGTCGAGAAAGTCTCGTCCTAGAGGAGGAGTGATTTTGTCTACCATTCGGTGGTGGCCATTCTAAACCTTTAGGGTATCATTGCATTTTTTAATGACCTAGGGTTCATAGAATAAAATTTGCTAAAACATGATTGGTTTTTCAAAGTTTTTACGAGACTAATACAAAGTATTTTATATTTCAGCAAACAAAATGTCGAGTTCAATTATAGCCTTGTTAGCTTCTGATAAATTAGTCGGCGATAACTTTCAAACGTGGAAAAATAATATCAACACGATCTTAGTTACTGAGGACCTAAAGTTCGCGCTCACTGAGGAGTGTCCTCAGGTGCCGAGCTCGACCGCATCGCGAAGTGTTCGTGATGCGTACAATCAATGGATCAGGGCTAACGAAAAAGTCAAGGTCTATATCATTGTCAGCTTGTCTGAAGTCTTGGCAAAGAAGCATGAGGTTATGGTCTCCGTAAAGAAAATCATGGAATCGCTGCAGAACATGTTTGGACAACAGTCCTTTCAGGTTCGGCACGATGCCCTCAAACATGTTTTCAATGCAAGGATGAAGGAGGGGGTGTCTGTCTGTGAACATGTTCTGGATATGATGACCCACTTCAACCTGGCAGAGAAGAACAATGCTTCGATCGACGAGTCGAGCCAGGTTAGCTTTATAATAGAGACTCTTCCGAAGAGTTTCCTTCAGTTTTGTAGCAACGCTGTTATGAACAAGATTAGCTACACTCTGACTACCTAACTCAAGGAACTACATAATTTTCAGTCCTCGATGCAAGTCAGGGGACCGAAAGCTGAGGCAAATGTTGCCTTCAGGTCCTATCACAGGAGTCGACCTCTGGGACAAAATCTGTAGGTTCCTCAGGCCCGAAAGGGAAGAAGAAGAAGTTGAAGAAAGGTAAAGTTGACCGCGTTGCCGCCTAGAAGGGCAAAAAGGTCAATGAAATAAAATTGTAAATCTATGGTGCCAAAAACGAAAACATTTAATTCACAAACCGTTCATTCATCACATGAAAACAGTAAATCCTACCTTTGTTCTTGATAAATCCAGAACAAAATCAAGAACACAATTGGGCCCTGATACCAATTGAAGGGATCGAATCCCGCAGCGAAAGCGATTGTGAATCACGTGTTCATGATTTTGCTACATAGATCTAAATGCAATAACTAAATCTAAGATTAAGCATGCTTTATAAAGTATAGGACAGCAAGATGTTACCTTTGAAGATTACTTTCTTCACGAATTCCTCCTCCAATGATCACGATCTCAGCAACAACCGGAACCTTGTGAAGATCCACCACTAGATCTTCTCCGTTGTTCTCTAGGTGAGGGAGGAAGGTGGGTTCCTTTAGGATGAGGTGAGGAGATCTTTTGGAATTATGTTTGGAACTCTTTCCCAGCACAATTTGAGAGAATTCTAGGGTTTTGTGAAAAGCCTTGACCAAAGTTGCATCTCATGCAACTATTTATAGGGAAATAGGATGGAAATTACCATCCTATCCCTCCTTCATTCTCTCATTAGTATATAGTTAATATGTGAATCTAATTCACATTAAAACTATATATTATATCAATTATATCACATATAATTGATATAACACCTCATAAATAAGATTGAACACTTCAATCTTATTCCTAACTTTATACCCTCAATATTACCATGTTGAGCCAACGGAGGGACCTAATGGACCTACAGTTCATGAGCTCCAATGATGTGAGATTAACTGATCAAACTCTTTCATCCAGTTAATCAATATTCATTAACTACAAGTCACTTCACTATAGACTTGTAGCTGCACTCTCCTCACTGTAGATTATATTGTGTCCATTGATATAATCATTACCCAACGGTACCTCTTTGTTCGTGTATAGTGAAGTGACCCAACGGTAATTTCACAGGTTGTTCGTAATCATAGTTGGGTCAAATTACCATTTTACCCCTACGATTACCTCTTTGTTCCTTAAGCACCACTGATTCTCTAATAAACAAAAAGTCTATGGTCCTACCATAAACTCATACCCTCTTAAGCCATTTTAGAGGGCAGGACCCCGTTGTTCAAGACCTGGACTCAGTTCTTAAGAGAATAACCTATCTAATACATTAGTGTAGGAATGAGTGAATTCCATCTTGCATAGTTAAGTCCCCAGCTACCTACGAGGTTCTGTCCCTTAGAAGGTAGGCTTATTGAGTCGGCTATAGGCCACTCTCACCCATACTAGTCTAAGGACAAACCCCTATAAGCAGGAGTTCTTAACTTGCTTAGGATTCAGGTTGAGTCACTAATGACCATCTATAAATTATCAGTCTTATCCTGTTAACGACGTTATACTAGTCAGACTAATAATTTGCAGTCCGGTCTTGTATGAACTCTTCATACAGGATGCCCCCACTCGCATGTCATCCACATGAATGAGTTGGATTACCTCATTTGTACGAATTACAAAGTGGGTCGCATCCATGGTGTTACCAACCTTATTCTGATACCACAGACCATTTAGGTTATAATCTTGAACATAATCCAAATAGTGTCTACTACACTGATGTTCAAGATATATTATAACCTTGGAGCTTAGTTTATTGGATTTATAAAGAATTTTATCAAAACAAATAACTCTTTATTTATTTGATCAAAATTACATAAGTTTTAGGGCACATATCCAACAGATAAGCCTTGTGTCTACAAGAAAATCGTCAACAACACTGTCGCATTTCTGATATTGTATGTGGATGATATCCTACTCATTGGGAATGATGTAGGATTTCTTACTGACATTAAGAAATGGATGGCTTCGCAATTCCAAATGAAATATTTGGTAGAAGCACAGTATGTTTTAGGTATCCAGATAGTCTGAAACCGGAAGAACAGAACGCTAGCCATGTCTCAAGCGTCTTACATTGATAAGATGTTGTCACGGTATAAGATGCATAGCTCCAAGAAGGGCTTGCTGCCTTTCATGCATGGGGTTCACTTGTCTAAGGATCAATGTCCTAAGACACCTCAAGAGGTTGAGGATATGAGACGGATCCCTTATGCTCCAGCTGTAGGGAGCCTTATGTACGCCATGTTGTGTTCTAGGCCTGACATCTGTTATGCAGTTGGGATTGTCAGTAGGTATCAATCCAATCAAGGATTAGATCACTAGACAGCCGTAAAAGCAATTCTCAAGTATCTTAGGAGAACGAGGGACTACAACCTTGTGTATGGAAGTGGGGATTTGATCCTTACAGGATACACAAACTCTGACTTTCAGACCGATAAGGATTCTAGGAAATCTACATCGGGGTCAGACTTCATTCTTAATGGAGGAGTTGTAGTGTGGCGAAACATCAAGCAGGGATGCATAACCGATTCCACGATGGAAGCCGAGTATGTTGCAGCTTGTGAATGTTGGGATTTATGCCCTTAACTTGTGTAATTTGGATCAATTAAATAAAGTGTTATTTGTTTTGATAGAATTATAGTCTTGCTTTATAAATCCAATAAACTAAGCTCAAGGTTATAACTTCTATCTTGAACATCAGTGTAGTGGACACTATTTGGGTTGAGTTCAAGAATATAACCTAAATAGTCTATAGTATAAGAATAAGGTTGGAAACCTCATTCTGGTAACACCATGGATGCGGCTCACTTTGTAATTAGTACAAATGAGGTAATCTAACTCATTCATGTAGTTGACATGCGAGTGGGGGCATCATGTATGAAGAGTTCATATAAGATGGATCGTGAAATTATTAGTCTAACGATTGTAACACCGTTAATGAGGATAAGACTAGTAATTTATAGATGGTCATTAGTGACTCGACCTAAATCTGAGCAAGTTAAGAACTCCCGCTTATAGGGTTTGTCCTTAGACTAGTATGGGTGAAAAAGCACATGGTCGACTCAATAATCAATAAGCCTACCTTCTCAGGTGACGTAACCTCGTAGGTAGTGGGAACTTAACTGTGCAAGATGGAATTCACTCATTCCTCTACTAAGGAATTAGATAGGTTGTTCCTTAAGAACCGACTCTGTGTCTTGAACAACGGGACCCGCCCTCTATGAGGGGTATGAGTCTAAGGTAGGACCTTAGACATGTTGTTCATTAGAGGATCGGTGGTGCTTAAGGAGTAAAAAAGGTAATCACGAGGGTAAAACGGTAATTTGACCCGGTGTGATTACGAACAACCCGTGAAGGGTCGACTCATGGGTAATGACTATATCAGTGGACACAATAATATCTACAGTGAGGAGAGTGCAGCTTCAAGTCTATAGTGGAGTGACTTGTAGTTAATGAATATTGATTAACTAGAACAAAAAGTTTGATCAGTTAATCTCACATCATTGGAGCTCATGAACTGTAGGTCCATTAGATCCCTCCGTTGGCTCAATATGGTAATATTGAGGGTATAAAAGTTATGAGTGAAATTGAAGTGTTCAATTTCATACATGAGGTGTTACATCAATTATATATGATATAATTGATATAATATATAGTTTTAATGTGAATTAGATTCATATATAAACTATATACTAAAGAGAGAATAAAGAAGGGGTAGGATGGTCATTTCCATCACAGTCCTCTCTATATATAGTTGCATGAGATGCAACTAGGTTAAGTTATTCCAAGGAATTACAAGCTCTCTCTTGTTATGTTGTTGGAAGAGTTCCAAAGCACACATCTCTCTCAAAATACCTCACCTTTCCTAAAGGGAGCTCACCTTCCTCCCTCACCTAGAGAACAACGGAGAAGATCCGGTGGTCGTGTCTTCGTACGTTGGAGTTTCTGTTGCTGAGATCGTGATCGTGGGAGAGTGGAGCACTTGAAGAAAGGTTCTTCAAAGGTAATTATCTTGCTGTCCATTCTGTTTTACATGCTTAATCTATTTATATTTGTTCTTGAATTTATCGTTGTAACTAAATCAAGAGCGCGCGATTCGCAATCGCTTCCGCTGTAGGACTTCGATTCCCTTCAGTGAAGCTGCAATGGAGGTTGTTTGGCTTAGGAAGTTCATGTTGGATTTGGAAGTTGTTCCAAAAATGAACTTGCCAGTGACTCTGTTTTGTGACAACAGTGGTGAAGTAGCCAACTCGAGAGAACCTCGGAGTCATAAGAGGGGCAAGCATATTGAGCGTAAATATCACCTGCTATGGGAGATTGTGCACCGCAGAGACGTGACAGTCACGCAGATAGCGTCGGAGCACAACGTTGCTGATCCATTTCCGAAGGCCCTCACGACTAAGGTGTTTGAGGGTCACCTAGAGAGTCTAAATCTTCAAGTGTTTCTTGACTAGGGCAGGTGGGAGTATTATAAAGGGGTATTCAATACCCTAGTTTATTGTATTACTTTTGTATTACTGTACATTTGAGAAATGTATTATGTACTCCACTAGCTTAGTTCAAGTGGAAGTTTGTTGAGGCGTATGCCCTAATCTCGTGTCTCGCATATTTATAAACTTAATCTAATAAACTAAGCTTCATGGTCATTGTATTTTGAGAGAACTAGAACTTGAACGGTGTGTAGTGGACACACAGGGAGGATCACGTTCAAGTTTATGACCCGAACGGTCTACAGTGTACAAATAGGGTTGGAAACCTAATCCTGGTTACACTGTGAATGCGACCTGCTTTGTATTAGTTACAAACGAGGTGATCCAGCTCGTTCATGTGGTTGACATGCGAGTGGGGACATCCTGTGCAATAAGATTGTACAAGACCGAGTCGTGAATTATTAGACCTACTGATGTAACACCGTTAACAGTATAGGACAAATAACTTCGTAGATGACTATTAGTGACTCGTCCTTAATCCTGAGCGTGTTACGGACTCTTGTCTGTGGGGGTCTGTCCTTTGACTAGTACGGGTGAGGGTGGCCACAGTTGCTCGCCCAATATGCCTACCTTCTTGGGGACAAGACCACGTGGGGAGCTGGGAAATTAACTACACAAGATGGAATTCACTCGTTCCCGAATTAAGGAAACTAGAGGGGTTGTTCCGTTAAGTGTTGTCTTCAAGGCTTGAACAACGAGGCCCCACCCTCTCACTGGCACAAGAGAGTTGTTGTTTATGGTTGGACCATGCAACAATGTTGTTCATTAGAGGAGCAGTGGGACATAAGGAGCAAGAGGTAGACACAGGGGTAAAACTGTAATTTTGAACCAACTGTGGCTATGAACAACCTGTGAAGGGACGACTCACGGGCATTGGTTATATCGATGGACACAAATTGTCCTAAAGTGATGGGAGTGAAGCTACGAGCTTTAGTGGAGTGTTACTGTAGCTAATGAATGTTGAATAACCGAGTCAAAGAGTTTGATAGGTTATTCTCGGATCATTGGAGTTCGTCATCTGTAGGTCCATTAGGTCTCTCGGTTGGCTCAAATTGGACAAATTGAGGGTTTATAGTTTGGTGTGGATTTGAAGTGTTCAAATTCATTAATTGGGTAATTATGTCATTTATATGTGATATAGTTGACATACTATATAGTTTGATGTGAATGAGATTCATAATAAACTATAGTATAGCCTAATTGATTAATTAGTGCTATTTGGAGAAATTGAATTGAGAGAAATTAAATTGAATCTGATTCAATTTAAAATTCCGTAATTATGCAAATGAGATTTGTATAATAAGGTATGAGTAGAGATGTCCACGGGGCGGGGTGGGGTCGAAAAATGACTTTCTGTCCTCGTCCCCGCCCCCTATTTCATTCCCCATCCCGCGAAATTTTCCATTTAATTTCGCGGGGAACGAGGCAGGGATTCCCCGCGGGGAATAATTCCCCGTTTACCATTTCTATTTTTCTAAATTTATTACATAATTTTGTTTTTTTTTTGAAATTTTTTATTTAAATGGTTAATTACTAATTACAACTTTCTATTTAAGAGACATTTTTTTTTCAAATTTCTTAAAAAAGTAAAATGATATTTAATAAAAATTTAGATTTATGGTTTATTATATATATTATTTAAATATATATATTTAAATAATAATAATAAATCGGGGCGGTGATGGGGTCGGGGTCGGGTAATGTATTCCCCATCTCCGTCCCCGTTTAGCCAATAGGAAAAAAATCCTCCCCGCTCCCTCTCCCATTCCCCACGTAAATGGGGAGCGGGGAAAATGGGCATCCTTAGGTATGAGATACCTTATATTATGTGATATGCAAATATGATTTGCATATCATATAGTGGTGGTAAAATGGTGAATTGGTGGAGATTTTAACTCCACCACACACCATTATATAAAGGCTTTGTAAGAAGCCTTTGTGAGATCATTTGTCATTTTTTGGATTTTGGCATCCAAGAGAAAAGCTCTCTCTCTCAAAAAGCTCTCACAATTCTCACATCTCTTCTCTCCAAACCCAAACCAAATGGAGTTCCACTACACTCCCTCAACCTCCCGAGAGAAGAATCGAGAAACCCTTTTGGAGGTGTCACTGTTGTTTGGTTCGAGGAACGAGATCGTAGAGATCGTTGGTTCGAGAGAATACGTGACCGGATTAGAAAAAGTATCGAAGAAGAGTTCTTCAACAAGTAAGTAACAAATTACTTTCTGTTTTTCTTCTCTTTATAGCATGTTTGACTTAGAATGTATGTGATATATTCAATTTTAAGAAAACCGTTTCACAAGAAATTAACGACGTTTCACAATGTCTTCCGCTACAGGAAATCGATTCCCTTCAGGTTAAGCCCTATTTTGCTATTTCAAACCAATTTTGAGTGTAATTGGGAGGTTTTGTGAGCATTTTGGAGCGAAATTGAATACCTTGGAGCTCGATTCCAGGATTGATCACCTCAGAACGGGAGATCGACATTTGTTTGCAATTTCTTTCCTTTTTTCTTTTTAATTTAGTTAATTTTTGTGGTTATAATTAGGGGATTTTGAATTGTAGTTGTTGTAATGTGAGATGAACCCTAAATTCTATGGGTTGTTGTTTATTCTTGGACCATTGCACATAATTTAACTTATTAAGTTGGTAAAGCTTAATTGATGTTTCCTAAAACTCGTAGTATGTAAATTTGTAAATCGTTCCAATTTTATCAATAAAATGTTATTGTTACTATTCAATAAAGTGTTGTTGAATTTCATTTAGTTTGCCTTAAAATGACCCTAAATCCAATAAACAAATATCCTAGGTTGTGTTATGTGTCTTGAACTGTATGTAAAGACATTCGGGGATCAAAGTTCAAGAAAAAGCCTAGAGGGTCTATAGTATAGGGATGAGGTTGGGTACCTTATCGTGGTGACACTATGGATGCGACCCATTCTATATTTGATACAAATGCAATGATCCAACGCGTTCGTGTAGGTGACATGCGAGTGAGGGTGCCCTATGTGAAGAGTTCACAAAAGACCAGACGCCGAAATAGTAACCGATAGATATAACTCCATTGACTATTTAGGATTCTATTTCAATAGGATGATCTAGGCAACTTGATTTTAACCTGAGTAAGTTACTAACTCCTGTCTCCGAGAGATTGTCCTTTGACTAGTATGGGTGAGAATGGCCCGAGACGCCGACTCAATAAGTCTACCTTCTTGGGGACAAAATCGTGTGGGTAGCTAGGAACTTAAATTTGCAAGATGGAATTCACTCCTTCCCAACATAGAGTAAGTAGATGAGTGTTATCTTAAGTGGTGCCTCTGGGACTTGAACAAAGGGTCCTACCCTCTCACTGGCCCAAGAGGATTTTTGTTTAATGGTTGGACCATAAACAGGTTGTTCATTAGAGGAGCACTGGTACTTAAGATCATAGATGTAACCCAGGGGTAAAACTGTAATTTTGACTCAGTTTGTGTTACGAACACTCATGAAGGATTAACTTGTTGTTATTGCTATATTCATGGACATAGAAATATATCTCTAGTGAGAAGAGTGCAACTACGGGTCTTTAGTGGAGTGTACCTGCAGTTAACGAATGTTGATTAAGTGGTTAATGAGATTGACCAATTAATCTTGTATCGTTGGAGCTTCTGATTTGTAGGTCCATTAGGTCCTTGTCCTAGCTCGTAAAGGATGCTGAGATTATTTGATCTTTAATAGAATTTGAAATGTTCAAATTCGCTTAGGAAATCAATATAATGTTTTATGATGCATTATAATATAAAGTTTATAATTATATTAAAACTTTATAATATAAATTTAATTTTCGATATGATTTAGAATTAATTTAAGGTGAATTTAATATTTGAAAGAGTATAAATATTAACTTTATGTGAATGAGATTCATATTAAATTTTGGAATTAATGCACATGAGATGTACATAAAAACCATAGGTTATGCAAAAGTTATATTTGAATATGATTCAAATATAAATCCAAACTTCTTTTCAAATGGTCATCTACGAAGTTATTAGTCCTACTATTAACGGTGTTACATCAGTAGGTCTAATAATTCACGGTTCGGTCTTGTACAAACTCATTGCACAGGATGCCCCCACTCGCATGTCAACCACATGAACGAGCTGGATCACCACGTTTTGTATCTAATACAAAGCGGGTCGCATCCACTGTTGGGATGTTTGTCATAATCTCGTTCAGTTTGTAAA
Organism: Trichosanthes cucumerina; assembly: GCA_036507285.1. Lineage (NCBI taxonomy): Eukaryota > Viridiplantae > Streptophyta > Magnoliopsida > Cucurbitales > Cucurbitaceae > Trichosanthes > Trichosanthes cucumerina. The sequence goes on from CM071839.1 coordinate 31,225,700, forward strand.
GAGTTATTTATTTCATCATTTTGTGTCTCGCATTTATTACAAACTTTGTCCAATAAACTAAGCTCCAGGGTCATTCCATATATGAGAGAACTAGAACTTGAACGGTGTGTAGTGGACACATAGGGAGGATCACGTTCGAGTAAATGACCCGAACGGTCTACAGTATATGGATGGGTTGGAGACCTAATCTTGGATACACTTTGGATGCGGCCCGCTCTGTATTAAGATACAAACGAGGTAATCTGACTCGTTCATGTGGTTGACATGCTAGTGGGGGCATCCTGTACAATGAGATTGTACAAGACCGAATCGTGAATTATTAGACCTCACCGATGTAACACCGTTGTGATGAAGGGACTAATAACCGTGAGATGACCATTAGTGACTCGACGAATCCACGAGCGTGTTACGGATTCTTGTATGTGAAGTCCGCCGTTTTACTAGTATGCGGGTGAGGGTGGTCACAGTTACTCGCCTAATATGCCTATTTTCTCAGGGACAGAACCAAGTAGGGAGCTGGGAACTTAACTACGCGAGATGGAATTCACTCGTTCCCGCCTTTAGGGAAACTAGAGGGTTGTTCCCTTAAGTGTTGTCTCCGTGGCTTGGACAACGGCGCCACCCTCTCTCACCGCACGAGAGGGTTGTTATGTATGGTTGGACCATTACAACGTTGTTGTTCATTAGAGGAGCAAAGTGGGGACTTAAGGAGCAAGAAGTAGACACACAGAGGTAAAAGCGGTAATTTGACCCGGCAGTGTCTACGAACAACCTGTGAAGGGTCGACTCATGGGCATTGGTTATATTAGTGGACACGTAATATCTTGCACTGACGGGAGTGCAGCTACGGACTTTAGTGGAGTGTTACCGTAGCTAATGAATGTTGATTAACCGGGTCAAAGAGTTTGATAGGTTAATCTCGGATCATTGGAGCTCGTCACTGTAGGTCCATAAGGTCTCTCGGTTGGCTCAAACTGGATTAAATGAAGGTTTACATTTTTTGTGTGAATTGAAGTGTTCAAATTCACTAAAGGGTATTTATGTCATTTATATGAGATATGAATGATATAACATATAGTTTAATGTGAATGAGATTCATAATAAACTATAGATTAGCCTTATTGTTGAATTAGGGCTAATTAAGAGAAATTAGATTGAGAGATATTAAATTGGATGTGATTCAATTTAAAAATCCACAATAATGCAAATGTGATTTGTAAAATGAGATATGAGATATCTTATATTATATGATTGTGCAAATATGATTTGCATAACCTATGATTGTGGTAAAATGGTAAATAGGTGGAGATTTCAACTCCACCTATCACCATTATATAAACCCCTTTGCAAGAAGGGGTGGTAAGGCTTGTTGCTCATTTTTTGTTTTCTCACCAAAGCACCTAGAGAATTCTCTCTCAAATCAAGCTTTCTCTCTCAACCTCTCCTCCATAACCAAAAACCTAGAATCCCACCATTCTCCTTCTTCCTAAAGAAGAACAACCGATAAATCGAGTGGAGGGTGTCCATTCGTTGGGATTGTTCGAGATCGAGGAAAGCACGAAGAGTTCGTGAACGGAAAGGAAGTCTTGAAGAACGTCTTCAACAAGTAAGTAACAAAGAACTTGCTGTTTTTTTTTCCTTTCATTGTATGCATGTTTAGCCTAAATTATGTGATATTTGATTTTAACGAAATTAAGTAGCACAACATCACCGCGACGATTCGATCGTCTTCCGCTGCAAGGGGAGTTTCATTCCCTTCATTCAAAGTGTAAGTAGGATGAGGTTTCCAACCCTATCCATATACTGTAGACCATTCGGTCACTAACTCAAACGCGATACTCCCCGTGTGTCAACTACACACCGTTTAAGTACTATAATATGACCCTAGAGCTTAGTTTATTGGATTAAGTTTTATAAAATGCGAGATACAATGTTTGACAAATCAATAACTTTTATTCATTTATAACAACTGTATTACAAACTACACGAGATTAGGGCAAACACCCCAACAAACTCCCACTTGAACCAAGCTAGTGGAGTACATATACATTTCTCAAATGCAAAGTAATATATGAATGTAATACAATAAACTAGGGCATACGAATACCCTTTACAATGCTCCCACTTGCCCTAGTCTGGAAAGACTCGAAGACCTAGACTCTCTAGGTGACCCTCAAACACCTTAGCCGTGAGGGCCTTTGTAAACGGATCAGCAACATTGTGCTCCGAAGCTATCTGCGTGACTGTCACGTTTCCGCGGTGCACAATCTCCCGTATCAGGTGATACTTGCGTTCAATATGCTTGCCCCTCTTATGACTTCGAGGTTCTCTCGAGTTGGCTCTCGCTCCCTTTATTACACAAAGCGATTGTCATCGACAACTTCATATTTGAAACAACTTCCAAATCTAGCATGAACTTCCTAAGCCAAACAGCTTCTTTTGAAGCTTCACAAGCTGCTACATACTCGGCTTCCATCGTTGAATCAGCGATGCATCCCTACTTGATACTTTACCACACTACAACTCCTCCATTGAGGGAGAACACTGACCCCGATGTTGATTTCTTAGAATCCTTATCGGTTTGAAAGTTAGAGTCTATATATCCCGTTAGGATCAAATCCCTACTTCCATACACCAGCATGTAGTCCCTCGTTCTCCTAAGATACTTGAGGATTGCCTTTACGGTTGTCCAGTGATCTAATACTGGATTGGATTGATATTTACTGACAATCCCGACTGCATAACAGATGTCGGGCCTAGTACACAGTATTGCATACATAAGGCTCCCCACAACTGAAACATAAGGGATGCGTCTCATATCCTCAACTTCTTGAGGTGTCTTAGGACATTGATCCTTAGACAGGTGAACCCCATGCCTGAAAGGCAACAAGCCCTTTTTGGAGTTTGCATACTATATCAGGACAACATCTTGTTGATATAGGACACTTGAGACATGGCTAACGTTATGTTCTTCCGGTTCAGGACTATCTGGATACCTAGAACATATTTAGCTTCTCCTAAATCTTTCATTTGGAATTGCTAAGCTAGCCATTTTTTAATGTCAGTTAGAAATCCTACATCATTACCAATGAGTAGGATATCATCCACAAACAAATATAAGAAATGTGACAGTGTTGTTGATGATTTTCTTGTAGACACAAGACTCATCAACATTTTGATTAAAGCCATAAGATTTAATTGCCTCATCATATCTTATATTCCAAGACCTTGAGGCTTGTTTCAGTCCATAAATAGACCTCTGAAGCCTGCAAACTTTTTGCTCTTGGCCTTGGGCAATGAACCCCTTGGGTTGGTCCATTTAGATGGTCTCGTCAAGATTGCTATTCAGAAAGGTCGTATTGACATCCATCTGCCATACCTCATAGTCATAATATGCGGCAATGGCTAGAAGGATCCTGATAGACTTTACCATGGCAATAGGAGAAAAGGTTTCCTCATAGTCAACCCCTTCTCTCTGGGTAAAACCCTTTGCCACTAGTCTGACTTTGAAGGTTTGTACCTTCCCATCTACACCACGTTTAGGCTTGTAGATCTACTTGCAACCAATAGGTCTAACCCCATCCGGTTAGTCCACAAGCTCCTAGACGGAATTGAAGTACATAGACTCCATTTTCTGGTCCATGGCTTTAATCCATTCGTCTTTGTCAACATCATCCATTGTCTGATCATAAGTCAATGGATCCTCGCAGTCATCATCAGGTATGACAACTTGGGTTTCAGCCAAACCCATGTAACGTTCAGGCTGTTTGACAGCCCTCCCACTACGTCGAGGCATTCTCAACTCTTAAGAATGGACTTGACTAGACGAGCGAGGATCAACAACACTTGTTGATGTACTAGCTTCATCAACAACTTTTGTTGATGATTTGTCTATTTTGTTCAACACAATCTTACTTCTTGGTTTAAATGTGTTCCTCCTCAAGAAACGTGGCATTTGTCGATACAAGCACTCTATTCTCCTTAGGATCGTAAAAGAAACCACCCCTTATTTCTTTTGGGTAACCTACGAATAGGCATAATTTTGAACGGGGTTTCAATTTCTTCGGGTTGACACCAACACATAGGTCGGGCATCCCAAAATCCTAACGTGGCGTAAACTTGTTTTACGACCAAACTAGAGTTCGAATGGTGTTTTAGAAAAACTCTTTGATGGAACAGTGTTCAAAATATTTACAGCAGTCTCCACTGCATAACCCCAAAACGAATTAGGGAGATTAGCATAACTCATCATCGATCGAACCGTGTCCAACAAGGTTCTGTTTCTCCTCTCCGATACATCATTCTATTGTGGCATACCAGGTGCTGAGAGTTAGGACGTAATTCCATACTCTATCATATAGTCTTGGAATTTAGTGTCCATGTACTCTCCACCTCGATCCGATCGAAGCATTTTAATTGTTTTGCCTAATTGGTTCTCAACCTCAGTCTTGTACTTCTTGAATTTTTCAAGACTTTCAGACTTTCGATGCATTAGGTAAATGTACCCATATCTCGAGTAGTCATCTATAAAAGATACAAAGTACTCGTAACCTCCACGTGCTTTAACATTTATCGGACCACAGAGGTTAGAATGTACAAGCTCAAGAGGCTCCTTGGCTCTATAACCTTTTCCAGTAAAAGGTCTTTTGGTCATGTTGCCTTCAAGGCATGACTCACAAACTGGCAACGAGTTTTCTTCTAACTCGCTTAGAAGTCCACTTTTCACAAGTCTCTCAATCCTATTGAGATTTATGTGGCCTAATCTTAGATGCCAAAGATGGGTGTTCTCTTTTGGAGAAACTTTTAATTTCTTAATTCGCGTTTCAGCTGGTTTAAACGGTTCAGTATTCAAAACATTTTTGATTGAGTTCGGTTTTAAAACATACAAATTATTCTCAAGTGAAGTTGAACATAACACATTTCCATTTCGAGAAATAAACGCTTTATTGCTCATAAAAGAAACAGAAATTGATTGTTCTAGCAGACAGGAAATTGAAACAAGGGTTCTAGTAAGCCCTGGTACTATGTACATATAATCTAATAAAATGTACTTCCTGCCGAAATAGAGCTTCACTGTACCCACAGCTACAGCTGAGACAACTTCTCCCGTTCCAACCCTGAGCGTTATCTCACCCTCTTGTAGTCGCTGCCAGGAACTAATTCCCTGAAAAGAAGAACAAACTTGTTAGTGGCGACTGAATCAAGTATCTAGACAGAGTCGCTACTCTCCACTAAACAAGTTTCAACAACAAGTAAATCATATTTACCTTTCTTTTTCTTTTCGGCAAGGTACTTGGGACAATTACTCTTCCAGTGACCGTCCTCGTTGCAGTGGAAACAATTTCCTTTCTCCGCAACAACCTTGACATTTTTGCCTTTGAGGACGGCAGTGCGGTCAGTTTTACCCACCTTCTTCTTCTTCTTCCCTTTCGGCCCTGAAGAAGTTACAGATTTTGTCCCAGAGGTCGAACCCCTTTGATAGGACCTGAAGACAACATTTGCCTCAGCTTCTTGTCCTCTGACTTTCATCAAGGACTGAAAGGTCTGTAATTCGTTAAGAAGGGTGGTCAGAGTGTACCTTATCTTGTTCATAACAGCGTTGCTACAAAACTGAAGGAAACTCTTTGGAAAAGTCTCCATGATAAAACTGACTTGGCTCGACTCATCGATCGAAGCTCCATTCCTCTCCGCCAAGTTAAAGTGGGTCATCATGTCGAGAACATGTTCCCTAACAGATGTGCCCTCCTTCATCCTAGCATTGAATATATGTTTTAGTGAATCAGGCCTAACCTGAAAGGACTGTTGTCCAAACATGTTTTGCAGCGATTCCATGATCTCTTTTGCGGTGACCATGACCTCATGCTTCTTAGCCAAAACATCAGATAAGCTGGCTATAATGTAGACATTGGCTTTTTCATTAGCCCGGATCCACCGATCGTACACATCAACGAACACTTCGTGATGCGGTCGAGCTCGGCACCTGAGGACACTCCTCAGTGAACGTGAACTTAAGGTAGTCTGTTACTAAGATTGTGTTTATATTGTTTTTCCACGATTGGTAATTGTCACCAACGAGTTTATTTGAAGCTAAAAGGCCTATGATTGAACTCGACATTTTGCTAAAAAAAGAATAAAAACTTTGTATAAGTTCTCGCAAAAAAACTTTTTCAAAAATCCAATCATGTTTTAGCAAATTTTATCCTATGATCCCCAAGTCATTTAAAATTGCAATGATACCTCAAAGGTTTAGAATGACTGCCACCGTAGGGTAGACAGAATCACTCCTCCTCTAGGACGAGACTTTCTTGACTAGACCCTAATTTCAGAATAACTCTTATTCCATTAGGCATCTAGTTACCATTACTTGATCTAAATCCATTAACTCTTAATGAATCCCGTGAGTGTCACCCTCAATCTTTAAATTTCCAAGTATCGTCCAAACAATAGCCACCGTAGGGAGGACTATGAAGGCTAACCAACAAGAAAATCGTATCCCTTTCGGGAATTCACGGTGTTTCGACTCTCATAATCAAAGCCCTCCGTAGGGATTGTCTGGGCCAGGCCAAACTAGCAGGCAGATCATGGGCGTCTCACGGTGTGAATCGAAAGAAGAGACCGTGGGTCCCGTTTTCACAGGTCCCGCTCCCACTCACTATAAGTACTCTCTCCATTCACCTTGAATGTTGACCCATACAAATGCCACCCGTAGGGGGACGCTCCCATTTGCGCCACGAGGTCGAGTATGAATCTCACGGTGTAAACTTCACGGAGATTTGTGGATGGAAACTTAAATGTATCTTATACACTTAATATCCTTCCACTCAGCACTTTATATTAACAGGATTGACCTAGATAAACCGGCTAATATTTACCTAAGTCTACCAATATAACTCTTATATTGGATTAGCCTAAGTCTATAATCATGTTATTAACTTAGATCTATGTGAGTATATTCAATTAACGATTAATTAACGGTCACTCATGTGTAATATAACCTATGGATCTCCGGAACAAATTCATTCCCAGGTCGGTTTCCAGGTAGGGGTGGTCTGCAAAGCGTCAGCTTAAATACCCCAACCTTAGACAAAACCTTCTTTAGACAAAGTTACTAATTAGTCTCCATCCATAGTTATATTTTGATTTCCTAATTATAATCTTATTAGAAATAGAAAACCTAAGTCTAATTATTCAAGTTCTAAACAATTTAAAACTAATAATTAACTTAGGTTACATGCATTTCTATGTTATTGTACTTGATAATTCATCACATGAATAACTAAGCTATAACATGCACACATCACATGTATAAATGCATGTCAATGCTTTTAATCTAAGTAATATAACTCTTATATTAACTAAATTAAAACATGCATTTTATTATAACTCTTATAATAAAACCCTATCATGCATACTATATATTATAACACTTATAATATAAACATGATGCATGAAATGCTTAACCTAAGGTGGAAACTATATGACATACATTATGCATATAATTAAATCATACAACACTTGCATAATAAAATAAAATAGCAAAAATTGATCGATTTTGGCACCCTAGAGACATTAATTTAATTAATCAACATTAATATAACACTTATATTAATATTAATTAAACTAAATTAATTAAAACTTAATTTACATAATAAATAAATTAAATAAAAATGAGAAAAATGAGAAAAAGGCTTCTCAAACCGCCTCCCACTCTCCACTTTCGCGCGGAAATAGCGTTAGAACTGCCCACTATCGAAGCAGTGTTGCAACGTCGTGGCCAGCGATGCAACACTGCGCTTCCTTCTCGTCTGCCAGCGCGCGCTACGCTTTGTAGCGTTGCAACGCCGCCACTGGCATCGCAACGTTGAGCGTGCTGCACGTGCCTCCACGCCCTTCAGCATTGCAACGCCTGCCTGCTGCAAGCCTTCCATCCGCAAGGATGGCGTTGCGACGCCGATGAACAGCGTCGCAACGCTGTCCTCTATCCAGCAGCTACATTTTGAGTTTTTCGCTCCGTTTCTTCACATCAACTCATGCCACGAACAACCCGGACTTACAGACTCGATTTATGATGAAAAAAGCAAATCTAGTCTAAGTGCCAAAATCGAAAACATCCATTTTGCAAACCATTAACATTCATTTCATGAAATTAATGCTACCCATCTTAATTTTAAGAAATTACAGAATACACAACGAAGAGCAACGTTGGGCTCTGATACCAATTGAAGAGAATCAATTTCTCGAAGCGGAAGACGTTGTGAAACGTCGTTTATTCGTTGTGTGTGTAATTTCTTAAAAATAGAATTTATCTCATAAAATCTAAGTTAAGCATGTTGATTTGAGAAGGAATTAAGAAAGTAAACATTTTACTAACCTCTTGTAGACAACTCTTAGAAGACTAGCATGAGAATGACCTAGAAGTCTAAGGAAAACATATAAACAAGTTGCTTAATGTCGTGCATGCTTTAGATTTCATAAGGAGACTTAGAATTTATTGTGTATGCGAGTCTCACTAAGAATCGAGAGATTTTCTTGAGTATCTTACTTCTTGTTTATAGATTCATCATGTTAGTTCATTGCATGTGTTAAATAAGTTATTAACTTGTGAAGTCATTCTCCTTCAAATCTATCATATTCGTGTCTCCATTCATTTGTTTATCTTTATCTCTGGTTTTATCATCTATCCATGTTTTATTGCTTTAGCTAAAATTAAGAATTAGTATCTTGGTAATTAATTAAACTAGAAACTCATTCCCGAGGACGATACTTGGAACTCTAAAATCATTATACTAAAACTTGACTCGTACACTTACGGTATTGCAATATCATTTTACACAACAAATTTTTGGCGTTGTTGCCGGGGAATGGCGATTATTTAGATTAATTAATATTAGGAAAAAATTTGAGGTTTTAGACTAAAGTTTGTTTTTCCTTTTTGTGTTTTCTTTCCTTATTTGTTTTCATTGTGTGTTTGTTGTCTATTTCCTTATTTGTTTTAGTTTTGTGTGATTTTGAGTTTTTGTCTCCTGTTTTTGGTTGTGTTGTTATTGTGTGAAAGTCTTGAGTTGAATTGTTGAGATTTAAAGTATGGTTTTGCATGATTTTGATTCTCCACCATTGTACTGTCCTTCTCAGGACCCTAGGTATGTGCATCATGACTTTTCTAGATACCATTTGTCTGATCTTTACAATTCTGAATCTATGACTTATGAAAATTCTTTTGATAGTAATTATTTAGGCACTTGGAACCAAAATTTCTTGTACCCTGACCAACCTATAGAAAATTCTTCTCTTGTGGACCTACTAATGGAATATATGTTAGAGTTGAAAATTAAAAATTTGGTTCATGATGAATTAGAAAGTTTGGGTAGGTTAGAGGCTAAAATGGTAGAGCTTTGGGAAATAGTACATGAAAGAACTCATTATCTGAATCAACTTGTAAATTCTCTTAAGGCCTTACAGGAACAATTCCTTATTCTTACCACTGAGGAGGAGACGCCTAGGAAGACTTACTCGTATGATAGTGATTCTGCTGAAACTCGAGAGCATGATATGAATTTGAGTTAATTTAAAAATTTTCTTGAGTTTCTCCTACACTATTATGCACATAGCCTGTGTTCCTGTAGTTTTGAAATGCTTAGAACAAAGTTATTAGGCTTAGAAGTTTAATGTCACCTCAATAGGTCTAAGAGCTGATTTGAGAGTTAAACTACAGGATATGGTGAATGACAATATGAAGTGCATGATCTGTATAATATTTGCCTTTTGTGAAGTAGTTTGTTTTTGTTGTTTGTTTGTTAAAGAAAAAAAATCGTGAGGGCATAAAAAGCTACATTCACTGTGATCAGTTAGGCCACTCATTGAGCGAGTGCTCTGGGTAAGGGTCCATGCAATGAATGTGTGAAAGCTAGTGTCCTTGCACAAAAAAAAAAGAAGAAAATAAAAAAAAAGTGAGAAAAAATGATTAAGTGTTGAGTAAAATTGTTTATTTCTTGAATATGGGGAGGCTCAAGGATTAATAATTATGACCAGTGTAGGGGGAAGTTGAATGGAGTGCCTAATAAAGTTGATCAGGGGTTAGTAAAAATGAAGGGAACATAGGCTAAGCACACACACGCGTAGGAACACTTAGGAGAAATTTTAAATTGCTCTTTGAAGTATTATGTTTAAGTGTTTCCTGTGATTGCTAAAATTTCCTTTTAAATCTTTGAGGCTTGAATCAAATGTATGTGTAAGAACAATCTCATGTTTAATTTTATTTTTGCTCGGCACTAGCAAAAGTTTAAGTTTGGGGGGGTTTGATAGCACACAAAATGTGTTATCCTTAGGCTTAATTATTGCTAGTTTTATGATAATTTTAGGGCATTTATGTGTTTAAATCACTCAATTTCAGGTTAAAGAGCTTAAACAAGACAATTGGAGACATTTTGGATCACTCGGGATCAAATCGAGGCTTTTTAGAGCTTAAAATAACATCAATTGGAAGTAGAAGGACCAATTCGAGCTAGAGAACAAGAAGTGATGGTGTTGCAACACCATGCAGAGCATTGTAACGCCGTGATTGATGTTTTCATGCATAGAGAAGTCATGTCGATAGCGTTGCAATGCTGCCTTGCAGCGTCGCAACTCTATCTCGATAAGAAGCCAAGCAGCATGACCATGGTGAGGGCGTTGCAACGCTGCCTTGCAGCGTCACAAGGCGTGCGCGTTAAGGTAGCGGCGTTGCAATGCTGCCGATGCTTTCCATATCTATTACGCTTTAGGGTACAGCGTTGCAATGTTGTCCCTAGCATTGCAACGCTGTACCGATTACTCCTATAAATACAACATTGTATCTTCTTATAAATTGAGCCGAATTTGATAGAGATTGCACCCTAATTTCGAAATACACTCTGTACGAAGAGAAAAGTGAGCATTCCTGGGAAGCCAAGGCATTCGTGGAGGTTCAAGATCGAGGCGGGAGCTCGGGGACGAGGCACCGGCATCGACACATAAGTTTATTTTCTCTTTCTTTCAGATTGTAACATCGTTTTAAGACGTTTTCTACAACTTTAGCTTAGTTTTTATTGTGATTTGGAGTTGCTAATTGTTGTAGCTAGGGCTTGATTTGCATGTTAAGACTTATTTACTTTTGTATTGAACTATGTTTGGACATTTATTTTTGGCAATTTATTTCTGGGTAAAAAGATACTTGAGGCTTTTGTGGTCCGTGTACATCTGAATCTTTTCCCCAAACAAGTAATGTCGCCATATCTTCATAGCGAAGACCACGACAGCCAACTCCAAATCATGAGTTGGGTAATTTCGCTCATAATCTTTCAACTGACGCGAGGCATAGGCGATCACCTTTCCATTCGCATTAACACACACCTAGACCTTTCTTGGAAGCGCCATCAGTAAACCACAAAGTCTCCGAGCCATCCGGAATCGCAAGCACAGTCTTTGAGACCGACTGTGTTTGAGGTCCTCAAAGCTCGCCTCGCAAGCATCACTCCACAAGAAGGCATTGCCCTTCTGGGTCAACTGAGTCAAGGGTGCGACTATTTTTTAGAAGTCCTTAACAAAACGTCTATAATAACATGTCAGACCCAAGAAACTTCGCACTCTCGTGGATCGTTCTTAGGCGAGGCCAATCCGTGGATCGCCTCTATCTTGGCGGGATCCACTGCTACTGATCTTTGGACACCACGTGTCCTAGGAAGGCTACTTGCCGCAACGTAACTCACACTTAGAGAATTTCGCATACAACTGGGTTGGTCCTCAAAGTCGACAACACCTTCGTCAAATGGATCTCATGCTCCTCTTCCGTCTTAGAATACACCAAAATATCGTCGATGAAGGCGATCACAATGTGTCGAGGGACTCCTTGAACACCACATTCATTAAGTCCATAAAAGCGGCTGGAGCATTCGTCAAACCAAAAGACATTACCGTGAACTCATTGTGTCCATACCTGGACCTAAAAGCAGTCTTCGGAATGTCCTCATCCTTGATTCTCAACTAATGGTACCTTGACCGTAGGTCGATTTTAGAAAACACTGTCGCTCCTTGCAGTTGGTCAAACAAATCATTGATCCTAGGTAAAAGGTATTTGTTCTTCACTGTCACCTTGTTTAGTTCTCGATAGTCAATGCATAACCGCATCGACCCATCCTTCTTCTTCACAAACAACACGGGCGCACCCCAGGGTGAAACACTTGGACGGATGAACCCCTTATCTAGAAGTTCCTGCAACTGAGTCTTAAGCTCCTTCAATTCTGCTGGTGCCATTCGGTAAGGAGCTTTAGACAACGGAGTTGTCCCGGGCTTAAGCTCAATACTGAAGTCTACCTCACGGATGGGGGTAGACGGGCAACTCTTCAGGTAACACATCTGCAAACTCCGAACAACAACAGAACCGAACTCAACTCTGGTCCCTTGTTCCTTGTGTCAGCGACACTAACCAAGAGGGCCCAAGCCCCTTCACTTAGCAACTTCTTTCCCTTGAGAGCTGAAATCATCTTCGGAATCTCTCCAGTCTCAATTCCCCTGAACTTGAAACTAGACTCTGTTGGAGGCCGAAACACCACCTCTCGGCAATGACAATCGATGTTGGCATGGTTTGCAGACAACCAATCCATGCCTAGGATTACATCGAAGTCGCTCATTTCCAGCACAACCAATGTCACATCTAGCACGCGACCTGTTACCACTACCTGACCAGACTTAACTTTTTCTCGAGCTACTAACTCTCTACCCCCAAGGGTAGCTCTTTGTCAGTCAACATCTAAAGGCTCTACCTCTAACCGGGCTTGTCTCACAAAAATAGCAGAAATAAAAGAATGCGAGGAACCAGAATCAAACAGAACTAGAGCCAAGTGGCCAAGAACGGGTAGTGTACCTGTCACCACAGCATCGGAACCTCCTGCGTTCCTGTTCGCACTCGCATAAACTCCACCCCCTCTGGAAGTTTCCAGACTCATCCTTCTTTGTCATGCATGACTTTGGCAGTGCTCAGGCTTTCCACGATTATATGAGACCCTCTGATCTCTGACTCCCTTCCTGCACACAGTCGACAAGTGTCCCAACTTTCTACAATTATTGCAGATCTTATTAGCTGCATGAAAGGTTCCGCTGTGTTGGACTCCACATCTGAGGCATGAACCCCTGTTTGGTGCCTATTGGGGTTGATGCCCCTGAGTTCCAGATCTGTTTGGCCTAGCAAAGGCCTGCTCAAACTTCCTCTTACATTTGGTTCCGAACTCGACCTGCCACGAACTCTGGCTGACAACGAACCCATGCAACCTCAGGTCTGTATCAATCAGGGATGCCACTCGAACTGCTGCGGCATACGTCTTGGGATTGTGAGCAACTGTCGACCCACGTACACCTCCTCACAAACCTGTGAGGAAGCACTCCACCTTCTTCCCTTCTGTATCCACCATGTCAGGGGCGAACCGAGACAGAGCAGTAAACTCATGCTCGTACTCCTCAACCGTCTGGTTCAACCCTTGCTTTAGCTGTACGAACTCAGCTTTCTTCTCAATTCTTAGCACAGTCGGATAATATTTCTCGTAGAACACCTCTTGAAACTGCGTCAAGTTATCGGTCCTGCACTGACATCGATGGACCGTACAACAGCTCGCCACCATAGGAGAGCACTTCCCCTTAACGCATAGACTGCGCACTGAACTTTCTGGTGCTCGGGGCAACCCATTCGACCCAGAATATCGTCCACTGCCGCAAACCATGCTTCCGCAGCTACATGATCTACCGGCCCATCAAAGAAAGGCGGGTCATACTTCTTGAAATCCTTCAGATATCCCGCCTCTTCGATCGCTGCCCCAAAAGTATGAGTCGGTGTAGCCCTTTGGTTCTGCATAGGTGCTGGTTCTTGATTTCGGGCTGCTAGGGCCTCCATGGCCTGAGTGAACATAGCTGTCTGGTTGGCTTGACTCGCTATATTCGCTTCGAATCAATTCTTTGAATGCCGCCATGAGTTCAAAGAATCGCGACGTCCTTGCACATTCGGTACTTGGACATTTGCCCTCTCCTGGGCTCCTACGTTTTGCCCAGCTGATTCCTCGACCACTGGGACATCCTGGTTGAGCCCCTCACGATGCTCGGAGTGCTCAACCTCTGGTGCATCGACGGTCGGTTCTCGGTCTCGGGCCGCCGACCTCGACCCGCAACCACCCCGGCCTCGACCACGGCAGTTTTGCTCTTGCACGGCCTCTACCACGTGCCATAATCTAAAAGCGAAAAGAAACAGAGCACATCAACAACAATTCAAGAAGTACGGCCATGTAAGAAAACACATCAACCTCAACAACGAACCTCCTACCACTTACTAAATAAAGCAAACTTGTTGATGACCCGACGAGTTCCTTGCGAGAGGCTATGAAGGACTAAACACCTACGATGTAGGCAGTATACAAGACCTAAAACCTACGCTCTGATACCAACTATAACGCCCCATAAATTTGCACACTTCCTACTCAGGGCATTACTTCCAAGTTGTACCGCTCGCGCCGAAAATCCGGTAGCATAACGGTGCAACCTGGACAAACCAGAAATTTATAAAAAAACCTGAACCTAAACAAGAACACTTCAAAAGGACTCACGAGGGTACCCAGCCTCTACCAAACTATAAGGAAACGACAGGCTGGGCTCCAGTCCCTCGGAGTTAACAGAAATCCACCAAACAACAAAACAAGCTTTGAACACGAAAGAAAACATAACTGAACATACTTCGATTCGAGAAATGAACAACAGACAGATTAAAGTTTAAATCATAAACGGAAACAGCGGAACGCAACAGAAGAAAAGAAATGAAACCACAACTCCTAAACGAAAACTCCTTACTAAGTCCTACAAGTCTTCCATAGCCTCGCAGGAGTCTCGCCGTTGGTGGTCATCTCACTGGTTTGCCCTACCTGCAACAAAAGAAGAAATAAAGAAGGAATGAGTATAAAAATACTCAGTAAGCAGCCCACTTCGTCCAATAATAAAGAATATAAAGGAACAACCTTAGACCTAGCTAAGCACGACACTTAACCCGTCTCACAACCTCATCAAGCATCCTGGCCCTATTACTCGCTCAGATTTCTCAGTTATGTCCTACCCTTAGCTTCTGGACTAGGTTGGCAACATCTGGCCACGAGATTCATTCTCAGGCCTGCACTAGGGCGAAGGACTCTATCCAACCCCTCTGACTCTAAGGGTCACACCCCGAGTCGCACAACTGGATGGAGGACGGACCACCACATCCCATAAGCATCAAGGCGGTACTACCGCGCACAATTGACCACGGGCTCATTCCCGGGCCTCTACTACGGCGAAGGACTCTATCCAACCCCTCTGACTCTAAGGATCATCTCGAGTCGCACAACTGGATGGAGGACAAACCATCACATCCCATAACATCATCATCATCACGCCAACCTCGAGTCTCAGCCTGCTAAGGGTTACACAGAGACTAGGGCCTACACTAGGACTAGTTGTGCTAACTACAATCCTAAGGCTCAACAACACTTCCCGAGTTACTTCAAACTAAGCACGAGAACAACAGGCTCGTGACAGATAATCATAGCATACTAACACGTTCAGAGTTCTCAGCACTAGCTTACATCGCCCTACTAGTTATAGTCACATGGAACAAACAAACAACCAGAATGATCTATCGAGTTCAAGTTTCAACACAGATAAACATCGACATCAACAATGAACTTGATTCATGCACAATTGCAAACATCACAACCTAACATGCCACTACCAGAACACTATGATTATTTCCAAACAAATATTGCATGCAATGCGCCCCTAAGCCCTACACTCAGGGGCAGTAGTCCAAATAACTACTTACAGGAAATCCAAACACAACGAGGACTTGGGTTATGTGGCTTGCTCCAAGGTACTTCGACTTCCGAATAAACCCTACCGAAGAACAAGCACAACAAGAGTTAATAAAATCGAACACGACACGACACTAAAAACTTACAAGGAGCAAAACTCGCCCAACGGAGATCCGAAATGAGCTAAGGAACGAATCAAGCGACCGCACGAAAGATGACAGTGACGGCGCGTGGGTGGTAGATCCGGAAACCTCGCGACCCGATCTATCCAGAACCAGTCTCTATTTCTCAAAAACCAGTTGAAATAGACTCGAACCGGCTGAACCAAAGCGTGGGTCTCGCATGAACCGGCGGCAAACGACTTCTTTTCCGGCGGTGGCTTGGTCTCAAAAACGCGTTGGCGGCGACCGAAGGTGGAAATGAAACTCGACGAGGTCACGGCGGCATCTTTGGACTGAACGCGGAGACGAGGGAGACAGAGACGGAGCGTCTGTGAGAGAGAGAGAAAAAATAAATATAGACATACGGAGAAGCGTGAGAGAGCAATTGAGAGAGAGGGGGTCGGGGAAGAGAACAGAGGGAAGAAAAGAAAAAAAAAACTGAGAGGGAGAGAGGGGAGAACGGCGTGGGCCGCCGGCCGCATCGCCCGCGGCGCACGAACAGGGGGGCGAACGATTTTCGTTTCTGCCATAGTTTTTTTTTCTTTAAAGCCGACTGTTACACGGTAACACTCCACTAAAGCTCGTAGTTGAACTCCCACCACTGTAGGACAAGTTATGTCCATCGATATAACCAATCCCCGTGAGTCGTCCCTTCACAGGTTGTTTGTAGCCACTGCTAGGTCAAATTACCGCTTTACCCCTATGTCTACTTCTTATTCCTTAAGTCTCACTGCTCCTCTAATGAACAACTTTGTTGTATGGTCCAACCATAAACAATGTCGCTCTTGGGCCAGTGAGAGAGTGGTCGCCCATTGTTCAAGCCCTGGAGACAACACTTAAGGGAACAACCTCTCTGGCTTTCCTAGGTCGGGAACGAGTGAATTCTTTCTTGCGTAGTCAAGTTCCCAGCTCCCCACGAGGTCCTACCCCCAAGAAGGCAGGCATATTGGGTGTATCCATACCACCCTCACCCGTACTAGTCAAAGGACAGACCCCTGCAAACATGAGTCCGTGACACGCTCAGGATTAAGGACGCGCACTAATGGTCATCTACGAAGTTATTAGTCCTACTGTTAATAGTGATACATCAGTAGGTCTAATAATTCACGGTCCGGTCTTGTACAAACTCATAGCATAGGATGCTCCCACTCGCATGTCAACCACATGAACGAGTTGGATCACCTCATTTTGTATCTAATACAAAGTGGATCGCATCCACAGTGTAACTAAGATAAGGTTTCCAACCCTATCCATATATTGTAGACCGTTCGGGTCACTAACTCAAACGTGATCCTCCCCGTGTGTCAACTACACACCGTTCAAGTACTATAATATGACCCTGGAGCTTAGTTTATTTGATTAAGTTTTATAAAATGTGAGATACAAAGTTTGACAAATCAATAACTTTTATTCATTTATAACAATTGTATTACAAACTACACGAGATTAGGGCAAACACCCCAACAGTCTCTTACTTTTCATAAGAGACTGATAAGTTTGTAGCTCAATCAGGAAGGTAGTCAGGTTATATTTGATTTTGTTCATCACTGCATTCCTATCGAATTGTAGGAAACTCTTCAAAAGAGATTCAAGGATGAACGAAACCTGACTCTGCTCGTCTATGATTGTCCCGTACATTTCGGCTACGTTGAAGTGGAACATCGATCAAGAACGTGTTCTCTCACTAAAGCCACTCCTTCATGTGTGCGTTATAAACGTATTTGAGAGCTTTGTGTCGGATCTGGTCACACGATTGTCTGAACATATCTTGCAACAAACTCATGATCTCACGAGCTGAGACCATGCCCTCGTGCTTCTTAGCTAGGACGTCAGACAAACTAGCTATGATATAATCCTTGGCCTTGTCATTGGCCTTGGTCTAACGGTCATAAGCATCCTTAACTGCTTGGGATGCATTACGAGCAGGAGTTTGAAGGTGTTCCTCAATTAAGAAAAATCGTAGATCATCAACAACGAGAGTTGTATTCAGGCTAGACTTCCATGTAGTGTAGTTATCCCCAGTTAATTTTTCATTAGCGAGTAAAGTAATAATTGAGGATGACATGTTGAAAACAAACAACAATTTTTTCCAAATTAGTTATCTATGCCTTAACCCATTACATGTAATCAAACCAATTTAGCAAAATTAACAATAAACCCTAATGTTTAATTTTAAACTGAAGGGAATGAAAGTCCCACGCAGCGGAAGACGATTGAATCGTCGTGGTGAAGTTGTGCAACTATTGTTTCGTTAAAATTAATCTAACTTTTAGATCTAGGTTAAACATGCGTAAAAGGAAAGAAATTGCAGCAAGATCTTGTTACTTACTTGTTGAAGACCTTCTTCAAGGATTCCCTTCCAGATTCACGAACTCTTTGTGTGCTCCTCGATCTCTACGAACTCGAACTCTTCTCACGAACAAGAACACCACCAATCGGCTTCTCGATTGTTCTTCTTTTGAAAGAAGGAAGTTGGTGGAAACTTGATGTTTTGGTTAGGGAGGAGAGGAATTGAGAGAGAATTGAGAGAGAATTGAGAGAAAAGCTTTTTGCTTGTTTTGGTGAGAAATCCAAGAATGAGCAAAAAATGAGTTAGTTCCCCTTCTTGCAAAGGGGTTTAAATAATGGACATAGGTGGAGTTGAAATCTCCACCTATTTACCATTTTACCACAACTATAGGTTATGCAAATCATATTTGCATAACCATATATTATAAGATATCTCATATCTCATATCACAAATCATATTTGCAATATTGTGCATTTATTAAATTGAATCACATCCAATTTAATATCTCTCAACCTAATTTCTCCAATTAGCCCTAATTCAACAATTAGGCTAACATATAGTTTATTATGAATCTCATTCACATTAAACTATATATTATATCATTCATATCTCATATAAATGACATAAATGCCCTTTAGTGAAATTGAACACTTCAATTCACACCAAAACAGTAACCCTTCTTTTAACCCAGATTGAGCCAACCGAGAGACCTAATGGACCTACAGTGACGAGCTCCAATGATCCGAGATTAACCTATCAAACTCCTTGACTCGGTTAATCAACATTCATATGCTACAGTAACACTCCACTAAATCCCGTAGCTGCACTCCCGTCAGTGCAGAATATTACGTGTCCACTAATATAACCAATGTCCATGAGTCGACCTTTCACAGGTCGTTCGTAGACACTGCTGGGTCAAATTACTGTTTTATCCCTGTGTCTACTTCTTGCTTTTTAAGTCTCCACTGCTCCTCTAATGAACAACAACGTTATGATGGTCCAACCATACACAACAACTCTCTCGTGCCAGTGAGAGAGTGGGCACCCGTTGTCCAAGCCCTGGAGATAGCACTTAAGGGAACAACCACTCTAGTTTCCCTAAAAGCGGGAACGAGTGAATTCCATCTCGCGTAGTTAAGTTCCCAGCTCCCTACTTGGTTCTGTTCCTGAGAAGGTAGGCATATTGGGCGAGTAACTGTGACCACCCTCACCCGTACTAGTCAAAGGATAGACCCCCGCAGACAGGAGTCTGTAACACGCTCAGGATTAAGGTCGAGTCACTAATGGTCATCTACGAAGTTATTAGTCCTTCATCAGCGGTGTTACATCAGTAGGTCTAATAATTCACGGTCCGGTCTTGTACAATCTCATTGTACAGGATGCCCCCACTCGCATGTCAACCACATGAACGAGTCAGATCACCTCGTTTGTATCTTAATACAAAGCGGGTCGCATCCACAGTGTATCTAGGATTAGGTCTCCAACCCCATCTATATACTGTAGACCTTTCGGGTCATTTACTCGAACGTGATCCTCCCTGTGTGTCCACTACACACCGTTCAAGTTCTAGTTCTCTCATATATTCAATGACCCTGGAGCTTAGTTTATTGGTCAAAGTTTGTATAAAATGGGAGACCCAAAATGATGAAATGAATAACACTTTATTAATTTCAAATAGTAATTTACAAACACGAGATTAGGACAAAAATCCCAACAAAAACCATTGCGTTTAATTTTTGCAACGATACTTCAAAGGTTTAAAATAATTGCCACCGAAGGGTGGTCAGTCACTCTTCCCTTGAATTGAGACTATCTCAGCTAATCATTATTACCAGAATATCTCATATTCCAATAATTTTTAGCTACTATTTTTCGGTCGAGGAATCGTAATTGAACCGTGCAAACACCATCCGAAAGGGAATGCCCAATTGACGCCTCGAGGTCGAGCATGGAACTAATGGTGTGAACTCTTGAGGACGTGAGAGCTAAAATTTGATGCGAACATCTCATTTTCTCCCACTAAAATATCCCAAGATTTTAGGATTAATTTTAACTTGGGTGGATTTCAGCTAAATGAATCTATCTAAGTCTATGCCTATTATAACTCTTATAACTGGGTTTTTAATCTTAATGTCAAGGCGTATTAAACCACTTAATTACCTAGTGACATTGCATGCTGCTAAGACTTAGGTTAATTCAACTCAAGCTTCGAGTCAATTCCCAGATAGGAGGTGTTTCGTAAACCGTCAACTTAAGTACCCCCAACCTTAGATAGATTATCACTGGTAGAGTTCCCTTATAACCATAGTCCTATTTGTCCTACTTACTTTATTTTAAACTATTTAAAACACTAAGTAAGACTAATTTCTAATCCTATTAGAAATTATGAGCTTAGGTCTAATTAATTTTAAGCATTTTAAAATTAATCCTATTTTTCCTAAGTTCCTATGTTTGCATGCAACTCTTTGTTATAGGTTAAGGTTTCTAAAATCATTTATAACTATTATAAATTTTATTCATTAACCTATAACATGTTGCTATGGTGAATAAATCAACAATCAAATTCTAATTTATTTATTAGCTAGACGAGCCATTCATCATTAATTAAATCTAATTTATTAATTACATGAATTATCAAGCATATATTACATAACAATTAATATAACATTATATTAATAAAGTAATTTCATGTTTCATGTTTTTCTTTTTTCATATGCTTAATACAACACCTTATATTAAAACACTCATGAAAAATAACATGCATTTACGCCAATAAATATAACAATTATATTAATAAAATGCATATACATGCATATCCTAAGGTGGGGTTTAGCTAAATGACATTCATAAAGTAATTAAATAGCTCATAGACCGAAAATTTTGCACCCTAAAGAGGGAAAATATAAGATTTACACTAATTTTAACATAAGAATTGATCTAAAAACTCATTGAACTGCTTGATTCGAGCCGAAATATGTAGACTGCATGAACCAGGCCGAATCGGGTCGTCTATTGGGCACATCTCAAAGCTGGCGAGCATCACGTGCCTCCTGCACTTACACTGATGAACAACGTCCTGACACTGAGGACAACATCTCGACGTTGTCCCGATTGCAGCACTCCCTTCACAAATCGCCAGAAAACACCCAATCTTGATCTTTCTCATCCAAAACTCCTCCGAAATCGATCACAAACAACCCAAAACTTAAAATTACAGACTCAATTATATTGCACTTTAATTTACCCACAAACATAGGGGCCCTTACAATTTTGAACAATTCAAAAAAATAAAGCTATAGCCAAAAATTTCCTAACTAATGTGATGAATTTATAAACAAGAAGTAGAATACTTAAAAATTAATGGAATCAAAATTTCCAATAAACAACAAAAACTAATTGGATCGTAAAACTCGATTTTCATTTTGGGTTTCGAAATACTGATACATTGGCAAAAAAAAAAAAGGATAAGTATGAAAAGCATGCTAAATCACAGAACAATGTAAAATCACATTCTAAATAAAAAGGTTGTTGGCTTTTCTGGAATGTAAACGGCAAGAAAAACTCATTCTGTGAAACACGAACTGCCAATTTTAAACCCTTTGAAATTTTCAATAAAACACAACCACTGGAAAAACTTCCTATTCTCTGAGTAATAAGAGTTTTCTGTTGTGGGATCAAATCTCAATTGAAAGGGAATTGTATAATTTGAGAGGGAGTTGGGAGAATTTCCAAAGCAGGAGGAGTTCAATCTGTCGACTAACTCTCACTCTCAATCTCCCTTCTCTTTATTGATAGAATAGAGAGGGAGAGGAACGTGAGAGAAAAAATCGTGGGATTGATCCCACGTTTTTTAAAATATTATATTTAATAATAAATATAATATTAATTTAATTAAATAACAATTAATTGAATTAATTGAATCTAATTTAATTAATTCATTCATTAAATCATATTTAAATGAATATGTCTCACATAACCTATAGTTTTAAATTAAATGATTAATCAATTCATTGATTAATTAATTTCTAAATTAAATATCATATATTTAATTTAGATCTTATAATTAAATCACATTTAATTATTCCTCCATAACTTATAATTTTAATGTACATCTTATGTGCATTAAATTTTAATATATAATTTTTAATATGAATCCTCATTCACATTAATATTTGAACTCTTTCAAATATTTAATTTTCTAATCATATCCAAAATTAGATTGATATTATAAAGGTGTAATCAACGTAAAAACTTTATATTATAATGTATCTTCCTACATTATGTTAATTCCCAATGTGAATTTGAACATTTCAAATTTCAATTAAAATCAAGCAATCTCAGTACCTTTTACGAGCTAGGAAGTGGACCTAATGGACCTACGATCAGAAACTCCAACGATACAAGATTAATTGGCTAATCTCATTAACCACTTAATCAAGATTCGTTAATTGTGGGTGCACTCCACTAAAAACCCGCAGCTGCACTCTTCTCACTGCAGATATTTTTTTGTGTCCACGGATAAAAATCAATAACAGCAAGTTAATCCTTCACGAGTGTTTGTAACTCCACCTGGGTCAAAATTACCGTTTTACCCCTAGGTTACATCTATTGAAAGAGTACATATTAAGACAGCGGAAGTAATTTGGATCTTTAACACTCTAATTTAATCATTTTTACAATATAAAAACATGTTCAAAACTGGAAAAATCGAGAAGGAAGAACACTACATTTGTAGCTCAAAATTGAAGCAATTTGAGGGTTTTCTTTGAACTAAAACAAGTTGTGGATCACTTCTAGTGTATTTCCCTACTATCCTCAGGTCTTGCAACAGATTGTCGGATCTTAGATTGAAAGAATTTGGAAGAAGAGAGATGAAAGGTAAGAAACGAGAACCCTTTGAATTTTCTGCAAAATTCTCTTAAATTTCCTCAATTTTTCTTCAATTAAAGCTTCATCAAGCTTTGTGAAGATGCCAACACATGAATGATGAGGATGATTTGAGAAGGAAGTGACCAATTTTGCTTAATTTTGAGAATTATAAGGATGGGCAAGTTGGCAACCTGTGAAAAATGAAATTCAAGATTAATTCTTGGATTTTCAATTAATTTTAATTCAAAATTAATATAAAATTAATTTATTATTTAATTAATTAAACAATTTAATTAATTAATTAATTAATTTTTAATTTAATATCAAATATTTAATTAAACAATTTGACTAATCTCGATCTAAAAATCGATTTTTGGAACATGAATCCATATTCATGTTTCAAACTAAGCCAATATTTAAATCATATTTAAATATGTCCACATCTTTTTTTTCATAGTTTAATTCATAATTAAGCCATGACATGTTAAATATATCGCATATAACTAACGCTTTCTCTCACAACCGAATTTGAACAATTCAAATTCTTTTCTCTCAAATTGTTACAAGGCTTAGTCCGAGCTAGTAAGAGGGTCCTAATGGACCTACAGATAATGAGCTCCAACGATACGAGATTAACTAGTCAAACTCTTTAACCTAACTAATCAACATTCGTTAACCACCGGGGCACTCCAGTAAAGCCCAGTGGTTGCACTCTTTTCACTGTAGATATATTTTTTCCACTCCATATAACCATGATTAGTAAGTCGATTCTTCACAGGTCGTTCGTAATTAAAGCTAGGTCAAATTAACCATTTTACTCTTGTAATTACTTCGTCTCGTTGATCCTCTAATGAACAATTTATTTTTGGTCCAACCAACAAACCGAATCCCTCTCGGGCCAATGAGTGGGTGGGCCTATTTTTTAAGACCCGAAGTTAGCACGTAAGGGAACACCCTCTCTACTAATCCCTAAAGGAGGTATGAGTGAATTTCATCTGGTAGGACTATGTTTCCAGCTATCTACCCAGTTTTATCCGAAAATAGAAGGGTTATTGAGTCAGCGATCTCGGACCACTCTTACCCATGCAAATCTAAGGATAATCCCGAATAAATAGGGCTCAGGATTAAGATCGAGTTAACTAGGTCATTGTATGAATATAGTCAGCTAACACAGTAAACGGAGTTATAAAGTTTAAGTAACTATTTCTCGGTTTAGTCTTATGCAAACTCATTGCATAAGACGCCCTCACTTGCATGTCTCCACATGAACGATTTAGGATCACATCGTTTGTACTTTACAAAGTGGGTCGCGTCCATAATGCCCCCAGGATAATGTACCCAACCTTATCCCTATACTATAGACCGCTCTGGCTATAACTTGAACTCGATCCACTTTTATGTCACACATAAAGTTCAAGTATACATCCTATAGTCAAGCGGTCTTAGTTTATTGGGTTACGATTTCAAAATACAACAATTCACTTTATTCAATAACACCTTTACTGAATAAACCTCAATAACAACTTTATTATTGGAAAATAGATTATACATTCAGTTTACAATTTATGACCTTAAGTACCAATGCTCCTCTAATGAACAACCTGTTTATGGTCCAACCAATAAACAGAAACCCCTCTCAAGCCAGTGAGAGGGTAAGACTATTTGTTAAAGTGTCGGAGGCCTCACTAAAGGGAATACTCATGTACTTACCCTAAGTTGGAATGAGTGAATTTCATCTTGCAAAGTTAAATCCCTTGCTACCTATGCGGTTTTGTCCCCAAGAAGGTAAGCATATTGGGTCGGTATCTCGGGTCATTCTCATCAATAATAGTCAAAAGAATATCCCTCGTAGACAGAAGTTCATAACCTGCTCAGGATTAAGATCAAGTTGCCTAGGTCAACTTATTGAAATAGAAACCTAAATAGTCAATGGAGTTACATCTATCAGTTACTATTTCGCATTTCGGTCTTATATAAACTCAATACATAGGACACCCCCACTCACATGTCACCTACACGAACGCGTTGGATCATTTTGTTTATATCAAATACAAAGTGAGTCGTATCTATAGTGTCATCAGGATAAGGTACCCAAGCTCATCCCCATACTATAGACCATTTAGGTTGTTTCTTGAACTTTGATCCCTGTATGTCTCCACATACAATCCAAGACACATAAAACAACCTAGGATGTTTGTTTATTGGATTTACGGTTATTTTAAGGCAAACTAAATAGTAGTAACAATAACATTTTATTGATAAAATTGGAACAAATTACAATTTTACAAACTACGAGTTTTAGGACATAAAACCCAACACTAAGGACTACCTTAGAGCCTAAAATCTACACCTTTAGAGAATGATCTAATATGGGCAAAATGAAAATGTCCTAAGAGACAAATCAGATTACTCTCAAATTAGTTTCCATGCTAATAGTCCATAACAACAAAGCTACACCATGGATCCTAATTAGGGAGTGGGGGCTATTGTTATGGGTGAAATCCGACCATAAGGACAAATTTGAAATACAATGGAAACAGAAGGACAGATAGGCAAAGAATGACCTAAAACAGGGAAAAAGGAATCCAACTGGGCTAAACTTCCAAACAAAGGCGAGAATTAGGCCCAAAGACCCAATCCTCTAGTCGGCCTTGGCCTAAGCCAAGGGTGACCCTAAGTGGTCGTCGAAATTTTCGTTGTTGGTGGTCGTCAGGTGGTCG
Organism: Trichosanthes cucumerina; assembly: GCA_036507285.1. Classification (NCBI taxonomy): domain Eukaryota; kingdom Viridiplantae; phylum Streptophyta; class Magnoliopsida; order Cucurbitales; family Cucurbitaceae; genus Trichosanthes; species Trichosanthes cucumerina. The sequence continues at coordinate 31,251,570 of CM071839.1, forward strand.
CCGGAATTGTTGTCGAAGTGGTCATTGGAAATAAAAAACGACAAATAAGAGAGGAAAACATGGTACAAACCCCATGGGATTGCACTATTGCAACCCATGGGGTTGTGTTTCAAAACCAAAAGTTTTGAACATCTTGTGTCGAGTCACCGGGGTGGTTGTCAGACTGGTCTCTAGAGTTCTTTTCGTAGTGTTTGTCAGAGGTAATTGTCATTGGTAGTCAGGTCGCCATTGTGGTCATCGAAAATTTTGTTCTTGGTTTTCATCGAGTGGTCGTCGGAGTTGTCATCGATTGTTGTCGAAGTGATTGATAGAAATGAAAAACAACAAATGGAATAGAAAAATATGGTACAAACCCCATTGGGTTGTGTTTAAAAACCAAGGGTTACAACAATTCAAACACCCTCTAAAACCCTTAGTTTTGAAACACAACCCCATGGGTTACAACAGTGCAACCCCAATGGACTCATCGTGATGAGTTGGATACCTTATCCTGGTGACACTATGGATACGACCCGTTTGGTATTTGATGCAAACACAATGATCCAACGTGTTCGTGTAGGTAACATGTGAGTGAGGGTATCCTATGTGACGAGTTCACATAAGACCGGACCGTGAAATAGTAATCAATAGATGTAACTTCGTTAACTACTTAGGTTTTTATTTCAATACGATGACCTAGGCAACTTGATCTTAATCCTGAGCAGGTTACGAACTTCTTTTTACAAGGGATTGTCCTTTGACTAGTATGGGTGAGAGTGGCCTGAGACGCCGACTCAATATGCCTATCTTCTTGGGGACAAAACTACGTGGGAAGCTAGGTGTTGGGTTTTATGTCCTAAAACTCGTGGTTTTGTAAACTGAATGTATATTCTATTTTGTAATAAAAATGTTATTGAGATTTATTCAAATAAAGGTGTTATTGAATAAAGTGAATTGTATATTTTGAAACCCTAATCCAATAAAGAACCCTTGTGTAATGCCCCTACTTACTAAGACTCAATTCCTAGGGACATTACTACTCATGCATGAATTTGAGGCCTTAAAACAATATTTACGAAAACATAAATTTCAGTAAATACAATCATTGAATTTTTGGGATCCCATCAAACAAAACATTTTAACCATTATAATTCAAATATTCGGCCTCGGGTCTTAAAATGAAAATAACTCTAAATCAAAATGTTTTCATTAGAAGAGATATTCATAAAAACAAATCATAAAAATTCTGAGATGCGGAAGACATGACTCTTTGTTCCCATGGCAACAGTAGCTTGATCCCTCGTCATTCGTCATGTATGCCCTTGCCCTTACCTGAAAAATATTTTTAAAAGGAAAGAAAACAAAACAAAAGAGAAAGGGTGAGTATTATAAATATACCCAGCAAGCGGGGTCGGGAAATGCAATCACATGCGACATGACTTTCAAAATCGTAAAACTTTCCTCAGTGGGACCTAAACCTCCCTTCATAAATCGTGATTCTCTTTCTCTTCGGCTTATTGTTGACAATTAATTCTTCTCATCTAGTTAGGGTCCTCTCAAACCTTTAACTCATATGGGTTCTTTCAAACCCAACGTTCTGTGGAGTCCTCTCAAACTCCAGTAAAGATCATTTAGGATCCTCTCAAATCCTAAATCATGTGGAGTCCTCTCAAACACCAATTAATTGCCACAACCTTTGAAATTATTTTCATGGACAAACAATATGCATGAGGTCTCATTCATCAATCATACGTATAAAGATATTCATAATGATGCAGAAATTCATGACAGTCACATAATCATATACATATATACATTCTAAATCACAACACATATTCATCACAATAATATGAGTAAAAAATTTTCATATAAGTGAAGGTAAATAACTGCATCAGAATTCATTTTCAAATACTTCAAAATCATTCTGCTTGGGTCCTCTCAAACCCCCAAATCACCTAGAATCCTCTCAAATTCCAAGGTGAAATTCTTTTTCTAATCCCTCTTAAATATTAAGTCATTTAGGGTTCTCTCAAACCCTTTGAAATATCCCTTTTCTAGATTCAAGTCTTGGGAATAAATTTTTGTAAATCATCCTTTGAAATAAATCCTGGAAATTCGTCTTTTGGGGCAAACCCTTGCAATTAATCTTTTAAATAAATAATTAGAAAACATATTTACTCCACCCATTAAACCATTTTTGTAAGAAATCCTTTACCTCGACTTTAGTTCCTCTCAGATCCTTAAAATTGAATCTTTTACTCAGCAATCCTTTCGATCGTGTTCAATACTCGAGTCCTTTAAGGCAAATTCATCAATTTCCTTAATTAATTCACATAATCCTAAACTTATTTTCAAATTCAAACATAGTTAGGCTAAATTACCACAAACGGAGTGTCAAATCACGCTCGAAGGGTCAAACTAATCGAATCGGGCAAACTCGTTGACCGCTGACCGTTGACTTTGACTATTGACCTTTGACTTTGACCGTTGACCAGCGAGCGACAGCGCGTGGAGGTCAGATCTGGGACGCCCACTAACCGATCTATTCAAAATCGATGAAACTTTGATGAAAATCGGTCGAAAATGTGGTGAACCGGTTGAACCAAGCGACGGTCTTATTTAGGGACGACGCGGCGGTTTCTGACGGATCTCCAGCAGTTTCCGTCGAGGACTGGCGGCGGCTCGTGAGCTGGAGTTGCGGCGGCTTCTTCTGGCGCTAGTCACGGCTGGTTGGGCAATCGATGCGGAGGAGAACGGCGACGGCGTTCGGCTTCACGGCTCGGCGAGGACGAGATCTGCGTGGCGCGAACAACTGGAGCTTGAACTACTGGCGACTCCGACGGCAATGGTTGACTGCTCGACATCGCAACGACCGGCTCCCGTGAGTTGGTTCAACGACCGACTATAGGCCTGACTCCTCGGCGGCTTCGTGTGTGGTGTTGCGCGGCTGGGTGAGGCTTCACAGCAACGACGTGTGGCGGCGAACAATTGGAGGCGTCGACTCGGCGGCAGCTGCGTGGTGTGGTCTCCGATCTACTAAGCATCGGCGACTGGACTACTCCTCCAAGGGTGTTGTCGTGAACGAGGAAGAGATGGGAAGAGGAGGGGAAGAAGACACCTAGGGATACGTGTACTCATAAAAAGAAACCCTAGTTTCTAATCCCTTTCCTCAATTGCCCTTCAACTTCCCTTGATTTACAAAATTGCTAGCTTAATTACTAACACTTTTAATGCTCTCCCCTATTTATTAAATTAATTTATTAATTAACCACTGAAATAACCTAATCATAGAATTTGAGATTCTAACTTTACTCCTAAATAACTTTTATTCCAAACTTTATAGCAACCAAACATGAAATTTTAACTCATACCTAATTATTCTTTCAAATAACTTTACCCAAACCTTAACATAGTCAAAACTGAAATTCTCAGGCATTACACCTTGGCTATAGGATGAGTACTTGAACTTTATGTGTGACATAAAAGTGGATCAAGTTCAAGTTATAGCCAGAACGGTTTATAGTATAAGGATAGGGTTGGGTACCTTATCCTGGGGACACTATGGACGCGATCCACTTTGTAAAGTACAAACGATGTGATCCTAAATCGTTCATGTGGAGACATGTGAGTGAGAGCGTTCTATGCAATGAGTTTGCATAAGACTGGACCGCGAAATAGTCACTTAGACTTTATAACTCCGTTTACTGTCTTAACTGACTATATTCATACGATGACCTAGGTAACTCGATCTTAATCACGAGCGCTTCTATGAACTCCTGTTTATTCTGGATTGTCCTTAGATTTGCATGGGTGAGAGTGGCCGAGATTGCCGACTCAATAAGCCTCCCATATCGGAGGATAAGCTTTGGGTAGATAGTTTGGGAACATAGTTCTGCAAGATGGAATTCACTCCTACCCGCTTTAGGGATTAGCAGAGAGGTTGTTCCCTTAAGTGCTGATTTCGGGTCTTGAACAAAGGGCCTACCCCTCTCATTGGTTCGAGAGAGATTCGGTTTGCTAGTTGGACCACAAACCAATTGTTCATTAAAGAATCAGTGGGACTTAAGGAATAGGAGGTAATTACAGGGGTAAAACGGTATTTTTGACCCCATTTGTAATTCTGAGCGACACGTGAAGGATCGACTTACTAATCATGGTTATATCGAGTGGACAGAAATATATCTATAGTGAGGAGAGTGCAACCACTGGGCTTTAGTGGAGTGTCCTGGTGGTTAACAAATGTTGATTAGCTAAGCTAAAGAGTTTGCTTTGTTAATCTCGTATCGTTGGAGCTCATGATCTGTAGGTCCATTAAGTCCCCTTACTAGCTCGGACTAAGCCTTGTAACAATTTGAAAGAAAAGAATTTGAATTGTTCAAATTCGGTTTTGGGAGAAAGCGTTAATTATATGTGATATATTTTAACGTTTCATAGTTTAATTATAAATTAAACTATGACAAAGAAGAGGTGGGCATATTTAAATATGATTTAAATATTGGTTCGGTTTATAACATGAATAGGGATTCATGTTCGAACGGTCGATTTAAGAAATCGGGATTGGTCCATGCATTTAATTTGATATTTGATATTAAATTAAATAATTATTTAAAATTAATTAATTTAATTAATTAATTAAATTTATTTTAATTTAAATTTAATTTTATATTAATTTTGAATTAAAATTAAAAACAAATTCAAATTCATTTTTTGAATAAAAAAGGACCAAATACACAATTAGGTGAATAACCTTCTTTGAAAGTCAAATTCACCCAAATAAGCCACCACCTTCGTACTTAATGCTCATCATCTTTTTGTTGGCTTCTTCTCCTAGCTTAAAGATGCTAGATATGGCCTTTAATTAGAGAAGAAATGAGTGAATTAAGTAGAATTTTAAAAAAACTTTCTGGGTTCTCGGTTTTGAACCTTTTTCCCTTTCTCTTGAAAATTCTCTCAATCTAGGATCCCACAATCCGTTCCAAGGCCTGATGATAGTAGGGAAGACACTAGAGGTTAGTCCACAAAGTGTTGGTGACAAGAAATTGCTCACGGATTAGGAGAATTTTAAGCAACAAAGGTATGTGTTCATACTCTCTGTTTTTCCAGATTTTAGCATGTTTTTTATTTTGTAAAATTGATCAACTTAGAGTGTTCAAGATCCAAAATTGCTTCCGCTTTATTAATATACACTCTTTCAATTAGTATCATAGCAATTTTGAGCACTCAATTTGATCTATTTTGTCTTGTGGTGGGTATTTTTTGAAATACAATTTTTTTGGGCATCTAAAGTCTCCTTCTGGTTTTGGCATTTAAATTGAGCATCAATTTGTGCTTTATTTTTAAATTACTCAAGTGTGTTTGAGCATTAATGTGTGAAGAATAGTCTGTAGCATTAATGTGTGAAGAATAGTCTGTAAAAGTTTCAAGTTGATTGGAGTTCGGGAAGACCTTCAATTTAAAGAAAGAAGCCTCGGAGGTCACTCGAATTCAAAACAGAGAGTTGCTGGTTTGTTTTTTAATTTTTGCTACAGTAATTTCAGTCTTTAGGCCCGCGTGAATTGATTTTAAACAGAGAAGAAGCTTTTGACTTTTGACTTTAATCGGTCAAAATTTGGTTGACTTTGACCGGTTCAATCATTTTTGGATCGATTCGGCTCGATTTTGGTCCAGTTCGGGTGGTTTTAGACCGGTTCTGACTATTTCGAGGCCGATTTTTCCATTTTGGAGGTCTATTTCACCATTTGGAGGCCCAGTTCAGCCTTTTACAGTCCGGTTCAACCTTTTGAAGGTCTGGTTCACACATATGCAAGCTGGTTCGAAGTGGTTCAATTTTAATTCTAGATTATTATTGTAATAATTTAGTTATTTGCTTGCATTAGATGCCAAAACCAGTCCACTTTAGTGTGTTTAATTAATTATGCATTGTGAATGTATGTTTTAATTAAAATCTCTGATTGTATGTGCATAAAGTATGCCATATAGATTTTAAAATCCCACTATATGAAACATGCATCATGCATTGAAAGCATGTTATAAGTGTTATAATATATAGTATGCATGAATTTGGATTTCATAGGAATTAATATAAGTGTTATATTAATTTGTGAAACAAATATTATATGTTATAATTATAATTAATATAAGGGTTATATTAATTAAAAATTAAACATATAATTGTTATGCATTTATTCATGTGATGGATTTGTTATAAATGTATGTTTATTCATGTGATGAATGATCAAGTAATTTATAACATAGAAATGCATGTAACTTAAGGTTAATTAATTAGTTTTAAAATCGTTTTAGAATTGGAATTAACTAGACCTTAGGTTATCTAGTTCTAATAAGATTAGAATTAGGCAACCAATAATTTATAAACTGTGATTAAAGAGGGACTCTGTCTAAGGAAGGTTCTGGCTAGGTTGGAAACGGAACACCCCTACCCGGGAACCAACCTGAGAGTGAATTTAATCTAGAGGTTTATAAATTATTTTTCGTAAGTGACGTTTATTAAAAGTTAATAAACTCATAGAGCAAGGTTTATTAAAAGGTTAATAGACTTAGGTAATTCCAGTAAAATTGTTATATTGGTAGACTTAGGTCATATTGTTTTAGCCGAAATATGCCTAAGTAAAAGTATACCCAAACTGTTTAAAATATTTAGTGGGAGTGAAAAGGTATATATGATATATCAATTTCCTCTTACGCTCTTCGCGAAGTTCACACCGTGAGATTTATGCTCAGCCTCATGATGTCAATAAGACATCCCCATTCGGATGGTGTTTGCATAAATCAAGAGCAAGGTGAATGGATAAAGTATTTATAGTAAGTGGAAGAAGGAAGTGTGTCAATACATCCTATGGTCTCATCCATTAGGTTGGACCGTGAGATTCTCATGTTGCGTCTGCAGGTTGCCCGTACTAGCACCATCCATTCGGAGGGATGTAACATGGGATTCAAAACAACCCAAACTCCAGAAATGGATAGGGTCTCTTAGGTCCATTCCCAGCTTTGACTTTTCAATTCGATAGCATTGTTGGGGCCGACCTCTGAGGTCTAAAAATGGTGGGTCACACTTACGAGAATTACTAAGTGTTAGTGGAATCTTGACCAAAGTAGCGATAACTAGAATGCTATAGGAATAAGAGTTATTCTGGTATTAGCATTTAGTCAAGAATGTCTTGGTTCGGTGAAGGAGTGATTGACTGCCCCTCGGTAGAGATTACTCTGATTCACTGATGTATGGTTTATGTTAAAAGCAATTCACTAATAAAATATGTTCTATTCTTAGCATGTCAAGCTCTTTTATTCAATTACTCGCCTCCGACAAAATTAACGGCGATAACTTTGGAACTTGGAAATCAAACTTGAATACGATTCTTGTGATTGATGATCTAAGGTTCGTCTTAACGGAGGAATGTCCTCCTCCTCCCAGCTCGTCTGCAACCCGAACAGTTAGGGATGCATTTGACAAATGGACTAGGGCTAATGATAAACCCCGGGTCTATATCTTAGCCAACATATCTGATGTGTTGTCATTACAAGGGGAGCCGAATTTGCTAGATTTTTGCCCTATTTTTTAAATACACTTTGTAAGAAGAGAGAAAGAAGCGTTTTTTGGAGGCAAAGCATTCGTGGAGGTTCAAGATCGAAGACGTGAGCTCGAAGACGAAGGACCAGCAACGACACATAAGTTTAATTTCCTTTTCTTTCAGATTGTAACTCCGTTTGAGACGTTTTCTACTTGTTTAGCTTGGTTTTCATGTGATTTAGAGTAGCTAGACATTGTAGTTAGGATTTGATTTACTTGTTAAGACTAAATTGCTATGTATTGAAGCATGTTTTGTTCTTATTTTTGGCAATTCGTTCTTTAACTCTTAATTCTATTGGTTTAAGTGGACTCAAGAGATAAAACTTGAATTAGAGCAAAGTTGTTAAAACGTTTAGGAGTCTGGCATGAGAATGACCTAGAAGTCTAAGGGAAACACATAAAGAACTTGCTTAATGTCGTGCATGTCGTAGGTTCATATTGAGAATTAGTATCTTAGTAATTAATTAATCTAGAAACCCATTCCCGAGGGCGATACTTGGCCCTCAAATCACTATACTAAAACTTGACCCGTACACTTGCGGTATTGCATATTCATAATTATACACGACAAGTTTTTCGCGTTGTTGTCGGGGAATGACGATTATTTAGATTAATTAATATTAGGAGAAAATTTGAAATTTTAGACTAAAGTGTGTTTGTGTGTTTTCCTTATTTGTTCTATTTTATTGTTTGTTTGTTTCCTTTTTGTCATATTTTAATTTTGTGTGTTTTTTAGTCTTTGTCCCCTGTTTTTGGTTGTGCTATTATTGTGTAACAGTCTTGATCTGAATTGCTAATTTTTTCAAGTATGACTTTGCATGATTTTTCTCCATCTTTCTATTTTCCCTCCCAGGACCTTAGGTATGTGCATCATGATTTTTCTGAATTTTATTTGTCTAATTTTTACCATTCTATACCTGAAATTGATAAAAATTCACATGAGGGTAGTTATTTAAGCACTTGGAACCATAATTTTTCGTACCTTGACCAACCTAATGAAAAATCTTCTCTTGTGGACCAATTAATGGAATATACCTTAGAGTTAAAAATTAAAAATTTGGTTCATAATGAATTCGAAAGATTGAATAGGTTAGAAGCTGAGGTGGTAGGACTTTGGAAAATAGTACAGGACAGAGATCAGTATCTTAATCAGCTGGTAATTTCCCTTAAGCCCTTACAGGAACAATTTCTTATCCTTACCACTAAGGAAGTGCCACCTAGGAGAACTTATTCGTACGATAGTGAGGATGGGTTGGAGGAGACTGAGACACACCAGAAACAGGTTTGTGAGGTAGACAAGGGTAATACAATCACTCCTATGGAGGAAATTCAGGTGATGGAGTTCGAGGTTGAAAAGCCATTTCTCCTTTTATCTCCAGAAATTTTCTTTAATCTTGATAACCATTTGTCCTATACTCACGAGTCTTGTTCTTTCATTTCATCAAACAAAAATACCAAAAATAATTTTCTTTCAGGTGCCCAAGAGAAACAAGATAGCCTTTTAGACTTAGAAGACTATATAGATTCAAGCAAGAAGGGCCCGAAGAAATATGAGCAGTTTTACGTGCCTTGACGCCAATCATGAGTCACAGTCTAGTTAAAGACGTTAAACAAAACGCTTCTTGGGAGGCAACCCAAGCTTTACATTTTTGTTGTTTTCTGTCTTTAGTTTGTTTTAGTTGTTTTTCAGTCCTTAGCTTATTTACTAGTTTGTTTTTTTGCTTTGTAGGTTGTTATGATGTCATCCTTCGTTGAAATCCATGCTCCCGTTCTGAGGAACTCCAACACACATGGTTTGGCTATCCAAGGAACTCAGAAAGATCTCCATAACTCAGGACAGTATTGTTCACTCTCACCCTTATACTTAATTTGTGCTTACTTCTGCAAACATTGGGGACAATGTTTTGTTTAAGTTTGGGGGTGGGATGTTATTTATTTGTGTGATTGTCCTGAGTATGTGTTGAATTGTTGATTGATCTTTGCATAAGTATGATTATGATAGCCTAGGATGAGAATTAATTGGAAATCTTTGTGATTCTGCTGAAACTTGAGAGCATGATATGAATTTGAGTTAATTTAAAAATTTTCTTGAGTTTTTCCTGCACCATTATGCACATAGCCTGTGTTCCTGTAGTTTTGAAATGCTTAGAACAAAGTTATTAGGTTTAGAAGTTTGATGTCACCTCGATAGGTCTAAGAACTGATTTGAGAGTTAAACTGCAGGATAGGGTGAATGACAATATGAAGTGCATGATCTGTGTAATATGTGCATTATGTGAAAGAGTTTTTGTTTTTGTTGTTTGTTTGTTTAAGAAGAAAAAAATTTGTGAGGGCAAAAAGAGCTACCTTCACTGTGATCAATTAGGCCACTCATTGAACGAGTTCTCTGGGTAAGGATCCCTGAAGTGGATGTGTGAAAGCTAGTGTCATTGCACAAAAAAAAAAAGAAAATAGAAAAAAATTTAAAAAAAAAAAGTGATTAAGTGCTGAGTAGAGTTATTTAATTCTTGAATGTGGGGAGGCTCAAAGGTTAGTAATTATGACCAGTGTAGGGGAAGTTGAATGGAGAGCCTAATAAAGTTTATTCGGGTTTAGTAAAAATGAAGGGAACATAGGCTAATCACACACACACGTAGAAACACTTAGGAAAAGTTTTAAATTGCTTGCTGAAGTGTTATGTTTGAATGTTTCCTGTGGTTACTAGATTTCCTCCTAAATGTTTGAGGTTTGAATCAAATGCATGTATAAGAACAATCTGATGTTTAATTCTGTTTTTGCTCGGGACTAGCAAAAGTTTAAGTTTGGGGGTGTTTGATAGCACACAAAATGTGTTATCCTTAGGCTTAATAATTGCTAGTTTTATGATAATTTCAGGGCTTTTACATGTTTAAATCACTCAATTTAAGGTTAAGAGCTTAAATAGAACTATAGGAGACAATTTGGATCACTCGGGATCGAAACGAGGCTATTAGGAGCTAAAAATAACATCAATTGGAAGTAGAAGAATCAATCCAAGCTAGTAGACCCGAGGTGATGGCATTGCAACGCCAAGCAGAGCGTTGCAACGCCGTGATTGCTGTTTAGAAGCATTGAAAACCCCAGGCGATAGCGTTGCAACGCTGCCTTGCAGCGTCGCAACGCCACATCAATAGAAAGGCGCGCGTGTTAGGATAGCGGCATTGCAACGCTGCCCTCGGCATTGCAACGCTGCCCTCAGCATTGCAACGCCATCGAGATATTCCATATATGACCAACCACCTAAGGTACAACGTTGCAACGCTGTCCCTAGCATTGCAACGCTGTACCGATTGAGCCTAGAAATAGAACATGTTGTTCTCATTAGAAGGGGAGCCGAATTTGCTAGGTTTTTGCCCTATTTTTGAAATACACTTTGTAAGAAGAGAGATAAGAGCATTTTTGGGAGCCAAAGCATTCGTGGAGGTTCGAGATCGAAGACGGGAGCTCGGAGACGAAGGACCGGCATCGACACATAAGTTTAATTTCCTTTTCTTTCAGATTGTAACTCCGTTTGGGACGTTTTCTACTTGTTTAGCTTGGTTTTCATGTGATTTAGAGTAGCTAGACATTATAGTTAGGATTTGATTTACTTGTGAAGACTAAATTGCTATGTATTGAAGCATGTTTTGTTCTTATTTTGGCAATTTGTTCTTTAACTCTTAATTCTGTTGGTTTAAGTGGACTCAAGAGATAAACTTGAATTAGAGCAAAGTTGTCAAAACCTTTAGGAGTCTGGCATGAGAATGACCTAGAAGTCTAAGGGAAACACATAAAGAAGTTGCTTAATGTCGTGCATGTCATAGGTTCATATGGAGACTATGGAGTTTATTGCATGTGCGAGGCTCACTAAGAATCGAGAGGTTTTCTTTAGTATTTTACTTCTTGTTTATAAATTCATCTCATTGGTTCATTGCATGTGTTAATTGAGTCATTAACTTGTATAATCACTTTCCTCAAATCTATCAATTCGTGTCTCCACATGTTAGTCTGTTGTTAGTTTTTACTTTCAATCACCTATCCATGTTATGTTTCTTTAGCTAAAATTGAGAATTAGTATCTTAGTGATTAATTAATCTAGAAACCCATTCCCGAGGACGATACTTGGACTCTCAAATCACTATACTAAAACTTGACCCGTACACTTGCGGTATTTCATATTCATAATTATACGCGACAACAATTTTAATGTAAATCGAGTCTGTAAGTCCTTGTCGTTCGTGGCAAGAGTTGTTGTGAAGAAATCGGAGCGGAATCGAGCAAAAAATGAAGAAGAACAACAAAGGAGTTTGTTGTTCTGTCGACGGCGTTGAGATGTTGTTCTTTGGCGTCTCAATGTTGTCCGTGCAGATCCAGGCGGTGTTGCAGGTCAGCGTTGTAATGGTGAGGCGTCAGGCGCGCGAGGTGTAACATTGGATTGCGGCGTTACTGTAACGCGCGTAGTGAAGCGATTCGGTGAGATGTTCGCACGTGTAGTGGCAAGAAGGGATTCATGGGCGGTTTATTTCCGTTTGTCTTCATTTTTTATTATTATTACTTGTAAAATGTATTTATTTTAATTAATTTTATTAATTAATATTAATATTAATGTTAATTAATTTTATTAATTAATATTAATATTAATGTTAATTAATTTAATTATAAAGTCCCTAGGGTGCCAAAATCGATCCAATTTTGCTATTTAATTTATTTTATGCATGTGATGTATGAAATTTATTATTCTATGTGCATAATGTATGTCATATAGATTAAAATTGCACCTTAGGTTAAACATTTCATGCATCATATATATATTATACGAGTTATAATATATAGTATGCATAATAGGATTATATTATAAGTGTTATAATATAATGCATGTTTTAGTTTAATTAATATAAGTGTTATATTTCTTAGATTAAAAGCATGGACATGCATTTATTCATGTGATGAATGTATGTTATATAGTTTATTATTCATGTGATGAATGATCAAGCACTATAACATATAAATGCATGTAACCTAAGTTAATTATTACTTTTAAATTGTTTAGAACTTGAATAATTAGACTTCGATTTTCTAGTTCTAATAAGATTAGAATTAGGAAATCAATATGACTTATGAATGGTACTAATTAGTAACTCTGTCTAAGGAAGGTTCTGTCTAAAGCTGGGGTATTTAAGTTGACGCTTTGCGGAACACCCCTACCTGGGAACCGACCTGGGAGTGAATTTGGTCCGGAGATTCATAAGTTATATTCTCGTGAGTGCCATTAATTAAGTGTTAATTAATTTACTCACATAGACCTAAGTTAATAATGTGATTATAGACTTAGGCTAATCCAATATAAGTGTTATATTGGTAGACTTAGGTAAATATTAGCCGATTTATCTAGGTCAATCCCGATTAACTTAAAGGGTTGAGTGGGAGGAAATAAAATGTATTAAATACATTTAATTTTCCAACCACAAATCTCCATTAAGTTCACACTGTGAGATCCATACTCGGCCTCGTGGCGCAAATGCGAGTGCCCCCCTTCGGATGGTATTTGTATGGGTCAATATCAACGTGAATGGAGAGAGTACTTATAGTGAGTGGGAGTGGGACCTGCGAAAACGGGACCCCGGTCTCTTCTTTCGATTCACACCGTGAGACGCCTATGATCCACCTGCTAGTTTGGCCTGGAACAGACAATCCCTTCGGAGGGTCTTGATCATGGGAGTCGAAACACTGTGGATTCTCAAAAGGGATATAATTTCCTTGTTGGTTTTCTTTCGTGGTTCACCCTTCGGTGGCTATTGTTTGGACGGATACTTGGAAATTTAAATATACAGTGTGACACTCACGAAATTCGTTAAGAGTTAATGGATTCTGACCGAATAATGGTAACTGGATGCCTAATGGAATAAGAGTTATTCTAGTATTAGGGTCTGGTCGAGAAAGTCTCGTCCTAGAGGAGGAGTATTTCTGTTCACCCTTCGGTGGCGGTCATTCTAAACCTTTGGGGTATCATTGTAATTTTTAATGACCTAGGGATCATAGAATAAAAATTTGCTAAAACCTGATTGGATTTTCAAAGTTTTTGCGAGACTAATACAAAGTTTTTCTTGTTTTCAGAAAAAATGTCTAGTTCAATAGTTGCACTTTTAGCTTCAGACAAACTCGTAGGAGATAACTTTCAAACGTGGAAGAATAATATCAACACGATTTTGGTAACTGACGACCTAAAGTTCGTGCTCACTGAGAAGTGTCCTCATGTGCCAGGCTCGACTACATCGCAAGTGTTCATGATGCGTACGATTGGTGGATCAGGGCCAATGAAAAGGCCAAGGTCTACATCATTGCCAGCTTATCTGAAGTTTTGGCAAAGAAGCATGAGGTGATGATCACCGCTAAGGAGATCATGGAATCTCTACAGGAAATGTTTGGACAGTAGTCCTTTCAGGTCCGACACGATTCCCTCAAACACGTTTTCAATGCTAGGTAGGAAGGAACGTCTGTTCGTGAACATGTTCTGGACATGATGACCCACTTTAATCTGACAGAGATGAACGGGGCTTTGATCGACGAGTCGAGCCAGGTCAGCTTTATCTTGGAGACTCTTCCGAAGAGCTTCCTTCAGTTTCGTAGCAATGTTGTTATGAACAAAATTAGCTACACTCTGACTACCATTCTCAACGAACTACAGAACTTTCAGTCCTTGATGAGGATCAGTACACCGGAAGCTGAGGCAAACGTTGCCTTCAGGACCTTTCACAGGGGTTCGACCTTTGGGACACAATCTGTAGGTTCTTCAGGCCCGAAAGGGAAGAAGAAAAAATTGAAGAAGGGCAAAGCTGATCGTGCTGCCGCCCAGAAGGGCAAGAAGGTCAAGGAAGTTGCGGAGAAAGGAAAGTGTTTTCACTGTAACGAGGATGGTCATTGGAAGAGAAACTGTCCCAAGTTCCTTGCCGAAAGAAGCAAAGGTAAATGTGATTTACTAGTAACTGAAACTTATTTAGTGGAGAATAATGACTCTACCTGGATATTGGATTCTGGCGCCACTAACCATGTTTGTTCTTCTTTTCAGGGAATTAGTTCCTGGCAGCAGCTGCGAGAGGGTGAGATAACATTACGGGTTGGATCCGGGGAGGTTGTCTCTGCTGCAGCGGTCGACACAGTGAAGCTCTTTTTTGGCGGGAAGTACATTTTATTGGATAATATTTACATAGTGTCAGGGTTTACTAGAAACCTTGTTTCTATTTCCTGCCTGTTAGAACATTGTATTTCTGTTTCATTTACCGGCAATAAAGCGTTTATTTCCCGAAATGGAAACTTGATTTGTTCTGCTTCACTTGGGAATAATTTATATGTTTTGAAACCTGATTCAATCAAAAGTGTTTTGAATATTGAATTTTTAAAATGGTTGAAACACGAACTAAAAGAGTAAAGTTTTCTCCTAAAGAAAATGTCCATCTTTGGCATCTAAGGTTAGGCCACATTAATCTCAATAGGATTGAGAGACTAGTGAAGAGTGAACTTCTAAGCGAGTTAGAAGAAAACTCTTTACCGGTATGTGAGTCATGCCTTGAAGGGAAAATGACCAAATGTCCTTTTAGTGGAAAAGGATATAGAGCCAAAGAGCCTTTGGAGCTTATACATTCTGACCTTTGTGGTCCGATGAGTGTTAAAACACGAGAAGGTTAAGAATACTTTGTATCTTTTATAGATGACTATTCAAGGTATGGGTATATTTACCTAATGCATAGGAAGTCTGAAACTCTTGAAAAGTTAAAGGAGTACAAGACTGAAGTTGAGAACCTGTTAGATAAAACAATAAAAACACTTCGATCGAATCGAGGTAGAGAGTATATGGACACAGAATTCCAGGACTATATGATAGAACATGAAATTACGTCCCATCTCTCAGCACCTGGTATGCCATAGAGAAATGGTGTATCGGAGAGGAGAAACAGAACCCTGTTGGACATGGTTCAGTCGATGATGAGCTATGCTCGTCTCCATGATTCTTTTTGGGGTTATGCAGTGGAGACCGCAGTTTATATTTTGAACAACGTTCCATCGAAAAGTGTTTGTGAAACACCTTTCAAACTCTGGAATGGACGTAAAGGTAGTTTGCACCATTTCAGAATTTTGGGATGCCCGACCCATGTGTTGGTGTCAAACTCGAAGAAGTTGGAACCCCGTTCAAATTTGTGCCTCTTTGTAGGTTACCCAAAAGAGACTAGGGGTGGTCTATTTTACGATCCTAAGGAAAATAGGGTGTTTGTGTCGACAAACGCCACTTTCCTTGAGGAATACCACATCAGGGATCATTTACCTAGGAGTAAAATTGTGTTGAATGAAATGGATAGTACATCAGCAAGAGTTGTTGATGGGGCTAATACGTCAACAAGTGTTGTTGATCCTAGCTCGTCTAGTCAAGTCCGTTCTCAAGAGTTGAGAATGCCTCGACGTAGTGGGAGGGTTGTGAGACAGCATGAACGTTACAAGGGTTTAGCTAAAATCCAAGTCGTCACCCATGATGATGACTGCGAGGATCCATTGACCTATGATCAGGCAATGGCATACGTTGACAAAGACGAATGGATTAAAACTATGAACCAGGAAATGGAGTCGATGTACTTCAATTCTGTCTGGGAGCTTGTGGACCAACCGGATAGGGTAAAACCTATAGGTTGCAAATGGATCTACAAGCGTAAACGTGGCGTAGATGGGAAGGTGCAGACCTTCATGTTGGGATTTTTGTCCTAATCTCGTGTTTGTAAATTACTATTTGAAATTAATAAAGAGTTATTTATTTCATTACTTTGTGTCTCGCAATATTTACAAACTTTTTCAATAAACTAAGCTCCTGAGTCATTGAATTTATGAGAGAACTAGAACTTGAACGGTGTGTAGTGGACACATAGGGAGGATCACGTTCGAGTTAATGATCCGAACGGTTTACAATATATAGATAGGGTTGGAGACCTAATCCTGGATACACTGTGGATGCGGCCCATTTTGTATTAGATACAAACGAGTTGATCTGACTCGTTCATGTGGTTGACATGCGAGTGAGGGCATCCTGTGCAATGAGATTGTACAAGGCCGAAGGCAGTGAATTATTAGACCTCACGATGTAACACCGATTGTGATGAGACTAATAAATTCGAAGATGGCCACTAGTGACTCGACCTGAATCTTGAGCGTGTTACGGACTCTTGTCTGCGGGGGTCTGTCCTTTGTCTAGTACGAGTAAGGGTGGTCATAGTTACTCGCCCAATATGCCTATCTTCTCAGGGACAGGACCAAGTAGGGAGTTGGGAACTTAACTACGCGAGATGGAATTCACTCGTTCCCGCCATTAGGGAAACTAGAGGGGTTGTTCCCTTAAGTGTTGTTTCCAGGGCTTGGACAATGGGCGCCCACCTTCTCACTGGCCCGAGAAGGGTGTTGTGTATGGATGGACCATCACCATATGTTGTTCATTAGAGGAGCAGTGGGGACTTAAGGAACAAGAGGTAGACACAGGGGTAAAACGATAATTTGACTCAGTCGTATCTACGAACAACCTGTGAAGGGTCAACTCATGGGCATTGGTTATATCAGTGGACATGTAATATTCTGCACTGACGGGAGTGCAGCTAGGGCTTTAGTGGAGTGTTACCGTAGCTAATGAATATTGATTAACCGGGTCAAAGAGTTTGATAGGTTAATCTCGAATCATTGGGGTCCGTCACTGTAGGTCCATTAGGTCCCTCGATTGGCTCAAACTGGGTTAAAAGAAGGGTTAATATTTTGGTGTGAAATTAAAGTGTTTAATTTCACTTAGAGGCATTTATGTCATTTATATGAGATATGAATGATATAATATATAGTTTAATGTGAATGAGATTCATAATAAACTATAGGTTAGCCTAATTGTTGAATTAGGGCTAATTGGAGAAATTAATTGAGAGAAATTAAATTGGATGTGATTCAATTTAATAAATCCACAATTATGCAAATGTGATTTGTATAATGAGATATGAGATATCTTATATTATATGGTTATGCAAATATGATTTGCATAACCTATGGTTGTGGTAAAATGGTAATAATATGAAGACTTTAACTCCATGTTCTCTCCATTATTTAAACCCTTCTTGCAAGAAGGGAAGTGAGGAAATCTCTCATTTTTTGGAAATTTCACCAAAAAGAAGAGATCTCTCTCTCAACTTCTCTCTCTAGAATTTTTTCCCTCTCAACCAAAATGAAGTTCCCACAAACATCCTTCTTTCCAAAAGAAGAACAATCGAGAAGCCATTAGTGGTTGTGTTCTGTTCTTGTTCATGAGAAAAGATCAAGTTCGTTCAGATTGAGTTTTTCGCGAAGTGTTCGTGATTTCGTTAGAAGAAATCTTGAAGAAAGTCTTCAACAAGTAAGTCTCTTTCACTTACTGTTTTTCCTTCCATTAATTTGCATGTTTAGCCTAGATCTAAGTGTTAGATTAATTTTAAAGAAATCTAGTTGCACAATTTTTACCACGACGATTCAATCGTCTTCCGCTGCGTGGGTATTGCCTTAATTTATGTGATAAATTGTTGGTTTGCATGATGAATAATTTCGGTTTTGGCACTTTTAGATTTACAATTTTTATGTTGATGAGATCAATGTAAGGGCCCGTTGTTTTTGTGCATTTTGTTATAAATTGAGTTTGTAAGTCCGAGTCGTTCGTGGCAAGAGTTGTTGTGAAGAAATCGGAGCGAAAACGGACGAAAAACGATGAAGAACAGCAAGTGAAGAAGTTGTTATGTCGATGGCGTTGAGACGTTGTTCATCGGCGTCTCAACGCCATTCTTGCGGACGGAGGCCCTGCTGCAGAGTAGCGTTGCAACGCCACGGCGTGGAGCACCCTAACCTTGACGCTGGACGCTGCAGCGTTGCAACGCTGCCCACGGCGTTGCAACACCGCACGCGTAATGGGAGCGGTTGCAGCTTCATGTTCGCGAGATCATGGGGAGTTACCAACGTGGCAGTTTTCTTTTTTGTTTTATTAAATTTGTAAAATGTATTTTTCTTATTTATTTAATTATTTTATTAAATAATATTAATATTATTTAATTAAATAATTACCCATAGGTGCCAAAATCGGTCCATTTTTGCTATTTAATTATTTTATGCATGTGATGTATGATTTAATTAAATTTCTATGTGCATAATGTATGTCATATAGATTTAAAATCCCACCTTAAGTTAAACATATTCATGCATCATTTATATTATAAGAGTTATAATATATAGTTTGCATGGTAGGTTATATTATAAGTGTTATAATATAATTAAATACATGTTTATAATTTAATTAATATAAGTGTTATATTTTTTAGATTAAAGTATGCTCATGCATTTATATTCATGTGATGAATTATTTTTGTTATAGTATATAGTTATTCATGTGATGAATGATCAAGCACTATAACATAAAAATGCATGCAACCTAAGTTAATTATTAGTTTTAAAGTGTTTAAAACTTGAATAATTAGACTTAGGTTTTCTAGTTCTAATCAGATTAGAATTAGGAAATCAAAGTATAGTCTTTGAATGGTGACTGATTAGTAACTTTGTCTAAGGAAAGTTTTGTCTAAGGTTGGGGTATTTAAGTTGACGCTTGCGGAACACCCCTACCTGGAAACCGACCTGGGAGTGAATTCGGTCCGGAGATTCTTAGATTATACTCATCGTGAGTGTCGTTAATTAAATGTTAATTAATTTACTCGCATAGACCTAAGTAATAATGTGATTATAAACTTAGGTTAATGTCATATAAGAGTTATATTGGTAGACTTAGGTAAATTCTAGTCGGTTTATCTAGGTCAATCCCTAATAAAATAAAGTGTTGAGTGGGAGGAAATAAAGTGTATAAGATACATTTGATTTTCCAACCACAAATCTTCATTAAGTCCGCACAGTGAGATCTATACTCGGCCTCGTGACGCAAATGGGAGTGTCCCCCTTCGGGTGGCAATTGTATGGGTCAATATCATCGTGGATGGAGAGAGTACTTATAGTGAGTGGGAGCGGGACCTGTGAAAACGGGACCCACAGTCTCTTCTTTTGATTCACACCGTGAGACGCCTATTATCCGCCTGCTAGTTTGGCTTGGACCAGATAATCCCTTCGGAGGGCCTGATCATGGGAGTCGGAACACCGTGAATTCCCGAAAGGGATACAGTTTCCTAGTTGGTTTTCCTTCTTGGTTCACCCCTTCGGTGGCTATTGTTTGGACGGATACTTGGAAACTTAAAGATTGAGGGTGACACTCACAGAATTCGTTAAGAGTTAATAAATTCGACCGAACAATGGTAATTGGACGCCTAATGGTATAAGAGTTATTCTGGGATTAGGGTCGGATCGAGAAAGTCTCGTTCTAGAGGAGGTGTTCTGTTCACCCTTCGTTGGCGGTCATTCTAAACCTTTAGGATTTCATTGCAAATTTTGAATGACCTAGGGATCATGAAACAATTTTTGCTAAAACATGATTGATTTCAAAAGTTTTTTGCGAGACTAACACAAAAGTTTTTGTTTTTTCAGCAAAATGTCTAGCTCAATAACAGCTTTACTCGCGTCTGACAAATTAGTGGGAGATAACTATCAAACGTGGAAAAACAACTTAAACACGATTTTGGTAACTGGCGACATAAAGTTCGTGCTCGCTGAGGAGTGACCTCAGGTGCCAGGCTCGACTGCATCGCGAAATGTTCGTGATGCATATGATCGATGGATAAGGGCCAACGAAAAGACCAAGGTCTATATCATTGCCAGCATGTCTGATGTTTTGGAAAAAAAACATGAGTTGATGGTCACCTCCAAGGAGATCATGGAGTCCTTGCAGGAAATGTTTGGACAACAGTCCTTTCAGGTCCGGCATGACTCGCTCAAATACGTCTTCAACGCACGGATGAAAGAGGGGTCGTATGTCCGTGAACATGTTCTAGACATGATGACCCACTTTAATCTAGCGGAGATGAACGGGGCTTCGATCGACGAGTCGAGCCAGGTCAATTTTATCTTGGAGACTCTTCAGAAGAGTTTCCTTGATTTCAGTAGCAACGTATTTATTATTAACAAGATAAACTACACTCGACTACTCTTCTAAAGCGTCTTTGCAAACCTTCCGGTCTTTGATGAGGATCGGGGCGTGGAAGCTAAGGCAAATGTTGCCTTTAGGTCTTATCACGGGGTTCGACTTAGGACAAAGTTCACAGCTCCTTCTCACCCGAAAGGGAAGAAGAAGAAGAAGATGAAGAAGGTAAAAGCGACCAGAATTGCCGCGCCCAAAAGGGCAAGAAGGTCAAGGAAGTTCTGAGAGAAAAATGAAAGTGTTTCCCTTTGCAATGGGGAATGCCACTTGGAAGAGAAAGCGTCCCAAGTTCCTAGCGAGAGGAAGAATCAAGGTAAATGTGATTTACTTGTGACTGAAACTTGTTTAGTGGAGAGTAGTGACTTTGCCTAGATATTAGATTTGGGCGCCACTAACCATGTTTGTTCTTCTTTTCAGGGAATTGATTCCTGGCAGCAACTGCGAGAGGGTGAGATGACTCTACGGGTTGGATCCGAGGAGCTTGTCTCTGCTGCAGCGGTCGGCACGGTGAAGCTACATTTTAGCAGGAATTACATTTTGTTGGACAATATGTATATAGTTTCAGGGTTTACTAGAAACCTCGTTTCCATTTCCTGCCTGTTAGAACAATGTATTTCCGTTTCTTTTCAAGGCAATAAATCATTTATTTCTCGAAATGGAAACTTAATTTGTTCAGCTTCACTTGAGAATAATCTGTATGTTTTGAAACCTGATTCGGTCAAAAGTGTTTTGAATACTTAATTGTTTAAAACAGCAGAAACACGAACTAAAAGAGTGAAAGTTTCTCCTAAGGAAAATGCCCATTTTTGGCATGTACGATTAGGCCACATTAATCTCAATAGGATTGAGAGACTAGTGAAGAGTGGACTTCTAAACGAGATGAAAGAAAACTCTTTGCCAGTGTGTGAGTCATGCTTCGAAGGTAAAATGACCAAACGTCCTTTTAGTGGAAAAGGATATAGAGCCAAAGAGCCCCTTGAGCTAGTACATTCTGACCTCTGTGGTCCGATGAATGTTAAAGCACGAGGTGGTTATGAATACTTCGTGTCTTTCATAAATGATTACTCGAGGTATGGGTATATTTACCTAATGCATAAGAAGTCTGAAACTCTTGAAAAGTTCAAGGAGTATAAGACTGAAGTTGAGAACCTGTTAGGTAAATCGCTTAAAACACTTCGATCGGATCGAGGGTGGAGAGTATATGGGACGAATTCCGAGGACTATATGATAGAACACGGAATTACGTCCCAACTCTCAGCACCTGGTATGCCACAGCAGAATGGTGTATCGGAGAGGAGAAATAGAACCTTGTTGGACATGGTTCGGTCGATGATGAGCTATGCTCGTCTCCCTGATTCTTTTTGGAGTTACGCAGTGGAGATTGCGGTCTATATTTTGAACAACGTTCCATCGAAAAATGTTTGTGAAACACCATTCGAACTCTAGAGTGGACGTAAAGGTAGTTTACATCACTTCAGAATTTGGAGATGCCCGACCCACGTGTTGGTGTCAAACCCGAAAAAGTTAGAACCCCGTTCGAAATTGTGCCTATTCGTATGTTACCCTAAAGAGACTAGGGGTGGTCTATTTTACGATCCTAAGGAAAATAGGGTGTTTCTGTCAACAAACGCCACTTTCCTAGAGGAGTACCACGTCAGGGATCATTTACCAAGGAGTAAAATTGTGTTAAACGAAATGGACAGTACATCAACAAGAGTTGCTGATGGGGCTAGTACATAAACAAGTGTTGTTGATCCTAGCACGTCTAGTCAAATCCGTTCCCAAAAGTTGGGAATGCCTCGACGTAGTGGGAGGGTTGTGAGACAGCCTGATTGTTACATGGATTTAGCTAAAACCTCAGTCGTCACTCCTGATGATGACTGCGAGGATCCATTGACCTATGATCAGGCAATGGCTGATGTTGACAAAGACGAATGGATTAAAGCTATGGATCAGGAAATGGAATCGATGTACTTCAATTCCGTCTGGGAGCTTGTGGATCAATTGGATGGGGTAAAACCTATTGGTTGCAAATGGATCTACAAGCGTAAACATGGTGTAGATGGGAAGGTACAGACCTTCAAAGCCCGACTAGTGGCAAAGGGTTTTACCCAGGTCGAAGGGGTTGACTATGAGGAAACCTTTTCACCTGTTGCCATGGTAAAGTCAATCAGGATACTTCTGGCCATTGTCGCGTATTATGACTACGAGGTATGGCAGATGGACGTGAAGATAACCTTTCTGAATGGCAAACTTGATGAAATCATCTACATGGATCAACCCAAAGGGTTCATTGCCCAAGGCCAAGAGCAAAAGGTTTGCCAGCTTCATAGGTCTATTTATGGACTGAAACAAGCTTCGAGGTCTTGGAATATAAGGTTTGATGAGGCGATCAAATCTTATGGCTTTGATCAAAATGTCGACGAGCCTTGTGTCTACAAGAAAATCGTTGACAAAACTGTTGCATTTTTAGTGTTGTATGTGGATGATATTCTTCTCATTAGGAATGAGGTAGAATTTCTTACTTACGTGAAGAAATGGCTAGCTTCGCAATTCCAAATGAAAGATTTGGGAGAAGCTCAATATGTTCTAGGTATCTAGATAGTCCGGAACCGGAAGAACAGAACGCTAGCCTTGTCTCAGGCGTCTTGTATTGACAAGATGTTGTCTAGATATAAGATGCAGAACTCCAAGAAGGGCTTGTTGCCTTTCAGGCATGGGGTTCACCTATCTAAGGATCAGCGTCTTAAGACTCTTCAAGAGGTTGAGGATATGAGACGGATTCCATATGCTTCAGTTGTAGGGAGCCTGGTGTATGCCATGCTGTGTACTAGGCCCGACATCTGTTATGCAGTAGGGATTGTCAATAGGTATCAATCCAATCTAGGATTAGATCACTGGACAACCGTAAAGGCAATCCTCAAGTATCTTAGGAAAACGAGGAACTACAACTTGGTGTATGGCAATGGGAATTTGATCCTTACGGGATACACGGATTCTAACTTTTAGACCGATAAGGATTCTCGGAAATCCACTTCGGGGTCAGCCTTCATTCTGAATGGAGGAGCTGTAGTATGGCGAAACATCAAGCAGGGATGCATCGTTGATTCCACTATGGAAGCGGAGTACGTTGCGGCTTGTAAAGCTGCAAAGGAAGCTGTTTAGCTAAGGAAGTTCACGTCGGATTTGGAAGTTGTTCCAAATATGAACTTATCGATCACACTGTTTTGTGACAACAGTGGTGCAGTAGCCAACTCTAGAGAGCCTCGGAGCCATAAGAGAGGCAAACACATTGAGCAGAAGTATCACTTGATACGGGAGATTGTGCACCATGAGGCGTGTGATCACCACGCAGAGATAGCGTCGGAGCACAACGTGGTGATCCATTTACAAAGCCCCTCATGGCTAAGGTGTTTGAGGGTCACCTAGAGGGTCTAGGTCTTCGAGTGCTTCCTGACTAGGACAAGTGGGAGATATGCAAACGGGTATTCAATGCCCTAGTTTATTATGTTACTTCATTGTAATTTATGTACTATTTTCTCCACTAACTTAGTCCAAGTGGGAGTTTGTTGGAACTTTTGTCCTAATCTCGTGTTTGTAAATTACTATTTTAAATTAATAAAGAGTATTTATTTCATTACTTTGTGTCTCGCAATATTTACAAACTTTTCCAATAAACTAAGCTCCTGGGTCATTGAATTTATGAGAGAACTAGAACTTGAACGGTGTGTAGTGGACACATAGGGAGGATCACGTTCGGATTAATGACCTGAACGATCTACAGTACATGGATAGGGTTGGAGACCTATGAGGAAACCTTTTCTCCTGTTGCCATGGTAAAGTCGATCAGGATCCTTCTGACCATTGCCGCATATTATGACTATGAGGTATGGCAGATGGATGTCAAGACAACCTTTCTGAATGGCAATCGTGATGAAACCATCTACATGGACCAGCCCAAATGGTTCATTGCCCAAGGCCAAAAGCAAAAGGTTTGTCGGCTTCATAGGTCTATTTATGGACTGAAACAAGCCTCGAGGTCTTGGAATATAAGATTTGATGAGGCGATCAAATCTTATGGCTTTTATCAGAATGTTGGCGAGCCTTGTGTCTACAAGAAAATCGTCAACAGCACTGTCGCATTTTTGATATTATATGTGGATGATATCCTTCTCATTGGGAATGAGGTAGGATTTCTTACTGACATTAAAAAATGGTTGGCTTCGCAATTCCAAATGAAAGATTTGGGAGAGGCCCAATATGTTCTAGGTATCCAGATAGTCTGGAACCAGAAGAACAGAACGCTATCCATGTCTCAAGCATCTTATATTGACAAGATGTTGTCTAGATATAAGATGCAGAACTCCAAGAAGGGCTTACTGCCTTTCAGGCATGGGGTTCACCTGTCTAAGGATCAATGTCCTAAGACACCTCAAGAGGTTGCGGATATGAGACGAATCCCTTATGCTTCAGCTATAGGGAGCCTCATGTATGTCATGTTGTGTACTGGGTCCCACATCTGTTATGCAATTGGGATTGTCAGTAGATATCAATCCAATCCAGGATTAGATCATTGGGCAGCCGTAAAGGCAATCCTCAAGTATCTTAGGAGAACGAGGAACTACAACCTTGTGTATGGGAGTGGGGATTTGATCCTTACGGGATACATAGACTCTGACTTTCAGACTGATAAGTTCTTGAGAAAACCCACTTCGGGGTCAGCCTTCATTCTGAATGGAGGAGCGGTAGTGTGGCGAAGCATCAAGCAGGGATGCATCGCTGATTCCACGATGGAAGCCGAGTATGTTGCGGCTTGTGAAGTTGCAAAGGTGTTGGGATGTTTGTCATAATCTCGTACTGTTTGTAAATATACACTTAAAATTAATAAAGTTTTATTCATTCCATCATTTTTGTGTCTCGCATTTTATACAAACTTTGACCAATAAACTAAGCTCCAGGGTCATTGAATATATGAGAGAACTAGAACTTGAACAGTGTGTAGTGGACACACAGGGAGGATCACGTTCGAGTAAATGACCCAAACGGTGTACAGTATATGGATGGGGTTGGAAACCTAATCCTAGATACACTGTGGATGTGGCCCGTTTTGTATTAAGATACAAACGAGGTGATCTGACTCGTTCATGTGGTTGACATGCGAGTTGGGGCATCCTGTACAATGAGATTGTACAAGACCGGACCGTGAATTATTAGACCTACTGATGTAACACCGTTGACAGTAAGGACTAATAACTTCGTAGATGACAATTAGTGACTCGACACGAATCTCGAGCGTGTTACGGACTCACGTCTGCTGAAGTGCGTCGCTTTGACTAAAATACGGGTGAGGGTGGTCACAGTTACTCACCCAATATGCCTATCTTTTAAGGGACAAGGCCAAGAGTTGGGAACTTAACTACGCGAGATGGATTGTTCGATTAAGTGCTGTCTCCAGGGCTTGGACAACGGGCGCCCACCCTCTCATTGGCCCGAGAGGGTTGTTGTGTATGGTTGGACCATAACAACGTTGTTGTTCATTAGAGGAGCAGTGGGGAGTTAAGGAGCAAAAAGTAGACACAGGGGTAAAACGGTAATTTGATCCAGTCGTGTCTACGAACAACCTGTGAAGGGTCGACTCATGGTCATTGGTTATATCAGTGGGCACATAATATTCTGCAGCGGCAGGAGTGCGACTCACGGGCTTTTAGTGGATCATTATCGTAGCTAATGAAGGTTGATTAACCGGGTCAAAGAGTTTGATATGTTAATCTCAGATCATTGGAGCTCGTCGCTGTAGGTCCATTAGGTCCCTCGGTTGGCTCTATCTGTGTTAAAAGAAGGGCTAGTGTTTTGGTGTGAATTGAAGTGTTCAATTTCACTAAAAGAGCATTTATGTCATTTATATGAGATATGAATGATATAATATATAGTTTAATGTGAATGAGATTCATAATAAACTATAGGTTAGCCTAATTGTTGAATTAGGGCTAATTGGAGAAATTAAGTTGAGAGATATTAAATTGGATGTGATTCAATTTAATAAATCCACAATATTGCAAATGTTATTTGTAATATGAGATATAAGATATCTTATAATATATGGTTATGCAAATATGATTTGCATAACCTATAGTTGTGGTAAAATGGTAAATAGGTGGAGATTTCAACTCCACCTATCTCCATTATTTAAACCCATCTTGCAAGAAGGAAGGTAAGTCATTCTCTCATTTTTTGGAATTCTAACCAAGAAGAAGAGAACAATTCTCTCTCAATTCTCTCAACTTTTCTCCTCTCTTCTCCAAAACACCAAGTTCCCACAAACTTCCTTCTTCCAAAAGAAGAACAACCGAGAAGCCTTTGGTGGTGTTCTTGTTCGTGAGAAGTGTTCGGGTTCGTAGAGATTGAGAAGCACACGAAGAGTTCGTGATTCGTTGGAAAGGAATCCTTGAGGAAGGTTTTCAACAAGTAAGTAACTTTAACTTACTGTTTTTTCTTTCCATTTTATGTATGTTTAGCCTAGATTTTAGAGTTAAATCATTTTAATGAAATTCAATTGCACAACTTCACCATGACGATTCAATCGTCTTCCGCTGCGTGGGATTCTCATTCCCTTCAAAAGGAAGCTGTTTGGCTCGGGAAGTTCATGATGGATTTGGAAGTTGTTCCAAATATGAACTTGTCGATTACTCTATTTTGTGATAACAGTGGTGCAGTAGCCAACTCGAGAGAACCTCGGAGTCATAAGAGGGGCAAGAACATTAAGGGGAAGTATCACCTTATACGAGAGATTGTGCACCACAGAGACGTGACAGTCACGCAGATAGCGTCGGAGCACAACGTTACTGATCCATTTACAAAGGCCCTCACGGCTAAGGTGTTTGAGGGTCACCTAGAGAGTCTAGGTCTTCGAGTGCTTCCTGACTAGGGCAAGTGGGATTATTGCAAAGGGTATTAAATGCCCTAGTTTATTGTATTTTATTGTACATTTGAGAAATGTATTTTGTACTCCACTAGCTTAGTCCAAGTGAAAGTTTGTTGGGATGTATGTCCTAATCTCGTATATGTTTGTAATATTCATTATTGAAATAAATAAGCGTTATTTTTTTTCATCACTTTGTGTATCACATATTTACAAACTTTATCCAATAAACTAAGCTCCAGGGTCATTGAATTATGAGAGAACTAGAACTTGAACGGTGTGTAGTGAACACAAAAAGAGGATCACGTTCGAGTTTATGACCCGAACGGTCTACAGTATACGAATAGGGTTAGAGACCTAATCCTGGATATGTTGTGGATGCAACCCGCTTTGTATTAGATACAAACGAGGTGATCCAACTCGTTCATGTGGTTGACATGCGAGTGGGGGCATCCTGTGCAATGAGATTGTACAAGACCGGACCGTGAATTATTAGACCACTGATGTAACACCATTAACAGTATAGGACTAATTACTTCATAGATGACCAAGAGTGACTCGACCTTAATCCTAAGCGTGTTACGGACTCCTGTCTACGGGGTTCTGTCCTTTGACTAGTACGGGTGAGGGTGGTCACAGTTACTCGCCCAATATGTCTATCTTCTCAGGGACAGGACCACGTGGGGAGCTGGGAACTTGACTACGCGAGATGGAATTCACTTGTTCCCAACTTAGGGAAACTAGAGGGGTTGTTCCCTTAAATGATGTCTCCAGGGCTTGGACAACAAGCGCCCACCCTCTCACTAGCCCGAGAGAGGTATTGTTTATGGTTGGACCATACAACGTTGTTGTTCATTAGAGGAGTCGTGGGACTTAAGGAGCAAGAGGTAGACACAGGGGTAAAATGGTAATTTGACCCAACAGTGTCTACGAACAACCTGTGAAGGGTCGACTCATGAGTATTGGTTATATCAATGGACACAACTTGCCCTACAGTGATGGGAGTGCAGCTACGGGCTTTAGTGGAGTGTTACCGTAACTAATGAATGTTGAATAATCGGGTCAAAGAGTTTGACAGGTTAGTCTCGGAACATTGGAGCTCGTCATCTATAGGTCCATTAGGTCTCTCGGTTGGCTCAAACTGGATAAATTGAGGGTTTACAGTTTGGTGTGGATTTGAAGTGTTCAAATTCATTAAAAAGATATTTATGTCTTTTATATGAGATATGATTGATATAATATATAGTTTAATGTGAATGAGATTCATAATAAACTATAGGTTAGCCTAATTGATTAATTAGTGCTAATTTAGAGAAATTTGATTGAGAGATTAAATTGAATGTGATTCAATTTAAAATCCACAATTATACAAATGTGATTTGTATAATAAGATATGAGATATCTTATTATATGTGTTATGCAAATATGATTTGCATAACATAATGTTGTGGTAAAATAGTAAATAGGTATAGATTTCAACTCCACCTATCACCATTATGTAAGGCCTTTGTGAGAAGGTTTTGTAAGTCTCACTTCTCATTTTTTGGAATCTCACCAAAAGCCTCTCTCTCAAATTCTCTCAATCTCTCTAAAGTTCTCTCTACCCCAAACCAAAGGGAGCCCCACCACTCTCCCTCTACCGACCGAGAACAACTGAGAAGATCAATTGGAGGTGTCCAATTCATTCTTAGTTCGTGAGTTCGTGATTGTAGAGATCGAGGGCACGAAGACTTCGTGATCGGAGAAGGAAATCTTGAAGTAACGTTCTTCAACAAGTAAGTACCTTTTCCTTATTGCTTTTCCTTCATTTTATGCATGTTTAGCCTAGAATCTATGAGATAGGTTTAATTTTAAGCAACGTTTTTCACAACTATCACCACGGCCATTCAAAGTCGTTTCCGCTGCCGGAGTTTCATTCCCTTCAATTGGTATCAGAGCCAATCGTTGGTTTTTCGTTGTGCAAACTGTTTTTTCTCAAAATTAGGTGGGTTTGTTTTAATTCATGAGATGAATTGTGGTTTTGAAGGGATCGAATCCCGCAGCGGAAGCGATTGTACATCGCGTGTTCTTAATTTAGTTACATGGAATACAATCAAGAACTAATCTAACTAGATTGAGCATGCATTTCTACAAGATGGACATCAAGTTATTACCTTTGAAAAACTCTTTCTTCAAGTGCTCCTTCTCCCACGTTCACGATCTCAGCAACACGAACCCGAACGATCACCGACACTACCACCAGATCTTCTCCGTTGTTCTCTAGGTGAGTGAGGAAGGTGGGTTCCCTTTAGGTGAGGTGAGATGTTGGTGAGATTGTAGTTGGAACTCTTTCCAACACAATGTGTGAGCTAGGGTTTTGTTGAAAATCCTTCACCACAAATTGCATCTCATGCAACTATATATATAGGGAAATAGGATGGAAATTATCATCCTATCCCTCCTTTATTCTCCCACTATTATATGGTTTATATGTGAATCTAATTCACATTAAAACCATATATTATATCAATTATATCATATATAATTGATATAACATCTCATGTATGAAATTGAACACTTCAATTTCATTCCTAACTTTATACCCTCAATATAACCATGTTGAGCCAACGGAGGGACCTAATGAACCTACAGTTCATGAGCTCCAATGATATGAGATTAACTGATCAAACTCTTTGATCCAGTTAATCAATATTCATTAACTACAAGTCACTCCACTATAAACTTGTAGTTGCACTCTCCTCACTGTAGATTATATTGTGTCCATTGATATAATCATTACCCATGGGTCGACCCTTCACAGGTTGTTCGTAATCACAGCTGAGTCAAACTACCGTTTTACCCCTGTGATTATCTCTTTGTTCCTTAAGCACCACTGATCCTCTAATGAAGAACAAGTCTAAGGTCCTACCATAGACTCATACCATCATAGAGGGCGGGGCCCCGTTGTTCAAGACCTGGAGTCAGTTCTTATGGGAACAACCTATCTAATTCCTTAGTGTAGGAATGAGTGAATTCCATCTTGTATAGTTAAGTCCCCAGCTACCAACGAGGTTTTGTCCCTAAGAAGCTAGGCTTATTGAGTCGGCTACAAACCCCTATAAGCAGGAGTTCTTAACTTACTCAGGATTCAGGTCGAGTCACTAATTACCATCTATAAATTATCAGTCCTATCCTGTTAACGGTGTTACACTAGTTAGACTAATAATTTGCAGTTCGGTCTTGTATGAACTCTTCATAAAGGATGCCCTCACTCGCATGTCAACCACATGAATGAGTTGGATTACCTCATTTGTACTAATTACAAAGTGGGTCGCATCCATGGTGTTACCAGAATAAGGTTTCCAACCTTATTCTTATACCATAGACCATTTAGGTTATATTTTTAACACAATCCAAATGGTGTCCACTACACTGATGTTCAAGATATATTATAACCTTAGAGCTTAGTTTATTGGATTTATAAAGCAAGAATATAATTTTATCAAAACAAATAACTCTTTATTTATTTGATCAAAATTACACAAGTTTAGGGCATAAATCCCAACAATCTCCCACTTGACCTAAAGCTTGTGGAGTACTAAAACATTACAGTAATGTAAATACAATAAACTAGGGCATTTAAACCCTTTGTACAAAATACTCCCACTTGCCCTAGTTGGGGAAGACTTGTAAACCTAGACCTTCTAGGTGACTCTCAAACACTTTAGCCGTGAGAGCCTTTGTAAAAAGATCAGCAACGTTGTGCTCCGAGGCTATCTTTGTGACGATCACATCTCCTCGATGCACGATCTCCCGGATGAGATTATATTTCCGCTCAATATGCTTTCCCCTCTTGTGACTTCGGGGTTCCCTTGAATTTGCCACGGCACCACTTTTATCACAATACAGTGTGATGGGCATACTCATATTTGGAACAACTTCCAAATTTAGCATGAATTTCCTTAACCAAACGGCCTCTTTAGCTGCTTCACAAGCTGCTACATATTCGGCCTCCACGGTGGAATCAGCGATGCATCCCTGCTTGACGCTTCGCCATACTACAGCTCCTCCGTTAAGAGTGAATACTGACCCTGATGTAGATTTTCGAGAATCTTTATCAGTCTGAAAGTCAGAATCCATGTAACCTGTAAGGATCAAATCCTTAGCCCCAATACACAAGCATGTAGTTCCTTGTTCTCCGTAGATACTTAAGGATTGTTTTAACCGATGTCCAGTGTTCAGTTCCTGGATTGGATTAATACCTACTAACCATTCCAACTGCAAAACAGATGTCTGACCTAGTACACAACATGGCGTACATCAGGCTCCCAACAGCTGATGCGTAAGGAATCCGTCTCATATCTTCAACTCCTTGAGGTGTCTTAGGACACTGTTCCTTAGACAAATGAACTCTATGTCTAAAAGGCAATAAACCCTTTTTGGAGTCTTGCATCTTAAACCTCAACAACACTTTGTTGATGTAAGATGTCTGAGACAGGGCTAGTATTTTATTCTTGCGGTTCCGGACAATCTGGATCCCAAGAACAAACTGTGTTTCACCCAAATCTTTCATTTGGAATTGCGTAGCTAGCCAATTCTTAATGTCAGTAAGATATCCTACATTATTCCCAATGAGTAGGATATCATCCACATATAGAACTAGGAATGCGACAGAACTATTGATGATTTTCTTGTAGACACAAGGTTCATCATCATTCTGATCAAAGCCATAGGATTTGATTGTCTCATCAAATCTTATATTCCAGGACCTAGAGGCTTGTTTCAGTCTATAAATTGACATTTCAAGCCTGCAAACCTTTTGCTCTTGTCCTGGTTCAATGAACCCTTTGGGTTGGTCCATGTAGATGTTTTCCTCAAGATTGCCATTCAAAAAGGTTGTCTTGACATCCATTTTCCATACCTCATAGTCATAATATGCGGCAATGGCAGGTAGGATACGGATAGACTTTACCATAGCAACAGGTGAAAAGGTTTCCTCATAGTCAACCCCTTCAACCTTGGTATAACCCTTTGCTACTAGTCTACCTTTAAAGGTTTGCACCTTTCCATCTATACCACGCTTTCTCTTGTAGATCCACTTACAACCTATAGGTTTTACCCCATCAGGTTTATCTACAAGATCCCCAACAGAATTGAAGTACATAGACTTCATTTCTTGGTCCATGGCTATGACCCACTTGCCTTTGTCTTTGTCAACCATCGCTTGACTATAAGTCGATGGATCCTCAAAGTCGTCATCTGGTATAACAACTTGGGTTTCAGATAAACCCATGTAACGGTCAGGTTGTGTTATAACCCTCCCACTACATCGAGGCATACTCAACTCTTGAGATGGACTCTCTTGACTAGGCAAGCTAGTATCAACAACTCTTGTTGACGTACTAGTTTTATTAGCAACTTTTGCTATTGTTCCGTCTAACACACTCAACACAATTTTACCCCTTGGTTTGTGGTCTCTTATGTGGTCCTCCTCTAAGAAAATGGCATTTGTCGACACAAAAACCTTATCTTCCTTAGGATCATAGAATAAACCACCTCTTGTTTCTGTTGGGTAGCCTACGAATAGGCACAACTTTGAACGTGAATCCAACTTCTTTGGATTTGTCACAAGCATATGTGTTGGATAACCCCATATTCTGAAATGACATAAACTACCTTTACGTCCTTTCCAGAGTTCAAAATGTGTTTCAAAAACACTTTTTGATGGCACATTGTTCAAAATGTATACCGCAGTCTCTACTGCGTAACCCCCAAAGGAACTAGGGAGATGAGCATAACTCATCATTGATCGAACCATGTCCAAGAAGGTTCTATTTCGCATTTCCGATACACCGTTTTGCTGTGGTGTACCAGGAGCTGAGAGTTGGGATGTAATTCCATGTTCTATCATATAGTTCTGGAATTTTAAATCCATGTACTCTCCACCTCGATCTGATCGAAGTGTCTTAATCGTTTTATCTAATTGATTTTCAACTTCAATCTTGAATTCTTTAAACTTTTCAAGTGCTTCAGACTTGTGATGCATTAGGTAAACATGCCCAAATCTAGAATAATCATCTATAAAAGAGACGAAATATTCATAACCTCCTCTGGTTTTAACATTAATCGGACCACAAAGGTCTGAATGTATAAGCTCAAGAGGTTCTTTGGCTCTTTAACCTTTTCCACTAAAAGGTCTTTTAGTCATTTTGCCTTACAGCGGGATTCACACATCTGAGTAAAGTATTTTTTTTCTAACTCATTTAGAAGTCCATTCTTTATCAATCTCTAAATCCTATTGAGATTAATGTGACCCAATCTAAAATGCCAAAGATGAGCATTTTTTTTAGGAGAAATTTTACATTTCTTAGTTTGTGTGTTTGCAGTTTTAAATAATTCAGTGTTCAAAACCATTTTGACTAAATTAGGCCTTAAAACATACAACTCATTTTCTAATGAAACTGAACATATTTCCACACCTTTCTTCAAAATAATAACTTTATTTATAGAGAAAGAAACAGAAATACATTGTTTTATAAGACAAGAAATTGAAATAAGGTTTCTAGTAAACCCTGGTATCACTAATATATTGTCTAACAACATATATTTCTTGCCAAAATAAAGCTTCATCGTGCCTACTGCTATAGCTGAGACAACTTCTCCATTTCCAACCCGAAGCGTTATCTCTCCTTTCGGTAGCTGCTGCCAGGAATCAATTCCCTAAAAAGAAGAGCAAACATGATTAGTGGCGCCTGAATCAAGTATCCAAGCAGTTTTATCATTATCCACTATACATGCTTCTAAGCAAAGTAAATCATATTTACCTTCCTTCTTCTTTTCTGCAATGTACTTCGGACAGTTCCGTTTCCAATGCTCGTCTTCGTTGCAGTGGAAACACTTTCCTTTATCTGTAACTTCTTTGACTTTCTTGCCGTTCTGGGCGGCAGCTTTGTCAGCTCGTTTTCCTTTACCAACCTTCTTCATGTTCTTCTTCTTCCCTTTAAGGTTAAAAGAAGATGAAGCCACTGTTTTTGTTCCAGAGGTCGAACCTCTATGATAACTCCTACTGGCAACATTTGCCTCACCTTTCGATCCCTGAATTTTCATCAAAGATTGAAAGGTTTGGAGTTCATTCAGAAGGGAGGTGAGATTAAAACTAAGCTTGTTCATAACAACGTTACTTCTAAAAGCTGGGAAAGCGTATGCGGAAGGGTTTCGAATGAAAGTGACTGGCTCGATTCATCGATGGAAGCACCATTCGACTCCGCGATGTTAAATTGTACCATCATATCCAGGACATGATCCTGAACAGATGAACCCTCTGGCATCCTTGAGTTGAATATGTACTTGAGGGCAATGTGTCGGGCCTGTGTGGACTGTTGTCCAAACATACCTTGCACGGAATCCATAATTTCCTTAGCGGTCATCATGCCCTCATGCTTGTTGGCTAATATGTCAGACATACTTGCCAGCATGTAGATCTTGACCTTATCATTTGCCTTGATCCATCGATCATATGCATCACGAACATTTCGTGACGCATTTGAGCCTTGCACCTGAGGACACTTCTCAGTTAGCACAAACTTTAGATCATCCACTACCAATATAGTGTTGAGTTTGTTTTTCCATGTCATCATATTCTCTCCGGTTAACTTTTCTGCACCCAATAAGGAAATTATAGAGCTAGACATTTTGCTAAAAATTTACAAACAAAATTTGTATGAGTTTCTTGCTATAATTCTAATCCAATCATGTTTTAGCTAATTATCAAATGATTCCTAGGTCATTCATAATTTGTAATGATACTCCAAAGTTTTAGAATGTATGGCACTGAAGGGTAGTCAAAAACACTCCTCCTCTTGATCAAGACATTCTTGACCAAAACCTAATGCCAGAATAACTCTTATTCCTATAGGCTTTAGTTACCATTATCCGGTCAGGATACATACACAACTTATGTACCTCGTGAGTGTGACCCTCTGTCTTTAGACCCCAGAGTCCCGATCCAATAAAATTCTCCGAAGCGAGGACTAGATTGAAAAACAGACTAAGGAAATCTTTATTCTTTTCGAGTGTCTAATGTGTTTGATCCCCTATGATCAAGCCCTCCGAAGGGATTATCTGGTCCAGGCCAAATTAGCAGGCTGACCATAGTGATCTTACGGTGTAAACCGACTGAAGAGATCATAGGTTTTATTTTCACTAAACCTGCTCCCACTCACTGTAAGTACCCTCTCCATTCACCTTGATATTGACTCATACAAACACCATCCGAAGGGGGACGCTCCCGTTTTTGCCACGAGGCCAAGTATGAGTCTCACGATGTGAACTTCCCAGAGATACGTAGGTGAAAAAATATGTATCATATACACTTTTCCTCCCAGTGGATACTTTAAATCTATAGAAATCTTACTTAGGCTAAAATCCGGCTAATGGTTTTATCTAAACTTATCAATATAACTCTTATATTGATAACCAATATAACTCTTATATTGATTTTATCCTAAGTTTGCTAATATAACTCTTTATATTAAGCCTAGGATTTCTAGTTTATTAACCCCTTAATAAACCCGCTGACGCTACTGTAATTTATAAACTCTTTGATTAAATTTCACTTCAAAGTCGGTTCGTGTGAGGAGTGTTAGTTTAGTCAACTTAAATACCCCAGCCTAGACAGAACTTTCCTTGGAAAGAGTTCCTCTTTTAATCATTGTTTATAAATTACTTGGTTCCTAATTCTAATCTAATTAGAACTAGATAACCTAAGGTCTATTATTTCCAAGTTCTAAACATTTTAAAACTAATAATTAACCTTAGGTGACATGCATACTATGTTATAGTGCTTGATCATTCATCTCATATGCATGAATAATAAGACATACATAGCATAATCATCTCATGATATATAATGCATGTCAATGCTGTCCATAAATTAATATAACACTTTATATTAATTAATCATGCAAACTATATAATATAACTCTTTATATTATAAATGATGCATAAAAATGCTTAACCTAAGGTGAGATTTCTAAATTAAAAGCATACATTATGTATGACAATAATTACACAACAATTGCATAATTTAAATAGCAAAATTAGACCAATTTTGGCACCCTAAAACTAATTTTAATTAATATAATCTAATTATATTAATTAAAATTAAATAAATTAAATATAAATAAATATAAAACGTTTTTATATTTATTATATGTAATAAATCTGATTTCTGCCCGTTGCTCCTTCGCGTGAAACGCCTGTGGAGTTGCAACGCTGCGGTTTGTCCTCTTCTTCCCGTTGAAGCACGCCTTAGCAGCAGCGTTGCACAACGCCTTAGAATTGCAACGCTGTCGTCTTCTGCGTGCCTCCTTCCGCAAGCACAGCGTTGCAACGCTGCACACAAACAGCAAAGAAAAAACTCCATTTCTTGCTCGTTTTCGTCCGACCTTCTCAGCAACCACCTTGCCTCGATCGACACAGACTTACAGACTCGATCTACATAATAAAATGCCCAAAACAATAGGCCCTTACATTGAACGATTCAACAAAATTATGTAAATCTAAGTGCCAAAATTGAAAACGTCTAAATTGCAAACCGTTCATTCATCTCATGAAAAACAGTAAATCCCACCTCGTTCTTGATAAATCCAGAACGAAAATTAATAACACAATTGGGCTCTGATACCAATTGAAGGGATCGAATCCCGCAGCGGAAGCGATTGTACATCGCGTGTTTTTAATTTAGTTACATGGATTACAATCAAGAACTAATCTAACTAGATTAAGCATGCATTTCTATAAGATGGACAACAAGATATTACCTTTGAAAAACTCTTTCTTCAAGTGCTCCTTCTCCCACGTTCACGATCTCAGCAACACGAACCCGAACGATTACCGACACTACCACCGGATCTTCTTCATTGTTCTCTAGGTGAGGGAGGAAGGTGGGTTCCCTTTAGGTGAGGTGAGATGTTGGTGAGATTGTAGTTGGAACTCTTTCCAACACAATGTGTGAGCTAGGGTTTTGTTGAAAAACCTTCACCACAAATTGCATCTCATGCAACTATATATATAAGGAAATAGGATAGAAATTACCATCCTATCCCTCCTTTATTCTCCCACTATTATATGGTCTATATGTGAATCTAATTCACATTAAAACCATATATTATATCAATTATATCATATATAATTGATATAACACCTCATGTATGAAATTAAACACTTCAATTTCATTCCTAACTTTATACCCTCAATATAACCATGTTGAGCCAACGGAGGGACCTAATGGACCTACAGTTCATGAGCTCCAATGATATGAGATGAACTGATCAAACTCTTTGATTCAGTTAATCAATATTCATTAACTACAAGTCACTCCACTATAGACTTGTAGCTGCACTCTCCTCACTTTAGATTATATTGTGTCCATTGATATAATCATTACCCATGAGTCGACCCTTCACAGGTTGTTCGTAATCACAACTGGGTCAAATTACCATTTTACCCCTGTGATTACCTCTTTGTTCCTTAAGCACCACTGATCCTCTAATGAACAACAAGTCTAAGGTCCTACCATAGACTCATACCCTCACAGAGGGCGGGGCCCCGTTGTTCAAGACCTAGAGTCAGTTTTTAAGGGAACAACCTATCTAATTCCTTAGTGTAGGAATGAGTGAATTCCATCTTGTATAGTTAAGTCCCCAGCTACCTACGAGGTTTTGTCCCTAAGAAGCTAGGCTTATTGAGCCTCACTCTGTGCCACTCTCACCCATACTAGTCTAAGTACAAACCCCTATAAGCAGGAGTTCTTAACTTACTCAGGATTCAGGTCGAGTCACTAATGACCATCTATAAATTATCAGTCCTATCCTGTTAACGGTGTTACACTAGTTAGACTAATAATTTGCAGTTCGGTCTTGTATGAACTCTTCATAAAGGATGCCCTCACTCGCATGTCAACCACATGAATGAGTTGGATTACCTCATTTGTACTAATTACAAAGTGGGTCGCATCCATGGTGTTACCAGAATAAGGTTTCCAACCTTATTCTTATACCATAGACCATTTAGGTTATATTTTTTAACACAATCCAAATGGTGTCCACTACACTGATGTTCAAGATATATTATAACCTTAGAGCTTAGTTTATTGGATTTATAAAGCAAGAATATAATTTTATCAAAATAAATAACTCTTTATTTATTTGATCAAAATTACACAAGTTTAGGGCATAAATCCCAACAGGTTTTGCATGTTGGATGTTTCGGTTTTGGCACTATTTAGATTTGCATTAATTTCATTGATGAGATCAATGTAAGGGCCCGTTGTTTTGGGCAATTTTAATGTAAATCGAGTCTGTAAGTCCGTGTCATTCGTGGCAAGAGTTGCTATGAAGAAATCGGAGCGGAATCGGGCGAAAAACAACGAAGAACAGCAAAGGAGTTTGCTAATCTGTCGACGACGTTGAGACGTTGTTCTTCGGCGTCTCAACACTGTCCGTGTGGATCCAGGCGGTGTTGCAGGTCAGCATTGCAACGTTGAGGCGTTGGGCGCGCGAGATGCAATGTTCGCGCGTGTTGATAGCACACAAAATGTGCTATCCTTAGGCTTAAATTGTGTTAGTTTTATGATAATTTCAGGGCCTTAACGTAATTAATTTGTTGAAATTCAGGTTAAAGAGCAATATGAGAATGGATGGAGAATTATGGGAAAAATGAGCCAAAATTGACATTAAATGGAAGAAGCAAGGTCAAAACAAGCCATCAAATCCGAGGAGATGGCGTTGTAGCGCCATTCGAGGCGTTGCAACGCTCTGTGTGCGACCATCTACTATGGAAGCAATTATCGATGGCGTAACGCCGCTAGCAAAGCGGCGTTGCAACGCCTCACATGCGCGAGCTACATCTTGAAGATCCGTGGCGATGGCGTTGTAACGCGCCTTGTAGCGTTGCAACGCCACTTCGATAGCGAGAAGACACGCGAGGGTAGCGGCGTTGCTGCAACGTCTTAGCGTTGCAACACTACTTCGATAAGAAAAGGCGCGCGAGGGTTGCGGCGTTGCAACGCGTCTCGGCGTTAACGCCGCTTGATATTTTCCTTTTCTGGTTTATTCGCTAGGGCACGGCGTTGCAACGCCATACCCAGCGTTGCAACGCCGTCCTATTGATATAAAAAGGAAAATATGCATCTTGGATAGGGGGCCTTTTTGGAGAGATTTTGCCACCATTGTTTAGAGATATTTGTGAGAGATTGTAAGAAGATTTTTGGGAGATTTCAAGAAGGAGACTTTTGGAGCTCGGGGTTTGTGATAGGTGCGGGATCGTTGCCGTTCACGCCACGAGAGTTCTTTCTTCGTTCTTTTCACTTTTATTGAACTATGGTTTTGTATTTGAGTTTAGTAGGATTTATAGTGGACATGAGTAGCTAAACTTGTTGTCTTAGGGTTAGATGTAGCCTTTTAATTATGCTATTTTGTTGAATTGATTGCCTTTGGTTTATTGTAATGCTTTTATTCATGCAATTGCATCCTTAATGCTTATAGACTCTTGATCACGGTTTATTTGTTCTTAGGTCTGAATTTATTCTTGAGAAAGATATTTTAGATCTGATCTCTTTTGCATGACTGATAGTTACTTTGACATGAGAATGATTGAAGTGCTATTAGAAACCCATAAGAATTGAACTTAGTGCCATGTTTGATTTTTAGGTTGAACAGAGATGTTTAATTTTATGTCTTGCATGAGATTCACTTGCCTCGAGAGAGGTTATGTGTTATCTTAGTTTCTTGGTTTATAAAAGCAGTGCAGTAATCCATCAGCATGATCTCAATAAAATAGTTAATTAATTGGTGAAATCTAGTCCCTAAGATATTTGTCTCTCCTGATTGTTCTCAACTTTCACTCTTTGATTTTGTGTTTTCACCTCACTTTAAAGTCTAATTTTCTAGATAAAATTGAGTGGTGTTATTGATAGGAATTAATTGAATTAAATACCCAATCCTGTGGACGATACTCGTACTCAAAATCACTATATTAAAACTTGACCCGTACACTTGCGGTATTGCAAAATTTACGCAACACGTGTAGTGGCAAGAAGGGATTCATGGGCGATTTATTTCCGTTTTTCTTCATTTATTATTATTATTATTTGTAAAATGTATTTATTTTAATTAATTTTATTAATTAATATTAATATTAATGTTATATTAATGTTAATTAATTTAATTATAAAGTCCCTAGGGTGCCAAAACCGGTCCAATTTTGCTATTTAATTTATTTTATGCATGTGATGTATGAAATTTATTATTCTATATGCATAATGTATGTCATATAGATTAAAATCTCACCTTAAGTTAGACATTTCATGCATTATATTTATATTATAAGAGTTATAATATATAGTATGCATGATAGGATTATATTATAAGTGTTATAATATAATGCATGTGTTTAATTTAATTAATATAAGTGTTATATTTCTTAGATTAAAAGCATGGACATGCATCTATTCATGTGATGAATGTATGTTATATAGTTTATTATTCATGTGATGAATGATCAAGCACTATAACATAGAAATGCATGTAACCTAAGTTAATTATTAGTTTTAAATTGTTTAGAACTTGAATAATTAGACTTAGGTTTTCTAGTTCTAATAAGATTAGAATTAGGAAATCAATATGACTTATGAATTGTGACTAATTAGTAACTCTGTCTAAGGAAGGTTCTGTCTAAGGCTTGGGTATTTAAGCTGACGCTTTGCGGAACACCCCCTACCTGGGAACCGACCTGGGAGTGAATTTGGTCCAGAGATTCATAGGTTATATTCTCGTGAGTGTCGTTAATTAAGTGTTAATTAATTTACTCACATAGACCTAAGTTAATAATGTGATAATAGACTTAGGCTCATCCAATATAAGTGTTATATTGGTAGACTTAGATAAATATTAGCCGATTTATCTAGGTCAATCCCGATTAACTTAAAGTGTTGAGTGGGAGGAAATAAAGTGTATTAGATACATTTAATTTTTCGACCACAAATCTCCGTTAAGTTCACACCGTGAGATCCATACTCGACCTCGTGGCGCAAATGGGAGCGTTCCCCTTCGGATGGTATTTGTATGGGTCAATATCAACATGAATGGAGAGAGTACTTATAGTGAGTGGGAGCGGGACCTGTGAAAACGGGACCCACGGTCTCTTTTTTCGATTCACACCGTGAGACGCCTATGATCCACCTACTAGTTTGGCCTGGACCAGACAATCCCTTTGAGGGTCTTGATCATGGGAGTCGGAACACCGTGAATTCCCGAAAGCGATACAATTTCCTTGTTGGTTTTCCTTCGTGGTTCACCCTTCTGTGGCTATTGTTTGGACGGATACTTGGAAATTTAAAGATAGAGGGTGACACTCACGGAATTCGTTAAGAGTTAATCGATTCTGACCGAATAATGGTAACTGGATGCCTAATGGAATAAGAGTTATTCTGGTATTAGGGTCTGGTTGAGAAAGTCTCGTCCCAGAGGAGGAGTGTTTTTGTTCACCCTTCGGTGGCGGTCATTCTAAACCTTTGGGGTATCATTGCAATTTTTAATGACCTAGGGATCATAGAATAAAAATTTGCTAAAACCTGATTGGATTTTCAAAGTTTTTTTTAGACTAATACAAAGTTTTTCTTGTTTTCAGTAAAAATGTCTAGTTCAATAGTTGCACTCTTAGCTTCAGACAAACTCGTAGGAGATAACTTTCAAACGTGGAAGAACAATATCAACACGATTTTGGTAACTAACGACCTAAAGTTCGTGCTCACTGAAGAGTATCCTCAGGTGTCGGGCTCGACTGCATCGCGAAGTGTTCGTGATGTGTATGATCGGTGGATTAGGGCCAATGAAAAGGCCAAGGTCTACACCATTGCCAGCTTATCTGAATTTTTGGCAAATAAGCATGAGGTGATGATCACCGCTAAAGAGATCATGGAATCTCTGCAGGAAATGTTTGGACAGCAGTCCTTTCAGGTCCAACACGATTTCCTTAAACACGTCTTCAATGCTAGGATGAAGGAGGGCACGTCTGTCCGTAAACATGTTCTGGACATGATGACCCACTTTAATCTGGCAGAGATGAAAAGGGTTTCGATCGATGAGTCGAGCCAGGTCAGCTTTATCTTGGAGACACTTTCGAAGAGTTTTCTTCAGTTTCGTAGCAATGTTGTTATGAACAAAATTAGCTACATTCTAACTACCCTTCTCAACGAACTACAGAACTTTCAGTCCTTGATGAGGATCAGGACACCGGAAGCTGAGGCAAACGTTGCCTTCAGGTTCTTTCACAGGGGTTCGACCTCTGGGACAAAATCTGTAGGTTCTTCAAGCCCGAAAGGGAAGAAGAAGAAGTTGAAGAAGGGCAAAGTTGACCGTGCTGCCACCAGAAGGGCAAAAAAGTTACGGAGAAAGGAAAGTGTTTCCACTGCAACGGGGATGGTTACTGGAAGAGAAACTTTCCCAAGTTCCTTGTCGAAAGGAGGAAAGAAGGTAAATGTGATTTACTAGTAACTGAAACTTGTTTAGTGGAGAGTAATGACTCTTCCTAGATATTGGATTCAGGCGCCACTAACCATATTTGTTCTTCTTTTCAGGGAATTAGTTCCTGGCAGCAGCTTCGAGAGGGTAAGATAACATTACGGGTTGGATACAGGGAGGTTGTCTCTGCTGCAGCGGTCGGCACAGTGAAGCTCTTTTTTGGTGGGAAGTACATTTTATTGGATAATATGTATGTAGTATCAGGGTTTACTAGAAACATTGTTTCTATTTCCTGTATGTTAGAACATTGTATTTCTGTTTCATTTACCAGCAATAAAGCGTTTATTTCTCGAAATGGAAACTTGATTTGT
Organism: Trichosanthes cucumerina; assembly: GCA_036507285.1. Classification (NCBI taxonomy): domain Eukaryota; kingdom Viridiplantae; phylum Streptophyta; class Magnoliopsida; order Cucurbitales; family Cucurbitaceae; genus Trichosanthes; species Trichosanthes cucumerina. The sequence continues at coordinate 31,295,029 of CM071839.1, forward strand.
TCTACTTCACTTGAGAATAATTTATACGTTTTAAAACCTAATTCAGTCAAAAGTGTTTTGAATACTGAATTGTTTAAAATGGTTGAAACAGGAACTAAAAGAGTAAAGGTTTCTCCTAAAGAAAATGTCCATCTTTGGCATATAAGGTTAGGCCACATTAATCTCAATAGGATTGAGAGACTAGTGAAGACTGGACTTCTAAGCGAGTTGGAAGAAAACTCTTTACCGGTTTGTGAGTCATGCCTTGAAGACAAAATGACCAAACGTCCTTTTAGTGGAAAAGGAGATAGAGCCAAAGAGCCTCTGGAGCTTATACATTCTGACCTTTGTGGTCCGATGAGTGTTAAAGCACGAGAAGGTTATGAATACTTTGTATCTTTTATAGATGACTATTCAAGGTATGGGTACATTTACCTAATGCATAAGAAGTCTGAAACTCTTGAAAAGTTCAAGGAGTACAAGACTGAGGTTGAGAACCTGTTAGGTAAAACAATAAAAACATTTCGATCGGATCGAGGTGGAGAGTATATGGACACAGAACTCCAGGACTATATGATAGAACATGAAATTACATCCCAACTCTCAGCACCTGGTATGCCACAACAGAATGGTGTATCGGAGAGGAGAAACAGAACGCTATTTGACATGGTTCGGTCGATGATGAGCTATGCTCATCTCCCTGATTCTTTTTGGGGTTACGCAGTGGAGACTGCAGTTTATATTTTAAACAACGTTTCGTCGAAGAGTGTTTGTGAAACACCTTTCGAACTCTGGAATGGACGTAAAGGCAATTTAGACCATTTCAGAATTTCGGGATGCCCGACCCATGTGTTGGTGTCAAACCCGAAGAAGTTGGAACCCCGTTCAAAATTGTGCCCTTTGTAGGTTACCCAAAAGAGACTAGGGGTGGTCTATTTTACGATTCTAAGGAAAATAGGGTGTTTGTGTCGACGAACGCCACTTTCCTTGAGGAAGACCACATCAGGGATCATTTACCTAGGAGTAAAATTGTGTTGAATGAAATGGGCGATTACATCGCCAGAAGAGTTCTTGATGAAATTTGTACGTCAACAGGTGTTGTTGATCCTAGCACGTCTAGTCAAATCCGTTCCCAAGAGTTGGGAATGCCTCGACGTAGCGAGAGGGTTGTGAGACAGCCTGAACGTTACATGAGTTTAGCTGAAACCCAAGTCGTCACCCCTGATGATGACTGCGAGGATCCATTGACCTATGATCAGGTAATGACATACATTGACAAAGACGAATGGATTAAAGCTATGGACCAGGAAATGGAGTCGATGTACTTCAATTCTGTCTGGGAGCTTGTGGACCAACCGGATGGGGTAAAACCTATAGGTTGCAAATGGATCTACAAGCGTAAACGTGGCGTGGATGGGAAGGTGCAGACCTTCAAAGCACGACTAGTGGCAAAGGGGTTTACCCAAGTTGAAGGGGTTGACTATGAGGAAACCTTTTCTCCTGTTGCCATGGTAAAGTCGATCAGGATCCTTCTGGCCATTGCCGCATATTATGACTATGAGGTATGGGAGATGGATGTCAAGACAGCTTTTCTGAATGGCAATCTTGATGAAACCATCTACATGGACCAGCCCAAAGGGTTCATTGCCCAAGGCCAAGAGCAAAAAGTTTGTCGGTTTCATAGGTCTATTTATGGTCAATATAAGACGCCTGAGACAAGCCCTTCTTGGAGTTCTGAAAGGCAGCAAGCCTTTCTTGAAGCCTGTTTCAGTCCATAAATGGACCTATGAAGCCGGCAAACTTTTTGCTCTTGGCCTTGGGCAATGAACCTTTGGGTTGGTCCATGTGGATGGTTTCATCAAGTTTGCCATTCGAGAAGGTCGTCTTGACGTCCATCCGCCATACCTGCGTAGTCATAATACGCGGCAATGGCGTATGGCGATCTCGATCGACTTTACCATGGCAACAGTGAAAAGGTGTCCTCATAGTCAACCCCTTCAACCTGGTAAAACCCTTTGCCACTAGTCGGGCTTTAAAGGTCCGCACCTTCCCATCTACGCCACGCTTACGCTTGTAGATCCATTTGCAACCAATAGGTTTTACCCCATCCATTGATCCACAAGCTCCCATACTGCACTGAAGTGAAGTACATAGACTCCATTTCTCGGTCCATAGCTTTAATCCACTCGTCTTTGTCAACATCAACCATTGTCCGATCATAGGTCAATGGATCCTCACGATCATCATCGGGGAGCGACAACCGAGGTTTCATTTAAACCCATGTAGCGATCAGCCGTCTCACGACCCTCCCACTACGTCGAGGCATTCCCAACTCTTGGGAACGGATTAGACTAGACGTGCTAGGATCAACAACACTTGTTGACGTACTCAGCCTCTCTGGCGATGTCTTTGTCCATTTCATTTAATACATTTTACTCCTTGGTAAATGATCACGACGTGGTCTTCCTCTAGAGAAAGTGGCGTTTGTCCACACAAGCACCCTATTTTCCCTAGGATCGAAGCGAACCACCCCTAGTCTCTTTAGGGTAACCTACGAATAGGCACAATTTGAACGGGGTTTCAACTTTTGGGTTTGATACCAACACATGGGTCGAGCATCCCAAATCTCAAGTGATGTAAACTCCTTTACGCCCACTCCGAGAGCTCGAAAGGTGTTTCACAAACACTCATCGAGGGAGCGTTGTTCAAAATATAAACCGCAGTTTCCACTGCGTGCACCTCAAAAAGAATCGGGGTGGAGACGAGCACGACTCATCATCGACTCGAACCATGTCCAACAAGGTCTGCTTTCTCCTCTCCGATACACCATTCACTGTGGCATACCAAGCACCGAGAGTTGGGATGTAATTCCGTGTTCTATCATATAGTCCGAATTCGTGTCCATGTACTCTCCACCTCGATCCGATCGAAGTGTTTTAAGCGATTTACCTAAGAGGTTCTCAACCTCAGTCTTGTACTCCTTGAACTTTTCAAGAGTTTCAGACTTTTTATGCATTAGGTAAATATACTCATATCTAGAGTAGTCGTCTATGAAAGACACAAAGTACTCATAACCGCCCCGAGCTTTAACATTCATCGGACCACAGAGGTCAGAATGCACTAACTCAAGAGGCTCTTTGGCTCTATATCCTTTTCCACTAAAAGGACGTTTGGTCATTTTGCCCTCAAGGCATGACTCACACATCGGCAAAGAGTTTTCTTCCAACTCGTTTAGATGTCCACTCTTCACTAGTTTCTCAATCCTATTGAGATTAATGTGGCCTTACCGAAGATGCCAAAGGTGGGCATTTTCTTTTGGAGAAACTTTTACTTTCTTAGTTCGTGTTTCTGTTGTTTTAAACAATTCAGTATTCAAAACACTTTTGACCGAATTGGGTTTCAAAACATACAGATTATTTTCGAGTGAAGCTGAACATATAACATTTCCTTTGAAAGAAATAAACGCTTTATTAAATTTAAAAGAAACTGAAATACAATGTTCTATTAGGCAGGAAATTGAAACAAGGTTTCTAGTAAACCCTGGAACTATGTACGATTGTCCAACAATAAGTACTTCCCGCCAAAGTTTAGCTTCACTGCGTGCGATCATTGCAGGCAGAGACAAGCTCCGGATCCAAACCGTAGAGTCACCTCACCCCTCTGCGTACGGTGCGAGAATCAATCCCTGAAAAGAAGAACAAACGTGGTTAGTGGCGCCCTAATCCAATATCCAGCAGAGTCACTACTCTCCACTAAGCGAGTTTCGATCACAAGTAAATCACATTTACCTTGATTCTTCTTCTCGACCAGAATTTGGGGCGATTTCTCTTCGGTGACCGCCCCATTGCGTGGAAACACTTTCCTTTCTCTCGCAACCTCCTGGACCTTCTTGCCTCTTGTGGGGCGCAGCACGATCGATTTTACCCCTCTTCATCCTCTTCTTCCTTTTTGGCGTGAAGGAGCAACGAGTTTGTCCTGCAGGTCGAACCCCCGTGATAAGACTCGTGAGGCAACATTTGCCTCGCATTCCCTTGACCTGTGCAAGGATTGGAAATTTTGTAGCTCATTGAGGAGGGTAGTCGAGTGTAGCTAATTTTGTTCATAACAATGACATTTGCTCTAAATCAAGGAAACTCTTGGAAGAGTCTCCAAAATAAAGCGACTGCGGCTCGACTCATCGATCAAGCCCCGTTCATCTCGGCGGATGGAAGTGGGTCATCATGTCTAGAACATGTTCACGGACGAGCACGACCCTCTTTCATCCGTGCATTGAAAACGTATTTGAGCGAGTCATGCCGAACACGAAAGGATTCTTTGCCCAAACATTTCCTGCAAGGACTCCATGATCTCCTTAGCGAAAACCATCAGCTCATGCTTCTTTGCCAAGACATTAGACATGATGGCAATTATGTAGACCTTGGCCTTTTCATTGGCCCTGATCCAGCGATCGTACATGTCGCGAACACTACGCGACGCGGTCGAGCCCTGAGGACACTCCTCAGATAGCACGAACTTTATGTCGTCTTGTACCAAAATTGTATTAATGTTGTTTTTCCAACTTTGGTAATTATCTCCCACTAATTTATCCGAAGCGAGTAAAGCTATAATTGCGCTAGACATTTTTAGCTGAAAAATAAGAAAAACCTTTGTATTAGTCTCGCAAAAAACTTTTGAAATCCAATCAAGTTTTGGCAAAAAAAATTTCATGATCCCTAGGTCATTCATAATTTTGCAATGATACCCTAAAGGTTTAGAATGACCGCCACCGAAGGGTGAACAGAACACTCCTCCTCTAGGACGAGACTTTCTCGATCGGACCTAATCCTGAATAACTCTTATTCCATTAGGCGTCCAATTACCATTGTTCGGTCGAATTCATTAACATTTAACGAATTCTATGAGTGTCACCCTCAATCTTTAAGTTTCCAAGTATCCGTCCAAACAATAGCAACCGAAGGGTGAACCAAGAAGGAAAATCAACTAGGAAACTGTATCCCTTTCGGGAATTCACGGTGTTCCGCTCCCATGATTAAGCCCTCCGAAGGGATTGTCTGGTCCAGGCCAAACTAGCAGGCAGATCATAGGGATCTCACGGTGTGAATCGAAAGAAAAGACCGTGGGTCTCGTTTTCACAAGTCCCGCTGCCACTCACTATAAGTACTCTCTCCATCCACGATGATATTGATCTATACAAATGTCATCCGAAGGGGGACGCTCCCATTTGCGCCACGAGGCCGAGTATAGATCTCACGGTGCGGACTTTAAGGAGATTTGTGGTTGGAAATTCAAATGTATCTTATACACTTTATTTTCTCCCACTCAGCACTTTAATTTTTATTAGGGATTGACCTAGATAAACCGGCTAAAATTTACCTAAGTCTACCAATATAACTCTTATATGGTATTTAGCCTAAGTTTATAATCACATTATTAACTTAGGTCAATGTGAGTAAATTAATTAACACTTAATTAACGGCACTCACGAGAATATAACCTAAGAATCTCCGGACCGAATTCACTCCCAGGTCGGTTTCCAAGTAGGGGTGTTCCGCAAGCGTCAACTTAAATACCCCAGCCTTAGACAAAACCTTCCTTAGACAGAGTTACTTATCAGTCTCCATTCAAAGGTTATATTTGATTTCCTAAATTTCTAATCTCATTAGAAAAATAGAAAACCTAAGTCTAATTAATCAAGTTCTAAACACTTTAAAACTAATAATTAACTTAGGTTGCATGCATTTCTATGTTATAGTGCTTGATCATTCATCACATGAATAATATTATATACTATAACATAATTTAATTCATCACATGAATTAAATGCATGAGCATGCTTTTAATTTAAAAATATAACACTTATATTAAATAAATTAAAACATGCAAACATTATATTATAACTCTTATAATATAATCCTAACATGCATACTATATATTATAACTTTTATAATATAAATATGATGCATGAAATGTTTAACCTAAGGTGGGATTTTAAATCTATATGACATACAATATGCACATAGAAATTAATTAAAATATATATCTCATGCATAAAATAATTAAATAGCAAAAATGGACCGATTTTTTGCACTTAGGGGCAATTATTTAATTAAATAACATTAATATAACATTTATATTAATATTATTTAATTAAAAAAATAAATAAAATAAATTATTACAATTTATAAATAATAAAATAAAAAAACGTGTAAATAACCACCCAAAGAGAGGCTTGATCCCACATCCTCGCGGCCGCCGCGAATCGCTCCTCAACGCGTGCAGCGTTACTGCGCGTAACGCGCCTCGCGTCGACACTGCGACTCAGCTGCTCAACGCACGCCATGGTGTGCAACGCTGTTCTGCTGCAGGGCCTTGTTGCGTAATATTTATAATGCAATACCGCAAGTGTATGGGTCAAGTTTTAGAATAGTGATTTATGAGTCCAAGTATCGTCCTCGGGAATGGGTTTCTAGATTAATTAAGTACTAAGATATTAATTCTCAAATTTAGCTAAAGCAACAAAACATGGATAGGTGTTTGACAAATAAGAACACCAAACTAACAAACAGGTGGAGACACGAATTGATAGAATTAAAGGAAGTGATTTCACAAGTTAATAACCTAACTACACATGCATTGACCTCATGAGATGAATTTATAAACAAGAAGTAAATTACTCAAGAAAACCTCTCGGTTCTTAGTGAGCCTCACACATGCAATAAACTCATAGTCTCCATATGAACCTACAACATGCATGGCATTAAGCAACTTCTTTATGTGTTTCCCTAAGATTTCTAGGTCACTCTCGTGCCCGACTCTAAGGGTCTTGATAATTTTGGTCTAATTCAAGCTTTATCTCTCGAGTCCACTTAAACCAACAAATTAAGGAGTAAAGAACGAATTGCCAAAAATAAGGACAAAACATGCTTCAAAACATAGCAATAAAGTCATAACAAGTAAATCAAATCCAACTACAATGTTTAGCTACTCTAAATCACATGAAAAACAAACTAAACAAGTAGAAAACGTCTTAGAACGCTGTTACAAATTGAAAGAAAGAGAAATAAACTTAGGTGTCGATGTCGGTCCTTCGTCTCCGAGCTCCCGTCTTCGATCTCGAACCTCCACGAATGCTTTGTCTCCCAAAATCACTCTTTTCTCTCTTCTTACAAGGTGTATTTCGAAATTAGGGCGAAACTCTACCAAATTGTGCTCCCCTTGTAATGAAAACATCATATTGTATTTATAGGCATTATCGGCACAGCGTTGCAACGCTAGGGGCAGCGTTACTGCAACGTGCGCCCTAAACGCGTGGTAAATATGGAAACTATCGGCGCGCGTTAAGCGCTAAGGACGGCGTTGCAACGCCGCTACCTTAACGCCGCGCGCCCCTATCGATGCGGCGTTGCGACGCCGCAGCGCGGCGTTGCAACGCCCGTGTGCGCTTCTGCGTCGTGTGCCCTTATCGATATAGCGTTGCGGCCGCTGCGAAGCGGCGTTGCAACGCTATCGGCGATGATCTTCAAAGCCGTTTGTTTGCACATTCGGCGTTGCAACGCTCCATATGGCGTTGCAACGCCATCACCTCGGGTCTTCAGCTTTGGTCTTTTCTCTTCCATTTTATGTTATTTTTACCTCCAAATAGCCTCGTTCTGATCCCGAGTGATCCAATTTGTCTCCAATAGTTCCGTTTAAGCTCTTAACCTGAAATTGAATGAATTAAACACGTAAATGCCTTGAAATCATTATAGAACTAGCAATTATTAAGCCTAAGGATAGCCCATTTTGTGTGCTATCAGGCCTCCATCCGCAAGGATAGCGTTGAGACGCCGTTGGGTAGCGTCTCAACGCCATCGACAGAACAGCAAACACCTTTGCTGTTCTTCATCGATTTACGCCTGTTTCCGCTTCGATTTCTTCACAGCAACACTTGCCACGAACGACACGGACTTACAGACTCGATTTATTTTCTAAAATGCCCAAAAACACGGGCCCTTTACATTTGATCTCATCAAACAGAAAATAAATCTAAAAGTGCCAAAAACTGAAACATCCATTATGCAACCCAACAATTTATCACATAAATCATGGCAAAACCCCACCAAATTTTAATAAAAATGTGCATAAATTGAAGAACCATCGAGATGGCTCTGATACCAATTGAAGGGAATGAGAATTCCGTGAAGCGGAAGACGATTGAATCGTCAATGTATCAATTATGCAAACCGTGTTTATTAAAATTGATCTAACACTTAGATCTAGGCTAAACATGCTTAAAGAAGAAGAAATTTACAGCAAGAAGAATTTTACATACTTGTTGAAGACTTTCTTCAAGGTTTCTTCTTCAAAACCACGAACTCTTCGTGCTCCTCGTACACAACGAACGCCTCCAACGAAAATGATTGAACACCACCAAAACGCCTTCTCGATTGTTCTCTTTTGGAGAAAGGAGGTTTGTGGGAACCTTTTGGTTTTGGAGAGAGAGGAGAATTGAGAGAGAGTTGAGAGAATTTCCTTTCTCTTCTTTGTGAAAAAACAAAAAAGGAGAGAAGTCACTTACATCCTTCTTGCAAGAAGGGTTTATATAGTGGAATTGGTGGAGTTAAAATCTCCACTTAATTACCACTTTACCACAACCATAGGTTATGCAAATCTCATTTGCATAACCACATAATATAAGATATCTCATATCTCATATTGCAAATCTCATTTGCATTAATTGTGGATTAATTAAATTGAAACACATCCAATTTAATTTCTCTCAATCAATTTCTCCAATTAGCCCTAATTCAACAATTAGGCTAACCTATAGTTTATTATGAATCTCATTCACATTAAACTATATATTATATCATTCATATCTCATATAAATGACATAAATGCCCTTAAAGTGAAATTGAACACTTCAATTTCATACCAAAACTTTATCCTTTCTTAAATCCAGATGGAGCCAACCGAGGGACCTAATGGACCTACAGTGACGGGCTCCAATGATCCGAGATTAACCTCTCAAACTCTTTGACCCGGTTAACCAACATTCATTAGCTACGGTAACACTCCACTATAGCCCGTAGTTGCACTCCCATCAGTGCAGAATATTACGTGTCCACTGATATAACCAATACCCATGAGTCGACCCTTCACCGGTTGTTCGTAGACACGGCTAGGTCAAAATTATCGTTTTACCCATGTGTCTACCTCTTGTTCCTTAAGTCCCCCTTTGCTCCTCTAATGAACAACATATTGTGATGGTCCAACCATACATAACACCCTTCTCGGCCGGTGAGAAGGTGGGCGCCGTTGTCCAAGCCACCGGAGACGAGACTTAAGGGAACAACCCTCTAGTTTCCCTAAAGGCGGAACGCAGTGAATTCCATCTCACGTAGTTAAGTTCCCGACTCCCTACTTGGTTCTCGTCCATGAGAAGATAGGCATATTGGGCGAGTAAGTGTGACCACCCTCACCGTGCTAGTTAAGAAAAGAACACTCGCAGAGGCGTGAGTCCGTAACTCACCGAGGATTGTGTCGAGTCACTAATGGTCATCTACGAAGTTATTAGTCTTCACCATTAGCGGTGTTACATCGATGAGGTCTAATAAATCACGGTCGATCTTGTACAATCTCATTGCACAGGATGCCCCCACTCGCATGTCAACTACATGAACGAAGTCGAGATCACCTCGTTTGTATCTAATACAAAGCGGGTCGCATCCACAATGTATCCAGGATTAGGTCTCCAACCCTATCCATATACTGTAGACCGTTCGGGTTATTTACTCGAACGTGATCTTCCCTGTGTGTCCACTACACACCGAAGACCTTAAGTTCGTGCTCATTCAGGAGTGTCCTTAGGTGTCGGGCCCCACCTCATCAGGAAGTGTTCGTGATGTGTACGATCGATGGACTAAGGCCAATGAAAAGGTCAAGGTCTACATCATAGGCAGCTTGTCTGAAGTTTTGGCTAAGAAGCACGAAGTCATGGTCACCGCTAAGGAGATCATGGAGTCGTTACAAAACATGTTTGGACAACAGTCCTTTCAGGTTAGGCACGACACTCTAAAACATGTGATCAATGCTAGGATGAAGGAGGGAACATGTTCTCTACATGATGAACCACTTTAACTTGGTTGAAATGAACGGTGCTTCAATCGATGAGTCAAGCCAGGTCAACTTTATTCTGGAGACTCTTCCAAAGAGTTTCCTGCAGTTTTGTAGCAATGTTGTAATGAACAAAATTAGCTACAATCTGGCCATCCTCTTCAAAGAACTACAGACCTTGTAGTCCCTAATGCAAGTTAAGGGGAAGGAAGCAGAGGCTAAAAGGAATGAGAATCCCCGCGCAGCTGAAGACGATCGAATCGTCGTGGTATTGTTGTGCAATTCGATTTTGCTAAAATTAAACTATTTTGCTAAAATTAAACTATCTAATAATAATAGGCTAAACATGTTTGCTAGAAAGGAAAAACAACAAGTTAGAGTTACTTACTTGTTGAAGACGGTCTTCAAGCTTTCCTTTCCGTAGATCACGAACTCTTCGTGTACTCGTACTCAATGATCTCGATCTCCTCACACGAACAACGTACCGGACACCTTCACTTGGTTTTTCGGTAGTTCTTCCTTAGGTAGAAGGAGGATTGTGGGATCCTTCTTTTGGTTTAGGGAGGAGAAGTTTGAGAGAATTTTTTAGAGAGAAGAGTTGCTTTTTGGGGTGAGATTTCCAAAAATGAGCAATTGATCACCTTCCCCTTCTTGCAAAGGGGTTTAAATAATGGAGATAGGTGGAGTTAAAATCTCCACCTATTTACCATTTTACCACAACCATAGGTTATGCAAATCATATTTGCATAACCATATATTATAAGATATCTCAAATCTCATTTTACAAATCACATTTGTATAATTGTGGATTTTTAAATTGAATCACATTCAATTTAATTTCTCTCAATCTAATTTCTCCAAGTTAGCCCTAATTCAACAATTAGGCTCACCTATAGTTTATTATGAATCTCATTCACATTAAACTATATAATATATCATTCATATCTCATATAAATGACATAATTACCCTTTAGTGAACTTGAACACTTCAAATTCACACCAAAAAAGTAAACCTTCTATTAATCCAGTTTGAGCCAACCGAGGGACATAATGGATCTATAGTGACGAGCTCCAATGATCCGAGATTAACCTGTCAAACTTTTTGACCCGGTTAATCAACATTCATTAACTACGGTAACACTCCACTAAAGCTCGTAACTGAACTCCCGTCAGTGTAAGACAAGTTGTGTCCACTGATATAACCAACACCCATGAGTCGACCCTTCACAGGTTGTTTGTAGACACTGCTGGGTCAAATTATCGTTTTACCCCTGTCTCTACTTCATGTTCCTTAAGTCCCCACTGCTCCTCTAATGAACAACAACGTTGTAATGGTCCAACCATACACAACATCCTTCTCAGGCTAGTGAGAAGGTGGGCGCCCGTTGTCCAAGCCCTGAAGACAGCACTTAAGGGAACAACCCCCTCTAGTTTCCCTAAAGGCAGGAACGAGTGAATTCCATCTCGCGTAGTTAAGTTTCCAGCTCCCTACTTGGTCCTGTCACTGAGAAGATAGGCATATTGGGCGAGTAACTGTGACCACCCTCACTCGTACTAGTCAAAGGATAGACCCCCGTAGACAGGAGTCCGTAACACGCTCAGGATTCAGGTCGAGTCACTAATGGTCATCTACGAAGTTATTAGTCCATACTGTCAATGGTGTTACAACAGTAGGTCTAATAATTCACGGTCCGGTCTTATACAATCTCATTGTACAGGATGCCCCCACTCGCATGTCAACCACATGAACGAGTCAGATCACCTCGTTTGTATCTAATACAAAGCGAGTCGCATCCACAGCGTATCCAGGATTAGGTCTCCAACCTCATCCATATACTGTAGACCGTTCGGGTCATTAACTCGAACGTGATCCTCCCTGTGTGTCCACTACACACCGTTCAAGTTCTAGTTCTCTCATATATTCAATGACCCTTGAGCTTAGTTTATTGGACAAAGTTTGTAAAATTTACGAAACACAAAGTAATGAAATAAATAATTCTTATTAATTTCAAATGTTAAATTTACAAACTAAATAAGATTTCGATATACATCCCAACAAACTCCCACTTGGACTAAGCTAGTGGAGCAAATACATTTTTGAAATGTACAAGAATTACAATGAATAAAACAATAAACAAGGGCATGAATACCCGTTTTACAATTCTCCCACTTGCCCTAGTCAGGAAGCACTCGAAGACCTATACTCTCTAGGTGACCCTCAAACACCTTAGTCGTGAGGGACTTTGTAAATGGATCAGTAATGTTGTGCTCCGACGCTATCTGCGTGACTGTCACGTCGTCGCGGTGCACAATCTCCCGTATCAGGTGATACTTTCGCTCAATGTGTTTGCCTCTCTTATGGCTCCGAGGTTCTTTGGAGTTGGCTACAACACCACTGTTGTCACAAAACAATGTGATTGGCAAGTTCATATTTGGAACAACTTCCAAATCCGTCATGAACTTCCTAAGCCAAACAGCTTCATTTGCAGCTTCACAAGCCGCAACATACTCAGCTTCCATAGTGGAATCGATGCATCCTCGCTGATGCTTCGCTATACGCACGACTCCTCCATTGAGAATGAAGGTGACCCGAAGTGGATTTCCTAGAATCCTTATCGGCCCGAAAGTCGAATCTGTGTATCCCGTAAGGATCAAATCCCCACTGCCATACACTAAGCTGTAGTTTCTCGTTCTCCTAAGATACTTGAGGATTGCCTTTACGGTTGTCCAGTGATCTAATCCTGGTTTGGATTGATACCTACTGACAATCCCTACTGCATAATAGACGTTGGGCCTAGTACACAGCATGACATACATCAGGCTCCCTACAACTGAAGCATAGGGGATCCGTCTCATATCCTCAACCTCTTGAGGAGTCTTAGGACATTGATCCTTTGACAGATGAACCTCATCCCTGAAAGGCAGCAAGCCCTTCTTGGAGTTCTGCATCTTATATCTAGACAACATCTTGTCAATATAAGACGCTTAAGACATGGTCAACGTTTTGTTCTTTCGGTTCCGAACTATCTGGATACCTAGAACATACTGTGGTTCTCCCAAATCTTTCATTTGGAATTGCGAAGCTAGCCATTTCTTTACGTTAGTAAGAAATCCTACCTCATTCCCAATGAGAAGGATATCATCCACGTACAATATCAGAAATGCAACAGTTTTGTCGACGATTTTCTTGTAGACACAGGGCTCGTCAACGTTCTGATCAAAGCCATAAGATTTGATTGCCTCATCAAACCTTATATTCTAAGACCTCGAGGCTTGTTTCAGTCCATAAATGGACCTATGAAGCCGGCAAAGTTTTTGCTTTTGGCCTTGGGTTATGAACCCTTTGGGTTGGTCCATGTAGATGTTTTCGTCAAGGTTGCCATTCAGAAAGGCGGTCTTGACATCCATCTGCCATACCTCGTAGTCATAATACGCGGCAATGGCCAAAAGGATCCTGATCGACTTTACCATGGCAAGAGGTGAAAAGGTTTCCTCATAGTCAACCCCTTCAACCTAGGTAAAATCCTTTGCCACTAGTCGTGCTTTAAAGGTCCGCACCTTCCCATCTACTCCATGTTTACGCTTGTAGATCCATTTGCAACCTATAGGTTTTACCCCATCCGGTTGATCCACAAGCTCCCAGACAGAATTGAAGTACATCGGCTCCATTTCCTGGTCCATAGCTTTAATCCATTTGTCCTTGTCAACGTCTGACATTGTCTGATCATAGGTCAATGGATCCTCGCAATCATCATCAGGGGTAACGACTTGGGTTTCAGCTAAACCCATGTAACGTTCAGGCTGCCTCACAGCCCTCCCACTACGTAGGCATTCCCAACTCTTGGGAATAGACTTGACTTGACGTGCTAGGATCAACAACACTTGTTGATGTACTAGCCCCATCAAAAACTCTTGTTGATGTACTATCCATTTCGTTCAACACAATTTTGCTCATAGGCAAATGATCCCTGACGTGGTCTTCCTCAAGAAAAGTGGCGTTTGTCGACACAAGCACCTTATTTTCCTTAGAATCGTAAAACAGACCACCCCTAGTCTCTTTTGGGTAACCTACGAATAGGCATAATTTTGAACAGGGATCCAATTTCTTCAGGTTTGACACAAACACGTGGGACGGGCATCCCCAAATTCTGAAATGGTGTAAACTGCCTTTACGTCCATTCCAGAGTCGAAAGGTGTTTCACAAACACTCTTCGATGGAAAGTTGTTCAAAATATAGACCGCAGTCTCCACTGCGTAACCCCAAAAAGAATCAGAGAGACGAGCATAGCTCATCATCGACCGAACCATGTCCAACAGGGTTCTGTTTCTCCTCTCCGATACACCATTCTATTGTGGCATACCAGGTGCTGAGAGTTGAGACGTAATTCTGTGTTCTATCATATAGTCCTGGAATTCAGTGTCCATATACTCTCCACCTTGATCCGATCAAAGTGTTTTTATCGTTTTACCTAACAGATTCTCAACCTCAATCTTGTACTCCTTGAACTTTTCAAGAGTTTCAGACTTCCTATGCATTAGGTAAATATACCCATACCTCGAATAATCATCTATGAAAGATACGAAGTATTCATAACCTCCTCGTGCTTTAACACTCATCGGACCACAGAGGTTAGAATGTATAAGCTCAAGGGGCTCTTTGGCTCTATATCTTTTTCCACTAAAAGAACGTTTGGTCATTTTGCCTTCGAGGCATGACTCACACACCGGTAAAGAGTTTTCTTCCAACTCGTTTAGAAGTTCACTCTTCACTAGTCTCTCAATCCTATTGAGATGGCCTAACCGTAGATGCCAAAGATGGGTATTTCCTTTTGGAGAAACTTTTACTCTTTTAGTTCGTGTTTCTGCAGTTTTAAATAATTCAGTGTTCAAAACGCTTTTGACTGAATTAGGTTTCAAAACATACAAATTTGACTTAAATGAAGCAGAACACAAGACATTTTCATTTCTAGAAATAAACGCTTTATTATTAGAAAATACTACAGAAATTGAGTGTTCAACAAGACAGGAAATAGAAACGAGGTTTCTAGTAAACCCTGGAACTATATACAAATTGTCTAACAATAAGTAATTCCTGCCAAAGTAAAGTTTCACTTTGTTGGTTGCTGCAGCAGAGACAATCTTCTCGGATTCAACCCGTAGAGTCACCTCACCCTCTCGCAGCTGCTGTCAGGAATCAATTCCCTGAAAAGAAGAACAAACGTGGTTAGTGGCGCCCGAATCCAAAATCCAGGCAGAGTCACTACTCTCCACTAAACATGTTTCAGTAACTAGTAAATCACATTTACCTTGATTCTTCCTCTCGGCAAGGAACTTGGGACAGTTTCTCTTCCAGTGGTCGTCCCCATTGCAGTGGAAACACTTTCCTTTTTCTACAACTTCCTTGACCTTCTTGTCCTTTTGGGTGGCAGCTCGGTCAGCTTTACCCTTCTTCATCTTCTTGTTCTTCCTTTTCGGGTGAGAATGAGCCACAGATTTTGTCCCAGAGGTCGAACCCCTTTGATAGGACCTGAAGGCAACATTTTCCTCAGCTTCCGGTGTCCTGATCCTCATCAAGGACTGGAAGTTCTGTAGCTCGTTCTGAAGGGTGGTCAGTGTGTAGTTGATCTTGTTCATAACAGCGTTGCTACGAAACTGAAGGAAACTCTTCGGAAGAGTCTCCAAGATCTGGCCTGGCTCGACTCATCGATCGAAGCCCCGTTCATCTTCGCCAAATTAAAGTGGGTCATCATGTCTAGAACATGTTCACGGACAGACATCTCTTCTTTCATTCGGGCGTTGAAGACGTGTTTGAGCGAGTTGTGCCTAACCTGAAAGGACTGTTGACCAAACATGTCTTGCAGCGACTTCATGATCTCCTTAGCGATGATCATCTACTCGTGCTTCTTTGCCAAAACTTCAGACAAGCTGGCAATGATATAGACCTTGGCCTTTTCATTAGCCCTGATCCATCGATCGTATGCATCACGAACACTTCGTGATAAAGTCAAGCTCGGCAACTGAGGACACTCCTCAGTAAGCACGAACTTAAGGCCGTCCGTTACAAGTATCGTGTTAATATTGTTCTTCCATGTTTGGAAGTTATCTCCCACTAACTTATCCGAAGCGAGTAAAACGATTATCGAGCTAGACATTTTGCTGAAAAAAATCAAATTAAAATTTTTTGTCAGTCTCGCCAAAAACTTTTGAAGTCCAATCAGGTTTTAGAAAAAATTAATCTTATGATCCCTAGGTAATTTAAAATTTGCAATGATATCCTAAAGGTTTAGAATGACCGCCACCGAAGGGTGAACATAAACACTTCTCCTCTAGGACGAGACTTTCTCGACCAGACCCTAATCCCAGAATAACACTTATTCCATTAGGCATCCAGTTACCATTATTTGGTCAAATTCATTAACACTTAATGAATCCCGTGAGTGTCACCCTCAATCTTTAAGTTTCCAAGTATCCGTCCAAACAATAGCCACCGAAGGGTGAACCACGAAGGAAAATCAACAAGAAAACTATATCCCTTTCGAGAATTCACGGTGTTCCGACTCCCATGATCAAGGCCCTCCGAAGGGATTGTCTGGTCCAGGCCAAACTAGCAGGCGGATCATAGGGGTCTCACGGTGTGAATCGAAAGAAGAGACCGTGGGTCCCGTTTTCACAGGTCCCGCTCGCACTCACTATAAGTACTCTCTCCATCCACTATGATATTTTCCCATGCAAATACCATCCGAAGGGGGACGCTCTCATTTGCACCACGAGGTCGAGTATGGATCTCACGGTGCAGGCTTAACGGAGATTTGTGGTCGAAAAATCAAATGTATCTTATACACTTTATTTCCTCACATTCAGCACTTTATATTTTTCGGGATTGACCTAGATAAACTGGCTAAAATTTACCTAAGTCTACCAATAAACTCTTATATGGTATTTAGCCTAAGTTTATAATCACATTATTACTTAGGTCTAAGTGAGTAAATTAATCAACTTTTAATTAACAACACTCACAAAAAATATAACCTAAGAATCTCCAGACCGAATTCACTCCCAGGTCGGTTTTCAGGTAGGGGTGTTCCGCAAGCGTCAACTTAAATACCCCAGCCTTAGACAAAACCTTCCTTAGACAGAGTTACTAATCAGTCACCATTCAAATATTATATTTTGATTTCTTAATTCTAATCTTATTAGAACTAGAAAACCTAAGTCTAATTATTCAAGTTATAAACACTTTAAAACTAATAATTAACTTAGGTTGCATGCATTTCTATGTTATAGTGTTTGATCATTCATCACATGAATAACTAGAGACTATAACAAAAATTCATCACATGAAATTAAATACATGAGCATACTTTAATCTAAAAATATAATACTTATATTTAATTAAATTAAAACATGCATTTAATTATATTATAACACTTATAATATAACTTATCATGTAAACTATATATTATAACACTTATAACATAAATGATGCATGAAATGTTTAACCTAAGGTGGGATTTTAAATCTATATGACATATATTATGCACATAGAATTTAATTAAATCATACATCTCATGCATAAAAAAATTAAATAGCAAAAATAGACCGGTTTTGGCACTTAGGAGCATTTATTTAATTAAATAACATTAATATAACATTTATATTAATATTATTTAATAAAATAAATTAAATACAATTAAAAAATACATTTTACAAATGAAAAAAATAAATAAAATACAAATTTAAAACTGCCCACGACTTCAACTTGCAGCATGCCCCACGACCTTCGCGCGCACGCCTCGCGAACTGCTCACTAACGCTCGCAGCGTTGTGCTAGCATTCCCAATGCCAGCAGCGTTGCAACGCAATGCCTTACGTCGCAACGTTGTCCTGCAGCGCGCCTTGCTCCCGTGATTGCAGCGTTGAGACGCCGATGAACAACGTCTCAACATTGTCGACAGAACAGCAAGCACCTCTTGTTGTTCTTCATCGTTTCTCGCCCGTTTTCACTTCGATTTCTTCACAGCATCTCATGCCACGAACAACACGGACTTACAGACTCGATTTACATTAAAAATGCCCAAAAACACGAGCCCTTACATTGATCTCATCAACATAAATGCAAATTTTAAAAAAAAAATGCCAAAACCAAAAACATCTATTTCGCAAACCAAAATTCATCTCATGAATCAAAGCATCTACCCACCTAATTTTAACAAAATTAAATGCACAACAAGAAGCCAACAACTTGACTCTTATACCAGTTGAAGGGAATGAGAATTCCCGCGTACCGGAAGACGATCGAATCGTCGTGGTATTGTTGTGCAATTCGATTTTGCTGAAATTAAACTATCTAATAGTAATAGGCTAAACATGTTTGCTAGAAAGGAAAAAATAGCAAGTTAAAGTTACTTACTTGTTGAAGACGGTCTTCAAGCTTTCCTTTCCGTAGATCACGAACTCTTCGTGTACTCGTGCTCAACGATCTCGATCTCCTCACACGAACAACGTACCGGACACCTCCACTTGGTTTCTCGGTTGTTCTTCCGTAGGTAGAAGGAGGATTGTGGGATCCTTCTTTTGGTTCAGAGAGGAGAAGTTTGAGAGAACTTTTTAGAGAGAAGAGTTGCTTTTTGGGGTGAGATTTCCAAAAAAGAGCAATTGATCACCTTCCTCTTCTTGCAAAGGGGTTTAAATAATGGAGATAGGCGGAGTTAAAATCTCCACCTATTTACCATTTTACCACAACCATAGGTTATGCAAATCATATTTGCATAACCATATATTATAAGATATCTCATATCTCATTTTACAAATCACATTTGTATAATTGTGGATTTTTAAATTGAATCACATTCAATTTAATTTCTCTCAATCTAATTTCTCCAAGTTAGCCTAATTCAACAATTAGGCTAACCTATAGTTTATTATGAATCTCATTCACATTAAACTATATAATATATCATTCATATCTCATATAAATGACATAATTACCCTTTAGTGAACTTGAACACTTTAAATTCACACCAAAAAAGTAAACCTTCTATTAATCCAGTTTGAGCCAACCGAGGGACCTAATGGATCTACAGTGACGAGCTCCAATGATCCGAAATTTGAAGGGATCGAATCCCGCAGCGGAAGCGATTGTTAATCGCGTGTTCTCAATTTTGTTACATGGATTACAATCAAATATAAATCTAACAAGATTAAGCATGCTACTACAAGATTGACAACGAGATATTACCTTTGAAGAACTCTTTCTTCAAGTGGTCCTTCTCCCACGATCACGATCTCAGCAACTCGAACCTGAACGATCACGGACACTACCACCGGATCTTCTCCGTTGTTCTCTAGGTGAGGGAGGAAAGTGGGTTCCTTTTAGGTGAAGCGAGATGTTGTGAGAAAGATTTTGTGTGTGGAACTCTTCCAACACAAATATGTGATACTTTAGGGTTTCACAAAAGGCACACAACAAAGTTGCATCTCATGCAACTATATATAGGGAAATAGGATGGAAATTATCATCCTATCCCTCCTTTATTCTCTCATTAGTATATAGTCAATATGTGAATCCGATTCACATTAAAATTATATATTATATCAATTATATCACATATATTTGATATAACACCTCATATATGAAATTGAACACTTAAATTTCATTTCTAACTTTATACCCTCAATATTACCATGTTGAGCTAACAGAGGGACCTAATGGACCTACAGTTCATGAGCTCCAATGATGTGAGAATTAACTGATCAAACTCTTTGATCCAGTTAATCAATATTCATTAACTACAAGTCACTCCACTATAGACTTATAGTTGCACTCTCCTCACTGTAGATTATATTGTGTCCACTGATATAATCATTACCTATGAGTCGACCCTTCACAGATTGTTCGTAATCACGGCTAGGTCAAATTATCGTTTAACCCCTGTGATTATCTCTTTGTTCCTTAAACACTACTGATCCTCTAATGAACAACAAGCCTATGGTCCTACCATAGACTCATACCCTCTTAGAGGGCGGGGCCCCGTTGTTCAAGACCTGGAGTCAGTTCTTAAGGGAACAACCTATCTAATTTCTTAGTGTAGGAATGAGTGAATTCCATCTTGCACAGTTAAGTTCCCAGCTACCTACGAGGTTCTGTCCCTGAGAAGGTAGGCTTATTGAGTCGGCTACAGGCCACTCTCACCCATACTAGTCTAAGGACAAAACCCTATAAGCAGGAGTTCTTAACTTGCTCAGGATTCAGGTCGAGTCACTAATTGAAGGGAATCGAATCCCGCAACGGAAGCGATTATGAATCGCGCGTTCTTAATTTCGTTACAACGATTACATTCAAGAACTAAAATAAATAGATTAAGCATAAAAACAGAATATGGAGAGCAAAAAATATACCTTTGAAGAACCTTTCTTCGAGTGCTCCTTCTCCCACGACCACGATCTCAGCAACACGAACCCAAGAGATTACGAACACTACCACCGGATCTTCTCCGTTGTTCTCTAGGTTAGGGAGGAAGATGGGTTCCCTTTAGGTGAGATGAGATGTTGTGAGAGAGAGGTTTGTGTTTTGAAACTTTTCCAACAACACAACAAAGGCTTAAAATTCCTTAACCTAGTTGCATCTCATGCAACCATATATATAGGGAAATATGATGGAAATGACCATCCTACCCCTCCTTTATTCTCTCATTAGTATATGGTTTATATGTGAATCTAATTCACATTAAAACTATATATTATATTAATTATATCATATATAATTGATATAACACCTCATGTATGAAATTGAACACTTTAATTTCAGTCCTAACTTTATACCCTCAATATTACCATGTTGAGCAAACGGAGGGACCTAATGGACCTACAGTTCATGAGCTCCAATGATGTGAAATTAACTGATCAAACTCTTTGATCCAGTTAATCAATATTCATTAATTACAAGTCACTCCACTATAGACTTGTAGTTGCACTCTCTCTCTCAGTAGATTATATTGTGTCCACTGATATAGTCATTACCCATGAGTCGACCCTTCACAGGTTGTTCGCGATCACAGCTGGGTCAAATTACCGTTTTACCCCTATGATTACCTCTTTGTTCCTTAAGCACCACTGATCCTCTAATGAACAACAAGTCTAAGGTCCTACCATAGACTCATACTCCTCAGAGGCGGGGCCCCATTGTTCAAGACACCGAGTCGTTCTCTAAGGGGAACAACCTATCTAATTCCTTAGTGTAGGAATGAGTGAATTCCATCTTGCACAGTTAAGTTTCCAGCTACCTACGAGGTTCTGTCCCTGAGAAGGTAGGCTTATTGAGTCGGCTACAGGCCACTCTCACCGATACTAGTCTAAGGACAAACCCCTATAAGCAGGAGTTCTTAACTCGCTCAAGATTCAGGTCGAGTCACTAATGTCCATCTATAAATTACTAGTCTTATCTTGTTAACGGTGTTACACTGGTTAGACTAATAATTTGAGGTCCGGTCTTGTATGAACTCTTCATACAGGATGCCCCCACTCGCATGTCAACTACATGAATGAGTTGGATTACCTCATTTGTACTAATTACAAAGTGGGTCGCATCCATGGTGGTGTTACTGAATGAGGTTTCCAACCTTATTCTTATACCATAGACCATTTAGGTTATATTCTTGAACTCAATCCAAATAATGTCCACTACACTGATGTTCAAGATATATATTATAACCTTGGAGCTTAGTTTATTGGATTTATAAAGCAAGATTGTAATTTTATCAAAACAAATAACTCTTTATTTCTTTGATTAAAAACACAAGTTTTAGGGCATACATCCCAACACTAATGACCATCTATAAATTATCAGTCTTTATCCTGTCAACGACGTTATACTGGTTAGACTAATAATTTGCAGTCCGGTCTTGTATGAACTCTTCATACAGGATGCCCCCACTCGCATGTCAACCACATGAATGAGTTGGATTACCTCATTTGTACTAATTACAAAGTGGGTCGCATTCATGGTGTTACCAGAATAAGGTTTCCAACCTTATTCTTATACCATAGACCATTTAGGTTATATTCTTGAACATAATCCAAATAGTGTCTACTACACTGATGTTCAAGATACATTAAAACCTTGGAGTTTAGTTTATTGGATTTATAGAGCAAGAATATAATTTTATCAAAACAAATAACTTTTTATTTATTTGATCAAAATTACTCAAGTTTAGGGCACAAATCCCAACAATCTCCCACTTGACCTAAAACTTGTGGAGTACTAAGACATTACAGTGATGTAAATACAATAAACTAGGGCATTTAAACCCTTTGTACAGAATACTCCCACTTGCCCTAGTTGGGGAAGACTTGTAAACCTAGACCTTCTAGGTGACTCTCAAATACTTTAGCCGTGAGAGCCTTTGTAAAAGGATCAGCAACGTTGTGCTCTGAGGTTATCTTCGTGACAATCACGTCTCCTCGATGCACGATCTCCCGGATGAGATGATATTTTCGCTCAATATGCTTTCCCCTCTTGTGACTTCGGGGTTCCCTTGAATTTGCCACTGCACCACTGTTATCGCAATAAAACGTGATGGGCAAACTCATATTTGGAACAACTTCCAAATTTAGCATGAATTTCCTTAACCAAATGGCTTCTTTAGCTGCTTCACAAGCTGCTACATATTCAGCCTCCATGGTGGAATCTAATTCCCTTCAATACTGTCAACGGTGTTACAATAGTAGGTCTAATAATTCACGGTCCGGTCTTGTACAATCTCATTGTACAGGATGCCCTCACTCGCATGTCAACCATATGAACGAGTCAGATCACCTCGTTTGTATCTAATACAAAGCGGGCCACATCCACAACGTATCCAAGATTAGGTCTCCAACCTCATCCATATACTGTAGACCGTTCGTGTCATTAACTCGAACGTGATCCTCCCTGTGTGTCCATTACACACCGTTCAAGTTCTAGTTCTCTCATATATTCAATGACCCTGGAGCTTAGTTTATTGGACAAAGTTTGTAAAATTTGCGAGACACAAATTAATGAAATAAATAACTCTTATTAATTTCAAATGTTAAATTTACAAACTAAACAAGATTAGGACATACATCCCAACAGAGGCAAATGTTGCCTTCAGGTTCTTTCACAGGGGGTTCGACCTCTAGGACAAAATATGTGGGTTCTTCACGCCCGAAAAGAAAAAAGAAGAAGTTGAAGAATGTGGGTAAAGTTGATCGTGTTGTCGCCTAGAAGGTCAAGAAGGTCAAAGAAGTTGTAGATAAAGGAAAGTGTTTCTACTGCAACGGGGACGACCACTGGAAGAGGAACTGTCCCAAATTCCTTGTCGACAAGAAGAAGGAAGGTAAATGTGATTTACTTGTTACTGAAACTTGTTTAGTGGAGAGTAGTGACTCTGTCTAAATACTTGATTCAAGCGCCACTAACCATGTTTATTCTTCTTTTCAGGGAATTAATTCCTGGCAACGACTGCAGGAGGGAGAGATAACACTCAAGGTTGGATCCGGAGAAGTTGTCTCAACTGCAGTGATTGGCAGGGTGAAGCTTTTCTTTAGCGGGAAGTACTTATTATTAGATAATTTGTACATAGTTCCATTGCTTTTTGATCCTTCGATGTCGGCTCTTCCTATCATTGTGAAGCAGAATTCACCAAGTGTTGGATTGTTCACCCACCAATAGGGAACATGAGCTGGGTTTAGACCGTCGTGAGACAGGTTAGTTTTACCCTACTAGAAACCTAGTTTCTATTTCCTACCTCTTTGAACATTGTATTTCTGTTTCTTTTGAGCATAATAAAGTGTTTATTTCTCATAAAGGTCATGTGTTGTGTTCTACTTCGCTTGAGAATAATTTATATGTTTTAAAGCCTAATTCGGTCAAAAGTGTTTTGAATACTAAATTATTTTTAACCTAAACACGAACTAAAAGGTTAAAAGTTTCTCCAAAAGAGAATGCCCATCTTTGGCATCTAAGGTTAGGCCACATAAATCTCAATAGGATTGAGAGACTAGTGAAGAATGGACTTCTAAGCGAGTTAGAAGAAAATTCTTTATCGGTTTGTGAGTCATTCCTTTAAGGCAAAATGACCAAACAACCTTTTAATGGAAAATGTTATAGAACCAAAGAGCCTCTGGAGCTTATACATTCTAACCTCTGTGGTCCAATGAGTGTTAAAGCACGGGGAGGTTACGAATACTTCATCTCCTTTATAGATGACTATTCGAGATATGGGTATGTTTACCTAATGCATCAAGAGTCTGAAGCTCTTAAAAAGTTCAAGGAGTACAAGATTGAGGTTGAGAACCAGTTAGGTAAAATGATTAAAACACTTCGATCGGATCAAGGTGAAGAGTACATGGAAACTGAATTCAAAAACTATATGATAGAACATGGAATTACGTCCTAACTCTCAGCACCTGGTATGTCACAGCAGAATGGTGTATCGGAGAGGAGAAACATAACTTTGTTGGACAGGGTTCGGTCGATGATGTGTTATGTTCATCTCTCTGACTCGTTTTAGGGTTACACAGTGGAGACTACAGTACACATTTTGAACAATGTTCCATTGAAGAGTGTTTGTGAAACACCTTTCGAACTCTGAAATGTTCGTAAAGGCAGTTTACGTTATTTTAAAATTTGGGGATGCTCGGCCCATGTGTTGGTGACAAACCCGAAGAATCTGGAACCTCGTTCGAAGTACTGTCTCTTTGTAGGTTACCAAAAGAGACGAGATGTGGTCTATTTTACGATCCTAAGTAAAATAGGGTGCTTGTGTCGACAAACGCCATATTCCTTGAGAAGGACCACATTAGGGATCATAAACCAAGAAGTAAGATTGTGTTAAACGAAATGGATAGTTCATCAGCAAGAGTTGTTGATGGTGCTAGTACATCAACAAGTGTTGTTGATCCTAACTCGTCTAGTCAAGTACCTTCTCAAGAGTTGAGCGTGCCTCGACGTAATGGGAGGGTTGTGAGACAACCTGAACGTTACATGAGTTTGGTTGAAACCTAAGTCGTCATACCTGATGATGACTGTGAGGATCCATTGACCTATGATCATGCAATGAATGACATTGACAAAGACGAATGGATTAAAGCCATGGACCAGGAAATGGAGTCTATGTACTTCGATTCCGTCTAGGAGCTTGTGGACCAACTGGATGGGGTAAAACATATTGGTTGCAAGCGAATCTACAAGCGTAAACGTGGTGTAGATGAGAAGGTGCAGACCTTCAAAGCCAGATTAGTGGCAAAGGGTTTTACCCAGCGAGAAGGGGGTGACTATGAGGAAACCTTTTCTCCTGTTGTCATGGTAAAGTTTATCAGAATCCTTAGATTGACTTGCTGTTATTGGTTGATATCCATGGACACAGAAACATATTTGTAGTGAGAAGAGCGCAACTGCGGGACTTTAGTGGAGTGTTCACGCAGTTAACGAATGTAGATTAGGAGGTGAATGAGATTAACTGAATAATCTCGTATCGTTGGAGCTTCTGATCTGTAGGTCCATTAGGTCCACTTCTTAGCTCGTAAAGGGTTCTTAGATCATTTGAATTTGAAATGTTCAAATTCAATTAGGGAATAAGCATGATGTATGGAGATACATTATAATATAAAGTTTTTATGTACATTAAAACTTTATAGTATAAATTAATTTGAATATAATTCAAAGTTAATAATTGAGAGAATTAAATATTTGAAAGAGTTCAAATATTATTTAAATGTGAATGAGATTCATATTTAAAACTATAGGTTAAAATTTAATGTACATAAGATGTGCATTAAAACTATAGGTTAAAAATGAAGTATGATTAAATGTGATTTAATCATATATATAACCTAAATGAAATATAAGATATTTGGATTAATTAATTAAAAATTAATTAATTGATTTAATTAAATTAATAGGTTATATAAATATATTAATATAATTAATTAGTTTAATTATATTATTTTAATTATATTAATTAATTAATTTGATTAATTAATTAAAGGGGAACGTGTCGATGACATGTTCCCCACTTTCCTGTATGTCTCCACTCCCTATCGTTATGAGTAGAGAGTTGGGGAGAATAAAAGTGATCGATGAATGCAATTTGGAGATGGTTTTTAACTGAAAAATTGATTCTCTCTCTCACTCAATCCCCTTCTACTTCCAAATTGTTGGAATTGCTTCCCACCAAGCTTTGGTCAATAGAACTCAGAGGATAGGAGGTGCTCACTTATGGTGGTGTCCTGTTATGTCAGAGAAGAATATTGAAAGTTCTTGTTGCTATGTAGAATTGCAATTGCAAGAAGTTGCTGCCAATTGAGACTACAAAGGTAAATAACGTTTCCCTTTTAGTTTAGTTCCTCTCACAACATGTCTTAATTGCTTTAATTCATGCCTAATTGCTTATCTCTATTATTTGCCAATATATGGGTTTTTGGAGTAAACCAAAACAAAATAAGTAAATACGTTCCAATTCCACGTTTCTGCTGCTTAGGGGAATTTGATTTCCTTCAGTAAAGGGTTCTAAGATTGCTAGATCTTGATTAAAATTTGAGATGTTCAAATTTACCTTGGAAATTGATTTAATATATGAAGATACATTATAATATAAAGTTTTTATGTACATTATAACTTTATTATATAAATTTAATTTTGGATATGATTCAAAGTTAATTTACGAGAGAATTAAATATTTGAAACAGTTCGAATATTGTTATGATGTGAATGAGATTCATATTGAACTATAAATTATGATTTAATGCACATAAGATGTACATTAAAACTATAGGTTAAAGGAGAGTGATTAAATATGATTTAATTATCATAACCAAAATTAAATATGTGATATTTAATTTGTGAATTAATTAATTATAGAATTAATTAATTTATAAATTTAATTAACTTAATCAAGTATGATTTAATTAAATTAATTAAAACTATAGATTAGGTAAAATATTTTTAATTAAATATTAATTAAATAAGTTAATTATTAATTAATTAATGGGGAGCGTGTGCCACCACTCTCCTTCATCTTCTCCTTCACAATAAAGGCAGCAGGAGTTGAGAGAAGTGAGGGGTTGATCAATCAATCATTTTGGTTGATTATTGAACTTTTCCTCTCCCAAGTTCTCTCTCTGCAATTTTTCACAAAATCAGGAAGTTTTCCCACAAAAACTTCAATCTAAGAACCCAGAGAATAGGAGGTGATTCTCTTGGTGGTGTCTTGTTTTCCAAAAAAGGAAGTTTTGGAAAATTGGTATTCAGTACGCTTTTCACAAATGAGCAAGGTGCTGCAATTTTAGAAGTCAAAAGGTAAAACTCACATGCTCTTTTACTTTAGAAAATGTTTCAGCATGCTTCTGTGTTTACAAAATTCATGATTACATGTTCATCACAGTTTTTGCCAAGGTTTTTCACATTTGCCAAATGAAAACCATTAAATCGATTCAATTGAGCTTCCGCTGTGCAATTGAAATTTCGATTCCATCACTACCACCCTATCAACCTCGACCACCCTAACGACCATCCCAACGATCATTCCAATGACCTGACCACCTAGTCAATTTTTTAAAAGGTTAAAACAATACAAAAAATGTGATTAAATAAATTTTTAACCCATTACATTTAAAATAGGTTTCAAAATATTGTAGAAAATAGAGTTTCTAATATTTTAATTTCTAAATAAAATTCGAATTGTATAACTAATTTGTCCTTAAAATAGATTTTAAAATACGATGTGAAATTTTGTTTTCCACTATTTCTTAAATAGATCTCCAATATTTAAAATTTTAAAATAGAGTTCCAAAAAGAGGTTTATGAATACTTTATAAAATAAAGTTTTAAATTCCCTAATTTCTTAGATAGACTTCCAATGTTTTAATTTCTAAAATAGAGTTCAAAAAATAGGTTTTTAAATACTTTGTGGAATAGAGTTTTAGATTATCTAATTTATTAAATAAACTTCTAACTTTTTAATTTCTAAAATAGAGTTCCTAAAATAGTTTTTTGAATAACTTGTGACATAGATTTTAAATTATCTAATTTCTTAAATAGACTTCCGATTTTTTTAATTTCTAAACCAGAGTTTGATAACTTTTCAATAGAAGAGTTTTTCATGTTTAAAAATCTCATATTAAACTTGCTTGTTTGAGTGCTTTTGATAAATTTTTGTTGTTAAAGTCCTAAGTTCTGTATGTATTTGTTGTTAAGAGTGAATTCTTTTAAAATGTGAAAATGGTCTGCTTTTGGCTAAGACATGGGCTTGACTCATTGAATTTTGCTTCAAGTTGAGAGCTTTAAAAACAATGTTATGATATTATGAACTTCAGACCTTTATTTGCATTGTAGATTTTCTTTACTCTAACAACACTATTCTTCTTTCTCACATATTAATTATTTAAAATATATGTCTTTACTAATATTGTTTAATTTTACATGATCATGAATGAAGTGAATGAGATCTAATATACTTATACAAACTACACATTCATATTTAACTATACTTGAAACAATTGATCCACATAATTGATTATAATTGTTGTTGCCAAATTTTGGACAGGAGAACACACCTGACCTCCACGTGACAACGACGGTAAATTTGTAATTCTTAGGGAAGAACGCAGCCTGTAAGACAAGGAAAACCTGGACACCGGTGTGGTGTAAGCCACACAAGCTCCGATGCCTAAGTCAGAGAGGGTTTGTGAGAGAATTTAGGAAGAGTTTGTGTTTGAGTGACTGGAATTGACTTACCTTTCTCCTCCCCCTAGGAGAGTTTAAATAGTCTTCCCTTTGATGGGTTTCCTTCGCCTTTTGGGAAAAGGGCCAGTTGGAAAGGGCCGGAATCGAGCTTATGGGTCCGGTCCCATTGGAACAAAGCCCAGGTACGGCTTTGGGTATGGTCGGCCTCGGCCTCGTCCGAGGTCGACCATGGGTTTGGCCTTGGGCCCAAGCCCGACCCCTTTTCCTGGGATGTGGGGCTAAGGTAGAGCCCAGATGGGAGGCTTCTACCCTGGTCGGCCTCGGCCTATGCCGAGGCCGACCACGCGCTTGGGTCGGATCTCGAACAAACCCTCTGGTCTCGTTCCATGGTTCGACCCGCTTTGACCTAGTGTTTGAGCTTCTCATTCTGCCTGACCCTTCTCCTTGGCCATTCGACCCGCCCATTCTTGTTGGTCCAATCTTACCCATAACATTAGCCCCCACTCCCTAGTTAGGATTTGAGACTTGGGAGCTTGCGAACTAATGACGTAGAGCCTGACTTGGGAGTAACTTTCCTGTTGTCTGGTTTGGAATTTTAGGCTCTCGTCGCGTTTATCTTGCGTTTCGATTCACCTGGTTCTTTTAGTAGAATTTCTTCAGAGTCATTTCAAACATTTCGAGAGTTGCCTCGAATCTTCTCTAGTTAATGTTGTCAATCCTTATGAGGATATTCAGTCTCCTAGAGTGCCAATTCCTCTGGTATTTATTATAAGTGTTAGGATCTCGTTGCGCTTTACTTGCGTTTCGATTCTCCTAGTAAGGTTTATTTGGAGTCATTTTAGACATTTCGAGGGTTGCCCCGAAATTTTCCCTGTTTCTGCTGTCCATCCTTATGAGGATATTCAGTCTACTAGGGGTCAATTTCTCCGTTATCCAATAGGATTCTCGGCCAGCCGTCATGCTTATTATGCATTTCAGGTGTTTCCCTTTTCCCTGGGTCATCCCCAGATCGATTCTAATGGGGGTTTAAACACTCATCCGGATTCACGACCAGCGTCGTTCTCCAGTGATTATGCATACTTGTCGTTCTTAGGTTTTGAGTGGGATCACCGTTACTCCTTATGGGGATTACCTTGGGCTTCCCGCTTCTTCGCTGGAGGAGAAATTTTGTCGCTTTATAATTGTGTTGCTTTATGTTTCTCGTTTTCTATTAGGAACGTGCTCTAATCCCGATCCACGACTTACGTCGCTCTCTTGGATAGAGCGTGTTTGATAGGAGTTGTTGCCTGATACTTGTGTCGTTGTCGGAGCTTGAAAGCGTCGAAAGTTGATCTTGATAGTAGGCGGTGAAAGTTGGATAACCTTTATCGCAGGAGTAAGGGGAGTTTCGGAGGGGGATCCGAGCCCTAGGGTCAGTTCAACCTATGTAAGTCAGCACCGTCGGTCTTGGCCGATTTGGTTTGGTCGGTCTTGGGCCGATTTGGTCCGGTCGGCTTGAACTGGTTTTGGTATGGTCGGCCTCAATGACGACCAGGCGGTGGTCGAGGCCGAGGCGTGTGCGCGAGGGGTCGATTCCAGCAGGATCGACCTTCCGTGCACTGACGCGCGCGCGCAGCTCGCCGCCCGACTTCATCACGCGGGTGTGCAGTCGGCCTCGGCCGGCCGGCCGGCCGAGGCCGAGGCGCGGCGTGCTCGAAAGGACGACGCTGGCATGCCTGCCATTCTTACGCGCTTAGTATGTGTTGCAGGCCCGCCAGTTGTCATGGAGTGGTCTCGTCGGCGCCGGTCGGGCCGGCTCCAAGGCCGAGGCCGAGGCGTGCCTGCGGGAGCTGGCGCCGGCATGCCTGCCAATATGACGCGCTTGGTATGTGTTGCAGGCCCGCCAGCTGTCATGGAGTGGTCTCGTCGGCGTCGGCCGAGCCGAGGCCGAGGCATGCCTGCAGGAGATGGCTTTTGCAGCCCGCGCGCTTCGCGCGCGCGTCGCGGCGCAAGCAGTTCGCCGCCGTCTGTCATAGTCACCTGGGTGGTGAGGCCGACCCACCTTCCTCATTCTCTCTTTTTTTTTCTTTTTTTTTTAAATCTTATTTGAATCTTTTTAAAAAACTCTTTCCCTCCAATTCGGTCTTCACCTCCTCCTATAAATAGGGCACATCATCCTTCTCATTTTCCAAACCATTCTTCTCATTTTCCCTTTCTCTTAAGGTAGCTCTCTATTTGTTGTGTCTTTAAGTCGTTCCTTCTTCTCTTTATTCTCTTCTTTGTATTTTGTGTGTGAATGGAGGGTGGTTGGTCTACTACTTCTCCTGAGGTTGATGAATCTTCTTGTGGTGAGGATTCTCATGACACAAGTTGTTATGAGGCTCCCCGATCCTCTGATCATTCTTTCGAGGGGTCCGGTGCAAGTCATGAGGTTATATCATCCTTGGTGACCGGAGCTCAACTTGAGCGATTACGGTACAAGTATGATATTCCCTTAGACGTGCAACTCAGGGTTCCTGGGCCAAATGATCGGATTGATGATCCTCCTCTTGGCGAAGTAGCTTTTTATTCTCGCAATGTTCAAGTTTGGCTTTCGTCTTCCTCTTCCTTTATTTTTGCAAGGTTTTTCGGGCGTTGGTTAGGTTGGCTTTGCTCAATTGTCCCAAACAACCTGGATTCACATCATTGGTCGTTATGTATTATGGGCAACTTATGGGGATGGGAGCCCGCTTAGTCTGCACGTCTTTATGTCTCTCTATATCTTGAGTCGAAATCCGTCTTTTGGTCGTTTCTTTTATTACTTGAGTTCTTCCTGTGGAAAGTTAATTAATAACCCAAGTTCCGTTCACAACTGGAAAAATCAATGGTTTTTA
This sequence comes from Trichosanthes cucumerina, assembly GCA_036507285.1. Lineage (NCBI taxonomy): Eukaryota > Viridiplantae > Streptophyta > Magnoliopsida > Cucurbitales > Cucurbitaceae > Trichosanthes > Trichosanthes cucumerina. The sequence continues at coordinate 31,326,658 of CM071839.1, forward strand.
GTGAGTGGCAATTGGTTGTCTCGTGGCTCTCAAAATGCTACATATGCAGTTTTCACTAAGTTTGGGAATTATGGTTAGTTGTTCTCTCTCTTTTTGGAAACTGCACCTGTGTATCTTGATTAACTGGGTTGTGTTTCTTCTCTTTTTCTTCAGCTCCTTTGGAATTTCGCTGCCCCGCCATGGCTCTCGAGCTTTCGTTAGGGTCGTGAAGAGTTTAGGAGCTCCCTCCCGACTCGGGCCTGCTCTTGTGAGCCAAGAGAATCTTGAAAGAATTGGTTTCACGCCTCCTCCCCTTTCCGAAGGTAAGAGTTTTTTACCAGTTTCATCCGTGCTGGTCGGCCTCGGCCATGCTGCCTGTTTCTTGATCTAGCTTCCATTTGTAGTAACTTGATTTAGTGATCTTATTGCCTTTATATATATTTTTTTTAGAAATGCCTCCACGAAGTGCTTCTTTGTTTGAGGTCATGGAGCAAAAAAAAGAAGAAGAAAGCTCGTGGTGGGGTTGGTCCTTCAAGAGTTGAAGATTCCAGCCCGTCTAGGGGTGAGGTGCCACCTTCCGAAACTCGTGAACTTCCACCTCATCCTGTTGGAGTTAGCACGCATCGTACTAGGAGGAGCGTTCCTTCTTCATCAGAAGGAGAGAATCCTCCATTCTCCGGGGCCTTTACTCTACCCCAGAATTATACCTCACCAACTACTGAGGTTGAGCTGCTTGGTCGGAGTTTCGAGCTTTGGAGAGGGGTGAGTCAAGACCATCCCCCCGGGTTCCTGGCCAATGACCCCATGAGAGGCTTCAACGAAGGGATTGTTGAGCTCCGTCATGTAAGCTTTCTTCAATTGAGGGTCCTGTTATTATCTTGGTGCTTTTTGGTAACCCTGCTTTCTTTCTTTTTTATTTTCAGAGTTTCGGTCGTATTAGCATGGCTGCCATGGCTATGGCGGAGACCATCAATAGTTTCCAATGCACTTTTGTTCCTAGATTTGAGTTAATTCAAGCTCAAACCAATTTGAGTCAGGTTAATCGTCTACTTGCAGAGAGTGAGATCAAACTCAACTCTACCAATGTTGAGATTCAGACTCTTCGTAGTCAACTGAGTGAAGCACAGGCCCTTTTGACTAATGTTGAGTACTTGACTGAAGGGTTTAAGAAGACGGAGGAGTTTACAACCCTTCAAAACAACATCTTTGATGGTGGATGCAACTGGGCTATCAAGCGCGCTTCCAAACGATTCAAGGATATAGACTTTGGGATTCTTGAGCAGGATTATGCTACTTTCAAGAATGACCCCACTGCCTTTCCTGATTCTGAGGACTCAAACAGTAGCGGTGGAGCTGAAGTGGATGAGTCTTAGACTTTATGTATTTATTTTTTCGCTTCCTCTAAGTTTGGTGTAACTCTGCCATGTGCTTTTCTTTTCCTTGAAATTCTGTCATGTAGTTTTCTTTTCCTTTAAATGAGCGTGTGCTTTCTATCCATTGCTCTCTTCTTTCTTTTCATATGTGTGAGGATATAGGCTTAGGTAAACTGAACCGCTTTATCAAATTTGGATGAAATAGATGAAGTATTTTCACTTAATCTATGAGAGAAAATGATTGTCTACCTTTGGAATCATGTGCGGTCAGCCTCGAGATCCTCGGTTGTTGAGGGGTCGATCCTTGCTTCTGGGATCTCGTGTGGTCGGCATTGGTTGACTCGAGATCCTTAGTCGCGAGCATCGGTTGACTCGAGATCCTTAGTAGCGGAAGGATTGATCCTTGATTCTGGGATCTCATGTGGTCGCCCTCGGTCGTGATGTGCTCGGCCTCGGTTGACTCGAGATCCTTAGCAGCGGAAGGATTGATCCTTGATTCTGGGATCTCGTGTGGTCGGCCTCGGCCGTGATGTGCTCGGCCTCAGCTGACTCGAGATCCTTAGTTGCAGAGGGATCGACCCTTGATCCTGGGATCTTGTGTGGTCGGCCTCGGCTATAAGGAGAACATGGTGTGTGAGGGAGTGTGTAAGGTATATCACCATGTAGCCCCCTACTCAAGTGGGAAAATCGGTTTGATGGTCGTACTTGAGTCATTAGAAAATAAACGTCTTTCATTTATGAGAGAAAAGAAATCTTTACAGAGGACTTCGCATGGAAATAAAACCTATCTACTGAATAAAAAATGGAGCGTCTGTGCTTGTTCGTTGGTTTGACTTTCGTGCCACGTCGGCCTCGGACATCTCGTGGTCGGCCTCGCCATGTTGGGGCGAGGTCTCTTTCAAAACTTCGTTTCTTGTCTCTTTAATGCGGTGAAGTAGCATTCCCTCGAAGCTTTTTGTTGTCCTCTAACGATCCCAATGCCGTTGGTGGTTGGAAACTTCAACAACTGATGGTATGTGGAAGCAACTGCCCTTAACTGATGAAGCGTAGGCCTTCCAAGGATGGCGTTGTAAGCAGAAGTGCATTCCACTACTAGGAAGTTGATTATTTGAGTTGTCGAGTTCGTCCCTTCGCCAAAGGTGACTGGGAGCTCTATGTTATATCCAGGGTAACTCTTTCTCCTCCAAATCCTACGAGGGGAGTTTGATTTTCTTTTAGAAACACCCTTGCCAGTTTCATGGCGTTGAAAGCAGCTAGGGATAAGACATCGGTTGAGCTCCCTCCGTCTATGAGTATCCTATGGACTTTTACATTGGCTATGGCAAAGGTTACTACCAACGCGTCATTGTGGGGTTGGTGGACTGTTCTAGCTTCAGTCTCTGTGAACTCGAGGGTTTGCCTCTCCATCCCTGGACGAACTGAGAAAACACCTTGGAAATAGGGATCTTGTCGAGCTTCACGAGCGATTGCCTTCCTCTTTCTGCTGGACTCGCCTCCCGCCGGTCCTCCAAAAATTGTTCGGATCTCCCGAGGTTGTTCGTCCTCGGCTCGGCCTCGATCATCGTCTGTTCGGCCTCGGCTCGATTCTGGTCGGCCCATTGCTTTCGGATGGCGCGGGTGGAGTCTCGTCCTGAATGTATTCTTTCAAATATCCTTCTCTAATTAGGGCTTCGATCTCGTCGCGGAGTTGGTAACAATTGGAGGTCGCGTGCCCATGGTCCCTGTGAAACATGCAATACTTAGCTGGATCCCTTCTTCCAGGCGGAGCTCTCATTCTCTCGGGGAACTTCTGTCACACCCCCTCCCGAACTACCTGCTAACTTAGCCCGGCAGACGGCGTGAAACCAAAAGACATCATTCACCTCTCTAACGATACCTGTTGACCCTGTTTTACCTGATAAGCATACTAAACTTGTATAAGAAACACTTAACAATAACACAGCGAAATATTGACAATTACGTAACCTACGTAAGGGGTAACCCTACTTATGACTCTCTGGAAAACTGAAAGAGATATGAACATCACAACCAAAAACATACCTAACCATGGATCACACAACCACAACCTAAAATGTACACATAAACATAACTTTATAGTCCTTCTACAATACATATAGACTTTCTATACATCTCCACCCACGTACAAAGTATCAAACTCTTGGAGCTTCCAAAGAGATTTATATGGTGTTTTTCGTGCTTTGGGAGCTCGATCTCCACCGAAAAGTGGGAAAAACATGAAAGAATGAGCTATGAAGCTCAGTGAGTGACTTGAGTTTAAAAGAAGACTATTAGCTCATAAATCATATCACCTGGCCATCTATGAGCATATGCATCTGTAATCAAACATTAAAAGTAACTATGTAATCATAATAGTTTTTCAGGAAAACCAGCAAGTATATCGTTAAAATCTCGTAAGGCATGTAAAAGATATAAACTCTTTTTAAAACATGTTACAATCCACGTTGTGTAGGCACGCCAAAGACAACCAACGCTTGTTCTACGATGTAGTGGGGCCCGCCCAAAGACTCCCATCGCTTTTGTCGAGTGGGGCCCGCCAAAGACTCACGATAAGGCCGTTGTCACGGAGTACACTCAACGTCGACAATGTAATAAGACCTGTGTGCACACTGTACCTACAAAGCCTCGAGCTCAATATCTCAAAAATCACATGAAAACATTTGAACATGCCTGCTTATCTTTTCTTCCATAAAACTCAAGCTTACTTAGCTTGTTCATAAAACTGGAAATCTTTAAAAACATACTTGCTAAAACTTACTTGCTCGAAATCATAACATTTCCATAGACTTCGGAAATTCAATAAACATATGCTCGTGTATAAATTTCATCAAGACATTTAGGCTCATCATGAACACTTTAAAACATTTCTAAGAAATCATGAATGCTCATAAACAAGTGTTCAAGGAAAACAATAAACATCTAAACCCTTTCATTCAAGCAAAACTTGTATTTCTTAAAACATAATTCAAGCATATAGAACATTTTTTAAGTTCGTTTTGTCACTCACAGTGTTAGAACTAGAGTCTTGACTCGTACACTTGACCTATTTCTTCTTGGCCTGTCAAACAAACCAAATTCAACCATTAGAACCTCGAGCTCATGCTTTTTAACCTTAAAATTACAAGAAAACACACTTTCAAATTTTCCAGCATTTTCAGATTTTCTCGCCATGTTTTTGCATGTACCATAACTTCTTTATTACTTATCCAAAAATAATATAATTTATACCAAATTCTTCCTTTTTTTAACCCTCTATAAATTATATGAAGACATGAAATTGAGATTCCCAACGGATTTGTTCAAAACTACCTCGAAAGCTTCTTTCCCAGGAACTAACTTCTGCTGTTTCCAGATTCAGATTTCCTGCTGCACAATAATTTTAACCTGATATTTAAAACATCTTCTAGACATTTTCTACTCACGATTTCTTCATGAAAGGTGTAGGAAATTCAATAAGCTTTCGAACCATACCAATTAGAGCTTTTAATTCCAAGTATACAGATCAGACCAACCAAAAAACCAGAGACTTCTCGGATTTGACAGCAAACTTCTGTCTTCTGTCTTCCTCTTAACAAAACAGTAACTTAACATAAGGATTTGCTCGAGCTTCCTTCATGAACTTTGTTTAAAAATGAGTTAGCTTTCAGGAAAAGCAAACTTCAACACTTACCTCTTCTTCTAGAGCTCGAGAAGATCAAAACATCGAATCGGTCCGAGTTGATCACCTTGTCGCAATAATAATTCCCTTGAGTTCTTCTCCTTTCTTACGCAACTCCGGCTCCAAAATCACGAAAATGGCTTTCTTCTTCTTCCTTTCTCCTTCTCCCACGAAGCTTCAGCTTTGGTTTGTAAGATAGAGAAGAAAATGGAGAGAAGATAAAGCAAACGGTGGAAAATGTAACATTGTCTTTTTTCCTTTTTCCTTTTTGCTTTTTCCTTTCTTTTTCCTTTTCTTTTTTCTTTCCTTTATCCCTTTCTTTTCTTTTCTTTTCTTTTCTTTTCTTTTCTTAACAAAACAAAACTTAATATATTAAACATTTGTTTCGTTTCCTTTTCTTCTTTTGTCTTTAAAGCAAGCCAAACCAAAATGGTTTAAACTTTCCTTCCTTGTTTTCCTTTTGTCTTTCACTTCATTTCTTTTCTTATTAAAACAAGGGAAACCAAGTCTTAAACATTCATTTCTTCTTTTGTTTTGTTTTTTTTTATAAGGAAATTCCAAAGAAAGATCTCGGATTTACAACTTCACAAGATTTAAATGGCGGATCTCCATTAAGATCTTTTCAGGAGGGAGAGTCGTGGAGGTGTATCTCTCGAATGACTGACTTGGGGTCATTCGATGATCTGGTCGACTTCGGTACTCCTCGGGTCGGCCTCGGCTACCTTCTTCGCCTCTTCTTCTCTTGGAGGTCGCTGGAGGGTGGTTCTGTGTCCCAGTCTGATCCGTGTTTTTGTTGTTCTTCTCTTGGTCGGGTACTTCTTTGGATCGCAACAGGTCTTCTGCACTCATGTACTTTTGTGCCCTTGCTATGAATTCAACGTAAGACGCTGGTTCCTTCTTGCCAATCGATCTCAATAACCCTTATCTTGTAGACCTGCAACTATGGCTATTAATGTCGTAGTATCTGTGAAACCTTCGACCTGTAGAGTCTCTTTATTGAAACGAGAGACATAGTCGCGTAGGCTTTCTTTAGGTCCTTGCTTGATTGTAAGCAAGTGCATTTGGGGCTTCCGTTGGTCTCGCCCTCCCAGAAACTGTGACACGAATGCCCTGGCAAGTTCTTTGAAGGAATTGATAGACTTTCTTTTCAATTTTCTGTACCAATCTTGCTACCGCCCCGTTAGTGTGAAGAGAAAGCTCGCACTTAACTACTACGATGCTCCATGCAATTCCATGCGACGACTGCACGTGTCTAAATGTTCTACGGGATCCGAGCCTTCCCGTAAGGGGTGATAGCAAGTACTTTGAATTTCTCTGGAATTCTCTCGTTCATTATCTTGTCGGTGAAAGGGGGATCAACTTGCTCGATGAGAGCCTCAAGATCCCACCTTTCGACCTCTCGAACCTTCAAGAGGTTCCCTTGAAGATCACCAAACTCTTTCTGCATCTTACGGATGTCAGCCTTCCAGGGTGGAGTTGTTCCAAATATATGTATACTCTCCTCCTCCTCGGCCGGCCTCCTCGTCAGTCATCCGATCGGCCTCTACTGCTGCTTTTCCACTCGTTAATTATTTCTCGCAAGTCCGACGTTGCTCCGGAGCCTTTTTCAGCCACTGATTTCGAGTTGCCCGGTTGTTTTCTGCGGTAAGTGTACGGGTCAATTTGCACAATGGACTTTAATTTGCTAGCTTTGCTTGTTTTGCTCTTGGCATAGGATCGACGTGGTCTGTTGTTTCCTCCAAGGATCAGCTTATCGGTGTGCTTTTGGGTTGGGGATTTTGACTCCCCTGTCCCTTCTGCAACCTTCGCTTTTCCCTTGTGTTGATCTTCTTTGGTCGAGCTTCTCCGTAATCCTCCATGTGCACTCGCGTCCATCTTGTCAACCTTCTCCTTCAATTCGACAATCCCCTCGTGTGGTCGGCCTGTGTCAGTAGGAGGTCGAGGAGAGGAGATTGTTCGGATTCTCCGGGGATGACGGTCAGGATCAGATTCTTCTCCACCTTCGTTCCGGCTTTAATTCCCCATGAATCGGCTCATGCTTCTTCAGCTACTTGGCTTAGGTTTACAGTTTTCCAAGCAAGCGTTGTTCGATCCCCACAGACGGTGCCAACTGTTGTTGCCAAATTTTGGACAGGAGAACACACCTGACCTCCACGTGACAACGACGGTAAATTTGTAATTCTTAGGGAAGAACGCAACCTGCAAGACAAGGAAAACCTGGACACCGATGTGGTGTAAGCCACACAAGCTCCGATGCCTAAGTCAGAGAGGGTTTGTGAGAGAATTTAGGAAGAGTTTGTGTTTGAGTGACTGGAATTAACTTACCTTTCTCCTCCCCCTAGGAGAGTTTAAATAGTCTTCCCTTTGATGGGTTTCCTTCGCCTTTTGGGAAAAGAGCCAGTTGGAAAGGGCCGGAATCGAGCTTAGGGTTCGGTCCCATTGGAACAAAGCCCAGGTACGGCTTTGGGTATGGTCGGCCTCGGCCTCGTCCGAGGCCGACCACTGTTTGGCCTGGGCCCAAGCCCACCCCTTTTTCCCGGGATGTGGGGCTAAGGTAGAGCCCGGATGGGAGGTCTCTGCATCTGGCCGGCCTCGGCCTATGCCGAGGCCGACCACGCGCTTGGGTCGGATCTCGGACAAACCCTCTGGTCTCGTTCCATGGTTCGACCCGCTTTGACCTAGTGTTTGGGCTTCTCATTCTGCTTGACCCTTCTCCTTGGCCATTCGACCCGCTCATTCTTGTTGGTCCAATCTTACCCATAACAATAATTAATATTAATATTGAATTCAATAAACAATTATCAAGCAAAAAAATGGATATGAAAAAGAAAACATCCTAATTTTTTTTTAAAAAAAAACAGTCTAAACAAACTCAGCTCAACCCGATTTTACACCAAACACACTAATCATGAACACCAAGATTTCTGATTCCAACCAAAGGTTCTCAATGTTTTTTATTCCAAACCAGTGCATCAAACAACCCTTTAAACACCTTATGCCAACACAAGGTTTTTGAGTTTGGAATCCAAAACCATCCTAACTCAAAACCATTGGTCTAACACTCCCTAAGAGGGCATTTGGCACTCAAAGTTGATGAATTGAACACAGTTGAGTTAAGTTGGGCAAAGTTAGTTTGTTAGTGAGTTCAGAAGTCTGTGTTTAGGATACAAAGTTGAGTTGAGTCAGAAATTATATGTTTGAGGTGCAGAATTGAGTTGAGTTGAGTTGTAAGAGGTATCTGATGCAATTTTTTGTAATATGAAGTAGATTGATTTTCAGTTAACTATTTTTGTTTCTTTTATTTTTTTTTAATCATTCATCTAGAAACATATTTTCCATATTTGCAACATTGAATTCAGATGTCCACTTAAAAAAATAATATATTTCAACATTGACATTTTTTTAATAAAAAGAACACCGTTCTTTATATTTCTTTTTTTAAATAACTTTTTCAAAATATAGGCAATGTAGCATTGTTTCCACTTTTTACTATACATTAAACTTCTTTCAATTTATTTTTCATAAAAAAAAAAATCTTTCAATTGATAAAAATCACATATTTGTAGTACACATTGAACTTATTTCAATTTATAGAAATCAAATGTTGTATTTTTTATAACAACAAATAACAATTTGTAAATTGAAAAAAAGGAATGTACCTGTATTTTTTTTTCTTTAAACACAAATTGAACTTCTACTAAAATATAAAAATCTAAGATTTCATTTTCTAAACATATATTGAACTTTTTTGAAACTTACAAATGAGAAACTTTTTATGATTTTTTAAAATTAATAATAGGGTTATTTTTTGAAATACATTGACCATTACATTTTTTTTTGTGCAAAGAAACATTGTTTGTTTGCATTTATTAAATCACATGTACAAAATTAAACATCATTGGAAAAGAAAATGTCATTATTTTATTTTTAAGATGACAATAAAACGATGATATATTTCAACATTAATGTCATGTAGGAGTGAAATATTCACAAAAAATTAGTAGGTCATCGATGACCTATTTACATGATTCACAAAACATAATTATGGTTCGCAAAATATAAGTAATGACCAATAATGTGTCGAGTTTGTAAGTACGAAGAAAGATTGTTGGAGTAGAGAGTAAGACTAACTAAGTACATGTGCATTTCATATTATTTTAAACATGGAAATGTCGTAAGTCGCTTGAAATTATTGTTAGTGATGCTCGTCGGAGAAGTACTACTGGTTGTTAGATAAGATCGCCAACGATTACTGTCAACCATTAGAGAAACTAGTTGACAGTGGTCGTCAATTGCTGCATATGGTCGTCGATGGTCAGAGAAGATCATCGAAGGTGGTTGTCGGTCGTTAGAGAAGGTTGCCCGTCGTCGAAGGTGGTCACCGATCGATGGAGAAGGGCGCTGAAGGTGGTTGCCGATCGCGGCAGTGGGTGCTGGTTGTTGGAGAAACGATGATAAAATATGTTAATAGAGTTACTGTACAAGTCGGTGGAGTTAATATCCTAACATTGTAGCAAGTCGAAAGAGTTGAGTTGAGTTAGTTTCTCCATGGGTCAAATGGTGAGTTGAGTTTTAAACCCAACTCAAGTCATCTCAACTCACGGTGCCAAACACCTCCTTAGTGAGTTCAAAGTCTGTGTTTGGAGTGCAGAGTTGAGTTGAGTTGTCATGGGTATCTGATGCAGTTTTTTCTGTAACTCGAAGTAGACTGATTCCTAAATAACTATTTTTGTTTACTTTATTTTTATTTTTTTCCAATCATTCATCTAGAAACATATTTTTCCAACTTTCCAACATTGAATTCAGATGTCCACTTCAAAAAAAATATACATTTCAACATTGATCTTTTTTTTTTAAAAAAAACATCATTCTTTATCTGTTTTTTTTAGAAATTGACTTATTCCAAACTAAAAGCAATGTAGCTTTATTTTCTCTTTCTACTACACATTAAACTTTTTTTCAATTTATAGAAATTAAATATTTATATTACACATTGAACTTCTTTCAATTTATAGAAATCAATTGTTGCATTCTTTATAACAATAAATAAAAAGTGATGGATGGAAAAAAGGTAATGTAGATGTATTCTTTTATTTAAATATATTGAACTTGTATGAAAATATAGAAATCTAAGGTTTCATTTTCTATACACATATTGAACTTCTTTGAAACTTATTATGAGAAACTGATTATGACTTTTTTCAATTGCTAATAGGATCTTCATCATGAGAGAGTTTTTTTTTTAAAAAAATACATTGACCATTATGTTTTTTTTCAAAAGAACATTGTTTGTTTATATTTGTTTATCACATATATTAAATTGAACATCTTTAGAAAAAGAGAATGTCTGTATTTTACTTTTTTAAGATGACAAGACAACGACAATATATTTCATCATTAGTGTTATGTAAGAGTAGAATATTCACAAAATATTAGTAGGTCATCAAGGGTTTATTTACATGATTCACAAACATAATTATGGTTCACAAAATATAAGTAATGTGCAACAATGGGTCGGGTTTTTAAGTCCAAAGAAAGATTATTGGAGCAGAGAGTCGAACCAACTAAGTACATGTGCATTTCATATTATTTTGAACCATAATGTCATCGATAACTAGGAATTGTTGTTGGTGATAGTGGTCGAAGAAGGTATCACTGGTTGCTGGATATGGTCGCAATTGATTGTCGTCGATCGTAGGAAAAGGTAGTCGACAGTAACAGTGAGTTGCTGTATATGGTTGTTGGAGAAGATCTCCAGTGGTGGACATTGGTCGGTGGAGAAAGTCGTCAAAGGTGGTTGTCGGTCGCCGAAGAAGGTCGTTAGAGATGGTCGTTGGTTGCTAGTCGTCGGAGAAGGTCACCAATTAATGGTCGTCAGTCGTTGGAGAAACAATGATAAAATATGTTAATAAAATTACTGTACAAGTCGATGGAGTTAATATCTTAACACTGTAGCAACTTGATAAGTTGAGTTGTTTTATAGAAAGTTTATTTATTCGGTCAAACGGTGAATAGGATTCAACTCAAACTCATTTTAGGGGTAAAATGCTCCCTAATTGTCTATGTCAACTTTTGTTGATCCACACAAAGTGATGTATTTTTGAATGTTGTGGAAATGTCAAAATATATTTTAAAACTTTTTAGAGGTTGTTTGAGGTGGCGATTGAGTTATAACTTATAATAACATGAGTTATAATAATCTGTGTTATTATATAATATTACTAAAATGCAGCGTTGTTTAATCTGGATTATAATAGTGTATATTTAGAGTGTAAAATATTCTACAAATTATTATAATCTATACTCCAACAGATCTTATAGTTTGAAATATTTTTGATACAAGACTTATACTCGGTCTTTTTTATATATAAATTTAGCAAAATAAATAAATAAATAAAATATAACGAACAATAGAAATTAAACCCTACACTCCCAGCACCACTAACTCTTACACAAACCCCGTCTCTGAATTCTTTCTTTTGCTGGTCGCCGGTCGCCGGTCGCCGGCACGCCCCACCGACGCTTTCCTATATACTCTTCTTATCTCCCTTTCTCTCTGCTGCAACCTCACTCCGGCGCACCAACAATGTAATGTTGTTTTTGGGAAACGAATGCGTGATTGAATTGAATGATTTGTACATTTTATGCATTTGAGGAACCCGTGTAGATGTGTGATTGAAGTTTAGACTCAAAGAAATGGTGAACAAGTCGCAAGCATTTTCTTGGTCGCGTATCATTCTCAACCAGGTCGTGCAGCAAAACCCCATCAAAACCCCACTTCATATTTCTCGGAAAATCTCCAGTTTCCCACGCTTCCCGTTTGAGGAAATACCGAAGACTTCGGCGGCGCGTTGTTACTCCACTGCTTCAACCAGGGTTGTGCAAGATCTTCTCGCTGAGGTGGAGAAGGAGAAGCAGAGAGAAAGAGAGCAGAGGAGAAGGGCTGGTCTTGATACCAAGGATATTGACGATGAAGATGGGGAGGATTATATGGGCGTTGCCCCATTGATAGAGAAGCTCGAGAAGGAAAAGTTGAAGGACACCGGGGACTTGAACGCCTATGAAGAGCCTTCTGATTCTGATAGTGATGAAGACGACGAGAGGTTCAGTCCTGAATCCCTCAAACAGAGGTTTGATGAGTTTGAGAGGAAGTTCAAGAGGCACGAGGAATTGCTCAAGCACTTCACTGAGACTGGTATGACCATTTGTTTTGGAGAATGTCTCCATTTCCTACTTGTTTTTCTTTTTTAAGTCTATGGAAGGATTTTGGGAACGCATAATGGTTCAAAATGTTGTTTTTTGGTTCCTTGATACTTGCTGCAGTGTGCTAACATGTGGTTAAACTTTTTATAGCGTTCTCCATGCATGAAAAAAACATGAACATATGTATCAGAAATGCTGCAAGGATTCAGCATTTATTAATTGATACCATTATTCGATCTTAACATAGGAAGTTGTTCTCCCTTTCTCCCGCTCTTAACCAAAAAAATATTCATTTGTATCAGCTTTTTATTTTTTGTAACTTTTTGGACTTGTGTTAAAATCTGCCCACATGTCCAACATGTTTTTAACAGAAAACATCGATGATGCTTTCAAATGGATGAATAAAATCGACAAGTTTGAGCAAAAGCACTTTCGTCTTCGTCCTGAATATCAGGTAATTGGTGAATTAATGAATCGCTTGAAAGTAGCAGAGGGCAAGGAAAAGTTCATTCTTCAACAAAAGTTAAATAGGGCTATGAGACTAGTGGAATGGAAGGAAGCTTATGACCCAAATAATCCTGCCAACTATGGAGTCATTCAACATGAACAAGTAGGTCCGTCAGTTGATCTCCTTGAGCAATCAGGATTTGAAAAAGAGAAGCAAGTCATACAAGGGGCTGATGATGATGATGAGGAAGAGTTTGATGACATGAAAGAAAGGGATGATATACTACTGGAGAAGCTTAATGCTATAGATAAGAAACTTGAAGAGAAGCTAGCAGAGCTGGATCATACTTTTGGAAAGAAAGGAAAGGTTCTAGAAGAAGAAATCCGAGATCTTGCTGAGGAGAGAAATTCTTTAACTGAGAAGAAAAGAAGGCCTCTTTATCGAAAAGTATGTTACTCCCTCATCCTGACTATGCCTTTTACATCGTCATCTTCTGTCTTTTTTGGGCAGTTGATAGTTTTCAACTACATTTGGGGGTTCATTAGTAGCTAAATTTTTTCTTTATGATATAATTTCATTGCCATACGCCAGTATTTGAAGGTCTAAGTTGAAGCCCCTTCTTTCACTTTTGCTTCTACCTGACAAAATAGTTAGAAATTAGGCATGAGCTTCTGTTTGTTTCCTTGTCTTTACGTTGTACAAACTTTTTTTGCTTAGCTTAAAGTGAAGTATTTGTGAATATAGTTCTAAAAAGAGCTTCTTCGTTTCTGATTTGAAGCCTAAAACATTCTTTCTGACAATGTTCCTTTCGTTTACCATGTTTTGGAAAATACAATAAAAAAAACCATGCGGTTGACAACAAATTTGATACTGAAACTGTTTAAATAAAGTGCAACCTCTCATTACTCGTGATTAGATATTTTGCATAACAATTTTATAATTGGTTTTAGAAAAAAGAGTTTTATAATTGGCTTCATTGAGACACATACGAAGTATACTTTTGTTGGTGGGAGCAATTTTATTATTCTTGAAAGTAATATTGATCTAGAATTTTGGAGATATTTTATCACAGATAGATTTTTCTCATCTCTTAAAAATATATATATATATATATATATGCACAAACGTGATGCATTTGGATAGTCTGTAGTACTCTGGGTGAAATTCATATTTTTATTTTTCATTGCCATTTTCTTGAAGAGAGGTTATGATATTCCTTGTTCCTATCATATCTTCTTCTCTTATAATTATAGTTTATGAAATTTTTATGTTACATTTTATTTATAAAAAATATTAACTTCAGTTGTTACAAAACTATGGCAGGGCTTTGATGTGAAACTAATTGATGTGAACAGAACTTGTAAAGTTACAAAGGTATGCAACCACCCTTCTAAATATCCTATTGAAATAATATATATTTGATTGCTGTAACCTTTTTATGATCTAGGGTGGACAAGTTGTCAAATACACTGCTCTTTTGGCTTGTGGGAACTATCATGGGATTGTTGGCTATGCGAAAGCCAAAGGACCTGCAGTACCGATTGCTTTACAAAAGGCATGTAGCTTGTGCTATTCAGTAGACTCCATTATACTTGTTTAGTTTTATTGAAATTTGAAAATCTGATCAAATGCTTAAGATTTGAGTTATAGAATAATACAGATTAGAAATTTAATTTTTAAGGTACACTATGAGTGTTTTGATTGACTTGGTTTGAAAAGATATATATTTTTTTTTTTGATAAGAAACCAAACTTTCATTGAGTAAGAATGAAAGAATACAAGTGCATACAAAAAACAAGCCAACAAAAGAAGGGGGAGTTTACAATAAAGGACTCCACCCTAGCAAAATACTATGTAAAGGATAATTACAAAAAGCCTTCGCTACCAAGACCCAAATAGAAATATAGAATCTAATAAGAGACCAAACATCAAAAGAAGAATGCTCTAACCCTCGAAAGATTCTATTATTTCTCTCACCCCAGAGCCCCCAAAGAACAACACAAACCACTGCAAGCTACAAAAACAGGCCTTTCCCCTTGAGAGGGGGATGCAAAATGAACTCCAAACTCTCTCTACTAACCCTTTGGCTAGAACCCACCAAACCCAGCTTCTCAAAAAAGAAATTCCAAACGTTCGCAACCAACTCACAGCTCCAAAACAAACGATCAAGGTCCTCCGCCGCCTTCCTACAAAGAATGCAACACCACGACCCAACCAAAGAAGAACCTGCCGGCAAAGAACTTAACCTTCTTTGGGATTTTCACCTTCCACAAAGCAGCAAAGACAAACTCACCCCGAGGAGCAGAGAGAGACGGATTTACTAAAGAAAGAAAGACAGACTGACACAAAAACCCCTCGTTCGGGCAAGGACTCCAGCAACGAATATGCTTCCTATCTGGGATACAACGAAGGTTTTCTAGCATGGAAAGGAGAATCAACACATCCAACGTTTCCCTATCAGAAAGAGGACGCTGAAAACCAAAAGAGGGAGACGTTGAAAAGCCAGACCGAAAAACCTTAGCCAGGGTTTAATTGAAAATATTTAGCTAGGGTTTAATTGAAATCCAATTGTTAATGGCTAGAAGCACGTGGATCTATCTATGTAAATGATATAGAAATTGAATATATTGTGTTCTCAAAGTGAGAGACATTGATTTTTTTTTTCCCATAAATGTTTACTTTACTATTTCACTTAACTGGGAATATTAATACATCACAAATTTAGTTACTTTGTACATAGATTTATGTAGTTTAAAGTTCATAGTTTAAACAAATTTCTAGTGTCCTTGCCCTTTGATGATCAATCTCATTTTATCTGGTTTGATTGTGTTATATTATTTGTGATTGTGAGCTATGCTTTGAAGACTGATTCCTAATTGCCCTAAAATTCTGTGGGTTATCTAGGCCTATTCATTCAAGACTTGTGAGATTTATTTTAAAGATAATCTGAATGTTATATTTTTATTCTGAAATTTATGCTATGTGTGATAGTGAGCTATGTTTTGAAGGTTAACTCTTAGTTGACCTACAATCTTGTGAGTTGTTCTATTCCATTTAAGACTAGTCAGTTTTTTTAAAAGGTGATTTGGACATGCATGTTGGAAATTTAAGGTTTTTCACTTGGTCTTGTTCCCGTTGATTGTTACCTTGTCAAGTAATAACTAATTACATTTCGATTTCGTCTTAGAAGTGTATAATATCTAGATGTTGGTGCATACCGGAAGTGCTTGATTATTTGGCCCAATTGTGTATTGAAACCAGTCACGGGGAACCTTATTAAGAGGGATGATTGACTGGAACGTGTTTTTGGTAGAACAATATGAGAGAAGGATATACCAGTTGTCGAAGCCACTTGAAATTTTGAAATAGGCTTCTTTTAACTTTCTTTGTGAAGGAAAGATTTTTTGACATCCAAACAATGCCAATACTACCATTCACATACCACTGAGGTACAAGTCACGTTAGATAGTCTTCTTGTAGTCTATCTCATAGCCTCTCATGTGAGTAAGCTTATAACTATTAGTATGACTATATTTTTTGCTTCGATTTTTCAATTTATCATAGTTGATTCTCATTTACAACCAACAACTTTCTCCTTTTTTTGTGTGTGTGTGTTTAGTTATTTTTATTTCACCAACTTGTCCATGAAGAGGATTGGCTGTACTCATCTCCGTTATCCACTTCTCAAAAGCCTTAGTTTGTGTGAATGAATCTTTATTGCTTCCATCTCTTCCTCTCTCGAGCTTTTAGATATCAATTTCAAATTTAGTTGAGACCTCATTGATAAGGAGTTCTTAGGGTTGTCTTTTCTGTTTGCTACCCTTTGGAAGACGGTATACCAAGAAGATTTGGATAGAGACCCTTTCCAAATTAACAATATTATATAAATGGGTTCTGTTGCCAGGATGGTTCTCTTGCTCTTTTCTGTTGTTTCTCTTTTGTCCACTCTACTATTACTCCTTGCCTTTTTCTCCTTCTACCTAGTTCCACTCCTATTCTGTCTGCACGCTATAATTGTATGTCTTATAAACAAAATCTCCCCAGTATGATAAATAGTCTTAGAACTTCAAAACAGATGCAAGATTGAGAACAACTAGTTGAAGATTAGTTTTGATGATATTTCTAATGGCAATCAATTTCTCCCTACTGAACATAGTACTTTCAAGTTTTTTGTCGTGTAAGTTATGAATGTTCCTGACCCACCTTCCTTATTTGTGGTAGATTGTCTTAGTCGGCTTCTTGATATAGGTAAGAAAGATGGCTTATAGAAGGATTTAAGACTAGAAAGATGGCACTCATGTCACTCGTCTCTAATTTGTAGATGGCACTCCCCTCTTCTGAACTCTTGCTGAAAGGAAAGGTGGAAAATTTCTTATACCTTCTTGGGTCTTAAAAGTCTAGAGAAATTTGTGGCTATTGGAATCCATATAGTGAGCTAAGAGCTTTGAGGTGGAGATAATTGCTCTCTCTGGGGTGCGAGCCAAGTCCGGAGGTGTTAAATACCATCTCAAATGTTTTTTTTTCGTTCCACATGTTCTCTCAATGTTTCACTTTCACATTCTAGTTTGGAAAAGTGGAAGTACATCCCGCTCTCAAAAGGAGGGAGACTTACTCTTGCTTTGTCTACACTTAACAATCTTCCTATTCATTGGTTTTCTGTCTTCAAAGCGCGGGTGAATGCGATAAACGCTATGGAAAGAATTATTCGAAATTTCTTCTAGGAGGGGGGTGCTTTGAATACAGGTAGTTTTTTTTTCCGTTCCACATGTTCTCTCAATGTTTCACATTCTAGTTTGGAAAAGTGGAAGTACATCCCGCTCTCAAAAGGAGGGAGACTTACTCTTGCTTTGTCTACACTTAACAATCTTCCTATTCATTGGTTTTCTGTCTTCAAAGCGCGGGTGAATGCGATAAACGCTATGGAAAGAATTATTCGAAATTTCTTCTAGGAGGGGGGTGCTTTGAATACAGGTAGTTTTCTTGTTAAATGGAGTTGGACTTCTCTCCCACTTCAATATGGGGGCCTTGACATTGGTTTGTTGAAGCAAAGGAACAATACCCTCCTTCTTAAATGGCGGTGGAGATTTGTTCAAGAAGAGCAAGCATTATGGAGGAGGATGATAGAAAGTATTTATAGCTGTTAGCCTTTGGGGTGGTTGTCTCTCCCTCCCAAAGGTGCTTCTAAAATGCAACCTTGTGTCGAAATTGCTAAACACAGTGCCTTCTTTGTGAGTTTTATCAATTTCAGGGTGAAAAACGAGGAGAGAGTTTACTTCTGGCGAGATAAGTGGGTGGGCAATGCCCCTTTGAAGGATGTTTTTCCTGATTTATTCCCGATTTCCCAAAAGGAGGAGGCTACTGTGGTTGATTACTGGAACATGGATCAAAATGTTTGGGATCTTGGTTTTCGCAGAGGTATTTTGGATAGAGTGTTTGACAATTGGCTTGGGCTTATCTCTTTGATTGATCCAATAAGGTTCGGGGATGGTATTGATAGAGCTTATTGGTCTCTTGAAAAGTCTGGGGGCTTTTCTACTCATTTAGCTTTTGGAAAGCTTGTTGAAACTACCCCTAAAATAAAATTCCCTCTGATTAAGGCAGTTTGGAAGTTTAATACTCCTAAGAAGATCAAAGTTTTCTTATGGAGTTTGGCCCACAAGAGTTTGAATACTCAAGACAGATTTCAACGAAAGTTTAGTAATATTACTCTCTCTCCCTCGGTCTGTGTTTTATGCTTTAAGAGTGTAGAAAGCTTGGATCATCTTTTTTTCAGATGCACATATGCCATTAAAGGGCGGGAGCAAATTTTGAAAGCTTTTGGGTTTAGTAGTTGCTTTCCCAAGGAGGTGCTTGATTGGTTGCTGGAAGCGCTGAATGGTTGGGGCCTTAGGGGTAAAGCGAAAATTTTGTGGAGGTGTGCCACAAGAGCGCTTGTATGGGAATAATGGAGAGAAAGAAACATGCGGATCTTCGAAGATAAGTGTTCTTCTTTTGAGTCTTTTTGTAATAATGTACAAATTACTTCCTCTTTATGGAGTCTTAGACACAAATTTTTCTTTTGTAATTACAACCTAGCTTAGATCATTCTTTATTGGGAAGCTTTGCATGTATATTTGTTTGGTGGGGAGGGATTTCTCACCCCTCTGCCCTCAGGTTGTGTCCTCTTTTGTGTTTTATACATCTCTATTTCTTATTAAAAAAAAGTCTGGGTGGTGAAAAAGATCAAGTAATTAATAATTAATAAAGGACCATTGAATCGATCAGTTTCTATTGTTTTTTAAAGGTTGGAGACGCCTACCGACCAAACACACGGTCAGTTGGTCGGTTCTCATCGGTTTTATAAACTCTGACGAACTAAACAAAGAAAAATCGGAGAAATGAAAAGAAAATGAGAAGCTAAGAGAAGTGGTGGTGGCGGGTGGGAAGATGGGAGAAGGGAAGACGGGAGAAAAGAGAGAGAGGAGATGAGAAGAGAGGGAAAAGAGGAGAAACCAACTATGCTCACTTTGATGTGATGACAATGGTCGTGAGGGTGGGAGGAGCCTTGTAGCAAAGAGGAAAAAGAGAGAAGATAGAAGAAAGAAGGGGAGGCACAACCAAAGAAATTGGAAGGGAAAATGCAGAGGATCTGAAAGGGAAAATAAAAAGAAGAGAAGAGAAGAATACGAAGATATTATGGAGGTGATAAAATAGTAAAATGAATTATTTTTTAAAAAAACTAATCGGTAATCATTCCTATGTTTAGGTAATGATTACCCAAAAAATAATTAAAATGTTTATATATATATTAGTAATGATTATCTAAAACCCACTTTTTCACGCCATTTCAGTGATTTCACCCCCCCCCTTTTTTTAAAATTTATACATATATCGATCTGTCGGTTTGAGCTTTGTTGAGCTTGCTGATCGACCGACTGATCGGTTTCTCTTTATATAAAACCAATTCCGACCGACCATATTTTTAAATCAACCGACCGAATGTTGGTCGGTCGACTTGGTTTTTTGGCTTCTGTTGTTCACCCCTAGCTCGTGGATCCAAATCTCCCCGTTCAAATATCTTTTGGGAGTTCTAACATCATAGTCAACAAGGGTCAATGAAAAAAAGCTGGGTGGCCACCTACCTAGGATTTAATATTCTATGAATTTACTTGGCAGCCGAATGTAATAGAGTCTAGTGGTTGTCCCGTGAGATTAATCAATGTGTGTGCAAGTTGGCTCCAACACTCATGGAGGAAGAACTCTTTTTTTGATGGATCATGTGTTGGAAGATGAGCCTTTGAAGGAGAATTTTGCAAGTCTCTTTAATCCAGCTATGGACAGAGGTATTTTAATTTTTAGTGAAGGAGCCTTGGAGCAATTCTAAAAATTTCTAATCTTTAACATTTAGGAGGGACTTTAGTGACAATGCTCTCTGATTGGGAGGCTCGTCTATAATTTTTTGGAAGATTCACTACTTCCCTTGCCAGCAGCACCATAATATACCCTTGAGAAGTTCAGACCATTCCCTGTTAATACTTTGCTCACTTCTTTATCCAATGACATCCATGTTTTACAGCCTTCATTATGTATGCTCCTTGGGAAATTCTCTGTGTTGGGCTCTTTAGTTTCTAGGGTAAAATACACTTTTGGTCCTTGGGATTTGAACTTAGTTTCTATTTGGTCATTTGGTTTTCAAAATTAATACTTTTGGTTCTTGAGACTTGAATTTAGTTTCGATTTGATATTTTGAGGTTTCAAAAGTGACATCTTAGATCCTTGAAGTTTGAATTTGAATTCTAATTAGTCCTTGAAGTTTGAAATTGGTTTCTAAATGGTCCCTAGTAGAGTTGACATTGTTGATGTAACGGAATGATGACATGGTAGTTAACCTATACTAACTAGACTTTGATAATATGCATTTTTTTGGATAATCAGGAGTCGAAGCTTTCTCCTCTATACCCGGGAGTACCCGTGCCTGCCCCAAAGCCCGGATGATAATATGCATTTTTTAATGAGTTAAACTATTGTTTTTTGGGCAAAATGCATTTTTGGTCCCCAAGGTTTGGGATTGATATCTATTTGGTCCTTGAAGTTTCAAAAGAGACGCTCTAGTCCCTCAGGTTTGCAAAATAATTTTAAATAATCCCAACTTAACTTTTAAGTTCACGGAATGGTGATTGGATCATTATCTACTTACATGGATTGGCTAACATGTCATGTTATTTGATTACTTGGCAAATAAAATGAAAATTTAATTAAAAAATTAAACATTTTTAAGTAAAAGTTACAATAATGTAAAATATTTAAAACTCATCTTCTGCATGCCCTAGCGTCCTTCTATGTTCTGCCCATCCCAATCCCAATCCAGTTGCCCGTCGCAGACCATGTTCAAAGGGATTGGATCCCTCATATTCAATATAATTGGAAAAGATTCAGTTTTTTACTTATGCCTTTAGAACAATTTAGACGGTCTAATTCAAATTACCTCTACTGTTTCCGCAAAATAGAACTACAGAGAGATTGGAGGTATTGCATAGATTTGAGGGATCATATTAAATAAGAAACCCCATCCGTTAGACTGTCTGGAATTCTTCCTTTGTGGTGTTTGGCTTACAGGCTAGCCGCGGATGTCTTTGAGAGATGATTAAGAGTTTCTTCCCTATCCGCCGTTTCGAGAGATAGGGAAGGTTTTTGTGGAAGGATAATATTTGTGTTGTTTTGTGGGGTGAGAATAGAGGACCTTTAGAGTCTTGAGATGGACCCTAGTGATGTGTGGTCCCTTGTTAGGTTCCATTTTCCCCTTTGGGCGTCGGTGACGCGATTGTTTTGTAATTATTCTTTAGGTCTTATTTTACTTGATTGAAGTTCCTTTCTTTAATGAAGCTTCCTTTTGTAGGCTCATTTTTTTGTATAGCGTGTATTCTTTTATTTTCTCTCCATGGAAGTTCGGTTCTTTATCAAAAAATGTTAGAGAAGCAACCCCATTATGTTCCAAGTTTGTATCCCTAACCAACTTTAGACATGAAAATATGAAAAGCTTCCAATCAAATCCATTCAACTAAATAATATTTTGAATATTGTACTTGGTCTGTGATGGGATTGGAGGCGAGTGGACGACGACAACTGGATGCAGAAGTTGGCTGAATTGTGATGGGCAGAAGGACTCTAGGGCATACACATTGGAGAAGAAATGATTTTTTAATGTTTAATTAAGAAATGATTTTTTAATGTTTAATTATTTTAAGTTTAATTTTTTAATCAAAATTTCAATTTATTTGCTCAAACAAAATGACATGTCAGTCAATCCACATTTGTAGATAATGGTCCAGCCACTATTCCTTTAGGTTAAAATTAAGTCAGGCGATTTAGAATCATTATGCAAACCTAAGAGACTAAAATGTCTCTTCTAAAACTTTAGGACCAAATAGACATCAATCCCAAACTTCAGAGACCAAAAGTATATTTTGTCTTTTTATTTTTTAATGTTCTTTTTACTTGGGGACCAATTAGAAATTGATTTTAAACTCTGGAGACCTAATAATCTAGGGAAAAATACATTTTTGGTCCCTCAGTTTTGCATTTGGTTCTCTTTTGGTCCTTAAGTTTTCAAACTCAACAATTTAACCCCCGAGTTTTGCATTTAGTTATACATTTAGTCCTTCCGTCCAAATTTTCGTTTATTACTAACAGAGTGCTGACGTGGAATTAAGTTTTTATTTAAAAAAAATATAACTCTTAATTATTTTGTTATTTTTTATTAAAAAATATTATTATTTTTCTTTTCTCTTTCTTTCCCCTTTCTCCGTCTTATTCTTCTTCAGTCTTCTTCTTCTCTAGGGTTCCCCTTTCTACATTAATCTTTTCTTCTCTGACAATGGCTTCAATTTTCTTCTTCATTAATCTCTTCTTCAATCTTTAATCTCCACGACAACCTAAATCTTCTTCTTCAATTTTCAATTTCTTATTCTTCAGTCTTCTTCAGACTTTTTATGCTTTTGTTTTATTCTTCTTCTTAAGCACCCAAAAATTGACCAAACTCATCCATGAAAATCTCTCCAATGAAAACCCATTCATGAAAATTGCAAGAGAGAAGTTTTAAGCACTGGAAATTACATGAGAGGTGGCCTCCCCTTTCTTCTTCTCTCAAAATCCATCCATGAAAATCTCTCCAAGACCCATCAAAATTCTCCCAGTATGCTTGATTTCCCCTCCCTGGTCCTCAGCCCCGTCACGCCGCTCATTCTCGACCCTCTGCAATTTTCGGTGCTCAAGAAGAAGAAGAAGAAAACAGAAGCAGAAGAAGATTGAAGAAGACAGAAAAAGAGGAGAGAGAAAGAGAAAAAGAAAAAATAATAAAAAAATTTCAATCTTTCTCGTGGATGGGTTTTATATTGGAAAGATTTTCATGGATGGGTTTGGTCCTCTGCAATTTTGGGTGCTTAAGAAGAAGAAGAAAACAGAAGCCGAAGAAGACCGAAGAAGACCGAAGAAGACGGAGAAGGAGGAGAGAGAAAGAGGAAAAGAAAAAATGAAAAAAAAAGTTTTTTTCAATAAAATAATAATAATAATGAAATAAAAACTATTTTTTAAATAAAACTTTTGTGCCACATCAGCGTTCGGTTAGAAATAGAAAGAAATTTAGACGGAAAAACTAACAGTGTAACTAAATACAAAGCTCAGGGGCTAAATTGAGGGACCAAAAGCGAACCAAATGCAAAACTGAGGGACTAAAAAAGTATTTTGCCCAATAATCTATTATAAACCAAATTCAAATTTTGGAGACCAAACATGTCAAGGACCAAATAGTTGAAATCTCAACGACCAAAAGTATTAGTTTTGAAAACGAGGACCAAATAGAAACTAAGTTCAAATCTTAGGGACCAAAGGTGTATTTTACCCTACTTTCTATAATTGTCCTAGGGCAAGCTAGGAGTATCTTTTCCTCATATCCTTTTGCTTACGGATTTTGGGTTTAGTTGGCCTTTTTTAGAAAAAGAAAAATTCATCTCCCTTTTGCTCGAAGGGTGAAGGATTGATTGTTTGGTCCTTGGCTTTTGTTGTAACGGTTTGAACTTGAAGCACCAGCTTAAAGTTTTCAGTTTTTTGGATGAAACCAATTATCATTCAGGATTATGATTTCCACCCTAGCTCCCATTTATCCACTGGTAAAACAATGAAAGTTTTCTCCCGTTTTTGGCCATCCAGAACACTTCCACAAATCCTCCCTACCGTTTGCTGATTTTTGCACCCAATAAGTTCCTCTTTTACAAAGCCAAGAAGTCCCATTTTCATCTCATCCGTCTAAAGAACTTTTGTTTGAGGGGTGTTCTAGAAGAAAGTTCTTCCCATCTATTCTATATTTGCATTCAACCGGGATAGACACAACTAACCTTCTTCCTATTCTCCTGAATGCAGAATTTTCTATTTTGATTCTCCTATTGATATCCACAGTCACACTGAAGTTCTTACTCTCAAAACTCTACGTTTTCTTTGTTTCTGTCCTCATTGCAAATCATAATGGCTACCTTGGACAACGTACTGAAGATTCAGAACTTGCTGGAAATTTTGAGGCTTTGGGGGTGGGGAACTAAATGATTTTTAGTTGTC
The DNA here is from genome assembly GCA_036507285.1 of Trichosanthes cucumerina. Classification (NCBI taxonomy): domain Eukaryota; kingdom Viridiplantae; phylum Streptophyta; class Magnoliopsida; order Cucurbitales; family Cucurbitaceae; genus Trichosanthes; species Trichosanthes cucumerina. The sequence goes on from CM071839.1 coordinate 31,350,923, forward strand.
TGCAAGGAAGTTAGAGAGCAAAATGTAAAGAGAGAAAACAAGTCTTGTCCGAAAGGGGAAGCTAATCCCTGATTCAAGCTAGTTTCTCTAACATGACTATATACTACTACTCTTTTTGGTCCCTAAAACCCCCAAAAGGGGTTCACCTTTTAAAGCATGGTCAGTGATCAAGCATCTTCATCACAGTGGATTTGGTATTGGGGTTTTTTGTCCTTGAAGCCTTTTCTTATTTGGGGTAATGCGATTAAGGCTATTCTCTCAGAGATTTGGTTGGAAAGGAACGCGAGGACTTTTGAGAGTAAAAGTCTTCCATGGTTCGACCGTTTTGATTCAACATATTTGAAAGCGTCTTCCTGGTGCACACTTTTCAAAGCTTTGCAGATTATTCTCTTCATGATATCTATCTACATTGGGATGTTTTTCTTTAGTCTTTTGTTTTGTGTTTCTTTAATTTTTTCTGTCTGTTCCTTGTTTTTTTGTTGTCACTCCCTTGTGGAGTTTGTATCTCTTTGAACTCAATCTTTTCATACCCTTAATGAAAAGTTGTTTCTTGTTAAAACAAAAAGGTATGGGGGTTTTTGGAGATAAATTTTGCTTTGTTATCCAAATGGCCTTGGCATTTTCCAGCAGAGATTAACTACCCTCAGGTAAAAGGTAGTAATGAGATCGAGTCAGAGACTGATTCTTGTGAGTGTTACACAGGAAATCTTATTTACCCTACCTTGAGATGCCCCTGGTTCTAAATAGCTAGGTGCTGGATTTATTTTGAACCCGACTCTTTCCATGGATTGATGATTCTCCTATGAAGCTTTGTTTTCTTGCACAGTTGAAGTTTGGGATGTTGAAAACAGTTGGTTGAGATTAAATTTTAGAAGAGATCTTTATGACTTGAAAGTTAGAGAATGGGTCAAGTGTGACACCCAAGGAAGAGGGGTACATGAATGAACCGAGTCCACATCTGAATGAGAGGGTGAGAGGGATCCTGAGAATATGAAAGTATGGTGCCCAAGGAGGAGGGGTACATGAATAAACTAAGTCCACATCCGAATGAGAGTGACCATGAGGATATGAAAGTATAGTTGAGAAAGACTTAAAAGAATTGATAGCTACTACCTATACCAATAAGGTGTACCTTCCTTTTTGGTGGCTCAATCATAAGAACTCCAAAGTTAAGTGTGCTTGGCTTGAAGCAATCCTATGTTGGGTGACCTCCTGAGAATTTTTTTAGGGAGTATGTGAGTGAGAGCAAAGCATGCTGAAAGGACCCGCGTTGGTTTGTGGGAAAATTCTTCACTCTTGAAAGCGGCTCAAGGATGGTATGAATGATATGGTGACGTGACCAGGTTGCAGGGGATCCTGGGTCTGGGGCGTTACAAATGGTATCAAAGCGGAACCTCTTCCGTAAGATGTGGTTTGGGGACGAACCAAGGCGGAAGCTGGTGGGCATGTGATGCCCGAGGAAGAGGGGTACATGAATGAATCGAGTTCACATCTGAATGAGAGGGATCCTGAGGATAGGAAAGTATGGTGCCCGAGGAGGGATACATGAATGAACTAAGTCCACATCTGAATGAGAATGACCATGAGAATATGAAAGTATATTTGAGAAAAGCTTAAAAGAATTGATAGCTACTACCTATACCAACAAGGTGCATCTTTCTTTTCGGTGGCTCCATCATAGGAACTCCAAAGTTGAGCGTGCTTGCTTGAAGCAATCCCATGTTGGGTGACCTCCTGGAAATTTTCCTAGGGAGCATGTGAGTGAAGATAAAGCATATTGAAAGGACCCGTGTTGGTTTGTGGGGAAAGTCTTCACTCTCGCAAGCGACTCAAAGATTGTATGAATGATATGGTGACGTGACCACACAGGGAATCCTGGGCCTGGGGCGTTACACCAAGTGTCTTGCATGACCTTGGAACATGCATTTAGGAAAAGAATACCTCAGCTTGTGTGGTTTACAGTCTGAAGAATGTTGACACTTGGTATGTGCAATCATCTCTCAAGCACAAAGCTAGGAGAGTCATCAATACTCTCGAGTCTCCACAGTCCACAGAAATAAATTAAAATCAAACTGAAAAGCATTAGGGGGACTTGATCATTTGACAGAAGAGTGTGTGATAATGTTTAACCATCTTTGAATTGATTTTCTTCTTGCACAAGTACGAGAGAAATGCCTTTGTGATTCTCCATTTATGGATTAGAGTCCCCCTTTCCACATGGCAGGTTTAATGCATTAGAGTTCCCCATTCTCCATTTCCTACCACAATGCTGCTTTAGTTAGATGAATGGACTATTACATTATTTTAAATTAAGATCCATCAGCCGCCTTTTTTTTCTGTGAAAGATTGAAACTAGAAAAACAAGCTCATATTTTATACAATCAGTGGTTCAAGAGTGGACTTGGGAGTTTTGATTGTACAGATTTTGTTACTTGATCCTGAGGCAATAGGAGGTTTACCTGATTGCACAATAATAACATAGGACTCTAATATGGTTTGGAGTTTGTTCCAGAATTCCTATCATTAGATGAGAGCATTTTTTCCTTGGTGATCTGAATTAGTGCGGATGATTCTCTGCATTGGGTTTCGGACCACTTTCTTTACTGTCTTTATCTCAACTTTCCTGTAATCTTCCAAGTTCCATCATGTATTCATGTCTTAGTTTGTTAGATGAAAACATCTACAACTACATTCACTACAATGAATACTTCCAGATCATCTAAATTTCTAGAGCTTGTGATGTTGGCTAAGTAAGATATTTGATTCTAGTATAAATTTTAGAAACTGTCATTGTGTTGCTGGTATGGATATATCTAGGTTCAGCTTTTAGAGCTTGTGAATACTTCTTCCAGATCATCTAAATTTCTAGAGCTTGTGATGTTGGCTAAGTAAGATATTTGATTCTAGTATAAATTTTAGAAACTTTGTGTTGCTGGTATGGATATATCTAGGTTCAGCTTATAGATTTTGGCTGAAATTGACTTGAATGAAGGAAAGCAAAAGGTTGGTTAAAAAATGTCACATTGAATGGATCAAAATCAACGAAATCGACCAAAATTAAATTGATCTTTTTTTTCCCTGGTTTAAAACTGTATATCATATGAAGATTTAATCTTTTACTTGTATTGGTTCTTGTGAGCATAATAATTTTTAGACATGAAAATTAATCCTTCTGAAAGAGTATATTCCTAATTCCTAGTTAACAACTATGTTTTAATATCTCTAAATCAAAGAGCCTTGGTGTCACTTTGTGCATTGTACTTTGTAATTTTTCAGTTCACGTTATTAATGTGTATATTAATTTGATACTTCTAAGCAGGCATATGAGAAATGTTTCCAAAATCTTCATTATGTGGAACGCCACGAGGAGCACACAATTGCACATGCAGTACAGACGGCATACAAAAAAACAAAGGTATTCAACCATTTCTAATTTTCCTTTCCCTGCATCAAAAGCTCTCTCCCCCTCTTATACCAGATTGAAGGGTCCCATGCCCGATAAACATAGAGGCAAAATACCAGCGGTGGACGAGGCTGAGGCTGACGGGTTGCACCCCAACACACATACTGGCTGCTGGATGACAACCGTTTCGTGTTCTTGTTTTGGATGATCCATATCCACTCGATCTAGGCTCTAGCAAAAAGACGTTTTGCATATCTTTCATTTGATAGAAACTTATGGCTTCTTTCTTAGATATATTTCTTTTTCCTGTTTGTTAAGGTATATCTTTGGCCAGCATCAACCACGACAGGCATGAAAGCAGGGAAAACCGTTCAAACTGTTTTGAATCTGGCTGGTTTTAAAAATGTCAAATCTAAGGTAATTTATTCCTGTCCTTTATTGTGGAGGTTAACAGAAAGTATATTTTCTCTTTGCTCCTCCACTGCCTCTAACTTGAGTTTGGAATAATAGGTTGTTGGCTCAAGGAACCCTCACAACACTCTTAAGGCCCTCTTCAAAGCTCTGAATGCAGTAAGTAGCCATTGAATTAACATGGTTAATATTTTCCAATTCCACATAGATATTTTTACTTAAATTTTTATTGGCCATTGTATTTTCCAGATCGAGACTCCAAAGGATATTCAAGAAAAGTTCGGACGGACTGTTGTTGAGAAGTATTTGCTATGATAGGAGGTTTTTTATTCTCCATTCTTCTATCCTGTTTTGTTTCGGGTTGAGTCTATTCTTGTTATTTTGTTTCTAACTCAAAAGGTATTAATTTTTCAGTTAGATGTACAAAAGGGAATTTTGATATATTTATCATAAAAAGCACTGTTGTAACTTCGGTTGAAGTTTTGATCATCTCCGTTATGAAACAGTCTATTGACATTTTCTTTTACATCAATAATCAAGAAAAACATTATTTACCTTCAGCACTTGTGATTCGTTCCACTTTCTTATCTATGTTTGATATTACCTTATGTAGAAATATTTTTAACGACCACGAGATTTATAGTTCGAATCTTCCAAATTCAATTGTACTTTTTTTAAAAAGAAAAATGGTTATAGATCACTTTTAGAATAGACCATTATTTACTGTCTTATCTTCATATCATTTTTTTCCCTCAAGAATCCCAAACTTGAATAAATAATGAAATTAATACTTAAGAAGACTCGAGAAAACTTAAATCATATTGAAGTTTTTTTTTCATCATCTATGATATGTGTGCATCAGCAATAGTGAAAAGATCCGAGTTTCTAGAAACTTTTCAAGAGGGAGTTTCATAGCCAAAAATGGAGAGGAAGATTAAGAAAAATAAGAAAAGAAAAATTCAACCAGCGTAACATTTAAAATTAAATTAAGAATATTCGTACTCTATTGAAAAATACTCGAGTTTAATTCTAAAGTCGAAAGGTTTAACTTATCATCAAAATGTGCAAACCTAACTAAAAAGAATTCAACATGACCAAAAGAACATATTCACAAAAAATTGTGGTAATATTACCAAAATATAGTTCAACAAGTTGATCTTTTAAAAATAGAATATCAATTGTTTATGACTCAATTTGATTGGTTTATTTAAGCTATATTTGAAAGTACTTTTAACGAGACTAAAATTACTGTCACGATCGAAATTCATTTCCTATCATGTTTGGAAGAGATTTGTGAGTGCTTTTAAAAAAAGTGAAAAGTACTTGAAATGCGTTGTGAGGAAATCCTTTATAGAGTGCTTTTTGGACGAACTAATTGATAAGAAAATACTTTAAAAAATCACTTTTAAGAATGTAGAATCAAACATCATAGCGATTTGTCATTAAACACTTTTGACTAAAATGCTTATTATTCAAAATAATTTTGTTAAAAGATACTTACTTTGAAAGCATTGGTTCGGTTGGGTTCAATTAGTTTCATCCATATTTTTCTCATTTGATTTGTTTTCCCTTAAAAATAATATACTATTTTTTATGTGATCAATAATGATGAGTAAAGTGAAAATGTAGGACAATCAGTCCAAAGGTAGACAATGATGTGTAAAGTGAAAAATGTATAGAGGAATTTGATCTTAGTGGTTGTCATTTTCTTTTGGAGTTCATTTATATATTAATGTGGGAATAGAGTATTGATGTAATTACTTTTGCCTTTTCACTTTATACTTTGTATGGGTTTACATGAGTTTGGAATATAACATACAGCTGTTTTGCACACTACTACTAACTTTGAAAATGGAATTCATAGGGACTTTGTTATTACTCATCTATCTGATTTAGATTCCTTCTTCCCTAAAAGTTGATTTTCCTAGTTCTTTCTTCTTGCATTTTTGGTTGTCTAGTTATATATTCTTATTCAACATCCAACAAACACCTCTCTATCCGGTTCGAGATGAGATTATTTTGCTTACGATTTTAATAAGTTTGGGGGCATGAAATCTAGAATTGAGAAGTCGACTGGCCTGAGTTTGTGTAATTTATCTTTTGATTGTACAGAGAATGGTCATAAAATTTTAAGTTTGTGTATCTTGTGTTTTGTTTGTAGGGTTGAGTTAGTATGTAAAATAATACTTAGATTTCATTAATCTGGGGTTAAGTGATTTGAGTTTATGTAGTTCGTGAGATTAACAAATTTATATAATGGGATAAGCAAACTCACATATTAAATATAGATCAAACTTTAACTTAAGAATGAAATACTTTATATGTTATAGACAATTTTAATAGCTCGTGTTTTTTAATTTTTTTCAATTTTCCAAAGTTATGTTGGTATCCAGGTTTATCCTGAATTAGTTTTTTAGTATAATTAAATAAAGTTGTGGTAATATATATTGCAATGAATTAGATTTATTGTTGCAAGATGAATTATGTCATTTGATACATGAATATTTCGGTTTTTTTATCCATATTTAAGTAGTAAAGTTTAATGTGTTTACTATTTTTTTTAAACAAAAAATTAGTGATATCTTTTAAATATCATAATAGAAACAATAAATTTCATACTATTCAAAATGATCAAGAGATGATTTTAGGAACTAATATATTTTTAATACGTAAATAAACATTAATACAAAATCATATCTTTTTGATTTGGAGGCTAACAAAATCAAATCTTTCTTAGACATTTTAATTATCAAGATATAATTACATCCATAAAATTATGTTCAAAAGAAATATATATATATTATTTCCACAAAATTTTAGTATACGTGTCAATTGACTTAATGGATTTTAATTTTTTAAATAGCATGCATGATTCTTGGAGTTGAAGTTTTGATTACTATATATTTTCGGATAATGTGACTTTTTTTTTTTTTTTAATACTAGGATAATGTCATCATATATATATACACACGAAGTTTACATCGTTCCACGTGTGATATGTGTTAAAGATAAATATTACCACTTATATAATTTTAATATTTCATATATTGTTGACTACTTTTAATAATTGGCTAAAAAAGTAGCTATAAATTTAGTAGCTCTTTTACACTTCTTTTCTTTTCTTTCTTTTTCTAGGTTTGATTCTTGAGGAAATAGAAGTATTATAACGTGTTCAATTAGGGTTGGGAGATTCGAACCATAGACCTCGTAGTCGTCAACATCAATTAAGTTATCTTTTGACTTATTCAGTCAATGAAACTTTTTAAAACGAAAATAAAAATTTGAAATTCTATAAATAAATTTAATTAAATTGAAAATTTAGTTTGTTTGGAGAGAGTTAGAATTTTAGTCCCTATAATTTTAGAAGTTAAAATTTTGTCTTTATGCTTCAATAAAACCTCATAAATAACCCATATGATTTAAGCTAAGGTCTATTTATGAGAGTTTTATTAAACCATAGTAACCACATTTGTAATTTAACTAATACATTTTATATAACAAAATCAAAGCATTTAATTTCCATAACATAGAACTCAAAAAGAAAAATCCCCTAACATTTATTCTCTACACATACACATTCATCTTTTAAATATTTAGATCGGTTTAATTTTTGAAAATTGTGCTTGTTGTCTCACTATTTCTTTACAATGTTTTTTATCCTTAAAAAGAATATTCAAATTCTTAACTACATTTCAAAAATATTTTTAATTTTTTTATTTTCAAAATTTAGTTTGAATTTTGGAAATATTTATATTCTTACTCTCACCCAACAATATAAATATTCAAATTCTTAGCTACATTTCAAAAATAAAAATAAGTTTTAAAATTTTATTTTTATTTTCAAAACTGAGTTTGAATTTTGAAAATATTTTATATTCTTACACTCACCCCAACAATATAAATATTCAAATTCTTAGCTACATTTCAAAAAAAAAAAAAAAAATTTAAAATTTTATTTGTATTTTCAAATCTGAGTTTGAATTTTGAAAATATTTTAGGGATTTTTACATATATAACCCAACTTAGTAGCCCATTTTACATAAATGTATATCAGGCATGAAATATTACATGAATGTCTAATTTGGCCCAAATATTAAAAAAAAATCAGTGGCCTTTTACTGTTTGGCCCTTTTAGATGATATGATATTTTTAAAAAAAAAAGAATTGTATACGAACGTTTCAGAAAAGGAAAAAATATAGAAATTGGAAAAACACGTTTATTTGGGGGGAATTCGTGCCGAAGAAAACGGGAAGAAAATTTGGACTTTCACTCTCACGACTAGGTAACGCGAAACTGAAATCTGGGCAAGAAATCGAAGAAGAAGAAGACGAAGATCATTCTTATTAACGACAATAAGTATTTTACATTCTTCGCATTGTTTGATATTTATCGGTTATTTTTTAACACGAAAGGATTTTTCAGCAGGTTTCGACTACGGAATGAACATTTGGGTATAGGTATATCCGATATAGTATCTAGGGTTTCATATTTCTTCTTTTAACTGCTTATGTTGTCAGTTGCACTTAGGATCACTACGAAAGTAATTGTAAAAACATACCATTGAAGTTCGTATTTAAACATTCACTTGCATGTTCGTTTTCCTGTTATGAAAGTAAAAGGTATAAATGTTGATGGTGATCATGTTCCTGTTTGGTGTTAAGTTTTGTTGTTTAGTTAAACATAATGTATAATACTGTTGTTTATATAAAAAATAAGTTTTAAAACAGAGTGAGGCATCTAAGAACATAAATGTGTGACATAAGAATGTTAATATATTATATGACCATGTACGGTAACTGAGGAATATATGAAATATGAACTGGGGTGATGATGATTGAAAGTAATATTTAATTCATATATACTAGTTATACATAATGTATATGTGCCATCATTATTGACGAAGTTAATAGCTGATATATATATATTTGCCTATATGATATATAATAGGTAATGGGTAGAGATAGAAACAGGGGGAACTCTGAAAATCTAAGAAGAAGTGCAAGATTATTAGGTAGTTATAACAGGAAACCAAAAAAAAGAACAGAAAATGAGACTATCCAAATAGAATCTGAGGTACGGAAATATAATATATGATTGAAGTTTGTTTAATATGTTTATATGTTTATATGATAATATGAAACTTGGGTTGCAGGACGAACTTGAAGACACAAGAATATCGACAAATCCTTGTGATATGGATTGTGAAGTACATACTCCACAAACACAAATCATACCTACACAATTACAAGATCCAGACACAGTGTGCTCGCAAATAGTTCCTTATAGATATTGTTTCGAGGTATATTTTGTAAACAAGTTAAGAATTATGATCTATACATATGTAATGATAATATAATGGTGTTATTTTCATATAGGATGAAGTACAACAAAATGCAAATGTTGTTTTGGAAGAAGAGGGAGGAAATGAACATGTATATCATGTTTCAATCAATATATGTTAATGTTAAATTCATTATATACTATGGAACATAATATATAAATAATGCTAACCATTCAAATTCTAATTAGATACCTACTATGGAGAATAAAGATGATAATGGCAAGGAGACAATGAAGGCTACTATAAAAGATGTAAATGATAGTAGAAAGGATAGAGAGGAAGAAAAAGACAAGAATTTGAGCGAATATGATTCTGAAGTATATTTAATATGTTTCATATATTATATCTCTGAAGGTATTTGGAATTCCCGCAGCGGAAGACGTTGTGAAATGTCGTTGATCCGTTGTGTAATTCTATCTTAAAATCGAACTAAACAACTTTAATTCTAGGTTAAACATGCATTAAAGAGAAGAAAACAGTAAGGTATCGTTACTTACTTGTTGAAGAACACTTCTTCAAAGCTTTCCTCCTCCGGTCACGATCTCTCTCGAACCAACAATCTCCTCGAATCAAACCTCGAACAGAGTTGCAAGACACTTCCAAAATGTCTTCTCGGTTGTTCTCGGGAGGTTGAGGGAGAGTAGGTGGGACTCCCTTTGGATTTTGGGTGAGGAGAGTTTTGAGAGAGTTGAGAGAGAATGGAGGTCTCTTGGAACATTAATTTCCAAAAATGAGAACCAACCTTACCAAAGGCTTCTCACCAAACCTTTAAATAATGGTGAGATGTGGAGTTAATATCTCCATTAAATTACCATTAAACCACAACTATATGATATACAAATCATATTTGCATATCATATAATATAAGGTATCTCATACCTTATTATACAAATCTCATTTGCATAATTGTGGATTTTTAAATTGAATCACATTCAATTTAATTTCTCTCAATTGAATTTCTCCAATTAGCACTAATTAATCAATTAGGCTATACTACAGTTTATTATGAATCTCATTCACATTAAACTATATATTATGTCATCTATATCACATATAAATGACATAAATATCAAAATAATGAATTTGAACACTTCAAATTCACACCAAATCGTAAATCCTCAATTTGTCCAATTTGAGCCAACCGAAAGTGACGTAATGGACCTACGTGATTTGAGCTCCAATGATCCGTCAAACTCTTTGACCCGGTTATTCAACATTCATTAGCTCTGAGAACACTCCACTAAAGCCCGTAGCTGCACTCTCATCACTGTAGGACAAGTTGTGTCCATCGATATAACCAATACCCGTGAGTCGACCCTTCACTGGTTGTTCGTAGACACTACTGGGTCAAATTATCGTTTTACCCCTGTGTCTACCTCTTGCTCCTTAAGTCCCACTGCTCCTCTAATGAACAACTACGTTGCATGGTCCAACCATAAACAACAACCCTCTCAGGCCAATGAGAGAGTGGGGCCTGTTGTTCAAGCCCTGGAGACAGCACTTAAGGGAACAACCCCTCTAGTTTCCCTAAATCGGGAACGAGTGAATTCCTTCTTGCGTAGTCAAGTTCCCAGCTCCCCACGTGGTCTTGTCGCTGAGAAGATAGGCATATTGGGCGAGCATCAGTGACCACCCTCACCCGTACTAGTCAAAGGACAGACCCCCGCAGACAGGAGTCCGTAACACGCTCAGGATTAAGGTCGAGTCACTAATGATCATCTACGAAATTATTAGCCCTATACTGTTAACGGTGTTACATTAGTAAGTCTAATAATTCACGGTCCGATCTTGTACAATCTCATTGCACAGGATGCCCCCACTCGCATGTCAACAACATGAACGAGTCAAATCATCTCGTTTGTATCTTAATACAAAGCGGGTCGCATCCACAGCGTATCCAGGATTAGGTCTACAACCCTATTCATATACTGTAGATCGTTCGGGTCATTAACTGGAACGTGATCCTCCCTATGTGTCCACTACACACCGTTCAAGTTCTAGTTCTCTCATTAATACAATAACCCTAGAGCATAGTTTATTGGATTAAGTTTATGAAATATGCGAGACATAAAGTTCAAATAAATAACTCTTATTTATGTCACAAGGCTCAAATAAATAACTCTTATTTATTTACAACTTGGAATATTACAAACTATACAAGATGAGTACATACATCCCAACAATCTCAACTATAATTGTTATTATACAATTATTATAACACAATGGTATATGTATTATAGGAGGACCATGTTATGTTGTCTGAAATCTTGAAGAAAAAAAAATGATGGAAAACGAAAAATGGTGGATAAACCGACAAAGGTAGTACTTTATATATACTACATTATAAGTACATACATCCATGTGCAAATTCCATTACATAATGAATATAATTTGAATATACGATTAAACAAAATGTGAGAGAAAAGAAGAGAAGAATTGGAGAACAATCAACGATAACAAAAAGAGTAACTAGACAGTCTCCAAGAAAGAAGAAGCCTGTAGTTAGGTCGAAGAAAGAAGTAGCAGTAGGAAAGAAGAAGGTGACGATTTTAGTAAGTTTATATCATATATGCTATCATGTTATTAAACCTTACATACATTTATTTGGAATCAACAGATAACAAAAGGAGATATGAAAAAGAAGGCTGAAAGGGAGGAGAAATACACACGAGGAAGTATCCTAGGAATTAACAGACAGGATATGTATGAGGTAATAACTTCACGTGAACTAAAAATTGGTATTAATTATAGTATCCTATGTATATGTGATATGTAACTTGATTTATTTCATATGTTTTAGGCTGGACCATTAATTTTGCAGAGGGATAGATGATCCAGTACCCAAAATCTTAACATATACTCTAGATATGAGGTAATCAAGAATATAAATGAGAAGTTAAGCAAAAAACATCTAGGTAGGTTTAAGAATAGTTGTTTTGGACAATTTTTGGACCTTAAAATGGAGAAGTTCCCTAGTCAGCTCCTATACCATCTAATCAGGAGACAGAGTTCACTAACGAAAGGGGATGAATTGTGTTTTAACCTAGAAGGAAGAGTTGTAAAATTCTTATTGAAGCACTTCCAAAAAATAATTGGTTTAAATATAATTGTGGTGAACTACCTGAAATGGACATGCGGAAACTGAAGGGAAGGTTTTTGAACAAATATTTGGATAGTGAAAAACCTATCAAAAGGACTATAGTTAGTGATCTGTTTCAAAATATGGATGGAGTAAAGAAGAAAGATAAAGTCAGGCTTGCAAAATTGTATTTTTTGTCAAATTTCTTGTTGGGGAAACAAGTTGGTACAGGGGTTGAATTGGAACATATAACTCTTTTAGATGACGATGAACAATTTGAGACATATCCCTGGGGGCGTATAACATATAACATTACAATAGAATCCATCAAGAAGGTCATAAAAAATCCTGATGCAATGATTGTAGGTATATCGGGATTCCCACATGTGTTGGTAGTGTGGGCGAGTGTATCCCTCTATTGTCTGGACCGACGATTTACATTGCGCATAAAGTCTCTTTAGGAATGCCTAAAATGAAGAACTGGAAAGCTGATGTACATCCAGAGTGGAGAGACTTGACCATAAAGGTGTTTGAGCACAAAGATGTTAGTATGATTTTATATTTACCAATAATATCATGAACATGTAATGCATCATATATCATATATTCAATACTATATATATCATATATATGATATCTGTGTCTGAATATTAAATTTCAGTTTGAGTTCTTTGCTATGGTTAACGAAGATGACGAAATAGTTCATGATGAGTTCCAGAAAAAACTCAGCGACAGAGGTAACACATCCACATCAAAAGGGAAAGAAAAAGAGTTTGATGTGGTAAACAATGAAACTATAATGCAGGAGTTCTTGAGTTTTAGGGAATTTGTTATGAAGAATTTTGTTGGGCTGAATGTGAAGATGGATATGCTGTCTGAAGAAGTTAATCCCCTGAAAAACAAGTTGAGAAATTATGAGGTAGAATGTGATATAGAACATAAAGATAATGAGAATGATGATATGAATAATGATGAGAGTGGTAGAGGTGAGGACCAAGCTGAGAACATGAAGTTGGTTCCGACCATGGAAATGCAGGCGGTGGCCATTCTGTGATTGATGAAGGTGAAAGTGGATTGGACAAGGAAAAGGAAAATGAAGATGATGTGGATGAGGTATGCGTGAATATTGTATATTTCATATAAACATGTATAATTGTAATTCTTATACGATTTATGAAGGTGATTTACAATATTATTTGAATTGAAAACTTAGGAAATGTCGAGATTACTTACAGAGGATGAAAACGTGACCAAGAAAATTTTAGACGAAGTAGATAACATTGAGAAAGCTGAAATGTGCAAGAAGGTAATTTGTTATTGACAATTGTTTACAACTGTAATATGCTGATATATGTTTATTAGATTCCATTCGTACTTTCTTGCAGAAGAAGGAATTGATGACTACAAAAAAGGTTGTTCGTGTGAAAAAAAAAGAAATTGATAATGTTGATGTAAGTACATAACTATATATTATTATATATTACAAAGGTATATTGTAATATTATAGTTCTACATTACAGTTAATAACTTCTTGTTTGTTCATAGGCAAAGAGAAAAGGGAAAATCCAAGATAAACCAAATGTGAGAGATCGAGGACGGAGAAATGTGGTTCCATCAATATTCATGAGATCACCATTCACATCAAAATTTGGATCTGCTGAAGACAAAATTTCAAAAAAGGCCAAAATGAACGAAGACTTCAACACACCAAATTTCAATATTATGTCTGATATATGACTTTGTGTTCTTGTTTGTTATCTTTTAATTTGGTTAGTATGATGACTTGTTTTATTTAGGGATATTCTCATGAAACTGATATGTTAAGTATTTTTTGATATGTAAACTGTTTGGGTAGATAATATACTTTGTTTAATTTTGACGAAAAATTCCATAGGTTATATAACGTGTACACAGATAGATATATATATATATATATATACACACACATATATATACATATATACACATGTATATATCTCTTAATTTACATAAGTTTTTCATTATGAACTAACTTCAGATTGTTAGATTTCAATAGATTTGATATTTACAGTTTGAGTATATAGGAATGTATGTAAAATATAAGCATTCTTGTATATACTATACAGAAGTATATAATCAAGATTGAAATAGTAAGATAGAAAACATATATCAATTATAAATCAAACATTAAACATTGTTATTAGAACATAAATACTAATAAAGTTCCTCCTATAACAAACAACTCAAACACAACATAAGCAAAATAATATTGTTTTAGTAGGAAAGTAACAGAGTTTATATAAAATGAACTTATTTATTGTGTAAGAGCGAATCTGCAAGACTTCCGATTATGACCAGCTTTGCCATAACGACCGCATTTAACACGTCTCTTGAACTCCATTTGTGAAGGAATTCTATTCTTCTTCAGCCTGCCAACCGATCGCTTCACATTGAGTGGAAGAACAATTACCTGTTCGACATCTTCTGGAATAATCCAACTGTCTTCTTGACCTAGTGGATATACTAATCCACTATATATTGATGCAAGAGTGTTGTTCAAGTAATATGGTGAAATATATACTTTGGTTGAAATGTGTTTAGTAGTCAAAACAACACATGCATGAGAGCAAGGAATCTGTAATGTGTCCCACATTCTACAACTGCAACTCCTTCTGGGTAAATTCACATTGTATTGCCTTGTTCCATCTATGACTTGATATTCCATAATGTCTACAGGATTAACTTGGTATATGAAAAAAATACTTACAGATGAATCTTATATATAATATATCATATATATGAAATATAACTTAACCTGCATAGAACGACCCATCTATATTGAGTCTCGCAATTGTTGTTCAGTGACCTTAGTAAACATAGTAACTTGGAAAGAACAATCATTCCTCCTTTCATAAAACCATCTTTGCATGGTCATTCTTAGCACCTCCAACATGGATGCAATAGGCAAATCTTGTGATTTCTTAATGGCAACATTCAAACTTTCAGAAATGTTAGTTGTCATCATCGTAAAACGACTACGAGGTGCAAAGGCACGAGACCACTTTGGTAAACCTATGGTTAATAATTCATTACGAATACCTCGAACACTTAACTCCAGTAGGCGCATCTGATGTTCAAAATCAATAACATTATAAGCTTTGGCACATGCATAGAAAATGACATAATTAATCTTCGACTTGTATACGAGCTTAAGGTTCTTCAATAGATGGACCATGCAAATACAGTGAAATGCATCGGGAAATACTAATTGAACTGTCTTACCAATACTCTTATGCCTATCAGATACAATAATAAGGTCATTCTGTTGTACGATTATCTTTATGAGGTGAGTGAAGAACCATAACCATGAATTATCATTCTCTGAATCGACAACGGAAAATGCTATCGGGAATATTTGATCATTTGGATCATATGCAGAAGTTGTTATTAGGGTACCAACATATTTATTCTTCATATGGGTGCCATCAACTGAAATCACTGGTCGACATTATTTCTACCTATTGATACTAGCAACAAATGACATAAAGAAAAATTTAAACCTTCCATCCTCATCAAGTTGAAGTTCAGTTATTGAACCTACATTACGATGGAAACATTCTATACATTAAAACATATAAACATATATATATGTGTGTGTGTGTGTGTGTGTGTGTGTGTGTGTGTGTGTGTGTGTGTGTGTGTGTGTGTGTGTGTGTGTGTGTGTGTGTGTGTGTAATATACGATTAGTTATAACATATATATTAAAGTAAACAGTAATATGATAAATTACCTAGATTCTTGATCTTCAACATGTGAGCAAAAGATGGAAGCATTTTATAGGAGTCCTCTGGTGAACCTCTAATCTCATTCATTGCTAATTTTCGTGCACGCCAAGCTTTCTGATAACTTATTCTTAAACCATGTTTGGTAAGGACGTAGTTTTTAATTTCTTTCGGAGTGGGTAACGAGTTGCCATCTATATTAATCAAAGACTTGATACAATCCTTTATAACAGAGTATGAAACTTGCTTATGATCCGTTAAAACAATATCAAGAGAGCAAGTATGTTCAGAATCAAATCTTTTAATGATCCAAGAGTCACTATCGTCGTCTCCATAACGACAAGCTCTGAGAAACCACTTGCAATTAACATGAACACAT
Source organism: Trichosanthes cucumerina (assembly GCA_036507285.1). Lineage (NCBI taxonomy): Eukaryota > Viridiplantae > Streptophyta > Magnoliopsida > Cucurbitales > Cucurbitaceae > Trichosanthes > Trichosanthes cucumerina. The sequence continues at coordinate 31,367,298 of CM071839.1, forward strand.
TGGACAATAAGAAATACCTTGTTCGATTTTACAGTCTTGTATTGGAAACTATCTCTAATTGCAATACCGCGTAATGCATTGTGTAATACACCTTTACCAATATATATGTCATCAATTTGAATGGTAAAGTTGGATGATATCTTAGTAACATCAATGTTGCGATATACACGCACTCCTACAATAGGGGTTTTGCTGGTTGAACCAATATGAGGTATGTTGTCCAACATAACTGATAGGGTGTTCTTTGAGTCAATAATTAGGGCACAATATTCATCCATATTGTAGGTCAATATGCTAACTAACCAATCAACATCAGTATCTGAATTGATTTCTGCATCTTTCTTAATGAAAGAATGGGACCCTATGCAAACATATATATCTAGAGAGTCACCATGCTCAACAGTACCCAACTTTTCGATGATACGTTGTTGTAACTCAACAAATGTCATTCCGTAGTGTAATGATATCTCTGATACTTTGTAACTAACATAATTGTAAGATTGGTTCCAAGATTCGCTATAAAGCATAGGAATATCAGCTACCTATAAATTTATACTAGTATAAATCAGAAGATATATATCGTATATATAACAGAATAACATAATATATACAGTAACATATTGTATCGTTATAACTCATCGTTAAACAAATATACTCTTGTATATATCCAATACGTCCTGTAAAATATCATCCACAAATCTAAATTGACGTATGAACGATATATTCTCCAAAATATGTTGATTAACTATAGAAAGTAATATACGGTACAATTGCATTGTTTGACTTAATACATGACATTTGAGTTAGTACATACGTGATTGTAACGCCCCAGAACTTCAAGTACCTTCTATTCTGAATTATGGGCTAATTTAATGCAAATTAAATTATTCGAACCTTTGAGTTTCTGGTTTTATTTTTTTAGTTTTGAAAATTTAGGAGAATACATATGGGTGTTACTAAATATAAGTTAAATTGGATTATTTAAACATGATTAAGGGCATTTTCATAGTTAGGAGTTAAAGAAAGGGGCATTTTCGTAATTTTTGGTTTAAAGGAAGAGATTTAGGGTTTTCAGTCCATCTTGTTGGGCACGTTTCACGAGGGGACCACCTCCTTCTTCCTTTTCACGATGGTACTCAACAACCAGCCTCCTTTGCTTGTTCTCCGTCTCGTCGTCCGATCAGCCAAGACCCAACCGGCACTCGTTTCCCTCGTCGCCGATCAGCGGTACCCTTTCGTCGATGAAGTATCGTCGGACGACGCCGCGCCAACTTGCCGCCTTCGTGTTGTGCAGGTCGCCGCCGAAGACCACCCGTTCGTTGGAAGGAGTCGTTCCTCGCCTTCATTAGAGCTCTGACCACCGACAAACACGCCGGAACAAAGGTTCGTTGCTGCACGCCGAACCCAGTCGCGCCGCTGCCAAACCGTGAAGCTACTGCCTATCCTCGCCGTCGCAGACCACCAATCGACGTCAGTACATGCCAATCGGTTTTCAACTTGGTTCATCCGGTTCACGACCTTCCCGACCGGTCTTCATTAAACCGACACCGGTTTTGGATAGATCGGCTCACGAGCTTCACGGATCTGACCTCCACGCGCCAAGACGCGCCACCATACGCGCCGCCGCACTCCGGATCCGACCAATTGCCTCCGTTTCGTGTCCCGAGTTCGTTGTAAGCGTCCGTTTGTGGTAACTTAGCCTAACTATGATTGAATTCAAAATAAGTTTCTAATTATGTAATTTAATTAAGGAATTGATGAAATTGATTTAGGGGATTCGACTATCGAGCTCGACTAAGCGAAACCTTGAGTTAGAAACGGAATGTAAGGAGCTTCGAGCTAAGGTAAGGGATCTTTGTATAAATTATTTTAAAAGGGAAGTAAATACGTTTTCGAAAGTATTGGTTTAAAAAGAACGAACTTCAAGATTTATCTAAAGACAGAACTTAGAAAAGTATTTCACTCTTTAACTGGAGATGAATCCAAAAGACTTAAGGGCTTGAGTGGGCCCAAACTGAAATGATTTCAAAGTATTTGGAATGAGTTTTGATACAATCATGTATAGTTATGTAATCTGAGATCTTGCATATCTGTCACTGTGTTGGATATATATACGTATTTTAATTGCAAACGTATTTATGATTTATGATTGAAAGTCATGCTATGATTTATGATTTATATGATCATTTGCATCATTATGAATGCATAGGTATATCTGATTGAATAATGGGACCTCATGCATATTGTATGTATATGAACATGTCATGTAGGCTGTGGCAATTGGTCTCCTGAGAACTTATGCATGGTAAAACATGCATCAGAGACCCTATGGGTCAATATTACAGGGGTCTGTGAGGGACTCAAACTTATAGGGGTCTGTGAGGGACTCAAACTTATAAGGGTCTGTGAGGGACTCAAACCTACAGGGGTCTGTGAGGGACTCAAAATGAAAAGACTCAGGTAGACTCAATTGACCACGCATAGCCAAAGAGAAAAAGTCATGATTTTATGAAAGAAAGTTTTAGGTCCCATTACAGAAAGCTTTATGATTTTAAAAGTCACGAATAATAGTCATGTTTAAAAGTCAGATTTGAAGGAAAATCATATGCATGTGTTTGCATTTCCCGACCCCACTTACTGGGTATTTTATAATACTCATCCCTCTACCTTTGTTGTATTTTCTCTGTTTTAAAATGTTTTCAGGTAAAGTCGAGAGTATACCAAAGTGAGTGGCATGGATGCGCTACAAAAGCCATGGGAACCGAGGAGTCATGAATTTCGTGCATCAATGATTTAGAAAGAATTTTTAAATGATTATTGTCTTCCGCTTATGTAGTACAGAGTTTTGAAACTAGAGGCCGAACTTAATTATGTTTCTTGTAAACGTTTTTTTTTTTGTATTTCTATGGGATCCCAAATTAAATTGATTTTTATCTATCAACTTTTACTTATTTAAGGTTAGTTAGGGCCTCGAATGCATGCATGAGTAGTAATGTCCCTAGGAATTTATGTTACAAAAGTAGGGGCGTTACAGTTGGTATCAGAGCCCAAGGTTATAGGTCTTGTAGACTCGCTTACAGAGTAAGCAACAAGTATCCCATGGCTAAGTAGCAACTCCAAGTCACCGCCAGGTATGCCTTTGAACTAAAGTTTTATTTGTTCATGAAAAGAAAATTAGGTATTCTATGTAAAGTTATTTTTATATAAAAATCGAGTTTAATGAATTTCCAAACTACGTAGGAATGAGAATGTATGAGCTAAACTATATGTCTATAAAAAGGAAATGCATAAAGGAAATGCTTATATGTGAATCTATATGCGTATATGTCGTAAAGTTGACGTGATTTTACGCCGAAAGGAAAGAGAATACATGTGATCCCTACTATTGACGATAGAAAGGAAAATGTTTTAGTTAAGAATGTTTACGCTAAAAATGAAGTTTTATAGCCATAAAACACATGTTTTGGGTTATTAAAAGGTCCGCTTTGACCAAGGGAGTGAAGAGTAAGACTTAAGAGGTTAGCGTGTTAAAGGTTGCTAAGCAACTAGATTACTTAAGTATAGTTTTTAAAAATAAAAGTTAAGACTACTCATGAGAAGTTCAAAGTTTGAATGTGTCCGGTAAGAAGTTAGTGGTCTCATTCATTCATGCTGGAACAATTGGATAAAAGGGTATGAAATTTAGTAAACGTACCACTTTGGAGTTTTCGACTTTGTTGGTTCCTAAATAAAGTCCCTTCATCTTCAAGTGAATACACAACTATAGTATTTAAGGAGTTGAAAAGTAAAGAGAGCAAGGGTGTTTTGAAAAAGGGCTCGAGATGTAAAGGGGAAAAATAGATTGTTGATGTTGAGATGAAAATTAATTTTTCGAAATACTTGAAACACTTCGATTTTATTTATACCATTGCTGTCCGATAGGAAAGCTACAGGATATACACAATTAATGTGTTCTTCGCAAATAGGTATGATGCGAAGTTTCAAAAGCGATACCATAAACTAAATAAACTTAATAAAGACAAGTATAAAGAGGAAAAGTAAGGAGTTAGAGTTTTAGTGTGAGAACACAAGAGAATTGATTGTCGGGACTCCAGAAACTTGTGCACGAGTTGACATTCATATGATCACTTGTGTATTCAAGCTTGTAGAATGTGTATAAGGAACCTTGCCACTAATTTTCCACCTCTTGGTCAAGATATGTATGCATGACATGAAAGAGATATTATGAAGTATGAACCTCGAATTCTGGCGTGGTGTAACGTTTCCTTTTCCCCAATCAGAGGATTAAGAAGAGGGGATTTGGTTAATAGAGAAAAGCGCCTTGAATCTCTTCTTCGTTACGTAGAAGTCAAGCTGAGGAATCCCTTTGAATTAGTAAAGTGTATAGCTGTAGTGGTCGAGCGATCATTAGAGTGAAACCGGAGGATCCATTTAGTAAAGGTTATGCCAATGGTTCTTAAGTGAGAATTTAGAGAAATCGACATTAGAACTACAATGGTACAAGTAGTTGAGAAAGTCCCCAATTTGACTAAAAGGAGAAAGTCGAGTTTAAAGAAAGTAAGCACGAGGAACGATTCATTGGTGTTAGATAAAATAAGTTTGACATTTTAGGGTTATCCTTGACACAAGAGATAGACTTAAGCATGAAGTTAAAGTGAAAGCAGCGGTAGCTTTTAATACTCCTTACAGGGTGCTTCCAGTAAAGTTAAAAGAACTCAAGTTATAGGTACAAGAACTTTTATATAGGAGTTAATAGTAGTATAGCACCCTAAGGAGTATTAGTGTTGTTCGTAAAGGAGAAAGACACATCTTTATGTTTGTGCACAGGTTATGGGAAGTGGAAGAAACTTGTTGCTAAGAATAAATATCTTCGTCCTTAGATGAACGACCTATTCCACCAAGCACTGAGGAGCACAGTGTTCCTTAAGATGATTTTGGGGTCAAGTTAGCGCCTGTCATGGACCAGGGTTAAGATATCCTGAGATAACTATCAAATTACGTTATGAACATTATGAAATTATAGAGACCCGACTAGGACACCCACGATGTTATAGACATGACGGATTTACGACTTAGGGAAATGTTAAAATATTATTGTGCATAAGTTACTGGAGATGTTCTGGTTTAGTCCAAGTCTAAGAAGGGACAGAGAAAGTACTTTAGAACGATTGGTTTAGGCATAAGGAGGGGAGAGTAAGTCCTGAGATGTGAAAGTAGTCGAAAGGTCACTAAGGGGTTGAGTGCCCCAAGTAAATTTCAAAGGATGAGCGTACTGCGATGTATTAAGCTCGGAAAAGACGAATATGTGACCTTACGTGTTTGGTGTGGGAAAGGAAATGTCTGAGTTGAAGGTGTAAGACTTAAGAGAAATTTTGTCAAGATTAGACACTCACCTGCACGTTATTAAAAGAGTTAGTTGGGACAAAACAGCGAAAGAGTGGACATTACGATGTGAAAGTCTTCCATGAAACTTTGAACAACTAAGTTCCATGAGTAGAGCCTTGACAGAGGAATACTATAATTTCTTGAAAAGTCAAAGTCTAGAGGTGTCAAGTGAAGTATTCGTGTTCAAAGTTTGAACGTTAGGGCTTCACGATAAAAGAGACGGAAAAAAAAAGTTAAAGGATATAATGAATGCCATTCTAAAATGTCCAACCCTATGGGTGATAAGAAAATTTCATTGCATTCGAGTGATCACCTGAACAGGATATTTAAGGTGTTAGAAGGTAAATGGAGAATGAGTCTTAAAAGACTAAATTCATTTTCGCGATATCGCTTAGTATCGAACTTGTTATCCGTTGAATTCTTTAAAGGGGAGTGATGTGAATGACTGTTGCGTTGTGCCATAGGCTAAGGAAAGATTAAAAGAGATAGAATACGAGTTGTATCATGAATAACTTGCCTTAAAAGATTCATTCTAATTCCTAGAACTTGTAATGAAAATTGTGACACTTAATGTGGTAATCTATAATCGTTTAGGCTCTAAAGCAAGGTAAGTCAAGAGAATTTCATTACACTCTTTTAAAGTTTGTTTTAAAGTGATGTCATAACTTTGATCGTTAGATTATTTTATCTTTGAAGAATCATTGTTTACGATTAAAGAAACTTAATTCCACTTATACTTGATTGTTCAACATTCCTATGTATTGTGTATTCTGAACCCTGAGTAAATCTTGAAATGAAGTTAGGAGGCGTGATTGGTTGGTTGTCTGATTTTAGAAGTGTGATTTCTATCAAACAGGTGTTGGAGAAAATTTTGGCTTTGTTGTAGTTATGTCGTTATGCTGCCGAAATTTTCGGAGCATTTTTGTAACGAAATTGGTAAAGTTTTATGAAACAGTTCACATATCACGACAACCAAAGGAGACCTAAGTTTGGGGTTACTCCTACCATGACTTAAAAACTTTCAGCGAGTTGTTGAATGCGCTGGGAAGCCCCAAAGTTAATTAAGTAAGCATGTGAGCGAGATTGCCACTGTAACGTTTACTAAAAGGTCGTGGAGAGTAGCGGGAGGTTAACCAATAGTGTAAGGAGTCTTGATCAACCAAACAAAGTTACTAACTCTGCCGTTGAAGTTACATCTTTGGTGAAAGTGATGAGGTTATGGAGGCGATGACCAGAGGAAATTATCGAGTCATGTCTTGAAATGAATCTTTGGTGGTAGTGCGCAAACCTTGAAGGGATTTTGAGGCTCAACAACGAGTGGGATCGTTTGAGCATAGAGTTCCATCCTAAAATCACAAAACAGAAGAAACTAGTTAAAGAACTAGAGAAGGAAATACGAGCTAAATATCCCGAGTCATCTTAGAATTAGAATCTGGAACTTTCCAAATGTCGAATCCGAGTCAAGGGCCTCACTTATGTAGGCCTTAGTAGAAAGACTCCTGTGAAGAGAACGAGCTCAAGTTAAAGTTATGAGACTGTTGGGTAATGAGTTTACGCTAAGATGTGATACTTGAGGAACAACTAGTGCTAATTCTTGCATAAGGATCGAAGACTCGTCGTAACCAAGTGGAGTGGGTGTGAACAAGCTTTCCCAAAGTATTATAAGATTAGGAACTTTCGAGGACGAAAGTTCTTAAGGAGGGAAGATTGTAACGCCCCAGAACTTCAAGTACCTTTTATTCTGAATTATGGGCTAATTTAATGCAAATTAAATTATTCGAACCTTTGAGTTTTTGGTTTTATTTTTTTAGTTTTGAAAATTTAGGAGAATACATATGGGTGTTACTAAATATAAGTTAAATTGGATTATTTAAACATGATTAAGGGCATTTTCATAGTTAGGAGTTAAAGAAAGGGGCATTTTCGTAATTTTTGGTTTAAAGGAAGAGATTTAGGGTTTTCAGTCCATCTTGTTGGGCACGTTTCACGAGGGGACCACCTCCTTCTTCCTTTTTACGATGGTACTCAACAACCAGCCTCCTTTGCTTGTTCTCCGTCTCGTCGTCCGATCAGCCAAGACCCAACCGGCACTCGTTTCCCTCGTCGCCGATCAGCGGTACCCTTTCGTCGATGAAGTATCGTCGGACGACGCCGCGCCAACTTGCCGCCTTCGTGTTGTGCAGTCGTGCGGCCAAGACCACCCGTTCGTTGGAAGGAGTCGTTCCTCGCCTTCATTAGAGCTCTGACCACCGACAAACACGCCGGAACAAAGGTTCGTTGCTGCACGCCGAACCCAGTCGCGCCGCTGCCAAACCGTGAAGCTACTGCCTATCCTCGCCGTCGCAGACCACCAATCGACGTCAGTACATGCCAATCGGTTTTCAACTTGGTTCATCCGGTTCACGACCTTCCCGACCTTCCCGACCGGTCTTCATTAAACCGACACCGGTTTTGGATAGATCGGCTCACGAGCTTCACGGATCTGACCTCCACGCGCCAAGACGCGCCACCATATGCGCCGCAGCACTCCGGCCACGCGCCGCCGCACTCCGGATCCGACCAATTGCCTCCGTTTCGTGTCCCGAGTTCGTTGTAAGCGTCCGTTTGTGGTAACTTAGCCTAACTATGATTGAATTCAAAATAAGTTTCTAATTATGTAATTTAATTAAGGAATTGATGAAATTGATTTAGGGGATTCGACTATCGAGCTCGACTAAGCGAAACCTTGAGTTAGAAATGGAATGTAAGGAGCTTCGAGCTAAGGTAAGGGATCTTTGTATAAATTATTTTAAAAGGGAAGTAAATACGTTTTCGAAAGTATTGGTTTAAAAAGAACGAACTTCAAGATTTATCTAAAGACAGAACTTAGAAAAGTATTTCACTCTTTAACTGGAGATGAATCCAAAAGACTTAAGGGCTTGAGTGGGCCCAAACTGAAATGATTTCAAAGTATTTGGAATGAGTTTTGATACAATCATGTATAGTTATGTAATCTCGAGATCTTGCATATCTCGCTACATTGTGTTGGATATATATACGTATTTTAATTGCAAACGTATTTATGATTTATGATTGAAAGTCATGCTATGATTTATGATTTATATGACTGTTGCATCATTATGAATGCATAGGTATATCTGATTGAATAATGGGACCTCATGCATATTGTATGTATATGAACATGTCATGTAGGCTGTGGCAATTGGTCTCCTGAGAACTTATGCATGGTAAAACATGCATCAGAGACCCTATGGGTCAATATTACAGGGGTCTGTGAGGGACTCAAACTTATAGGGGTCTGTGAGGGACTCAAACTTATAAGGGTCTGTGAGGGACTCAAACCTACAGGGGTCTGTGAGGGACTCAAAATGAAAAGACTCAGGTAGACTCAATTGACCACGCATAGCCAAAGAGAAAAAGTCATGATTTTATGAAAGAAAGTTTTAGGTCCCATTACAGAAAGCTTTATGATTTTAAAAGTCACGAATAATAGTCATGTTTAAAAGTCAGATTTGAAGGAAAATCATATGCATGTGTTTGCATTTCCCGACCCCCACTTACTGGGTATTTTATAATACTCATCCCTCTACCTTTGTTGTGTTTTCTCTGTTTTAAAATGTTTTCAGGTAAAGTCGAGAGTATACCAGGCGAGTGGCATGGATGCGCTACAAAAGCCATGGGAACCGAGTCATGAATTCTGCATCAATGATTTAGAAAGAATTTTTAAATGATTATTGTCTTCCGCTTATGTAGTACAGAGTTTTGAAACTAGAGGCCGAACTTAATTATGTTTCTTGTAAACGTTTTTTTTTGTATTTCTATGGGATCCCAAATTAAATTGATTTTTATCTATCAACTTTTACTTATTTAAGGTCAGTTAGGGCCTCGAATGCATGCATGAGTAGTAATGTCCCTAGGAATTTATGTTACAAAAGTAGGGGCGTTACAGTGATAATACAAATATTAGAACTTACTTGATAAAAGATAAATTACATATACATAATACAGAATCATACATAATATAAGAAAATGAAAAACATACCCATTGCAGTAAAATAGATGAGAGAAGAACAAAATCACTGGTATAAGGAGACAGTAAAGAAGATGAGAGAAGAACAAAATCGATGATACGAAGAATAACAATGAAAACAAATTTGTAATAAATGGTGTAAATTTGTAAGCTTTACGAATAATATAACAAATATTAATTACGGAAAAATCTCATAATAATAACAATATGTTTATGGAAAATATATTACAATATATCCGTTACATGTATGGAAAATATATTAAAATACCCTTAAAATCAGTTAATTAATTACTAAACAATTATTAATATTTTCTACATTTTTTAATGGTTATACGATATTAAATAAGAGAGAGAAAGGGTAGAACGGGCCAATATTCACCGAAAAAGTCTACCTTTGTAATAAATGGTATAAGATATATAAATATGTAAATAAGGGTCTTAATTATATACATACATGTAAAAATTCTAATATTTTATATTCTTACTCTCACTCCAACAACATTAATTATTAAAATCAATTATCCAATATGTAAATAAGGGTCATAATTATATACATACATGTAAAAATTCTGATATATAAATAGGTACGCATCCTACACGTCCTATGGGGATGAAAGAGTGTAGATTAAGAAAGAGGAAACAATTTTGGATCTTGAACACTCTAAGTTGATCAATTTTACAAAATAAAAAACATGCTCAAATATGGAAAAACAGAGAGTATGAACACATACCTTTGTTGCTCAAAATTCTCCTAATCCGTGGGAAATTTCTTGTCACAAACACTTTGTGGACAACCTCTAGTGTCTTCCCTACTATCCTCAGGCCTTGAAACAGATTGTGGGATCTTTGATAGAGAGAATTTGAAGAGAGATGAGAGAAATGTTTGAAAAACGTGAATCAGAAAAATTCTGATCAATCCTTGAAAATCCATGTGTTTGTTCTTCAATTAAAGCAAACCAAAAACTTCTTCAAGCTAGGAGAAGATGACAACATGAAGATGATGAGGATTTAGCAAGAAGGAAGTGCTCAATTTATGTGAATTTGAAAAAGAGAAATGGTGATTCACACTTTGTTCTTTGGTCCAATTGAAACTCCAAATTCAATTTTGAATTTTCATTTAATTTTAATTCAAAATTAATATAAAATTAATTTTAAATTAAAATCAATTTATTAATTTAATTAATTAAATAATTTTAATTAATTAATTAAATTTAATATCAAATATCAAATTAAATAATTGAACCAATCTCGATTTCTTAAATCGACCGTTCGAACATGAATCCCTATTCATGTTATAAACCGAACCAATATTTAAATCATATTTAAATATTTTCACCTCTTCTTTATCATAGTTTAATTCATAATTAATTTATGACACGTTAAGTATATCACATATAATTAACGTTTTCTCCTAAAACTGAATTTGAACAATTCAAATTCTTTTCTCTCAAATGTTACAAGGCTTAGTCCGAGCTAGTAAGGGGGACCTAATGGACCTACAGATCATGAGCTCCAACGATACGAGCTTAACCGACCGAACTCTTTAGTCTAGCTAATCAACATTCGTTAACCACCAGGGCACTCCACTAAAGCCTAGTGGTTGCACTCTCCTCACTGTAGATATATTTCTATCCACTCGATATAACCATGATTAGTAAGTCGATCTTTCACAGGTCGTTCGTAATTACAGTTGGGTCAAAATTACCGCTTTACCCTTGTAATTACTTCTTGTTCCTTAAGTCCCACTGATCCTCTAATGAACAATTGGTTTGTGGTCCAACTAACAAACCAAATCCCTCTCGGGCCAATGAGAGGGATGGTCCCTTTGTTCAAGACCTGGAGTCAACACTTAAGGGAACAACCTCTCTACTAATCCCTAAAGTGGGTAGGAGTGAATTCCATCTTGCAGAACTATGTTTCCAGCTATCTACCCGGTCTTATCCCTGAAATGGGAGGCTTATTAAGTCGGTAATCTCAGGCCACTCTCACCCATGCAAATCTAAGGATAATCCAAATAAACAGGAGTTCATGGCACGCTCAGGATTAAGATAGAGTTACCTAGGTCATCGTATGATATAGTCAATTAAGACAATAAACGGAGTTATAAAGTCTAAGTGACTATTTCTCGGTCCAGTCTTATGTAAACTCATGGCATAAGACGCCCCCACTCGCATGTCTTCACATAAACGATTCAGGATCACATCGTTTGTACTTTACAAAGTGGGTCGCGTCCATAATGTCCCCAAGATAAGGTACCCAGTCCTATCCCTATACTATAGACCGTTTTGGCTATAACTTAAACCTGATCCACTTTTATGTCACACATAAAGTTCAAGTATACATCCTATAGCTATGGGTTGTTTATTGGATTAGGGTTTCAAAATATACAATTCACTTTATTCAATAACACCTTTACTGAATAAATCTCAATAACAACTTTATTGCAAAATAGAATATACATTCAGTTTACAACACCATGAGTTTTAGGACATAAAACCCAACAGGAAAATCACCTCTAAGCTAGCACGGGATCATGGAAAGCAACCACTCCCTGACGGGGATGTACGCCAGGTGTCACGGTCGCACCTCTTAAAGGGTCTTGACACGACCGTGCGACACTTGCTCTCGCTCACGAGCAAGTCAGCCAACTCAAATTCGGATCGCCGACGGTACAACGGGCCTATATCGCAACCTCCACCCCCGTTCTTGAGAAAAGGTTTTAGAAAACGGGGTCAGAGAGAATTTGTGAAAACATTTTAGAAAGCATTTGTGAGAGTTTAGAAAGTTAGTTATACAGCTGACAAGCAATAATAAAGAAAGCCACACTTATCTAGCATATAACTATTGGTAGGGAGAATTGATGAATGTTCGCATCCCCCTATAGTACATTCTAGGAATTTTGGCTATGACCCCCTTGCACGTCATTTTGGCGAGGAGTCATACACCCACAAAAATACATGGAAATGAAATAACAATGCTAAAGCAAAAGCATACATGAAAACATAATGAAAAAGGATGGGGACGGCCATGCGGCCATGGGCAACACGCCTTGGACAAGCATGACCGTGACATTCTCCCCCACTTAATTGGTTGACGTCCTCGTCAGCGAAGCACTCTTCGAGCGGGATGGTCACGGGTCGGCGGTCTTCAAGTCTTCAACTCGGTCCCCAACGGACTTACGCTCCCACGGCTTCCTTCCACATCTGCAAGCTGCGCACCTTCTCATATGGGGCGGCGTCGACTCAAATCCCTTCGCCTAGGACCTCAAAGGAGTTCTTGATTTTTGATCGGCGGGCTTGTCACGTCGCCGCCTTCATACCACGCGTGATTGCGTCTTTCAAGCCCTAGGGTAGTCAGGACTTCGCACTCACGGGCTGCTCGCCGCTTGGCTTCAATTCTTGGAGGGGCTGTCTCTGCATCGTGTCCCTCGACTTCGCGATCTCGGCGCTCTTTGGGTGCACTCTTGCACTGAATCCCATTCTTTCCTTCCCTCCTCTCGGGGTGTACTTTCGACCGCCGCTTCTCTCGTCGCAATGGTTCATTACTCGTGGCACTTCGCCACAACGTTCACTGGGCCCGCTCTCGGTTGCAAGGCCGATATTACTCGCGCACCCTTTAGGTCGCTTCAACTCACCGGCACTACGGCGGGATTTCCTCCGTGATTACTAGACAACTCGCTAGGGGCACGGTATGACTTTGTCTTTGAAGAAGGAACTCCATTCCCAACACAACATCGAAGTCGTCCATCCCGACGGCGGCGACAAGGTCTACTCGACCACCGGTCTCCCATCTTGACCGAGGCGCCTTTTGCAATTCCCGAAATAGGTAGGGCTCACGAATTCCACGACTTTCATCCTTCCCGGATCTCGGCTCCGGGACAAGTTCAATCGTCTCTCGCCTCGCCCTCTGCGAGACGAAGTTATGGGTGGCTCCCGAATCAACCATAGTACTCTTGGTTGCTTTATTGTTGACATGTGCGTCAACGCATATGAGGCCCCACTGGATGGGGCCTTTGTCTCTCCCCATTCTTACGGAGGCGACAAGAATCCTATGTCGCCAATGCGCGGATTCTCTAGGTCTTCGTCTTGTACGGACTCAATTTCCGTATCGTCGACTTCCTTTCCTTTCTTTGCCTCATAGGACGCTTGAAGGGCCTTGAGGGCTACTTTACTCGGGCAGTCGCTCACTCGGTGAGGCCCGTCACAAAGAACGAACTTCTGGTAGTGGTTGCTCTTGTTATGTGGTCTCTGCCACGAATTTCCATTCCTCGGTGGGGACTTCCTGTTGTCCCTTCCTGAACTTCTAGGCCTATCTCCTCCCCCACTCTTGGGAGAGTTAGGCTGATGAGATCGATCATCTCCCCGTGGGGAGGTTTTGCTCGGTTCTGCTTCTTGGGAATGTGCATTAATACTGTCACCACTCAAGTCAAACAGTCGTTCCGCTGCTGCATATGCCTCGGTCAGGTGTTGTACTCGCTGCTCGTACAACTTAGGCCTGGCCCATGGTTGTAGCCCTCGACAAAGGAGAAGATCTTGTCCTTCTCACTCATATCTCGGATGTCCAACATCAACCCGACAAACTGTTTGACATATTCGCGGATGGCACCTTTATGTCTCAACTCTCGAAGCTTGCGCCTTGCTATTATCTCAACATTCTCAGGGAAGAATTGCGAGCGCAATTCTTGTTTCAGCGTCTCCCATGTGTTAATGGTACATCTGCCTTCTTGGATGTCCATATAACGGGTCCTCCACCATAGTTTGGCATCGTCTTCCAGATGCATTGTTGCTAAGGTGACTCTTTCTTCGTCAGTCACCGTATCTGTTGCTCGAAAGTATTGCTTCATATCGAAGATGAAGTTTTCCAACACTTTGGCATCTCGAACCCCACAGAAGGGGTTCGGCTCGGGGATCTTCTTCTTCCCCGACTTGGTCGCGCCCCCAGGTGAGGCTTGACTTCCCATCGCAATCATGGTGAGATTTAGCTTTGCGACTATCTCGCCTATCTCGCCCCTCTGAGATCTTAAGGGCATCTCTCACATCAGCGAAAAGTCGAAAACATCATCGACCCAACTCTTTGTGGGAACTGTCCAGACCATCGACACGTTCCTCAATTTGGGCGACGCCGCCCGACGAGCTAGCATCACGCTCGAAGTTTTCACATCGGTTTACCCTGTCCTCGAGGGTCTCAACTCTCTCCATCAATTCATAGACGGGCATTCCCTCGATGCGTCCACCAATCGCATCAATCGCGTCGGCCTTGGCCGCAATCTCTTCCAGTCGAGATTCCAAGAACTGAATATTATCAGGGACTTCCGTCAAAAGAAGCAATTGCTCCTCGATCTCGGCCAACCGCTCTTTGTCCGACTTGTTTAATTTGTTTGCAGGCATGATTACTATGTCTTGCCTTCCGAAGCCAACTAGGCTCGATACCAACAGTCACGGTCGCACCTCTTAAAAAGGGTCTTGACACGACCGTGCGGCACTTGCTCTCGCTCACGAGCAAGTCAGCCAACTCAAGCGGATCGCCGCGTGACTGGCGGGCCTATATCGCAACCTCCACCCCGTTCTTGAGAAAAGGTTTTAGAAAACGGGGTCGAGAGAATTTGTGAAAACATTTTAGAAAGCATTTGTGAGAGTTTAGAAAGTTAGTTATACAGCTGACAAGCAATAATAAAGAAAGCCACACTTATCTAGCATATAACTCTTGGTAGGGAGAATTGATGAATGTTCGCATCCCCCTATAGTACATTCTAGGAATTTCGGCTATGACCCCCTTGCACGTCATTTTGGCGAGGAGTCATACACCCACAAAAATACATGGAAATGAAATAATAATGCTAAAGCAAAAGCATACATGAAAACATAATGAAAAAGGATGGGGACGGCCATGCGGCCATGGGCAACACGCCTTGGACAAGCATGACCGTGACACCAGGCTCTCTTAACATAACATGCTAGCATGGTGCAATGAGGTACGTAACCAACACACCCAATGGGGAATCACCCCTAAGCTAGTACGGGATAATGGAAAGCAACCACTCCCGATCTCAATGGGGGCGCACCCCAATCTCACGAGCCTATCATATATCGTCAACCTAGAGGTTCCGACCCGCTTAGGTGTAACTCAGATTTAGTAAGTATCGGTTCTCGGGCTTTGTTCATAAGGTGACTAGGGGTCCCATCTAGGCATTTCTAATGTCCTCGACCCAATCCAAGGGTCCCAATTCCAACTAGTTCTCAAACTAACCAAGTTTTAACTCAAACCATACACCTATTAGGAATGCTAGACACAACCTGAACAATCGACCCCTCACCTCACATAATTCACATAACAGGATACATAAGCTATGTAAACATGGTAAAGCAAAATCAAACATGATTCACAAACCTGAGGCAATATCCAAACAATCATGTCAAGGATAAACTCATAAAGGCATGCTTTCAAACTCAAAAGATATTTAGAAAACTTTCCTAAGGTTCAATAATAACAACATCTCAAGAACTCATAACAACGTAATGTCGTGCGTCGTACTCCTTCGCTTAGGAGTTCGACGTTAAACCAAATGACTACTTACATAAGATAGGAGTGTGACGGGATGGTCCTTGCTCTTGCTACCAGCTTAGCGCCCCTACAAAC
Organism: Trichosanthes cucumerina; assembly: GCA_036507285.1. Taxonomy (NCBI): domain Eukaryota; kingdom Viridiplantae; phylum Streptophyta; class Magnoliopsida; order Cucurbitales; family Cucurbitaceae; genus Trichosanthes; species Trichosanthes cucumerina. The sequence goes on from CM071839.1 coordinate 31,383,349, forward strand.
ACCACAAACAATGCACAAACCTCAGTTGGGAATCAACCTCGTGACATTACCCTTAAGGCACGACACAGTAACGAACCTAACTAACCTGAACCGAAACCTTCTTTGTTAATCCCACGAGGAAATTACAACAAACCCAACACTTTTAAACTTAAATACAGAATCACACCGGTTCAAGATCGAGGCTTACCCACTGTTGCGAGCTGAATCTATTCTCCGCCCGATCCTAGTCTCGAAGAGAAAGGGAAGCGATTACCTCGGTTCTTTCTCCATAGGCGTTCGATATGAAACTCAAGAGTCGACGACCCAATTTAAAGCGAGGCTTAATTATTTGGGTCCCTGCAAAATCCAATAATTAACATCTTAGCACATAACTTTTAACACTCCAAAACGAGCCCAAAATTAACATTTGCAAAAAAATAGTAAACTACCTGAAATACCGGGCGTCACATCCCACCCTAAATGTTAGAAGTTAAGTCCCTAAGTGCTAAGTGCTTAGGTGTTGAATGCTAAGTCTTTAGGTGTTGAATGTTAAGTCCTTAGGTACTAAATGTCAAGTCCCTAGGTGTTGAACAGTCTTGGAAGACTGAAGACTCTCCAAGATAAACCTTTAGGTGTTAAACGTTCCTTGAAGATTAAAGACTCTTCAAGACTTGAAAACTTCAAGAGACTCCAAAGATTGTTTTCTTTTAAGATGATAAACAAGCCAAAGGCCGATCAAACTATCAACAAGTCAATGGTTGATCCAATGATAAACAAGTAAGGGGACGATTAACCAACAAGCTAAAGAGCGATCCGACGATCAACAAGTCAAGGATCAATCAACGGTCAACAAATCTAAGACAAAATGTTGTCAAGGTTTAAGATGCAAGACTCCAAAAAGGGCTTGTTGCCTTTTAGACATGGAGTCCATTTGTCTAAGGAACAGTGTCCTAAGACACCTCAAGGAGTTGAGGATATGAGATGGATTCCTTATGCATCAGTTGTTGGGAGCCTGATATACGTCATGTTGTGTACTAGGCCTGACATCTGTTTTGCAGTTGGAATGGTCAGTAGGTATCAATCCAATCCAGGACTTGAACACCTGGACAACGGTTAAAATAATCCTTAAGTATCTTGGAGAACAAGGAACTACATGCTTGTGTATGGGGCTAAGGATTTGATCCTTACAAGATACACGGATTCTGACTTTCAGACTGATAAAGATTCTCGGAAATCTACATCAGGGTCAGTATTTACTCTAAACGGAGGAGTTGTAGTATGGCGAAGCGTCAAACAAGGATGCATCGCAGATTCCACCATGGAGGCCGAATATGTAGCAGCTTGTGAAGCAGCTAAAGAGGTCGTTTGGTTAAGGAAATTCATGCTAAATTTGGAAGTTGTTCCAAATATGACTTTGCCCATCACGTTGTATTGCGATAACAGTGGTGCAGTGGCAAATTCGAGGGAACTCCGAAGTCACAAGAGGGGAAAGCACATTGCCCGGAAATATCATCTCATCCAGGAGATCGTGCATAGAGGGGACGTGATTGTCATGAAGATAGCCTCAGAGCATAACGTTGCTGATCCTTTTACAAAGGCTCTCACGGCTAAAGTATTTGAGAGTCACCTAAAAATTCTAGGTTTACAAGTCTTCCCTAACTAGGGCAAGTGGGAGTATTTTGTACAAAGGATTAAAATGCCCTAGTTTATTGTATTTACATTACTGTAATGTTATAGTACTCCACAAGCTTTAGGTCAAGTGGGAGATTGTTGGGATTTATGCCCTAAAACTTGTGTAATTTTGATCAAAGAAATAAAGAGTTATTTGTTTTGATAAAATTACAGTCTTGCTTTATAAATCTAATAAACTAAACTCCAAGGTTATAACATATATCTTGATAATATATATATATCTTGAACATCAGTGTAGTGGACACTATTTGGATTGTGTTCAAGAATATAACCTAAATGGTCTATGGTATAAGAATAAGGTTGGAAACTGATAACTCACTATAAGTGAGTTATTTTACTAGAATTTTAGTGTTTAATCCACTTGAATTGCATTTAATTTAGTGATCCTCATGTTATTTTATCCCTAAATTATGTGTGTTAGCTTTAAAATCTTGAATTTAAGCATTAGGTGCAAAAAGAATTAATTTTGATGTTTTTGTGCTTTAATTTAAGAAATTTAGGAAAATAAGCTAACGGTTAATTAAAGACCGTGAGATTTTTCTTAACTCCAAAAATCCTTGCGTATTTAGTTTGATTTATAATTGACTTCATAAATTTATTTGGGATTTTTCTGTGTACAGGAGATGTTTAAAAATTACAAGAGCCCTTAAGGGCATTTTAGACATTTTACCCGAAGGGTAATATGGTCTTTTTAGCCTTAAGGGTATTTTTATAATTTGTGGAGTTAGGGCAACATCATCTTGTATAAGGAGGCTAGGGTTTACAAGTGTGGAGTTGGAGTTGGAGTTGTGACAAGAGGAAGAGACCGAGAGAGAGAAGAGGAACCATCGATTTTGCTACAGCAATCAAGGGAAAAACCGAGATGATAAACTTAACATTGTTGTAGCAATCGAGAGGGAAGAGCAGAGAGGAGTTGTCTAGGCGTTGCTGAAGCAATCAGTGGAACTTGTGCGTAAAGTAGAATCTGAAGCCTCTTTGCTGAAGCAATCGACGTGCAGTTGAGGAGAAGCCATCGGCATTGCTGAAGCAAAATCGCGTTGTCCACCTGCTGTTAGTGCTTGGCAATTGCTGAAGCAATCCGTGAAGTTGCTGCAGTGGTGTTGCTTGTTGTTTGCTGAAGCAATCGGTAGAACCAAGGGGTTGTTGCTGTTGTTGCTTGCCTTTGCTGAAGCAATTGGTTGCACTGTTGCTGAAGCCAACCAAAGGGCTTTGCTGAAGCAAAGTGCCCTGCTTGTAGACCATCGATGAGAGGTTCTTTGCTAGGCAATTGCTGTAGCAAAAGCTAGGCCACTTGTTGTGTAACCTTTTCCCTATCTCTAAGTTTTATTGCTTGTTGTAAACTATCAATTTAATCACGATTTTTGGGTTGTTTATATCTTGATTTAGACTACTTTTGCTCACTGTTTTAGGTCGAACTCGTGACAGGTTTAGGCTATAATTGTGGTTGATTAGGGTTATTTTAGTGAATGTTGTTGGTTATTTTGCATGAACTCATTGATCAATAAAAGCATGCTTAATTTAGAGATGTGTGACTCGATTTTAATCATAAACTAATTTGTCTTAGGCAAGGGTTAGGTTTTTTAATGTAATTTTGGATTAAATTTATGGTTGATGTCATTGATTGAATTTATGAAATTTTATTGAATTTAACATTGCATGAGACTTAGAATTGGCCACTTTGATTTCTCTAGAATTCATGAACTTGAGAGAGATATTGAATTAGAAAACTAAAATTTCATTCTAGGACTATTGAGTTGATTAGAGATAATTAACCCACCTAGAACCTAAAATCATGAGCATAATTTAGATCTCAATTGAGAGATTGTAGGTTTTAAAACTTAGTGATTTTGAAAGAAATCATTTGAACACATGTGTAGGTAAATTCAAGGCATCACTAAAATTTCATTCCAATTGAACATTAGAACTCTAACCTAACCCGAGCCTATATTTTTCATTAAAAAAATTTCATATCTTGCATCTCTCCTCTTGTTTGCATTCTCCTCTCCCCACATTTAAATTTAGTTATTTTCTTGAGTCTAGTCTTGTCTTTGCACACATATCACATCAATTTATTTATTAACAATAGTAATTTGCACACTCATGCATTGCACTAAAATAAGGAAAATTTGCTAGGACACTCATTCATTTAGGTTAGTTAGTCCTCGTGGGATCGATACTTTAACTTATCACTTGCTGCTCTCGACCGTGTATACTTGCACGTCGTAGAAGTGTCGGAGTCTTATTCTAATTTACATTAGTTTAGGGCACTCGATATTCTCGCACCAAGTTTTTGGCGCCGTTGTCGGGGACTAGTTTTGGTTCTTATTTTGTTTGAGTTGATTTTAGTGAATTTTATCCTTGTTTTTTTTTTGTTGGGTGTGTATTGTTATTTTTGTTTTGTGTTTTTATTTTTGTTGAGTTTTGGTTATTCTTTCTGATTGTGTTAGTGCATATTGTGTTTGTTGAGCCTATTATAATTGATTCATTACTTTATTATGGCTTATGATAACTTTGGGTTGTCTTCTGTGCCCAATGAGCAACCACAATATAGTTCTTTTTCTTATGATCATCCTTTTTCTAACTCAGAGTCTTTTAGTGAGGATAATGGAACTTATGGCTATCAAATGCCTAATTACTATCATACTGAACCTATGACTCATGGGAACCACATGTATGATAATAATCAGCGCAATTGGGCCTATGAACCATATCCTAGGGGTTTTGAGTCATATCCTTCCCAAATCCAAGAACCCCAGGTAGAAGATGAATCTTCCCTTAAAACGTTGTTATTAGAATATATGAGAACATCAGATGAGAGGAATAGGCAAATAGGAGAGTCAATTCAACACCTAACAAGATACACTTGTCTCCTTAGAGAACAAATGTATTTAGACTCATTTGAGGTTGAACATCCTAGGGAAGAGAGTGAAGGAGGACCCACACCCATAGATAGTTCGGTGAGTCACTTGATCACTGACCCGCTGATAGACCTTCAGGATCCTAGTCCTTCACATTTTTCTGAGTATGGGCAATTAGAGGATTGTGCTTTTGATGTAAAAGAACTAGAACCTTGTAGCACACACCAGGATGGAGTCAATGAGAGCGTGGAAGAAGTCGAGCATGTTGAGTTAGGCCAGGAGGTAGAGTTTGAAGCTCTTGAGTCTATGTTTGTTCTATCTTCTGATTTTTCTCTTATTGGTGAGTGTTTTTCTTTCTATGCTCTTGAGTCAGTGTATTTTTGTGAGTCTGTTTATTTTCCTGTTTTTTCTTCTTTTCTATTATCAAATAAAAAACTAAAAAATATTTACTTTGTTGTTTTTCCTTTTCTTTTATTATATAAAAAATCAAAAAATATATCTGAATCGAGCTCTAATGAGAAGCTAGTATTCTTGCTAGCATTAATTTGTTTTGTAGATTCATGAAAGGGAGGCCCGAAGAAGTGAGAGAATTTTTACGTACCTTGACGAGCCCACGTATACTACGTCAAGCTAATGACGTTAAATAAGCGCTTCTTGGGAGGCAACCCAAAATTTATTTCGTTTGTTTCGTCTTTAATTTTTTTTGTTTTGTTTGTTTTGATTCGTTTTTAGTTGTTTTTGTTTTAAAATAAATAAACCTTGCCTATTTTGCAGCTCCCTTAGGGTTTGATGATTGATATGCGCTTTAGTGGAGGTCTCATCGATTCAGGGCAGTATTGGTCTCCCTTCCATCTTTGTTAGTTGTCCTTAAGCATGCTTAAGTGAGCATTTTTTTACATTAAGGGCAATGTATGCCTTAACCATGAGGGAGACATGTGTTGTTTCGAATCGATTTTGGGCTTGATTGAAAATTTTCATTGATGAGAAGTGTGTGTTGTTAGCGTTTATAAGGTGTTGCATGCCTTTGTGTTTATAAAGTTATTTACTTGCTTTAGAACTTTAAAATGAACTAATTTGACTACCAGATTCCATGTTAGTTGTTTGTTTCATGGTCTTTTATATGCATGATGTAGGTAGTTGATTCGTTATGTTTAAGCAAGTAAAAATTGGAAAGATGGTTGTTGTTCCTTGTTGAAAAATTAAGTTTCTGCATGTTTTTTTAATGGTAAAAAGTGTGTTGTCATTGGTAGAAACTTGATATGCATCTCTATGGAAATAAAAAGTTAAAGTCAAATCTTAAGGTTAATGAAAATAAGGGTTGTTGTTTGTGTTTGAGGCAAGAGTGTGCTATCTTATTTCGTGTTTCTCGAGGTTAAGCTTGTCATTAGGGTTCACTAGTGCACTTATGGTTAGTGTGCCAATCAAACTAGTTAGGATTCAACTCCTAGACCAAAACATTTCGAAAACTAGAAGCCATGACAAGTTAGGTAACTCATACATATTTTAGAACGCTCCTAAATTAGTAAACTCCAAATTTGAGATCACTCCAAGTTTGGGGGAGTTACCTAACCTCCCTAACTCAATGAGGACATTGAGTACTCTAAGTTTGGGGGGAAAGGTAAATTCTCCGTGTTTTTTTTAAAAAAAAAAAAGAAAAAGAAAGAAAAAGTGTGCAAACCTTTCATTTCCTTAAAACTCCATTGGGCTAAAAAAAATGTGCTACTTCTTTTGTTATTTAGAGTTAGTTTAGGCAACTTTGTACTCGATGTCAGGGGGTCTTGGCACTAACCATGTTGGCCTCTTGGAGCGAAGGTATCTAGCGAGAAGCCTGTACCCATTGCTTAGATGAGCTGCGTTAACCACGTGTGTCATTCTAAGAACTACGGGAGAGCCTCATTGCTTAGGTGTGTTGCGTTAACCACGTGTGCCATTCTAAGAACTACAGGAGAGTCAAGAAGATAAAAAAAATGGTAAAAAGAAAAAAAATGAAAAAAAAGAAAAAAACTTAGCCCTAATGAGGGAGTTTTATGGAAATGGAGGGGAATAACATACATAATTATTTTTTTAAAAAAAAATAATAAATAAAGTAAAATAAAAAGGAATGATCATGAAATTGAAGTCATGCGAGTTTTGGAGTGCGACTTATCTTTAACTATGAGTTGCTTGATTTGAATGATTAGGATTCTAGTGGTTGAGCTTGAGGGTAGGTGTTGAATCCTAGTTTGTTTGCTCTTAGTTATTGATGCATAAGTGTAATTAGGAAACCTCGGGTGAGCTACTTAGAAAGCATGGAATGAATGGTGACTTGTAACTTAGAGCATAAGTACTCAATTTTTTTTTAAAATTAACCCAAATGATTTCAGTCTTTAAAGATCTTTAATATCTTTGGAGAATAGAACTCATTGAGGACAATGAGTAGTTCAAGTTTGGGGGTTTGATAACTCACTATAAGTGAGTTATTTTACTAGAATTTTAGTGTTTAATCCACTTGAATTGCATTTAATTTAGTGATCCTCATGTTATTTTATCCCTAAATTATGTGTGTTAGCTTTAAAATCTTGAATTTAAGCATTAGGTGCAAAAAGAATTAATTTTGATATTTTTGTGCTTTAATTTAAGAAATTTAGGAAAATAAGCTAACGGTTAATTAAAGACCGAAATTTGAGATTTTTCTTAACTCCAAAAATCCTTGCGTATTTACTTTGATTTATAATTGACTTCATAAATTTATTTGGGATTTTTCTGTGTACAGGAGATGTTTAAAAATTACAAGAGTCCTTAAGGGCATTTTAGACATTTTACCCGAAGGGTAATATGGTCTTTTTAGCCTTAAGGGTATTTTTGTAATTTGTGGAGTTAGGGCAACATCATCTTGTATAAGGAGGCTAGGGTTTCCATCCTATTTCCTTATATATATGGTTACATGAGATGCAACTAGGTTAAGACATAGTGTGCCATTTGGTTGTGTTGTTGGAAAGGTTCCAAAACACAATCTCTCTCTCACAACATCTCATCTCACCTAAAGGGAACCCACCTTCCTCCCTCACCTAGAGAACAACGGAGAAGATCCGGTGGTAGTGTTCGTAATCTATTGGGTTCGTGTTGCTAAGATTGTAGCAGTGGGAGAAGGAGCACTTGAAGAAAGGTTCGTAATCTATTAGTTTCGTTCTTGAATGAAATCGTTGTAACTAAATTGAGAACGCGCGATTAACAATCGCTTTCGCTGCGGGATTCGATTCCCTTCAATTGGTATGAGAGTCCAATTGCGTTCTTGATTTACGTTCTGGATTTTTCAAGAACGAGGTGAGATTTACTGTTTTGTATGAGATGTATAAACGGTTTGCAAATTAGATGTTTTCAATTTTGGCACTTAGATTTACAATTTCTATTGAATCGTTCAATGTAAGGGCCCGGTGTTTTGGGCAATTTTAATTGTAAATTGAGTCTGTAAGTCTGTGTCGATCGAGGCAAGGTGGTTGCTGAGAAGATCGAAGCGAAAACGAGCAAGAAATGGAGATTTCACTTTGTTGTCTGTGTGCAGCGTTGCAACGCTTTGCAACGCTGCGCTTGCGAAAGGAGCGCGCAGAAGACGACAGCATTGCAACGCTAGATGAGAGGCACGTTTCAACCGGCAGAAAAGGACAAACTGCAGCGTTGCAACGCTGGTATCAGTGTTGCAACGCCACAGACGTTTCACGCAAGGAAGCAACGGGAAGAATTTTGTATTTCTTATATATAATAAATATAAAAATGTTTTATATTTAATTTATTTAATATAATTAGATTATATTAATTAAAATTATTTTAGGGTGCCAAAATTGGTCTAATTTTGCTATTTAAATTATGAAATTGTTGTGTAATTATTGTCATTTATAATGTATGCTTTTATTTTAGAAATCTCACCTTAGGTTAAGCATTTTCATGCATCATTTATAATATAAAAAGTTATATTATATAGTTTGCATGATTAATTAATATAAAGTTGTTATATTAATTTATGGACAACATTGACATGCATTATATATCATGAGATGATTATGCTATGAATCTCTTATTATTCATGTGATGAATGATCAAGCACTATAACATAGTATGCATGTCACCTAAGGTTAATTATTAGTTTTAAAATGTTTAAAACTTGGAAATAATAGACCTTAGGTTATCTAGTTCTAATTAGATTAGAATTAGGAACCAAGTAATTTATAAGCTATGATTAAAAGAGGAACTCTGTCTAAGGAAGGTTCTGTCTAGGTTGGGGTATTTAAGCTGACGGAAACGGAACACCCCTACCTGGGAACTGACCTGGGAGTGAAATTTAATCAGACAGTTTATAAATTACAGTAGCGTCAGCGGGTTTAAGGGGTTAATAAACTAGAAATTCTAGGTTTAATATAAAGAGTTAACAAACTTAGGATAAAATCAATATAAGAGTTATATTGATTATCGATATAAGAGTTATATTGATAGAGTTAGGTAAAACCATTAGCCGGGTTTTAGCCTAAGTAAAATTCCTATAAATTTAAAGTATCCAGTGGGAGAAAAAGTGTATATGATACATATTTTTTCACCTACGTTATCTCCGGGAAATTCACACCGTGAGACTCATACTTGGCCTCGTGGCGCAAACGGGAGCGTCCCCCTTCGGATGGTGTTTGTATGAGTAAATATCAAGGTGAATGGAGAGGGTACTTATAGTGAGTGGGAGCAGGTTTAGTGAAAACAAAACCTACGGTCTCTTTTGTCGGTTTACACCGTTAGACCACTATGGTCACCGCTAGTTTGGCTGGACCGGACAATCCCTCTGAGGGCTTGATCATGGGGATCGAACACGATGAGACACCGAAAGGGATAAAGATTTCCTTAGTTTGTTTTTCAATCTAGTCCTCCCTTCGGCGGATTTTATTGGATGGAGACTCTGGGATCTAAAGACAGAGGGTTACACTCACGGGGTACATAAGTTGTGTATGTATCCTGACCGAAAAATGGTAACTAAAACCTATAAGAATAAGAGTTATTCTGACATTAGGTTTTGGTTAAGAGTGTCTTGATCCAGAGGAGGAGTGTTTTTTATTACCCTTCGGTGTCATATATTCTAAAACTTTGGAGTATCATTGCAAATTATAAATGGCCTAGGAATCATTTGATAATTAGCTAAAACATGATTGGATTAGAGTTATAGCAAGAAACTCATACAAGTTCGTTTGTAAATTTTTCAGCAAAAATGTCTAGCTCTATTTCCTTATTGGGTGTAGAAAAGTTAACCGGAGAGAATATGATGACTTGGAAAAACAAACTCAACACTATATTGGTAGTGGATGATCTGAAGTTTGTGCTAACTGAGGAGTGTCCTCAGGTGCAAGGCTCGAATGCGTCACGAAGTGTTCGTGATGCATATGATTGATGGATCAAGACCAATGATAAGGCCAAGGTCTACATGCTGGCAAGTATGTCTAACATATTAGCCAAGAAGCATGAGGGCATAATAACCGCCAAGGAAATCATGGATTCTATGCATGGTATGTTTGGACAACAGTCCACACAGGCCTGACACAATGCCCTAAAGTACATATTTAACTCAAGGATGCCAGAGGGTACGTTTGTTCGGGATCATGTCCTGGATATGATGGTGCACTTTAACATCGCGGAGTCGAATGGTGCTTTCATCGATGAGTTGAGCCAGGTCAGATTCATTCTGGAAACCCTTCCAAATAGTTTCCTACAGTTTAGAAGTAATGTTGTTATGAACAAGCTTACTTTTAACCTTACCTCCCTTCTGAATGAACTCCAGACCTTTCAATCTTTGATGAAAATTCAAGGATCGAAAGGTGAGGCAAATGTTGCCAGTAGGAGTTATCACAGAGGTTCGACCTGCAGGACAAAAGCGATGGTTTCATCTTCTTCTAACACGAAAGGAAGAAAAGAACATGAAGAAGGTTGGTAAAGGGAAACAAGCTGACAGAGCTGCCACCCAGAAGGGCAAGAAAGTCAAAGAAGTTTAAAGGAAAGTGTTTCCACTGCAACGAAGACGGGCATTGGAAACGAAACTATCTGAAGTACATTGCAGAAAAGAAGAAAGAAGGTAAATATGATTTACTTTGCCTAGAAGCTTGTTTAGTGGATAATGATAAAACTGCTTGGATACTTGATTCAGGCGCCACTAATCATGTTTGCTCTTCTTTTCAGAGAATTGATTCCTGGCAGGAGCTACAGAAAGGTGAGATAACACTCCGAGTTGGAAATGGAGAAGTCGTCTCAGCTGTAGCAGTAGGCACGATGAAGCTTTGTTTTGGCAAGAAATATATGTTGTTGGACAATATATTAGTGATACCAGGGTTTACTAGAAACCTTATTTCAATTTCTTGCCTCATAGAACAATGTATTTCTGTTTCTTTCTCAATGAATAAAGTGTTTATTTTGAAGAAAGGTGTGGAAATATGTTCAGCTTCATTAGAAAATGGATTGTATGTTTTAAGGCCTAATTCAGTCAAAATGGTTTTGAACACTGAATTATTTAAAATTGCAAACGCACAAACTAAGAAACGTAAAATTTCTCATAAAAAAAATGCTCATCTTTGGCATGTAAGATTGGGTCAATTAATCTCAATAGGATTGAGAGATTGGTAAATAACGGGCTTCTAAATGAGTTAGAAGAAAATACTTTACCTGTATGTGAATCCTGCCTAGAAGGCAAAATGACTAAAAGACCTTTTAGTGGAAAAGGTTATAGAGCCAAAGACCCTCTAGAGCTTATACATTCAGACCTTTGTGGTCCGATGAATGTTAAAGCTAGGGGAGGGCATTAATATTTCATCTCTTTCATAGATGATTATTCTAGATTTGGGCATATTTACCTAATGCACCACAAGTCTGAAGCACTTGAAAAGTTCAAGGAATTGAAGACTGAGGTTGAAAATCAATTAGGTAAAACTAGTAAAACACTTCGATCGGATCGAGGTGGAGAGTACATGGATTTAAAATTCCAGAACTATATGATAGAACATGGAATTACATCCAAACTTTCGGCTCCCGGTTCGCCACAACAAAACGGTGTATAGGAAAGGAGAAATAGAACCTTGTTGGACATGGTTCGATCAATGATGAGTCATGCTCATCTCCCTAGTTTCTTTTGGGGTTACGCAGTAGAGACTGCGGTATACATTTTGAACAATGTGTCATCAAAAAGTGTTTCTGAAACACCTTTTAAACTCTGGAAAGGACGTAAAGGTAGTTTATATCATTTCAGAATTTGGGGTCGTCCAACGCATGTGCTTGTGACAAATCCAAAGAAGTTGGATTCACGTTCAAAATTGAGCCTATTCGTAGGCTACCCAAAAGAAACAAGAGGTGGTTTATTCTATGATCCTAAGGAAGATAAGGTCTTTGTGTCGACAAATGTCATTTTCTTAGAGGAGAACCACATGAGGGACCACAAACCAAGAAGTAAAGTAGTGTTGAGTAAGTTAGATGGAACAATAGCAAATGTTGCTAATAAAACTAATACGTCAACAAGAGTTGTTGATACTAGCTTGTCTGGTCAAGAAAGCACATCTCAAGAGTTGAGTATGCCTCGACGTCGTGGGAGGGTTATAACACAACCTGACCGTTACATGGATTTGTCTGAAACCCAAGTTGTTATACCAGATGACAACTGCGAGGATCCATTGACTTATAATCAAGCGATGGTTGACAAAGACAAAGACAAATGGGTCATAGCCATGGACCAAGAAATGGAGTTTATGTACTTCAATTTTGTTTGGGATCTTGTAGATAAGTTTGATGGGGTAAAAGAATATAACCTAAATGGTCTATGGTATAAGAATAAGGTTGGAAACCTCATTCTGGTAACACCATGGATGCGACCCACTTTGTAATTAGTACAAATTAGGTAATCCAACTCATTCATGTAGTTGACATGCGAGTGGGGGCATCCTATATGAAGAGTTCATACAAGACCGGACCGCAAATTATTAGTCTAACTAGTGTAACACCATTAACAGGATAAGACTAGTAATTTATAGATGGTCATTAGTGACTCGACCTTAATCCTAAGCAAGTTAAGAACTCATGCTTATAGGGGTTTGTCCTTAGACTAGTATGGGTGAGAGTAGCTTGTAGCCGACTCAATAAGCCTACCTTCTCAGGGACATAACCTCGTAGGTAGCTGGGAACTTGACTGTGCAAGATGGAATTCACTCATTCCTACACTAAGGAATTAGATAGGTTGTTCCCAAGAACCGACTCGTGTCTTGAACAATGGGGCCCCGCCCTCTATGAGGGTATGAGTCTATGGTAGGACCTTAGACTTGTTGTTCATTAGAGGATCAGTGGTGCTTAAGGAACAAAGAGGTAATCATAGGGGTAAAACGATAATTTGACCCAACTATGATCACGAACAATCTGTGAAGGGTCGACTCATAGGTAATGACTATATCAGTGGACACAATATTATCTAAAGTGAGGAGAGTGCAGCTACAAGTCTATAGTGGAGTGACTTGTAGTTAATGAATATTGATTAACTGGATGAAAGAGTTTGATCAGTTAATCTCATATCATTGGAGCTCATGAAATGTAGGTCCATTAGGTCCCTCCGTTGGCTCAACATGGTAATATTGAGGGTATAAAGTTAGGAATGAAATTGAAGTGTTCAATTTCATACATGAGGTGTTATATCAATTATATATGATATAATTGATATAATATATAGTTTTAATGTGAATTAGATTCACATATAAACCATATACTAATGAGAGAATAAAGGAAGGGTAGCATGGTCATTTCCATCATATTTCCTTATATATATGGTTGCATGAGATGCAACTAGGTTAAGACATAGTGTGCATTTGGTTGTGTTGTTGGATAGGTTCCAAAACACAATCTCTCTCTCTCACAACATCTCATCTCACCTAAAGGGAACCCACCTTCCTCCCTCACCTAGAGAACAACAGAGAAGATCCGGTGGTAGTGTTCGTAATCTATTGGGTTCGTGTTGCTGAGATTGTAGTAGTGGGAGAAGGAACACTTGAAGAAAGGTTTTTCAAAGGTAATATTTCTTGTTGTCCATCTACTTATATATGCTTAATCTAGTTATTTTCGTTCTTGAATGAAATCGTTGTAACTAAATTGAGAACGCGCGATTCACAATGCTTCCGCTGCGAGATTCGATTCCCTTCAGAATTATTATTGAAAGTTTTTTAAATTAAGTTAGTAACAAAAGAAAGCAAAAGAAAATGAAAACACACACTTACTTGATGTTTTTATGCAAAAAACTAAAGGTTGCAACATATTTGGATTTTTAAGAAAAATCTGCAATTCTCCCAACAATATAGGAATTTTGTGGGATCTTATCTCTCCACGATTTCTATAATTTTGGACATAATTGTGCATCCTTCAATAGAAACCCTAGCCCAAATCCTCTATAAATAGGGGAGGAGAAGCCACAAGAAGAATCATCTATTTTTCTGTCGTTTTCAGCCTCAGTTGTTGTTGTTTTACGAATTTTTGTTGTACTTCCTGCTGTCAAATTTCTGTTGTTAATTTTCTGCTGTCAACTTTCTACTACTATTTTTTTCCTTTTGTTTTCCAACTCCTTTCAACTTCAAAACTCAATCATTCCTCAATGAAAGTTGAAGAAAATGAAGGCTTAATTCCCTTTGAAAAAAATGGAGTTGAATCGATTGAGTACGAAGTGAAAAGGGACTGCTATGTTTTTCCATTTTTAGAACTTTATTTAAGTCATTCACTTATGTTTTAGGAACTTAGTTGTTGCTATATTTTTATCCATTTAGTTGTATTTTGAGATTCAAGTTAGTTGTTCAAATTTCATTGTATTATCGACATTGAGTTCTTAGTTACTAATAAAATTTTCAGCTTGTTCGAACTAATTTTCTTCTTGCTAAAATTTTGTTCTAGTTTGTATTTTTTTTATTTTAATTATGTTATTTTTATTATTACATTCTAGAATTTTATTTTTTTTTCATTCTTAATTATGCATTTTTATTACTTTAAAGTTTCGTTTTTCACTTTTACAATGAGAAATTAATATTTCCTTAGGGATTCAAGTTTGTGAATGCCCTAAAGGAAAGATGTAAGGCTCGATAGTAAATACAATCTAGCTAATACTTGAATTTAGTTTGCCTTTGGTGAGTTCAATATTGGGTAAACCTAGCTGGCCATCTAGTGTTTGTTGTCGAGCTTAAACTTAATACCGAAAGGGTTAAGGAAAACGGATGTCGCAAAAGAAATGGAGGAAAAGTCTTAGACATAAGTTCTGAAACCTCGACCCTCGACATAGGGCGAGACTCCAAAACCACTAGAGTTGTGCGCAAAACTATCTGAGTTAGATTAATCATAGACATATAGGTTTAATCACTCGACCTTCTAAATATACTTCATAATAGGAGTTGAATTTTGTTTACTTAGTCTTGTGTAAGTTACGATTGCAACTTCAATCTAGTTGCATTATCTTTCAAAAGGGGCATAAGTATTCTTGAATCCCTTTCATTCTCATTGCTTTTTCACCACTTTTCTTTTAGCTACAAATACCAAACAATCATTTTTATACCCTCAGTTACCCTTTCATTGCAATTTTTCGATTTGTCTCATTGATAGCACAAAAAAATGTGTTATCCTTAGGCTTAATTATTGCTAGTTTTGTGTTAATTTCAGAGCTTTGATGTGTTTAATCACTTAATTTAAGGTAAAGAGCTTAAACAGAACATTTGGAGACATTATGAATCACTCGGGATCGAATCGAGGCTTTTTGAAGCTTAAAATAATATCAATTGGAAGTAGAAGGACCATTCCAAGCTAGTAGACCTGAGGTGATGGCGTTGCAACGCCATGCAGAGAGTTGCAGCGCCATGCTTGTTATTTTTTAGCATAGAAGAGCCATGCCAATAGCGTTGCAACGCTGCCTTGCAGCGTCGCAATGCTATCTCGATTAGAAGACCATCGTGAAGGACCGTGGCGAGGGCGTTGCAACGCAGCTTATTAGCGTTGCAAAGCCAGATCGATAAGGACGGGCGTGCAAGGGTAGCGGCGTTGCAACGCTGCCCTCAGCGTTGCAACGCCATCGATAGTTTTCTTTTATGCTTGCCGCCTAGGGCACGACGTTGCAACGTTGCCCCTAGCGTTGCAAAGTTGTGCCGATTAACCTTATAAATAGAACTTGTTTTCTTCTTTGGAGGGGAGCTGAATTTGATAGTCTTTGCACCTAATTTCGAAATACACTATTTAAGAAGAGAAAAGAGAGAATTTCTTGGGAACCAAAGCATTTGTGGAGGTTCGAGATCATGACGGGAGCTCAGGGATGAGGGACCGGTATCGACACATAAGTTTATTTTCTCTTTCTTTTAGATTGTAACACCGTTTAAAGACGTTTTCTATAACTTTAGGTTGGTTTTATTGTGATTTAGAGTGGCTAAACGTTGTAGTTAGGATTTGATTCGCATGTTTAAGACTTATTTGCTATTATATTGAACTGTATTTTGTTATTTATTTTTGGCAATTCGTTTTTCAATTCTTTGATCTTGTTGGTTTAAGTGGACTCGAGATAAAGAAACTTAGATTAGAGCAAAGTTGTCAAAACTCTTAGAAGTCTAGCATGAGAATGACCTAGAAGTCTAAGGGAAACACATAAAAAAGTTGTTTAATGTCGTGCATGCTTTTAAAATTCATAAGGAGACTTTAGAATTTATTGTGTGTGCGAGGCTCACTAAGGGTCGAGAGATTCTCTTGAGTATTTTCACTTCTTGTTTATAAATTCATTATGTTAGTTCATTGCATATGTTAAATAAGGTTTTAACTTGTGAAGTTAATTTCCTCTAATTCTATCATATTCGTGTCTTCAATTGTTTGTTTATCTTTTTATCTTTATTATCATCATCTATCCACGTTTTGTTACTTTAGCTAAAATTGAGAATTAGTATCTTGGTAATTAATTAATCTAGAACCCATTCTTGAGGACGATACTTTGAATTCTAAAATCACTATACTAAAACTTGACTCGTACATTTACGATATTGCAATATAATTTTACGCAACAAGTTTTTGACGCAGTTGTCGGGGTATGGCGATTAGTTAGATTGATTAATATTAGGAGAAAATTTAAGATTTTAGACTAAAGTTTGTTTTTCCTTTTGTGTTCTCCATCCTTATCTGTTTTCTTTGTGTTTGTTGTTTGTTTCCTTATTTATCTTAACTTAGTTTTGTGTGTTTTTCGAGTATTTGTCTCCTGTTTTGGTTGTGTTGATTTTTGTGTAAAAGTCTATATTTAAGTTGTTGTGATTTAAAATATGACTTTTCATGTTTTAATTTTTCGCCAATGTATCATCCCTCTCAAGACCCTAGGTATATGAATCATAACTTTTCTGGATATCAAATGTCTGATATTTACCATTCTGAATCTATAATTTATGTAAATTCTTTTGATGGTGATCATATAGGCGTTTGGACCCAAAATTTTTCTTACCCTAACCAATCTATAGAAAATTCTTCTCTTGTGGATTTATTAATGGAATATACTTTAGAGCTGAGAATTAAAATTTTGTTTCATGATGAATTAGAACGGTTGGATAGGTTAGAAGCTAAAGTGGTGGAACTTGGGGCAATAATACATGGAATGACTCATTATCTCAATCAACTGGTAGAATCCCTTAAGGCCCTACAGGAACAAATTCTTATTCTTGCCACTGAGGAAGAGCAACCTAGGAGGACTTATGCATATGATAGTGAGAATGAGTTGGAGGAGACTGAAACACAACAGAAACAGGTTTGTGAGGTAGACAATGGTAGTGCAATAACTGCTATAGAAGGAATTCAGGTGATAGAGTCCGAGGCTAAAAAGTCTCCCCTCCCTTTATCTCCAAAAATTTCCTTTAATCGTGATAACCATTTCTCCTATACTCACGAGTCTTGTTTTTATTTTTGTTCTTTTATTTCATTAAACAAAAATACCAAAAACAATTTTTATTCAGGTGCCCAAGAAAAACAAGATAACCTTTTAGACTTAGAAGGCTATATCGATTCAAGCAAGAAGGGCCCGAAGAAATACGAACAATTTTACGTGCCTTGATGCCAATCATGAGTACAGTCTAGTTAAAGACGTTAAAGAAAGCTTGGGAGGCAACCCAAGGTTTAAGTTTTAAGTTTTTATTTTATTTCTGTTTAGCTTATGTTAGTTGTTTGTTTACTTTTAGTTTGTTTGTTTTGCTTTATTAGGTTGTTGTTGATGCCACCCCTCGTTGAAACCCATGCTCTCGTTCTGTGGAACTTCAGCACACGTGTCTTGGCTATCCAAGGAATCCAAAAAATGAAGATCTCCATTACTCAGGACAATATTGTTCACTCTTACCCTTTTTACTTGATTTGAGCTTAATTTTGAAAATATTGGGGACAATGTTTAGTTTAAGTTTGGGGGGTGGGATGTTCTCTATCTGTTGAGACTGTCCTAAGTATGTGCTGAACTGCTAATTGATCTTATGCATAAGTATGATTATGATATCCTAGGATGAGATTTAATTGAAAATTTTTGTGATTCTGCTGAAACTTGAGAGAATGATATGAATTTGAGTTAATTTAAAATTTTCTTGAGTTTTTTCTGCACTATTATGCACATAACATGTGTTCCTGTAGTTTTGAAATGCTTAGAACAAAGTTTTTAGGTTTAGAAGTTTGATGTCACCTCGATAGGTCTAAGAACTGATTTGAGAGTTAAACTGCAGATAAAGTGAATGACAATATGAAGTACATGATCTGTATATTATGTGCATTATGTGAAAGAGTAGTTTGTTTTTGTTGTTTGTTTGTTAAAGAAGAAAAAAAATCGTGAGGACAAAAAGAGCTACCTTCACTGTGATCAGTTAGGCCACTCATTGAGCGAGTGTTATGGGTAAGGGTCCCTGCAGTGGGTGTGTGAAAGCTAGTGTCATTGCACAAAAAAAAAAGAAGAAGAAAATAGAAAAAGTGAAAAAAAAAATGATTAAGTGCTAAGTAGAGCTATTTATTTCTTGAATGTGGGGAGACTCAAGGATTTGTGATTATGACCAATGTAGAGAGAAGTTGAATGGAGAGCCTAATAAAGTTGATCCGGGCTTAGTAAAAATGAAGGAAACATAGCCTAATCACACACACACGTAGGAACACTTAGGAAGAGTTGTAAATTGCTCATTGAAGTACTATGCTTGAGTGTTTCCTGTGATTGCCAAAATTTCCTTCTAAATCTCTGAGCCTTGAATCAAATGTATGTATAAGAACAATCTCATGGTTAATTCTGTTTTTGCTCGGGACTAGCAAAAGTTTAAGTTTGGGGGTGTTTGATAGCACAAAAAAATGTGTTATCCTTAGGCTTAATTATTGCTAGTTTTACGTTAATTTCAGAGCTTTAATGTTTTTAAATCACTTAATTTCAGGAAAAGAGCTTAAACAGGACATTTGGAGACATTATGAATCACTCGGGATCGAATCAAGGATTTTTGGAGCTTAAAATAATATCAATTGGAAGTAGAAGGACCATTCCAAGCTAGTAGACCCGAGGTGATGGCGTTGCAACGCCATGCTTGTTGTTTTTTAGCATAAAAGAGCCATGTTGATAGTGTTGCAGCGTCGCAACGCTATCTCGATAAGAAGACCATCGTGAAGGACCGTGGCGAGGGTGTTGCAACGCCAGATCGATAAGGACGCGCGCGCAAGGGTAGCGGCGTTGCAACGCTGCCCTCAGCGTTGCAACGCCGTCGATAGTTTCCTTTTATGTTTGCCGCCTAGGGCACAACGTTGCAACGCTGCCCCTAGTGTTGCAAAGCTGTGCCGATTAACCTTATAAATAGAACTTGTTTTCTTCTTTGGAGGGAAACCGAATTTGATAGTTTTTGCACCAAGAAGAGAAAAGAGAGCATTTCTTGGGAACCAAAGCATTTGTGGAGGTTCGAGATCGTGACGGGAGCTCGAGGACGAGGGACCGGTATCGACACATAAGTTTATTTTCTCTTTCTTTTAGATTGTAACACCGTTTAAAGACGTTTTCTACAACTTTAGGTTGGTTTTATTCTGATTTAGAGTGGCTAAACGTTGTAGTTAGGATTTGATTCGCATGTTTAAAACTTATTTATATTGAACTGTGTTTTGTTATTTATGTTTGGCAATTCGTTCTTCAATTCTTTGATCTTGTTGATTTAAGTGGACTCGAGACAAAAAAACTTAGATTAGAGCAAAGTTGTCAAACTCTTAGAAGTCTGGCATGACAATACCTAGAAGTCTAAGGGAAACACATAAAAAAGTTGTTTAATGTCGTGCATGCTTTTAAAATTCATAAGGAGACTTTAGAATTTATCGTGTGTGCGATGCTCACTAAGAGTTGAGAGATTCTCTTGAGTATTTTCACTTCTTGTTTATAAATTCATTATGTTAGTTCATTGCATGTGTTAAATAAGGGTTTAACTTGTGAAGTCAATTTCCTCCAATTCTATCATATTTGTGTCTCCAATTGTTTGTTTATCTTTTTATCTTTATTATCATCATCTATCCACATTTTGTTACTTTAGCTAAAATTGAGAATTAGTATCTTGGTAATTAATTAATCTAGAAACCCATTCCCGAGGACGATGCTTGAACTCTAAAATCACTATACTAAAACTTGACCTGTACACTTGCGGTATTGCAATATAATTTTACGCAACACTCATCTCAATAGGTTTTGTTAAGACCCGTTCCCTTGGATATGATACTCCGAAATATTTCCAGTTTCTTATTACTTCGATCGCGTGCACTTGCATGTAACATACTATCGATCAAAGCTGAAGGTCGATCCAACGATCAAACAAGCTAAGGGTCGATCAACGTTCAACAAGCCAAAGACCAGTCAACGATCAACAAACCAAGGGTCGATCAAAGATCAACAAGCCAAAGGCCGATAAACGATAAACAGACCAAGAGCCGATCAAAGATAAACATGCCAAGAGTCGATCAACGATAAATAAGCCAAAGGCCAATCCAAGATCAATAAGCCAAAGGTCAATCCAACGACCAACAAGTCAAGAGTCGATCAACCAACAAGCCAAAGATCAATCCAACGATCAACAAGCCAAGGATCGATCAACGATCAATAAGCCAAAGGTCAATCCAACAATTAACAAGTAAAGGGTCGATCAAGGATTAATAAGCCAAATGTCAATCCAACGATCAACAAACCAAAGGCTGATTAAATGGTCTATAAGCAAATGATCGATCGATGATCAACAAGCTAAAGGTCAATCCAACGATCAACAAGCCAAATGTTGATCCGACGATCAACAAGCTAAAGACCGATCAACAATCAACAAGCTAAAGAACGATCAACAATCAACAAGCTAAAGAACGATCATATGATCAACAAGCCAAAGGTTGATCCACGATCAACAAGCTAAGGCTCGATCCAATGATCAACAAGCCAAGGGTTGATCAGTGATAAAAAACCCAAGAGTCAATCAACGATCACAAGTCAAAGGTTGATCCAAAGATCAACAAGCTAAGAGTCGATCCAATGATCAACAAACCATGGGTCGATCAACCAACAAGCCAAAGACTCGGGATTCTGGCAAATACAAATTTCTGAAAAGGATCGATACAAAACCGCCTTCAATGTCCCTTTTGGCCAATATGAATGGAATGTTATGCCATTCGGATTAAAAAATGCTCCATCGGAATTTCAAAAAATCATGAACGATATATTCAACCATTTTCAAGAATTTTCAATTATTTACATCGACGATGTCCTAATATTTTCTCAAAATATAGACCAACATTTTAAACACCTCAATATATTTCTTGATATTATTAAACGAAATGGTTTAGTAGTGTCACTCCCAAAAATTAAACTTTTTCAAACCCAAATCCGATTTTTAGGATTTGATACTCATTTGGGTTTAGTAAAACCGATACAAAGATCAATTGAATTTGCTTCAAATTTCCCTGATCAAATTTTAGATAAAACTCAATTGCAAAGATTTCTAGGATGTCTCAATTATGTTTCTGACTTTATTCAAAACCTAAGGCCTATATGTAAACCACTTTTTCAAAGGTTAAAAAAGAATCCAGAGCCATGGTCGGATAAGCATACAAATGCTGTCAAATCAATTAAAGCTTTAGTCAAATCAATTCCCTGTTTAAGTCTGATAAATTCAAAAGCAAATTTAATAGTGGAATCCGACGCATCCGACATAGGATATGGAGGAATGCTAAAACAGTGTATAGATAAGAACGAATCAATTATTCGATTTCATTCGGAATATGGAATAGTACTCAAAAAATTATTCAACAAAGAAAAAAGAGATTTTAGCAATAGTTTTGTGTGTTCAAAAATTTCAAGGAGATTTAATTAATAAACATTTTACAATTAAAACGGATTCAAGAGCTTCTAAATTCGTTTTAGAAAAAGATGTTAAAAATCTTGTTTCAAAACAAATTTTTGCAAGATGGCAAGCTATCTTATCATGCTTTGATTTCCAAATCTTGCCTATAAAAGGAGTTCAAAAACCCCTTGCAGATTATCTCTCAAGGGAATTTCTCACAAAGAAAACTTCTTCTCTCTCTATTTCGAAGCATGAGTGATCAGCGAGGCAAAGCCTCATCATCAAAGGGCAAAAGCCCAACCTCTTCTTCAAACATTCCAGCTCCCATGAGCGTCGATCAATACGCAATGGATCTGGGTTTCACTCAGGTGAATCGCCCAAGAACCAGAAGCGCATCGATTCAAATAAGAGATTCAATGGAGTCATTAACTCCACCACCGAGGCCAACAGCCTCCCTCATGCGGCCTACTGCCGTTACACCAATGAGACCTTCCATCTCACCTACTACTCCATCTTCGTCTCAACAGGGATCTTCAATCCCTACAACCTTTGTTGAAGTCGTCAATGCTCCCAAAAGGTTTATCCCTAAACCTGAAATAAAAAATTATTTTAAAAAACCACTTCAAATTTCTGAGCCAATTGTCGAAGTTGAATTCGATGGTATTTCAATTGTTGAAATTATTCAAAATATGTATCTTCAAGGATTCTATTTCCTACCGAAATCCTTGATCAAAACAAGGAAATATTATGAATTCATCCTTGTAGATTCAAAATCTGTCCAGATAACTCATATCCCGGACAGAAATGATCCTTCAAAAATTGCCTACTCAAAGCTAAAAAATTTTAAAGTCTTAAATCCTACCAATTGGAATCAAAGTATCTTCACAGAAAGAACACTTTCAAAACCATTCAATCCCCAAACATACTCGTACCGAGATTATGTTGAAGTTTGGTACAAATTAATGTGGTACAAAAATTATGAGCATTCTTGGTTTATTCAATTCTGTCAAAATGCTTACAAAATAGATTACCCATTCTGGTTTATCAAATGGTGGAAGACTTTCGGCCTATCAGAAGAAATCTTCTCAGTTCCTATTCAAGAATCATTCCATTACTTTTCACAAACAATACACAAAAATGCATTTCCACTCACAATGCGTTTTTGTTTATACTTTCAAACCCCTTGGATATTCTGTTGGAATTTCCAAATCAATACTTACACCTATTACAAACAAATCGTAAAAGTTTTACAAATCAAATGGTGGGACAAGTACAACTTTTCTCACGCAGGAATAAAAGAAGTGAAGCAATGGTTTGCCGATAATGGCTACCTCCAAGACACATCAAAGAAGAAAATGCAGAGTTCCTCAATTCCAAATCAAAAAGTCGCTAGTCGCCTTAGCACAAACAACAACAGAGGCTGATTTACAAAAAATTTTGAATCAAGTTACTTCAATAGCATCTTCGTCTTCTCCACAAAACTCAGAAGTGGAAGAAGATGATGAATATGATATCAATGATCCCTTTTTAGATTCCCCAAAAAAAAAAAAGGTGTTGTATAATAAAATGTACATTATAATAAATTGTAAATTATAAGCTCCACATCAGAACATAAGGAAAAAGCCCGAATCTTGTAGCGGAAGAAAATTATGAAGAATCACCATAAAGGACTGATGCGAAGGACTGTTGCGGTGTGTGGTCCCGGTAATAAAATCTCGAGATGAGTAATGAATCCGTTGGTCAGCATACCTTGCCTTCACACCTGAAAAGTGATTTGACATGATATTCGAACCTATCAGATAAGAACAACAAATATCATCTTTATTAAAGTCACTTTAATAAAGGGATACGACAAAAGATGGTGGAGGAATAGTAGTACGTATTATTGTAATAGTAAGTGAATAGTAGTACACATTATTGTAATAGTAAGTGAATAGTAGTGTGCATTATTGGAGCTCGTCACCTGTAGGTCTATTAGGTCCCTCGGTTGGCTCAAACTGGATACATATAGGGTTTACAGTTTGGTGTGAATTTGAAGTGTTCAAATTCACTAAAAGGGTATTTATGTAATTTATATGAGATATGATTGACATATTAGTAGTACAGCAATTGATTCGTTCTTATCTATACACTGTTTTAGCATTCCTCCATATCCTATGTCGGATGCGTCGGATTCCACTATTAAATTTGCTTTTGAATTTATCAGACTTAAACAGGGAATTGATTTGACTAAAACTTTAATTGATTTGACAGCATTTGTATGCTTATCCGACCATGGCTCTGGATTCTTTTTTAACCTTTGAAAAAGTGGTTTACATATAGGCCTTAGGTTTTGAATAAAGTCAGAAACATAATTGAGACATCCTAGAAATCTTTGCAATTGAGTTTTATCTAAAATTTGATCAGGGAAATTTGAAGCAAATTCAATTGATCTTTGTATCGGTTTTACTAAACCCAAATGAATATCAAATCCTAAAAATCGGATTTGGGTTGAAAAAAAGTTTAATTTTTGGGAGTGACACTACTAAACCATTTCGTTTAATAATATCAAGAAATATATTGAGGTGTTTAAAATGTTGGTCTATATTTTGAGAAAATATTAGGACATCGTCGATGTAAACAATTGAAAATTCTTGAAAAGGGTTGAATATATCGTTCATGATTTTTTGAAATTCCGATGGAGCATTTTTTTAATCCGAATGGCATAACATTCCATTCATATTGGCCAAAAGGGACATTGAAGGCGGTTTTGTATCGATCCTTTTCAGAAATTTGTATTTGCCAGAATCCCGATTTCATATCAAATTTTGAGAAAATTTTTGAGTTTGAAATTCTTTTAAGTAAATCTTGTTTATTTGGAATTGGATATCTTATCCATTCTAAGACTTTATTGAGTGGTTTGTAATTAATAACCAACCTTGGAACTCCTGCGTTCTTTTCTCGCTTGATTATTGACATAGAAGGCAAAGACAAGACCAAGGGCTTTTGGACGGTCCGATGAGTCCTTTCTGTAAAAGATCATCTATTTCCTTCTTGCAATGGGTTAATAATTCAGAATTCATTTGAATTAGCCTAGCTTTTGTTGGAATTTTTTCTTCATTAAAGTTTTTGGTATAAGGGAGATTAACTATATGTTGTTTCCTTTTCCAAAAGGCATTTGGAAGATTTGAACAAACCTCATTCTCTAATTTTGTTTTGAATTTAGATATTTTGTCTTGTATTGATTTTCTTTTTAATTCTTCATCTATTTTCTTGTATGAGATTTCTTCCTTTAAGAATTGAATTTGTTTTTGTTTGCTCTCTATAATATTTATGGATTTTTGGATCGTTGTTTGTTGTAAATTATGGATTTCATGGCGGGTTATTGGACTCGTAAACTTGAATATTATTTCTTGTCCCAATATATTGGATATTATTCCTTCTTCTGATATTGATATTGGGTATAATTGAGTAAGAAATGGCGTCCCTAAAATCAACTCTTGACCTAGGTCTTTGACTAACAAAAAAGAGTTTACAAAACAGACTCCCTTGTTGCAAACATGGACTTTTGACAATTTGTAATTAATCATTAATTGTTGATTATTTGCACCTTGGAGCGTTTCTGATGTTTTTTCAAAGTAAATTGAGGGTATTAATCCTTCTTGAATGCAATTTTGATCTGCACCTGAATCAATTAAGGCACGTAAAGTGATTTTGAAGTCATGAATTTTGAGGGTCACTAAAGAGTACCATTTTTGAAATCGAATGTTTGAGATAGCTCCAACGAAAGATTCTTCTTCTTCATTTGGAGTTTCTTCAGCTTGGGATTTCATTTGAGACATTTTTAGTCGGAGATGAAATATCTCACGATCAGTGTCATTTTTTATTTTATTGACTTCTCTTTTTAGGTTATTAATTACTGCTTGAAGATCTTGAATAGTGATTGGTTTTGGTTCCTCGAATTTTTTGATAACGTTTTTCCATTCATAGGGTTTGAAATCACTAGTTTCTCCTTGATCTTTCTTTTCGAGTATTGAACTTTTTAGGCTATGCAGAATTGATTTTTTAAGTTCTACGTTGTCTATTTCATCAACAACGTTAAGTAGAGTTTCTTGATCTTTGGTTAGGACACATATGCATCCTGAACAAACTCTTTTGCCTTCCTTTTCTTCCTCATCATATTCGCTGTCAGAATATGAATCAGTTTCTTCTTGTAATTCAAGTATTTGACCTTCATCAGAACTATAGATTGACTCTTCAGAATCAGATTGGATGATATTTAGAAGTTGATGTTTAAATTCATCATCAATTTCTAATTCATTGATCTTCCTTTTCATAGGACACTTATTTGCATAGTGTCCATGTGATCAACATTTATAGCATTGAATCTTTTCTTTTGAATGTCCACCTTTATAAGTGGGTCGTTTTTTAGTATAAGAATTATAGGGCTTTCTATAATTCTTTCTTTGGAATGATCTATATGGACGATAACTTTGTCTTTCTTGATGTTTTCTTTATCTTTTCATAGCAGTTTTTCGGACTGCAGAGGGTGGATGGACTTTTCCACATCCATATTGATCACAGAAAATTCCTAATTCTGCCTTTTTTGATCCAAAGGTTTTGTTAAGTTTTGTTTGAACTTTGGATTCGTTGCATAGACGGATACCTTCACTTATTATGAATGAAGTTAAATTTCCATAGATTAGACTATCCCAAGGAATTTTTCCGTCATATTTGGCATTTAAATCGATTTTGACTCTTTCAGCAAAGTAGTTGGGAAGTTCTTTGATGAATTGTTCCTTCTAAATTGAGGAAGAGCAATCGGCTCTAATTAAGACTTTGCTTAGGAACATATCTTTGTACCATCTAAAGTCTCCTAATGTTGGACATTTGAGATTTAGAAGAATTTCAGCCGATCTGGCTTGATATTGAGCTGGATCTCCTATGAAGCCGTTTGTTATAGTATAGACGAGAGTGTTTATTTGCATCGCTATATTTTTCTTCTATTTCAACCTGTTTGAGGTAATTGACCTTCTACCTTGAGTGTTTGTACTCTTTTTTCAGTACTAGAATGATTTAAGATATAGTGGCGATCACCTTCCTTTAGGTATTGATCCCACCATTGTTTTAATTGTCCTGTGAATCTGGCAACGAGAAGTTGTGCTATCTCATGATCTCTTTTGCCTCTTTGTCTATAGGCATTGGAGGCGATCAACATCTCGCTTATTACGTTTATGATTAGATAATCGATATTCCAGCCCACATTCCACTCGTGGATGGCTAATCCATCATAAAGCGGCTTGAGTCATTTGTGTTTTTTCTTCAAATTGAATATCTGGGAATGATGGTTGAGGATACCAATTTCTCATTGTAGAATATTTCGATATTTTTTATTTTGTACCAATTTTTAAGACTTCATTTGGAGACTCGATTCTTTCTTCATTTAGAGAAAGATCTTTAGTCTTTTGGATAATTTGGTCAATGATGGAATCCTTTATAACGTTTATTGTGGGAGTTGTTTTTGAAATATGAAGGTTGTTTAGCTTTTCTTCTATTAAAACTAAAGTTTCTTCCTCTTTAGTTCTTATTTTAATTTTTCTATCAATGATTGTAGGTTTAAATAAAGGAATTGATTCATCTATTGGAGGTATTAGTATTCCTCCATTTGAAGACGAAGCAATGGAAGGTTTTGATATTTTTCCCTCAATCTTTTCTACTTGATTTGCTATTGTGGAAAGAAATTTATTGGAAAAATTATTTTGAAGTTGAATATTTTTTATATCTTTGAGGGTAGGAACATTTTTCTCTTCCTTCTCACTAATATTTTTAAATGGACTAGCTTTGACCTTTTCTCCATAAATTGTTTCAAATTCTATCTCTTCTAGGGAGGATGAGTTGAGTGAATATTTCCCCCTTTGGCTTGTTTTCCATGTTTCTAGCAACATATTGATTTCGTTTTTGATTGTTTCATCCATGTAAAAATGGAATATTTTGCTCTATTTCTTCCATAAATGAATACAATTTTGACTGATTTGAGATCTTTGGTTTTCATCATATTTTTGGAAAAAGGCATTCCTCTTTGTTTTGTTTTTTATTGAAAGGAAATCCTTTTTAGTGCTTTTTGTTAATTGAAAAGCCTTCAATAAGAACATTTAATTGACTAGAGAACATAGATCGATTATCCATGTCTGTTTGGGTTGGAGATTGTGGTTGTGCTTCATAATGAACATTTGCTACATTTTGTTCTATATTGGTGATTTTACTTTGCAACGAAGTTAGATCGATCAAAATAGAATTTTGAGTCGGTTTCGAGGTCGCGAAGTTCGAGAGGTACTTGGTCTTGAGGACATGAATTCCTTGACTTTAGTAACCTCTGTTTCTTCCGAGAATTGTATTTCAATGACCCCATCTGTATGTTCGATAATTTGGGCTAAATTTGAATTTCTTTTTGGTGGAGTGAAAGCTTAGTAAGATTCCACGTTGGATTTCTAGTGATTTGTTCCCAAGATAAACTTTTGGGACAAGAATTGAGGACTTATCTAGATTTGCTTCTATAAGGATTGTTGATCCCTTTGGGAAGACCTTAAACCTCTTGGAGAAATGTTTGTATTCATTAATTTGTAACAAATTCTAAAAATCACCAACATGAGTGAGATTCTTCTTGAATATTAAGATTTTGTGTATAAACATCGGCTATCAAGGAAGATAGGATGTTTGGATCTTGTAAGGAAAGAGTAAGATTTGGGTAACAATTGAAGAAAATTGGTCCTTTTCGAGGTTAGACTGAACCACCCCGAGAAGAGAGTTTGAGAAATTAAAGTGTCTTTTATCTCTTAAAGAGACTAAGACAGGTATATCTAAGCCTAATCTGAATAAAGGCTTGATGGCAATTTGAACTAATCTTATGTGAAGATAATTAAATTCTTCACGGTGTTGTAGAATAAGCTTTTTTTAAAAGAGATTTATTGATTCATGGTCATTGTTTATGGGTATGTTTTTCTCAGAAATTTTTACACAATTTCTCTGAGTGAGATTGAAAGTACTATGGTAATAGACCATTTTTGGATCTATCTTTGGGATACTCCATTGATGAAGTTTGTCTTCTATTTTTGCTATTGATAGCTCTTGATTAGTTAATTTAGAAAGTATTGTATTTGAATCACCTTTGTAATCTTCATGGTCATCTGAAATTGAAATACCTTTTCCTTTGACTCCGGGACTCATTATTTTTTTCAAAATTTTAGACATAATTAACTTCTTTTATGCATAACTTAAAATAGATTAGAAATAATTTTCTTTCTTTTTCAAAACTTGTAGAAAATACAACAATTATATCAAGTACTAGTTACTGGGGAACAAGAGCTTACCAACGGACTTACACTTGCTGCCGAGAACACAACCTTTACCAACCAGCTATCGACTAGCGGGCGCAAGATATAATTGATGAATTTCCAAAGTTTGGAAAATAGATTGAAAATTTTTTCTATTCTAGCAAAGGATCAAAACAATCAACAAGCTAAAGAACGATCTAATGATCAACAAGCCAAAGGTTGATCCACGATCAACAAGCTAAGGCTCGATCCAATGATCAACAAGCCAAGGGTTGATCAATGATAAAAAACCCAAGAGTCAATCAACGATCACAAGTCAAAGGTTGATCCAAAGATCAACAAGCTAAGAGTCGATCCAATGATCAACAAACCATGGGTCGATCAACCAACAAGCCAAAGACAAATCCAATAATCAACAAGCCAAGAGCCGATAAACGATCAATATGCCAAAGGTCGGTCCAACAATCAACAGACCAAGGGTCGATTAATGATGAACAAGCCAAATACCGATCAACGATCAACAAGCCAAAGAAAATTCAACGATCAACAAGCTAAAGATCGATCCGACGATCAATAAGCCAAGGGCCAATCAACGATCAACAAGCCAAGGATCGATCAATGATCAACAAGCCAAAGACCAATCTAGTGATCAACAAGCCAAAGACCAATCTAGCGATCAACAAGCCAATATCGATTAAAGATAACAAGTCAAAGGTCGATCCAATGATGAACAAGCCAAGAGCCGATCAACGATCAATAAGCTAAAGATCGATCAACGATTGATAAGCCAAAGGCTAATCCAACGATCAACAAACTAAGAGCTAATTAACGATCAATAAACCAAAGATCGATCAACGATCAACAAGCCAAAGGTCGATCCAATGGTCAACAAGCCAAGGGTCGATCAACGATCAACAAGCGAAAGACCGATCTAACGATCAACAAACCAATGGTCGATTAATGATTAACAAGCCAAAGATTGATCAACGATCAACAAGTCAAAGGCTAATCCAATAATCAACAAGCCAAATGTTTATCCAACGATTAACAAGCCAAGAGTCAATCAACGATCAACAAGCCAAAGACTGATCTAACGATGAACAAACCAAATGTCAACCCAATGATCAAAGCCAAGGGTCAATCAACGATCAACCAACCAAAGACTGATTAACTATCAACAAGTCAAAGACCGAGCGAAAGACCAACAGGCTAAGGGTTGATCGAATGATCAACAAGCCAAGGGCCAATCCAAAGATCAACAAGTCAAAAATAGATCCAACAATCCAAACATGGATCCAACAATCAACATGTCAAAGACCGATCCAAAGATCAAAAAGCCAATGGTCGATCAACGATCAATAAGCCAAAGCTTGATCCAACGATCAACAAGCAAAAAGTTGATCTAAATATCAGCAAACCAAAGGATGATCCAACAGGGTCAACAAGGTAAGGACTGATCAAAGAAGATCAATAAGTACACTTGAGAACAAACTTTCAAAAAAAATATTTAAATATGAGAGTGAAAGGAGGAATAAATTAAAGATTGTACCACACTAGTAGAATTAATACAAATATAAATTTATTTACATGTATTATTATTATTATTTTTTTTTTTTTGAAGTCGTGTGAATGGTGTTGATATTTCATACAACTATTAAATATTTTTGAATTTCAATACCTAATGACACAAAAGTAGAAAGTGAAAGGAATCTATTAAATACGCAATTTCACTCCAAGAATCTATTAAACACGATTTTTTTTTTCGTGAAATCAACACAAAGTTAATACGTGTAATGTAACATAACCATTATTTTATTTGACACGAAAGGTCATTTTCTTTTTTTTTTTTCCTTTTCCACCGCTGGCCTGTCTTGGCCATTACTCAGCATCCTGCAGGCTTTTTTTCTGCAATAAAAGTATTATAAAGTAAATAAATAAATTTAAAAAAAAACAATTATTTATTTAAATTGGAACCTCAACAAGCAAAGGACACTAAAAAAGGAAAAGGAAAAAGAAAAAAAAAAGTCACATTAAAAACCACCACGTGTCTTACACAACAACGGCAACACTTCCAAAAAGCATGATGACATGACGCTTAATATTGCTAACCCACCACCATCACCGCCGTCGCCGTCGCCACCGCCACCGCCACCGTCTCCACCGTTGCAACAAGCTCCCTTCTCTGAAAATTCTGCCTTCATTTCGTTCAATTTTCGCATCCTTTTGTCTTTTCCTTACTCTCTATGATGGTCACACCGAATGGCAATAATCCGATCCGGAAGGTTCTCGGATTGGGGTATTGGGTTCAGGGTTTCCGGTGCTTTCCATGGATGGCGGTTAACTTCTTCCTCAAGGACGGCCTCAATGTGGACCCTTCCACTCTCCAGCTTCTTCAGAATTCTGCCAATCTTCCTATGGTCGCGAAGCCTCTCTACGGGATTGTCTCTGACGCCGTTTATATTTCCGGCCAGCATCGTATCCCTTACATCGCCATTGGAGGTAGCCTCCTTTGTATTGTTTAAATCTCTGTTTTAGTTATTTGAAACGTTTTTTTTTCTCTCTTTTTTCACCGCGTGTGCCCTTTTGTTCTGTGCCGGAATTCGATTGATTCTGTTGTTAGGTTTATTTGTTGTTCTGAAAAATCTGGAAAATGTTTACGCAACCAGTTGAATTCTGGTGTTTCTTTTGAAAACAATTTCGGATCAAGCATTGGATTTTGGTTCCTTACATTTGCTTGAACAATTTGAATTAGAGAATTCCGATGAAAGAACAATGCAGTGAATTATATCCAAATGAATAGATAGTATCCTATATGAAATACATATCTTAAGAAGTATTACATTCTTTGATGTTTATACATAGTTGTTATTTGGAAACCAATTCTTATCTTAGGCAGGGAAATTCTTGTGAGGATGTGATGAGCAAACAATGCCTGTTTACTCCAGTAATTGTAAAAATTGATTGCTTTCAATCGGTTATCCAACCTGTAGAACTTCGTTACAAATAAGATCCAACCATTTTGAATTACTAGTTAGGGTATGTTTGTCCAAAAATCACTAAAAATGGCAATGATAAAAGTGATTTTGGTCCAGAGTAAAATGTATTTTGATACCTAATTAACCAAATGTTTCTTGGTCTAGAATTTGGGCTAAAAGCACTTTACATTCGTTTTCAAATACTTGAGGTACTTTGACCTTTTTCAAAGAAATTTTATGCTAATCTCAAACCTGATGATTTTGAATGGGGCTGCCTTTCCAAAATTAATAAAAATTAATTTGACCGTGCGAAAAGTACCTCCGTCTTATTCATTTATAAATAACATTTTTAGATAAATGCTCTCTTTTCGGTAAGTAAGGTCCGGAACAGAGAGGTGGATAGAAGACAGTAGAAATGTCAACTGAAGTGATTTTCCCTGCATTGTCTGTTCATCAGCTTCTCTGTAAACTGTTTTACATGGTTGCTTTTGTTAATCCTAGACTCTCTGGGATCAGGCATGATATAGATCTGCACTACACTGCTAATTATATGAGTTTCTGGATAAATGAATTGGTATTTCCCCCTGATACATATTGAATCGGTACAGGTTTAGTAATTAAAAGATGATGGTACTGCTCTTAGGGCATTAGCTTGTGTGCTGTAGTTTTAGGAAGCTAGGCGTCGAGCATTTATCACGAGTTATAAATGAAAATACGTCTGTCATTTGGCAATTTATTTAATCCTTTTATATGTAGGATATTTTACTGTTGAACTCTTGCATTTTGTTGTCAATTTTTGAAAATTACTCACTCCTCTTATGCTTTATGTTGATGCAGCATTCTTACAAGCAGTGTCATGGATCCCCATAGCAATTATGTCACCATCAAGTATTTCAGTTCTCACTATTAGCATATATCTTCTCCTCAGCAACCTCGGTGCTTCAATAGCCGAGGTTGCTAACGACGCCATGGTTGCAGAGGCTGGAAAACAGCCCATTTCTTCCAAGAATTCTCAAGCATCCTCCTCAGGTGAGCTCCAGGCATTTGTTTGGATAGCTTCCTCTGCTGGTGGGATTCTTGGAAATCTTCTGGGAGGCATTGCTATCAGTAGGTTCTCGCCACAAGCAATGTTCCTGTTCTTTGGCCTTCTTCTTTCGCTTCAATTTTTTTTAACCATCATTGTTCGTGAACGCTCTCTTAATCTCCCTTGGAGTTCGACCAATGCTGGTATCAAGAAACAGCTCTCAGAACTCTTAGCCGTGCTAAAAAAACCCGAAATTGTTTACTCCATAACATGGTTTGCTGGATCTTATAGCATAATACCTGCACTGACTGGCACCATGTTCTTTTATCAGACAGAGCATTTAAAAATTGAGTCATCTGTTTTGGGTATCTCTAAGGTTCTTGGCCAAGCAGCCCTGCTGTTATGGGGCGTAATTTATAATCGTCATCTGAAGTCGGTCCCATCTAGGAAACTTATTTCAAGCATCCAGGTTTTAATGGCAGTGTTCATGATCTCGGACTTCTTGTTTGTGAAGGGAGTCTATCGAGATATGGGAGTTCCAGACTTCGTATATGTTGTTTTATTCTCTGGACTTTCAGAAGTTCTGTTATATTTCAAGATCTTGCCATTCAGTGTTCTGATACCTCAGCTTTGCCCACCAGGATGTGAGGGCTCTCTCATGGCATTTGTAATGTCAGCTATCGCTCTCGCATTCATAGTGAGCGGATGTCTCGGTGTAGCGCTTGCATCTTATGTTGGCGTCACAGCAAATGAATTTTCTGGCCTTCCTTATGGTCTAATAATACAGGCTGTTTGCACTCTTCTGCCATTGTCTTGTTCATGGTGCATCCCTGATGATGTCAAAGACAAGGCCAAACCCAAAACCAAAGGTAGAAGAAGAGAATCCAAAAAGCAGCAGTAGCACAATGGAAGAATGGTTAGTATCGTCGGTGAATTCAAATACAAATATTTATACAAATATTTATATCCCGTTTGATAACGATTTTGTTTTCTCTTTTTTATTTTTAAAGATTAAGCTTTAAACATTTTTCAAATCTTAGTCAAGTTTCATGGAAAAAAAAAACAAAAAGGAGCTGTTTTTGGAAACTAGTTTGTTTTATTTTTAAAATTTGATTGATTTTAAAAACAATTTTGGAGGTTTATTAGAAAATAAAGAAAGATGGCAATTGATGAGCTTAAATTTTTAGAAGCTAAAAATTATTAAAAAAAAAAAACAAAAGATTTTTTTTTTTTTTTTTAAACAAAACAAAAGAGTTATTAAACGGGTTGTTACTATTAATATTTCTTTAAATTACTTTGGTGATCCTGTGATAGAGTTTAGGAATGTACGGTAATATTTTTCAAGATAAGCTGTAATTTATTACGTACATCTCATATAGCATTATATATTGATTTATTATTTCCATTTCTTTTTCTTTTTGAAAGTGTTATTTCCATGTCTATACAGTGTTCTTCTTATTTTGATAGAATAAAGTTTAGTCACAAATTAAGGAAATTTTAACATTATTATTATTACTACTATTTAAGCTCAAGAAAGAGTAGGGAGGGCTGAAACCTCAACCTTTGGAGAAATATGTAATCTTGAACTATGTTTATATTGGCAAATCATTTTTTTTTTACTGGTACATTTAAATTACTTGGTTTGAAGATTCAAATACATTTATAAATATTTACCATCCAAAATCTAAAGTGTTTTAAAAAAAATAAATAAAACCACTTGCCATTTAAGGTTAATTGATGATAAATTGTTGATGGAACCCATTTGAGCATAGTTTAACAGGTATAAAGTAGGTACCTTCGAGCAAGAGGCCGTTTGAATGAGAGGTACTAGATGGGAATTTGAATAAATATTTACCATCCAAAATTTACTGTGTTATTAAATAATCTAGTGGGGAGTTTTTATATGGATAACTTTTTTCCACACGCTTTTAATGAATGATGACCCAAATTTTGAAAATAATGAAATATGAACCATTCTGATGTTGTAATGCACGCAAAATTACCTATTAGGGTAGTATGAGGTAGTCTTGTTTGTTCATGCTTTCGTACGCGAAAAAAACAATCGCTCTAGATCTCTCCCTCACATGAGGGGTAAAAAATCTAGTGGGAAAAAATAAGAAAAAATTAAGTCAAAAAAGAGCTAGAGCAATATAACAAGAACTAGAGATCGGTTTTTCTTGTCTCTTTCATTTCTCCATAATTTTGACCACTCATTGTTATCATGAATGATAGCGTGAGAGCTAGAGCGAGAATTGGAGAGCTAAGACTAGAACAAGCGTGAGAGTATGATGTTCTTACGATAATTTGGAGGGAATGTAAAGTATGGAAAGAGTTATTGGGCATTAATTTCATATCACAGATCAAATGGTATCAAAGGTTAGTGATCGAAGTAGGATTTTTTTTTTTTTTCAAGAAATTTAGGGCCCAGTTTTAGTTCTCATTCTTTGTTTTTGATTTCTTTTGAAATAAAATTCAGCATATAGAATAAAAAAATATTTCCTATAGTTTGAATCGTCTCTATGATTTTAAAAATTGAATTTGGCTTATATGGGTGAGTTCTA
Organism: Trichosanthes cucumerina; assembly: GCA_036507285.1. NCBI lineage: Eukaryota > Viridiplantae > Streptophyta > Magnoliopsida > Cucurbitales > Cucurbitaceae > Trichosanthes > Trichosanthes cucumerina. The sequence goes on from CM071839.1 coordinate 31,419,069, forward strand.
GTCTCAATTTGGTCTATATTAATTAAGTTCAGTTTCAATTTGGTTGCTTTAATTTTGTCTAACTTTACAAATAATCTAAGTTACTATGTTAACAAATTCACTTTTTATTTTTTATTTGAGTAACTGTGTTAATGAATTGATTTCAAAAAAAAAAAGTGTTAATTAATTGTATTAGTGTTTAGAGTCGAACAAAAAATAGAAGAAAATAGGTAGATTTTTCGAGCTGGTAAAATACAATTTAGGGATGTCTCGTAAGGTTTAACCAAATTGAAATGAAGCCCAAGCGGTTGACACTAAATTGAAAATTTTAAAATGGTAAGTATTCAGTTGAAACTCTGCCCAAATGTGATCAAGTTTATAATTTAACTAATTCCTCTCCCTCTCTATATATTTTGACAATATATGGACTGGGTGATTGACCTTCTCGGTCGAAAGTACACCGTGGCAAATCTAGAAATTTTGTTGAGGGGCTTCAATTAGAATCAATAGTTGATCCAAAACTTTATATTGAGAGCGCAAATTCGTACCAAGCTAATTTTGAGTGCATTAATTTATATATCTTTACATTAGTCTTTTCTAATAGATTTAAGAATGCAACTTAAAATAATAAATAAAATATACTTATAACTTGAAACCATGCATGTTCAATCAATTTATAAAACTCTAATAATATTTGTATCAATTAAAATCCTAAAATTCCACAACTTGACTGTCATAACTATTTACACTTATTTCTATATAAAAATTAACTCAAATTTTCATTATTTTTTTCCAAAAACTATCAAAGTAACATAAAAGAAATTATCATGTAATTCTCTCTAAATAAATAGAGAAAAATAGAGGAGGAAGAGAAAGTGAAAAATCTTTCGTATTAATAAAATTTTATACCACCCACTTGATTCCAACATTTTTCTCTAATATATATTATTATATTTGTACCTTCATTTAAATTTTTGTATAGAAAATAATTATGCATTAACAATTCTAAAATATAATTGTGACAAAGTGTCTAAATAGATTACCTTATGAAAATTTAGGATTTTAATTGATGCAATTATTAGTTTGAGGTTTTATATGCATAATTTAAGGTTACAAATTGATTTTTTTTTCTTTTTTTAAAATTTATAAGAATGATGGCTTATTCTTAAAAAAATATAATTCTCTTTTAAAGATAATATGAATTATTGCAAGTTGTAAATTATTTATTTGAATTATTTACTTGAAAGTAAAACATGTTCTATATTTTTTAATTAATAAAAAGTTATCATCCCGATAGATTGAAGGTAAAAAAAGAGAAAAAGAAACAAAAATGCCCCAACTTGTGCAACTAAGGGGATTAGGAGAGTCCCTAACCACTAAGCCAAATGTTGAATTTAGTATTATAATATAAAGTTTTATACTTCGGGAGGGGAGGAAGGCAACCCATGGTAAATCTATCCTTGAAAGTACATGTGTTGGTAGAGAAGTTGTCAATCTTCAATTACTGTGTCATTATTCTAAATTAATGATAAAATTACAAATAATTAAATTTAGAATCAATTACAAATTAACATGTGTCCCAAATTCAATTTGGAGATAAAAATTGACAAATTCTAAAAATTAAAAGGTCACATGTTGACAATTTACCAAATAATTAAATTTAATTTAGTCAAATTAGGTTATATTGAATTTGGGTCAAAGTTAAATAAAAAAAAATTTTAAGTAATGTCTAAAAATAAATAGTTATAATGAAAAAAGAATAAAAATATTTCATATTTGGGATTATGACTACGTAATTATAGGAAAGAAAATGAATAAAAATAATTAACTATCATATCCTTCATGTATGATATTATCTACGGTCTGCCTATTCCAATCACAAGATTTCAAAAGTAAAAAAATCTCAATACCTTCTTACTCCCATTTCACATTTAAATCTCCTTGATTTATTCTTTTTTTTTTAAATTCTCCACTAATTTTCTCACTTACAATATTTCATTTTTCTCATTGCCCATGTTTTGAAGAAAATGATAAAAGTTTTTCCACATTCTACTTTATGCATTAGCAAGTGCATATTAATCGTTCATGGCTTCTCATAGTATTCTTTTGATGGTATTTGGAATGAATTTAAGTTATAACAATGGACATTTGTAGATTGTGTTTTTTGTTGCATTTTCTCTTTGATGAACGATTGACATATTTTTGCACATTGTCCCTTTTTTTTTGGTAGAGAGACAATTTTACAGGTCCATGTCTATTCATTTGTTTGCACTGTGGCATCCTTTTTCTTACGTTTGCTGATCTTTTGCACGTTTCTTCATCGAAAGGTCCTCTATAGTGTTGTCAATTTCTGTTTTAATTGAAAATTTGTTGTGAAAAATTGTAGGGTTTTACATTTTGTTCTTCAAGAGTCTTCTATCATCTATTTATTATTGCACATTGAGTGTGTCTTTATGCATATTTCTACTCATTTATTATGTTAAAAAGAAGTATATATACTAAGTAGAAGGAATGTGAGGGAGTTTTAAGTGGAGCGTTAATGACGTCAAATGAATAATTATACCTATTTACCTTTTCTAATGGTGTATTTACATGTGGGCGTAGATTAATTTTTTTCGTTTATTCTTACACATTGGTGGACATTTACTCGTATTTCTACTCATTTATTACGTTAAAAAAAAAAAAAAAAGAGATGTATCCTCCGATATATATATACTAATAGTAATGTCTACAAATAGATACCCAAAATGTAAAATGTCTAAAAACTTAAAGTATTTGCAATTTTGACGACAATGATTTTAGGAGAAGAGAGGAATAGTTTTCTTTCCACTTGTATCACCGTCAAAATACCCCTAACTGATAATTAATATATATATTTTGTTTAAAAATATTTTATTTTATTTTATTTTTTTTGTATTTTTTCACTCCTTGTAGTTTTTGCACTTTTAAAATCTCTAGATTTATGCATGTTTAAAATCTCTCGATTTGTTGCTCTCACCCACTACATCTTTATTTTTAAATTATTTATCTAAATCATATATATCAAATTTATTTATTTTTTATTTTTCTTAATAATAGAATTGCCCTAGAAACTTATTAATATGTGATCTTCTAACATTTTTATCATTTTGAAATCCTATCAATCAATTAAAAATGTAAATATGATGATGAATCTAGCTCACATTATAAATACAAGTATATTCAAAGATAATATGTGTGATGATTTCATTTATATGATTTATGTATATACTCTATTATGGTTCAATTAATATATCTATCTATATATGTATGCATATATATAGAATATTTTAGTACACAACAACATAGAATATTTAACATTTTATTTATTGTTGACGGTTTTATTAACATTAAACTATAGGATAAATCTAGACGGACAGTAAAATTATACAACAAAATACAAATAATCATTGTAAAACAAAAATAAAATGTTGAAAAATATATATAGTGAGGTAGTAGTTTATGTAGAGTAAGTTAACAAAAGACATAATTTAAACAACAAATAAATGGTATAAAACCTAGAAAGTTTGACATTTAATAAAATCACTAAAAAAAGATCCCAGATTTAAATATGTTGGATTTTGTTTTTAAATCCATCTAGTTATCTAAAATGAAAGGTGTATAGTAGGCTTCTTCTTCAACTCATGACGCTTCTAAGTTCCTTACCGATGAGTTTAGTTTCTATGGAGTTTTTTGTACATGGTGTTTTCGGCTTCTTCCTCAACTCATGGGTTTTCAAGTTGCTTAGTGATATTCCTTTTTGGCAGTTAATTTGTTTTTATCGTCCTCTCCTTAACTTTGATAATGCTTCTTCTCAAATCCCATTGCTTTTTTGTTATGTTTTGTCTTGAAGTTGTATATTTTTTCACAATTGGTACCTTTACATTGGAAAAAATTCAGTTAGTGAAGAATTTTGTATAGTTTAATCAATCATTTTGAGTCCATTAGAATCTAAAGCCACAAAAATTGTATAATTTTTTCTTTTTAATAATGTATTTGAGTACATTCGCACATTTAAGAACGAGTTGAATTTGTCTACATTATCACTTAACTAGTTGGGGTATATATACCTATATACTCATATTTCAAGCTTGTCTATATATAATTATAGATGTAATTCCTAATTTATTCATGTTTGTTACTTCTATTTTTGTTAGCTTAACTTCTCTCATCTTCAATATTTTGTATTTGTTTAGCAGTAGAATTACGAATTATTTTTATTGGTTAAGATTTGTTTGTTTGTTAAGATTTTCTTATCCGTCTTTAAATTTCTCGATTTTTGTAGGTGTGGTGAAATAAAAAGTATAAATTTCAATCAGGGGTATTTCATCCTAGAGTAATTTAAAGATTTTACTCAAAATAACTTTTAGGCATATTTATAAATAGAATATTTTTTAGACATTTGTCAAATTAGATAGGTTAAATTTAGACATTTCTCTAGTTAGCCCTAAATAAAACCAAAATCCAAGCTTGATGATTGGGCCCAAAAACCATTATTGTTGTTGTTGGGTTTTATGTCCTAAAACTCGTGGTTTTGTAAATTGAATGTACATTCTATTTTGTTGTGTGTTTTGTAACCCTAACCCAATAAAGAACCCTTGGCTATAGGATGAATACTTGAACTTTATGTGTGACATAAAAATGGATCAAGTTCAAGTTATAGCCATAATGGTCTATAGTAGGGTTGGGTACCTTATCCTAGGAACACTATGAACGCAACCCACTTTGTAAAGTACAAACGATGTGATCCTGAATCGTTCATGTGAAGACATGCGAGTGGGGGCGTCCTATGCAATGAGTTTGCATAAGACTGAACCGTGAAATAGTCACTTCGACTTTATAACCCCGTTTACTATCTTAACTGACTATATTCATACGATGACCTAGGTAACTCGATCTTAATCCTGAGTGTGCTATGTGAAGGGAATGAAACTCCCGTAGCGGAAAATGACTTTGAATCGTCGTGGTTTTCGTTGTGAAAATAATTGTTAAAATTAAATCTATCGTATAGAAATTAGGCTAAACATGCTTTAATTTGAAGGAAAAACAGTAAGAGATAGTACTTACTTGTTGAAGAACCCTTCTTCGCGAAATCCTTCTCCGTTCACGAACCTTTCGTGCTCTCGATCTTCACGTTCACGAACTCTCCGAACAACGAACAATTGGACACCTCCGAAAGATCATCTCGGTTGTTCTCCTTTGATAAAGGGAGAGTGGTGGGACTCCTTTGATTTAGGGGAAGAGAGAAGTTTGAGAGAGTTTTGAGAGAGGTTTTGGATGGAAATCCAAAAAATGATATGTTAGATCACTAAAGCCTTCTCACAAAGGCTTTAAATAATGATGATAGGTGGAGTTGAAAACTCCACCTATTTACCATTTTACCACAACCTTAAGTTATGCAAATCATGTTTGCATAACCACATATAATAAGTTATCTCATACCTTATAATACAAATCACATTTGTATAATTGTGGATTTTAAATTGAATCACATTCAATTTAATTTCTCTCAATCCAATTTCTCTAAATTAGCCCTAATTAAGCAATTAGGCTAACCTATAGTTTATTATGAATCTCATTCACATTAAACTATATATAATATGTCAATCATATCTCATATAAATGACATAAATACCATTTTTAATGAATTTGAACACTTCAAATCCACACCAAACTGTAAACCCTCTATGTATCCAGTTTGAGCCAACCAAGGGACCTAATGGACCTACAGATGACGAGCTCCAATGATCCGAGACTAACCTGTCAAACTCTTTGACCCGATTAATCAACATTCATTAACTACGGTAACACTCCACTAAAACCTGTAGTTGCACTCCCATCACTGTAGGACAAGTTGTGTCCATCGATTTAACCAATACCCATGAGTCGACCCTTCACATGTTGTTCGTAGTCACAACTGGGTCAAATTACCGTTTTACCCTTGTGTTTACCTCTTGTTCCTTAAGTCCCCACTGCTCCTCTAATGAATAACAATGTTGTATGGTTCAACCATAAACAATACCCCTCTCGGACCAGTGAGAGGGTGGGCGCCCGTTGTCCAAGCCCTGGAGACAACACTTAAGGGAACAACCCCTCTAGTTTTCCTAAGCTGGGAACGAGTGAATTTCATCTCGCGTAGTCAAGTTCCCAGCTCCCCACGTGGTCCTGTCCATGAGAAGATAGGCATATTGGGCGAGTAACTCTGACCACCCTCACCCGTACTAGTCAAAGGATAGACCCCCGCAGACAAGAGTCCGTAACACGCTCAGGATTAAGGTCGAGTCACTATTGGTCATCTACGAAGTCATTAGTCCTATACTGTCAATGGTGTTACATCAGTAGGTCTAATAATTCACGGTCCGGCCTTGTACAATCTCATTGCACAGGATGCCTCCACTCGCATGTCAACCACATGAACGAGTTGGATCACCTCGTTTGTATCTAATACAAACCAGGTCGCATCCACAGCGTATCCAGGATTAGTCTCCAACCCTATCCGTATACTGTAGACCGTTCGGGTCATTAACTCGAACGTGATCCTCCCTGTGTGTCTACTACACACCGGAGTTCTAGTTCTCTCATAATTTAATGACCCTGAAGTTTAGTTTATTGGACAAAGTTTGTAAATATGTGAGACACAAAGTGATGAAAAAATAACTCTTATTTATTTCAATAGTGAGTATTACAAACATGTACGAGATTAGGACATACATCTCAACACTATGAACTCCTGTTTATTTGGATTATCCTTAGATTTGCATGGGTGAGAGTGACCCGAGATTGTCGACTCAATAAACCAACCATTTCAGGGATAAGACCGGGTAAATAGTCGGGAACATAGTTCTGCAAGATGAAATTCACTCCTACCCGCTTTAGGGATTAGTAGAGAGGTTGTTCCTTAAGTGTTGACTTCGGGTCTTGAACAAAGGGTCCACCCCTCTCATTGGCCCGAGAGGGAATCGGTTTGTAGGTTGGACCGCAAACCAATTGTCCATTAGAGGATCAGTGAGACTTAAGGAACATGAAGTAATTACAGGGGTAAAACGGTAATTAGCTAGGCTAACAAGTTTGGCCGGTTAATCTCGTGTTGTTGGATCTCATGATCTATAGGTCCATTAGGTCCTCCTTACTAGCTTGGACTAAACCTTGTAACATTTTGAGAGAAAAGAATTTGAATTGTTCTGTTGGGATGTATGTCCTCATCTCGTGTAGTTTGTAATATTCCAAGTTGTAAATAAATAAGAGTTATTTATTTGAATTTTGTGTCTCGCATTTTTTCATAAACTTAATCCAATAAACTAAGCTCCAAGGTCATTGTATTATGAGAGAACTAAGAACTTGAACGGTGTGTAGTGGACACACAGGGAGGATCATGTTCGAGTTAATGACTCGAACGGTCTACAATATATGGATAGGGTTGGAGACCTAATCCTGGATACACTGTGGATGCGACCCGCTTTGTATTAGATACAAACGAGGTGATCCAGCTTGTTCATGTGGTTGACATGCGAGTGGGGGCATCCTATGCAATGAGATTGTTCAAGACCAGACCGTGAATTATTAGACTTACTGATGTAACACCGTTAACAGTATAGAGCTAATAAATTCGTAGATGACCATTAGTGACTCGACCTTAATCCTGAGCGTGTTACGGACTACTGTCTGCGGGGGTCTGTCCTTAAACTAGTACGGGTGAGGGTGGTCACAGTTACTCGCCCAATATGCCTATCTTCTCAGAGACAGGATCACGTGGGGAGCTGGGAACTTGACTACGTAAGAAGGAATTCACTCGTTCCCGATTTAGGGAAACTAAAGAGGTTGTTCCCTTAAGTGTTGTCTCTAGGGCTTGAACAACGGGGCCCTACCCTCTCACTGGCCCGAGAGGGTTGTTGTTTATGGTTGGACCATACATGTTGTTCATTAGAGGAGCAGTGGGGACTTAAGAAACAAGAGGTAGACACAAGGGTAAAACGGTAATTTGACCCAGTTGTGACTACGAACAACATGTGAAGGGTCGACTCATGGGTATTGGTTAAATCGATGGACACAACTTGTCCTACAGTGAGGAGAGTGCAACTACAGGCTTTAGTGGAGTGTTATCGTAGCTAATGAATGTTGAATAACCGGGTCAAAGAGTTTGACAGGTTAGTCTCGGATCATTGGTGCTCGTCATCTGTACATTAGGTCCCTCGGTTGGCTCAAATTGGACAAATTGAGGGTTTAGAGTTTGGTGTGAATTTGAAGTGTTCAAATTCATTATTTGCGTATTTATGTCATTTATATGAGATATAGATGACATAATATATAGTTTAATGTGAATGAAATTCATAATAAACTATAGTATAACCTAATTGATTAATTAGTGCTAATTGGAGAAATTGAATTGAGAGAAATTAAATTGAATGTGATTCAATTTAAAAATCCACAATTATGCAAATGAGATTTGTATAATAAGATATGAGATACCTGATGCGAAAATATCGAGTGCCCTAAACTAATGCAAATTAGAATGAGACTCCGACACTTCTACGACGTGCAAGTATACACGGTCGAGAGCAGCAAGTGATAAGTTAAAGTATCGATCCCACGAGGACTAGCTAGACCTAAATGAATGAGTGTCCTAGCAAACTTTCCTTATTTTAGTGCAATGAATGAGTGTGCAAATTACTGTTGTAAATAAATAAATTAATAACAAAGATAAGATGCGACACAATAACTAAATTTAAATGCAGGGAGAGAAGAATGCAAACAAGAGGGCAGATGCAAGAGATGAGATTTGTAATGAAAAGTAGGCTTGAGTTAGGTTAGAGTTCTAATGTTCAATTGGAATAAATTTTTAAGTGATGCCTTGAATTTACCTACACATGCATTCAAATGATTCTTTCCAAAATCACTAAGTTTTAAAACCTACAATTTCCCAATTGTGATCTAAATTATGACCATGATTTTAGGCTCTATGTGGGTTAATTATCCCTAATCAACTCAATAATCCTAGAACGAAACTTTAGTTTTCTAATTCATTAGCTTTCCCAAGTTTATGAATTATAGAGAAGTTAAAAAGGCCAATTTTAATTCCCATGCAACGTTAAATTCAATAAAATTTCATAAATTTAATCAATGACATCAACCATAAATTTAATCCAAAATTACATTAAAACAACCTAACCCTTGCCTAAGAAAATTTAGTTCATGTAAATCAACTCACAAATCTCTAATTTATCCATGCTTGTGTTATTTAATAAATTCAAATATGTCAGAATGTGATATCACAAAACAACCTAAATTAATCACAAATTCAAATTTCAAAAAAGCAATCATGAATTTAGCCTAAAACAGTGAGTAAAAAGAGCACAATAAACGCTCAAAATTGGAGTAACAACAAGCCAAAATAATTAGGGAATAAGAACAATTTACACGAGGCAATTGACATGTGTTTTGCTTCAGCAAAACGCCAAGATCTCACCGAAGGCAGCAGGCAATAGCAGCAGGTTTCAATGTCTTTAGGTTCTGTCCGATAGCAATATCTGATGAACCGGAGCTCGGAACGATGATCCAACCGTTGAAAACGACGCTATATGAGTCCCCAACAAGCGGACAAAATTTCATCATAATCCAACGGTTCAAACTTCAGAAAACGATAACTTTATGAGTGTCGTCTGTGAAAAACTGAACTGCAGTGGGCGCCCAATGTGACAGCGATATCTGACACAGAGAAGCTCCAAACGACAATCCAACCGTTCAAAACGGAGCTCTATGAGTCCTTAATAGGCGGACAAAATTGTAGCAAAATCCAACGGTTGGATAGCCGAAAGCACAAACTTCATGAACAACGTATGTGAAAACTGAACTGCACTGATGCTCTCGATTTTTGCTTCATCAAAGATGGGCAAATCACAGCAGGTAGACAAACCCCTACTCACGACTTTGCTTCAGCAATGGTAGGTTGATTCCAGCAGATGGCCAACTCTCTACTCCATAGTTTGCTTCAGCAATGCCTCCCTCTCGTGATTTCTTCTTCTCTCACCCAATTGCTTCAACAAACAACGACAACTTTCAAGCTAACACACACGTGCACTTTGCTTCAAAGAAAAGGGCTCCCTCTCGGATGTGTGCAGCAACGATTGCTTCAGCAAAGGGCTATCGATTTTTTTCCTTCCAATCCACGCCCTTTGCTTCAGCAATCTCACGAGTTCTTTTTCTCCCTCTCGATCTCTTCCTCTTGTCACAACTTCAACTCCCCCTTTCACACATGTAAACCCTAGCCTCCTTATACAAGATGGTGTTACCCTAACTCTGTAATTTACAAAAATGCCCTTATGGGTAAAAAGACCATCTTACCCTTTGGGTAAAATGTCTAAAATGCCCTTAGGGCTCCTGTAATTTTCAAACATCTCCTGCACATAGAAAAATCTTAATAAATTCATCAATTAAAATATGAATCCAATAAATTTATGATAGGATTTTTCTAGAATTAAAAATCTCGTTTTTCGGTCTTAATTACTGTTAGCTTATTTTTCCAAATTTCTTAAATTAAAGCATAAAAAACATCAAAATTAATTCTTTTCGAACTTAATGCTTAAATTCAAAATTTTAAAGCTAACACACACAATTTAGGGATAAAATAACATGAGACTCAACAAATTTTATGCAATTCAAGTAGATTGAACACTAAAATTCTATTAAAATAACTCTTCTATGGTGAGTTATCAATATCTTATATTATGTGATATGCAAATATGATTTGTATATCATATAGTTGTGGTAAAATTTTGATTTGGTGGAGGTTTTAACTCCACCACACATTAGTATTTAAAGGGTTTGCAAGAAGCCTTTGGTAAACCAATTGCCATTTTTTGGATTTTCATCCCAACAGAGCAATCACTTCTCTCTCAACTCTCTCTCAACTCTCTCTCAATTCTCTCATACTCTCCTCACCCAAAATCAAAGGAAGTACCACCTACTCTCCCTTAACCTCCCGAGAACAACCGAGAAGACATTTTGGAAGTGTCTTGCATTACTATTCGAGGATTGAGTTCGAGGAGTTCGTTGGTTCGAGAGAGATCGTGACCGAAGGAGGAAAGCGTTGAAGAAGAGTTCTTCAACAAGTAAGTAACTTGTTTCCTTACTGTTTATCTTCTTTTTTTTATGCATGTTTAGCCTAGGATCTATGAGATAGGTTCGATTTTAAGATAAGAATTACACAACGAATCAACGACGTTTCACAACGTCTTCCGTTGCGGGAATTCCAAATCCCTTATCAATTGGTATCATAGCCAATCGTTGTTGTTCATTGTGTATTCTGTGAATTCTTAAAATTGGGTGGGTATCATTAATATTCATGAGATGATTGTTAATGGCTTGCATTTTGGATGTTTTCAGTTTTTGGCACTTAGTTAGATTTACATTCAAAGTTGATGAGATCAATGTAAGGGCCCGATATTTTGGGCATTTTTTGATGTAAATCGAGTCTGTAAGTCCGTGTCGTTCGTGTCATGAGATGCTGTGAAGAAATTGAAACGAAAACGGACGAAAAACGATGAAGAACAGCAAAGATGTTTGTTGTTCTGTCGACGACGTTGAGACGTTGTTCATCGGTGTCTCAACGTTGTCCATGCTGATCAAGGCGCGCTGCAGGCACAACGTTGCGACACCAAGTGCGGCGTTGCAACGCTGTGGGCGTTGAGAATGCAGGTTCAACGTTGAACGCTGCAACGTTGCAACGCTGCCGCGTAATGGACAGTTTCAGCGGGCAGTTGCGCGAGACGTGCGTTAGTGGCAGTTGGGACATTGTGCGGTGGTTCGAACCTCAGAAGCTGCACATTTTAATTTTAATTATTTTCTTTTGTAAATTGCTTTTATTAAATGTATATTAATTAATATTAATATAAATGTTATATTAATGTGTTAATTAATTTAATTTTATGTCCCTAGGGTGCCAAAAAAATCGATCCAATAATGTTATTTATTTATTTTATGCATGAGATGTATGAAATATTTATTCTATGTGCATAATGCATGTCATATAGATTTAAAATCACACCTTAGGTTAAACATTTCATGCATCATATTTATATTATAAGTGTTATAATATATAGTATGCATGATAGGTTTATATTATAAGAGTTGTAATATAAAGTTTGCATGTTTTAATTTATTTAAATATAAGTGTTATATTTTTAGATTAAAAGCATGCTCATGCATTTAATTCATGTGATGAATGTATATGTTATAGTTTATTATTCATGTGATGAATGATCAAGCACTATAACATAGAAATGCATGTAACCTAAAATTATTAGTTTTAAAATGTTTAGAACTTGAATAATTAGACTTCGGTTTTCTAGTTCTAATAAGATTAGAATTAGGAAATCAAATATGACCTTTGAATGAGGCGATAAGTAACTTTGTCTAAGGAGGAGGTTTTGTCTAAGGTGGGGTATTTAAGTCGACGCTTATGGAACACCCACTACCAGGAACAGGACACGGGAGTGAATTTGGTCCGGAGATTCATAGGTTATATTCTCGTGAGTGCCGTTAATTAAGAGTTAATTAATTTACTCACATAGACTTAAGTTAATAATGTGATTATAGACTTAGACTAATCCAATATAAGAGTTATATTGGTAGAATTAGATAAATTTTAGCTGGTTTATCTAGGTCAATCCCGAATATTTTAAAGTGTTGAGTGGGAGAAAATAAAGTGTATGAGATACATTTAATTTTTCATCCACAAATCTCCGTTAAGTTCGCACCGTGAGATCCATACTCGGCCTCGTGGCGCAAATGGGAGCGTCTCCCTACTGGTGACATTTGTATGGGTCAATATTCAACGTGAATGGAGAGAGTACTTATAGTGAGTGGGAGCGGGACCTGTGAAAACGGGACCCACGGTCTCTTCTTTTGATTCACACCGTGAGACGTCTATGATCCGCCTGCTAGTTTGGCCTGGACCAGACAATCCCTACGGAGGGCCTTGATCATGGGAGTCGGAACACCGTGAATTCTCGAAAGGGATACGATTTCCTTGTTGGTTTTCCTTCTTAGTCCTCCCTACGACGGCTATTGTTTGGACGGATACTTGGAAATTTAAAGATTGAGGGTGACACTCACAAGATTCATTAAGAGTTAATGGATTCAGACCGAAAAATGGTAACTGGATGCCTAATGGAATAAGAGTTATTATGGTATTAGGGTCTGGTCGAGAAAGTATCGTCCTAGAGGAGGAGTGACTTTATATACCCTACAGTGGCGGTCATTCTAAACCTTTAGGACATTATTGCATTTTTTAATGACCTAGGGATCATAGGATAAAAATTTGCTAAAACCTGATTTGTTTTTCAAAGTTTTTGCGAAACTAATACAAAATTTTTCCATTTTTTCAACAACAAAATGTCAAACGCTTTTAACGCTCCTTTAGCTTCCTTTAAGTTAGTCGGCGATTTTTTTTCATGGAAAAACAATATTAACACGATTTTGGTAAATGACGACCTAGAGTTCACGCTCACTAAGGAGGGCCCTCAGGTGCACGGTTCAACAGTCCTATTGAACGATCTACAAGCCTTCCAGTCTTTGGTGCAAATCAAGGGACAGGAAGCTGAGGCAAGTGTTGCCTTTAGACATTTTCACAGGGGTTCGACCTCTGGGACAAAATTTGTAGATTTTTCAGGCTCGAAAGGGAAGAAGAAGAAGTTGAAGGAGGTTAGAGTTGGTCGCGCTGCCGCCCGAAAGGGCAAAGAGATCAAGGGGATGTTGCCAGAAACTGTTTCTACTGCAACATGGGCGTTCACCTAAAAAGGAGTTGTCCCAAGTTCCTTGATGAAAAGAAGGTGACAAGTAAATGTGATTTACTTGTTACTGAAACTTGCTTAGTGGAGAGTAATGACTCTGTCTGGATATTGGATTTAGGTGCCACTAATCATGTTTGCTCTTCTTTTCAAGGATTAAGTTCCTAGCAGCAACTGCAAGAGGGTGAGATAACACTCATGGTTGGATTCGGAGAAGTTGTCTCAGTTGCAGCTATAGGCACTGTTGGGTTTTGTGCCCTAAAACTCGTAGTTTGTAATTATGTTCTAATTAATGTAATAAAGTGTTATTATTTCAATAAAGTGTTATTGTTCGTTATCTACGAGTTTACCTTCATTTAACCCCTAAATCCAATAAACTAAACATCCAAGGCTGTTAAATGAATCTCTAACTGAATGTAATGTACATAAAAAGGATCTTGATTCGAGATACAACCTAAAGGGTCTATAGTAAGGGGATAAGGTTTGGGTACCTTACCCTGGTTTAACTATGGATGTGGCCCACTTTGTATTTGATGCAAACATTGTGATCCTAACGTGTTCGTGTAGATGACATGTGAGTGGAGATATCCTATGTAATGAGATTACATAAGACCGGACCACGAAATAGTAACCTCTAGCTGTAACTCCGTTGACTAGTTAGGTTTCTATTTCACTAGGATGACCTGTGCAACTTGATCTCAATCTCGAAAGCGAGTTACTTAACTCCGCTCGCGAGGGATTGTCCTTTGACTAGTATGGGTGAGAGTGGCTAGATTCGCCGACTCAATATGCCTACTTTCTTGGGGACAAGACCGAGTGAGCGACTGAGAACTTAACTTAGCAAGATGGAATTCACTCCTTCCCGCCTACTAGGGTAAGTAGAGGAATGTTCCCTTAAGTGGTGTCTCCGAGACTTGAACAAAGGGCTCGACCCTCTCATTGGCCCGAGAGGGACTTTGTTTGTTGGTAGGACCACAAACAAATTGTTCATTAGAGGAGCACTGGTACTTAAGGCACAAAATGTAACCCACGGGTAAAATGGTAATTTGACCCAGCTGATGTTACGAACATTCGTGAAGGATTGACTTGCTGTTATTGGTCAAAATCCGTGGACACAGAAATATATCTGCAGTGAGAAGAGTGCAGCTGTGGGACTTTAGTGGAGTGTTCCCGCAGTTAACGAATGTTGATTGGGAGGTTAATGAGATTAACCAAGCAATCTCGTATCGTTGGAGCTTCCGATCCAGAGGTCCATAGAGTCCACCTTCTAGCTCGTAAAGGGTTCTTAGATCATTCGAATTTGAAATGTTCAAATTCATTAGGAAATATATTTAATGTATTTAGATACGATATAATATATAGTTTTGGAACTATATATTATAAATTTAATGTGAATATGATTCATATTAAATTATATGAGAGAATTGAATATTTGAAAGAGTTCAAATATTATATTAAATGTGAATGTGATTCACATTTGAAAACTATAGGTTAAAATTTAATGTGCACTGGATGTACATTAAAACTATAAGTTAAAGGGGTAATATGATTAAATGAGATTTAATCCAAATTAAATATATGATATTTAATTTATATTATTTAAATATGATTTAAATTAATAATTAAATTTTGATTTAATTATTATTATTTAATTATTATTATTATTATTATTTTAATAATAAAATAAGGGAACGTGTCATCCAGACACGTTCCCACTACCCCTCTCTTTCTCCCTATCGACAGTTTAACAAGGAGAAGGGGTTGCTCATTAAAGTGAGAATCAATCGATCGATTGATTGACTGGTAATTTTTAGAGAATTGTTGTAAAAATTCTCTAAAACTCTCTCATTCCCTTTTTCTTCCAAAAGTTGGAATCCTTCCCACCAAGGAGGATCTAAGAATTTAGAGATATAGAAGGTGCTCACTGTTGGTGGTGTTCTGTTGGAAAAAAACAGAGAACTTTGCAAGTTCCTGTGTTGCTGATTTCTTTTGGAGCAAGGAGTTGTTGTGCTGGAGAATTAGAAACTACAAAGGTATTCTTCTTCTTCCCTTTAGTTTAATTGTTAAACTTCTATCATGTTTGCATGTACTACTCCATGCTTTAATTAGATTAAATGATGTATGTTTGTTCTGTTTTTTTTATCAATGTATTGGTTTTTTCTTCAACCTAAACAATCAAGCAATTACGATTCCAAATTCGTTTCCGCTGCTCAAGGAGATCCGATCTTCATCAGGCACAATGAAGTTGTTCTTTGGCGGGAAGTACTTATTATTGGATAATTTGTACATAGTTCCTAGGTTTACTAGAAACCTAGTTTCTATTTCCTACCTATTAGAACAAAATATTTCCGTTTCTTTCAAGAGTAATAAAGCGTTTATTTCTCGAAATGGAAATTTGATTTGTTCTGCTTCGCTTGAGAGTAATTTGTATGTTTTAAACCCTAATTCGGTCAAAAGTGTTTTGAATACCGAATTGTTTAAAACATCAGAAATGCGGACTAAGAGATTGAAAGTTTCTCCTAAAGAAAGTGCCCATATTTTGCATCTAAGGTTAAACCACATAAATCTCAATAGGATTGAGAGACTAGTGAAGAGTAGACTTCTAAGCGAGTTGGAAGAAAACTCTTTACCGGTTTGTGAGTCATGCCTTGAAGGCAAAATGAACAAACATTCTTTTAGTGGAAAAGGATATAGAGCCAAAGAGCCCCTTGAGCTTATACATTCTTCCCTTTGTGGTCCGATGAATGTTAAAACACGAGAAGGTTGCGAATACTTTGTATCTTTCCTAGATGAGAGGTATGGGTACGTTTACCTAATGCCTAGGAGGTCTGAAACTCTTGAAAAGTTCAAGGAGTTCAAGACTGAGGTTGAGAACCTATTAGGTAAAACTATAAAAACACTTCGATCGGATCGAGGTGCAGAGTATATGGACACTGAATTCTAGGACTATATGATAGAACATGGAATTACGTCTCAGCTCTCAGCACCTGGTATGCCACAGCAGAATGGTGTATCAGAGAGGAGAAACAGAACCCTGTTGGACATGGTTTGGTCGATGATGAGTTATGCTCGTCTCCCTGATTCTTTTTGGGGGTTACGCAGTGGAGACTGCGGTATACATTTTGAACACAGTTCTGTTGAAGAGTATTTGTGAAACACCTTTCGAACTCTAGCATGGTCGTAAAACCAGTTTACGACATTTCAGAATTTGGGGATGCCCGACCCATGTGTTGGTGTCAAACCCGAAAAAAGTTGGAACCACGTTCAAAGTTGTGCCTCTTCTTAGGTTACCCAAAAAAGACTAGGGATGGTCTGTTTTATGATCCTAAGGATAATATGGTGCTTGTGTCGACAAACACCACTTTTCTTGAGAAAGACCACATCAGGGATCACTTACCAAGGAGTAACATTGTGTTAAACGAAATGAACAGTTCATCAGCAAAAGTTGTTGATAGTGCTAGTACATCAACAAGTGTTGTTGATCCTAACTCGTCTAATCAAGTCCGTTCTCAAGAGTTGAGAATGCCTCGACGTAGTGGGAGGGCTGTGAGACAACCTGAACGTTACATGGGTTTGGTTGAAACCCAGGTCGTCACTCATGATGATGACTGCGAGGATCCATTAACCTATGATCAGGCAATGGCAGACGTTGACAAAGACGAATGGATTAAAGCTATGGACCAAGAAATGAAGTCGATGTACTTCAATTCCGTCTGGGAGCTTGTGGACTAACCGGATGGAGTTAAACCTATTGGTTGCAAGTGGATCTACAAGCGTAAACGTGGCATAGATGGGAAGGTGCAGACCTTCAAAGCACGACTAGTGGCAAAAGGTTTTACCCAGTTTGAAGGGGTTGACTATGAGGAAACCTTTTCACCTGTTGCCATGGTAAAGTCGATAAGAATCCTTCTGGTCGTTGTCGCATATTATGACTATGAGGTGTGGCAGATGGATGTCAAGACCGTCTTTCTGAATGGTAACCTTGACGAGACCATCTACATGGACCAACCCAAGGGGTTCATTGCCCAAGGCCAAGAGCAAAAGGTTTGTCGGCTTCAAAGGTCTATTTATGGACTGAAACAAGCCTCGAGGTCTTAGAATATAAGATTTGATGAGGCGATTAAATCTTATAGTTTAATCAAAATGTTGACGAGCCTTGTGTCTACAAGAAAATTATTAACAATACTGTTGCATTTCTAATATTGTATGTGGATGATATCCTTCTCATTGGGAATGAGGTAGGATTTCTTACTGACATTAAGGAATGGTTAGCTTTGCAATTCCAAACGAAAGATTTGGGAGAGGCACAGTATGTTCTAGGTATCCAGATAGTCTGAAACCGGAAGAACATAACGCTAGCCATGTCTCAGGCATCTTACATTGACAAGATGTTGTCTAGGTATAAGATGCAGAACTCCAAGAAGGGTTTGTTGCCTTTCAGGCATGGGGTTTACTTGTCTAAGGATCAATGTCCTAATACTCCTCAAGAGGTTGAGGATATGAGACGAATCCCCTGTGCTTCAACTGTAGGGAGCCTGATGTATGTCATGCTGTGTACTAGGCCCGACATCTGTTATGCAGTTGAGATTGTCAGTAGGTATCAATTCAATCCAGGATTAGATCACTGGACATCTGTAAAGGCAATCCTCAAGTATCTTAGGAGAACGAGGAACTACAACCTTGTGTATGGGAGTGGAGATTTAATTCTTACGGGGTACACAGATTCTGACTTTCAGACCGATAAGGATTCTAGGAAGACCACTTCGGGGGCGAAGCATTAAGCAGAGATGCATCGCTGATTCCACGATGGAAGCCGAGTATGTTACGGCTTGTGAAGCTGCAAAGGAAGTTGTTTGGCTTAGGAAGTTCATGATGGATTTGGAAGTTGTTCCAAATATGAACTTGTCGATCACGCTGTTTTGTGACAACAGTGGTGCACTTGCCAACTCGAGAGAACCTCGGAGTCATAAAAGAGGCAAACACTTAAAGCGTAAGTATCACCTGATACGGGAGATTGTGCACCGTGGAGACGTGAAAGTCACACAGATAGCTCCGGAGCACAACGTTGCTGATCATTTACAAAGGCCCTCACGACTAAGATATTTGAGGGTCACCTAGAGAGTCTAGGTCTTCGAGTGCTTCCTGACTAGAGCAAGTGGAAGTATTGTAAAGGGTATTCAATTCCCTAGTTTATTGTATTACTTTTTGTTGTATTACTAAACTTTACATTTGAGAAATGTATTATGTACTCCTACTCCACTAGCTTAGTCCAAGTGGGAGTTTGTTGGGATGTATGTCCTCATCTCGTGTAGTTTGTAATATTCCAAGTTGTAAATAAATAAGAGTTATTTATTTGAACTTTGTGTCTCGCATTTTTTCATAAACTTAATCCAATGAACTAAGCTCCAGGGTCATTGTATTATGAGAGAACTAAGAACTTGAACTGTGTGTAGTAGACACACAGGGAGGATCACGTTCGAGTTAATGACCCGAACGGTCTACAGTATGTGGATAGGGTTGGAGACCTAATCCTGGATACACTGTGGATGCGACCTGCTTTGTATTCGATACAAACGAAGTGATCCAGCTTGTTCATGTGGTTGACATGCGAGTGGGGGCATCCTGTGCAATGAGATTGTACAAGATCGGATCGTGAATTATTAGACTTTATCGATGTAACAGAATAACTAATGATATAGAGCTAATAAATTTGTAGATGACCATTAGTGACTCGACCTTAATCCACGAGCGTGTTACGGATCATCGCTTTTGCGGGTCTGTCCTTTGACTAGTACGGGTGAGGGTGGTCACAGTTACTCGCCCAATATGTTTATCTTCTCAGGGACAGGATCATGTGGGGAGCTGGGAACTTGACTACGCAAGAAGGAACTCACTCGTTCCCGATTTAGGGAAACTAGAGGGGTTGTTCTCTTAAGTGTTGTCTCAAGGGCTTGAACAACGAGGCCCCACCCTCTCACCGGTCCGAGAGGGTTGTTGTTTAGGGTTGGATCATACAATGTTGTTGTTCATTAGATGAGCAGTGGGGACTTAAGGAGCAAGAGGTAGACACAAGGGTAAAACGGTAATTTGATCCAGCTGTGACTACGAACAACCTGTGAAGGGTCGACTCATGGGTATTGGTTAAATCGATGGACACAACTTGTCCTACAGTGATGAGAGTGCAACTACGGGCTTTAGTGGAGTGTTACCATAGCTAATGAATGTTGAATAACCGGGTCAAAGAGTTTGACAGGTTAGTCTCGGATCATTGGAGCTCGTCACGTGTAGGTCCATTACGTCACTCGGTTGGCTCAAATTGGACAAATTGAGGATTTACAGTTTGGTGTGAATTTGAAGTGTTCAAATTCATTATTTTGATATTTATGTCATTTATATGTGATATAGATGACATAATATATAGTTTAATGTGAATGAGATTCATAATAAACTATAGTATAGCCTAATTGATTAATTAGTGCTAATTGGAGAAATTCAATTGAGAGAAATTAAATTGAATGTGATTCAATTTAAAAATCCACAAGTATGCAAATGAGATTTGTATAATAAGGTATGAGATACCTTATATTATGTGATATGCAAATATGATTTGTATATCATATAGTTGTGGTAAAATTGTGATTTGGTGGAGGTTTTAACTCCACCACACATTAGTATTTAAAGGCTTTGTAAGAAGCCTTTGGTAAGCCAATTGCCATTTTTTGGATTTTCATCCAAATAGAGCAATCACTTCTCTCTCAACTCTCTCTCAATTCTCTCATATTCTCCTCACCCAAAACCAAAGAGAGTACCACCTACTCTCCCTCAACCTCCCGAGAACAACCGAGAAGACATTTTGGAAGTGTCTTGCATTACTGTTTGAGGATCGAGTTCGAGGAGTTCGTTGGTTCGAGAGAGATCGTGACCGGAGAGAGTTCTTCAACAAGTAAGTAACTTGTTTCCTTACTGTTTTTCTTCTTTTTTATGCATGTTTAGCCTAAGATCTATGAGATAGGTTCGATTTTAAGATAAGAATTACACAACGAAACAATGACGTTTCATAACGTCTTCCGCTGCGGGAATTCCAAATCTCTTCATGTTCAAATTCGGTTTTGGGAGAAAGCGTTAATTATATGCGATATATTTAACGTGTCATAGCTTAATTATGAATTAAACTATGATTAAGAAGAGGTGGACATATTTAAATATGATTTAAATATTGTATCGATTTTATAGCATGAATAAGGATTCATGTTCGAAAAATCGGTCGGGATTAAACAATTGATTTAATTTAATATTTGATATTAAATTAAAATAAATAAATAATTATTTAAATTATTTAATTAATTAATTAATTAAATTAATTTTAATTTAATAATATTGATTTTTGAATTAAAATTAAAAGAAAAATGAATGGATTTTCCATGAAATCAACTTGGTCAACTTGCCCATTCTACTCAAACTCAAAATTTGCCAAAATTAGCCACCTCCTTCTTCAATTATCCTCATCACTCTTGAGTTGTCACTTTGATAAAGTTTAATGAAACTTTATTTAAATGTGATTTGAGGTGGTTTACAATAATTTTGTTGAAAATTTAAGTTGTTCTCGATTTTGACCCTTGAGCACTCTTCTTCCAAATTCTCTCAATCTAGGATCCCACAATCCGTTCCAAGGCTTGAGGATAGTAGGGAAGGCACTAGAGGTGGTCCATGAAGTGTTCTTGTTGCAAATCGTCCACTAGGTGAAGAGAATTTGATCATCAAAATTGAGTATTCTTACTTTCTGTTTTTACAGCTTTGAGCATGCATTTTATTTGGAAAAATTGATCAAATTAGAGTGTTCAAGATCCTAAATTGCTTTTGATTCTTAATATAGACTCCTTCAATTATGACCCATGCCCACATGCTTGTAGAATCTATAAATAGAAGAACTCTCTCCCATTTAAAAGATTTAGAAATTTTATTCTCCAGAGAAACTCAGAGAGAATTGAGAGCAAAGAACGCTAAAGTTCTTAGGTGTTGGATGCTCCCTGAACTCCTTGGGTATTGAACCCTTTAAGATAGGTGTTGAACCATCTTTTGTTTTGAAAACTACTGTGTTGAGTTTTATGCCCTAAAACTCGTAATTTGTAAATAATGTTCTAATTAAATCAATAAAGAGCTATTGTTTATCATTATTTTCTATATTGCCTTAAGTTAATCCTAAATCCAATAAACTAACATCCAAGGTTGTTGCATGTCTCTTGAACTGAATGTAGTGGACATATAAGGATCTCAATTCGAAGTACAACCTAAAGGGTTTATAGTAAAGGGATAAGGTTGGGTACCTCATCTTGGTAATACTATGGATATGCCCCATTTTGTATATGATACAAACACAATGATCCTAACGTGTTTGTGTAGACGACATGTGAGTGGTGATATCCTATGTAATAAGATTGCATAAGAACGGACCACGAAATAGTAATCACTAGATGTAACTCCGTTGACTAGTTAGGTTTCTATTTCAATAGAATGACCTAGGCAATTTGATCTCAATCCTGAGCAGGTTACGAACTCCTGTTTGCGAGGGATTATCCTTTGACTAGTATGCGTGAGAGCGTCCTAAGGCGCCAACTCAATATGCCTACCCTTTTGGGGAAATGACCGACCACGCGGTTGGGGACTTAACCTAGCAAGAAGAAATTCACTCCTTCCCGCCTATTATGTTAATCCATGCTTTTATGCGCTTATCTCTGTTTTTACCGATGTATGGATTTTTGAAATAAACCAAAATAAAACTTGTAATTACAATCTAATTACACGTTTCCGCTGCTCAAGGGAATTCGATTTCCTTCATACTGAACCCTCTTTGAAGACTAAAAAATCTTCAAGATCAGTCCACCCTCTTTGAAGACTAGTAAACCCTCTTTGAAGACTAAAAACTCTTTCAAGACCAGTCCACCCTCTTTGAAGACTAATAAACCCTCTTTGGGACTACTAAACTCTTTTTGAAGACTAAAAACTGTTTTAAGACCACTCCACCCTCTTTGAAGACTAATGAACCCTCTTTGAGACTACTGAACCCTCTTTGAAGACTAAAGATTCTTCACCAGTTCTTTAGGTGTTGAATGTTAATTCATTTAGGTGTCGAACACTCTTGAAAAACCAAAGACTCTCCAAAACAAGTTCTTAGGTGCTAAACGTTCGTTGAAGACTAAATACTCCTTAAGACATGAAGAATTCAAGACTCTAAAGATTGTTTTCTTCAAGAGGAACAACAACCCCGACTCGATCGACAATCAATAGGCAAAAGGTCGATCTAATGATTAACAAGACAAGGATCGATAAACGATCAACAAGCCAAAGACCGATCGACGATCAACAAGCCAAAGGTCGATCCAACGATTAACTAGCCAAGGACCAATCAACGATCAATAAGCTGTCAAAGATAGATCCAACGATCAACAAGCCAAGGCCCAATTAACATCAACAAGCCAAGGGTCAATCCAACGATCAACGAACCAAGGGTCAATCAACGTTCAACATGACAAGGGTCGATCAACAATTAACAAGTCAAAGATTGATCATCCAAGTATATCAACAAGCTAAGGGTCGATCAACGATCAACAAACCAAAAGGTTGATCCAACAAGGTCAACAAGTCAAAGACTGATTAGAAAAGACCAACAAGCGCGCATACATTTGTATATGAAAGAGAAAGAATCAAATGAATAAATTAAGGATTGCACCATACCCACATAAAATAAATGCACATTCAAGTTCATTTTTTAGTCGTTGGCAATTTCCTGCCCTTACCGATTTTTGTCTCTACTATTGAGAGTTCGCTTGAATAGTCGGCCTTTTGTCCTCTTATTATCAAGGATTTGCTAGAACCGTCAATTTTTTGTCCTCTTATTGCCAACGATTTGAGAAACATCAGCGTTATATCTTCCAATTTTCAACTATTCCTTAAGCCATCGACAATTTATTGCAAATGCCGATGGAGTTGAAACCATTGGCATTTCTTCAAAGATATCCTGGTGGTTGTTTATAAATCGTCAAGATTTTTATTTTTCGCTGACCGCTGCCAATACTGTCGACGTTTCTTGTACCCTTTGCTAATGATGTTTAAAATTGTCGACGTTTTCTATTTTTGTTGACCATTTAAAGAGTGTCAAGAAAAAAATCATCAAGAAAATGGTAGATTCTTGCAATGAATTTGGCAGTTTTGAATAGTGCAACCCGATGGTTTTCCCATCCAACAAACGAGTTTGCTTCATTTTCTCATGGATAACGATAAAAATGGTCATATTTAAGTGCGCATTTTGAAAAAAAGGACATAGGATATTTCTTTTGAAAAAAATGATCAAATGTATTTTTTTCCATTTTTTTAAATGAGACAAATACCCCTTAATATAATTTGTATCCTAGATACTAAAATTATCCTATAATTATATTCGATCTAAGATTAAATCAAAACAAACCGATAACCAAGAAAGGGTGGTCAACAAAAAATCAAAATTATATAATAATTTGAAATCAATCTAAATTGAAAAACACATCACATTTACCTCATTTTTTTTTAAAAAAAATACCTCTAACAAAATATTTAACGGAAATACATTATATAGAATCTAAATCAAAACAAAATAATTTCTCCATAAACATAATAATTAAAAATCTATTAAATTGAAAATCACGTAACATTTACCTTACAATATTTTTTTTTTAAAAAATGCTGCTAACAAAATATTTAATCAAAATAAGTTATATCCCATCTAAAATTTAAATAAAAATAAATCAAATTCTCTCAAATATCTCGAAACAAGAAATGCCAACAAAAAAAAAACATACAATTAAATTTCTATCTAATTGATACAATTTAAATAACAAATTTCATCCTACAAAATTCTAAATGAATTCATAGAAACTTATAATACATAAACACAAAACAAAAGCAAATATTAGATTAAAGATAAGGAAATCAATCGAAGATGATAAATATAAATTGAGATGTATAGATTAATAAAGAGATTTGTCATGACTAATATAAAAATTACCGAAAAAAATACATAATATTAGAATACAAATGGATTTGGAAAATCTGGCTCGGAACCTTCAACTCGCTAGAGAGCAATAATCGCCTAAGATGAAGTAGCTATTTGTTTATGAGGTCCTAATACTTTTTAAATCAAACCCAAACAACAGGCAAAAACCAACTCCAATTCTATTGCTAAAATTTTACTATCTCATAAATGATGATAAAACTGTCATATTGATTTATAATAATTATCACTTTGATTCCCAAATATAAAAAGAATCAATGAATCATGATAAAATTGTATTGTTGAATGCTCAACAGAGAACTCAAATCAAACCAATTCCATTTTTCTCATTCTTATACTAATTGAAAGATCCATTCAAAATCTTTAAAAAATAACTAACTTACACAAGGAGTCCTAGAAGGCTACAACTAATAAGAGATCTGTTGGAAAATAAGGAAATAAAAAAGAGAGAGAACAAAGTAGCAAAAAAAAAAAAAGAAAAATAAAAACGCCACAACTCTGAATTTAGAATTACTGCACTCTAAACACAACCTTCTAATTCTCGACTTTCAAACTTACACCCAAATACTGTCATCTTATTCCCAAACTTCAAAATACTCCACCTTAAATACTGTTGTTTAGTTCCCAAGACTTCGAATTTAGAGATTCTAATTCCAAAACGGTGGACCAACTTATAATTTGAAAAAGAAGACTTATAAATTTTTAAAAAATATATTCCAAAATGGGGTGCTTTATAAAATGTAAAAACTAGACTTATAATCCAATTTATTTAGCAAGTTTTTCGACAGGTGGGTTTGTGCATGGTATTAAATTTCCATCAAGATATCGACATTTTCATCGATATTTCTATCGATATTTCCACATGTTCATGGGTTCGACATTAACATCAACGGAAATCGATATATCCATTATATCGTACAAAATTGATGAAATATTAAAAAAAATAACAATAAAATGTGAATATAATATTATAAAAAGTATTTTAACTCATTTAAAAAGTGTAGAAGGTTTATTTTCTAATTTTAATTTTTTTTTTTTTTATTTTCTATCGACATTTTCATAAAATTGAGATATTGATATTTCCATCGACACATTTTAAATCTTGGTTTTGTGCATGTGCATCATGAGAAAAAAATTTTAGCAGATGTTTGGCTGGTCGGATTTATCTAATTGTCCAACGCTTTGGACAAAAGATTTCTCGACTTGGATGGTTAACCTGTTTTCTTCGATTGTATTCTTTTTTTTTTTTTATTAAATCTTCTATTGTATTTGATATAAACAATTTCTGCTTTATAAAGCCTCAAAAAAAAAAAAAAAAAAACAATTTCTGCTTTATAATATATCTTGGTTTTTCTTTTAAAAAAAATTAATTTAACGAAGTTTAGCGAGAAATAAAAGTCCTATCGAACCAGAAGCTGCCTTTCGGCAATGCGCGCGACCTCCTCTCTCTCATCCAGTTTCGTTGGTAGAGTTCTTAGTCCATTCCTCTGAAAAACAACCAGCTTCTTCCACCAATTGTCGAGCGATGTTCAGATAAGAATTCATAAGCAATGTCAATGGCGAAGAGATCAGTAGCATTGCCATTCTCGCGCCTTCTCCACAATCAGGCCCTCAAGAACCCCATGGACGCCGTATTCCATGGATTTTCCCTCTCCGCTCAAACTCCAAATCTCTCTCTTTTACGCACACCCTTCTGTTCCACTTCCTCATCCAGAGCCGTACGCCACCTTCTTGCCGAGCTGGACATCGAGAAGCATTTGAAGCCTGATGGAATCGGTTGCAAATTTTCCCCCCAAGTATTTCAATTTCATTTTTACTGTTCTGCTGCCTGACAAGCTTTTTGTTTCTTTTCTACTTTCTAGACTGCAAAATTTTATGCATTCTCGTCATATTTTGAACTTCTATCCATCTAGTTGCTCTGCTGTTTGATGCACATGTTATCCCTTTTGGGGTTTACTAGAAATAAGAAACTAGTCTAGTTCTTAATTGTTAAAAGAAAGAGCAATAGTTTGACTATTTTATATTTCTTATAAATTTAAGTATGAGATGGTAATTGAATGTAAGTGGTGAAGAATCTGCCAATTTTTGGCCAATGTTGATTAATTGTGAACAAAGTTTAACAAGAGTCATATTGTGAAGTTACATTATTGTTTTGGGATTATTTTAGGTTAATAATTAAGTTCTCAAAAAGTTTTATTCTTACTTGAGGTATTATGATATACATTATTAGATTATATGGGGTTTATCTCAAAACCAATTGGCAATGGAAGGAGCAACCCACATATCATATATATTTTGGGGTTTCTCTCCACTTTTTTAATGTGGGATTCTCAACATGCCCCTCAAGATGGTGCCTCTTTTAGATTCACCATTGTGGATCGGATTCCAATTTCAATTTTTGGACTGAATATCCACTTGGGTTTAATGGGCTCTGATACCATAATTACATTATATGGAGTTTCATCTCAAAACCAATTGACAATGGAAGGAGTAACCCACATATCATATATATTTTGAGGTTTCTCTCTAGTTTTTCAATTTAGGATCCTCAACATACATGTCGTATATCCTTTTTTTAATGGAAAAAATATTTTTCGTTTGTATGTTCGTGGATGCTTGAATTTCTCATGCTTAAGCTGTGAATTTGTGTTTCTTTCTGATGTTATAATTTTCCCCTCTGCAAAGTTATTTTCATAAAATAATCCAGATTTATAGACTAACTCATATTTGTTTCACAATAACGGCAGGGTTCTGATGAGAAATTGATTGACGTGAATAGAACAAGCAATGTTAGAGAGGTATCAAACCCTCTTCTATTAATTATTTTTACTTGGGAGAAATATTTGCTATTTATTAGAACTTTGTGTAATATGTTTAATCCATTCTGTTAACAGAATGAGCTAGAGGAAGCACTTTCTCTGTATGAGGAAATGGTTGGAATTGGAATCTTCCCTGATGTAGTTACTTATAGTTCCATTTTATATGGTCTTTGTAAGCATGGGAAGTTGTCTGAAGGAAAACTGCTTTTGAGGGAGATGGGAAAGATGGGCATGAATCCTAATGATATCTCTTATTCTATCCTTCTTGACGCATTGTTTAAGACTGGGAAAATTTCAGAAGCATTAATGACGCTGGGTTGTATGATTGTTCGTGGGAATAACTTTGATGTGATAGCATGTACTATTTTGATTGATGGATTCTTCAAGAATGGACAAACTGAAGAGGCCGAACGTATGTTCTGCAATTTATACCAACTTAATCTAGTTCCAAACTATATCACATATTCCGTCTTAATTGATGGCCGTTGCAAGCTAGGAGACATAAATGGTGCTGAATCTGCACTGCATGAGATGGAAGAGAAACATTGTGCCCCTAATGTCGTCACCTATTCTTCTATGATCAATGGTTATGTGAAGAAAGGAATTCTTCATAATGCTTTTAAAGTATTGAGACAGATGGTACACAAAAATGTCAAGCCAAATATATTTACTTATGCAATTCTACTTGATGGTTCTTTCAAGGCTGGTTGGCAAGATATTGCCCTTGATCTTTATAACAAAATGAAACAGGGAGGATTGAAGGATAATGTTTTTATACTGGATGCTTTTGTGAATAACTTGAAAAGAAGTGGAAGGATGGAGGAAGCTGAGGATTTAATTGCAAAAATGGGATCTGGAGGTTTAATACCCGACCTTGTGAACTACACAAATTTGATGGATGGGTTCTTAAAGTCTGGGAAAGAATCATCTGCTCTTAACCTGGCTCAGGAAATGACTTCCAAGAATGTAGTGTTTGATGTTGTTGCTTTCAATGTTTTAATTAATTGTTTGTTTAAGCTTGGGAAATGTGATACAGGATCAATTTACGTAGCAATGGGGGAGTTGGGGCTATCTCCCGACTCAACAACATACAACACCATGATAAATGGTAATTTTAAGAACGGGAACTGGCAAACTGCCCTGCAATTGTGGAATGAGATGAAGAACAGAAAGTTTGTACCAAGTGCAATCACATGTAACATTATGATAAACGGTCTTTGTGAAGCTGGGAAGATAGAAAATGCAATCGATATTTTGAAAGAAATGGCTGTGATGGGTTTGTACCCCACATCAACTACTTATAGAATTCTACTCAATGTATCCTCAAAGAGTAGAAGAGCTGACACTATTTTACAAATCCATAAGTTGCTTGTTGATATGCACCTTAAAGTCAATAAGGATGTTTACAATATTCTCATAAGCAACTTGTGCAAACTAGGAATGACTAGGAAGGCAACTGCAGTGTTGAAAGTCATGACGAAAAGAGGAATTTTAGCAGACACAACAACGTACAATACCCTGATACAAGGATACTGCATTAGCAGCCATCTGAAGAGAGCTTTTATGACATATACTACAATGTTGTCTGAAAGAGTTTCTCCAAATATTGGAACTTACAATCTCCTTCTTGGTGGTCTTTCTAAAGCTGGGTTAATAAGTGAGGCAGATGACCTACTTAGTGAGATAAAGAAAAGGGGCTTAGTTCCCGATGCTTGTACCTATGAAACTCTGATGCGTGGCCATTGCAAGGTTGGAAATACAAAGGAATCTTTGAGATTCTACTGTGAGATGATAATTAAAGGATTTATTCCAAGTGCAAGCGCCTATAACATGCTCATTGGTTATTTTTCTAAGATGGGAAAAATGAGCCAAGCTAAGGAGCTAATGAATGAGATGCAGAGAAAAGGTGTATCCCCCACTTCTTCCACATACGACATACTGATTTGTGGATGGTGCAAGCTGTCTAAAATGCCAGATCTGGGCAGGACATTAAAAGTATCATACCGGGCTGAGGCAAAAAGATTATTCACTGAGATGAATGATCGAGGATTTGTTCCTTGTGAAAGTACTCTTTTTTGCATTAGTTCTACATTTGCTGCACCTGGGAAGAAGGCTGATGCTCGTATGTTATTGAAGAGGACATTCAAGAGGAAGCGTGAGTGAGATATGTTTATTGTAGGGGATGAATTCCTTCAAATAGTGGGTATTCTCTCTACTCTCTGAGATTTATCTTATAATCCCATGTGCTATAGCATTGCAATTAACGAAATTACAGGTTACATTGTGTTCATTGGATAAATGTGGCATAAAATATCTAATTATTTGATTATTGAATATTAGTCAAACTGTGCCATCATCTCTCTTGTTCTTGAACTTTTAATAAGAAATGAAGCATTTCATTAATAAAATGAAGCATATGAAGAACCCAAAAGGCAAAAAAAGTTATAGAAAACTACATTTTATAGGGTTGTAAATTTATTTGATATTAGTACTAAATGCATATCTTTTTGTTAATCACACTCCTCTTGCTTAGTTCATATCTCCACATTTCTTTGTTATCATAGTGGGAAACTTGAGAGGGTAAAAAATGGTGAATGAGAATGTTAGACAACGTTCATTGGTTCAAAGTAATCACCTCCTCCACCTCCTTTGATTTACCTGTAGTGAGATGATGGAAGAAGTTGTTTAAGGATCCTCCTTTCCGAGGAAAGGTTCTGTTTTTTGGAAAGCTGGCTTTTTAGCCATTATGTGGTTTATATGACTGGAAAGTAGTATAGTGTGTACAAGGTTAGATAAAACGTTTGAAGTGAGAAGATATTTGGATTTGATGCTGGCTTTTTAGCCATTGTGTGGTTTATATGGCTGGAAAGTAGCATAGTGTGTACAAGGTTGGATAAAACGTGAGAAGTGAGAAGATATTTGGATTCGATGCTGGCTTTTTAGCCATTATGTGGTTTATATGACTGGAAAGTAGCATAGCGTGTACAAGGTTGGATAAAACGTGAGAAGTGAGAAGATATTTGGATTCGATGCTTTTTAATGGTTTCTTTTGAGCTCTTAATTCAGTTTTCTTTTTCTATTTTTTCTTGTGTGTGTGTGTGTAATTGCCCTTTACCTTTTTACTACCTAAAGTTGGTGTGCTAGGTCTTGTTTGTGTAGGTCCTTTCTTTGTACTTTAATTTGTCATGATGAAAGTTGGTTTCCAATAAAAATAATAATAATAATAATAATTACTCTGAAAATGCCCTTGAGTTGAACTCAATCAGGAAAGTGCCCATAATTTATCTATTTTTTCTATCCGTTTTACTCTCTTAGGGCTTGTTTGGGGCACAAGTTATAATAGCCTGTGTTATAACGTGTGAAATACTCTACACCCCAAACACAGACTATTATATCTTCATACTATATTACTCTGCATTTTAAATAATATTATATGATTCCACGGATTATAATAACCCATAGGCTATTATAACCCCCTGTTATTATAACCCACTCAGCGCTCCAAACAACCCCTAAATGATGATAATAAGTTTGCTTAACAAAGATACATTTTCTCTCACCTGAAATATAAATTGTCTTGGTGTTTCCTATTTTATTTAAAGCTGAAGAAGAAAAATGTGAGAAGAGAGTGTGACTATAATTGTTTGGGTTTAGCTATCTGATATGGCTGTTTTTCCATTCAAATATGCAGGATATATGACACCAGTTCAATATTTGGTAATGATGGCCACCTAGCTAGGATTTAATATTCTACGTGTTTAGTAGGGTCAGGTGGTCGTCTCATGAGATTACTTGAGGTGCATGCAAGCTACTCTGGGCACTCGCAAATATAAAAAGAAACAACATCTTTGATTCACCGCCTCTACCTCTATCAATGCAACTGTGTTTCTGTGTAATTGATGAGGTTCAATACATCTTTTGCCATTTCATCATCATCCAGACAACGTCATTCTCCATCTCATTCGTGCAACCATCTCAATTATCTATGATTGTCAGCCATCATTATTGAGTATTTCATCTTTCCCTTCCCCCTGTGGTGATGCATTTTTGAGCTGTCATCATTCTTGTAACCGACTTGGGTTTGTTCTATTCTATCTTTCCATTTCAACTCCCAGGCCTTACTGAGGAGAGTTGAAAGAAGTTAAAACTTCACATAGATGAGAGCTACCATTGATTGTAGCTCGGGAATCTGCCAGTATACTCGGTAGGTGTTGATATGTTGGTTAATATGTTGGTTCGGGAAGTTAAAGTTCTTGAAAGGCGCTTGGTCACTAAAAATATCATATTGTAGTATTTCTTTAATGTTGCATAGGGGGTTGGAGGATGTGTATTTTTATTTCATTCATTTTTACAGGAACTGTTTGAAAGTGGCAAGAAGGAAAAAGGTGAAATAGAATTGTGCATTAAAGAAAGTCGTGATAATACTTCTTGCATGGTTCTCTATGCTGACAATGCATGAGATTGAAGGCGTTTACAAAGCATTTTAAATGCTTAAAGGTGAGTAGTTTTGTTTATCTTCATGCCTCTCTATTACGCACTTGACATCATTGAGGACTCTCATGAGGTCATTGGAAGCCTGAATTTCAAACTTTTTTATTTTTTTTTCAAAAGACCATAAAAAAAATTATGTTTTTGATCCTCGTGTCATTCACCAGAAAGACGAGGCTTCTTAAGTTTTACCTTTTTCTTCCTGAATGCATCTCAACTAAAATGAAACTTTGCACAATTCTCCAGCATCTACCGTCTAATGTTGTCTTATTCTCACTGGTTGTCAATATTTGTTGCCTCAGACTTTGGAGGCAGTCCATGCTTTTGATGCTCATCGCTTGTTCTGCAATCAGGGAACCCATTCATAAGGTTTACGTTTAGTTACTCCATTTAGTCTCTTTTATGTTATCCTGTTTTCAGTTCTTTCAGGCTTTGATGTCTAAGATGACATAAGGTTAAAGTTAAAACAAAATTGTCCGTGTTGATTGTTGAGCTTATCTTTATAGCATTTCTGGCAAGCTTTTTCTCATAATATGATCGAACCAAGGAAAAAAAAACGATATTTTCTTGTCAGTTTCTAGGAAAAAGATGTTTGAACATTAGTAGAGGAGTTTTCTACTGGAATAATGATACTTTAGGGTTTAAGAGAAATTCACTCTCAGACCTGAAACCTTCCTAATTCTTATTGAATGATCAAATAATGAGTTTATAGACAATACAAAGGAAGCAGCTGAAAGAATAAGACGTAACATAACAGAAAATATCAAAGTAACCAGATAACTAAAGGATCAAGTGTTTAGGTTTAGTGAATACTTAAAATGCTCTCTCCTCTCTCCTTTTCCTCGCCTGACTTCTATCCCCTGATCATCTCCGGTCGCCATGTCCGCCAGAAACGACCACCACCCTAGCCTCTGGAATTATTCCACTCGTACAATTCACATTGGACGGAAGACATTTTCCATTGCTTTTGATGGTCTTTCACGAGGAAGCAAAGCCAAGATAACTGAGAATGGGAAACACTCCTCACATTCTATTTCCTTATCTTGGAATTCTCTAATCTGGTTAGCCTCCTCTTTTAATTCTCTTTACAAAGATCCTTGCTCCTACAAGTTTTTCAAGAAGCTGCATTTGACTGATGACACCCTTTGGTTAGAGAAGATAAAGAACAAGTTTGGCTACTTTGTTGAGTTCACTCAACTCACCCAGAATGGTGATCGGAGAAAAATCCTTATCCCATCTGAAGACAAAAACAGGGTTGGTTCTCCTTTTTCTCTCTTATCTCTGATTATCCGGGTGAGGCTAAAAAAGCATCATCTACAATCGGAACTCCCACAAAGTCACACCTTTTGGCGGATACTAAACAAGTTGATTGTACCCTCCAACCAACTATCTCCCCACAACCATCGGTTCCTCGGGGTTTGTGGACTGGTACCCTCATCTTTCAGAGATTTTCTCATACAGATTCTTGGCCAAATATTCGGTCTGCATTGCGAGATTGCATCTCACCTCGTTGCACCATCAACCCTTTTCAAGAGAATAAGGCGCTTATACACATCTATGATTCTGAACTCCCGGATCACCTTTGCGATAGTTCTTCCTGGTATTTGGTTGGTGAGTTTAAGTTAAGATTTCGTGCCTTTTCCACTTCTTCCTTTTTGCAGACAGAATGATCGTATCTTATGGTGGTTGGATTGAAGTTCTGGATCTTCCTTTTAACCTGTGGTCAGTTGATACCTTTCGTTTCATTGGTGATAAATGTGGTGGTTTTCTTAAGATCTCAGATCACACTGATCGTTGGCTTTTCCTCAATGCTGCACGTTTGAAAGTGCAAAGGAATATCACTGGTTTCATCCCGGAGTTTGTTGAATTGCCGGAATCAATCGCCGGAATCAATCTCTCGGTTAGAATCAGGCTAGTTACGATAATTGACCGATTACAGCTCAGCAAACCCACGGTTTTGGATCCATTAATTGCAGGGGAGGCTGCGATTCAGACTGTTGGTTACTTTCCTTGTGATACCACAAATAAAAAAGGAAAATCTCCTTTAATTATGGTCATTAAAGAGGATGGGCAATTACCCAGCAGGTCCACGGTTTTGCATCCTTTAATTGCAGATTCGACCGCTGAAAGATTTTGTTTCCCTTGTGCCTCAGATGAAAAAGGAAAAAAACCTTTTTTGGATGTCGAGAAAGAAGCTGAATTTTCGGAAGATTGCAACTTAATCCTCCCTCCGAAAATCTCTAGAAAAGATTCCTTATTTAGTGCCGTTTTGGAGTCAAGGGAGCCAGATACGGTTTGTCCTCTTTCATTTAATCCTTTGACCGTTTTGCCAAACAAACCTCCTATTTCAGTGGATCAATCAGACCATATGCTCGATACAGTTCCACAGTTTCCGGATTCTTTGATTGGAGCAAGTGGGCCTTCAAATCCTCACTCCCCTGCCTTAATTCAACCAACCCTCTCCACCATATCTTTTGATGCGGGTCCCACCATTGAGGAAAATCGTTTGTCTTTACAGATTGGAACTAAACACTCCACTTTTGATGGAAAGTCAAATCAGCCTTTTATTGCCTCTGATACCGAGGCCTACCTCTCTAGCCCTAATACACTTACTTCAAATCTTGATTTTGACTTTCAACCTGAACCTGTTGACCCTGCAATTTTTGGGGATAATCCTTCCCCTGATACCGCAACCCTCTTAAATTTTTTACCACCAGTTCCCAGCGACTTAACAAGCCATCCGAAAGTTAATGAGCTTTTGACAAATTCTCTAGTCTCCTCTTCCTTGCCGTCATCGCCCACCAATGGAAAAGCACCTCACGGTCAGCCAGTTGCTGGTCCCTTTCCTTTTGAGTTGCGTGATATTGCTAATTTTCTCCCAGAGCACGGTTTATGCATTTTGCCAATTCCATCATTACCCCAACCAACCAAGGCAAAAAAGGTTCATTCGACCTATGGGCGGAAGAACAAGCTACAAAGGGAATTACAGAATTTGAAATCCATTGTATAAATTTGCCACTTTGGCTTTGATGGAGGGTTCATCGGTTGAGCAATGAAATTCCTAACTTGGAATGTTCGGGGTCTTGGTTCTTGGAAGAAGCAGACCCTAATTAAGAGAACAATTCTCCAACAAAATCCGGGAATTGTTCTTTTACAAGAAACTAAACTAGCTTCTATTACACATCAGTTGGTGAAGTCTATTTAGAGTTCAACACACATTGGTTGGACATCACTTGATGCAATCAACTCTGCTGGTGGCATCTTAATTCTTTGGAGTGAGCCAGATTTCACGGTTAAAGAAGTTATACAAGGTTTGTATACAATCTCCATTCATGTCTCTCTAACGGATGGTTTCTCCTTCTGGCTTACTTCAGTCTAGGAAGCACAGACACGGACACGACACGATACGGCGATACGCCAATTTCTAGAAAACTAGGACACGGACACGTTGAGGATACGTTATTATATTATTATTTTCTTCTATATATAATATATATATATATAACATAAACTACTAAATCTAAATGTACTCCAAAACATAAAATGTTAAATCAATTGAGATTTTCGTATGATTATCCATATCCAACAAAGTTGCAAAACAAGATATCCAATGACAATGACCAACCAAAACCCAATAAAAGTTACAAACTATTGATCTAGAGTAAAAAAATACAAGAAAGGAAATGATTCAAATGAAAAATAGTTTTCCATTCCATACAAAACAAAGTTCCCAAGCAATAAAAAGAAGAGTCTCAAATCTCCACATCTTCATCTTTATCACCAACAACACCCTCATCATCTTCATCATCAATAATCCCAGCCTCCAAATCTGGTTCATCCAAAGACAAATTAGCTATTTCAAGCATGCCGACATCTTCAAAAGAATCAAAAGCATCTCCAAAGAATATCCCATAACTTAGTATCTCCTTTTAAATACTCGGAGTTCTTCTTGACAAAAGACGAAGATTACTATGGATAAATACCAAATCTTCTGCACGTTGTGGCGTCATTTTGTTTCTCTTGATAGAGTTAATAAAGGAATATGTGCTCCAATTCCTCTCACAACATGAAGAGGAGGAAGGTTGTCCAAGGACTTTAAAAGCAATTGCCTGAAGTGTTGGTGCATATACACCATGAGTTGCCCACCAACTTATTGGATCTATAGTATACCTTTGAGATATTGAATCATATTCAAGCCAAAATCTCTGTTTTGGTAGAAAATCTAGCAAATTCTACATTCACTTTTGCACGATCTTTGAATTAGTAAAATATCTCTTAAAGCACTTCATTCTCTCTCGATTAGTTCCATATCTTGATGCGGAGCCACTCGATTAGGGTCTTGTCTAAGCCATTCTTCACTATAGTACCTAAAGATACGTTTTGAAAAAAAAGGTTAAATTTTAAATATAAACTTCAATATTAGAATAGGACTAATAGGTCATAACCACCATAAGGATATAAAAAGAGTAATTAAGTACCTTGGATTTAAAGAATGTGCTAAACAGTGAAGTGGAGTATTATTCTTGTTCCAACGATCGATGAGAATGTTATGCACCACATCATAGAAAGAGGAGTGTTCACTTGGTTGCAATCCTTCATGTCTATATATTGTTGTCTTCACCTTTTCAATCATTGTATCCCATATATCATAAACCAAATGTAAGCAAGGTTTGTCAGTATCACAAGCTCTGATCATATCATATATAGGTGAAGTGAAGGAAATAATATAATCAATCTTGTCCCACTATACGTCATCAAGGACCAACTCCTTTACATGCCTTGCCTTTCCCACATCATCTTCTCTATAACTTGCCCATTGCTCACTAATAACCATATTTTGTAAACCACCTTTAATAAGTTTGAACCTCTTAAGCATGATGATTATCGATGCAAAAGCGTGTTTCAGCTATAGAAAGCAATTTAAGAGACACAAATTCATTAAACATGGCGAGCCTCATGGAATGATTCATGATAAAATTTTTCACTACCATGATTTCACCAGCAATATCAGATATCCAACTGCATTCCCCATATACAAGTTGATTGTTTTCAACATTTTGGCAAAGACATATGTTTTTCAAAGCAAGATTCAGGGTATGCACTACACATGGTGTCCAAATAATTGTCGGAAATTGTGCTTCGATGATTTGCCCTGCACCTTTGCAATTAGGAGCATTATCTGTTATCACTTGAATCACATTTTCAGGGCCGACTTCATTTATCACTTCTTTCATCAAATTTGCAATGAAATACTTATCTTTGATCTCACAGAGCAATCCAACGCTTTTAAAAACATTGGTGTGCCATCGACATTGCCATAAAATTAATCAAAGGTCTCCTTTGTGAGTCACTCCATCCATCACTCACAATGCTCACCCCCTTTGTACGCCATTCACTTTTAATAGGTGTCAATAGTCTCTCAATATTTGCCTTTTCTTGTTGGAGAAGACTTGTCCTCAATAAATTATATCCAGGAGGAACATATCCCGACAACATATGGTTTGCAGCATAAGTAAAGGCCCCTATAAAATGAGGATTCCTCGCTAGATGGAAAGGCAAGCCGGCAGAATAAAACATTCGAGCAATAAGTGCATGTAATTGGTCTCGTGATGTCTTGTTGAAAGATCTTTCAATTGCACTTGTACCAACCTTTCTTTTCTTTAGCTCACTTGTAATGGGAGTGGGAGAATTACTGACATTAACACCACCAATTGATATGATTGAAGGCGTAGGTGGTAAAGGAACATTTTTTGGATTTTTTCTTTCCATTCGAGTCTTTGTCTCATCTTCTAACTTTTGCATCTCAGCCATATCTTTAGGAGTGACTTTTAGACACATTCCAATCCCTTGACCATTTATCTTCAACAAATGAGCCCTAACTCTTGTATAAGAGCTCTTTTTTGTGGCGTGACAAAAGTTGCATTGCCATAAAAAGTTTCCACCCCCATCACTCAATTTTTTAATCTTAGTCACATATTGCCATAGAGGTTTGGAATCATCTTCAAAAGTAGAGGAGGAGGATTCTATGGAAAGATTTGATGAATGAGAGTGGCTAGAGGTTGAAGATGCCATCCTTTTTACTTCCTAATAAAATTATAAACTTAGAAATGATGGGATAAGAATTCACACAGTTTGATACTCATACTATCATACTAGTTTAGATTAAGTTTTATTATAGGAAGGAAACTAGGAAAGGAAGGAAAAAAAACATGATTTTGTTTAGTTTCGTGAAATGAGAACCAAAACAATGGAAAAATGCGATTGGATTGCGTTATGACGGACTGACGACAGCGACGACGGCAAGGCGGCGGAAAACACGGCGGCGGACGGCTGGCAGCGCGAACAAATCCTCCGCTGCTCGTGGGCGATGGTTGTTGCAGGCGTTGGCTTCGTGCAAAATGGAGGGAGTAGGGTTGAAATCTCGATTGGGGGGGGGGGCGGCACTTGTGTAAATCGTGGGAATGGGAAAGACTCTTTGGGCCTTTGGGCCTTTATTTGAAATTTGGTGTTTGGCCGGAAACGAAATGGATAATGTTTATTTCCATTTTTTATGTGTCCCAACGTGTCCCAGCGTGTCCCAGAGTGTCCGATATTAAAAAAAAAAAAATGGATACGCAAAATTGCGTGTCCGACACGTGTCCGGCGCGTGTCCGGACGTATCCGTGTCCGACACGTGTCGGACACTGATTCTTAGCCTAATTTAAAGTGTCCATGCTTCATAGACTTCAGTTTATGGCCCTCTGGTAATGGTTTTTATGCAGATTTTTGGAGGGAGTTAGATGATTTGGCTGGCTTAGGTGGTGACCGTTGGATTATTGGCGGGGATTTTAATGTTACTAGATGGACTTGGGAGAAATCACATGATCCTTTAATCAGCCGCAACATGAATACTTTCAACCGATGAATTTCTACTTATAATTTGTTGGATGTTCCTTTGCAGAATGGTAACTTTACTTGGTCAAGCTTTGGCCCTATGCATTATTTATCCCGATTGGACAGGTTTTTACTTTCTAATGACTGTTCTAGGAAGTTTGGCTCTGCCACTCTTCGTCGTTTGGAACGCATCACTTCTGATCATTTTCCGCTTGCTCTTTCCTTCGGTAATGTTGTTTGGGGTCCTTGTCCTTTTCGTTTTGAGAATTCTTGGTTGCAGATTCACTCAAGGAAGGGAATCATCTCGTGTTGGTGGTCTCAACACTCCTTAATTGGTTGGCCAGGTCATGGTCTGATGATGAAACTGAAGGGTCTAAAGGTTTTCTTGCAGAACTGGAGCAAATCTCATCGTTTTGAGGCCCATAGATTACACTCCTTTATTGCTCAGTTACAGATTTTAGATAATTTGGAGGACACTACACCCCTGTCGATCTATCAGAGTGAGAGTTGTCTCATCAGGGATCAGATTGAGGTCTTAACAACCCAAGATCATATCTATTGGCGCCAACGGTGTAAATTGAAATGGCTTCAGGAAGGTGATGAAAACACCAAGTTCTTCCATAAAATTCTGGCAGCAAGGAAAAGGAAGAACTCCATTACTG
Organism: Trichosanthes cucumerina; assembly: GCA_036507285.1. Classification (NCBI taxonomy): domain Eukaryota; kingdom Viridiplantae; phylum Streptophyta; class Magnoliopsida; order Cucurbitales; family Cucurbitaceae; genus Trichosanthes; species Trichosanthes cucumerina. The sequence goes on from CM071839.1 coordinate 31,458,736, forward strand.
AGATCCTATCCCGAGATGGGGTTAGCCTTATTACTGCTGATGATATTGAACAGGAGTTTCTTGATTTCTATTCTAATTTGTTTGCTAAAGATAAAGGCCTCCGTTTTTTGCCCGCTAATATTGGTTGGAGTCCTATTTCTATAGAGCAGGCAAACGGTCTTGAAGGCAGGTTCTCAGAGGAGGAAATTCGTAAGGCTGTTTTTCTCTAGGTTCTGGTAAAACTCCAGGCCCGGATGGCTTTACTGCTGAATCCTTTAAATTCTTTTGGGAAACGATCAAACAAGATCTTATGACCATGATTCAGGATTTTTATTCCTCTGGGGTCGTTAATGCTTCTATAAATGAGACTTATATTTGTTTAGTACCTAAAAAGTTGGCCCCCAAATATGTTTCTGAATTTCGACCCATAAGTCTCATCTCTTGTGTTTATAAGATTGTTGCTAAGGTTTTATCTGATCGTTTGAAGGCTGTCCTGCCTACTACAATTTCTGATAATCAGCTTGCTTTTGTTTCGGGAAGGCAGATTCTTGATGCTTCTTTAATTGCTAATGAGTTGATTGATGATTGGTCAAACCGTAATCTAAAAGGTGTGGTCTTGAAGCTGGATCTTGAAAAGGCTTTTGATACTGTTGATTGAGATTTTCTTGATGCAGTGTTACAGGCAAAAGGTTTTGGAAGTCTTTGGAGGAAATGGTTGATTATTTCCTTATTTGTTGATGAGAATATTTGATATTATCTAGTATCTTTTATATTATTTGAATTTGATATTATCTACTATCTTTTATATTATTTGAATTAGATATACTGAAAGATTATTTCCTTTTTTGTAAATAAGGGTTCTCTCCTATATAAGAAACCCTTCCCTCTCATAGTAAATATACAGAAATAATACATTCTACTCTTGGTATTCTACATGGTATCAGAGCAGAAACCCTAAATTCTGTCAAAACCCTAATTTCTTTTCTTTCTAAACACCAAAAGAAAAACCCTAGCCGCCACAAAAAAAAACCCTAGCCTCCTCCGTTGACACCACATCGCCGGCGACATTGCCGGCCGACCGGTGCTTTGAACCCTAGGATCCTTGCCGGAGATAACCAACCCTTGCCGGAGATAATAGACGTCTGCGATCCAACACTTGCAAACTTGCGAACGTTTGCGATCCGTGACCCGCGTCCTGCGAACTTGCGACCCACGACCCACGTGAGTGAGAGCCTGTTCGTAGTGTTGTCGCCTGCCAGTTCCTTTCTCGCCGCCGTCTCCCTTGCCGGTTGCCTCCTCGCCGTCGCCGCCAACTTCACCTCTACCGGCCGATTTCCTCTGTTTTTCTAAAAAAAAGCGAATCTTTATCGTGGTTCTTTGGATCTCCTTTTGTTGACTGCACTATTTGTTTTCTTTTGGTGATTTTTATCTCTACTTCTCTGTCCTTGATTGATCTTCAGGAAAGATGTCAGAAAATAAATCTTTGTCCGTTATTAAAGGCTCGGATGGTCGAATCCATTCCAACAACATTACTGTCCAAATTACTACAATTCGACTCAATGACAATAATTTCCTTCGTTGGTCGCAGAGTGTTCGAATGTATATCCGAGGACAAGGGAAGATTGGCTACCTTACTGGGGATAAGCTCATGCCTGCCAAAGATGATCCTTCATTTTTGGGTGGGATCTTTGAGAACTCCATGGTGATGACCTGGTTAGTAAATTCCATGATAGAAGAGATTAGTTGCAATTATATGTGTTATTCTACTGCTAAGGAATTATGGGATAACGTGGCTCAGATGTATTCCGACTTAGGGAATCATCATGTGTATTTGAGCTCAATCTCAAACTGAGTGACATTAGACAGGGAAATAATTCGGTTACACAATATTTTCATTTGTTGAAGCGAATTTGGCAAGATCTTGATCTATTTGATTCTTATGAATGGAAGTCAACTGATGACCAAAAATACTACAGAAAAGTTGTGGAAGACAATCGAATTTATAAATTTCTCGCTGGCCTCAATGTGGAATTTGATGAGGTTAGAGGGAGAATACTTGGTAAGACTACTCTTCCTACTATTAATGATGTGTTTTCTGAAGTTCGCAGGGAAGAGAGTCGTCGAAATGTTATGATAGGTAAGAAAGTGTTGGTGTGACTACTGCAACAAACCTCGACATACTCGTGAAACTTGTTGGAAAATTCATGGAAAGCCTGCTAATTGGAAGAGTGGTAAGCAAGGTGAAAAGAGTATGAATCAACACTCATCTTCTGCTAATATTGTTGACTCTAATCCATTTAGCAATGAGCAAGTTGATCAAATCCTGAAACTGTTGAAGACCACTTCATCACCTGGTAATCCTAGTGTTTTCTTGGCACAAACAGGTAATTACCCTCGAGCCCTCTCTTGCCTTAACTCACCCCCATGGATCATAGATTCTGGGGTCTCTGATCACATGACCAGTTCATCCAAAATATTTGAATCATACTCCCCGATGTACTGTAATGAGAAAATTCGAATTGCAGACGATAGTTTTAACTCAATTGCAGGGAAAGGAACTATTAAATTGTCCTCAAAAATTGCTCTACACTCTGTTCTGCATGTTCCTAAACTAGCCTGCAATTTGTTATCTGTTAGTAAAATCTCCAAAGATGCTAATTGTCGTGTTATCTTTTGTGACTCTCATTGTATTTTTCAGGATCAGGAATCGGGGGAGATGATTGGGCGTGCTAAGATGCTTGAAGGTCTCTACTATTTTGAGGAATCTCCAACTAGTCATAAAAAAGCTCAGGGCTTGAGTAGTGTTAGTTCTTTCCCTGTTCAAGAAACTATATTGCTCTGACATTGTAGATTAGGATATCCTAGTTTCTTCTATTTAAAGTATTTGTTTTCAAATTTATTTAAAGGAATTGATTGTTCTGCTCTTCATTGTGAAAGTTGTATTTTTGCGAAAAATCATCGATCCACTTATTTGCCCAAACCTTACCGTGTTTCCGCTCCTTTTTACTTGATTCATAGTGATGTTTGGGGTCCGTCTAAAGTTTTAACTCATAGTGGAAAACGATGGTTTGTTACCTTCATTGATGATCATACCCGCTTAACTTGGATTTATTTATTGAAAAAAAAGTCGGATGTGAAGGAAATCTTTATTCAGTTTTACAACATGATTGAAAATCAATTTCAAACAAAAATTAGCATTTTGCACTCTGATAATGGAACAGATTATTTCAACGAATACTTAAATGAGTTTTTAAAGTTTAAAGGGATTTGTCATCAATCTACATGTCGGGACACTCCACAACAAAATGACATTGCTGAAAGAAAAAATAGACACTTGCTTGATGTTGCTCGTGCCCTTATATTTTCTATGCACGTTCCGACCTATTTGTGGGGAGAGGCTATCCTTACGGCAACATATCTTATTAATCGAATGCCCACAAAAGTGGATTTTAAAACACCCCTGGATTTACTTAAAACTTTTTTTCCCTCAGTCCGATTGTTTTCTGACTTACCACTCAAAGTGTTTGGGTGTACTGCTTATGTTCATCTTTCGAGTCCTTCTCAGTCTAAACTTGATCCTAGAGCTGTTAAGTGTGTTTTCTTAGGATATGCATCCAACAAGAAAACCTATAAAAGTTTTGACCCAATAACCAAAAAATACTTTGAAAGCATGGACGTCTCCTTTTGGAAAATCAACATTTTTTTCAAATTCTCTGTGAGGAGATAACACCTAACTTAGAAGATAATTTCAGGACACGTCTCCTCTTCCCACACTTATTAATCCACGAGGTTACGAGTTCTAGTTCTCCAATGCCACGTATGGAAACCTCTTTTCGTGGGGAGAAACACTACAAGATAAACTCGAGCTTGAGTTTATACTAGGAGGACATTGAATCAAAAGAATCGGAACCGGATAGTAGACTTGTCACAGAACCAATCGATACTCAGATGAATGATTCTTAAGATCCAGTAACACATCTTCTATTCCCAATTTTTCTTCTAGTATGAATCATTTACACGATCTTGATATTCGATAGCCCATAGGAAAGGTACTGTAATTGCACCAAATACCCTATTTTGAATTATCTCTCTTACCATCGACTATCGATAACCACAAAGCTTTCACATCTAGGATAACCAATCTGTTTGTCCCAAGGAATATACTGAGGAGGCCCCGAATGATTCGAATTGGAAATCAAGAAGATTATGGAGGAGATGAATGCTCTTAAACGAGAATGACACATGGAACATAGCAAAATTATCAAAAAGTAAGAAGACAAAGAGGATGTAAATGGGTGTTTAACATAAAATGTAAAGTCGATGTGGCGATGATTGAAAGATACAAGGCTAGACTTGTTGCTAAAGGCTTCACTCAGACCTATGAGATTGATTATCAGGAAACATTTGCTCCTGTTGCTAAAATTAACTCTATTAGAGTTTTGTTATCAATTGCTGTCAATGCAGATTGGCCTCTCTATCAACTTGATATCAAAAATGCATTTCTCAATGGGGAGCTTGAAGAAGAGGTATTTATGGATTTACCACCTGGATTTGAAGAAGAACTGAGACTTAACAAAGTGTACAGGTTGAAGAAATCTCTATACGACCTTAAACAATCCCCTAGAGCATGGTTTGAACGGTTTGGATAAGTAGTCATGAATTATGGATTTTGTCAAAGTCAAGCAGATCATACTATCTTCTATAGACATACTGAAACTAACAAAAGTGTTGTGTTAATAGTATATGTTGATGACATTGTTCTTACAGAAATGACGAGGCAGGATTGACAACTTTGAAAAAAAACCTGGCTAATGAATTCCAAATCAAAGACTTGGGTACCTTGAAGTACTTTCTAGGAATGAAATTTGTTAGGTCAAAGGAGGGCATTCTTGTAAATCAAAGAAAGTATATCATTGATTTACTTGAAGAGACAGGCCTACTTGGTTGCAGAACAGCAGAAACTCCTATCGAACCAAACTTGAGATTACAAGTTGCAACGGGAAAAGAGGTTAAGGACAAAGAAAAATACCAGAGACTTGTGGGAAGACTCATTTATTTATCCCACACACGTCCTGACATTGCATTCGCAGTAAGCGTAGTAAGCCAATTTATGCATGCCCTAGGATCTTCTCATTTTGAAGTAATCTACAGGATCCTAAGATACTTAAAAGGAACACCTGGAAAAGGTATACTGTTTAAGAAGCATGACAACTTACATGTTGAAGTTTACACCGATGCTGACTGGGCAAGGAGTACGACAGATAGACGATCTACTTCTGGATATTGCTCGTTTGTTGGAGGTAACCTAGTTACCTGGCATAGCAAGAAACAAAATGTGGTGGCGTAAGTAGTCTTGAGTGAATTGAGCCTTAGCTCATGGAATTTGTGAAGGTATATGGATAAAAAGATTATTAGAAGAGTTAAAGTTTCCTCAGAAACAACCAATGCGTATTTATTGTGACAATAAGGCAACAATTTCCATAACCCACAATCCAGTCCTTCATGATAGGACAAAACATATTGAGGTTGATAAACATTTCATAAAGGAGAAGATTGATGCAGAGTCATATGCATTCCCTATCTCCCTACGGCAGAACAAATAGAAATGATGTCTTGACAAAAGGGACTTCCTAAAGTACAATTTGACAAGATGATCACCAAGCTGGCAATGGAAGATATCTTCAAATCAACTTGAGGGGGAGTGTTGATTATTTCCTTATTTGTTGATGAGAATATTTGATATTATCTAGTATCTTTTATATTATTTGAATTAGATATTATCTAGTATCTTTTATATTATTTGAATTAGATATCTTTGGAAGATTATTATTTTTTCTGTAAATAAAGGTTTCTCTCCTATATAAGAAACCCTTCCCTCTCATAGTAAATATACAAAAATAATACATTCTACTCTTGGTATTCTACAGAAATGGATACGTGGCTGTGTCACCAGTGCAAACTACTCTATTATTATAAATGGTAGGCCCAGTGGGAAAATTATTCCTAGTCGTGGTATCCGACAAAGTGACCCCTTATCTCCCTTCCTCTTCATTTTGGTCTCTGACTGTCTAAGTCGGTTGCTGACCCATAGTGCTAATAGAGGTCTTATTTCATCACATCCAATTGGTGCTTCATCCTTCAGTTTAAACCATTTGCAGTTTGCGGATGATACTTTACTTTTCTCTACAGCTGATAGACTTGCATTGAAACATCTGTTTAAAGTGGTTGAAATTTTTAAGAAGGCCTTCGGGTTACGAATTAACCTTGCTAAGAGTGAGATCTTGGGTATTCATGTTGATGATTCTGATTTGGGATGGATGTTGTCAACTTTTGGATGCAAACAAGGAATGTGGTCGACTACCAATCTTGGTTTGCCTTTGGGAGGGAACTCAAAAACTAATTCTTTTTGGAATCCGATAATTGAACGTCTGGAACAGAAACTCCATAATTGGAAGTATTCTCTTATCTCAAAAGGTGGGAGACATACCCTTATTCAAGCTACTCTCTAGTATGCCTTTGTATTATATGTCTCTTTTTAAGCTCCCTTCAAGAGTCATTTTGCATTTGAATAAGATTATTAGGAATTTCGTTTGGGAGGGTGCAAGGGGTGATGGTGGAATGCATAATGTGAAATGGACAACCACTGAACTCCCTAAACTGTTGGACGGTCTTGGGATTGACAATTTTGAGCAGCGTAATAGGGCCCTCTTAGCAAAATGAATTTGGTGATTTTCTCAGGAACTTGATTCTCTCTGGAGGAAACTTATTGTTGCAAAGTATTATGACCACACACAGATAGTCAGTTGGCCCCCTTTTTCTCCTACTGCTCCTCATAAATCCCCTTGGAGGTTCATTTGTGGTGTTCGAGACTTGGTCTCCTCTCGATCTACTAGGCGCATTGGGAATGGTAGGGATACTTGTTTTTGGACTGATTCTTGGCTTAGTTGTGGTCCTCTCGACACTGCCTGTCCACGACTCTTTCGACTTTCTTTGTTCCCTGATTCTAGTGTTGCAAGTCTTTGGAATTCCAGGAATTCTGCATGGGATCTGAAGGTTCGACGCAACTTAACAGATTTGGAGACTATTGAATGGGCCTTTCTTTCTCAACTACTCTCCCATATTAACCTCTTGAATGTCCCTGATTCTTAGGTTTGGCCTCTGGAGCCTTCTGGATGTTTCTCTGTAAAATCTCTAAAGAGAGTTTATTGTGCTCTGCTGATTTGGTGACACAAGACATCTATTCGGTCATTTGGAAGGATAAATATCCGAAGAAGATAAAGATTTTCCTTTGGGAACTTAGTCTGAGAGCCATTAATACTTCTGATAGACTTAAAAAAAGATTGCCTTATATTACTCTCTCTCCTTCTTGGTGTCCCATATGTCATCTGGGATCAGAGTCTACGATCCATCTGTTTGTTCACTGTTTGTTTGCTCAACGTTTCTGGTGGTGTTTGTTGGATGCTTTCGGTTGGCTACTGCCTTTCTCCAATAATATTTTTGATTTTCTTTCATCCGTCTTGGTGGGCCATCCGTTCAAAGGTTCAAAAAAGATTCTTTGGTTGGCTTTTGTTCGTGCTTTCTTGTGGCATCTTTGGATAGAGAGAAATGGTCGTTTATTTAGGGATGTTTCCTCTTCTTTTGATCGTTTTATGGATCATGTTATTTCCATTGTTTATTCGTGGTGCAAGCATGTGCAACCTTTCGGTCTTTATAGTTTATCGTTTTTTATGTCAAACTGGTGATCTTTCTTGTAATTCACCATTGGTGCTCGGAGTTTTCTCCATTTCATTTATCAATGAAATTGTTTCTTATTCCAAAAAAAAGCTAAAGGTGGCGTCGCATAATAGAAAGAATGGCATTGTCATCCTTCACCAATCATTAGCTTAGAGAAGGTTCTAGAATTTCCAATGCCAGCCCATCCAGTCAGTTAAGCTGAATATCGAAACATCATGTTTGTTAGTGTAGCTTAACATTTCTCTCTCATGCACAAATATATTTTAAGATTAAGATCTCCATGACATTGATGAATGTTCATTATTGACTTGCAGTGACAAAGCTTGCATCGAGTTGGGAGGAGAAAGTCTGGTTCCAAGAATTTACTGGCCAGGAAACAGATTTTCTGAAACTGTACAAGCTTGTTGAAAACATGTCATGGTGGTGGAAGGAAGGATCATGGATGAATAATGAACAGAAAGTGAAACTCCTAATGGGGATATTTCATATTTGGAGTTTTCCGAATGTTGATGCAGGATTGCGGTTGCATTGAAGTGAGTAAAATTAAGGTCTACATTGACATAATTTAGAGTTCTCTTTTGTGTTAGTATCTTCAAGAAAGAAAGAGGGAAAGGGATTTGTAGCTAGGGGTATTCAAAACACCTGATGACCCAAAAAACTCGACCCAATCCAACCCACGAAGAACACCCCATGTTGACATCCTAAGGAAACTAGTAGAATTTTAATATTTCAGGGAGGTTGGTCACCAGAGGGGTTGAATCCGTTCCCCCGAAATCCTTGGTACTTTTTCCATGCCCTAATATCACTTGGTCAATCCATAATAGTTGTGTATTTGTGTAATATTTATATAAATGCATTGTTTTGGGAAGTCTTTTACACTATTGCAATTTAAGATTAGACTAAGGTAAGTTGCTTCATTCTTGGATTGTCCAAGTAATTTTTCATTCTTGATTGGGTTGTTTCTAAATGATGTTGAATTGTGTTTCGTGTCGATGACGAGTATTAGGGGTATTCAAAAAATCCGATAACCCAAACGATCCGACCAACTCAACCCGACGGGTCGGGTTGGGTTATGAATTTATTTGGGTTGGGTTGGGTTCAAATAAATTAAAATGTACGGGTTGGGTTGGTTTGTGGGTTCACCTAAAATTAATTTGGGTTGATCCGACCAACCCGAACTTATTATTAATTTTAAAAATTATATTTTTACCTACCATACAACTACATATACATGTATTTAATTTAATTTTATTTAATTTCATAATTATTTATTATTTAATAACTCTTAAAAATACATTTTTTAAGTCATTAGGGTGTAATTTTTCATAATATAAATTGAAACTAAGTGGCTAATTTTAATTTAATTTTTGAGAAACAAAGAGTCTTTGTTTTAAATGATGACGATTTATTTAGAAGTTTCTTGATATAATTGTAAATTTGTAATACAATATTTAAGTTTTATAGTTGTTATTTAGTATAAAGAAATTTGAAGTTCTTTAATTCTTGAATTTTTTATATTTATATTAATTTTGGTTTTTTTATATTTAAATTAAAAAAAAAAAGAAAAAAAAACTAACTCGATGACCCAACCCAATCCGAAAATGTTGGGTTGGGTTAACCTTATGAATAGGGTTATTTGAGTGAGAAGAATGACCAACTCGAAAATTTGGGTTGGTCTAAAAAATTAGCATAACCTAATCCAACCCGACTTATGTACACCCATAACGAGTATTACAAATGTCTTAATATATAGTTACATCATGTCAATTATTTTATTGTGTCGTCTTCTATGGTAGTAAGTTATGTGTTGGAATTGGTAGATGAATGAGATATATTTTACTTACGAGTATCATGTTTTAATACCATTTTCATAGTTCAAGTTCTTAAACATGTGGTAACTCTAAAACTAAAAAATATATGGGCAACAAGAAAATATATGGGCAACAAGATTTTACCAATAAATTACACATTTGCATATTCAAAATCAATCGGAGTATGATCAGACTTCATGGCTTTTGATTTTTCACGTGTGAAATCTTGAAGACTAAACATCCGGAATACACATTCTTCACACAAGCCTTAAAAAAATGAAAATAGTTTTTTGGGTGGTTATTAGTCTTACTAATGAAAACAACCATCATAATAATAATAATAATAATAATAATAATAATAATAATTATTATTATTATTATTATTATTTGTTGTAAAAATAGGATGAAAACCGGATATAATTTTACCAATATTTAAATACTAATATAATATATATATATATATATATATATATAAATGAGAGATAGTGGAAATTTATGGCAAATTAAAATAACAAGTGAAATTGGAGAAAGTGGGAGAAAATGGAGAAAAGTGGAGAGAATTCACCCAATTGTATTTGTTATTCATCCACCAAAAGTCACTATTTATAGGTAATTTGGAGAGCATGATGTAGTTCATTTGGACACCAATCTATGGTCTTTGTTGGACACGTGGGAGACACTTTGGCTAGGGATAATTTGTCACATGACATAGGAGTCAAAGGGACGTGGAAATGGGCATTTACATGATAATGTTTACTATACACCCCCTTAAATGCTCATTTATCTAAAATATGCCTCGTTAAAACCTTACTAGGGAAAAACCTAATGGGATAAAAATCTTAGTGAAGGAAAAAGAGTACATATTTTATATAATACATTTACTCCCCCTCATGAAAACATCACTTGAGATCTCTGAGTCGTTGCATCCCAATACTGTGAACCAGTTTCTCAAATATCGTAGTTGGTAATGCCTTTGTAAATATGTCCGCCAAGTTATCTTTCGAACAAATCTGTTGTACAGAGATGTCGTCATTTTCTTCAAGGTCATGAGTGTAGAAAAACTTTTGAGAGATATGCTTCGTTCGATCTCTTTTAATATATCCTCTTTTGATTTGAGTTATACATTTTGTGTTGTCTTCGTATAATATTGTTGGAAGAGGTTTACTCGAATACAAGCCACATGTCTCACGAATGTGTTGTGTCATCGACCTTATCCATATACATTCTCGACTTTTCTCGTGAATTGCGAGACTTTCAACATGATTCGAAAAAGTGGTCGTGATGGTCTGTTTCACTGATCGTCATGATATAGCAGTTCCTCCACATATAAATAGATAACCTGTCTGAGTTATAGCTTTGTGTGGATCAGATAGATAACCAAAATCTGCATAACCAACTAGATCATAATTTGATTTGTTAGAATAAAATAAACCCATATCAATTGTCCCTCGAAGATATTGGAGTACATGCTTAACTCCGTTCCAATGTCTTTTTATAGGACATGAACTATATCTAGCTAATAAATTTACTGAAAATGCAATATCTGGTATTGTGTTATTAGCAAGATACATAAGTGCACCAATTGCACTAAGATATGGTACTTCAGGACCAAATAGTTCTTCATTGTCATCTCGAAGTCGAAATATATCTTTCTTTACATCCAGTGAACGAACTTCCATTAGAATGTTCGATGGATGTGCTTTATCCATATAGAATATTTTTAAGATTTTCTCTGTATAAGTTAATTGATGAACAAATATCCCATCTGCTAAATGTTCAATTTGCAAACCAAGACAAAATTTTGTTTTTCCAAGATCTTTCATCTTGAATTATTTCTTAAGATATTCTATCGCCTTAGATAACTCTTCAGGAGTTCCAATTATATTTAAGTTATCAACATATACAGTTATAATAGCAAATTCTGACTGAGATTTGTTTATAAAAACACACGGAGATATTGGATTATTTTAATATCCATCTTTCAACAAATATTCACTCAGGCGATTATACCACATTCGTCATGATTGTTTTAATCCATATAATGATCTCTGTAACTTTATTGAATACAATTCCCGAGAACTTGATTCATAGGTTTTTGGTATTTTAAATCCTTTCGGGATTTTCATATAAATGTCATTATCTAAAGATCCATATAAATACGTCGTGACTACATCCATTAGATGAATATATCAAGTTTTTCATATACAGTCACACCAATCAAATATCTTAGCATTATTGCATCCACCATAGGAGAATATGTCTGCTCATAATCAATATCAGACCTTTGCGAGAATCATTGTGCAACAAGTCTCACTTTATATCTTATGACTTCATTATTTTCATTTCTTTTCATTACAAATACCCATTTGTATCCCACAGGTTTGACACCTTCTGGTGTTAGGACTACTGGTCCAAAAACCTCACGTTTTGAAAGTGAGTTCAACTCTGCTTGGATTGCTTCTTTCTACTTTGGCTAATCCTTTCTACGTTGACATTCTTCGATAGATTTTGGATCGAAATTGTCACTTTCATGAATAATATCGTGAGCAACATTATAAGCAAAAATGTTATCAACAATGATATCATTTCGGTTCCATCTCTTTCCTATTGTAATATTGTTTATAGAAATTTCATTATTATCCTCAAGCGTTTGATTTTCATCAATACTTTTTTGAGTAGTTGTATTCTGGATTTCTTCTGGAACATCCATACCTTTTATTGAATTATTTTGATTTTCAACTACTTTTCTTTTTCGAGGATTTTTATATTTGGAACCCATTGATCTACCACGCTTCTGGCATGCTCCAGACTCATTATTGACAACTTGTTCCTTTGGGATATCAATTTTTTATGGAATATTTGCAGCTGGTATATATGATTTAATCACTATTTTAGCATATGTGAATGCATCTGGTAATTGATTTGCTATATTCTGTAAATGAATTATCTTTTAAACTTCAAGTTCACATTAATCTCTACGAGGATCTAAATGAGATAATAATGATGCATTCCATGTAATTTCTTTTTCCAACTTCTTAATTCCTCCCCCTAATGTTGGAAAATTTGTCTCATTAAAATGACAATCAGTAAATCGTGCAGTAAATACATCACCCATCAGGGGTTCAAGGTATTTAATAATTGATGGGGAATCATATCCAACATATATTCCTAACCTCCTTTGAGAACCTATCTTGGTACGTTGTGGTAGAGCAATTGGAACATATACTGCACATCCAAAAATTCTCAGATGGGATATATTTGGTTGTTGGCAATAAGCTAATTGCATAGGGAAATATTTATTATAGGTTACTGGTCTAATACGTAATAATGATGCAACGTGCAAAATAGCATAACCCCAGACCGATGTAGGAAGTTTAGCTCTCATAAGCAATGGTCTTGCAATTAGTTGCAGACGTTTTATAAATGATTCCGCTAGACCATTTTGTGTATGAACATGAGCTACAGGATGTTTAACACTTATCCCAATTGACATACAATAATTATTAAAAGTTTGAGATGTAAATTCACCAGCATTATCAAGTCGAATGATCTTAATCGTATAATCAAGAAATTGTGCTCTTAACTTAATTATTTGAGCAAGTAACCTTGCAAATGCAAGATTTCGACTTAATAATAAGCATACATGTGACCATCTACTGGATGCATCAATTAATACCATAAAATATCTGAATGGACTACTTGGTGGGTTAATAGGTCCACAAATATCACCTTGAATTCACTCTAAAAATGCAGGTGATCCAATCCCCCATTTTAGCTGGTGATGGTCTAATAATTAATTTCCCCTGAGAGCAAGCATCACATGAAAACTCATTGGATTGAAGAATCTTCTTGTTCTTTAAAGGATATCCATGTGAATTCTCAATAATTTTCCTCATCATTATCGATCCTTGATGACCCAGTCGATCATGCCAAACACTGAATATTTCTGGATTCATGAACTTCTGGTTCATTATTGCATAGCTTTCGATTACTCGTATATGAGTATAATTTAATCTAGAAGAAAAAACAGATTGTTTCTAATATACGTTTTTCATGTGAAACAATAGATGTGATATAGAGACACTCTATATTATTTTTACGATCAGTTTCAACATGATAACCATTGTTACGTATATCTTTGAAACTTGCATAGCTTTCGATTACTCGTATATGAGTATAATTTAATCTAGAAGAAAAAACAGATTGTTTCTAATATACGTTTTTCATGTGAAACAATAGATGTGATATAGAGACACTCTATATTATTTTTACGATCAGTTTCAACATGATAACCATTGTTACGTATATCTTTGAAACTCAATAAATTTCTCTTTGATTTTCTAGAGAACAAAGCATTATTAATTGAAAATTTTGTTCCTCTAGGCAAGATAAAATTTGATTTTCCAAAACCTTCAATCAAGTCTGCAGAACCTGATATAGTATTGACTTTTGCTTCCAACATTGTCAATTTAGAAAAATACTTTATGTTTATAAGTATTGTGTGCGTAATTGCGCAGACTGCCAGACATAGATTTTCATTGTTCATTTTTTAGTCATTCAACATATGAAAACTGTCCATATTTCTTCATTAAACAAAAATAATTACAATAAGAGGTACATAATACAAAATGTTTAAAGCTAAAAGGAACATAAAACTGAACATTAGTATTAAACATTTTCAAAATCAAAAGAAGCACTTTTTATTCCATCAATTGCTTCAATCTTCTTTTCAGGAGATGCAAAGAAGTCTGCTACATTCAAATTTGTCATATTGGATGGGTCGAATATATCATTGTCTTGATAAGCAAGATTTGCTTCTACATTTTTTCCTTTTTGCTTCAGGGAAGCTTGATAGAGATCAACTAAGTGTTTGGATGTACGAAAAACACGTGACCAGTGTCCAGTCATTCCACATCGAAAGCATTTATTTTCATCACCTCATGAATTCTTATTTTGTGGAGCTTTTTCTTTATGATCATCATTTTGTGTGGGTTTCTTGAAATTTGGATAATTATAATGGCCACCACGAAAATAATTATTTCTTCCCCTATCGCGGTCACGACCACGACCACGACCACGACCACGACCACGACCTTGACCTCGATTGTTAAAATTCATAACATTCACTTCAGGGAATGACGTTGCTCCAGTTGGTCGAGATTCGTGATTTTTCATTAATAGCTTGTTATTTTGTTCAACCACGAGAAGACATGAAATGAGTTCTGAATACTTTCTAAAACATTTCTCTCGATATTGCTATTGCAGGAGCATATTCGAGACATGATAGGTAGAAAATGTCTTCTCTAACATATCCACATCAATAATGTTTTCTCCACATAATTTCAATTTCGAACTAATTTTGAATAATGCGGAGTTATATTCACTTACTGATTTAAAATCTTGCAACCTCAGGTACATCCAATCATAACGAGCTTTTGGAAGAATAACAGTTTTTTGATAATCATACCTTTCTTTCAAGCTCTTCCATAGGACATAGGAATCTTTTATCGTGAAATATTTCATTTTCAATCCCTCGTGGAGATGATGAAGAATAAACATCATGACCTTAGTCATTTTCTTGACTGGATGTCGTATTCCCTTCTTTAATGGTCTCTCCAAAGTTCATATCATCCAAATGTATTTCAGCATCAAACATCCATGACAAATAATTATTACCATTAATGTCTATGGCCATGAATTCTAATTTTGCAAGATTTGTCATAGTAATACTATATAAAAAAAATTGCATTTACATTAGAAAATTAATTAAACATGCAAAATAACATTTTATTATTAAAAAAAATAGCTTACCTAGAGGACCTACCTTTAGTGGAAAAACCAGCAGAGTTTCGTGTTGATAACGTGTTGTAAAAATAGAATGAAAATCGGGTATAATTTTACCAATATTTAAATACTAATATAAAAATAATAATAATATGGATATATATATAATATAAATGAGAGATGGTGGAAATTTATGGCAAATTAAAATAACAAGTGAAATTGGAAAAAGTGAGAGAAAATGAAAAAGATTGGAGAGAATTCACCCAATTGTATTTGTTATTCATCCACCAAAAACTACTATTTATAGGCAATTTGGAGAGCAGTGGTCCATTTGGACACCAATCTATGACCTTTGTTGGACACATGGGAGACACCTTAGGTAGGGATAATTTGCCACATGGCATGAGAGTCAAAAGGGGCATGTGGAAATGGGCATTTACATGATAATGTTTACAATATTATTATTATACATAGAATAAAGTGGATGGGGTGTTAAAAAAACATAAAAAAAAAATAAAGTGGATGGGCTTTTCAAGCGTAGGGTGCCGTTTGAGTAGTGTTAACGGAGGCGAGTTCATTTTTAAATTTTCTAAATTAAAATTGTTTAGATGCTCATGAAGAAATAAAAATGAAGTATAATATTTTACTATTATATTTTTATAATTTTATAATAAAATATTTTATTAATAATAAAATATTTTGACATACAACGATGAAAACATACAAAAAAATGCAAATGCAATAATTATTGCAAAAAAATAAAAATAAAAAAAAGCTACAAATGTCTTAATTCATGAGAAGAAAATAAAAATCAAACTCAACCAAATCTAAACAAACTCGTAAATTTGAGGTATTAATTTTATATTTTTGTTTTATTTTTTATAGATTTATGTTGATTTGTTCAAAATAATTTTATTTTTGTTGATTTTTATGAAAAATTAAACTAAAAAATGTATACATACAAATCAAGAAAAAAATATTGAATCATCAATATATAAAAAGGAACAAAAACGATTGGGGTAGGGAGACTTTTGTTTATAATGAAGTTGTGAAAAACTATCGTAAGACATAAATTAAAAAAATAAATAAATAATTGGGGTAAAATTGAAAACAATTTCTTTTAGATTAAAATCTTGTCAAATCCAACCGATTTTGAATGTTTTTTTTTCAAAAAAACACGTTTTTTTACCCAGGCAAAGAAATGATTTCAAATCATAACTGATTTAAAATCATGGAGTTCCAAATAAAGAAAAAATAAATTAACTATCAAACTCGACTTAAATTTTTTTTATGATGGGACTTTGACAAAATCCGATATAAAGGAAACAAAATCATTAACGTATAAATTTAAAAGAAAGAATTAGAGATATCATCTAAAATTGTTTGTGAACAATTTTTCATTGGTATATGATCATCCCTAATTGATTGATGATTTAATCAAAGCAAAACAATTTCATATGTCTATAATCTCTCTACATGATCATCCTTGATTGACTGATAACAAAATTAAAATATGTTGTTTCTAAACTAGAGTTGAGATGGAACTAGGTAGCAACTTGAAGGTGTTCTAGCAAATGCATAAATTGTAGCAAGAACATTCATAGAGTGTTAAGAGTAAATCATGTTTCACAAACCATAGTGTTAGATTTTTATTATTACACATAGGTAGGGATGAGTATGACCAAGTAATGCCAACAAAATTTTGCATAAGTTAAAACTCTTTACATTGATTGTTTTTTTCTTTTCTTTTTTTAGACCCATGATTAAAATTTTATTAAGTGTGTAACTTTCTGGGTTTGCAACTTTGAGGTTATTTCACAAAGATCTTAATATCTTGGAAATACTTGAATATATTGTTTTTCCTAATTTACGCTTGAAAGAGGTTAAGATGACTTTTCGAAGGAGTGATTGTGATAGACGTCACAATTCTACATATATCAAATGAAGAAAGCATGATGTTAGAAATTTAAGCATTGTGTAGTTGTGTGTAAAACTCAACGTGCTTTTAGCAATTCAATCTTTTGAAGTACTCTTGTTAATAGTGTAGAACCAAACAATAACATGATAATATGAAAATGTCTCTTAATTTTTATTTATTTTTTTATTTTTTTTGATGAGAAACATATGATTCATTTCATTGATGGTATGAAATGTACAGATTACAAAAGACTTTCCCAAGAGAGTATAAGAGAGGAGAGACTGTAAACACTAAAATATGGAGTGAATTTACACCGGGACAAAGCCAAACAACCATGTGTGGATCCCAAGGCTTTTCATTGAAGAGTGGTTTGGCAAGATTGCCCCATAAGCATTCATTTCCATGTGTATATGGATGATCCAATAATAAAACTTCGAGAATCGCATTCATGGAGTCGGGGATGACCAACTGTAGGTTTGTGACATTTAAGATTTTCCCCCAAATAACTGTTGTGAAAGGGCATGACACAAAGATATGCCTCGTAGATTCATTATTCTTTTTGCATAAAACACACCAATTTGGTGAAGATACAATCCAAGTAGCCTTTTAATAATTACTCATAAACAAATAATTTTCGCCAAAATACTATTTCTAAAATCACTCCCAAACGAGTCCGTCCTTAGTCTCTTTACCTAAATACATTTCATTGTCAAATTATCTGGTTTAAAATGATAGTTTGAAATGAGAAGTCCATGAATCATTTACACAATGTAAAATGCATGTGCAAATTACTAAAAGCTTTAAAAGTACTTCATGGGAATAAAAGTGATTTTATTCGATCAACATATTTCAGTCCTTATCATAATATACAAGAAAGCTGTGCATATTTTTTCAGAGCATAATCCGTACCAAAAAAAAAAATCACTAAGCTCTCTCCATATCCTATAGAGAAAAAAAAAAGTTTCTTAGATTTCATTTTTCCCTGTTTAAAACTCTGTTCTTGCTTGAGCTTCATCAAAACCACTGTTTCCCAGTTGCAGGCATCAAACAAAGCTCTTGACATTTGATTTTTTAACTGCATTTGTCTCAAAGCTTGAAATATGGCTTTCTTCAAGCTGGAATTTGGCAGTTAAGATCCGAAAAGTAGCTCCTTAAGAGACGTTAGAGGTGTTCGGAATCCATATACCACAGAGTCTCTCCAGAAGAAAAAGCCTAACGAGAAATAACAACATCAGATATCTAGACGTCATTTGATAACATTCACATTTCTCGCTTAGGGTCTGTTTGGGGCACAAGTTATTATAACTTGTGTTATAAAAACCTGTGAAATATTTTGCACCCCAAATACAAACTATTATAACCTCAGACTAAACAACTTTGCATTTTAAATAATATTATATAATTCTACAAACTATAACAACCCACAAACTATTAAAACTCACTCAGCGCCTCAAACAACCCTTTACTATTTTGTATTTTTAGTTTTCGAGAAAATTTGGTAATTATTCCCTATTCGTAGTTTCTCATTTTTCAAAGATATTTCTAACTTGAATACAAATATTAAAATGAAAATCTACTCCTATATGGTTTCTTTCCAACTTTTCAAAAACATAAATAAAAATATTGTGTTATCCTTTTTTCACTTGTAAAATTTAAAATAATAAATATTAAAAAGAAGATAGAAATGACAAGATAGTTTTGAACATTCTATTTTCTAAAAAGAAAAACATTTTTCAAGTAAAACTATCATTTATTTTTTTTTTATATGAAATAAAACTTTTATTTATTCCTTCAAAATTTTAGAGAATGTTTACCAAACTCATTTCTGTTTATTTTTTCAATAATAAAGAAAGAAAAATAATTAAGAAACAAGAAACCATTACCAAAAACATGTTATTGCTGTTTCTAACTCGAACAAGAAACGAGATATGAGATACGAAAAACGGAAACATTATTAAACAAGCTAACTACGTATTTCGTAAATTGAAAATTCATAGTTTCTTTTTCAACCAAACAATATAAATCTGCTATCTTAGGTGGCAGTTTGTGGAAGAAAGAGAAGCATATGGAAGACAAAAATGAATTGGGATAAGAAGAGAACCTATCCAGGAGAAGAGACCAGCAGTTGCAGCGATGAAGAACTCCCTGCTCACGCCGTTGCAACTGTGGGATCCATAAAACACATTCAATTAACTAATAGTAATTCTAAGGCAATTCTTATTTATTTAAACACTAATACTAAGGCAAAAAAATTGTAAATGTATCAAACATCACAAGCAACTTACCAGTACAAGCATACAATGTTAGCATATCCATAAAACATAATCGCCCAACCAGAACCCAAGAACCTGCAATTTCAGTTTAAACGAGAATTATCAATATGCTAATGAAGGTTGGCCATCAGTAGTAATTTTCTCGGATATCGGCACAATTTTCCCACTGCTATATACTCTGCAATCGTCCTGGATATACAGCCTCGGGCCGAAGAAAGATGGACTATTTGTGTCGATTAGACCCTGTTTTCATAATATGCAATAAGTGGTTGTTCTTTGATTTCTTTCTCTTATTGATGGGCGACATTGACAGGAAGTTCTACAAAGAGACACAACACATCTGTACCATAAGTGAAGACTATGTTTCAACAAATGTTTGTGGGGTTATCTTATAAATTGACACTAAACTATGATTGTTATGTCTATTTAATCCCTAAATAAATTTTCATTATGCAATTTTGAATTATGATATTTGTTATTAACTAAATGATGACATGGATAAATGTTAACTGATTTTGACATGTAGCAAAAAAGAAAAGTAGACACCTGAAAAAAATAAAGTGACACGAATACCATTAATGGCAAATGCTACAGAGAATAATAATTCAAGTTTAAGAGTATGGTAAAACTTTTAAAAGTGAACAAAATAGACACAATTATCAAAGTTCAAGAACTAAATTTATGATTTGACCTATTTGCATTGATCTGCATAAGAAATATTAAAAAAGACTTCATAAACATAATATAAATTCAACTATAGTGATAGTTTGCAAGCTTCTCAAAGAGATTTCCTGTGCTTCACAAAGCTATCCTGAACGCATCATAACTTTAACACCCTACTATTGTGACAGTCAAGTTGATTCAAAACAAAATAATGACTAGAAAATAGACAATAAAGGTCTGACTGGGAGGCAATAACATTACCACATGAAGTCTCGAATGAAAAGTGCACGTGGGAGCACGAGACCATTTCCAATGAGGGCAAGAAGCATTGTGAGAGCTGATAAGCCTTTGATGTTCTCAGGATTCAGATAATTAGTCCACTGAACAAACAAGCATATGGTGGTTAGAGGTAAAGATCAAGATGCATAGTATATATTTATATCATACTAAAAGTTCAAACAGGACAAATACCATTTGTGAAACCGGCATCCACATGAAGAGGAGCGTTGCTGTCCATCCAGACAATGCTCCAACAAATTTCACACCTTTCTCCGGAAGTTTTCCAGCTCGTGCCTGTAAATCTTAAAAGGACACCGTTAAGGGATGTTGAACCAGATCGCAGCAATAACATCTTTGGAACATGACAAGAACAGTTACCAATCTTGGTTTCAGATCTCAATTTGCACTATTCCATTTTAATGACGATATACATGTAAGAAAAGTCGTCGTCAGAAAGAGAAGAATTTTACCTAAATAGGAAGTATGACCATCCATTTGGTTAAATTTTTGCAATACCATTATTAACAGAGATGCTCAATCCTCACAAACATGATTAGTTTCATACTTTTGAGAAATCAGGCCATTTACATTATACTTTTAAGAGTGAGCTTAATTAACTGTTGACATGCCTGAATAGACTGTCTAATCAGATAAGATAAACGTGCACAAATTCGTTCATGGCGTACAGACCATGAAATAGCTCTCTCCCAGGAGATACGATCACTTTACTAGAAAAGGCCTTTTACTGGTTATCCTTTTAGTAAAGAAAGGGAAGTCTTGTGGATTAGCTTCATCAAAGCCTTCCTTTGGTTAGTTTGGTTCGAGCCAAATCATCGCATTTTCGAGGACAAAGCTACTGATTTTGATAATTTTTCTTTTTAAACATTTGACCTATATTGCGCTCTCTTGCTGTAAATTCTCCTCTCTTTTTAGTAGAGTATAATCTCACTTCTCTCATGGCCCATTGGAAGTGCCTTTTGTAATTCCTGTGGAGTTTGGAACATTGGTTACCTTGTTTTGTAAATCTTATAAATGAAATGAAGGAATCAAAGTTTCTCATTAAAAAAAGAAAAGAAAAGAAAAGAGAGAGACCATAAGATTTTGTGGTGACATATTTCATTGAATGGATTACCACATGCAAGAAAAAAAAGAAAATATAGGTAAGAAAAAATCTACCAAAGCAACTGCTAGCAGAGCTGCGACCAAAGCAGTTACTCCAGGCAAGATACTATTTGGTATGGACGGAACAAAAGTAGACCACATAACCTGCAAGAAAAATTTGCAAAACCAAAATTCCATCTCTTTAGACAAACTTTACTATTACGCGTGTATCATTTCTTGAATGAAGCAGGACTAGAGGAGAGATTACCTGGGGGAGGACAGAAAATCCACCAACAGTGATGAAGTCTTCCCAAAATTTCAAGATTTGTACAGGAAGAATATTAAAGTAATTCAAAAAGTTTATAACAAGACCAGAAGCCACAACTGCGGACGTGGCTGCAAAGTAAGGCAGAGGCATGGCCCCTGCTATTGCAAGCTGGGCAAAAACTATATATGTTGTAACTGCTCCTAATGTTTGAATTACCATGGCCTCCTTCTCCCTCTTCTTTGCAAAGTACGATAGCAGTGCAAGGTTCCCAAGCAAGCCAGTTAACATCCCCTACATGTATAAACTAACTCCTTGAGGTTCAATACCTAAGCACTTTCTGGACTAGAAATGAAATAAGGAAGAAGAGCACTCAAATTATCTTGAAAACACTAAACATTAGTAAACGACTCAAAATTGTATTGTCAATGTTCATTCTCTGTAAACAGCTTGAATTTTTAATGGAAGTACTTTTTACCAGCCATGGAACTGCCAAAAGCGCGGTTTTGTTTCCAGCTAAAAGGTTTCGAGCATTAAGGATAATCTGAGGCAATTGTAGCAACATAAAAGGGATGTTTGCAGCTCCAGAGAACTTTGCTGTCAACGAGCTCCACTCCTCAAACCTTTTGCTGTCCCTTAAAGTCTCAGACCCCTTTCACAATTTAAAAAGAGAAAACGTGAGTATATGTATACGATAAGTGCTGGGTCATTCCAAAACTTGATTACATTTTAGTATAAGATATAAGGCCCAAGATTGCAAACCATTATTTTACATTGCTATTGAAGTTCATGACCATGATAATAAATCAAGAATCAAGATAGCTCAACGGCCAGAAACCTGATATCTTGTTCTTCCATTTATTTAACAACACAACACATTTGACATCATACAAAGGAAGATAGCATTTCCCAGCTTAGAAATTCGCAAGTAGTGTATTTGCTTCATACTCGATTTTATACTCGATTGATCATTCCATAGAAAAACTTTCAGAAATTAATGTTCCTACTTCCAAATCATTCCTATGGCAACAGATGCCACAGACCAAAACCACATCCTAAAACTCTAACAAATATGATGGCGAATTGAAATGCCTTTTGTTCAAGTCGGATAGAAAGAACAGAAATCATCAAAATCACGCCAATATAGTACACAGCAGCCAATGAGAGTAAGAAAGGCTTCCTCAACTCGAAACTTTGAATTAAGAGGAGCAACCTGGTGATGTGACTGAGGGACGTCGGACTCCAAGGCGGCGACCGGAGGAAGACGGCGGTGAGGCAAGGTTAATCGCGAACTGTATGGTAGCACCGGCTTCAAACAAAAGCAATTATGCGGATTTGGGTTATTCAGAGGCAAAGAGAGGGAAATGGGCTTCGAAGGAATTGAAGCCGAAGAGAACACAAGTGGGTCTCGTCGTAAAGGAGCTCTTGCCCCATTTGAAGCCAATGGGGGCTTAACCGCCATTACCATCGTGCTAAGCTCCGATTTCTGACAGACCCAACTGCAAGAGAAGATGGAAGCTGATGATTGGCAGTGGAATCACAGTTTAATCAGTAAAGAGAGAGAGAGAAATTGGGTTGATTGGTGAATTGGGGCAGCTTCAGATTTTTGAGAAACGGGAGGAGACGCGTGGAAAGAATCTGGATTATGAGCATAAATAAGACAAAAACGATCTTGTTTGGAGTGTTTCTGAGATGGGTCTGTGAGATATTTAAGGACGATCTGCATTTTGTTTCACGTTCTTGCTTGAAAAGGAAGTATGGGAATGGAAACGAGAGACAGAGAGACAGAGAGATGCAAAGCCGGGCGGGTTAAGCACAAGATCCAATTTGAGTAAGCAAATTTAACAAAGTACAAACCTCACATGCCTTTGCACTCGCCCGTCTCATTCAACTTTCTTTTTTCTTTTTTCTTTTTCTTCTGAAAAAGATCTTCTTTTTAAGTTGTAACTTGTAAGGGTGTTTTTTCATGTCAATGCATTTAAGGAAACACCTTTTTTATTATATGACTTTAGAAAAAATATGATTTTGAGCTACATATCACTAGACGTAGTAATTTAGTATCTTCGGCACTCAATATGAATATGACAAGTGATTAATGAGATCAATCCATTGTTAAATTAAAAAATTAAAATTAAAATCATGTTTTAAGTATTTGAATAAGACTTAAGAGTGTTTAAGCGATATATCTTAAGAAAAAAATGTTTAAGGCTCCGTTTACTTACCAAGAATTAGAATGGGCTGGAATCAAAATTAAATCAATGGGAATGATATTCCTTTGATGTTTACTTGGAGTTACTAAATAATATCTCAATATGACTTTTGATGAGAGAAACAATAATCAATAATAAATTTTAGTTTATTTATTACTATTTTATTGGATAGTAATTTTTTTTATTTTAACAATTTATTTAAGATTAAAAATAATTAATTAATAATTAAAATTAATTAAATCAACTATAAAATATTAAAATATTTTTATTAAAAGAATATAGACTAATTTTATTTGTATGTCATCTCTAGAAATATTTTATTTTAATAAAATAATAAAGAATTAACCATTTAAATATTAAATATAAATTTTAATTTTATACAAAGATTAGATGCAATAAAAGAATGGATAAGTATGTTTCTTTTAATTAGAAAAAAAAGTTATTAGTATGGTAAATAAATGATAAGCCTTAGAATTAAGGTTATTTAACTCCTAATTATTTTAAAAAATATTCTTGTTTTATCTAGAGACTAGTGGAAAATAGTTAAAGAATCATTAAATTAAGAAAAATGAAAAAGGAAGACAAATTAGGATGAGAATCTTTAAAAAGGTTTCTTTTGTGTAGGAATTGCAAAATCAAGATATTGCAATTTTGCCTCGAAAAGTTGGAACAACAGAAAATTCAAAAAAAAAAAAAAATTTGAGAAACTCATATGGAAAATCAACAATTACTCCATGATTTGAGGGATTGAGATCACAAAATTCAACCCTAATGAAGCCATATTGAGAAAAGATGAGTGAAGAGCCCAAGCCGTTTTAGTTCGATTTGGAAGCCGTTAGAGATCGATTTTGAAGTTGTTTTGAGAGTTTTTCATCGTGGGTTTTCGTCAAAATCGTCCTCTGTTTTTCAGTTTTTTTATTCTTCTGTTGTTCAACTTTTTTTTTTCTTTTGTTGTGGTTCATTTTCAAAGTTGTAAACACAATCAACATGACTCCAATCCAATTCAAGAACAAGCATGGGTTGTGATGATGAAACTTACTCATAGAAATATGAGAAAATTTCAATAGATTGGAATATGATTATGAAGTTTGTGGTTAGTTGAAATTGTGTTCTTTTTTGTTTTTCTTTAAACTGATATTGAAGATTTTCAATTGAGTTCTTTTTATTGTAGTTCAAGAATTGGTTCAGATTCATTGTTAAGGAATTGGAGATTAAGTATTTTGCTACCATGAATGATATGAATTTAACTAATGAGTATTCGTTTTATGGATATCTCAGGCAAGTCTGAGTTTCAATAAAAATTCTTGGCATTTACTTTTTAATTTCAACTTCAATTAGCCATATCATTATTGCAGCTCCATTAAGATTTATTCTATTGTTTTCTTTTAGCATAGAATTTTCTTATTTCACTGCAAACATGATGGCTCTTTCAAAAATGTATTCTGGCATTTATAATTTCACCATGAGCTAAAAATTTCTTAGAGGTTCAAAAATGTGAATTTCCTAAGAAAGTAATTGTACCTAAAAGTTATCAATGAAACCAAACCTACACTTCAATTGTTTGCTTGTGTTGAGTTTAACTCCGTTGGAATCCTAGATTGATCAAATAGGGTTGCAACCTAAGTTTAGATCTAATACCAACATGGATTAGAAATAAACTGATTTTACACAAGTAATGGAGACACGAGCTTAGACATAAGTCGGTTTTTTATCTTCACTACTACAATTTTGACATTCTATGACACTATATCTAAATCAAGTAAGTGGGAGTGAGTAAAAAAATTGTCATAAATCGATGGAAGCGCGTTTTTTGTGGGAAAAACGGAGATTTTCGGATTTTCAAAAATTTATGACTGTTTTCAATGTCAACTTTTATGACTTAGATAAAAACTGTCACAAATGTCTGGAAGTGTGTTTTTGGGGAGGAGAGATGCATTTTGGGCGGAAAGAGATGGGGGATTTTTTAAGATTTACAATAGTTTTTTAGTGTTGTAAATTTATGACAACGTATCAAAGTCAAACATTTATGACTTTGTTTAGATGTCATTTTTATTTGGATTTATAAGTATTTTTCAATTAAAAATAAAAGGCAAAAAAAAAAAATAAATAAAAGAACCAACAATGAGTCCTAATTTTTTTGTTTCATATTCTTCGTCATCGTTCATATCTTCCTATGTATACCTGAAACACTCTCTAATAATTTTTCCAATTGTTCATTTACATTTTCTTGCTACAATTTAAAATTCGAGGCTAAAAATTTCACAAGTGCAATCTCTTCACAAGCATCGACTTTGATCAGTCAAGACTATAAGGGTTTACAAACAATAACAACCTCAAACCCACTGCTTTTTATAATAGTATTGAATGTCATATGTTCTAAAATTAACTTATTATAGGGTAATTAGATTCATTTATTGGTGTAAAGATGCCTTGAATTTTTTATCTGATGGTTCGAATGACCAAGTATTACGGAGCGCCTTGGTGGGGGTTCGGGGGTAACATCGCCGAAACCTAACTCAATTTATTTTAATTTCATTCTCTCGAGTTAATAAGGTTCTAAACACAAAATAGAGATTTAATGAAAGAGTTTTTTTCTAAATAAAAGAGTTTTATAATAAAAAAAAGTAATTTAAAATATTATATATAAAAAATATCAAGTATCGATCCATCCGATATTTTTAATAAAAGAGTTTTAGAATAAAAAATAATTAAAAATATTATATATATATATATATATATGTATATATATATAAAAAAAATATGAAGTATCGATCCATTCAACCCTAAATTTTCGCTCTACATATATATATAAATATGAAGTAGCGATCCATCTAACCCTAAATCGTCGCTCTCTTAATCCTTCGACTCACTCCATCGTTGCTTGCCTTTCCCAACGCTTCGTCTGCTTGTTTGTTCTCATCGTGGTTATCTGCTCCTTCGTCTGCTCTCCACCGGTCGTCTGCTTGTCGTAGGTCGTTTGCTCGTCATTTCATTCTGCTCGTCGGTCGTCTGGTCGTTGCGGGTCGTCCCTACTGCTCGTTTGCACTATCCCAACACTTTTGGTCTTTAACGATAATAATTGAAACTTCCATATCAGATTGCAAATAATGTACCTTGATTTCCCTTAAATTGAAGCTTAAATGTTGTTGAAATATGTGTTTAATGTTGTATTTATTTTTGCTAAATATTGGTGTCTACTAGGTAGCCTTGAATCTAATTGAAATATATGTTTAATGTTGTATGTATATATTTTTGCTAAATATTTGTGTCTACTCGGTAACCTAGCCTTGAACAAATCTCAGTACATAAAGTGAATTGAACAAATGTCCTCATTTTAATACTCATCTTGCCCTAATTAAAGTCTCTCATACATTTTTTAAGTGGTTTTTAGACTCATCTTGCCCTAATTAGGGATTATTATAGGGAATGTTACTGTTTTGTGAATGAAGTGGAATTTATGTTCCTTTTCTATGGAGTTCAATTTGTGAATTAAAATCACTCTTTGACTTAAACTAAATTCAAGGGTATTGTGTTTATAATTATAATTCAACGTTCAATTTACATTAGTTCGAAATTGGAACTAATTACAACTTTTTTCATGTATATATTTTCTTGAATTATTTATTTTCTTAAGGTGACAAGGGACGTTTTGGTTTTTTATTCTTTTTTATCAATTTTAATTTAATCGAGGAGGAACCATAATTAAATTTTCCAACTTCGGATAATGGACAAATCATGGATGAAGCAAAATCGATATTTGTCTAAAGAATATGAGTTGGGAGTCGAAAAATTCATTGAATTTGGTTTACACCATGTGAATGGTTCCAACTTGATTTGATGTCCATGTGTTGAAATGTGGGAATCGTATATCCAAGGATGTTGCAACCATTAGAATTCACTTGTATGTCAATGGTATGGATCAAAGTTATAAGGTATGGTTTTGGCACAGTAAAGACTTGCCAACCGAGAATGTAAGTGATGGATTTAGGGATTACATAAATGAAAATTATGATGATGATAATGATTTGTTTAATGTGATTGACATGGTTCAAGTTGCTCATGATCAATTTTCTCATGAACCTAAGATCTTGACAATATGTTTGAGGATGCTAAGAAACCATTGTTTCCAGGATGTAAAAAATTCACAAAATTGTCATCTCCGGTGAGATTATACAATTTAAAAGTAAGATTTGGGTAAACTAATTCAAGCTTTTCTGAATTATTGTTTGTACTAAGTGATATCTTACCTGAAGGGAATGAAATGTCAGTTTCCATGTATGAGGCAAAGAAAATATTGTGTGCTCTAGAATTGAATTATGAAAAGATTGATGCATGTTCAAATGATTGTTGCTTGTATAGGAAAGAGTATGCAAGTAGCACTAAATGTCTTCATTGTAATCTATTGAGATGGAAGTTACGTAAGAACTCAACGAAAGAGAAAAAAGGAGTGTCAGCTAAACAAATGTGGTACTTCCCAATAATTCGAAGGTTCATAAGGTTGTTCAAGAATGTTGATCATGCAAAGAACCTATGTTGGCATGCTACTGATAGAAAAATAGATGGATTATGCGATGTCCAGCAGACTCTCCATCTTGGAGGTTAATAGATCACTTGTGGCCAACATTTGGTTCAAAACTGAGAAATCTTCGCTTGGGTCTATCCACTGATGGGGTGAATCCATATGGAGATTTGAGTAGTAAATACAGTTGTTGGCCAGTGATAATTACACTATACAACCTTCTACCATGGTTGTGTATGAGAAGGAAGTTTTTGATGTTGTCAATGTTGATATCAGGACCAAAACGACTCGACTACGATATTATCTAGCTTTTTTGATCGAGGACTTGAAACTTTTGTGGGAAGATGGAGTTGAATGTTACGATACACATCGAGAAGAAATATTCACTCTCAAGGGTATCCTGTTGTGGACTATAAATGATTTTCCTGCACATGGTAATTTATGTGGATGCAGTGTGAAGGGTTACAAAGCTTGTCCTATATGTGGGGAGGACACTGATTCAATAAGGTTAGAACATGGGGAAAAAATGTATATATGGGACATAGAAATTTTTTGCTAAGATATCATCCATATAGGAGACAAAGAAAAGCTTTTAATGGTAAACAGGAGCATGAGACTGCTCCATATCCATTGACAGGAGAGGAAATTTTCACAAAACGTAAGAGCTTGAACTTTTCAAGGGAAAAGAAGAGTAGTAAGAAATTGAATGACCAAACTGCAAATAATTATTGGAAAAGAAGATCTAAATTCTTTGAGTTACCATATTGGAAAAAGTTGCATGTACAACATTGTCTAGATGTAATGTATATTGAAAAGAACGTGTGTATGAATATCATTGGAATGATGCATAAATGATGTAAGGGGATGTTTTTAATATTTTATTTCGTGTCAGTTAGAATGATATTTGTCATATATTCATATTTTATTACACTTATAGGTATCTATACAAACTTATTGAAAAGTCAATTAAATTAAGTGTGTACAAGTTTTTGGATGCTAGTACAATTTCATTGTCTAGTTCATCATCAGAATCAAGAGCACAACAATTGATTGCACGATTGGAGGGAATGGATCCAAATCAAATTCTAATTTTTCCTTATAATTTTGGGTATATGTTATGTCCGTATAAATTGATTACTTCTATTTGTGTGAGTTATTGATCATGTGTATTATTCTAATATGTAGAAATCATTGGACTTTGATCATCATTGATCATACCAAGGGCGTTGCATTCTTTATGGACCCCTTAAAAAATCGTCTTCTTGAGGATATCATTGTTGTCAGAAGGTACATTGAATTCATCATATATTTTAGAATTTAAGACTAATTAGTTTATTTGAATAGTAATTAGACTTTTATATTTTATCCTTTTATAGGGCATTCAAAGTTGTAAAAAAGAGAAAGCCTATTTGGAAATCTGTTAAGGTAGGTTATTTAATAAAAAGCAACTATTATTCAACATATATATGTATATATATATTCAATATTGAGACGTTGTTGTTTTTATGTTGTACGACAGTGTCCCAAACAACCGAGTGTTGTAGAATGCGGTTATTATGTTATACGTTTTATGCGTGAGATAATCTACCAAAAAAACATTTCAATCATTGATCTAGTACGTAAAGTCCTTAAACATTACAAGCATGTATCTATTAAAAGAAACTTTATAGCATCCAATTGTTTATTTTTTGTTTTTCTTGTTTACAGATGAAAGATGCATCATCTATATTTTATCCTTTTAGAATTTAAGACTAATTAGTTTATTTGAATAGTAATTAGACTTTTATATTTTATCCTTTTATAGGGCATTCAAAGTTGTAAAAAAGAGAAAGCCTATTTGGAAATCTGTTAAGATAGGTTATTTAATAAAAAGCAACTATTATTCAACATATATATGTATATATATATTCAATATTGAGACGTTGTTGTTTTTATGTTGTACGACAGTGTCCCAAACAACCGAGTGTTGTAGAATGCGGTTATTATGTTATACGTTTTATGCGTGAGATAATCTACCAAAAAAACATTTCAATCATTGATCTAGTACGTAAAGTCCTTAAACATTACAAGCATGTATCTATTAAAAGAAACTTTGTAGCATCCAATTGTTTATTTTTTGTTTTTCTTGTTTACAGATAAAAGATGCACCATCTACTTATATACAAAATGATATCGATGTTGTGAGAATTGAGTGGGTAGAGTTTGTAGGAACGCATATTATTTGTATAATATATGTGCTGACTTTTTTGTGTATTAGACTTTATGATATTAACTTTTGTGGTCCACCCTCTTTTGTCGATAACACGTTTTTTGTTGCCCACTTTTGTTCCATGGAACGAATTGAATCATGTGCTTCAAGATATATATGCTTCAATTGGTAAGATATTGATTACTTAATGAACTCATTATTTCATCTAATACAAATTGGTCTCGTGTTTCTAAGTTTGTTGTACGAGGAGTGTAGGAGAAAAAACTTTTGATATAGTAGATTGATAGAGGAATTCGTGGATTGATAGAAATCTTAAAAACTGAGAGTCAACTTCTAAGTTTTGTGTCCTAAGTGGTACATCACATACCTCTTATTGAATTTTGTAAGTGTTTTTCACATGTCACTAAAAGCTAAACTATTTGCAGGAAAGCTCTCATTGCTTGCATGAGCTCATTACTTGCATGTGTACATATGCAAGATTAGGTACTGATTCTACTACTGAACATTGCTGGTTGGTTATTTTTTTTTATCTAAACTTAGTTATGTGCATAACTTTTTCTTTTCAAAGTTAGAAATATAGAATGCTTAGTTAGAAGTATTAGTAAACTTTTTCTTTAGGGAAGTTATATAACTGCATTATAAGCATTATAAATGCATTATAACTATATATATATTGAATTCAATTTTTTTTAAGGGAAGTTTTGAACCTTTAATGGTTATGGAGATGGAATTTGGTATGGTTTGGATTGATTATCTGGTTATTGGGTTGTTAGAAGTATGTTTTTACGTAAACAGGTACTTGTAAAAAATTTGGGTATTGTTGTTATTATGTTGTTATGTTGCCGAAATTTTAGTATACCAAATGTAGATATCATTCCTTCCCCTCAAGAGAGTCCAATATTCTTTAAATGGTTAAGTTCTACATTTAAATGAATATTGTTTTGTCTATTGTAGGATGAAGCAGAGCGTAGAGGAGCAGAGCAATTGCATATTGAAAGAAGCATACGACATGTAAAGATTGATGTAATACATACATTTAATCATAGTTCGATTGTAAACAGAATTATTTTTGAATTAATGGGTAATATATACATTTTATCCTAGTTTGATTGTTCCATGACATATTTGTTGACAACTACCAAGAAAGAAAACAAATATTTGAGAGGCTAAAACTATCATAACAACTACAAATCATCAAATAAAATCAATGATTGACACATGAAATATGTCATAACACATTGTTCGTTGGCTAATAAAAACTATCAAAGAAAATTAATCTTTGATAGACAAAATATGTCATAACATTTTTGTTGATAAATGGAAGTTGTCATTAAATGATTTTTCTTGACAACTAAAACATATCAAAGTAACAAAATACATAACAATCTAAATGTCACACCCCCTCCCGAAACACTTGCTAACTTAGCCCGGGAGACGACATGAAGCCAACAGACATTGTTACCTCTTAACAATACCTGCTGACACTACTTTACTTGAATAGAAACTATGTTCGCATATGGAACACTTTAAACTTAACACAGCGGAAACTGGACATCTATAAGACGTACATGAGGAGAAACTCTTCTTAAGTCTCTCTTGGAAACTAAAACGAGCAAGAACATCAGAACCACAAACAGTCCAAACCACTAATTAAACAACCACAACCTCTAAAGCACATAGGACTATAACTACATAGCTCTCTAAAAATAATTTACAAAACATATGGACTTGCTATACAACACCAGCCACGTACAAAGTATCAAACATGTGAAGCTTCAGCAGACTATGACAGGTTCTCAGGCACCGGGAGCTCGATCTCTACCTGAAAAGTGGGAAAACACTGAAAGAATGAGCTATGAAGCTCAGTGAGTGACTTGAGTTAAAAGGAAACTACTAACTCGTAAATCATATCACCTGGTCATCTATGAGCATATGCATTTGTAATCAAGTGTTGAAAGTAATCGTGTAATCATAATAGCTTTTCAGAAAAACCAGCAAGTATATCGTTTAAATCTCGTAAGGCATGTAAATGATATAAACTCTTTATTAAAACATGACACAATCTACTTTGTTCTACGATGTAGTGGGGCCCGCCCAGCACTCACGACAGCGCTGTTGTCACGGAGTACACTCAACGTCGACAACGAGATAATAAGACTGTGTGCACACGGTACCATAAAGCCTCGGGCTCAATATCTCGAGAAAATCACATGAAAACATTTGAACATGCCTCGCTTATCTTTTCTTTCATAAAACTCAAGCTTACTTAGCTTGTTCATAAACTGAAATCTTTAAAAACATACTTGCTAAAACATACTTGCTCAAAATCATAACATTTCCATAGACTTCAGAAATGCAATAAACATATGCTCGTGTATAAATTTCATCAAGACATTTAAGCTCATCATGAACACTTTAAAACATTTCTAAGAAATCATGAATGCTCATAAACAAGTGTTCAAGGAAAACAATAAGCATTGAAACCATTTCGTTTTAGCAAAACCTTGCATTTCATAAGCATAATACAAGCCTATAAACCATTTTCAAGGTTCGTTTTGTCACTCACCGTGTTAGAACTAGAACCTTGGCCCGTACACTCGACCTATCTCCTCTTGGACTGTCAAACAAACCAAAACCATGTTTTAGAACCTCGAGCTCATGGTTTTAACTTTAAAACTACAAGAAAACACTCCAACAAAAATTCCAGCATTTTCAGAATTTCTACCCTGTTTTCAGATAGCCATAACTTCTTCATTACTTAGCCAAACAGGGTGAAATTTATACCAATCTCTTCCTTTTTGAATCCTCTAAAAATCATATGAAGACATGAAATTGAAATTCCCAATATATTGGTTCAGAAATACCTCGAAAGCTTCTTTCCCAGGAACCAACTTCTGCTATTCCAGATTCGAATTTCTGCTGCAACCCGAAACTTGACCTGCTATTTACAACATCTTCCAATCATTTTCTATTCACGATTTCTTCATGAAAGTTATAGGAAATTCAATAAGCTTTCCAACCATACCTAATAGAGCGTCTGATTCCAATTCTACAGGTCAGTACAACCAAAACATCAGGGACTTCTCGGATTTGACAGTAAATTCTGTGTTCTGTCTTCCTCTTCACAAATCAGTAGCTTAAGATCCGAATTTGCTCGAGCATCCTTCACGAATTTTGTTCCAATATGAGTTAACTTGCACGAAACAAAATCTCAGCTCTTACCTCTTTCTGTGGAGCTCGAGATGAACAAAATAGCAGAACATGGCAGAGTGATTACCTTTGCTGTTATACCAATTGCTTGAGTTCTCTCCTCTCTTCTCGCAAATCCAGCTCCAAAACCCCTCTTCTTCCTCTTCCTTTCTGCTTCTCCCACGAAAACCCTTGCCTTTACTTCATAAAATGAGGAGAAATCGATGGGAAAAGTCTTTTTAAAAAGAAAGAAACAAGGTGGGGTCCCACCATCCACCATCCACCTTTCCTTTCCTTTCTTTTCTTTTCTTTTCTTTTTCCTTCCTTTATCTTTTCATTTCTTATCTTTTCTTTGCAAAACAAAGCAAACTTAGTATATTAAACATTTGTTTCATTTCCTTTTCTTCTTTTGTCTTAAAAGCAATCCAAACCGAAATGGTTTAAACTTTCCTTCCTTGTTTTCCTTTTGCCTTTCACTTCATTTCTATCCTTTTTAAAACATGGAAAACCAAGTTTTGTACATTCATTTCTTCTTTCTTTTTGTTGTTTGATAATAAGGAGGTTCCAAAGAAAGATCTCGGGTTTACACTAAAACTGTCACTAAATGCATTTATGACAACCAAAATCTATCAAAGAAAGTGCAAGCTTGACAAGCAAATACTATCGTCTAAACAACATACTCGACACTAAATTTCTGTCACTGACATAATTTCTATGACATTTAAACTTGTCGTTGTTCCATATATATTGACAGAAAATTAGGATGGGCGTGGTATTTCTTGATAATGTTTAATTGTTATACAAAAGTTTATCATGACAACTAAAAAATGTCGTTTGTACGGTTTTTTGGACAAGAAGAAATTGTCATATAATAGTTAATTTCGACAATATTTGAGATGTGTCGTGTATGGAGTTTTCTTGATGGTGGCTTCTAAGATTGAAAAAAAAAAGTCATGAAATGGGTTTATGACAATTTCTCAATGTCATAAAATCCTGAAATTGTACTAGTGTTTAGACATAGGGAATTAAGACTTCAAAACTTAAGGATTTATTGTAACCTAAATTATTTAAGATAGAGGAACTATAGATATATAGTTCCTTCACTTAGTCTCCTAAACATTGAGGTGATTTGGAGTCGTAAATCTGGTTTACAATTAAGTGTCGATAAAGTGGAATTGTGATTGTTGGTTTACAATTACTACTTAGGGAAATGACATTTTTTAGCCCTATTGCATTTAATATTTCCTCTTGAAATTCTTCAATTCATCATTGTTAGCATTTTGTTATTCACTGTGAGTTTGGAATACAGTTTAGTTGATTCATATACATATTGCAGAACCCTTAGTTTTGCAATTTTCACTATCTTCAGCTTCTGCAGTTTTTGGTTTGGTTGTTATTCAGATTGCAGAACCACCAGTTTTATAATTCAGTTTTGCAATTTGACTTGAAATCAATTCAGTTTTCCAAACACACCACTTTCAACCTTGATTTTGCAATTTTTTATTTTTACTGCAATTCTCTTGCATTTTTGCAAGCATTAATTTTGTTAACGCATCTCCTTGAGGGACCGATACTCAAGAATGCTCCTTTTTTAATACTTGCATCGGCAGTGTGCACTTATACTGGGTAGAACGTAATTTCGTACTTTTCTTTACCCAAAGTACACCCAATCGATAAAAAAGAAAGAAAAAAAATGATAAAATAATTGATAAAAAGGTTGTGGGCTTGGGTCTCATTTATAGATCAAGAGAAAATGAGTAGGATGCAAAGTAATTAAAAGACAGGAAAATCCTAGGAAGGACTAAAAAGAATGGGTTGTTTTAGTTAATGGTCATCCGATTTTTCTTTTTAATTATGGTCATGGTGCACGTGTGGTGTTTCTTTTTTCAAATCTCCATTTTTCCCTTGTACATTCTCGATTTTTTTAAAATGTCCCTCTTTCCTATTCTATTTAAACTTTATTTAATTTGTATTTTGAAAGATTTATATTGTAGTTAGTATCTTTATAATTATTTTTCCGACTCTTTCTTCCCAAGACAATCCTCCTCTCTCCAAATCTTAAGTCATCAGTATCTTTTCGATTCTCTTTCCCCAAGACAATCCCCCTCTCTCTGAATCTCAAGTCATTGGGACCGTCATTGGTGCACAAGCCAATTTCATGGGCTTCATTGTTCAATCACTTCCTTTAAACTTTCTGATAGTTCAAACAACGATTCATAACTTTTCGAAAGCTTAGAAGGTGATTTGTTGGAATCTTCGAAGCTTAGAGTTGAGTTGTTGTATGTGGTGAAGGTGATGCTTGAGAAGATTAAGAGGAGAGTGTTAGTTGGGGACAAGGTGATTGTTAGTTATATTGATTGGGAAGGCATACAAGGATTGCGAACTTGCCTTGGATTCTATTCATGGTCCACCTACAACCTTCTATTCGCTTATCGTTTATTTCTGCTTGTGTTGCTCCTCCTATTGATAAAAATTTAGGTCTGTGATAGTAATCGTACTTTTTATTTATTTATTTTTATGTATGGTGTATTTCTTTGTAACTATTTTGTTTCGTTGATTTTTATTCTATATTTATTTCTGGATACACAACTCAAGAAGTAGATAACGATGATAGGTTTAGGTATAACAAACCATGTAATTTAAACTTTAGAATAAATAAACCGAATCTATTTTATAGTTTATTACATTTGTACCTTGTATCTTCTCAAAATATCAGACTATATTTTTTAAAAAATGTGTAAATATGTTAATCTTTGGGTCAAAGGTCGTGTTGTTTTCTCTTCCTTCTCTTTCTCCTGTTGGTTCTCGTTGGGAGTATTCTGTACTAGAGTCAAGGTTGAATAAGTTCTTACTTTTCTTATATCTAAGGTCCCGTTTTATAACATTTGACTTTTAGTTTTTTAAAATTATGCTTGTTTTCTCACTATTTTATCTACAATGGTTTTCATCTTTCTTTACAATGATTTCCATATTTCTTAAGGAAATATTTGAATTTCTAGCCAAATTTCAAAAACAAAAACAAGTTTTTGAATTTTTTTTTTCAAAACTTAGCTTGGTTATTGAAAACATATGTAAAAAGTAGATAAGAAAACATGAAAACTCATTGATGAGAGTAGTATTTATAGGCTTAGGGTCTATTTGGTAGCAATCTGGATTATGTTTTATGTTTTTGAATTCACTAAGTTCAGTGAATATGCGTTTGACAAATGTGTTTTCGAAAACTATTTCTGGATTCTGTGATCAAACTAGTGCAAATTCTGAAAACAACATTTTTATGTTTTCAATGTATCCAGATTTTGAATTTGAAATTTTAAAATAATGAATTATATTAAAAATGATAAAAACTCTAATAAATATAGTATTTCAATTTGTTTTTGTTAAATTAAAATAGGTATAATATAATATATTATAAATATAAAATGTTGTGAAACAATAATTATACAAAATTTTATAACAAAAAAATGTTCATAAATTAATTAATAATAGTTTATATTCAACATAATACTTAGTTTTACAACTACAACTAATTTCATGGTTATAAATATATTATAGAACACATTTTCAACCATTATTTAAATTAGAATTCAATTTTCGAATTTGCTACCAAATACATATCTGAAAACATGAAATACAACATTGTTTTCATTGAATTTCTTATTCTCAAAATTTTGTTTTCAGATTGCCTACCAAATGGGCCCTTAATTTTCAAAAATCAAATAGTTATCAAATGGGCCTAAGATTTTTTATTTATCAATGGAGACAAGATTTTCAATGAGTATTTCTTACTTCTTTTGTCGGGCAAGCCTAAGAATCAACTTGGTGAACGAGATTTCCAACTTTTCGAAAGAAGGCGATGGTTCAACGATCTATGGAGATTTTGGAGCTTTGAAATCGATTGAAGGTTTGTGAAGAAAAAAAAAGAAGCAAAAACCCTAAAATCAATCTTTTGATTTGCGGTAAAAGGTAAATCTATCTCCAGATTGGTTTTTTTTAAATCTTGAATTAAAAACAATGGGAGAGTAACTCATCGTTTTTCCTAAAGAGAATTGTTGCTCAATTTCGCAAGTGCACGAATCGTTACAAGTAATATAGTAGTGTGAGTACTATTATCATTCTCCACAGGAAGTGAATCCTACCAATTACCGAATTCTCTAGTCTTAATTTTATCTAAGAACCAAATTATCAAGATGAATGAAGTTTAAATTGCAGAAGAATGCAACTATCGCTAGGAAAGTAGAGAATAACATTCAATGATAAAAGCTCTAACACGATGATTTCACCGTTTTGACAGTCATGTTTCGGTTTTGGGCCCCTAGGCGCTGCCCAACAAACAGTCGCATACAATCTAATCGTTTTTACTATATCTCTTTGCTCGAGTGTTCAAATGACCTCTAGTTTGATGTGTTGGAACCGTGATTCGATGTAGAATATCTTAGCTTGTTCTCAAATTAATTACATCTCTATTTTTCTTGAGTCTTCAATTAAGCTTAAAAAAAGGTTCCAAACTTCACCAAATACTCACGAACACTCAATTTTGCTCTTCAAGCTCGAATTTCTACAAAATCAAGAGAAATAGGCATATAAGTTCATAAAATCATCATCAAACTAGCTTAATAATAGAGAATAAAATAGCATAATTGAAGGGATCAATTCCCGCAACGGAAGCGATTGTAAATTACGTGTTCGTGATTTCATTACATGGATCTATAACAAAAACTAAATACTTATGATTAAACATGTATTTCTAATTAGGACAACAAGGAATCATATCTTTGAAGAACACTATCTTCACGAGCTCCTTCTCCAACGATCACGATATCAGCAACGGGAACCCAAACCGTGTGAAGATCCACCACTAGATCTTCTCCGTTGTTCTTTAGGTGAGGGAGGAAGGTGGGTTCCTTTAGGATGAGATGTGGATGATGGAGATCTGATCTCTTGAGTAGCGGAAACATGTTTGGGATCGTTAATTGCTTGATTGTTTTAATTGAAACAAAAACCAGTACATTGATAAATAAAACATACAAAACAAGCATGCTAATTCTAATCTAATTAGACATGGAGAAAAACATACATGCAAACATGTTAAGTTTAACAATTAAACTAAAGGGAAGAAGAATTACCTTTGTAGACTCACAGCAACTCCTTGCTCCAAGCAAATTCCAGTAACTCAGCAACACAACAACTCCTCTGTTTTTCAAGCAGGTACACTACCAACAAGAGAACCTCCTATGTCTCTGAGTTCTACTTAGATCTACCTTGATGGGAAGGTAATCCAACAATTGGGAGATTTTTGGGAATTCTAGAGATTGAGCGAGAGAGAATTTCTTCTGTGAGTTTCTCTAATTGATCGATCATCACCATCTACTTCTCACCAGGAGAAGAAGAACTTTTTGTGGGCAACTCCCCACTTCCCTATCGAGAGGGAGATGGGGAGTGGTGGGAACGTGTCCTCTTGACACGTTCCCATTTAATATTATATTAATATTTAATTAATAATTAAATACATTAAATCATATTTAATTCATACATAATATTAAATAAATGATTAAATCACATTTAATCATTTTACCCTTTATCCTATAGTTTAATGTACATCTTATGCACATTAAATTATAACCTATAGTTTTCAAATACGAATCACATTCACATTTGAATTTGATATTTGAACTCTTTCAAATATTCAATTCTCTCAAGTAATTTAATATGAATCATATTCACATTAAATTTATAATATATAGTTCTAAAACTATATATTATATCGTATCCATATACATTAAATATATTCCTAATGAATTTGAACATTTCAAATTCAAATGATCTAAGAACCCTTTACGAGCTAGAAGGTGGACCTAATGGACCTACTGGATCGTAAGCTCCAACGATACGAGATTGCTCTGTTAATCTCATTAACCTCTCAATCAACATTCGCAATCTGCAGGAACACTCCACTAAAGTCCCACAATTTGCACTCTTCTCACCGCAGATGTATTTCGTGTCCATGGATATTGACCAATAACAACAAGTCAATCCTTCACGAATGTTCGTAACACCACAGGTTAAATTCATCGCTCTTACCACAGGTTACATCTTGTGCCTTAAGTACCAAAGTGCTCCTCTAATGAACAATTTGTTTGTGGTCCTACCAACAAACAGAGTCCCTCTCGGGCCAATGAGAGGGTCGGGGCCCTTTGTTCAAGTCCCGGAGACACCACTTAAGGGAACATTCCTCTACTTACCCTAGTAGGCGGGAAGGAGTGAATTCCATCTTGCTAAGTTAAGTTCCCACCGCTCACTCGGTCTTGTCCCAAGAAGGTAGGCATATTGAGTCGGCGAACCGCCACTCTCACCCATACTAGTCAAAGGACAATCTCTCGCGAGCGGAGTTCGTAACTCGCTCGAGATTGAGATCAAGTTGCCTAGGTCATCCTAGTGAAATAGAAACCTAACTAGTCAACGGAGTTACAGCTAGAGGTTACTATTTCGTGGTCCGGTCTTATGTAATCTCCACTCACATGTCATCTACACGAACACGTTAGGATCACAGTGTTTGTATCAAATACAAAGTGGGCCACATCCATAGTTTAACCTGGGTAAGGTACCCAAACCTTATCCCCAAACTATAGACCCTTTAGGTTGTATCTCGAACCGAGATCCTTTTTATGTACATTACATTAAGTTAAAGATTCATTTAACAACCTTGAATGTTTAGTTTATTGGATTTAGGGTTTAAATAAAGGCAAACTCGTAGATAACAAACAATAACACTTTTTTGAAATAATAACACTTTATAGCATTAATTAGAACATAATTACAAACTACGAGTTTTAGGGCACAAATCCCAACAAACTCCCACTTGAACTAAAACTCTAGTGGGGTACATCATAATCTAAAACAGTGGTTACAAGAGATAGAAATACAATAAACTAGGGCATCCATATACCCCATTACATATCTCCCACTTGCCCTAGATTAGCTTATGTACATATCTCGTAGACCCAGACTTTCCAGATGACCCTCGAACACTTTAGCCGTGGGAGTGTTTGTAAAGGGATCAACAATATTGTGCTCCGAAGCGATCTTCGTGACTGTCACATCTCCTCGTTGCACTATTTCTCGTATCAGGTGATACTTTCTCTCGATGTGCTTTCCTTGCTTATGGTTGCGAGGTTCCTTCGAATTGGCTACCGCACCACTGTTGTCACAGTATAAGGTGATGAGAGATTCCATATTTGGAACAACTTCCAAATCAGTAAGGTAGCCAAATAGCCTCCTTAGCTGCTTCACAAGCAGCGACATACTCAACCTCCATTGTGGAATCAACGATGCATCCTTGCTTGATGCTTCGCCATACTATAACTCCCCCGTTAAGGGTGAAAACTGATCCCGATGTGGATTTTCGAGAATCCTTATCGGTCTGAAAATCAGAATCAATGTATCCAGTAAGGATCAGATCCTTAGACCCTTACACAAGCATATAGTCCCTCGTTCTCCTTAGATACTTGAGGATATTTTTAACTGTTGTCCAGTGGTCTAACCCTTTATTGGACTGGTACCTACTGACTATTCCCACTGCATAGCAAATGTCCGGCCTCGTGCATAGCATAGCATACATCAAGCTACCTACTGTAGAGGCATAGGGAATATGTTTCATATCCTCAACATCTTGAGGTGTCTTGGGACACTGTTCCCTAGACAAATGAACTCCGTGTCTGAAGGGTAATAAGCCCCTCTGGGAATTCTGCATCGAATATCTGGACAACATCTTGTCGATATAAGACGCTTGAGACAAAGGTAGCGTTCTGTTCTTGTGATTCCTAAATATCTGAATCCCAAGAACATATTGCGCCTCTCCCAAATATTTCATTTGGAATTGGGTCGCCAACCAATTCTTTATGTCAGTTAGGTATCCTACATCATTCCCAATGAGTAGGATATCATCCACATAAAGTACTAATAAATCCACTTTGTCGTTGACGATCCTCTTGTAAATACAAGGCTCGTCAACGTTTTGGTTAAAGCCGTAAGACTTGATCGCAGTATCAAATCTTATATTCCAAGATCTTGATGCTTGTTTCAATCCATAAATGGATCGATTAAGCTTGCAAACTTTTTGCTCCTGACCATGTGTTATGAACCCTTCGGGCTGAGACATATAGATGCTCTAATCAAGATTACCATTCAAAAAGGCAGTCTTGACGTCCATTTGACAAATTTCATAATCATAAAATGCGGCTATGGACAAGAGTATCCTTATAGACTTCAGCATAGCAACAGGGAAAAAAGTTTCTTTATAGTCAACTCCTTCCCTTTGGGTAAAACCCTTTGCTACAAGTCTAGCCTTAAAGGTCCTGTACCTTTCTGGCTGCATCTCTCTTTCTCTTATAGATCCATTTACACCCTATGGGTCTAACCCTTCAAAGTTGGTCTACAAGTTCCCATACTGAATTGAAGTCCATTGACTCCATTTCAAGGTCCATGGCTTTGATCCATTGGTCCTTGTGTACGTCATTCATTGTCTGTTTATAAGACAATGGATCTTCTACGCCATCATCAGGTATGACAACTTGAGTTTCAGCTAAACCCAAGTAACGGTCAGGTTGGGAAACAACCCTCCCACTGCGTCGAGGCATTCCCAACGAGTGAGAAGGACGAGACTGACTTGAGGTGCTGGCTCTTCCATCAACTCTTGATGAAGGTCCAGCTTGATCAACAACTCTTGTTGGTTCATGTGTAGCTTCATTTAGTACTAATTTACTACGTGGTTTATGGTTTCTCATGTGATCTTCCTCCAAGAACGTGGCGTTTGTCGATACAATCACCTTATTTTCTTGTGGGTCGTAGAAAAGACCACCTCTCGTTTCTTTGGGATAACCAACAAATTGGCATAATCTTGAACGAGGTTCCAGTTTCTTTGGGTTTGTCACGAGCACGTGTGTCGGACAACCCCAAATCCTGAAGTGTTGTAAACTAGGTTTACGCCCCTTCCAAAGTTCAAAAGGTGTTTCTGAAACACTTTTTGACAGAACAATGTTCAAGATTTGAACTGCAGTCTCTACTGCGTATCCCCAAAACGAGGCAGGCAATTGAGCATAGCTCATCATAGAACGAACCATGTCTAACAAGGTTCTATTTCTCCTTTCTGACACACCATTTTGCTGTTATGTATTAGGTGCAGAGAGTTGAGATTTAATTCCATGTTCTATCATATAGTCCTGGAATCTCAAATCCATATACTCTCCACCTCGATCGGATCGAAGTGTTTTAATGTTTTTCCCTAATGCATTCTCTACTTCAGCCTTATACTCTTTGAACTTTTCAAGAGCTTCAGAGTACTTGTGATGCATTAGGTATAAATAACCATACCTCGAATAATCATCTATGAAAGAGATGAAATATTCGTGCCCTCCTCGAGCTTTAACATTCACCGGACCACAAAGATCCGAATGTATAAGTTCTAAGGGTTCTACGGCTCTATAACCTTTTCCAATAAAAGGTTGTTTGATCATTTTACCTTCCAAGCAAGACTTGCAAGGCGGTAAAGAATCATCTTCTAACTTGTTTAGAAGTCCATTCTTAGAAAGTCTCTCAATCTGGTTGAGATTAATATGACCAAGTCTAAGATGCCACAGATAGGTATTATTATTTGGAGAAATTCTTTGCCTTTTATTTTGAGTGTTAGCATTCTTAAACATCTCATGATTTAAAATTGCTTTGGTTTTATTCCGTTTCAGTACGTACAAGCCATTTTTCAATTTAGCAGAACATATATTGACACCCTCTTTCAAAATGAACACTTCATTGATTGAAAAAGAAATACAATAACCAAGTTCTATTAAACAAGAGATAGAAATTAAGTTCCTTTTAAGCTTAGGAACTATATACAGATTTTTCATTAAAATAAATCTATCTCCGAAAAATAACTTGGCATCTCCCACTGCACGAGCTGAGACGATGTCTCCCGTTCCGACCTTGAGCGTCATCTTACCCTCTTTGAGCTCCTTGA
Organism: Trichosanthes cucumerina; assembly: GCA_036507285.1. Taxonomy (NCBI): domain Eukaryota; kingdom Viridiplantae; phylum Streptophyta; class Magnoliopsida; order Cucurbitales; family Cucurbitaceae; genus Trichosanthes; species Trichosanthes cucumerina. The sequence goes on from CM071839.1 coordinate 31,502,676, forward strand.
AGGAACTAGTTTCCTGAAATGAAGAGCAAACGTGATTAGTGGCTCCTGAATCAAGTATCCAGGTTAAATCATCATTTTCCACTAAACAAGTTTCAAGAACAAGTAAATCTAATTTACCTTTCTTCTCTTTGAGCTCAGTAAGGTATTTTGGGTAGTTTCTCTTCCAGGGCCCATCCATGTTGTAGTGGAAACACTTTCCTTTATCTACAAGCTTGGCTTTTCCCTTACCTTTGTCAGCAGCAGGTGCCTTCCCTTTCCCTCCTATTTTCTTCTTTTGGGTCTTCTTAAGCCCAGAAGATGAGCTACAGGACTTAGTCCCAGAGGATGAACCCTTCTGGAACCTTCTGGGATGGGCAAACAGATTTGCCTCTCCATCAGCCTGTCCCTTATTCTTCATAAGAGACTAGAAAGTCTGTAGTTCATTAAGGAGAGTAGTCAGGTTATACTCTATCTTGTTCATCACCGCATTCTTTGCGGAATTGCAGGAAACTCTTGGAAGAGATTCCGGGATGAACGAGCACCGACTCGCTCGTCGATCGCGCTCCGTTCATCTCGACCACGTTGAAGTGGACCATCAAATCAAGAACGTGTTCTCTCACCGATGACCCTCCTTCATACGGGAGTTATAAACGTATTTGAGGATTCGCGTGCGAATCTGCCCGCACGATTATCCAAACATTTCCTGCAGTGAACTCATGATCTCACGAGCTGAGACCATGTCCTCGTGCTTTTTAGCCAGAACTTCAGAAACACTAGCCAAAATGTAGACCTTGGCCTTATCATTGGCCTTGATCCAGCGGTCATACGCCTCCTCAACAGATTGAGGAGCGTTACGAGCAGAAATCTGAGGACATTCCTCAGTTAGTACGAACCGAAGGTCGTCAACAACGAGAATCGTATTCAAGTTGGACTTCCACTTAGTAAAATTCTCACCAGTTAAACGGTCGCTTTTAAGCAACGCTATTATTGAGGACGACATGCTGAAAATCCAAAATCGTTCTAATTAGTTATGCCTTTTAAACCCATTATAAAAACCAATCTAATTTAGCAAAATTATTAAAGAACCCTAGTGTTTAAACTAAAACCCATTGTTTAAGTTAAACCTTTAATTTTGCAAGATACTGCAAGGGTTTAGAACAAAAGCCTCCGTCGGGCGGTCAGTCATTCCTCCCTTGAATTGAGACTATCTCAGCCAATTCCCACTACCAGAACATCTCATGTCCCAATGGTCCTTAGCTACCGTTTGTTTGGTCAATGACTTGTTAACTAACTTAACTCATCCCGTAAATGTGACCCTACCATTTTTCAAATCGAATAGGCCCGAGCCAACAGGCTACTATTAAGAAAGACAACTGCTGGCAAACAACCTAAGAGACCCTATCCATTTCTGGAGTTCACGGTGTTCCGATCCCTATAGTCAGACCCTCCGTAGGGTTTGGCTGTTCCAGGACAACCTAGCAGGCGGACTATAGAAATCTCACGGTGCGACCTAATGGAGGAGACCGTAGGATACATTGACACGCGTCCTGCTCCCATTTACTATGGATACTTCCCTCATTCACCTTGATATTGAACCATGCAAACACATACCGTAGGGGACGCCCTATTGACGCCCGCGTGGAGAGAGCATGGAACTCACGGTGTGAACTCTTGAGGACGTGAGAGTAAACTCGATGCGAACATCTCGTTTTCTCCCACTGAAGTTCCTAAAATTAGGGTATGGATTTAACTTAGTCGGATTCTGGCTAAAACAATCTATCTAAGTCTATGCCTATTATAACTATTATAACTAGGTCTTAAAACCTTATGTCTAGGTGAGTAAACATTTTAATTACCTAGAGATAAAACTGAACCGAGGTTAATTCAACTCAGTTCCGGTCGGTTCTGTGTAGGAGGTGTTAGTTATTTAGTCGACTTAAGTACCCCAGTCTTAGATGAGAACTTCATAGGTAGAGTTCCCTTATAACCAAAGTCCTAAAGTCCTACTATATTTTAAACTATTTAAAATATTACGTAAGACTTATTTCTAATCCTATTAGAAATTGAAACTTAGGTCTAAATTAATTTTAAACAAATTAAAACTAATTAAATTTAACCCAAGTTCCTATGTTTGCATGCATTTCTTTATTATAGGTTATGATTTCTAAAACCTCTTTAATTTATAACTTTTATAAATTTTAATAATTAACCTATGATAAAGAAACTATATTATAAATCCAACAATAAAAATTCAAATTGAAATTATAAAAGAAATTCAACTACTTGAATTATGAAATTACTTAAACAAAATAACATTTATTTTAAACTAAGTAATTTCATTCTCCATGCAATTTATTTTCCATATAATCTAATTATAACACTTATAATTAATTACTCATGAAAAAATAAATTAGTCATGCATCCAACCATATTCATATAACATTTATATAAATAAAATGCATGAACATGCTTATCCTAAGGTGGGAATAATCTAAATGACATTCATATAGATAAAAAAGTCAAAACAAGAATAATTTATTTTAATGCAAAACAAATAAATTACATTAATTTATTTCATGAAACCGGTCCAAAAATACCCTGAACCGGCCTTGAACTGCTCGAACCGGACCAAAACCAACGAACCAGCTCGAACCGGCCTGCTGCTGCTTGAACCGCCTCACGGTGTTGCAACGCTGATGCTAGCGTTGCAACGCCCGCTCCATCCTCGCGCGCGCCTGCTATCGGGATGGCGTTGCAATGCTCAAGGGCAGCGTTGCAACGCCGCTTACCCCTTGATCACCCGCGTCGATAGGGAACGGCTGGCGTTGCGACGCTGTTTCTTCAATACGTTACGCAGCCGCTTCTTTGCCGACAATGACCTTCTTCCACGAACACAACGACTTTGTTCTTCAATTTCTTCTTCGATTCTCAACCAAATTGAACGAAACTTGTCCCAAACGACTCGTAACTCAATTACAGACTCAATTTTACATTTTTTGCCCAAAAACGCAGGGGCCTTTACATATAATTTGATCAAAATCAATAGTAAACTATGGCCAAAAAATTTCTAAACAGTATTAAAGCAAGCCAATGCAATTCCCACCAAAATCAATGCAATTTTGTTTCAAAACAAAACAATACAAGCATGGCTTTGATACCAATTGATGGAGATCTGATCTCCTTGAGCTGCGGAAACGTGTTTGGGATCGTTAATTGCTTGATTATTTTAATTGAAACAAAAACCAGTACATTGATAAATAAAACATACAAAACAAGCATGCTAATTCTAATCTAATTAGACATGGAGAAAAGCATACATGCAAACATGTTAAGTTTAACAATTAAACTAAAGGGAAGAAGAATTACCTTTGTAGACTCACAGCAACTCCTTGCTCCAAGCAAATTCCAGTAACTCAGCAACACAACAACTCCTCTGTTTTTCAAGCAGGGACACTACCAACAGGAGAACCTCCTATGTCTCTAAGTTCTACTTAGATCTACCTTGGTGGGAAGGTAATTCAACAATTGAGAGATTTTTGGGAATTCTAGAGATTGAGCGAGAGAGAATTTCTTCTGTGAGTTTCTCTAATTGATCGATAATCACCATCTACTTCTCACAAGGAGAAGAAGAACTTTTTGTGGGCAACTCCCCACTTCCCTATCGAGAGGGAGATGGGGAGTGGTGGGAACGTGTCCTCTTGACACGTTCCCATTTAATATTATATTAATATTTAATTAATAATTAAATACATTAAATCATATTTAATTCATACATAATATTAAATAAATGATTAAATCACATTTAATCATTTTACCCTTTATCCTATAGTTTAATGTACATCTTATGCACATTAAATTATAACCTATAGTTTTCAAATACGAATCACATTCACATTTGAATTTGATATTTGAACTCTTTCAAATATTCAATTCTCTCAAGTAATTTAATATGAATCATATTCACATTAAATTTATAATATATAGTTCCAAAACTATATATTATATCGTATCCATATACATTAAATATATTCCCTAATGAATTTGAACATTTCAAATTCAAATGATCTAAGAACCCTTTACGAGCTAGAAGGTGGACCTAATGGACCTACAGATCAGAAGCTCCAATGATACGAGGTTGCTCGGTTAATCTCATTAACCTCTCAATCAACATTCGTTAACTGCGGGAACACTCCACTAAAGTCCCACAGCTGCACTCTTCTCACTGCAGATGTATTTCTGTGTCCATGGATATTGACCAATAACAACAAGTCAATCCTTCACGAATGTTCGTAACACCAGCTGGATGAAATTACCGTTTTACCCCTAGGTTACATCTTGTGCCTTAAGTACCAGTGCTCCTCTAATGAACAATTTGTTTGTGATCCTACCAACAAACAGAGTCCCTCTCGGGCCAATGAGAGGGTTGGGCCCTTTGTTCAAGTCCCGGAGACACCACTTAAGGGAACATTTCTCTACTTACCCCAGTAGGCGGGAAGGAGTGAATTCCATCTTGCTAAGTTAAGTTCCCAGCCGCTCACTCGGTCTTGTCCCCAAGAAGGTAGGCATATTGAGTCGGCGAATCTGGCCACTCTCACCCATACTAGTCAAAGGACAATCTCTCGCGAACGGGAGTTCATAACCTGCTCAGGATTGAGTTCAAGTTGCATAGGTCATCCTAGTGAAATAGAAACCTAACTAGTCAACGGAGTTACAGCTAGAGGTTACTATTTCGTGGTCCGGTCTTATGTAATCTCATTACATAGGATATCCCCACTCACATGTCATCTACACGAACACGTTAGAATCACAGTGTTTGTATCAAATACAAAGTGGGCCACATCCATAGTTTAACCAGGGTAAGGTACCCAAACCTTATCCCCTAACTATAAACCCTTTAGGTCAGTATATCTCGAACCGAGATCCTTTTTATGTACATTACATTGATTAAAGATTCATTTAATGATCTTGGATGTTTAGTTTATTGGATTTAGGGTTTAAATAAAGGCAAACTCGTAGATAACAAACAATAACACTTTTTTTGAAATAATAACACTTTATTACATTAATTAGAACATAATTACAAACTACGAGTTTTAGGCACAAATCCCAACAGTTGAGGTTTGAGAGAAGTTGTGTTTGGAACTCTTTCCAACAACACAAATAAGAGAACTCTAGGGTTGCATACCATAGCCTTTTTTAAAGTTGCATCTTATGCAACTATTTATAGAGAAATAGGATGGAAATTATCATTCTATCCCTCCTTCATTCTCTCATTAGTATATAGTTAATTTGTGAATCTAATTCACATTAAAACTATATATTATATCAATTATATCACATATAATTGATATAACATAATTGATATAACACCTCATATATGAAATTGAACACTTCAATTTCATTCATAACTTTATACCCTCAATATTACCATGTTGAGCCAACGGAGAGACCTAATGGACCTACAGTTCATGAGCTCCAATAATGTGAGATTAACTTATCAAACTCTTTGATCCGGTTAATCAATATTCATTAACTACAAGTCACTCCACAATAGACTTGTAGCTGCATTCTCCTCATTGTAGATTATATTGTGTCCATTGATATAATCATTACCCATAAGTCGACCCTTCACAAGTTGTTCGTAATCACAGTTGGGTCAAATTACGTTTTACCCCTGTGATTGCCTCTTTGTTCCTTACGCACCATTGATTCTCTAATGAACAACAAGTCTATCGTCCTACCATAAACTCAAACCCTCTTAATCTAGTTTAGAGGGCGGGGCCCTGTTGTTCAAGACCTGGACTCAGTTCTTAAGGGAACAACTTATCTAATTCCTTAGTGTAGGAATGAGTGAATTCCATCTTGCAGAGTTAAGCCCCCCAGCTACTTACGAGGTTCTGTCCCTGAGAAGGTAGGTTTATTGAGTCGGCTACAGGTCACTTTCACCCATACTAGTCTAAGGACAAACCCCTATAAGCGGGAGTTCTTAACTTGCTCAGGATTCAGGTCAAGTCACTAATGACCATCTATAAATTATCGATCGTATCCACATTAATCTGGCATTATTTGGTTAGACTAATAATTTGCGATGCAGTCTTGTATGAACTCTTCATACAAGATGCCCTCACTCGCATGTCATCCACATGAATGAGTTGGATTACCTCATTTGTACTAACTACAAAGTGGGTTGCATCCATGGTATTACCAGAATAAGGTTTACAATCTCATTCTTATACCATAGACCATTTAGGTTATACTCTTGAACACAATCCAAATAGTGTCTACTACACTGATGTTCAAGAGTCATTATAACCTTGGAGCTTAGTTTATTGAATTTATAAAACGAGAATATAATTTTATCAAATCAAATAACTCTTTATTCATTTGACTAAAATTACACAAGTTTAGGCACATATCCCAACAATAATTCCATGTTATCCCAAAAAAATATATATCAAACTTAAAAGGAAATTAAAATATGTATAGTTTAAAATACCATTTTTTGTCCATGTACTTTTAGCTTTATTTAATTTTGATTCTTGTATTTTCAAATGCCTAAATTTAGTCATTGTACTTTCAATAAAGCTTAAAATTAATCCTTACTTATTGAAGTTGATTTTTATAAAAAATCGTTAAATAATGGCAATAATTTTCATGCAAGAAAAGACATAATCTGAACATATTTTTAAATATAGAGAGAAGGCTAATAGAGACTAATTCTTTTTTAGAAAACTTAACAATAACCTAATGATACAAAGACCCAATTTGAATATTTGAAAGTAGAGACTAAAATAGAATAAAAGTAGAGACTAAAAAATAAAATGAACATGACTAAAATGATATTTTAACCAAATATCTATCATACAAACTTTTACGAAAATCACGTTTCTTTTCATATCTAAAAATAAATAAGTATATTATAACATACTTCAAAAAGTGAAAAATAAATAGTTGGAAAAAAAAACATAACTTATGGATTTTTGAAGTTGATGATGTTTCACGATGAGGATTGCAAGAGAGGAATTCAACAAGGTGTCGCGATATGAACAAAGTGATGAACAATAGAGATTTATCGCAGATGGCAACAACCCACATTTGAGATAGTTTAGGGAGGGGAAGAGCGATATTAGAGGGGACTGTGACACTGTGAGGGACAAAAATGGAGGAGAGAAACACACCGAAGAGAGGAGAAAATGAAATATAATTATTTGTTTAATTTTTTAATTTTTTTCTTTTTTTAACAATTTTTTTTACTCCAATGCAATTAATTTTCAGTGTTCTCTACTTAATAAAATTTTTCTCACATTAATAATAAAAAAAGGATTACCCTTATTCTATATTGAAAAAATTATTACCATAATATTAATTAAAAATAAACAAATATATCACATTACATTTTCGTTGAAAAAATCAACCACAATTTAAAAAGATAATTTATAATTATTTTATTAAATAAAAGGACTAAACTATTAGATTTGGAAAAAAAACTAAAAAACGAAATAGAATCTTCAAACGTAACTTATTTAAATCGTTTCAATTCTTTTCATAAAGTAATTGGAAAAAAAATTAGAAGACCAAATAGAATCTTCAAATTAAATCATAGGAATAAAAAGTAACTTATTTAAATCGTTTCAATTCTCTTACGATGATGATAATTGAGTTTACCTTTTTATGTCTCTCTAGATTTTTTTTAGTACCTAGATGATAATTGTTATTAATTATATAAATCTATCGATCACAATCAAGTAAACTAGGGATAACAAATATATTATAACAAGTAAAAAAATAAATTTTTTTGTTGTTGCCAAAATCTGGACAAGGGAACTAACTTGTCCTTCACGTGACAACAACCGTAATATTTGTATTCAGGGAGGAGACACGTGACCTACAAAAGAATGAAAACCTGCACATTGGTGTGGTGTTTGCCACACAGGCTCCGATGCTTAGCAAGAGAGTTTGAGGTGTTTAGTAATTGTCTAGGGAATGAGAACTTACCCTTCCCTTCATTGGTGGAGAGTTTAAATAGTCTTCTTCTAGGGTTTCTTTCGGATTCTTCATAGGAATTGTACCATCGGGGATCATATTGGGCTAGGAGGAGAAAACAGGAGATTCGTCGAATAAGAGCCCTGGTCGGCCTCAGCCTCATCCTCGGCTGAGGCCGACCAGACTTGGGCCTTGGTCGAGGCTGATATGGGGTGGCTTTGGGTAGCCCGACCTCGGCCGACCAGGCTCGGCCTGAGCCGAGGCCGAAGTCGACTAGGGTCGGACCGACTTGGCTCGGTCCACTATTTTAGGCCTCATTCTTTATCCTTGCCCGCAATGGTCGGTCGTCGTCCTAGGCCTGCTCCTTCGGTTGTCTTGAATGGAATTTGATATTTTTATCTCCTAGTTTCTTCAGTTTATGTGGTTGGTCCTTATGGTCCAATTTCACCCATAACATTAGCACTCACTCTCTATTTAGAGTTCATGGTGTGGCTTGATACTTATGAGCCCACAATGTGAGGTCCAATTCGAGAGTATAATGTAGCGTTTCTTGACATATTTCCTTTTAGGAAGATGAAAATCAATTCCTTTAAGGTTACTAAATATTTCCAAAGTCTTGCTTCAGATCAACCTTAGGACTTGCAGGTCTAACCCCGTGAGGTTAAACTCGACCTTCCATAGGACTTATTTTTCGAGGGAAGATGAAAATCGATTCCCTAAATATTTTCAAAGTCTCGCTTCGGATTGGCCTCAGGACTTGCAGGTCTAACCCCGTGAGGTTAAACTCAGTCTTCCATAGGACTTATTTTTCCAGGGAAGATGAAATCAATTCCCTAGAAGGTTATTTCTCTTAAAAGGATGAAGATCGACTTCTCAAGAGCAATTTCTTTGTCATCCTCTCTTAGAAAGATAAAAATCAATTTTTAGAAATGTCAGTCTTTTTTGTCACCAATTAATGTTCTCTGTTGGGCTTTCTATGATCATAAATCTCTTTGGCCGCGACCATACTCTCCTCCGCCTCGGCCAAAAGGAGGGTCGGCCTCGGCCATACTATCCTTTCCCAGAAAGATAAAAATCAGTTTCTAGAGATGTCAATCTTCTTTGTCACCAATTGATGTTCTCTGTTGAACTTTCTATGATCATAAATCTCCTCGACCTCGGCCAAATGGAGGGTCGGATTCGACCATTTTTTTTGTAGAAAATATTCCAAATAATCTTATCAAATAACCCTAAGTAGCCCCCCAGTCAAGGAGGTGGTTATGCAATTACTGCATGCTTGAGTACATAGAATTTTATTGACTTAATTCTCAAATAAAAGTACTTGCTATGAGAAAGGAAAACACACCACAAAACTACCCTATTTACTTAAAAATAAATGGAACTTCTAGAATCTCTACTGAAAAGGGGTTAAACCTGGTCATCTGATCTCTCGTAGTGGCTCATTCTTTGGCGACTTTTGTTTATCATCTGGAAGATATTCTGTTAGGTATCCTTCTCTGATGAGAGTTTCTATTTCATCTTTTAGTTGAAAACAATCTTGGGTGGAATGTACATGGTCTCGATGAAGAATACAGTATTTAGTTAGGTCTCTCCTTTTTGCTGCAACTCTCATCTTCTTTGGATCCTAACCAAATCTGAGTTTCGAATTTCCATCAGAATCTGCTCGGGAGGAATGGTGGTAGGCGTGTACTTCTCGAATTTGGCAAAGTGGCCAACCTTGGGGTCGGCTCGACCCCGGTCTTTATCTTGATCATCTCTTTCTTTTTTTTTATCGTGAATGTGAGCTTTCACCCAACCTTTCTCGATCAACTGTTGATCGACTTTTTGTAGTTACTCCTTTTGATTTCATTAATTCTTCAACGTTTATATACTTATGCGCTCTCGTTGTGAACTCTACATAAGAGGTAGGCTCTTTCTTGCCTATAGAGCGTACAAGTCTTCCGTCTTGTAGTCCAGCTGCGATGGCAATCGAGGCTGCCCCTTCCGTATATCCTTCAATTTGTAAGGCTTCATTGTTGAATCTGGCTACGTATTCTCTTAGGCTCTCTCTGGATCCTTGCTTTATAGTCATTAGATGAATTTGTGGCTTATGTTGATCTCGAGCCCCCAAAAACTGTGTAACGAAAGCTCGGGCTAGATATTTGAAAGAGGTTATTGATTTTCTCTTCAATTTTCTAAACCATTCTTTTGCTGGTCAAGTTAGAGTAAACGAAAAAACACGACACCGAATTGCATCTGAAACTCTATGGAGTTCCATCCATGATCGATATATATATATATCTAGGTGCTTTACAGGATCACTCTGATGGGAATCAAATCCCCTTGAGCAGCGGAAACATGATTAAAATCGTAATTGCTCGTTTGTTTTAGTTTACTAGAAATACCAATACATTGGGTAAAAATACAGAGAATAAGTAGTAATCTAATCTAATTAGGCATGGAACTCAAACATGCAAACACATACTGTAAAAAAAAACTAAACTAAAGGAAATTCGAAATTACCTTTGTAGATTCGCAGCAGCAACAACTCCTTGCTCCTCCAAAATTTGCAACAACACAACAAAATTGTTCTCCTCTATTCTTTCAACAGGACATTACCACAAAGAGAACCTCATATTCTTTGAGTTTCTAGATCTATCCTTGGTGGGAAGGAATCAACAGTTGATTAAAGGAAGAGAATTCGAGAGAGAGAATTTTTCTTTTGCAATTCACCCAATTACAAGAATGATCGATCATACAACAACCACTTCTCTCCATCGAGAAGTTATTGCACATCCAGAGGGAAACTGTCACACCCCCCTCCCGTACTACCAGCTAACTTAGCCCGGAAGACGGCATGAAGCCAACAGACATTGTTTATTTCTTAACAATACCTGTTGACCCTGTTTTACCTGATAAACGTACTATGCTTGCATATGGAACACTTTAACATAACACAACGGAAACTTGACAACTACTAATGTACAAACAACCATAACTGCATAGTCCTCTCAAGATAAAGGCTCTAGCTTTCTATTCAGCTTAGTTAGTAATATACTAGAAATAAAGGAATGTGTAGCACCTGGATCTATCAAAACACGTGCAAATACATTACAGAAACTCCCACTCTCTATCGATGGGGAGTTGGGACACATGGGGAACGTGTCCTCTTGACACGTTCCCTCTTTTTTAAAAAAACATTATGTAATTAATAATAAATCATATTAATTATTAATAAATCAATTAAATCACATTAAATTAAATTAAATTAAATATCATTTAATTTAGATTAAATAACATTTAATCAATTTTCCATCTAACCTATAGTTTTAATGTACATCTTATGCACATTAAATTATAACCTATAGTTTTCAAATATGAATCTCATTCACATTTAAATTAATATTTGAACTCTTTCAAATATTTAATTCTCTCACAAAATTTAATATGAATCATATTCACATTAAATTTATAATATAAAGTTCCAAAACTTTATATTATATTGTATCTATATACATTAAATTTATTTCCTAATGAATTTGAAAATTTTAAATTCAAACGATCTAAGAACCCTTTACGAGCTAGAAGGTGCACCTAATGGACCTACAGATCAGAAGCTCCAACGATACGAGATTATTCGGTTAATCTCATTAACTTCCTAATCAACATTCGTTAACTGCAGGAACGCTCCACTAAAGCCCGTAGCTGCACTCTTCTCACTGCAGATATATTTTTGTGTCCACGAATATTGTCCAATAACAGCAAGTCAATCCTTCACGAATGTTCGTAACACCAGCTGGGTCAAATTATCGTTTTACCCCTAGGTTACATCTTGTACCTTAAGTATCAGTGCTCCTCTAATGAACAATTTGTTTGTGGTCCTACCAACAAACTGAAGTTCCTCTCGGGCCAATGAGAGGGTCGGACCCTTTGTTCAAGTCTCGGAGACACCACTTAAGGGAACATTCATCTACTTGTTGGGATTTTTGTCCTAATCTCGTGTTTGTAATATATTGTTTGAAATTAATAAGAGTTATTCATTTCATCACTTTGTGTCTCGCAATATTTATAAACTTTTCCAATAAACTAAACTTTAGGGTCATTGAATTTATGAGAGAACTAGAACTTGAACGGTGTGCAGTGGACACACAGGGAAGACCACGTTCGAGTTAATGACCCGAACGGTCTACAGTATATAGATAGGGTTGGAGACCTAATCCCTAGATATACTGTGGATGTGGCCCGCTTTGTATTAGATACAAACGATGTGATCTGACTCGTTCATGTGGTTGACATGCGAGTGGGGGCATCCTGTGCAATGAGATTGTACAAGACCGGGACCGTGAATTATAAGACCTCACGATGTAACACCGTTGACAATAAGGACTAATAACCGTAGATGACCATTAGTGACTCGACACGAATCCAGAGCGCATTACGGACTCCCATCATGCGAGGAGTGCATTCTTTGACTAATACGGGTGAGGGTGGTCACGATTACTCACCCAATATGCCTATCTTCTCGAGGACAAAACCAAGTAGTAGAGGCGAACTTAACTACGCGAGATGGAATTCACTCGTTCCCGCCTTTAGGGAAACTAGAGGTTGTTCCCTTAAGTGTTTTCTCGGGAGGCTTGGACAACGGGCGCCAACCTTCTCAATGGCCCGAGAAGGGTGTTGTGTATGGTTGGACCTTCACAATATGTTGTTCATTAGAGGAGCGGTGGGGACTTAAGGAACAAGAAGTAGACACGAGGGTAAAGCGGTAATTTGACCCGATCGTGTCTCACGAACAACTGTGAAGGGTCGACTCATGGGCATTGGTTATATCGGTGGACACGTAATATTCTCGTGAGCGACGGGAGTGCGGCTACGGGCTATAGTGGAGTGTTACCGTAGCTAATGAATGTTGGTTAACTTAGGGTCAAAGAGTTTGTGAGTTAATCTCGGATCATTGGAGCCGCCACCGTAGGTCCATTAGGTCCCTCGGTTGGCTCAATCAGGTTAAAAGAAGGGTTAATGTTGTGGTATGAAATTGAAGTGTTCAATTTTACTTTAAGGGCATTTATGTCATTTATATGAGATATGAATGATATAATATATAGTTTAATGTGAATGAGATTCATAATAAACTATAGGTTAGCCTAATTGTTGAATTAGGGCTAATTGGAGAATTTGATTGAGAGAAATTAAATTGGATGTGATTCAATTTAATTAATCCACAATTATTACAAATGAGATTTGAAATATGAGATATGAGATATCTTATATTATGTGGTTATGCAAATGAGATTTGCATAACCTATGGTTGTGGTAAAGTGGTAATAATGAGGAGGTTTTAACTCCATCAATTCCACTATATAATCCCTTCTTGCAAGAAGGATTGTGAGCAATTCTCTCATTTTTTTAGAATTTCACTAAAGACAAGAAGAAAGTTCTCTCTACTTTCTCTCTATTCTCCTCCCTCTCCAAAACTCCAAAAGTTCCCACAAACTTCCCTTCTCCAAAAGAGAACAACCGAGACTCCAAGTGGTGGTGTACGGGTTCCGTTCGTGGGAAGAGTTCGTTGAGATCGAGAAGCACGAAGAGTTCGTGATCTCGAGAAGGAATCTTGAAGAGTGTCTTCAACAAGTAAGTATCTTTAATCTTACTATTTTTCCTTCCTTTTCAGCATGTTTAGCCTAGATCTATAGTAGATCGTTTTAACAAGAACAAGTTACATATTGATACCACGACGATTCGATCGTCTTCCGCTGCGCGGAGATTTTCATTCCCTTCAATTGGTATCAGAGCCATTTCGATGGTTCTTCATTTATGCACTGTTTTGTTAAAATTAGGTGGGTAAATTGCCTAATTTAATGAGATGAAAGTTTGGTTTGCATAATGGATGTTTTCGGTTTTTGGCACTAGTTTAGATTTACAATTTATGTTGATGAGATCAATGTAAGGGCCCGTTGTTTTTGGGCATTTCGTTGTAAATCGAGTCTGTAAGTCCGGGTCGTTCGTGGCAAGAGTTGTTGTGGAGAAATCGGAGCGGAAACAGGCAGAAATCGGTGGAAGAACAGCAAGGAGTTTGCTGTTCTGTCGATGGCATTGAGACGCTGCCCTTTGGCGTCTCAACGCTGTCCTTGCGGACGGAGGCCTTGCTGCAGAGCAGCGTTGCATCCCCGCTGGCGTTGAGAACGCGGCTCGACGCTGAAGGCGACAACGTTGCAACGCTGCACGCGTTGAGGAGTAGTTGCTGGAGGCGGTTTCGCGAGAACGTGGGGGTTATTTATAGTGGGGTGGTTTATTTGTATTTTTTAATTAATTTATTATTTCTAAAATGTATTTTATTTATTTATTTTATTATTTTATTAAATAATATTAATATAAATGTTATATTAATGTTATTTAATTACATAATTGCCCCTAGGTGCCAAAATCGGTCCATTTTTGCTATTTAATTATTTTATGCATGAGATGTATATTTTAATTAAATTCTATGTGCATATTGTATGTCATATAGATTTAAAATCTCACCTTAGGTTAAACATTTCATGCATCATTTATATTATAAGAGTTATAATATATAGTATGCATGATAGGATTATATTATAAGAGTTATAATATAATGTATGCATGTTTTATTTTTTTTTAATATAAGTGTTATATTTTTAAATTAAAAGCATGCTCATGCATTTAATTCATGTGATGAATGTATGTTATAGTATAGTATTATTCATGTGATGGATGATCAAGCACTATAACATAGAAATGCATGCAACCTAAGTTAATTATTAGTTTTAAAGAGTTTAGAACTTGAATAATTAGACTTAGGTTTTCTAATTTTCTAATAAGATTAGAAATTAGGAAATCAAATATAACCTTTGAATGGAGGCTGATAAGTAACTCTGTCTAAGGAAGGTTTTGTCTAAGGTTGGAGTATTTAAGTTGACGCTTGCGGAACACCCCTACCTGGAAATCGACCTGGGAGTGAATTCGGTCCGGAGATTCTTAGGTTATATTCTCGTGAGTGCCGTTAATTAAGTGTTAATTATTTACTCACATAGACCTAAGTTATAATGTGATTATAGACTTAGGTTAATACCATATAAGAGTTATATTGGTAGACTTAGGTAAATTTTAACCGGTTTATCTAGGTCAATCCCTATTAAAATTAAAGTGCTGAGTGGGAGGAAATATAGTGTATGAGATACATTTGAATTTCCAACCACAAATCTCCTTAAAGTTCGCACCGTGAGATCTATACTCGACCTCGTGGCGCAAATGGGAGCGTCCCCCTTCGGGTGGCATTTGTATAGGTCAATATCATCGTGGATGGAGAGAGTACTTATAGTGAGTGGGAGCGGGACTTGTGAAAACGAGACCCACGGTCTCTTCTTTCGATTCACACCGTGAGACGCCTATGATCTGCCTGCTTGTTTGGCCTATACCAGACAATCCCTTCAGAGGGCTTGATCATGGGAGTCGGAACACCGTGAATTCCTGAAAGGGATACAGTTTCCTAGTTGGTTTTCCTTCTTGGTTCACCCTTTGTTAGCTATTGTTTGGACGGATACTTGGAAACTTAAAGATTGAGGGTGACACTCATAGAATTCGTTAAGTGTTAATGAATTCGACCGAACAATGGTAATTGGACGCCTAATGGAATAAGAGTTATTCTGGGATTAGGGTCTGATCGAGAAAGTCTCGTCCTAGAGGAGGAGTGTTATGTTCACCCTTCGGTGGCGGTCATTCTAAACCTTTAGGGTATCATTGCAAAATTTTGAATGACCTAGGGATCATGAAACAATTTTGCTAAAACTTGATTGGATTTCAAAAAGTTTTTTGCGAGACTAATACAAAGTTTTTCTTATTTTTCAGCTAAAAAAAATGTCTAGCGCAATTATAGCTTTACTCACATCCGATAAGTTAGTGGGAGATAATTACCAGAGTTGGAAAAACAACATTAACACAATTTTGGTAATTGACGACATAAAGTTCGTGTTGTCTGAGGAGTGTCCTCAGATGTCGGGCTCGACAGCGTCGCGAAGTGTTCGCGATGCGTACGATCGGTGGATCAGGGCCAATGAAAAGGCCAAGGTCTACATAATTACCAGCATGTCTGATGTCTTGGCAAAGAAGCATGAGGCGATGGTTTCGCCAAGAGATCATGGAGTCCTGCGAGAAAATGTTTGGACAACAGTTCTTTCAAGTCCGGCATGACTAGCTCAAATACGTCTTCAACGCACGGATGAAAGAGGGGTCGTCTGTCCGTGAACATGTTCTAGACATGATGACCCACCTTAATCTGGCTGAGATGAACGGGGCTTCGATCAACGAGTCGAGCAGTCGATTTTATTTTGGAGACTCTTCCAAGAGTTTCCTTGATGGGCCAGTAGCAATGTTGTTATGAACAAAATTAGCTACACTCTGACTACCCTCCTCAATGAGCTACAGAATTTTCAATCCTTGAACAGGGTCAAGGAATCTGAGGCAAATGTTGCCTAAAGGTCTTATCACAGGGGTTCGACCTCTAGGACGAAACATGTTGCTCCTTTACGCCCGAAAGGGAAGAAGAGGATGAAGAGGGGTAAAACTGACCGTGCTACCGCCCACAAGGGCAAGAAGGTCAAGGACGTTGCAGAGAAAGGAAAGTGTTTCCACTGTAATTTATGTACATTTCAGAAATGTATTTTCTCCACTAGCTTAGTCCAAGTGGGAGTTTGTTGGGATTTTTGTCCTAATCTCGTGTGTGTAATATATTGTTTGAAATTAATAAGAGTTATTCATTTCATCACTTTGTGTCCGCAATATTTATAAGCTTTTCCAATAAATTAAGCTCCAGGGTCATTGAATTTATGAGAGAACTAGAACTTGAACGGTGTGTAGTGGACACACAGGGAGGATCACGTTCGAGTTAATAACCCGAACGGTCTCGAGATATGGATAAGGTTGGAGACCTAATCCTAGATACACCGTGTGGATGCGCCCGCTTTGTATTAGATACAAACGAGGTGATCCGACTCGTTCATGTGGTTGACATGCAGTGGGGGCATCTGTGCAATGAGATTGTACAAGCGGGACCGTGAATTATTAGACCTCACGATGTAACAGTTGTGACAGAAGGACTAATAACTTCGTAGATGACCATTAGTGACTCGACACGAATCGAGCGTATTACGAACTCCCCATCTGCGAGGGTCTGTTTCTTTGACTAGTACGGGTGAGGGTGGTCACGATTACTCGCCCAATATGCCTATCTTCGAGGGACAGAACCAAGTAGGAGTCGGGAACTTAACTACGCGAGATGGAATTCACTTGTTCCGCCTTTAGGGAAACTAGAGGGTTGTTCCCTTAAGTGTTGTCTCGTGGCTTGGACAACGGCGCCCACCTTCTCACCGCCCAAGAAGGGTGTTGTGTATGGTTGGACCTTCACAATATGTTCTTCATTAGAGGAACAATGGGGACTTAAGGAACAAGAAGTAGACACAGTGGTAAAACGGTAATTTGACCCAGTCGTGTCTACGAACAACCTGTGAAAGGTCGACTCATGGGCATTGGTTATATCGGTGGACACGTAATATTCGTGACCGACGGGAGTGCAACTCACGGGCTATAGTGGAGTGTTACCGTAGCTAATGAATGTTGGTTAACCGGGTCAAAGAGTTTGTGAGTTAATCTCGGATCATTGGAGCCCGCCACTTTGTAGGTCCATTAGGTCCCTCGGTTGGCTCAATCTGGGTTAAAAGAAGGGTTAATGTTTTGGTATGAAATTGAAGTGTTCAATTTCCTTTTAAGGGCATTTATGTCATTTATATGAGATATGAATGATATAATATATAGTTTAATATGAATGAGATTCATAATAAACTATAGGTTAGCCTAATTATTGAATTAGGGCTAATTGGAGAATTTGATTGAGAGAAATTAAATTGGATGTGATTCAATTTAATTAATCCACAATTATTGCAAATGAGATTTGCAATATGAGATATGAGATATCGTATATTATGTGGTTATGCAAATGAGATTTGCATAACCTATGGTTATGGTAAAGTGGTAATAATGAGGAGGTTTTAACTCCATCAATTCCACTATATAATCCCTTCTTGCAAGAAGGATTGTGAGCAATTCTCTCATTTTTTTAGAATTTCACTAAAGAGAGGAAGAAAGTTCTCTCTACTTTCTCTCTATTCTCCTCCCTCTCCAAAACTCCAAAAGTTCCCACAAATTTTCCTTCTCCAAAAGAGAACAACCGAGACCCCAAGTGGTAGTGTTCGAGTTCCGTTCGTGGGAAGAGTTCGTTGGGATCGAGAAGCACGAAGAGTTTGTGATCTGGAGAAGGAATCTTGAAGAGTGTTTTCAACAAGTAAGTATCTTTAATCTTACTGTTTTTCCTTCCTTTTCAGCATGTTTAGCCTAGATCTATAGTAGATCGTTTTAACAAGAACAAGTTGCGTATTGATACCACGACGATTCGATCGTCTTTCGCTGCGCGGGGATTTTCATTCCCTTCACTACTTACCCTAGTAGGCAGGAATGAGTGAATTCCATCTTGCTATGTTAAGTCCTCAGCTGCTCACTCGGTCTTGTCCCCAAGAAGGTAGGCATATTGAGTCGGCGAATCTGGCCACTCTAACCCATACTAGTCAAAGGACAATCTCTCACAAACAGGAGTTCATAACCTGCTCAGGATTGAGATCAAGTTGCCTAGGTCATCCTAGTGAAATAGAAACCTAGCTAGTCAACGGAGTTACATTTAGTGGTTACTATTTCGTGGTCCGGTCTTATGTAACCTCATTACATAGGATATCCCCACTCACATGTCATCTACACGAACACGTTAGGATCATAGTGTTTGTATCATATACAAAGTTGGCCACATCCATAGTGTTACCAGGGTAAGGTACCCAAACCTTATCCCTTTACTATAGACCATTTAGGTTGTATCTCGAACCAAGATCCCTTATATGTACATTACATTCAGTTCAAGAGACATTTTACAACCTTGGATGTTTAGTTTATTAGATTTAGGGTTAAAACAAGGGCAATATCGTAAAAAATGAATAATAACTCTTTATTGAAATAATAACTCTTTATTACAATAATTAGAACAAAATTACAAACTACGAGTTTTAGGGCACAAACTCCAACAAACTCCCACTTGAACTAAAACTCTAGTGAGGTACATCAAAATCTAAGACAGTGGTTACAGAGATACAAAAACAATAAACTTGGGCATCCATATACCCATTACATATCTCCCACTTGCCCTAGATTAACCTATGTACATGTCTCGTAGACCTAAACTTTCCAGATGACCCTCGAACACTTTAGCCGTGAGAGTTTTTGTAAATAGATCAACAATGTTGTACTCCGAAGCGATCTTCGTGACTGTCACATCTCCTCGTTACACTATTTCTCGTATCAGGTGATACTTCTTCTCGATGTGCTTGCCTCGCTTATGGCTGCGAGGTTCCTTTGAATTGGCTACCGCACCACTATTGTCATAGTATAAGGTGATGAGAAATTCCATATTTGGAACAACTTCCAAATCCGTAAGGAATTTCCTTAGCCAAACAACCTCTTTAGTTGCTTCACAAGCAGCGACATACTCAGACTCCATCGTGTAGTCAGCGATGCATCCCTGTTTGATGCTTCGTCATACTATAGCTCCCCCGTTAAGGGTGAAAACTGATCCCGATGTGGAATTCCTAGAATTCTTATCTATTTGAAAATCAGAATCAGTGTATCCAGTAAGGATCAAATCCTTAGTCCCATACACAAGCGTATAGTCTCTCGTTCTCCTAAGATACCTGAAGATATTTGAACTGCGGTCCAGTGGTCTAACCCTAGATTGAATTGGTACCTATTGACTATTCCCATTGCATAACAAATATCTGGCCTCGTGCACAACATAACATACATCAAGCTACTTACTGCAGAGGCATAGGGAATACGTCTCATATCCTCAATTTCTTGAGGTGTCTTAGGACACTATTCCTTAGACAAATGAATTCCATGCCTGAAAGGTAATAAGCCCTTCTTGGAATTCTGCATCAAATATCGGGCCAACATTTTGTCGATATAAGATGCTTGAGACAAAGTTAACATTCTGTTCTTGCGATCCCTGAAAATTTGAATCCCAAAAACATACTGCGTCTCTCCCAAATCTTTCATTTGGAATTGGGTCGCCAACCATTTCTTTATGTCAGTTAGGTATCCTACATCATTCCCAATGAGTAGGATATCATCCACATAAAGTACTAAGAAAGTTACTTTGTTGTTGATGATCCTCTTGTAAATACAAGGCTCATCAACGTTTTGGTCAAAGCCATAAGACTTGATCGCAGTATCAAATCTTATGTTCCAAGATCTGGATGCTTGTTTCAACCCATAAATGGATCGATTGAGCTTGCAAACTTTTTGCTCCTGACTTTGGGTTATGAACCCTTTGGGTTGAGACATATAGATGCTCTCGTCAAGATTACCATTCAAAAAAGCAGTCTTGACGTCCATTTGCCAAATTTCATAATCATAAGAAGCGGCTATGGACAAGAGTATCCTTATAGACTTAAGCATAGCAATAGGGGAAAAAGTTTCCTCATAGTCAACTCCTTCCCTTTGGGTAAAACCTTTTGCTACAAGTCTAGCCTTAAAGGTCTGTACCTTTCCGGCTGCATCTCCCTTTCTCTTATAGATCCATTTGCACCCTATGGGTCTTACTCCTTCAGGTTGGTCTACAAGTTCCCAAACTGAATTGAAGTACATTGACTCCATTTCAAGATTCATGGTTTTGATCCATTGGTCCTTATCTACGTCATTCATTGCCTGTTTATAGGACAATGGATCCTCTACATCGTCATCAGGTATAACAACTTGAGTTTCAGTTAAACCCAAGTAGCGGTCAGGTTGGAAAACAACTCTCCCACTGCGTCAAGGCATTCCCAACGATTGAGAAGGACGAGACTGACTCGATGTGCCGACTTCTTTATCAACTCTTGATGTAGGTCCAGCTTGATCAACAACTCTTGTTGACTCATCTATAGCTTCATTTAATACTAATTTACTATGCGGTTTATGGTTTCTCATGTGATCTTCCTCTAAGAAAGTGGCGTTTGTCGATACAATCACCTTGTTTTCTTGTGTGTTGTAGAAAAGACCACCTCTCATTTCTTTGGGATAGCCAACAAATTGGCATAATCTTGAACGAGGTTCCAATTTCTTTGGGTTTGTCATCAACACGTGTGCTGGATACCCCCAAATCCTGAAGTGTTGTAAACTAGGTTTACGTTCCTTCCATAACTCAAAAAGTGTTTCTGAAACACTCTTTGATGGAACAATGTTCAAGATTTGAACTGCAGTCTCTACTGCGTAACCTCAAAACGAGGCAGACAATTGAGCATAACTCATCATAGATCGAACCATGTCTAGCAAGGTTATATTTCTCCTTTCAGATACACCATTCTGCTGAGGTGTATTAGGTGCCGAGAGTTGAGATTGGATTCCATGTTCTATCAAATAGTCCTGTAATCTTAGATCCATATACTCTCCACCTCGATCGGATCGAAGTGTCTTAATGGTTTTTGCTAATGCATTCTCTACTTCAGCCTTATACTCTTTGAACTTTTCAAGAGCCTCAGACTTATGATGCATTAGGTATAGATGACCATACCTCGAATAATCATCTATGAAAGAGATGAAATATTCGTACCCTCCACGAGCTTTAACATTCACCGGACCACAAAGATCCGAATGTATAAACTCCAAGGGTTCTTTGGCTCTATAACCTTTTCCAGAAAAATGTCGCTTAGTCATTTTACCTTCCAAGCATGATTCACAAGGAGGTAGAGAATCATCTTCTAACTTATTTAGAAGTCCATTCTTTGATAGTCTCTCAATTCGGTTGAGATTTATATGACCAAGTCTAAGATGCCAAAGATAGGTATTGTTATTTGGAGAAATTCTTTGCCTTTTACTTTGAGTATTTGCAGTTTTAAACATCTCATGATTTAAAATTGCTTTAGTTTGGTTCGGTTTAAGTACATATAAGTTGTTTTATAATTTAGCAGAACAAACATTGACACCTTTCTTTGAAATGAACGCTTCATTACTAGAAAAAGAAATACAATAATGATGTTCAATTA
Source organism: Trichosanthes cucumerina (assembly GCA_036507285.1). NCBI lineage: Eukaryota > Viridiplantae > Streptophyta > Magnoliopsida > Cucurbitales > Cucurbitaceae > Trichosanthes > Trichosanthes cucumerina. The sequence continues at coordinate 31,524,749 of CM071839.1, forward strand.
GACAATAGATAGATATCAAGTTCCTCTTAATCTTGGAAACTATGTACAAATTTTCTAAAAATAAAAATCTATCTCTAAAAAACAGCTTGACATCTCCCACTGCACGAGCTGAGACGACGTCTCCCATTCCGACCTTGAGCGTCATCTCACCCTCTTCGAGCTCCTTGAAGGAACTAGTTTCCTGTAACGAAGAGAAAACATGGTTAGTGGCTCATGAATCAAGTATCTAGGTAAAATCATGATTTTCCACTAAGCAAGTTTCAAGAACAAGTAAATCGAATTTACCTTTCTTCTCTTTGAGCTCAACAAGGTACTTTGGGCAGTTTCGCTTTCAGTGTCCGTCCATGTTGCAATGGAAACACTTTTCTTTGTCTGCAACCTTGACCTTTCCCTTGCCCTTATCAGCAGCAGGGGTCTTCTCTTTCCCTCCTATCTTCTTCTTCTCGGTCTTCTTAAGCCAAGAAGACGAACCACAGGACTTAGTTCCAGAGGATGAACCCTTCTAGAACCTTTTGGAATGGGCAAACTGAAGGGATTAGGAATTCTCGCAGCAGAAAACATTGTGAAACGTCGTTGTTTCGTTGTGTAAAACGTATCTAAAAATTTAATTAAACTACTTTAATTCTAGGCTAAACATGCACAAAGAGAAGAAAATAGCGAGTAACACGTTACTTACTTGTTGAAGAACTCTTCTTCAAAAATTTTCCTCCTCCGGTCACGATCCCTCTCAAACCAACGATCTCTACGAACTCGATCCTCGAATCGAACAACAAGACACTTCCAAAATGTCTTCTCGGTTGTTCTCGAGAGGTTGAGGGAGAGTATGTGGGACACCCTTTGGATTTTGGGTGAGGAGAGTTTGAGAGAGAATTGAGAGAGTTTGAGAGAATTTCATTTTGCTCTCTTTGGATCAAAATCCAAAAAATGGCAAATGAGATACCAAAGGCTTCTTGCAAAGCCTTTAAATACTAGTGTGTGGTGGAGTTAAAACCTCCACCAAATCATAATTTTACCACAACCATATGATATGCAAATCATATTCGCATATCACATAATATAAGGTATTTCATACTTTATTATACAAATCTCATTTGCATAATTGTGGAATTTTAAATTGAATCACATTCAATTTAATTTCTCTCAATTCAATTTCTCCAATTAGCACTAATTAATCAATTAGGCTATACTATAGTTTATTATGAATCTCAATCACATCAAAATATATATTATGTCATCTACATCACATATAAATGACATAAATACCCAAATAATGAATTTGAAAACTTCAAATTTACACCAAACTGTAAACCCTCAAGTCCAATTTGAGCCAACCAAGGGACCTAATGGACCTACAGATGATGAGCTCCAATGATTTGAGACTAACCTGTCAAACTCTTTGACCCGGTTATTCAACATTCATCAGCTACGGTAACATTCCACTAAAGCCCGTAGCTGCACTCTCATCACTGTAGGACAAGTTGTGTCCATCGATATAACCAATACCCATGAGTCGACCCTTCACAGGTTGTTCATAGTCACAACTGGGTCAAATTACCGTTTTACCCCTGTGTCTACCTCTTACTCCTTAAGTCCCCATTGCTCCTCTAATGAACAACAACGTTGTATAGTCCAACCATAAACAACAACCCTCTCGGACCAGTGAGAGGGTGGGGCCCCGTTGTTCAAGCCCTGGAGACAACACTCAAGGGAACAACCCCTCTAGTTTCCCTAATTCGGGAATGAGTGAATTCCTTCTTGCGTAGTCAAGTTCACAGCTCCCCACGTGGTCCTGTTCCTGAGAAGATAGACATATTGAGCAAGCAACAATGGCCACCTTCACCCGTACTAGTCAAAGGACAGACCCCTGCAGACAGGAGTCCGTAACACGCTTAAGATTAAGGTCGAGTCACTAATGGTCATCTATGAATTTGTTAGTCCTATATTGTTAACGGTGTTACATCAGTAAGTCTAATAATTCACGATTTGGTCTTGTACAATCTCATTGCACAGGATGCCCCCACTCGCATGTCAACCACATGAATGAACTGGATCACCTCGTTTGTATTTAATACAAAACGAGTCGCATCCACAACGTATCCAGGATTAGGTCTGCAACATTATCTGTATATTGTAGACCATTCGTGTCATTAACTCGAACGTGATCCTCCATGTGTGTCCACTACACACCGTTCAAGTTCTAGTTCTCTCATAATACAATGACCCTAGAGCTTAGTTTATTGGATTAAGTTTATGAAATATGCGAGACACAAAACATTGAAAAAATAACTCTTATTTATTTCAACTTGGAATATTACAAACTTACACGAGATTAGGACATACATCCCAACAAACTCCCACTTGGACTAAGCTAGTGGAGTACATAATACATTTCTCAAATGTACAGTAATACAATAAAGTAATACAATAAACTAGGGCATTGAATACCCCTTTACAATACTCCCACTTACCCTAGTCAGGAACCATTCAAAGACCTAGACTCTCTAGGTGACCCTCAAACACCTTAGCCGTGAGGGCCTTTGTAAATGGATCAGCAACGTTGTGCTCCGACGCTATCTGCGTGATTGTCATGTCTCCGCGATGCACAATCTCCCATATCAGGTGATACTTCCGCTCAATATGTTTGCCCCTCTTATAACTCTGAGGTTCTCTCGAGTTGGCTACTGTACCACTGTTGTCACAAAACAGGGTCACTGGCAAATTCATATTTGGAACAACTTCTAAATCCAACATGAACTTCCTAAGCCAAATAACTTCTTTTGCAGCTTCACAAGCCGCAACATACTCGGCTTCCATTGTGCATTAAACGATGCATCCCTGCTTGATTCTTCGCCACACTACAGTTCCTCCATTCAGAATGAAGGCTGACCCGAAGTGGATTTCCTAGAATCCTTATCGGTCTGAAAGTCAGAGTTTGTGTATCCCGTAAGGATCAAATCCCCACTCCCATACACAAGGTTGTAGTTCCTCGTTCTCCTAGGATACTTAAGGATAACCTTTACGGTTGTCCAATGATCTAATCCTGGATTGGATTGATACCTATTGACAATCCCAACTGCATAACAGATGTCGGGCCTAGTACACAACATTGAGACTATCTCAGGTGGTCAGACACTCCTCCCCTGAATTGAGACTATCTTAGCTAATTCTCACTACCAGAACATCTCATGTCCCAACAATTCTTACCTACCGTTTGTTTGGTCAAGGACTTGTTAACTAGCTTAACTTATCCCGTAAATGTGACCCTACCATTTTCAGATCCAATAGGTCCGAACCAACAGACTACTATTAAGAAAGACAACTGTTGGCAAATTACCTAAGACCCTATCCATTTATGGAGTTCGCGGTGTTCTGACCCCTATAGTTAGGCCCTCCGTAGGGATTGGCTGTTCCAAGACAACCTAGCAGGCAGACTATAGAAATCTCACGGTGCGGCCTAATGGAGGAGACCGTAGGATACGTTGACATGTGTCCTGCTCCCATTTACTATGGATACTTCCCTCATTCACCTTGTTATTGAACCATGCAAACACTTATCGTAGGGGGACGCCCTATTAATGCCACGTAGCCGAGCATAGAACTCACGGTGTGAACTCTTGAGGACGTGAGAGTAAACTCGATGCGAACACCTTATTTTTTCCCGCTGAAGCTCCTAAGGTTAGGGTATAGGTTTAACTTAGTCAGATTTTGGCTAGTAAAATCTATCTAAGTCTATGCCTATTATAACTTTTATAACTAGGTCTTTTAACCTTATGTCTGAAGGGATTTGGAATTCCCGCAGCGGAAGACGTTGTGAAACGTCGTTGTTTCGTTGTGTAATTCGAATCTTAAAACGAACCTATCTCATAGATTCTTAGGCTAAACATGCAAAAATGAGAAGAAAGCAGTAAGGTATCTTGGTACTTACTTGTTGAAGAACTCTTCTTCAAAGCTTTCCTCCTCCGGTCACGATCTCTCTCGAACCAACGAACTCTACGATCTCGTTCCTCGAATCGAACAACAAGACACCTCTAAAAGATCTTCTTGGGAGGTTGAGAGAGAGCAGGTGGGACTCCATTTGGCTTTTGGATGAGGAGAGATTGAGAGAGAATTGAGAGAATTTGGAGGTCTCTTGGAACTTGAATTTCCAAAAAATGAGATCCAACCTTATCAAAGGCTTCTCACCAAACCTTTAAATAATGGTGAGATGTGGAGTTAATATCTCCACTAAATCACCATTTTACCACAACTATATGATATGAAAATCATATTTTCATATCACATAATATAAGGTATCTCATACCTTATTATACAAATCTCATTTGCATAATTGTGAAATTTGAAATTGAATCACATTCAATTTAATTTCTCTCAATTCAATTTCTCCAATTAGTACTAATTAATCAATTAGGCTATACTATAGTTTATTATGAATCTCATTCACATTAAACTATATATTATGTCATCTATATCTCATATAAATGACATAAATACCCAAATAATGAATCAAATTCACACCAAACTGTAAACCCTCAATTTGTCCAATTAGAGCCAACCGAGGGACGACGAGCTCCAATGATCCGAGACTAACCTGTCAAACTCTTTGACCCGGTTATTCAACATTCATTAGCTACGGTAACACTCCACTAAAGCCCGTAGCTGCACTCTCATCACTGTAGGACAAGTTGTGTCCATCGATATAACCAATACCCATGAGTCGACCCTTCACAGGTTGTTCGTAGTCACAACTGGGTCAAAATACCATTTTACCCCTGTGTCTACCTTTTGCTCCTTAAATTCCCACTGCTCCTCTAATGAACAACAACGTTGTATGGTCCAACCATAAACAACAACCCTCTCAGGCCAGTGAGAGGGTGGGGCCCCGTTGTTCAAGCCCTGAAGACAACATTTAAGGGAACAACCCCTCTAGTTTCCCTAAATCGGGAACGAGTGAATTCCCTCTTGCGTTGTCAAGTTCCCAGCTCCCCACGTTGTCCTGTCCCTGAGAAGATAAGCATATTGGGCGAGTAACTGTGACCACCCTCACCCGTACTAGTCAAAGGACAGACTCCCGCAGACAGGAGTTCGTAACACGCTCAGGATTAAGGTTGAGTCACTAATGGTTATCTACGAATTTATTAGTCCTATATTGTCAACAGTGTTACATCAGTAAGTCTAATAATTCACGGTTTGGTCTTGTACAATCTCATTGCACAGGATGCCCCTACTTGCATGTCAACCACATGAACGAGCTGGATCACCTCGTTTATATCTAATACAAAGCGGGTCGCATCCACAGTGTATCCGGATTAGGTCTCCAACCCTATTCGTATACTGTAGACCGTTCGGGTCATTAACTCGAACGTGATCCTTCCCATGTGTCCATTACACACTGTTCAAGTTCTTAGTTCTCTCATAATACAATGACCCTGGAGCTTAGTTTATTGGATTAAGTTTAAGAAAAATGCGAGACACAAAGTTCGAATAAATAACTCTTATTTATTTGCAACTTGGAATATTACAAACTACACGAGATGAGGACATACATCTCAACAAACTCTCACTTGGACTAAGCTAGTGGAGTACACAATACATTTCTCAAATGTACAGTATAGTAATACAATAAAATAATACAATAAACTAGAACATTGAATACCCCTTTACAATACTCCCACTTGCCTTAGTCAGGAAGCACTCGAAGACCTAGACTCTCTAGGTGGCCCTCAAACACCTTAGTCGTGACGGCCTTTGTAAATGGATCAGCAACGTTATGCTCCGAAGCTATCTGCGTGACTGTCACGTCTCCGCGGTGCACAATCTCCTATATTAGGTGATACTTACGCTCAATGTGCTTGACCCTTTTATGACTCCGAGGTTCTCTCGAGTTGGCTACTGCACCACTGTTGTCACAAAACATGGTGATCGACAAGTTCATATTTGGAACAACTTCCAAATCCGTCATGAACTTTCTAAGCCAAACAGCTTTCTTTGCAGCTTCAAAAGTCGCAACATACTCGGCTTCCATCGTGGAATCAGCGATGCATCCTTGCTTGATGATTCGCCACACTACAGCTCCTCCATTCAGAATGAAGGTTGACCCCGAAGTGGATTTCCTAGAATTCTTATCGGTCTGAAAGTCAGAATCTGTGTATCCCGTAAGGATCAAATCTCCACTCCCATACACAAGGCTGTAGTTCCTCGTTCTCCTAAGATACTTGAGCATTGCCTTTATAGTTGTTCAGTGATCTAATCTTGGATTGGATTGATACCTACTGACAATCCCAACTGCATAACAGATGTCGGGCCTAGTACACAACATGACATACATCAGGCTCCCTACAGCTGAAGCATAGGGGATTCGTCTCATATCCTCAACCTCTTGAGGCGTCTTAGGACATTGATTCTTAGACAAGTGAACTTCATGCCTGAAAGGCAACAAGCCCTTCTTGGAGTTCTGCATCTTATACCTAGACAACATCTTGTCAATGTAAGATGCCTGAGACATGGCTAGCGTTCTGTTCTTCCGATTCCAGACTATCTTGATACCTAGAAAATACTGTGCCTCTCTCAAATCTTTCATTTGAAATTGAGAAGCCAACCATTCCTTAATGTCAGTATGAAATCCTACCTCATTCCCAATGAGAAGGATATCATCCATGAACGGCGTTGCAATGCTGTTGCTTCTGTAGTAGCTTCTTCCTTCGAAAACAACAACTTCAAATGCCAAATTCTCATCCGAATTTCATCTGATTTGCACTAAATTTGTCACGAACGACTCATAACTTAATTACAGACTCGATTATGCACTTAATTGCCCAAAACACAGGGGCCTTTACATTTAATTTGATCTAATCAAAAATAAATCTAAGGTCAAAATTTCCTAAACAGTTTTACAGCAAACCAAATGCAATTCCCACCTATCCAATGCAAATTTGTTTCAACCAAAACAAAACAAGCATTGCTCTGATACCAATTGATGAGAATCAGATCCCCTTGAGCAGCGGAAACGTGATTAAAATCGTAATTGCTCGTTTGTTTTGGTTTACTAGAAATACCAATATATTGGGTAAAAATACAAAGAATAAGCAGTAATATAATCTAATTAGGCATGGAACTAAAACATGCAAGCACATACTGTAAAAAAAACTAAACTAAAGGAAATTTGAAATTACCTTTGTAGATTTGCAGCAGCAGCAACTCCTTGCTCCTCCAAAATTTGCAGCAACACAACAAAATTATTCTCCTCTGTCCTTTCAACATGACACTACCACAAAGAGAACCTCATATTCTCTGAGTTCTTAGATCTATCCTTGGTGGGAAGGAATCAACAGTTGATTAAAGGAAGGAAATTCGAGAGAGAGAATTTTTCTTTTGCAATTCACCCAATTATAAGAATGATCGATCATACAACAACCACTTCTCTCCATCGAGAAGTTATTGCACATCCAGAGGGAAACTCGATAGGGAGTTGGGAGACATGAGAAACGTGTCCTCTTGACACGTTCCTTTTTTTAATTATTTAATAAATAATTAATCATATTAATTATTAATAAATCAATTAAATCACATTAAATTAAATATCATTTAATTTAGATTAAATCACATTTAATCAATTTTCTCTCTAACCTATAGTTTTAATGTACATCTTATGCACATTAAATTATAACCTATAGTTTTCAAATATGAATCTCATTCACATTTAAATTAATAATATTTGAACTCTTTCAAATATTTAATTCTCTCACAAAATTTAATATGACTCATATTCACATTAAATTTATAATATAAAGTTCCAAAACTTTATATTATATCGTATCTATATACAATAAATTTATTTCCTAATGAATTTGAACATTTCAAATTCAAACGATCTAAGAACCCTTTACGAGCTAGAAGGTGGAACTAATGGACCTACAGATCAGAAACTCCAACGATACGAGATTATTCGGTTAATCTCATTAACCTCTTAATCAACATTCGTTAACTGCAGGAACACTCCACTAAAGTCCCGCAGCTGCACTATTCTCACTGCAGATATATTTCTGTGTCCACGGATATTGACCAATAACAGCAAGTCAATCCTTCACGAATGTTCGTAAAACCAACTGGGTCAAATTATCGTTTTACCCCTGTGTTACATATTGTACCTTAAGTACCAGTGCTCCTCTAATGAACAATTTGTTTGTGGTCCTACCAACAAACATAAGTCCCTCTCGGAGCAATGGGAGGGTTGGGCCCTTTGTTAAAGTCCCGGAGACACCATTTAAGGGAACATTCAACTACTTACTCTAGTAGGCGGGAAGGAGTGAATTCCATCTTGCTAAGTTAAGTCCCCAACCGCTCACTCGGTCTTGTCCCCAAGAAGGTAGGCATATTGAGTCGGCGAATCTGGTCACTCTCACCCATAATAGTCAAAGGACAAATCCTCGCAAACAGTAGTTCGTAACCTGCTCAGGATTGAGATCAAGTTGCCTAGGTTATCCAAGTGAAATAGAAACCTAGCTAGTCAATGGAGTTACATCTAGTGGTTACTATTTCGCGGTCCGGTCTTATGTAATCTCATTACATAGGATATCCCCACTCACATGTCATTTGCACTAACACGTTAGGATCACAGTGTTTGTATCATATACAAAGTGGGCCACATCCATAGTGTTACCAGGGTAAGGTACCCAAACCTTATCCCCTTACTATAGACCCTTTAGGTTGTATCTCAAACCGAGATCCCTTATATGTATATTACATTCAACTCAAGAGACATTTTACAGCCTTGGATGTTTAGTTAATTGAATTTAAGATTAAAACAAGGGTAATATTGTAAAAAACGAACAATAACTCTTTATTGAAATAAGAACTCTTTATTATAATAATTAGAACAAAATTACAAATTACGAGTTTTAGGGCACAAACCCCAACACACTCTTACCATCATGAGGAGTTATGGTAGGAATTTTAAACTTTTCAGGTACCTTATATTCCATGATTCGATTTGTGAATGGTGGATTTATCTGTTCGATTAGGGTCTCTAAGTCGAATCCTTCAGCTTCTCGAGGCTTTTGGGTGTTTTCTTGAATAACCTCCAATTTTTTTTGAATCTTCAAAAGTTCGGTCTTCCAAAAAAGAGTTTCGTCAGACACTCTTCCCTCAGCTTTCTGACTAGCCTCGACCTCCACCTTTAAGTTGGCCTCGACCTCGACCTTGGTTTTGACTTCAGTCGCAACCTTGGCTCGTAATCTTCGTCTTTCATTGATGAAGCTTCGGAGATTAGAGCTAGTCGCTTCAAAATATGACTCATCCTCGGCCTCGGCTTCTTTCTCAACCTTCGCTCGCAATCTTTATCTTTTTCTAATGAAGCTCCAGATATCAGAACTAGTCGCTTTGTACCACTCATCGGATGGATGACCTCGGCTATGCTTCCCTGACAGAAGTTGGGTTGCAGACTTTGATTTCTGTACTTTGCTTGTCCTGGTGCATTCGTCGCTTTGCGGCTTTTTTAATCTGTTCTTGCCAAGGATCAGCTTATCCTTTGGTTTTAGGATAGGGGAACTAGTTTTTCTCACTTCCTCATTCACCTTTGGAGCTTTTCCTTTGGCAGGGTCTCTTAACATGGTGTCTTCTTTAATTCTCGTTGTTGGGTTCTTTTTCTCTAGAATGTCCAGAATCTTAGCGAGATTTCGGTCCATGTCGTCCACTCGCTTTTCTAAGGCTTCAAACTGGTGATCATCAGTGATAAGTCCAGTTGGGTTGGTCGGCTTCGTTCTTCGTGGATGATGATCATCGTCTGAATATTCTCTATCAGTATTTCGATGGTTTTTGTTGGTTTGATTACTCATTCTCTCAAACTTGGATACAAGCTTCACAAACAAACGTTTATGCCTCCCCACAGACGACGCCAACTGTTGTTGTCAAAATCTGGACAAGGGAACTCACCTGTCCTTCACGTGGCAACAACCGTAATATTTGTATTCAGGGAGGAGACACGTGACCTACAAAAGAATGGAAACCTGCACACTGGTGTGGTGCTTGCCACACAGGCTCCGATGCTTAAGTCAACAAGAGAGTTTGAGGTGTTTAGTAATTTCTAGGGAATGAGAACTTACCCTTCCCTTCATTGGTGGAGAGTTTAAATAGTCTTCTTCTAGGGTTTTTTTTTTCGGATTCCTCACAGGAATTGGACCATCGGGGATCAAATTGGGCTAGGAGGAGAAAACAGGAGATTTGTCGAATAGGGGCCCTGGTCGGCCTCGGCCTGGTGCCTTGACCGAGGCCCATAAAGGGTGGCTTTGGGTAGCCCGACCTCGGCCTCGACCCATGAAGGGGCCCTAGTCAGCCTCGACCTCGGTTGACCAGGCTTGGGCCGAGTCGAGGCCGAGGTCGACCAGGCTCTGCCTAAGCCGAGGCTGGGGCCGACCAGAGTCCGACCGACTTGGCTTGGTCCACGATTTTGGGCCTCCTTCTGTATCCTTGCTCGCGATGGTGGGTCGTCATCTTGGGCCTGCTCCTTCGGTTGTCTTGAATGAAATTTGACATTTTTATCTCCTAGTTTCTTCAGTTTATGTGGCTGGTCCTTATGGTCCAATTTCATCAATAACAATTTTAATTTGACAAATATACCATATTTAATAAAAAGATATATTATTAATAATAAAAGATAGATATGTAAAGATATTTTTTTTACTCATATCACTTATAAAAAGAATAACTAATATAAATATAATGCCAAATTCATTGACAACTATTTTTATTTTTATTTTTAATTTTGTTTATGGGTTTTCCATTTTAGTTTTTAGATTTTATTTTATCTAATTCATCTAACATTATTTTCAGTTGATTTTCTCAACCTTCTAACAATAGAATTAATATTATTATTTTTTGAAAGAAAATTACATTTTTCTCTCTATAGTAAAGTAAAAGAAGGACGATATTCAATTTTTTTCATTTATATTATTTTGTTTTTATAGGAAATATATATTATTGTGTTTAAAAAATTGATCTATTTTTATACTATCTGATCACTTTTAATTTTATTTTTTTGGTATAAATGTGTGCCAATTTTAGGAAAAGAAAGTTAATTTTTAATTTAAACAATATAAAGTATATTTTTAGGAATAATTTTTTTATATTCTGAAATAAAAAATTAACTTAAAATTTTATTAAACCTTAAAAAAACTAATGGCTAGTAATTTAATGATTTTGAATGTGAAAAGTTTTATCTTTCATTTTCTAACAATTTAATGATTTATCATTAATTATACTTAATTATAGAACTCCAAAAACAACTTAGTTATAAATTTTAAATCAATGAAAAATTTCAAAAGTTTTATAACTCTTCCACATTCTGTAAAACTATAAAAAGAAGTATTTTCCTACCATTCTTTCATCAACCACGAGTTCCATTTTTTCTTTACTTTTAATTCTCACCCATTTCCTTCGCTTTTAAAGTATTTTTAATTTAATTTAAAAAATAACTCAAGATGTTGGGTAAATATGAATGGTGCATTGAGTATGCATGTGTTAGTCCATATTCTTTAGAAGTTGTTTAGTGATGAATTTTGTCTAACTATTATCAATTTAGAGAGATAAATGTATTTAAGAAAGTCTACTAAGTCTTATGATACTATTGATTTCTTAAAAAACTAATAGTGACACCATTTTCTCCCTTTGTAGGAGCTATTATGAAATTAAACTCCAAACAAATATTTAAAAGAAACACGTGCATTTACACGTGATAATAAACTAGTACTTTGAAATGTCCAATTCAATAAAGGTTAAAATTCATTCTTATTGTCAGTTTATTTTTAGCCTTCATTTATAAATTTTAAAAATATGTTTATATGAAAATTATTATTATTATTTAATCAATTTTGATAAAAATGATAAGGATGAACTTTAAACTAGTACATAAACTAAAATGAGATATTTTGAAAGTTTTCTCTCATTCTTGAGGGGATCCCTTGTGTATGGTTGTTTTAATATATGCTCGTTTCAAAAAAAAAAAAAAAAATTGAAAATACAGCAACTAAATTGGAGCTAAACTACACGGACGAAAATGATAATTTAAGCTTTTAATTTGTAAAATTGACAAATCCGGCGAATAAAAACTGGCCACGGCTGAAGGCGGCGGTACGATATTCCGACGTTCACAAAGGAAAAGGAAATTCGAAAAATCTTCGAAGGGAAGAAGAAGAAGAGAAGAAGAATAGGGCAGCTTCTGAAGTAGGTCTTCTTCTCATTCAATCATATTATCAGTCTTCCATTCTAGCCATCCTAGGTTTTCTATTTCAAACTTGATCCCCACTCTTTTGTTATTTTTTTTTTAAAATTTTATTCCAGAGCCGCCATAATCTGTTGCCCTAGGTGGAATAGGGAATTCGGGGCTTTTTCAATTTCTTCTTGTTTCGGAAATTAACATATAATTTGTGTGCATTTGAGAAGGAGAGAAAGAGAGATGGATGATTATCAGGAGATGGAGAGGTTTGGTATGGAGAATGATTACGATGATGGCCAATGGATTGGCGGCGAGTTTTATTACCGAAAGCGCAAAGAGAAGAGGTCCCAAACGAAAGACGATGTTCTCTATGGTGTTTTTGCAACTGGGTCGGATTCAGACTCTGATGTTGATGGATATTCGTCTCGGAAGCGCCGCAAGGACCGCGACTTGTCTAGGAAGCCTGACCTCACCAAGCCTGTCAATTTTGTATCCACTGGCACCGTCATGCCCAACCAGGAGATCGATAAGATTTCCAAGGATGGTGATACTGACAATGTGGACGAAGACCGGCCTGGCCTTGGCTTGGGTTCTAGCACTTCTGGTTCTGGTTTGGGCTTTAATTCGTCGAGTTCTGACAGAAATCTTAATGGGTTTAAGGAGAATGGTTCTACTGTTGATGGTGATGAAGATGGTGATGACTTCTTTTTGCCCACTGCGTTTGGGAGGAAGATTAAGGAGGGAGCTGAAAGGAGGGAGAGGGAAAGAGTGAGATCTCAGATAGAGAAGAAAAGTCAAGTCGTTGCTGGGAGCAGAAAAGATTCTGACCTTGGGAATGTTGGAGGGTTTGAGAAGCATACCAAGGGCATTGGTCTGAAGCTACTTGAAAAAATGGGATACAAGGGAGGTGGGCTTGGCAAAAACGAACAAGGGATTGTAGCTCCTATTGAAGCTAAAATGAGGCCTAAGAATATGGGTATGGGTTTTAATGACTTCAAAGAGGCTAAGCTACCTGTTTTGCAGGAACTAGAGGAGAAAACATTGCCCCAACCAACGACCAAGGCAAAGGAGAGGCTATGGTCGAAGCAAGTAAGGTCTAAGAAGAAGAAAGACACATATTTAACAGCTGAGGAATTACTGGCTAGCAAGCAGGACCAAGCAGTGGAGGTTGTTCAAAAGGTGTTTGATATGCGTGGCCCCCAGGTGCGGGTGTTGACTAATTTAGAGAACTTGAATGCTGAAGAGAAAGCCAGAGAAAACGACATCCCTATGCCAGAGCTTCAGCATAATGTGAGGTTGATTGTAGACTTGGCTGAGTTGGATATACAAAAAATTGATAGGGATTTGAGAAATGAGAAAGAAACTGCGCTCAGCTTACAGGAAGAGAAGGAGAAGTTAGAGATTGAGCTAGCTCGTCAGAGGAAGCAGTTGGATAATATGGAAGAAATTATGAGCATGATAGAACGAATAGGAGAAGATAATTCTGCTGGAACGTTGACATTAGATGGACTTGCCAAGTGCTTCAGTGGCTTGCGGAGAAAATCTGGTGATGACTACAAGTTATGTAACTTGTCTTGCATAGCATGTTCATTTGCACTACCTTTGTTCATTAGAGTATTTCAGGGCTGGGATCCCCTCCAAAATCCCTCTCATGGATTAGAAGTGATATCGTTGTGGAAGACTCTGCTTCAAGATGAAGATTGTATTGACATCTGGGATGTGACATCGCCTTATACTCTCCTGGTTTCAGAAGTTGTCCTACCTGCAGTAAGAATTTCTGGCATAAATACTTGGCAGGCTAGGGATCCTGAACCAATGCTTCGATTCTTAGAGTCTTGGGAAAAATTGCTGCCTCCTTCAGTCCTTCATACCATATTGGATAATGTTGTCATGCCTAAACTGGCAAGTGCTGTAGATTTGTGGGAACCTCAGCGAGATCCTGTTCCTATCCACATGTGGGTACATCCATGGCTGCCATTGTTAGGGCATAAGCTTGAGGGTATGTATCAGGTCATACGTACGAAGTTGAGTTTTGTTCTTGGTGCTTGGCACCCAAGTGATGCTTCTGCCTATACTATATTGTCACCTTGGAAAGCTGTATTTGATTCTGCTAGTTGGGAGCAGCTTATGCGTCGATTTATAGTACCTAAACTGCAGCTCGTCTTGCAAGAATTCCAAGTAAATCCAGGAAATCAGAAACTTGATCAGTTTTACTGGGTCACTAGTTGGGCTTCTGCCATACCTATCCACATCATGGTTGATATGATGGAGAAAATTTTCTTCAGCAAGTGGCTACAGGTATTGTATCATTGGTTATGTTCAAATCCAAATTTCGAGGAGGTTACAAAGTGGTACATGGGCTGGAAAGAACTCTTTCCAAAGGAGCTTCTGGCTAATGAAAGTATCCGGTACCAGCTTAGTTGTGGCCTGGATATGATGAATCAAGCTGTTGAAGGGATGGAGGTGGTTCAGCCAGGTTTGAAAGAAAATATTTCTTACCTCCGGGTTCTTGAGCAACGGCAGTTTGAAGCTCAGCAGAAAGCTGCTGCACAAGCTAAACAACAAGGTGCAACTGGCTTGGGTAATGCTTCTCATTTGGATAGTATGGGTGGTACACTTGAAATGACTCTGAAAGAAGTACTTGAGGCTCATGCCCAACAGCACGGTTTGCTCTTTAAGCCTAAACCTGGAAGGATGCACAATGGGCACCAGATATATGGCTTTGGAAATATAAGCATAATAGTGGACGCTCTAAATCAAAAAGTGTATGCCCAAACTGAGGAATCATGGTCCCTAGTATCCCTTGAACGACTGCTGGACATGCACAATAGTTCTATGGCAAAGAGACGGTAGATGTTAGCTTGACATAAATTTTTGAAGAATTTCCCATGTTGTGAAGCAGCTTTAAGCAGTGTTTAGATTATGTAGACTGCTTGTACTATAGGAGAAACTATAAGGTTAGTATGCCTTTAATCTCTCACCATTGGTGGGCAAGTCTTTTTTCATCATTAGATATGATCTGAAAATTCTTTTTTCATCAATATGTGAATTTTTTTCATGTGAATTACTATCTTATCATCAATTAATCCAAATTTCTAGTTTTGCATGCAAAACTTCTATGATGTCTTCTTCTTTGACCATCTGCATTTTGAATGGGCTTGGATAAATGAAAGGCTGTTCTTGATGAAATTTATTGATTTCTTATTAGTTTCATTTCTGGTTTATGTCTTCAATAAATCTACTTGATAATTATTTGGTTTAATTATTGTTTTGATTTGGATATGACATTTGAATAATGAACAGGTGTTAAATAGAAACATAGGTCTTACATAAGAGGCTAAAGATGGAGTTTAATGGGTGTGGGAATAGAAAAAAGGAGTTTGTTGAGAGTTGAGATTAAAAGTAAGGTTTTAAAAGTGGATGAAAGTTGATGGATCAAAATTACCATTTTATAAATTTAGGGGTGACTGGAGAAAACTTGTAGGGATGATGGAGAGGTTTCTGGGCCGGGGAAAGGAGCTTTAAGCTGAGTACTATTAACTTAGGGAAAAAAACCCCTCAAAAACCTTTGATAAGCCAAAATCCAAATGCAAGGCAAGGAGGTGCAAGGTCTGGTTCATGAAGAACAAAAGACTGTTGGACCATGGTTTTGAGTTGTGTTGAAGATGGGTCTTCTGTCCCTTATATGGTCTAATCGCGCAGGAGAAAAGGCATTCAAAAAGTACAGAGAAAATTAGGGAGTGGTTTTAAGGGGTAGCTTAGAATTCCTGGCGAAGTTGCTGGTAGATGCATGAGAATATGTTGGGAAGGCTTTTTTTTTCTTAATGAAAAATTTCAGCTTTAATTGAAATGAATGAGAGTATGAGAAGGACACTCTAATGCTAAAAAAAAGGGTCCAACACCACAGGGACAAGAAAAAAATAAAAGATAAAAAATAATAATAATTACAAGGACCCTGTTGTTGGTAGTTAAAAAAGAGGGATGTTGGACATGATGTTTAAGATGAGAATTTTTGTGTGACATTTGACTTTATTTAGTTGTCTGAAGAATGATGCATAAGAAAATTATAATGCTGATATTTGTTTGAAATGAATCTTGCAATTGGAATTCAAGTATGCATGTCTAAATCCTTGCATCAAGCTTTGTTTAGCATTAACATGTGTACAAGTTTAAAACCATTGTATTTCCAAAGAAGCCTATTTTATTAACATGTTTTTTCACTGACCTTGTCTTAACTTCTTGTATTTTTTTTTTCTTGTGAGATATGTTGTTCTGAATCTGTGCTTCTTAATGCATAATCGTTCAAAAAATTTAAACAAAATCAGGCATAAGTTGAAGGTTGCAACTAGATTTTAAAAAAATATTGTAAAAACCTATTTTTTGAAATTGAAGTTTCCTTGGGGTTCCTAGGTCTTCTTTTCATGTTGTGCTTTTATTTGTAGAAAACTTATTGTAATTTATTTTGGCTTATTAACGAGGATTTGTTCTAGAGGTTGTACAACTATGTCCTTGAGTTCTAAAGATTTATTTTGGCTTATTATCAATGCTTCTCTCCTATTGAATACTTCCTTTTTTTTTCTAAAGGAGAAAAAAAAGAGGAAAAAAAACTCCTCTTTTTTTTTTTTGTTGATAAAATCATGGTTTGAAAACTGAGAGAACTTATAATATATGAAGGGTTAGTGTGTTATATAGGGTGATTAATGGGAGGTCAACAAGTAGCATTAAGTTTGTTAATTAGCACTTTATTAGCCAAGTTGCAAGGAAAGGGAGTATCTTAAATAGGGAACGGTAAGAAATTTCGAGATAGTCAAATTTTTTGGGTAGATATTGACCATTGCTAGCGGAAAGAGTAGCAAGTATTCTTGAAAAGCAAGCTTACCTTGTTCTTATTTTTCTTGAATAAAGTTCAGTTTCATTCTATATTTTTGAGTGCCTGTTAATTGGTATTAGAATCGATATGTGACAAGTAGATTTTTCAATGCAAAATAGAATTGTTATTGCAGTTGTTACTGTAATGGCTAAATTATGAAAAATATCATTTTTGCTCGAATTTGTTTAAAACGATATCACTATTCTGTCAAAAGTTTTAATTTTACCCTTAACCCTTCATAAATGTTTCAAAACTACTTTTGGAGTAAAAAAATCGTTAGAATATTAGACAAAAAGTCGACGTGTTTGAATGTCGTTCTTTCAGACATAATCTAGACAAATGTCTGAGTCACCGCCATGTCGTTTCACATCACATCACCATCACGTCGATTTTTTATCCAACATTCTAAAGGATTTGTACTCCAAGGGTAGTTTTGAAAAAAGAATAGGAGTATTTTTTAAACAAAGGACAAAGTTCAAGGATATTTTTTTATAAGTTAGCCAACCGTAAATGGAAGTGGAATTGGTGCGGAAATATCCTCTAAAACTCTGATAAACTTTTTATCTGATCAAAAGTCCTACATTATTTAAGGAAACAACGTCAATGATCAACTTGGCTTCACTTTCACTTGAAAATAACAAGGAAATGATGGGAAGCAGTCAAATAGCTTGGGAGAGGAATCAGTTCCAGTAGATGCTTCTGTTCATTTTTATGGAACAGAAGTGGTTCTACGGGACTAATGGAGTTGTTAGAATTTCACACCCTTATAAGGAAACTTAGACATCAAGTGATTCACTTCTGCAAAGTATTCCTCCCTTATGGATTTATTGTGCTGCTCAGAAAATTTGATGATTGAATCCCCCACCCTAAGGCAGGTTCTCTGTCTAGTTATTTTTCTGTTGAAAGTTTCTCTAAATGTTAGAGTGAATAATTTTTTTTGAATAGATGATGCAGCATTGTGGAGGATCATAACACCCTGATGAAACCGAATTTCATAAAAAATTGATTGACATTTAGTAGATGGCGACTCAGTGTCCAACACCAATCAACAACAACTTCCTCAGGCAATAGATGCAAATCTCGCTCCCGAAACTTTCCCTATTATCTGTTATGGCTATGTTTGATCAAAATCACAATGGTGAATAACACAGTATCGCTTTCTGTATATATACAGTAGACAATGGATGGTCTCTACAATGTATGACTTGTAATTATATGTTTTTAACAAATTAATGTTTAAGCAACATGGCTTCCATCTTCCTCGTCTTGGCTGCCTTCTTTAGTTTCTCCAACGCCACCAGTCCAACTTGCCTTACCCTTTCTCTGGACAAACCTATGCTGAAAAGTTCACAACAAATAGAGCTTTTTGTCAGCTAACTTAGAATTGCGTTGACATTTTGCTCATAAGTTCCTTTCACTTACCGTTTGCTTATTTCCTCCCATGTCAGACATTCGTTATCCAGACCGTGGTAAAGACGGATGATCTCTCTTTCTCGGTCCCCAAGTGTCATGTTTATGAGTTTGTTAACCTCAGCCTGCACATTTTTCCAGATTGTGTTTTAATTCATTATTCAACTAGATAAGCAAACAAACTGTTCGTTGTTCATCTTATACTGATGAAAATGGTATAGTTTTTCATTCTCAGACTGGGTGACCTATCATTTTACCTTCAGAATCCACGTGTCTGTTCCATGCCACGGGTTGTTCTCGAGGCGGTTGTCTGCAATATACTGCAAAAACAAGATGTTAATAAAAGAACTTGAGGAGTGCTGAACGAAGTTCTGAAAATCATTTGAAGTTTGCAGAAACAGAGTTTCTATTCAAGGCTTACACTATGATGAGTTTCGCCGGGAAGACCATTCAATGAAGGGAATGCTTCTCGGTCTAGCGAGAACACCTTGCTGATTGCCTGAAAGAGATGAGACGTTGGCTTGGTAAGGAAAATGCAAAACAGATACTCATTATGAAAGAGCAGAGTGAATGGTTATTAGAAATTTGTAGTACCTCAGTGGCATTCTTGACTTTCTTTTTGGACATGTTGAGGGACTCTGCAATCCTCTGATATAAATAGACAAGTGTTAAAGCGATTACAAAGTTCATCTTAATTTGTAATTGAACTTGCTTTTTTGAAATGTCAATACGCAGCTAATGTAATATTCACTTACATCAAGTGATGGAGTGATTCCCTTCTCTTGCAGTCTAACTTTGGCATTGCGAATCAGTCCTAATCTTTCGTGCAAATGAGTTGGCAATCTCAGCGTTCTTGAATTCTCAACTAATGCTCTTGAAACACCCTGTACATAGATGACGACATTGAACTTCTGTCAGTGCTTGCTGTAACACACCATACACTAACCAAGTTCAGGTGCTTACATTAAAATAATTGAACTCAAATATCCAGTTTTCTTTTCAATAGGTTTATGTCTACTTTCAAAATGAGCATGTTCTATAACGTCTCCCCCCCCCCTTCCAAATGTCCATGATACGAAGTGAGCTTGTTTCATTTTCTTTTACAGAAAAAGAGTCTTTCGTCTTTTTTAAGTAAGATAACAGTGACAGCAACTCGGGATTTTATTTAAAAAGAGAAACTGTCATCGATTCAGGTTTGAAAACCTCTTACATTTTATATGCAATGGTAGAAAATGTGCAAATGATGATGGCTGATGCCTTGGCTGGTAACAGGGTATCAATTTGTTTCGAAGAGTTTATATCCTCACCTGACGTATCCACCAATAAACATATGTTGAGATTTTAAACCCCTTTGAGGAATCAAACTTCTCAATCCCACGGAGAAGTCCAATCAAGCCACCCTACGTTAAACATAAACAAACTTTTCATATTAGGGGGAAGCTAATAAGGTGTAAAAAGTTCGATGTATGGACTGTCATAAGCTCTTCACCTGAACTAAGTCAGACATTTCAGCCCCCATGTTATCATATCTTTGTGCAATAGACATTACCAAACGAACGTTGCTCATCGCTAGTTTCTCTCTTGCCAATGAACATTCCATTACTCTTGACCGTAACTCGGCACGAGAAATCTTAAGTGATATTGCCAGTTGGTCTTCAGATGGCTCACATCCTAGTCTTTCCTTCAGTCTGGGGTCATTTACAGATGTTAGGGAGGAAAAAGTACAATATGAACTTCATGTTGTCATTAATAGAGCTAGCAGTTTTGGCAATGGCGTAATGGAATTGCATAAACTTGTGATAGTTGCCTTTCACACATCAGTCAAGTTATTAGGATTAAGAAGAAAGAATAACATGAAAAGAAAAGGGAAAGCAGGAATGATGCTATCTACTACTTCTCAATTGTAAATGTAAATCATAGCCAAGTAATCTACGAGAATCTGAACAAGAAAAGCCTGTGGTAACCTGGTTTTACGCTCCTCCAATGCGAGACCGACTTTAATTTTCTTTGAAAGGCGTACAACTTCGGCATGAGAAAGTAACTCTTCACTCACTAAACCTTTTACATAGCCCTTCAAGCGATTTTGGAGTAGCTCAGGACTGATGGTAGGTCTTAGCTGTTTACTGATTTTTGGTTGGGCCATAAAAACATGTTTGCTCTGTACTTTCCTCTTAGCACTCATTCTCCTTTGCCGAGCAGACACACCAGAACAAGTGACAGGTACTTTCTTCTCCGTTTTTCCTCTAGGCGCATCAGTCGACACGGTTTGCTCAAAAGATAGATTCCATTGCTTCTCCAGCATGGACTTCTGCAGCAAAAGAAGAGCCTCCACAGTACATTTGAGATCAGTTTCTTCATCATCCCAGACGGTGGTGTTATGAATCCATGGCTCTGCAGTTGGAGAAGAGGGAGTTTCTACATGTTCCTTAACAGCTTTGATGCATTGCGAGTGCCGATTTGATGAAGGATAGCTTGGAGAAAAGTTAGGCGAACTTTTCGCTATTACCACACTCTTTGTGGGGGAAACTTGGCTTTGTCCCAGCCTGTGGTCATTGGCATATAAAACCTTTTCCGTAAAATCAGAATAATAGGATGAAGAATTCAACAGCCTCTTTGCTGCACCAAGCCCAATTATTGCAGCTGTTGCCATCATATGGCTTCTCTTCTTCTTGTGCACAAAACTCTTATCATCACACGTCCAACACAAAACCAATTACACCAAATCAAACTTGCAACAATGGATCAGTGACCTCAAATAGTTACCGGAAAATTCCTCCCCCGGAAGCAAAAACAGCCCTAAATTCATCAAACAAAGTAGAAAGTGTATTAAATTCCCACCTGAAATTAACGAACAACCGAAGAAAACAAACTCAACAAGAACATCACGACATTCATGCCAAACGTAGAAGGATTAGAACAAGAGCAAACAGAACAAAATCGGTCGATAAAAACGAGCTTCGGATTGAATTCCTCAACAATTTTCGAACCCAAAGCTCAGTCACTACACCTCAACGATTGAATGAAACATGGAAACAGGAAACATTGCAGAACCCAGAAACAGAAATCGAGAAAAAATTGCAGAAACCAACAACAAATAAGTGAATGAAACATGGAAGCGACCTTCAAAAAAGTACCTGAAATGGAGAAAATGGAGGAAGACAATGCAGTCTTCACTCCGCAACTCTAGAGAGAGAGAGAGAGAGAGGGTCGGTGAATACAAAGGAAGAAAATGGCAGAATGGTTTGATGTTGTTGTTGGGTTGATGAATATCAACGATTTTTTTAAGGAATTTGATGCAAAATTCTGGTGGGTTTATTTCAAAATTTAATGAAAAAGAAATAGAGAGAAAATGGGGATGCAAGAATGTTGGAAAAATGAAAGATAATGAAAAAAAAAAAAATTGAGAGGAAAATGTTTGAGCATTGAAGATATGGGAAGCTGAGATGCTATTGGTTGGAATAGATATTGGGTCCAGCTTTGAGTGGTCTGCAAACTTTTGGGAAAATTTACACTTCTTTTTTTTTTTTTTTTTTTTTTTTTAAAGAAATATTTCTTTAAAAACTATATATATTTTATCTTTTTGGTGCAAAAGACAATATGATTTGGTGAAGTTTGCTGAACCACACAACTAACTAGACTATAAAACAGTTACACATGTACACATCTCCCATTTTCCTTTTTTTTTCTCCCTCTTTTCTTTAAATAGGTTTAATATATGAAATGATATCCAAATGTTTTAGGTAAATTTTAATTTCATTAGGTCAAAAATGATCCTAGCTCAACTGTAATTGATTGGTATTCTTTTTTTTTTTTTTTCTAGTTCGGAGGTTCAATTTCTTATGCATCCACATTTGTTATTCTAAAAAAAAATCTCATTTTCGTCATTAATCTTTTACAATTTTCAGTTTTACCCTTAATGTTTAAAAAAATTCTCAAGCAAATCTTTTGATAAAATTTTGTTAATATAAAGTTGAACAATTACATATAATATAATAACATCACATAGAGCCCACTTGAGCCTAGTTCAATTAGTTAAGCCTAAGACATATATTCTCGATAAAAAAGTTAGAGGTTTCAATCTCTGCCCCAAACACACAATCATGTGATAAAATATAAAGATTATAACACGAGAATTTCAACTATGAAAATGTCAAAAATTCCAATAGTTGAGGCATGTATATCACAAAGGATAAAAGTAGGTTGTTTTCTCACCCAGGTGTGAGGTTCTACAGGCATCTTAGATATAATAGTTGAGCTAGTAGTAAGACAACATCAACTTACTATTTCAATGAATTGAGCTAAAACTATGGGATGTGACAATGAAACTTAAACTTTTGAGAGAGTTGAGGCCATATACATGGAGAAATGAGAGGAGTTGTGTGTAGAAAAATGGTGGAAGAAGACCCTTTAAATAAGTGGAAGAAAAGGTGGTTACAAGTTATTTAATTAAAAAATTAAAGTATATTATTTAATTTTGTAACATTATTTTGGTAGTCACCGGAGTTATAATAACATAATTTAATTCAACAAATTAATACTGTTATGGATCGATTCTCGCATAGGCCCACAGGCGCGTCCCCCAATGCAAAGCAAAGAGGCCCAAATGATCCAAATTATCCGATGTGGCAAAGCGAGCTCCTCAAGGCCCGAAAGCTGAGCCGAGGAGCATGTCGACTACCGATAGAGGAAAGACCCCTCCCTGACATAGAAGTCAAAGCAACCAAACATTATAAATATGAGAGACATCATTAATTTAAGCATCGAAGCTTGTACGGCAGATCACCACATCAATGATAATGATGAGATTTCTACAAACCCTTAGAACAACGGAGTGAATTGAATCGTTTCTCGTAATATAACTTTGGACCAAAAATATCAATACATTGGCAAAAACAGATAAACAAGCAACATAGAACAATTCCAACGATTAATTCTAAACTAAAAGGAAATTGAGCATTATCTTTCGACCTCAGGAATTTCTACAACAACAAATTCTTTCTGCAAGACACAATCTTCAAAATCTCAAACCCTCCTTTTGGCCCCTTCAAGATGGTGCTTCTTTGGTTCACCGTTCTTGGTTCGGATCCCAATTTCAATTTTTGGACCGAATATCCGTTTGGGTTTAATAGGCTCTGATACCATATTAGATTATATGGGGTTACATCTCAAACTCAATTGACAATGAGAGGAGTAACCCACATATCTTATATATTGTGAAGTTTCTTTTCATTTTTCCAATGTGAAATCCTCAACGAGAGAATTGTGCTAATGCACGTTTTTTTTTTCATCTTGACGTCTAGAATAGGATAATATTAATTAACACAAACTTTACATTTTTTAAGTATCAAGTTTTATTGTAATGTGAAAAAATCCGGAAAACGCTGGCAACCTCCACCTTTTAAAATTTTTCTTGATGTTTTTCTTAAGAAGATGCATATAATTTGACATTTTTTCACAAAAACATCAAGTATTTAAAATTTGCTAGTGTCAAGCAACATAAAATTTGTAATAGTGATGAGCAATCGAGAGAAAGAAAAAAAAAATTGAGAGAGAGAGAGGTGAGTCTTATTCTACTATGATAGCATGAAGTACTCACTAATTATATGAAGCGATAACTCACTCTTATTGATATTTTAGTAAAGTATACAACTCTATTTATCCAACTGTGTAACTAACATAACTGATATACTAAACTGTACAACTAATGATTAACAAAAGTCACTAGATTCATATACATAACAAAAAGACCCTACAAAAGTCATACCGTAAAGCTGTATTGTGCTTCCAAGAAATAAACTGCGCGATGTTAGTTCTTAAATTCATTTGGTGTTTTGAAATTTTATATTAGCTAATGGATTAGCTTCATGTATTCCATATTAGAAGTTTTATTTGATCTATTACATGGATGCAAGATAGAGGCCAAAAAACTGAGAATCATTTCTAGAGATTATCAGAACCCTTTTGACAACAGTCCATTTGAGGAGAAATTATTTAGTGAGGCCGCCACGATGTGGTTGACAGTTTTTCACCGTTGAGAGGAGAGAGAGAAACATTTCGACTTTATATCCAATAGTTATTAGGGAGCATGAAAATTATTAGATCTACATCCAACGTGGCGACCTCATTGAACAATTTGTCCCACTTAAACTCTATATTCATGCCATCTTGTAATGTGAGAGAGATGCGCTCTCGTGCAGGACGAGCCAAGGTCGAACGACATCAAAAGACAATAATTAATGCAAACAAAAGTAGAAAGATAGAAGAAAAAGGTGGAACTCGATGCATAAACCGGACCTGATTTCTTTTAGGAAAATACTTGGGTGTTGTTCTATCTATTTTGCTTCTCATTTGTTTGCCGCACAATTTTTTTTCTTTTTTATTTTTTGAAAAAAAATTTGTAGACAACATTAGGGCAACACTCAAGTTGTGTCATTCCTCTAATGGAGTTTGTTGGGAGGCATCAATACGCCAATGGTTCCAAGTAGCTTGGATTTAATATCATTTGTAAAGATATGATATGTTTATTTAATGCTTCAATTTCCCTGGGAACTTGTTTAATTTTTGTTGGGATTAAATAATCCTTTGTTGAGATTTGTAGCTTTTTGCTTAGATGTAATCCATCAGTTAGGACCTATTTGGAAATTTGAAAACAATGGATTCAATGGAAATAGAGTTGTATTTCATGTTTTCATATATGTGTTTGGTAGCATATTTAGAAATTTGATTTCATTCTAAATCGTTGTTTAAAATGTGTCCTATAACATATTTATAGAATTGTAGTTACAAAACTAATTATTAGATTGAATATAAGTCATTATTAATTAATTAATTTAGGAACATGATTTTTATAAATTTTATAGAATTATCATTTTATAATATAATATTATATAATTTATAATATATTATATCATACATAAATTAAGTTTATAACAAGAAATATTGTATTTATTAAGATTTTTATCTTTGTTTAATCTAATTCTGGATTTTAAAATTTTAAATTCAAAATCTGGATACAATAAAAACATAAAAAATGTTGTTTTCATAATTTCTACTATTTTGATCACATAATTCAAAAATAATTTTAAAAAATACATCTGCCAAACACATATTCACTGAATTTAATAAATATGAAAACATAAAATAGAATATGGATTGCATACAAAACATGCTCTTATCTCTTGTCATTATAAATTTACAATAACTTCAAATTACGTTTTCTCAAACTTCAGTTAAATGTGCATCACAAAACACGTTGTAACACTTTAGCTTAGCTAATAGATTTGGTGAGAGATGATTTCAAATTCTAGAATTTTAAAAAATGAAAATGATTTCAAATTCTTATTTGTGTTGGAAATAAAATTGATTTAAAATCACGAAAATTATTTTTTCTTATTTGGATGCTCATGAAAAATATAAAGAAAATATATAATTTTACTGGTATGTCCTTGTAAGTTTACATAAAATATTAAAATTATAATGATAATAAAATATTTTTATATCAAATAACAATGTGAATTACAATTATGTTTTGAATATTTTAAATTACATTAAAATAGAGAATATGTTTATTTATGTTTTTATATTTATTAAAGTTTCTCCATATATATTTCTATATATTAAAGAATAAACTTTACCAACAAATATACAACATCTTTTCAAAAAATAATAAGCCTACAAGACTACAACAAACTACATTAGATTTTCTCTACTCTTTTCTATGCTCTCAACAACCTTTTTTTTTCTTTTTTTTTAAAAAAAACTATTATTGGTTTTTTTTTTCTTTCTAAAACTTATTTCACACTTAGTCATCCATTCAAAAATAGTAGTTTAGCCCCTAACCTGTGCTTATTGGTGAGATCGAGTCAACCCTTTACCACTCATTTTTCAACCCTAACTCTGCTCAAAGGTTTTAACTTTTTGTTTCATTTTTTTTTGTTTTGTTTCATTGATTTATGTTGATTTGTTCTCTTCATGAATGAAGAAGAAAATCAAAAGAAGAAACTCAAAAGAATAAACTATGGATAGAGAGACATTTGGCATAGAGTACTGGTGTATATTTTTAAAATCTCTATGAGAGGTAAAATTGGATATATATATATATATATTAAGATTATAATTGTGTCAAATTTGACCTACTTGGAATGATTTTTTTTCTTAAAAAAAAAAGATTTCAAAACACAATTGATTTCAAGTTGGTTTGAAATATTTTTGCATCCAAAGAAATGATTTCAAATCCACCTAAACCCAAGGGTTTCAAATAAGGGGTTATAGGTGGATACCAATGGTGAAGGTGCCCAAAACAAAAAAGTAACCAAACATATGTAGTCCCGTTTGATAACCATAACGATTTGATTTTTGGCTTTTGAAAATTAAGCTTGTTTTTTCATGATTTCTCTATAATGGTTTTCATCTTTTTAAGTAAATATTTGAATTCTTAGTAATATTCCAAAAATAAAAACAAGTTTTGAAAACTAATTTTTTAGACCATGTTTGATAATTATTAGGTTTTTGGTTTTTGTCTTTTGAAAAATAAGTCTATAAATACTACGTCTACCTATAGGTTTCTTTATTTCATTGCCTACCTTTTACATATATTTTCAAAAAATCAAGCCAAAGTGCTAAAAACTAAAAAAAGTAGTTTTTGAAAATTTGTGTGTTTGTTTTTTGAAATTGGGTAAGAATTCAAACGATTCCCTAAAAAATATGAAACTCATTGCAAAGAAATTTAGAGAGAAAAAAAACTTAATTTTAAAAAATCAAATAATTATCAAACGAACCTAAAAAACTACTCTTTTTTTTTTTTTTTAGTTTTCACAACTTAGTTTGGTTTTTCAAAACATGGGTACAAATTAGACAACAAAATAAAGAATCTCATAGTTAAAAGTAGTGTGCATAAGCTTATTTTTTAAAAAACAAAAAATAAAAAAACTAAATGGTTATCAAATGACTGGTTCGTAATTTTTAAAAGCTTATTTTTTTGTTTTTTAGAATCAGGCTAAGAATTCTAATTTTTCTCAAGAAAATGAAAATCATTATAAAAAATGGTAAAAAAAAAGTATAATTTTCAAAAACAAAAAAGTTATCAAATGGGATCTTAATAATAAAAAAACCATAGTTCAAAAAAGTAATTCGAAATATGAAAAAAAAGTGGAATGCACATTAATTGAAAATAGTATCTAGATTAGTCAATTATGATGTTGAAAGATGAAACATACTAGTTAAGACTGGTTTTAAAACTAAGCTTCTTTTCTCACAATTTTTTTATAATGACGTTGAATATGTCTTAAGGAAACATTTTAATTCTTAGCGAAATTTTCAAAAACAAAAACAAGTTTTTGGAAACTACTTTGTTTAGTTTTCAAGACTTGGGTGAGTTTTTGAAAACATATCTAAAAAGTAGATAGTAAAACAAAAAAACTCAAATGTGGAAGTAGTATTTATAAGTTTAATTTTTAAAAACCAAAAACCAAAAACAAATAGTTATGAAACAAGATTTAAATAATTCAAATCACAAAAATCAAAACATTTATGTGTAATTTTTAGTTGTTTTTTTTTAAAAAATTATAGTTATTATAATTATGGGTGAGGATTTAAACATGAA
This sequence comes from Trichosanthes cucumerina, assembly GCA_036507285.1. Lineage (NCBI taxonomy): Eukaryota > Viridiplantae > Streptophyta > Magnoliopsida > Cucurbitales > Cucurbitaceae > Trichosanthes > Trichosanthes cucumerina. The sequence goes on from CM071839.1 coordinate 31,552,835, forward strand.
AATGTACAAAGGCTAAAAATGCACATCTTAACGGTTGAACTATACTTATATTGATAAGGTTATACGTTGTTTTAAATATTGAATTAGGGTTATATCGTTTTTGGCAAAATTTTTATTGATTTGGATTAAGTTTTGTCTTTCTTTTTCTCCATCTTATATTTTATCCAATAGAGTGTACAAGTTACAAGATATAGCAAAAAATGTTCAAATGTTTTGGCTTCTATATCTCCCACATGGAAAGTGTTTGAAATATTTCCCTTCTTTATTAAGACTTTTGAAGTAAAGGCCATTGCCGAGCTTGGTTGCGCAAGCTTGTGATCCAAGTGGAGGCACTAATGTGATGGAATAGAGGGCTTACTCTTGTTGAGTAGGGATCTGAAATGGCTTCTATCTGGTCCGTCCGTTTCATGCAAGAAGTTAAGCCCTGGTGCTTGGGCTAAGGCCCACGAATCATGGGCTTCTAAGGTGGAGGGGAATGCGTGAGCTGGTTTCACAGAGCAGCGAAAAACCACCCACTCCTTCCTTTGAAAGGAGGATCCCTAGGATCCGATATGACCCACTAGGTGGCTTAGGGCCAAACCATCATTTTTTTATCCCTTAAATTTAACAAAAGTAGCTAAAATAATAGCAAAAATAAGAAAATTTAAAACTATTTGTAAAATTGGCAAAAATTAAATCAACCAATGTAAGAATACTAAAAATACTTTCTATAAAAGTCTATCATTAATAAACTATGATTCTTAGTGAAGTCTATAAGAAGTTTTTCACAAATAGATCACTTCAATCACAGTTGTAACTTTTGTTGTGTAGGTGCTAGTTTATTAGTGATAGAGTCTAACACTGGTAGAATATATGTATTATAATTGAAGTCTATCAATGATAAGAGTTTATCGCCAATAGACTTCAATCACAACATATGTAGTATATTAATGATATAAGTGATATACTACTACCACTGATAGACTCGCTATATGTTGTCAATGAAATCTATCAGTGATACACTTCTATTACTGATGATGTAATCACAAAATAAATGTAATTTGTTTGCTTATTTCAACCAATTATTTATGTTATATTATCCTTCTTATATTTGGATTTGTTTATTTTTTTTAAAGTTAGTTTAGTTTACTCTTATTTCCTTTACATTATATTTTTATAATATGTTTTGTTTTTGTTTATTGTTTGATTGCATTATTCATTAGTAGAAAAAAGAGTTTTGATGACGAGCGCACGCCCGTCATCTATGCGAGTGTCATTGTATGCTACAATGACGGGCAATGCCCGTCATTAAAATTCTTTGCCCGTCATGAAAAGGGGGATTTTGTCCGTCATCTATATTTTGTAAACGTTTTAAAAACCTATTGTCCGTCATTATATGTTGTCCGTCATTATTTTAATTCATAATTTTTTATTTAATGATAGGCAATGCCTGTCATCGTTTGTAGCATAATTTAATAAAAAAAAATTAGATAGCCCGATGGCTAACCAACAATATTTAATAACTAATTACCTGAAATATTGCATATATATTAACTTCTATATTGAAACCACACATGAAATCACTACACAAATTTACAAACATGCAACAAAAACACCTTTATATCCAAAACATACATGAAATCACTAATCCATTACAACATCCAACAAAATTATTTTTTACAAAAACAATGCACATAGAACATTTTATATCCACAACTCCAAAACCATAAACTACTATATTATAAACCAGAAATTGGTATCACAAAGCTTAACCATAAACTTATATATCTCAAACCTTAACCATAACTTTAAAACCATAAACTCGTATATCATAAACCTTAACGTCTGTATCACAGAAACCATAAACTCGTATATCACAAACCTTAATCATAACTCTAAAATCACAAAAATATCACAAAAACCATAAACTCTAAAACTAACACGGAATCAAACCAATAAGTGAAAATTTCGGCATGACCTCTACAAAACATCATTTAACCTCTAACCTGAAACATTGCAGAACACTTCTATATCAAAAAAAAAAAAAAAAAATGAAATCACTAATTCATCTACAAATATCCAACAAGATTATTTTTTATCAAAACAATGCACATAGAACACTTTTATATCCAAAACTCCAAAACCATAAACTACTATATTACAAACCAGAAATTTCTGTATCACAAACCTTAACCATAAACTTATATATCTCAAACCTTAACCATAACTCAAACCATAAACTCCTAAATCACAAACCTTAACGCCTGTATCACAAAAACCATAAACTCGTATATCACAAACCTTAACCATAACTCTAAAACCACAAAAATATCACAAAAACCATAAACTCTAACACTAACACGAAATCAAACCAATAAATGAAAATTTCGGCATGACCTCTACAGAACATCATTTAACCACTAACCTGAAACATTGCAGAACACTTCTATATATAAAAAAAAACATGAAATCACTAATTCATCCACAAACATCCAACAAGATTCATTTTACGAGAAAAGCATAACACTTCATTATAAAGAATACACATGAGACGATCTCTACAAATCTTAACACCTATATCACAAAAACCATAAACTCTAAAACTAACACGAAATCAAACCAAGAAGTGAAAATTTCGACATGACCTCTATAGAACATCAGTTAACCACTAACCTGAAACATTGCAGAACACTTCTATATAAAAAAAAAAAACTTGTAGGGAATGAGGCAACCCACCTCTCCATTCATAACATCCAACAAACTCCAATTCCAGATTCAGAAGAATGAGACCACCTGCCTCTCCACAAACTACATTTAAACAATATTCAAATATATACACTTATACTATATATATATATAAACAAGTATATACATTGTACACCTAATTACAATAAAAACATATTAACTTACCTAATTTCATACAAATCTAATACTTACATACATTTCACAAAATTCAGAAATCCACAAATGACTTATACAAATCTGCCAACAAAATCCACCCATTGTACTCGAATCTCGTCGATTTCTTCTTGTTTATATGCAGTTTTTGTGTTAAACTACAAAGAGAAATAAATATATATAACATGAGACTAAATTATATTTTGAATCACTTAGAAGATAAAATAAGAGTACTTACAAGGTTACTTATAGGGATACTAGAATTATATACTATTTCTCGTATATACTTCTGTACATAGTACCCACACTCTACAGAGTCCGGTTGACGGGGGCACTACATGCAAAATAATTTAAGAAATAGCATGTTTGAGTTAAATTTCTCAACCCCTCCCCTTACATCATAATTCAAGTTCTCAACCCTTCTTCCCCTAAATTTTCTCCAAAACTTAGGGCCTGTTTGGTAGACAATCCGGATTATGTTTTTTGTTTTCAGATTCACTGAATTCAATGAAAACATGTTTGGCAGACCTGTTTTTGAAAATTATTTTCGGATTCTGTGATCCAAATAGTAGAAATTTTGAAAACAACATTTTTATGTTTTCATTTTATCCAGATTCTGAATTTGAAAATTTAAAATGCAGAATCGTATTAAACAAAGATAAAATCTTAATAAATATAGTATTTCATGTTTATAAACTTAATTTACTTTTATTAAATTAAAATATGTATAATATATATAAAATAATAATTATATAAAATTTATTAAAAAAAACACATGTTCATAAATTAATTAATAATGTAACGACCCTAACTTTTAAGACCTTCTTTCCAGGGTCATTACTAACATGCATGCTTTTTGAGGCCATAAAAACATTAAAAGAAATAAACTTCGACGAAAAACAAAAAGAAACTGATTTAATCGGGATCCCATAAAACAAAGTAATTTAGAAACACATGCAAATTAAAATTTGGCCTCTAGTATCAACACAAAAGTACTTTTTACTCAAATCAAACATCACCTAATAGATAAAACATTTTTCTAAAATGCGGGAATCATGACTTTTGTAACCCCATGGCCTTCGTAGCATGTCCTCGTCACTCGCCAAGTATGTCTTGCCTTTCCCTGAAAACATTTTTAAAAAAAGAAAGGGTGAGTATTGTGATAATACTCAGTAAGAGACCCTACTACTGGGGTTTAAAAACATGCTGGCATAAGCAAATCATGGCTTTATGTGGGACCCATAAACAATAAACACATGTTTCATGGCTTTTTCTCTTCGGCTAATAGTGGACTTCCTGATTCATGGCCTCTTAGTTTAGGTTGACTCTAAGTCATTCATGACTTACATAGCATTGAGTACATTTATACATATATAATGGAAGTTTAATTGCCACGACCTTCGTAAGCATTTTTATTTTATAAAAGTTCTCTTCGGCCTTTAGTGGACAATTAAATTCTCCCGGATCATGGCCTCTAGTTCGAGTCGACTCTAACTCATTCATAACTTATATCATAAGTATTATCAGGAAGATTTCTCCACAACCTTCGCAAACATTTTTTTTTAGAAATACATGCTCAGGGTCCCAAATGAAATAGAAATACATATCTGTGCAAGAGTTTCATGGCATAAACATATATAAAAAACAAAACGCTTATTTTCTAAAGAACACGACATGACATTCATGGCCTTTGGATTAGACATCAATCCCACAAGATCACAACATCTAAGACAAACCCTTTCAAACAATCATCACATTTATACAAAATCTATCATAATAGTCAAAAGGGCTTTTCAGTCCCAATATGACATTTCAAATCAGACTTTTCCAACAAATTCTTAAATTCTAAATTCCAGAGTTTGGTGTGGGTTCCCTTACCTAAACTTCAGCTCCAAAAATTTCTAAGAATTCCATTCCTATCTCAATGAACTTTCCAAACCTGTCCAACAAATAGATTCTAAAATTAAACACCCAAAGAACTTTAAATTACAAGAACTTGAGGTCGTCCTTAAATCTTAATTAATTACCTTAACTTAGTTCTTCGATAAAACGAGCTCGAACATTTCCTTAATCCTGTGATTTCAATTCGCTTCAAAGTCCTTTACTCACCTTTGGTACACTTGATTTCCTAATAAAACAACTTCTCAAATAAAAAGTTTGTAATGAAATATTTGAAATAACTTGAAATAATCATTTGAATTTACCATAACGGAGGTCCAAAACGAGCTCGTAGGTCGAAACTGGAGTTAACCGATAGACGGCGGCATTGACCGGTCGAAGCGTGGGGGCAGCGGCGGCGACTGTCCGGCGGTGACAGCGCGTGAGTACCAGTTTTGGGTTGTTCGTGAGGCGATCTATCCAGACCGGTGGCGTCTTGGTGAGAACCGACGGAAAACACGACGAACCCATCAAACCAAGCCACGGTTTTGCATTCGGTTCAAGTGTTGCAGATGAGAGTCACCGATGGCGAGCGACGCTCGGACTCAAGCGTCGATGCCTTCTGTAGCTACCAGGCCGACGACTGGGGAGGACCTCTGCAGATCTGAATCGACGCGATATGGCTTCGCAACCCGCAGCGGTCGGACGCTTGAAAGGCTGAGGATTTGCGGCAGCTCGAACAGGCAACGAGGCAGGGCGTCCGGCGGTTGCGAGACCCCTAGCGTGCAGACGTGAATGGCGTGGCGACTTCAAGTGGAGTTTTGGCTGAACGTAGGCAATGGCAAGAAGGAACCGACGTGAACGGCAGCAGCTCGAAGACCACCACTCCCTCCGGTGCCTGCAGGATGCGTGTGTGAGAGGAAGGAGATGAAGGTGCCTCGTAAAACGTGCCTCACTAAGAAGAAAACCCTAATTTTCTCTCTTTAAGTGAAAAATACTAAAATGTCCCTCTCCCAACTTCTAACTACAAAAAAATGCCCTTAAGCTCACTTAAATGCTTTAAAAAGGCATTTAATTATACCAAATTCTCAATTTGCAAAATCTTTCATTAAGTTACAAAACTCCAAGGCCCAATTAATTTAATTTCCAATGAATTAACTCATAACAAAAAAAAATAATAAAAAGGTCTTGGAGTTCTGGGGCGTTACAAATAATGTCTTATATTCAATCTAATATTTAGCTTTGCAACTACAACTAATTTTATGATCTATAAATATATTATAGAAGATACTTTAAACTACTGTTTAAAATGAAATTAAATTTCTAAATCTGCTACCAAACATATATCTGAAAACATGAAATACAACTCTGTTTTCATTAAATCCCTTGTTTTCAAATTTCTGTTTTCGGATTGCCTACCAAACATGCCCTTAGCAATCTAACCAAACTTACTAAAGTTGACCAAAAGTTAACAAACACCCATCATTAAAATTAAGCAAAACTTAGGAATCTAACCACAAATGTATTAAACTTAAACCATTTCTCCATCACAACTAATATTTTCCAACACATAAACCAACCCATTAACATTAACATAAACTCCTAAAAAAAAATTAAAATTTTCCTTAGTCAATTTAGGGTATATAATTTTTAGATTATTCACAAAAATAATCAATGCCCACAAGATCAAAAATACAAAAAAAACGTTAAAGATACACTAATGCCCAAAATAATTTTCAAAGATACCGAATCGATTTTATAAAAATCAAAGATACCCAAAATAATTTTCTATTCTACACAAACGTTTAGATCTACACAAAAAAATACTCATATCCACAAAAAAAAAAATCAATCTAAAATAATAAAAGAAAAAAAAGAAGGAAATCACCAACTCTTACCTTATAGGCGAAAGAAGCACGAAGACTCACGACAGAGAGAAACAGATCTGGCCGGCGACTGGCGAGGGAGGGAAGCTTGGAGACTCAGTGGAAAGATTGGTGCAGATCTAGCCGAGGGAATCTCGAGGGAAGAAAACTCAAGTGAAGGAAGCTCGATGGAAGCTCAGACGGACGACAGACGGTGGAAGAGAGAGAAGCGACGCAAGTGAGAGAGAAGAAACCAGCTGAGGGTTATCGCATGTGAGAGAAAAGAAAGTGAGAAATCGAGAGGGAGCTGTAGGTTTTGGGATCTGTCAGGGAGGTGAGAGAAATTGAATTTAAAAATACCTTTAATGACGGGCAATGCCCGTCATTGAAGGTACTCTATAATGACGGGCATTATAGATGATTTTATTTTTTTTAAATTTTTGTGTGTTTTTTTTATTGTCCGTCATTGTATCCCAGGGGGTTTTTGGATGTTCGTCATTGTTTTCCTATTTTGTTGTAGTGATTATACCTTTTCTTTGTTTAATTGATGTTTAATTTGGCTAATATGACGCATTATTAAAAGTTTAGCCGATAGACTATCATTGTGAGTGAAGTCTATCAATGATATTTTTTAATCGCAGTTACAATTATTGTTGATTATATGTTGTTGTACTAGTGATCTATCAATAATAGCAGTCTATCAACGATAGAAAACTATCACTAATAAATTTGTATTTGTTGATAAGTTATATTTGTATGGAAGACTTCTATTATTGATAGAATTCTATTTGTGTTGAAATTTATTAAATGATTATCATATGAACTTCAAACTACCTGTAAAAAAAACTTGGCTGATGACTCAACAACTTCAACACCACCAATTCCTTGGCAACCTTACCGACAATACATAATTAGAGAAGAAAAGAAGAGTACAATCAGAAAAAATAGGATCAAAGTGTAGAGCAACCGTGAAAGACGAAGAACACATGTGTAACACTCTGTAAAATTAGATGCATTAAATTGTATTTGATTTAAATTTGAATTTTTGGATATTTAGATCAGAATTAGAAATCTAGAGTTTTTTTAGGAAAGAGTGTTTCAAAGTTTAAAAAGGATTAAGATTTCTGTTTTAAAAAGAAATGAGATTTCTTTTCTGAAGAGGATTACGATTTCGTTTTCTAAAGAGGATTAAGACTTTTGCTGCCTATTAAAACCAAAGTATTTGCAACTTAAGGGGTGCACTTCAAAACTCTTCTCTCATTCTCTTTCTTCTTCTTTTTTTCACTTTTTTCATTCTGTTGGACCATGTAGGAGACTCACGGAGTTTTGCCGAACAAGTTGGGCGCTTTCACGCTCGCCGCTCACTGCGGAGTTATTCTAGTCCGATCGGTGGGCGACTTCTTAAGTTTGTTTTAGACCCAGTTGGTTTTTTACGAGTACACACTCTTTTTCTGAATCTTCAAACATCAAGTAAGTAGTCTTTTAGATTAAAGCCAAGCTCCTAAGTGAAGGAGCAAGGCGATTGACATTGATTGTTTGTGTATTCTTGAGATGTTGTTAGCATTAGACTTTAGATTAGTTATCTAAGTGTTTATGGAATTGGTGTAGTAAGTTTTTATGAGCTTTGTACTCGACATGATTACATGTATGTTATCCCGAGTCTTTGAATCTTGTATTGATCATATTTATCATGTATTTATGGACTATGTGTATTCTTATGTGAGGCGGGGGTTGATTGTTCGGGTTGTACCAAACATTCCTAATAGGTGATTGATTTGAGTTACAGCTTGGTTAGAGTGAAAACCTAGCTGGATTTGGGACCCTTGGAATGGGTCGAAGACGTTAGGGATGCCTAGATAGAATCCCTAGTCACCTTATGAATAATGTAGAATACCAAGAGTAGAATGTATTATTTCTGTATATTTACTATGAGAAGGAAGAGTTTCTTATATAGGAGAAAACCCTTATTTACGTAAAAGGAAATAATCTTCCAAAGATATCTAATTCAAATAATATAAAAGATACTAGATAATATCAAATATTCTCATCAACAAATAAGGAAATAATCAACACTCCCCCTCAAGCTGATTTGAAGATATCTTCCATTGCCAGCTTGGTGATCATCTTGTCAAATTGTACTTTAGGAAGTCCCTTTATCAACACATCGCCTATTTGTTCATGCAGTAGGAGATAGGGAATGCATATGACTCTTGTATCAATCTTCTCCTTTATGAAATGTTTATCAACCTCAATATGTTTTGTCCTATCATGAAGGACTGGATTGTGGGCAATGGAAATTGCTGCCTTATTGTCATAATAAATACGCATTGGTTGTTTCTGAGGAAACTTTAACTCTTCTAATAATCTTTTTATCCATATACCTTCACAAATTCCATGAGCTAAGGCTTTGAATTCAGCTTCAACACTACTTCTGGCCACCACATTTTATTTTGTTCTACGCCAGGTAACTAGGTTACCTCCAACAAACGAGTAATATCCAGAAGTAGATCGTCTATCCATCGTACTCCCTGCCCAGTCAGTATCGGTGTAAACTTCAACATGTAAGTTATCATGCTTCTTAAACAGTATACCTTTTCCAGGTGTTCATTTTAAGTATCTTAGGATCCTGTAGACTACTTCAAAATGAGAAGATCCTGGGGCATGCATAAATTGGCTTACTACGCTTACTGCGAATGCAATGTCAGGACGTGTGTGAGATAAATAAATGAGTCTTCCCACAAGTCTCTGATATTTTTCTTTGTCCTTAACCTCTTTTCCCGTTGCAACTTGTAATCTCAAGTTTGGTTCGATAGGAGTTTCTCACATTGCTCGCAACCAAGTAGAGTCATCTCTTCAAGTAAATCAATAATATACTTCCTTTGATTTACAAGAATGTCCTCCTTGACCTAGCAAATTCCATTCCTAGAAAGTACTTCAAGGTACCCAAGTCTTTGATTTGGAATTCATTACTTGAGTTTTTTTCAAAGTTGTCAATCCTGCCTCGTCATTTCCTGTAAGAACAATGTCATCGACATATACTATTAACACAACAACTTTGTTATTTTCAGTATGTCTATAGAAGATAGTATGATTTGCTTGACTTTGACAAAATCCAAAATTCATGACTACTTTTCCAAACCGTTCAAACCATGCTCTAGGGGATTGTTTAAGGCCGTATGGAGATTTCTTCAACCTGCACACTTTGTTAAGTCCCAGTTCTTCTTCAAATCCAGGTGGAAAATCCATAAATACCTCTTCTTCAAGCTCCCCATTGAGAAATGCATTCTTGATATCAAGTTGATAGAGAGGCCAATCTGCATTGACAACAATTGATAACAAAACTCTAATAGAGTTAATTTTAGCAACAAGAGCAAATGTTTCCTAATAATCAATCCCATAGGTCTGAGTGAAGCCTTTAGCAACAAGTTTAGCCTTGTATCTTTCAATACTGCCGTCAGCTTTACATTTTATGTTAAACACCCATTTACATCCTACTGTCTTCTTACCTTTTCGTAATTCTGCTATGTTCCATGTGCCATTCTGTTAAAGAGCATTCATCTCCTCCATAACTACTGATTTCCAATTCGAATCATTCAGGGTCTCCTGTATATTCCTTGGGACAAACAGATTGGTTATCCTAGATGTGAAAGCTTTGTGGTTATCAGATAGTCTATGGTAAGAGAGATAATTTGAAATAGGGTATTTGGTGCAATTACGAGTACCTTTCCTATGGGCTATCGGAATATCAAGATCAGGTAAATGATTCATACTAGAAGAAAAATTGGGAATAGAAAATGTGTTACCTAGATCTTCAGAATCATTCATCGGAGTATCAAATTGGTTCTGTGACAAGTCTACTATCTGGTCCCGGTTCTTTTGATTCAATGTCCTCCTAGTATAAACCTGAAGCTCAGGTTTATCTTGTAGTGTTTCTCCCCCTGAAGAAGAGGTTTCCATACGTGGCATTGGAGAACTAGAACTCGTAACCTCAGGATGAATAAGTGTGGGAAGAGGAGACGTGCCCCAGAAATTATCTTCTAAGTTAGGTGTTATCTTCCCCTGAAGAGAATTTGAAAAAAAAAGGTTGATTTTCCAAAAAGGAGATGTCCATGCTTTCAAAGTATTTTTTGGTTATTGGGTCAAAACTTTTATAGGCTTTCTTGTTGGATGCATATCCTAAGAAAACACACTTAACAGCTCTAGGATCAAGTTTAGACTGAGAAAGACTCGAAAGATGAACATAAGCAGTACACCCAAACACTTTGAGTGGTAAGTCAGAAAACAATCGGACTGAGGGAAAAAAAGTTTTAAGTAAATCTAGGGGCGTTTTAAAATCTAACACTTTTGTGGGCATTCGATGAATAAGATATGCTGCCGTAAGGATAGCCTCTCCCCACAAATAGGTCGGAACGTGCATAGAAAACATAAGGACACGAGCAACATCAAACAAGTGTCTATTTTTTCTTTCAGCAATGTTATTTTGTTGTGGAGTGTCCCAACATGTAGATTGATGACAAATCCCATTAAACTTTAAAAACTCATTTAAGTATTCGTTGAAATACTCTGTTCCATTATCAGAGTGCAAAATGCTAATTTTTGTTTGAAATTGATTTTCAATCATGTTGTAAAACTGAATAAAGATTTCCTTCACATCCGACTTTTTTTGATAAATAAATCCAAGTTAAGCGGGTATGGTCATCAATGAAGGTAACAAACCATCGTTTTCCACTATGAGTTAAAACTTTTAGACGGACCCCAAAGATCACTATGAATCAAGTAAAAAAAGAGGAAACACGGTAAGGTTTGGGCAAATAAGTGGATCGATGATTTTTGCAAAAATACTGACTTTCACAATGAAGAGCAAAGACAATCAATTCCTTTAAATAAATTTGAAACAAATACTTTAAATAGAAGAAACTAGGATGTCCTAATCTACGATGCGAGCAATATAGTTTCTTGAACAGGGAAAAAACTAACACTACTCAAGCCCTGAGCTTTTTTATGACTAGTTGGAGATTCCTCAAAATAGTAGAGACCTTCAAGCATCTTAATCATCTCCCCCGATTCCTGATCCTGAAAAATACAATGAGAGTCACAAAAGATAACACGACAATTAGCATCTTTGGAGATTTTACTAACAGATAACAAATTACAGGCTAGTTTAGGAACATGCAGAACAGAGTGTAGAGCAATTTTTTAGGACAATTTAATAGTTCCTTTCCCTGCAATTGAGTTAAAACTACAAAATGCTGCAATTCGGGTTTTCTCATTCTGAGACATCGGGAGTATGATTCAAATATTTTGGAGGAACTGGTCATATGATCAGAGGCCCCAGAATCTATGATCCATGGGGGTGAGTTAAGGCAAGAGAGAGCTCGAGGGTAATTACCTGTTTGTGCCAAGGAAACACTAGGATTACCAGGTGATGAAGTGGTCTTCAACAGTTTCAGGATTTGATCAACTTGCTCCTTGCTAAATGGATAGAGTCAACAATATTAGCAGAAGATGAGCATTGATTCATACCCTTTTCACCTTGCTTACCACTCTTCCAATTAGCAGACTTTCCATGAATTTTCCAACAAGTTTCACGAGTATGTCGATGTTTGTTGCAGTAGTCACACCAGACTCTAGGTTTATCATTTGTCTTGGGTGTGTGGTCTGATGCCTTGAGAGCTGAAGTTTCAACTATTAACGCAGAACTTTCAATAGAATCAGACACTTTCTTACCTATCATAACATTTCAACGACTCTCTTCTATGCGAACTTCAGAAAATACATCATTAATAGTAGGAAGAGTAGTCTTACCAAGTATTCTCCCTCTAACCTCATCAAATTCCACATTGAGGCCAGCGAGAAATTTATAAATTCGATTGTCTTCCACAACTTTTCTGTAGTGTTTTTGGTCATCAATTGACTTCCATTTATAAGAATCGAATAGATCAAGATCTTGCCAAATTCGCTTCAACAAATGAAAATATTGTGTAACCGAATTATTTTCCTGTTTAATGTCACTCAGTTTGAGATTGAGCTCAAATACCTGTGACTGATTCCCTAAGTCGGAATACATCTGAGCTACGTTATCCCATAATTCCTTAGCAGTAGAATAACACATATAATTGCAACTAATCACTTCTACCATGGAATTTACCAACCAGGTCATCACCATGGAGTTCTCAGCATCCCACCCAGCAAATGAAGGATCATCTTTGGCAGACATGAGTTTATCCCCAGTAAGGTAGCTAATCTTTCCTTGTCCTCGGATATACATTCGAACGCTCTGCGACCAACGAAGGAAATTATCGCCATTGAGTCGAATTGTAGTAATTTGGACAGTAGTGTTGTTAGAATGGATCCGACCATCCGAGCCTTTAATAACGAACAAAGATTTATTTTCTGACATCTTTCCTGAAGATCAATCAAGGACAGAGAAGTAGAGATAAAAATCACCAAAAGAAAATAAATAGTGCAGTCAACAAAAGAAGATCCACTAATCCCGATACAGTGCTCTATTTTTTAGAAAAAACAGAGGAAATCGACCGGCAGAGGTGAAGTCAGCAGCGACGGCGAGGAGGCAACCAACAAGGAACTGACGGGCGACAACACTACGAACAGACTCTCACTCACGTGGGTCGTGGGTCGCAAGTTCGCAGGACGCGGGTCACGGATCGCGGGTCGCAGACGTTCGCGAGTTTGCAAGTGTTGGATCGCAGGCGTCTATTATCTCCGACAAGGGTTGGTTATCTCCGACAAGGATCCTAGGGTTCAAAGCACCGGTCGGCCGACAATGTCGTCGGCGATGTGGTGTCAACGGAGGAGGCTAGAGTTTTTTTTTGTGGCGGCTAAGGTTTTTCTTTTGGTGTTTAGAAAGAAAAGAAATTAGGGTTTTGACAGAATTTAGGGTTTCTGCTATGATACCATGTAGAATACCAAGAGTAGAATGTATTATTTCTGTATATTTACTATGAGAAGGAATGGTTTCTTATATAGGAGAGAACCCTTATTTACAGAAAAGGAAATAATCTTCCAGTATATCTAATTCAAATAATATAAAAGATACTAGATAATATCTAATTCAAATAATATAAAAGATAATAGATAATATCAAATATTCTCATCAACAAATAAGGAAATAATCAACAAATAAAGCCTGAGAAACGACACTTGTTAAACCCTAAGTTGTGCATGTGCGAGTTGAAAACTCTAGGTTGACGATATATGATAGACTCGTGAGACTAGGGTGTGTTCCTGATGAGATTAGGGAGTGGTTGCTTTCCATTATCCCGCGCTAGCTTAGGGGTGATTCCTCATAGGGCGTGTTGGTTACGTATCTTCACTCTCTATGCTAGCGTGTTGTAGTAGGAGAGCTTGGGGTACGTCCCGTAAGGGAGTGGTTGCTTTCCATTATCCCGGGCTGGCTTAGGGGGGCGATTCCTGGGTTACGTACCTTCACGACTCTATGCCAGCGTGTAGTTGCGTGAAAGTTGCTTTCTCTCATTACATCGTCAATCAAAGTTTGAAGACCGAAGGTAGAGCTCGAGTTATTACCACAGAGGGCTCCGAGTGAAGTTTGCTAAATGTGAGACTTTGGGATTGAGTGAATTTAGGAGATGAGTCTTGTTGTTTTTGCTGAGATAGTTTTGGAAGTAAATGAGCTATTTACTGGGTATTTTTATACTCACTCGTTTCTCTCTATATTTTGTTTGAAGATAAAAGCTAAATTTTGGGGTGGATGACAACAGTGGCAACCTGTCGAGGCTTGAGGACGTTCTTCCATGCGTTAGGACTAGTTTCCCTTAGAGTTTTATTTTTTTTCAAAATGTCTTTAGATAATTGTACTTATGAGTTATGTATTATGTTCATTCTTTTCTTTGCTTTGAAGTTGTTAGTTGTAGATAGGTGTTACTTGTGATCATGTTGAGTTTCGCTTTATTTGATTACTTTCTGATCTGTTGGGAACCCAACCTATTGTTGAATGTAGTTTGGAGGAAGTTGGGTGTTTTGTAAACCTTTTGGAGTGCTTTTATGCTTTAAATAGGTCAGGAAAAATGTTGGTTTTATTCTAGTAGCATCGTTATGCTAACGAAATTTTCGGTGCAGACGGTGTTGTTTAATAACTTGCCTAGGTGATTTGGGTCTGAAAATTAGGGTCGTTACATCATGTGAAATCCTTCTTCTTTAAAATAAAGGTAAAAAAGGAATAACAACATATTATTATGGAGATTTGCTACACTTGCAAATATTTTAAAAAATTGCTACATCTACAAGATAAAAGAAGGTAATTTCTTATCCATTACAATTACCCTATCTAACAATTCTAACTATGCACTTTCGTCTATGAGAAATGAAAACAAAAAATGATTATTTCTTAATATTAAAATTAGTTCAACAATGTTGGGATTTGTGTCCTAAACTTATGTAATTTTGATCAAATAAATAAAGAGTTATTTGTTTTGATAAAATTATATTATTGCTCTATAAATCTAATAAACTAAGCTCCAAGGTTATAATATATCTTGAACATCAGTGTAGTAGACACTATTTGGATTGTGTTCAAGAGTATAACCTAAATGGTCTATGGTATAAGAATAAGATTGGAAACCTTAGTCTGGTAACATCATGGATGCGACACACTTTGTAATTAGTACAAATGAGGTAATCCAACACATTCATGTGGTTGACATGCGAGTGGGGCATCCTATATGAAGAGTTCATACAAGACCGGACTGCAAATTATTAGTCTAACCAGTATAACGTCGTTAACAAGATAAAACTGATAATTTATAGATGGGTGTCTCGACCTGAATCCTGAGCAAGTTAAGAACTCCTGCTTATAGGGGTTTGTCCTTAGATTAGTATGGGTGAGAGTCGCCTGTAGCCGTCTCAATAAGCATACCTTCTCAAGGACAAAACCTCGTAGGTAGCTGGGGACTTTACTGTGCAAGATGGAATTCACTCATTCCTACATTAAGGAATTAGATAGGTTGTTCCCTTAATAACTGAGTCTAGGTCTTAAACAACGGGGCCCCACCCTCTAAACTGACTTAAGAGGGTATGAGTCTATGGTAGGACCGTAGACTTGTTGTTCATTAGAGAATCAGTGATGCTTAAGGAACAAAGAGGTAATCACAGGGGTAAAACGGTAATTTGACCCAACCGTGATTACGAACAACCTGTGAAGGGTTGACTCATGGGTAATGATCATATCAATGAACACAATATAATCTAAAGTGAGGAGAGTGCAACTACAAGTCTATAGTGGAGTGACTTGTAGTTAATGAATATTGATTAAAGATCAAAGAGTTTGATAAGTTAATCTCACATCATTGGAGCTCATAAACTGTAGGTCCATTAGGTCCCTCCGTTGGCTCAATATGGTAATATTTAGGGTATAAAGTTAGGAATGAAATTGAAGTGTTCAATTTCATATATGAGGTGTTATAACTGTTATATGTGATATAATTGATATAATATATAGTTTTAATGTGAATTAGATTCACATATTAACTCTATAGTAATGAGAGAATGAAGGAGAGATAAGATAATAATTTTCATCCTATTTTCCTATAAATAGTTGCACGAGATTCAACTTTGTATTTAAGCTTTTGGAAACCCTAGAATTCCAAATCATAGTGTTGTTGGAAAAGTTCCAAACACACATTCTCTCATAACCTCCACATCTCACCCTAAAAGGAACCCACATTTCTCACTCACCTAGAGAACAACGGAGAAGATCTAGTGGTGTTATCTTCATACGTTTGGGTTCGAGTTGCTGAGATCGTGATCATGGGAGAAGGAGCACGTGAAGAAAGAGTTCTTCAAAGGTAATTTCCTACTGTCCAATATCTTATATCATGCTTAATCTTAGTTATATTTGATCTTGATATAAATCCATGAGACTAAATAAGAACACGCGATTTACAATCGGTTCCGCTGCGGGATTTGATCCCTTCTTCAACAAAAGATAGGAAAAGACTTGAAAAATTTTAGAACAGTTTATTTTTGGCCATTCCATGAAAATTTCTCTTACTACTACCTCTACCTGCAAGGTGTAATTAGTGGTAGAAAGATGATGTGTTACTAGTGACCACAACATTGCATCATCACTAATGGTTCAGAATTAAGGGTCACTAATAGTATGGAAAAAGCGATTAAGTGATTTCTTTCACACTTAGAACTCATCAATATAAAGTCGCACAATATAATCATTCAAATTAAAAGGAACAAAATGATTACTTTGAATAATCGTGTTCTAAACGTGGACCTTGTAACGCTCCTAATTCTAACACTCACTTCCTAGGGAGATTACTACTCATGCATGCATTTTCAGGCCATACAATAATGAAAACAAATAAGTTTTTCTTAAAAATTAATGAAAATATCTCCATTGGGATCCCAAAACAATGAAAAATCTAAAAATGCAAAGGGTTAAAGTCTGGCCTTGATTAAAATAAAAGTAGTATTTAAAACGAAATAATGCATTTAATGTCTAAAACTAACTAAATTTAAATAATGCAGAAAACATGATTTCGAACTTTTCCATAGCTTTCGTAACTCATCCCATCACTCGGCTTGTATGCCTTTGCTTTTACCTGAAAACATTTTAAAAAGAAAGGGCGAGTATTATAAAATAATACTCACTAAGTGACCTCACTACCGAGGTTTGAGATATGCATACACATATAAACATGACTTTAAACTTTCATGTGTGGGACCTAAACTTCCTCTAAAAATATCATGACTATTCTCTTCGACTGTTAGTGGTCAATTAACCTCTCTTGAGAGCATGTTGAGTCCGAAAACTCCTATCGTATGAAGTCCTCCAAACCCTGAGAGCATGTTGAGTCCGAAGACTCCTAAATCATGTTGAATCTGAAGACTTCTGTGTCATATGTGTTGGGTTTTATGTCCTAAAACTTGTGGTTTTGTAAACTGAATGTATATTCTATTTTGCAATAAAGTTGTTATTGAATAAAGTGAATTGTGTATTGTGTAACCTTAATCCAATAAAGAACCCTTGGCTATAGGATGAATAATTGAACTTTATGTGTGACATAAAAGTGGATCAAGTTCAAGTTATAGCCAGAACGGTCTATAGTATAAGAATAGGGTTGGGTACCTTATCCTGGGGACACTATGGACGCGACCCACTTTGTAGAGTGCAAACGATGTGATCCTCAATCGTTGATGTGGAGACATGTGAGTGGGGGCGTCCTATGCAATGAGTTTGTATAAGACTGGATCGCAAAATAGCCACTTGGACTTTATACCTTCGTTTACTGTTTTAACTGACTATATTCATACAATACCTATGTAACTCGATCTTAATTCTGAGCGTTCTATGACCTACTGTTTATTCGGATTATTCTTAGATTTGCATGAGTGAGAGTGGCCCGAGACTGCCGACTCAATAAGCCTCCCATTTCAGGGATAAGTCTGGGTAGATAGCCGGGAACATAGTTACGCAAGATGGAATTCACTCCTACCCGCTTTAGGGATTAGTAGAGAGGTTGTTCCCTTAAGTGCTGACTCCAGGTCTTGAACAAAGAGCCCACCCCTCTTATTGGCCCGAAAGGGATTTGGTTTGGTGGTTGGACCACAAACCAATTGTTCATTAGAGAATCAGTGGGACTTAAGGAACAAGGGGTAATTACAGGGGTAAAACGGTAATTTTGATCCAATTGTAATTACGAACGACCTGTGAAGGATCGGCTTACTAATCATGGTTATATCGAGTGGACAAAAATATATCTACAGTGAGGAGAGTGCAACCACTGGACATTAGTAGAGTGTCCCGGTGGTTAACGAATGTTGATTAGCTAGGCTAAAGAGTTTGGCCGGTTAATCTCGTATCGTTGGAGCTCATGATTTGTATCCATTAGGTTCTCCTTACTAGCTCAGACTAAGCCTTGTAACATTTTGAGAGAAAAGAATTTGAATTGTTTAAATTCGAGTTTGGGAGAAAACGTAAATTATATGTGATTTATTTAACGAATCATAGCTTAATTATGAATTAAACTATGATTAAAACGAGGTGTATATATTTAAATATGATTTAAATATTGGATCGATTTATAGCATGGATAAAGATTCATGTTCGAAAAATCAATCGGGATCGAACAATTTATTTAATTTAATATTTGATATTAAATTAAATTAAAAATTAATTAATTAACTTAATTATTTAATAATTTAATTAATTATATTAATTTTAATTAAAAATCAATTTAATATTGATTTTTGAATTAAAATTAAATGACAAATAATGGATTTTCATGGATTTTCCATGAAATCCAAGTTGCCAACTTGCCCATGATGATTCAGCTCAAAATGGCCACCTCCTTCTTCAATTGTCCTCATCACTGTTGAGATGTCACTCGAGGTGCAGAAATTAAGAAAAATATTCTCTCAACCTACGATCCCACAATCCGTTCCAAGGCCTGAGGATATTAGGGAAACTCTAACGGCTGTCCACGATGTGTTCGTGTTGCAAATCGTCCACCGGGTGAAGAGAATTTGATCTTCAAAGGTGAGTTTCTTAACTCCCAATTTTTCCAGCTTTGAGCATGCATTTTATTTTACAAAATTGATCAACTTAGCATGTTGGGTCCGAAGACCACTAAGTCATGTGGAGTTCTATCAAAACCCTTATAAACTTATGAAAAATAATTGTCACAACCATTCACAAACTTTATCATGTACATACAAATATGCATGGGTCCCATCTACCATTCATGAACAGTGATGCACATATCATGAAAAAGACAATAAATCATATATCATGACATATCTTTCATACCATTTAAGCTCAAAACAATTCAGTGCATAATAGTTTTCAAGAGTATTAAAACATTGAAATAAATAACTAAATACCTAAAATAATTTTAAAAGCTCATTATTCAACAAGGTCATGGATGACTTTTAGAACATCTTAATCCCATTTAAAACTTCGGCGTGAGATCTTTTATCTTAGACTTTGCTCAACAATTTCCACAATTCAATCTCTAATTCGAAGTATTTTCCCAAACGTATCCAATAATCAATTCTTAAATTCCAATTATTTATTCTTTAAATCAAAGAACTTCAAGCCTTTTAATCACTTCTAATTAATTACCTTGAGATAATCCCTAATTGAAACGGGACCGGGAACTTTTCTAACTCACGATCATGGCGTTCTCAAACTACAAAAAAAACCAAATAACGAGACACACCATCACGAAACGAGCCTATTTATTAAATATCTGAAATATCTAATATAGGTCAAGTGAAATTACCACAAGACGAGCTCGAAAAATCAAAACTGGTCGGATTGGACTAACTCTAGCAAGCGGTGGCCGCGGAAACGTTTTCGAAGAGTTCGTGGGTAGATCTACACGGAACTGGTGGTTAGGCTTCAAAAACCGATTTTCTCAAAGTGAACTTCTCGAACCAATGTGGTGTTTTATTTGATTTCCAGCGAGACGACTGAAGCTGGTCGGAGTGTGACGAACCGTGGCTTGGGCTCTAGTAGCGACCTGCGACTGCGCGAGTTGGGTGTGCGTCTCGACTGGAGGCGTTTCGCGAGCGCCTGACATTTGTGTCGAGTTCTTGGCTTCGAGTCGACGGCGAGCGGACGACGACGACGTCAAGTCTTTGTCCGACGACATGAATCTGACGACGAGGCTGCTTCTTCACGAAAGGGGAAGGAAGTGTGGTTGGAGTCACTTTTCATGAGAGGAGGAATATGAGGAAACATTCTTCTACGTTTTTGTGTTTACAAAAGGACAAAAGGACCCCCTAAACTCATTGCATTTACCATTTTGTCCTTCACTTTAACATAAAACTACAATAGTGCCACAAATTAAATTTCTATGCCTTAAAATATTCAACACACAAATATTAATATTCCAATTTCATTCAGCTTATGAATTTTCCAAAAAAAATTTAAACCCAAATCTTTAATTTACTAATATTTGAATATGGCGAGCGTTACAATCTAGTTGGGAGCTTGCAATTAAGTGATTTCTTTACTTAAAGAGATGAGCAACAATTTTGGTCATGCATTGGTACCTAAACCATCTATAAATAATAACTTTGTTGGAAGGGATTTGTTGTTTTACCTTTCTTCCTACTTTCACTTTTGTTTAAAGTATACATATTTCTCCTAATGAGTTCAATTCTTAATTGATAAAATATAGGGTGAATTATAAGCTTTTTTTAAGATCAACAACGACCAGAGTGAAAAATTGAATTATGAAGTTTTGAAATAATAATGGATGACTTATCTATTAAGATAGGTTTGGATTTCACATAAATTTAAAATCTAAAATTGGAAAGTTGTATCTAATGAATTTAAAAATTTTGCCAAATCGAGTATAGTTCAACAGTAATGATATGTACTCTCGATCAAGAAGTCAGAGATTGAAATCTTACTGTTACAAAATATTGTTGAACTAAAAAAAACATAAACTTTAAAAAATGTCTATTAAGTTCTTAATACTTTTAATAATGTATCTAGTAAGTCTTTAAATTTTTAAAAGTGTCTAATAAGTCCTTCGACCTTTTAATTTTCTTGTAAATCACCTTCAACCTTCAATTTTATATTTAATGGATTGTGAACTTTTATTCTCAACTTTAAAGAAATTTCTAGTAATCGTTTTGAAATAGAAGGGTCATGAAGAAAAATATAAAACAATGTATTACTCAACATAGTGTGTGTCAAATTATGAATGAAATAAGTATTTGTACGGAAGTAAGAAAATTGTTATTCACAACTAAAATAAATAAAATGGGCCATCTTCTGTCATTTCCATCTAAAATAATCTATGATCCAAATAAAAAAAAATTAAACTATATCAAAATAGAGAAAAATGAAACTCGTCTTTTTCTTATGAGTAAAAGAAAAATTGTCTTGTATTAGCAAGCAAGCCGAAACTTCTAGTTATCTTCTCATTAAATAAATATCTAATATGTTTTTAAATTTTTAATTTTGTATTTAAATGTTCAATAATCTTGTAATTAACCTTTTATTACCTGCCCATCCGACATGTCACTCTCAACCTCAATTCCTCGCTTGGAAACATTGTATGAATGACTCAAAATATTGGGCCCATTTTCGATCTTACGCACGTGCTTATAATAAGGGTATTCAACCTTTTGCTGACATCGATATTCGAGAAAAATGATCGATTTTCTCTCAGTAACAAAATAACAAGAGAAGAGCGACAGTTGAAGAGACTAAACAAGTACGAGAGCGAGAGGAGACTAAGAATATGCATTTCTATATATAACAGTTATTTGAAAATTAAAACTTAGAATATGCATTTCTATATATAATATAACTCTTATATTATAAATGATACATGAAACATGCTTATCCTAAGGTGAGATTTATCTAAATGACATTCATAAATCAATACATAACTATATAGACCGAAAATTTTTGGCTCCTAAAAATTAATAAGTAAAATTACATTAATTTTATTCAAAAACTGGACCAGACCGAATCAGGGCGAACTGGACCAGATCTCATGAACAAGACCAAACCTTCAGAAACTGGACCAAATCTCCTACAAGTTCTTATCGATTTATGCCGAAATTTCCAATACAGAGCACCTTCTTCTCGATTTCTGCAAAAATTCCCAATACTAAACCCCTTCGTATCGACTTATGCAAAAATTTGATGCAAATCCTCTATTCTAATTAGCTTCTTGAACAAGTACACATAAGCAAATACAGACTCGATTGCAGAAAAAAAAGCCCAAAAAACACAGGGGCGTTTACAGAATTGAACAATTCAAAACGTAAAATATATGGGAAAAAATTTCCTAAGCAGTCTAATGGCAATCCAAAAATGTGATTAATCCCACCAAAAGCCAATGCAAATTTAGAAAAACAGATCAGAATACAATTTGTCTTTAATACCAATTGATGGTTTCGATAAACCAATTGCAGTGGATGTCAATTGGATCTATCGCATTGATACTGATTTCTAAAATACCAGTACATTGGAAAATAAACGATAAACAACATCTATGATTTACACAAAACAAATCCAAAAAGAAATTCTAAATTAAAAAGGTTTTAAAAAAATTTACCTTCTGGCTTCTGGAAATTCTACAACAAAGAACTTTTCTACAATTCACACCAATTGCCAATTCCAAAACCTTTTGAAAATTTGAAGAACACGACCACTAAGGGAAAACTCTTTATTCTCTAAGTTTTTAAGATCAAGATTTTCTAGGAAACCTTTCTAAAAAAAAATTTAGGAATTTTTGGTAGAAAGAAATCTCAATCTAATTGAGAAAATTATCAAAAAAATTCAATTGATCAACTGTCCAACATCCCTTCTCTATTTTTTATGGATAGAGAAGGGAAGGGGAGAGAAAGAGAGTAGTGGGGAGACAGAGAGGTGAGTGGGAACGATACACAACACACGTTCCGTGTATTTAATTTTAATAAATAAAATAAAATAAGATAATTAAATAATTAAATAATATAATTAACTATTAATCAAATTAATTATCATTTAAATGCACATCTCTCATAAGTTATAGTTTTAATTAATTTAATTAAATCAAATTTAATTAACTTAATTAAACTCACAAATTAATTAATTCTTTAATTAATTAATTTATGAATTAAACATCTGATATTTAATTTATGTTATTATTATTAAATCTTATTTAATCATTCTCCCATCACCTATAGTTTCAATGTTTATTTGTATTAAATTTTAACCTATAGTTTTTAATATGAATCATATTCACATTAAAATAACATTTGAACTCTTACAAATATTTAATTCTCTCATAAATGAATTTTGAATCATATCTAAAATCAAATTTATATTATAAAGTTTTAGTGCACATAACAACTTTATATTATAATATATCTCCATACATTAAATTAATTCCCAAAACAAATTTGAACATTTCAAATTCTAATCAAGATCTAGCAATCTTAGAACCATTTACGAACTAGAAAGTGGACCTAATGGACCTATAGATTAGAAGCTCAATCGATATATGATTAATTGGCTAATCTCATTTATTGCTTAATCAACATTCGTTAACTGTGGATACACTCCACTAAAGACTCGCAGTTGCACTATTCTCACTACAGATATTTTTTTGTGTCCATGGATAAAGATCAATAACAACAAGTTGATCCTTCACAAGTGTGAGTGCCCGTAACACCACCTGGGTCAAATTGCCATTTTACCCTTGAGTTGCATCTATGACCTTAAGTACTAGTGCCCCTGTTTATGGTCTAACGAATAAACAGAAATTCCTCTAGGACCAATGAGAGGGTAGAGCCCTTTGTTGAAGTCCCAGAGGCACCACTTAAAGGAACACTCATATACTTACCCTAAATCGGGAAAGAGTGAATTTCTTCTTACAAAGTTAAGTTCCCAACCATCCACGAGGTTTTGTCCCCAAGAAACTAGGCTTATTGAGTCGGCATCCCAGGCCACTCTCACCCATACTAGTCAAAGAACAATCCCTCGCAGACAGAAGTTCATAACTTGCTCAGGATTAAGATCAAGTTGCCTAGATCATCCTATTGAAATAAAAACCTAAATAGTGAACGAAATTACATCTATTGGTTACTATTTCGCGGTCCGGTCTTATGTGAACTCATCACATAGGATACCCCCACTCGCATGTCACCTACACGAACGAATTGGATCATTGTGTTTGTATCAAATACAAAGTGGGTCGTATCCATAGTGTCACTAGGATAAGGGACCCAACCTCATCCCTATACTATAAACTCTTTAGGCTGTTTCTTGAATCTTGCTCCCCGTATGTCTCCACATACAATTCGAGACACATAACGCAACCTAGGATGTTTGTTTATTGGATTTTGGGTCAATTTTAAAAAATATTTATGAAATTCACCAATAATTGAATGAACAATGTCAATAACATTTTATTGAATAAAATTAAACAAAAAATACAAACTATGAGTTTTAGGGCATAAAACCCAACAACGTCGACTCACTGATAACTCTTTATCAAAGAGTTATTTCCACCTAGATTGAGCTAAAAAACCATACTAATTAATTGATCTTGGCATTTAATTAAGTTATTCTTGCACTTTATTAATCTAATTATGTATTAATTTCTCAAATTTGAGAAAGGTTAACTTTAATTTCTCATAGTGTGAAAATTAGAGAAATTGATTAATTTTTCCTTGGTTTTAATTGAATTTAGGTGCATGAATTAAGTTTGTTATGGAAGTGGATTAATTAAACAGTTCAACTCAATTAATTGGAAAGCTTTTTACACATTTTGCAATTCAAAGAGGCTTATGGAAGAAGTCAAGGAGAGGCTTTTGGAGGAAGACAACATTGGCTTATGGGAGAAGCTAAAGGGGAGCTTGTTGGAGAAGATAAGAAAACTTGCTCTCCAAGTTCAACCATTTGACCCATTTTAACCTAGCATTGTCGAAAAGAGAGGAGAAGAAGAGGAGAAGTGTTTTACCAAAATTTTCATATTCTTTGTATAGTGAAATCACGAGTTCTCAAGGCTTCGAGGGACATTGGAGACCCATTGGAGCTTGTCAACAAAGGGGGATTGTTTTCCTTTCACCTTGTTTACTTGATTTTCCTTCTCTTCCTTTGTAATTAGTAGTAATTATGCATTCTACATTAGTTTGTAGATTTTCTTTTGTTGTAAGCATGAACTAATTTTAGAAGGCAAGGATTTGAGTATACTTTATGTAATAAAATTTCACATATTGAAGAGTAAGCTTATTTGTGATTGATTATGGTTGTATTTATGGTTTATTGGATTTATGCTTGGTCAACTTAAGTCCATATTGCTTTCTTTTCTATGAGAAGTAGGAAGTTAGCGGAGCGTCGTAATCACCTTAGGTCATGTAAATGGTGGATACTCGAGACGAAAGTGAAAAAATTAGAATTAATCGATTCACCTAGGGTACTAAAACATGAAACTTCATAAGGTAATTAATGAGAGTTAATTACTAGAAAATGTTGGGTATTATGAGAATAAACCCGAGTTAGAATGTGTAACACAAATAAAGTAGTATGTATGACTCGATATGTGAAAATCGAAAGACATAAATGAAGCCTCAAATCCGAGCTTACCTCATTTGTCATAGCATTTTCCGCATATCCTATTTACCATTGTAGTTCTCGGCATTGCATGTTACATTCAACATATTAGATTAATTCATCACCTAATCGAACATTTAGTTTATCTTACATGTTCATTGCATCGTTAATGTCTTTAGTATTAAATAGGTCAAACATTACCATCTATTTATCTTTACTCTTGTTTTGCATAAAGATTACTACAAGTAACTTAAACTAGGTAGATCTTGCCTCTAATCCCCGTGGAGACGATACTCGGTACTCGAATACTATTTATTTTATTACTTGTTGCAATCGACTGTGTATACTTGTACATCTGGTGCGTAGTTTGCATGTTAGTTTACTGCACGTTGCGCATGCTCATCACTCACCTCATGCAGTGGAAGCTGTTAAGTTATTTTGTAGAGATAGATTTCTGTTTTTAGAAAACGTGTACATAGATCCTAAATTTAAGAGGAACCTTTTGTCTATCTCTTGTTTAAACGAATAAGGTTACTAAATTTCCTTTAATATTAATGAAGCGTTCATTAGTAAGAATGGTGTTGTTATTTGTTCGGCTATATGTGAAAACAACTTATATGTTTTAAGACCAATCGAAATAAAAAACACATTTAAATCATGAAATGTTTAAAATTACTAATACTCAAAGTAAAAGACAAAAAAATTCTCCAAATAAAGATACCCATCTTTGGCATCTAAGACTAGGTCACATCAATCTCAACCGGATTGAGAGACTCGTAAAGAATGGACTTCTAAATAAGTTGGAAGATGATTCTTTACCTCCATGTGAATCTTTCCTAGAAGGAAAGATGACTAAAAAACCTTTTCTTAGTGACACTATGAATACGACCCACTTTGTATTTGATACAAACATAATGATCCAACGTGTTCGTGTAGGTGACATGTGAGTGGGGGTATCCTATGTGATGAGTTCACATAAGACCGAACTACAAACTAGAAACCAATAGATGTAACTCCATTAACTACTTAGGTTTCTATTTCAATAAGATGATGTAGGAAACTTGATCTTAATCCTGAGCAGGTTATGAACTCCTGTTTACAAGGGATTTCCCATTGACTAGTATGGGTGAGAGTGGCCGGAGACGTCGACTCAACATGTCAATCTTCTTGGGGCCAAAACTGCGTGGGCAATGATAACGAAACACGCAATCGCACACGATCGAAGTAATAAGAAACCGGAAGCATTCCAAAGTATCGAGTCCAAGGGAATGGTTTAATAAAATCAATCGAGAAATGCATGACTTGTTGACTAATTGCAATTGAAACGGTAACCAAAGGTAAAATGATTTTTAGGGTGATTGCGATTAAAATAAAGACGAGTAAAAAAATAGAGAAGTAATGGATTAAAAAATGCTAGGGCCACTAAGTTGGAAAGATAACACAACTGCGATGCAATTGCCTTGCACTGCAGTTACATCACCGCTACTCAGTACGACAGCGTACCGCACTTACGTGAGATTACAATTGCAACGCAATTGCGTAACGCTGCCACTGTCGTGCGATTGCGTAACGCTCCCACTATGATGCCCTTGCGTAGCCCTGTCGCGACAACGCAATTGCACGGTCCTGCACTACAACACACTTCTATTACGATGCAATTGCATAGCTTCCGTCGTTGCAATGCAATTGTGTGGTCGACAACGATAATGCTTCTGCAAGTACATTGTGATTCGATCTAACCTTTTAATGATGTAAAACCGAGTTCTACTCCTATTCAACCTTCTTTGAAGTATGGTTAGGAGGCTTAGTGATTAATCCTATATTTCTATGGTTAATCTATCCCAGATGTTTGTGCATACAACTCTAAGGTTTTGGAGTCTTGCCCTACACCTAGGGTCGAAGTTCAGGTCTTATGCCTAAGCCCTTTTACTCCATTACTTTTGAGAAATACGCTTTAGCTCAACTCTTTCGGTGCCAAACTAAAGCTTGATGGGTAACTCTAGATGGCCGGCTAAGGCTACCAACGTTAAGCTCACCAAAAGTAAACTTCATTAGAGGTTAGTTAAATTGCTCTTGCTTTGGAGTTCATTGTCTTCCTTTAGGGCATTCACATCTTTAATCTTTAAGGAAATTTAGCTCCTCATGGATAAAATAGTAAACGACATATTAAACGTAACAACAGAAATCATAAAGCCTAAACTTATCCCTCGATCTACGACGGTTTAGAAGGAACCAAAGGAATAGTTGTAGACTTTGCTGAATTTGAAACTGTAAATGAAACTAATACAAAAAACTGAGATTCAAATGGAAGAACATTTGTAAATGGAAAGGAAAAACAATACGCTTTTATTAATCGTAACTTAAAGTATCTTTCAAATAGGATAATAACACTGAATTGAAATACAAAAACGTCACCCGTAGAATCTAACTTGAAACAGTAGTAAAGAAATCGTTCAGGCCAACCCTAACCAGTGGGTCGGATAAGAAAATATAGCAGAAACCCGTAAAAAGAATCGAAGAAAAGACAGAAACAAAAGCTCGACAGTAGAATTCCAAAAACAACAGTGTTCCTTTGATACCACACACCTTTTCAGCCGCTTCCCTCTCTATTTATAGAGGTGTTTGCTTCTAGGATTTCCTAGCCGACAAGCTTGCTCTGCTTTCCGCGAAAGATGACTTGAATTCTATGAGCCATTATTTCTGCAAATCTCTCGGGTAAGAAAAAAGGAGTCTTTATCTTTGTTTAGGCAATTGCGTAGGTTTGTGTTCTTGTGTTAAAATCATAAAAAGTGAGTTCTCCTATTATTCCCTTTTGTCCTTTGAACAAACCTGCAATTCCTATGCCTTTTTCTTAAACCTTTCCTAATTAGAGTTTATAAACCTGAAACAACACATCAAATAAAGGCTAAATAACTCTCATATGTGAGAGTTATCACATCCCCAAACTTGAATCATTGCTTGTCCTCAAGTAATCTATTTGTATTTCCAATCAGTTTTCAACTCTAGGAATCTGATTACAAATTCTTCGGTCTCTCCGATGGTATTCCTCCTCCTAACACTTTTCTATTACATCATTTGGTGCTCCTTGCCTTTTCTTCTTATTCTTAAACCATTTTCTTTTCCAACCTTATTGTTCTCAAAGCTTTGGGAAAAAGTTTCATAGTTAATTGCA